>CM042684.1:363150647-364540669 GCA_023614405.1 Avena insularis
AAAAGAACACACATGCAATGACTCTAGCCGTGGTTAATGAAAATAACACACATGCAATGACACTGGTGGATCTAGCTATGGTTAACGAAAAGAACACAAATGCAATGACACTGGGGATCCATATGTGGTTAATGAAAAGATCACACATGCAATGAAATTGGTGGATCCATATGTGGTTTGTGAAAATAACACACATGCAATGACCCTGCTGGATCTATATGTGGTTTGTGAAAAGAACACACATGAAATGACTCTAGATGTGGTCAATGAAAGAATACACATTTCAATGAAAATGGTGGATCCATATGTGGTTTGTGAAAAGAACAGACATGCAATGACTCTAGCTGTGGTTAACTAAAAGAACACACATGCAATGGCACTGGTGGATCCATAGGTGGTTTGTGAAAAGAACACACATGCAATGAACTCTGGTGGATCCATATGTGGTCTATGAAAAGAACATACATGCAATGAACTCTGGTGGATCCGTATGTGGTTTGTGAAAAGAACAGACATGCGATGAACTCTGGGGGATCCATATGTGGTTTGTGAAAATAACACACATGAAATGAATCTAGATGTGGTTAATGAAAAGTACACACATGCAATGACAATAGGGGATCCATATGTGGTTAATGAAAAGAACACACATGCAATGACACTGGTGGATCCATATGTGGTTAATGAAAAGAACACACATGCAATGACACTAGCTATGGTTAATGAAAGGAACACACATGCAATGACACTGGTGGATCCATGTGGTTTTTGAAAAGAACATACATGCAATGACTATAGCTGTGGTTAATGAAAAGAACACACATGCAATGACACTAGTGGATCCATATGTGATTTGTGAAAAGAACACACATGCAATGACTCTAGCTTTGGTTTGTGAAAAGAACACACATGCAATGACACTAGGGGATCCATATGTGGTATATGAAAAGAACACACATGCAATGAAACTGGTGGATCCATATGTGGTTTGTAAAAAGAACACACATGCAATGCCACTGGTGGATCCATAAGTGGTTTGTGAAAAGAACACGCATGAAATGACTCTAGATGTGGTTAATGAAAGAATACACATTTCAATGACAATGGTGGATACATATGTGGTTTGTGAAAATAACACACATGCAATGACTCTAGTGGGGGTTTCGGAAAAGAACACACATGCAATGACACTGGTGGATCCATCGGTGGTTTGTGGAAAGAACACACATGCAATGAACTCTAGTGGATCCATATGTGGTCTATGAAAAGAACACACATGCAATGAACTCTTGTGGATCCATATGTGGTTTGTGAAAAGAACAGACATGCAATGAACTCTGGTGGATCCATATGTGGTTTGTGAGAAGAACACACATGAAATGACTCTGGATGTGGTTATCGAAAAGAACACACATGCAATGAAACTAGGGGATCCATGTGTGGTTAATGAAAATAACACACATGCAATGACACTGGTGGATCCATATGTGGTTAATGAAAAGAACACACATGCAATGACACTGGTGGATCCATGTGTGGTCTGTGAAAAGAACACACATTTCAATGACAATGGTGGATCCATATGTGGTTTGTGAAAAGAACAGACATGCAATGACTCTAGCTATGGTTAATGAAAAGAACACACATGCAATGACACTAATGGATCCATGTGGTTTTCGAAAAGAACAGACATGCAATGACTCTAGATGTGGTTAATGAAAAGAACACACATGCAATGACACTGGTAGATCCATAGGTGGTATGTGAAAATAACACACATGCAATGACTCTAGGTGTGGTTAATGAAAAGAACACACATGCAATGAACTCTAGTGGATCCATATGTGGTTTGTGAAAAGAACATGCATGAAATGAACTCTGGTGGATCCATATGTGGTTTGTGAAAAGAACAAACATGCAATGAACTCTGGTGCATCCATATGTGGTTTGTGAAAAGAACACACATGCAATGACTCTAGCTTTGGTTTGTGAAAAGAACACACATGCAATAATACTAGGGGATCCATATGTGGTTAATGAAAAGAACACACATGCAATGAAACGGGTGGATCCATATCTGGTTTGTGAAAATAACACACATGCAATGACACTGGTGGCTCCATATGTGGTTTGTGAAAATAACACACATGAAATGACTCTAGATGTGGTTATTGAAAGAATACACATTTCAATTACAATGGTGGATCCATATGTGGTTGTTGAAAATAACAGACATGCAATGACTCTAGTTGTGGTTAATGAAAAGAACACACATGCAATGACACTGGTGGATCCATAGGTGGTTTGTGAGAAGAACACACATGCAATGAACTTTGGTGAATCCATATGTGGTCTATGATAAGAACAAACATGTAATGAACTATGGTGGATCCAAATGTGGTTTGTGAAAAGAACAGACATGCAATGAACTCTGGTGGATCAATATGTGGTTTGTGAGAAGAACACACATGAAATGACTCTAGATGTGGTTAATGAAAAGAACACACATGCAATGAAACTAGGGGATCCATGTGTGGTTAATGAAAAGAACACACATGCAATGACACTGGTGGATCCATATGTGGTTAATGAAAAGAACACACATGCAATGACACTGGTGGATCCATGTGTGGTCTATGAAAAGAACACACATTTCAATGACAATGGTGGATCCATATGTGGTTTGTGAAAAGAACAGACCTGCAATGATTCTAGCTATGGTTAATGAAAAGAACACACATGCAATGACTCTAGATGTGGTTAATGAAAAGAACACACATGCAATGACACTAGTAGATCCATATGTGGTAAATGAAAAGAACACACATGCAATGACACTAGGGGATTCAGGTCTTATCTTCACGCTGTAAGCGCAGCATCTGAATTTTATCATTGCGGAGACGATTCGGGTGACGCAGGAGACACAGTCTCTTTATAGGGAAAAATTATGAGGCGGTGTCGCTATAAAATTCGAGTGTGGATGTTATCAACACACAGTACTTTGTACAAATAATCATAGGGTGCGCGACCAGCGCTCCCTATGGGAGTAGCCCATGAGTGCCTAGTTGAGTCGAAGACTCAGGCAGGGACTAAAGAAATTTTGCTACTGCTGTCGTCTTTTGTTTGCTTGTTTCAGTCGAATTTACTTCTGGCGCTCCCTATGGGAGTAACCCATATCCATAGTCGAACCATGTTTCGAGTGATTGGGTTTTGCTTTGATTGTTCATGTTACTGTAAAAGAAGAAGAAAAATCGTAGGGTGCGCGACCAGCGCTCCCTATGGGAGTAGCCCCCGAGTGCTTGGTGGAGTCGAAGACTCGAGCAAGGAATAAAGTAGTTGAAGTCTTCTGCTGCATAGTTTTTGATGACGTCAGTGCTGACGATTTCATGACCTCAGTTGCCTGTGTGAGCGAGTTTGATAGGACGTGATGAGCGGTGGGTCCCACTCCCTGACTCTGATTTAACTGGGCGTGCGTAATCTTTATTTTAACCGCGCCTCCTCGATTTCCGCGCGTAATGGGAGTAGTGGGGGGACGGTTCACGTTTTAGCTCCTCCACGTGTCGAGCACGATGAACGCCACACGTCCAGTAGGGTTTTTCTGAGCCGTTGGATTGCATCTTCCAGGGGTTAAGTAGTGACACTGCGACGGTAAATTTCTCATCTGCTTTCATTCATCCTTTGCCTTCATCTCCATTGCCGCTCCTCCTCTGCTTTCTCTGCGCTCTTTTCCCTCCGCGGAGCTGGACCAGCTCCGCACGTTTCCCAGCTACTTCCTTCGGTCGCATCGCCGCCGCGTAATGGGGAAGAAGAAAGGAGGTGATCTGTCCGATTCCGCAACTGCCGTTGCTGCGACAAAGAAGAAGGGCGGCTCCGCACTACGGGGACCAGTACTGCCGCTGACGGGAAGAAGAAGGGCACGGGCACCCGCGTCACGAATGGCGCGTGGCGTCCATCTGTCATCAAGTCCTCAGATCTTCGTCTTCTTCGCCAAGACGGAGTGTTGTCCGCCGCAGTCGCCGACACGCGCGTCCCCGGCGGCGAGGTAATCCCCTCTCCTCCTGCCGGTTTTCGAGTGATGTTCCTAGCGTTCATCATTCGTGGCCTCTCTTTGCCCCTGCATCCTTTCTTTAGGGGCCTTCTTTGTTTTTATGGGCTCCAAATCCATCAGTTGTTCCCCAATTTTATCCTCCACGTAGCTTGCTACATCACTCTTTGCAAATGCTGGCTTGGAATCGAGCCGCATTTCGGCCTCTTCAAGCGTCTCTTCAAGTTGAAACATCAATCGGCGTCTGGCTCCGTAGTCTATGATGTAGGCGGCTGCGGAATCCATGTTGATCCATCCGCCACATACTTCGACATCAAGCTGGCGATGTCCGTCCAAGGGTGGAGGGACAAGTGGTTCTACGTCCGCGATGAAAAAGCTGATGGAGAACACTTCGGACTCGCACCTTTTGACCCGGCAACGCCATGCCAGAGGAGGCACTCCTGGAAGAATGTGGTCATGCCCGGCGAGTCCGTGGAAACATATGTGATGTACGAGCGTGTCTGCGACCTTGAGAGTCTCATAGGCAAAGAGGAGGGAGGCTGCACCCTCATTCGCATGTGGCTGCGCCGTCGCGTCCAGCCCCTACAGGCCAGAGTCCACCCCATGTTTCAGTGGGCTGGTGCTGACGATGTCACTCGCGTGTCTGCTGATGGCATGTCCCCGAGTGAGGTAGATAAAAGGATTCGACTGGTCACCAAGTACACCATCAAGGATGTGCTCCCTAGTAAACCAGTCGTTCCTCCGTTCGATGCTGCTAACCCTCCTCCTGAGGTATAGTTGTGCTACGTAGTAGCTTAGTTTGTTGACTGCCTCTTTGCTATTTCTTTGCTTTGTGCTAAATTGTGGTCTGTATGCAGGATTGGGCGGTGTCACCTTGTATCCCTCCTCTTTTGGAGGGGGTTATCCCTCGTGAAGCCTTGGAAGAAGACGAGTCGGAGTCGACCGTCCCATGTGATGTGGAGGAGGAAGCCCCCGAGTCAGGTAGTCCGGATACTCGCAAGCATTCGCACAGCAAGGATTCCGATGCGTCGTCTCCTTCGACTCCAGAAGGTGCAGGCGTTGGTGCGGAGTCGCTGATCCCTGCCATTCCTGTGAGTGCCATGGTGCCATCTTCTTGCAAGAAGATGTGACTGCCAAAGGAGTCCTCGTCAGAGTCGGGGGATGCAGCCTTTGACTTTGATAATTTTGATTGGTAAGTATTCGAGTTGTCCTTTTGATTCTTCTTTGGTTTTGCCCTTTTCTTGATGTTGGTTTTGTCTTGCAGTCAGCAGGCGTCGTCATCTTCTGGAGGCGTCCAATTTTTGAAAGAATCGGGAGTCTCCACCTCAAAGGCCAAGAAAGAGGTCGAGCGCGCTCCTTCCCCTCCATTGGCGGCCCACTCCGGGCACAACTCTTCCAGCTCTCCGCGTGATGGGGAGCATCGGATGGCTGCCCGGATGACTGCACACCAATCGACTTGGGAGTCATTGGAGGACCATGTAAGTGTAGTATTTCTTCTTTTGATGTTGCAGTCAATGTTATCTATGACTTCTGCTGATCCTTTGTTGTCTTTCCTTTTGCGATAGCTCCTTGTGAAGGAAGCCGCTCACTTGGCGGAGCAGGTGCTTGCGATGGGCCGCCAGCATGCAATGCTGGAGACGCACCATCGCGTGGTAGAAAGTAAGTGCTCTTCACTTCTCCTTCTTCTGCATCGTTTTATGTAGTCGACTGATAGTCAATCCCTTTTGTTCTGTAGCTGAACATAATGCCCTTCTGCACAACGCCGCCACCATGGAGAAGACACTCGCCGCAGCTGTGAAGGGCCACGATGAGGCGATTGCGGCGCGTGACGAGGCCCAAAGGCGCGAAGAGGATCTGCGTGCCTCCATCGCAGCCAGGGAGAAGTTGTTCGAAGAACAGCTTTTCTTGATTGCCAAGGCCCTCTCAGGTACCTTGCTTGGATATCATTATCGTTCTCTGTTCGATTTTTGTCGTTGGCGCTGATTTTCGTGTCCATGTGTGGGTTTATGTACAGATGCTGGCGATTTGAGCTTCGACCCTTAGGCCCTCCGTCGTGACGATGCCTTGGCGGGTGCACTTTCAGCAGTTGAGGACCACAGCGCTGCCGTTCAAGGTATGCTCTCCAAGGCTAAGGGCATGCTCAGTCGCCTCCGGGAGGAGTTGATGCCCAAGGCTGAGCTAATCGAGAACATGAACGAGCTGGTGGAGTCTCTTGCCGGGGGTGTTCCTGCAAGCTTCAAGAACTCGCACCGTGCGGCTGGCGCATCAATGTCACTCGCCATGGTGAAAGCCCACGGAGTCGAAGTTGACCCTGCAGCGGTCTCGAGGGTGATGCCCGTTAGCGCGGATGACCAGCAGGTAGTCTTTGCTCCCTTCGCGACTGCCTGTGGCAAGTATGGGCCACAGCTCATTAACACAGTTGCGAAGTATTCTGAGGAGCTGCAGCGAGCCAAGAAGGCGGCAAAGGCTGCGGCATCAGGGGCTGACGGAAAGTCAGTGGCATCTGATACCGCCACGGACACGATGAGGCCCCCGAAGCCGTCTAAGTCGAAGAAGCCAGTTGCTCCTCAGTAGCTTTGTAATAGTTGATTAGTTTATGTCTTTTGTCAAGAACATGCCTTTGGCGAGTGTATCTGCTGATACTTTTGCCAATCTTGAATGCACTCGAATCTTTTGTCTGTGTGTTGATTTGATCTTCTTATTGCTTCTTGCTTGGCTTGTGGTAGGGTACATCGTGTGATCCTTTGAGGGAACCTAAGGATTCGCCGCCCCTTGATGATACTTTGGCACCACCGCGCTCCAGGGTGGATGAGCTGTCGCTGCTTTCGTGACTGCGTGATCATGTGAAGCAGTTGGAGCATGAATTGCCTGTGCTCCGCGGTAACGCGGATGTATGGAAGTCAAAGGCAGAGAAGGCCACCGCCCGAGAACAGTATCTGCTGGGGGAGATGACGTAGTTGGGCGACCAATTTAAGTGTTAGTTTGCTTACTCTTATCTTTTCCTTGTAGTCACTCGCAATGGTGTGCTATCCTCACACTTCCGTTGCTGTTTTGTATAGTTGTCAGCGCTCACCATCCACAGGATGAGAAAGATAGGATTGCCATTCGCATGCATGATCTAACCCAAGAGCAACTTCAGGAGAGTGGATACTTCTGGGTGGATCATGATCGTGCGATCACGCTGGCGACCCTGCAGGATCGTCCGTCGCGAGTGCTGTACTTTCTGAAGAAGTCGTAGTCATGCTTGAGGAACATCTATCGGACGATGTTTCTGCTAGACGTTGCTCCATCGAGCCTGCTGGCCCTCCTTGCCAAGTTCCAAGACCTGGCTGCGGTTCGCGAGTGTGTAAGGCAGCAGTTGGTGGCTGGTGCCAAGGCCGCTCTGTCGCTTGTGCGACTGCATAGGCCTGATGTAGACGTGGCGGCAATTGCGGCTAGTCCACCTGCGCCACCAGCGGGTTCTGCTTGGAATATGGTGCCTCACTATCAGGCGGTGGATCGCCCAGCGGAGGAGATCGTCGACTTCTTCAAGGAACAAACCAACGTTCTCTTGTTGCAGTAGTGGTTTAGTTTATATCCTGCACATAAATGTACCAATGTTGTAAAGTTCGTATGTAAAGATGTGCATAACTGATTGTCGATGATGTATGGAAGAGCTTGCTTTAGCATGTATGTTTTGCGAGTGCGCTGCACTATGCGATTCCTTTTCGTTAGTCTGGCCATGCGCTTATCTCAGTCCCTTGACAACCTGTCAGATGCGTTGCAACTAGGTTGTTTGTGTGTCAAGGGTTTCGATTGATGTGCCAGCTACTCAGGAATATCGCGTTTTAGTTCGTAGAACAGATGTGTATAGGGTGGCGCAGCCCCCAAGTAGATAAGTTGCGAAAAAATAAAGGAGAACATAGAGTTTTGGGGTACTTAGCTTTATTTATTCGCGAGACAGTACGAAGTACAATGTGTGGCTAAGTAGCCTTGGCTGAGTGCCTTATTTGCAATCTAAAAGTAAAAACGACTAAGGGTAGAAGCATCGCAGCTGCGCGACGTTCTAGGGGTTGGAGTATGCGACTCCTATCTCTAAATCTTGAAGGCGATAGGCGCCACCTGGGATTACTTCTGTAATCACGTATGGTCCCTCCCAGGGGGACTCGAGCTTGAGATGTCCTTGCTGCTTTAGTCGCAGGACCAGGTCGCCTTCGACGAAGGATCTGGGGCGTAGCCTCCTACTGTGGTAGTTGCGTAGGTTCTGCTGGTAGATCGTTGATCTTTCCACAGTGATTTCCCTTGCCTCGCCAAGGAGGTCGACGGAGTCTTCGAGTGCAAGGGGTGACTCCTGCTCGCTGTAAGCGACCACGCGCGGCACCTTGTACCGTACCTCGGCGGGTAGCACCGCTTCGGCCCCGTGCACCATAAAGAACGGGGTGTAGCCCGTAGCACTGTTTGGAGTTGTGCATAGGCTCCAGAGTACTGATTACAGTTCATCTGGCCAGCAACCCACGGCTTGTTCGAGTGGTCAGAGGAGTCGCTTCTTGATGCCGCCGCAGACGAGCCCGTTCGCCTTTTCAACCTGACCGTTGGTCTGTGGATGTGCTACCGAGGCGTAGCTGATGTTGATTCCCAGATTCTCACAGAATTCTTGGAACTCCTTGGATGTGAAGTTTGTTCCATTGTGTATGATGATGATGTGTGGTACTCCGAAGCGGAAGACGATGGACTCGAAGAACTTGACTATGCTGTGCCCTGATTGATTGGTCACTGGCATGGCCTCTATCCACTTGGTGAACTTGTCGACTGCCACCAGGAGGTAGATGTAACCGCCTCGTGAGGACTTGGGGAGCTTGCCGACCATGTCGAGTCCCAATTGCGCGAAGGGCCAGGCCAATGGGATTGGCCGGAGCTCTGCGCCAGGTGCGTGCGGCTTGTCCGCGAATCGTTGACACGCGTTGCATTTCTGGACGATGTCCTTGGCGTCGCGCATGGCCGTAGGCCAGTAGAACCCAGCCCGTAGAGCTTTGGCCACGAGGGCGCGACTGCCTGCGTGGTGTTCGCAGGTTCCCTGATGGATGTCGAGGAGAACAACTCTTCCATCGACCGTGGAGACGCATCGCTGGAGTACTCCTGTGATGCTGCGCTTGCATAGTTCGCCGTTGATAACACGAATGCCTTGGATCACCGCACGATGTGCCGTGCGTCAGTCGGATCGTCCGGTAGCCTTTTGCTGAGGAGGTACGTGATGTACGGCTGAGTCCAGGATGATTCGATCATCATGACACTCATTGGTCCTTCGAGTCCTGTATCCATCTCCAGGTCGTCGAGTGTCTTTGGCTCATTGGGTGGCGTAGCCCCTGAGTCCGTTGTTGCGCTTGTTTTCTTCTCTGCTGCCTTTGGCTTGATGGAGCGTTCACATATGCGCTCGAGAAATACCCCAGGTGGTATGGGGGCGCAGGTAGAGCCTATGTTGGCGAGTGCGTCCGCCTCTTCATTGCTTTCGCGGCCTACGTGTTGCAGCTTGTAGCCATCGAAGTCCC
This sequence comes from Avena insularis, assembly GCA_023614405.1. NCBI lineage: Eukaryota > Viridiplantae > Streptophyta > Magnoliopsida > Poales > Poaceae > Avena > Avena insularis. Next base: position 363,160,218 of record CM042684.1, read on the forward strand.
CTTCGAGTGTATCGTAGAGGTCGCGGTAGGCGATCATGTTGTCGTTCAGTGCATCGCACTCATGCATTGTTTGGTTGACGACCAACTTGGAGTCGCCGTATATAATGAGCCTTTTGGCGCCGCAGGCTTTTGCCATCCTCATCCCGTGTAGCAGGGCCTCATATTCAGCTTCATTGTTGGAGGCGATGAACTGCATCCGCAGGATGTACTTCAGCTTGTCCCCTTGGGGCGATGTCAGTATGACACCTGCACCTGCTCCGTCCTTCCGCTTGGATCCATCGAAGTGCATTGTCCAGAGGTAGGACATATCTGGTTTGTCAGGGAGCTGGTTCTCCATCTAGTGCACGAGGAAGTCAGGAAGAACTTGCGACTTGATTGCGTCGCGCTTTTCGTATGTAATGTCTCGCGGAGACAGTTCGATTCCCCAAAGCACGACTCATCCCGTGGTGTCGGGGTTGAGGATATGCCCCAACGGGGCGTCGTTGACCACCACGATTGGGTGTTCCTGGAAGTAGTGGCGCAGTCGCCAGGTGGTCATGAAGACACCGTACGCCAGCTTCTGGTAGTGCGGGTACCGCTGTTTTGTTGGTGTGAGGACCTCGCTGAGGTAGTAGACTGGATGCTATACCTTGTGGACCATGTTTTCCTTGGCTCGCTCGACGAGGAGCACTGTGCTGACCACCCGGTTGGTGGCGGAGATATATAGCAACAACGGTTCCCTTTCTTGTGGGGTCACTAGTACTAGCGAGGTGGATAGCAGGCGCTTGAGGTCTTCGAATGCTTCCTGCGCTTTGTTGGTCCATTCGAACTTTTCAGCTTTGCGGAGGAGTTGGTAGAAGGGCAGTGCCTTTTCACCCATCCAACTGATGAATCAACTGAGGGCCGCGATTCGTCCAGCCGGCTGCTGGACGCCCCTTATGTTTTTCGGATTCTCCATGGCCAGTATGGCTTTTATTTTCTTCGGGTTTGCCTCGATTCCACTCGCGGAGATGAGATACCCGAATACTTGCCCAGATGGTATGCCAAACGCGCATTTGTCCGGATTGAGCTTGATCCGGTAGCGGTCGAGGTTGGTGAAGGTTTCACGTAAATCATCGATTAGGGAGGCTTCCTCCTTGGTCTTGATTACTATGTCGTCGACATAGACTTGAATGTTGCGACCAAGTTGTTCCTTGAGGCAAGCCTGCATGCACCGCTGGTAGGTGGATCCCGTGTTCTTTAGCCCAAAGGGCATTGTGTTGTAGCAGAACACACCGAAGGGCGTTGTAAACGTTGTTTTCTCTTGATCTTCCTCCTTCATTCGAATCTAATTATAGCCTGAGTAGGCGTCAAGGAAGCAGAGGCGCTCGCACCCTGCGGTGGAGTCGATGATCTGGTCGATGCGCGGCAAGAGGAAGTGATCCTTTGGATAGTGCTTATTCAAAGAGGTGAAATCCACGCATATCCGCAGGATATCCGTGTCCTTTTTTGGTACTAGCACCATTTTAGCGAGCCAAGTGCTTTCCTTGATCTCGCGTATGAATTTGGCGTCAAGGAGTATGTTGATCTCCATTCCGACTGCCTTTGCTCTTGGCTCGGATAATCGCCGGATTGTTTGCTTGACTGGCCTTGCGTCTGGGTTGACGTTGAGTGCGTGCTCGACGAATTACCTGGGAACTCCTGGCATGTCCGGAGGACACCAGGCGAAAATTTCCCAGTGCTCACGGAGGAATTCGACGAGCGCGAGTTCCTATGCAGGACTCAAGTTGTTGGCGATGAGGGCCGTCTTGGCGGGATCCAATGGGTGGACCTGAACTTTCTTTGTGTGCACCGATGAGTCGAAGGACAGGTCGGGTGAACTTGGCCGGCTCAGAGGAGGCAGACTGTTGTCTGTCGATTCCTAGAGTCTCGTGAGTTCTTCCTGCATGCCGAATGACTGGGAAATTCCGTTGAATTCCCTGTCGCAACTATCAGACCTCTCGAAGCTCCCGTTGACTGTGACGATGCCATTGGGACCCTGCATTTTCATCTGCAGGTAGGCGTAATGTGGCACTTCCATGAACCTAGCGAACACGACACGTCCGAGGATGCAGTGGTATTGTGATGGCCAGTCGACGACCTCAAAGTCGATGTGCTCGCGCCGAAAGTTTTTCGCCGTGCCGAAGATGACGTCGAGGTTGATTTTGCCAAGGGGATACACGCCCTTTCCTAGGACGATGTCGTGGAATGTTGTGTCTGAGGCTTCTAAGCAGCTCAGAGGGATCCTCATTGCTCGCAAGGTACTCGCGAATATAAGGTTGATGCTGCTTCTGTCGTCCATGAAGACGCAGCTCATGTCGAAGCCTCCAATTTGTGCCTCGAGTACGAGGGGGTAATGGCCTGGACGAGGTACTTGAGGCAGATGATCGCGTTTGTCGAAGGTGATGCAGGACTCGCTTCCGCTGAGGTACTCAGTGGTAGATGGTGGCGAGTGTGTGGCCAAGTTGACTTGGCGAGTGATGGACTTCTGCACCCGATTTGAGGGGCATCCCTTTTGGATCATCATGGTACCCATGGCCCATGGGTATGGCTCGCCTCCGTGGTGCTGGTCCGGCGCAGCTGCATTTGGGGGTGGTCCAGGTGGTGGTGGCGGAGCTCCATGTGCTACGGTGCCTGGGGCAGCCTGTAGCCCCTTTCGACTGCATTGCGATTCATCCGAACCAGTCCCTCATGTAGTTTGAGGAACTCATGACAGTCCTTGAGGAGGTGGCTGAACTTCTTTTTGCTGTCATGCTTGTCGATGTAGAAGTGAACGCTGCATGGACCGGACAGTTTGTCTTCAATGGATGTTGCAGGTGCCTCATCACGATTGCGGCGTTGCCGCACTTACGTGATTTTTCTGGAGTCGCGGTATCCACCGCTGCGGTAGCCGCTGTTGCGGTTATCATCGCGTTTGTCGGCGTAGCCAGCTGCAACCATGTTGATGTCGTCGCGATCATCGTAGATGCACATGCGACGTTTGCCTCGGCGGTCGCGTTTGCGCTCGAGTTCTGCCTCCTCGTCGGAGTGAGCATGATTTTTCACCGAATCTTCTCCATCGGCCTACCGATTCACGATTTCCATCAGGTGGTCAATCGCGCGATCCTTCGAGATGTTCTCTACGGAGTTCTTGATGATGGACCACCTATGGATGTAGGAGCATAGCGATTCGCCTGATCTTTGCTGGCAGCATTTCATCTCTTCGATTGATGCAGGCCGCTTGTACGTGCCCTTGAAGTTGCGCACGAAGCTATAAACCAGCTCATACCAACTGCGAATGGATCCGCGCGGGAGGTTGTTGAGCCATGCTCGAGCAGTGCCTTGCAGCTGTAGCTGTAGACATTGCATGGTCGTGCTTCGATTGCCACCGTGGAGTCTAACGGAGGAGATGTGGTCCTCCAGCCAGATCTTCGGGTCCTGTAGGCCGTCAAACTTCGGGTTCTCCGACGGGAGTTTAAACCCCTTGGGCATTCACTTTTGCCTGATGGACTTGCTGAAGCATCTGGCGCCACAGAGCTCCACATCTTCCTCTTCCGAGTTAGTCAACCGAGCACGTCGCGCCCTTGATTTGTCGATCTTGCGCTGAATGATGTCATCACGCGCGTCGTAGTCGTGGTCGTGTCGCCGTGAGCGGCGACGTCGAGACAGGTCATGACTGTCATCACTGGATGAGGGCGAGGAGTAGCGCTTTGCTAGCTCTTTGCTTTTCTTCGGATCCGGTGTTGGCTCCTTGTCGAGGGCGACCTCGATTAGTCCCAAGCCTGCGATCGTAGATCGGTGCATGGCGGCTCGGGGATCTCCAGCTGGCGGCTGGTTATTGAGGAGGTACATGGTGGCCGCTGTCACTACAGCTTGTGGCGTCTTTGGGACCACATTGCCCCGTGTGTCGACCGTTATGGAGCTGAAGTCGAGGACCTTTGCAACTTCTATGTGTTCTTGCTCGGTGAGATGGGCCATCTGGGATCACCTTTTGTTTGTGATGTACTTGTTGCCCTTTGTGGAGGATCCTCCGTGGGAGGAGAGCCCAGCACGTCGAAGACTTGACTCATATGCCGCCCTTTTGTGTGCTTCGAGTTGCGCGATTGTTTGTGCTTGGCGCTTAAATTCCTCCTTCAGGAGCCAATGGTAGCCCATCAGAAGTTCTTGCGAGGAACCGGGGGGTAAAGGGTTACCCTATAGGGCCTCGCGGCAGCGAGCCCATTCAAGCTCATTGAGCCTGACCACGACGCGTTCGCCGGTTTGCTCGTTGGTTATGGTTGGAGGTTCGATTGCTCCTCCATTGTTGACGGGGGTGCGATTGCCACCGTTGCCACCATTGCCGCCATTGCCACCGAGAGGCGGGTCGGTTTCGTTACCGCGATTGCCCGTGTTGTCGCGGTTGGCGGAGGTGTCGCCTGCGTTGATGACGGTGCACATGAAGTGATTGGGGAAGCTGCTGCTCCCACATCTCTCAGATCCGGAGTCGTAGGCTCCATCTTCAGTTGCCAGATCGCTCAGATCAGAGTCGGGACTACCATCGCTGATTGTGTTATCGACTAATGCCGGGGCGTTGAGCTCACTGAGGGTGCCGATCGATGGAGGGAACCATGATGCTGGGGCAATCGACGGCACCGTCGGCTGGTCAGGCAGGCGAAGCGTGCCCATCTGACCAACTTGGAAGCGGAAGCTCCCTATTGCCAGGCTGATTCCGTCGCCCACGGACTCGAAAGCCGGGCGAGTGGCCGGCGTGTGGACGGTGAAGTCGAACGCGCCGAAGAGCTGGCGAATCTCCGCTGTTGCGGAGTTGTAGATCGCGGTTGATGGGGCCGAATAAGCCGCAACATCAGCACTCCCAATCCCCACGGACGGTGCCAATTGACGAGGGTTTAACTCATCAATGCCCATTGTTATGGACTTAGGTTTTGGAGAAGGAGGGAGCGATGGAGACATCTATCGGCTAGCAAACAAGCACATATGGGACTTGAAGATTTACCCAGGTTCAGGCCTCGTAGAGGTCCCTACTCCTTCTTGTCTTCTCGTGGAATTATCAAAGGAATCGAGGATTACAATGGTGCGCAGATGCAATCTGGTGAGGGTTGTGGAAACTAGGGATGCGTGTGTCCTCCTCGCCGCCCCCTCCTAGCCTTTATATAGATAGGCTAGGTCTCGGATAGCAGGTCGAGTCGGTTACAGGTTAGGGTTTCCCCTTTGAACTTTCTATCTTTAGCTACTTCTTATCCTTCAAGCAATCGAGAGTCCGTAGGTTACTCGAGTTCTTCATTTGGGCCTTGGCGACATCGTGGGCTTTTATGTATTCAGGCCGTATATACCAAGCTCGAGTACTTGTAGGGCATACCCATGTCAACACCCATGCAATGAAACTAGTGGATCCATATGTGGTTTGTGAAAAAAAAACACATGCAATGACACTGGGGGATCCATATGTGGTTAATGAAAATAACACCCATGCAATGAAACTGGTGGATCCATATGTGGTTTGTGAAAAAAACACACATGCAATGACACTGGTGGATCCATATGTGGTTTGTGAAAAGAACACACATGAAATGACTCTATATGTGGTTATTGAAAGAATACACATTTCAATGACAATGGTGCATCCGTATGTGGTTTGTGAAAAGAACAGACATGCAATGACTCTAGCTGTGGTTAATGAAAAGAACACACATGCAATGACACTGGTGGATCCATAGGTGGTTTGTGAAAAGAACACACATGCAATGAACTATGGTGGATCCATATGTGGTATATGAAAAGAACGGACATGCAATGAACTCTGGGGGATCCATATGTGGTTTGTGAAAAAACAAACATGTAATGAACTCTGGTGGATCCATATATGGTTTGTGAGAAGAACACACATGAAATGACTCTAGATGTGGTTAATGAAAAGAACACACATGCAATGAAAATGGTGGATCCATGTGTGGTTTGTGGAAAGAACACAAATGCAATGACACTGGTGGATCCATATGTGGTTTGTGAAAAGAACACACATGAAATGACTCTAGATGTGTGATACATTGCAAATGTATCTATAATTTTTGATGTTCCATGCTTGGTTTTATCTACTTTCTTGTGTTTTGTCCACACTTTGGAGTACTTTTCATATGATTTCTTGGAATAACCTATTAATAAGATGCCACAGTGCCAGTTGCCTGTTTTCTGCTGTTTTTGGTTCCAGGAAGTCAGAAAATGAATATTCTAGGAATTGGACGGGACAAAAGCCAAAGTTACTATTTTCCTGGAAGACTCACGGAGACAGAAGGAGAGTCAGAGAGGGGCCACAGGGTGGCCACACCCCCCTTGGCGCAGGCCAGCCCAGGTCACGCCAGGGCATGGTGTGGGCCCCCTGGCCGGCCATCGACCTTGCCTCTTTCGCCTATATATCTCGCCTGATGTGAAAACCCTAGATCGTCAATCAGAAATCCACGAAAAGTTCCGCAGTGCCGCTGCCACCGAAGGAGAGATTCGGGGGACAAAAAGTCTCTATTCCGGCACCCTGCCGGGACGAGGAAGTGCCCCCGGAGCCATCTCCATCGATCTCCACCGCCATCTCCATCACCATTGTTGATTCCCATGATGAGGAGGGAGTAGTTCTCTCTCCAGGCTAAGGGTTCTACTGGTAGCTATGTGTTCATCTCTCTCTCTATGCATGATCTTATCGAGATCATGAGCTTGTAATCTATAGATCTACCTTGCTACTCAAGTGCTTTAATAGATCTGTGCTCTCCCCATGTGTGTGAAGTTGACAGTGTGCACACCATGGTGGCACTTAGGCTAGAGATTACAAATACTTGTTATGAGTTATATATTTGGAGTTGGATGTGTTTATGAAATTGTGGTGTTTGTTGGAACCATCTAGTGCTCAAGGTGATAGTGTGGGGTTTTCTAGATGGGAAAGGCTTACTTTGAGGTGTGTTGTTATAGCCCTACCATGGATTAGAGTGTCCAACCAGAGAGTAATTAAGAGTAGTATCATAAAGAGAAGATATTTATATGAGAGTGTTCACTAGTGAAAGTATGATCCCTAGGCCTTGTTTCTAAGCATTGATACACCGTTTGCAACTAGATCTGTTACATGTTTGCTTGCTTCTATCTTTATTCCAGTTTGCCTTTAGTATTTATCTTGAGTTAGGACATGAAGTGTTTGAAGAGAAAATTAAAAAACCTATGGAACTTTATTTGCGTGCTAATAGCAATGTTATTAGTATGAATTCTTTGAACACTATTATTGCTAATGCTATGGAAAAGTCTAAGCTTGGGGAAGCTAGTTTTGATGAAAATGATATTTTTAGTCCCCCAAGCATGGAGGATAAAACTTACTTTGATGATACCAAACCTCCAATATATGATGATTACAATGATGAATATGATATTTTCAGTCCACCTACTGTTGAGGAGAAAATTAATGATTACAGTATGCCTCCTATATTTGATGATTATGGTGATGAGAATAATAATGATAGCTATTTTGTTGAATTTGCTCCCACTATAATTAATAAGAATGACTATGCTTATGTGGAGAGTATTAATTCTTTTATGCATGTGGCTCATGATAAGAATGTTTTATGTGATAGTTATATTGTTAATTTTATTCATGATTCTACTGAAAGTTATTATGAGAGAGGGAAACATGGTTTTATGCATCTCAATAATATTAAGTTTCCCCTCTTTATGTTGAAAGTCTTGAAGTTGCACTTGTTTTGCTTTACTATGCTTGTTGCTTTGTGCTTTCATGACTTGTTTCTTTACAAGATTCCTATGCATAGGAAGTGGGTTAGACTTAAATGTGCTTTGAATTTTCTTTTTGATGCTCTCTTTTACTTCAATTCATATTTATTATGTGAGCATCTTCTCAAACTATCATGCCTAACTTAAAGGCATTAAAGAAAAGTACTTATTGGGAGATAACCCAAAAGTTTTAGATGAGTCTTCGAAGTTATTACTTCAGGAATAATCGCTCCTTATCCTTTTTATTTTCTTTTTGTGCCAAGAGTAACCTCTAATGAGAGAGAAGTAATGATTGGGAAAGTTGTTGTCCCGAAACAGATTTCTGTGGTTCACCGTAAAAAATCGTGTAAAATCTTTGTACCTGTTTTTGAGGCGTGAATTTTTGTGCTTCTGCCCCAGGTTGTTATATAACTTTCGTTAGTTCAACACTTTTTTATTTGAGCAACAGAAGGTCTTCGAAAAAATTCGTCTTTACCTGCTGGTCTGTTTTGACAGATTTCTGCCATTTTCTGCATTTGCTTCTTGTTGGTTCCTTTTTGAGTTCTTTTGGGGAATCGAGCTTTTTGAGGGAAGTGATACAGTAGCTTGTGTTTTAATGGAAGTTTTATTGGTGTTAGAACTTAACCTAAGGACTTATTATCTTGAGTGCACTAATGTTGCTAATAAAGATTGTGTGAAGTTTTGTATGAAGGAAAATTTCAGGTGTATAGAAGGAATGAGTAATGAGATGAAGAATGGACTAAAGCTCAAGCTTGGGGATGCCACGCGCGTCACCCCAATAAATATCCAAGAAGTACAAGCGTCAAATCTTGGGGATGCCCAAGATATCCCCTTCTTCATTAATAAAAATCTCAGGTTTCTTCCAAACGCTTCATTTTTATTGTTTCATGCACAGTTGTGTTGTTCTTGGAGCGTCTTCATTTTTTGTTTGTGGTGTTCGTTTGCTTGGTTTTCTTAGTTTACTGAATAAATTGGTTGGACCCCCTCTTTCATAGTTTGGTTTTCAAATAGTTTGGTTTGGATTGGAAAAGAGTAGGAAAGTTCATGCTTAAGTGGTAAAGAGAGCTTGTTTTTTTACTGTGACCTATGCTTTGTCATGTCATGCTTGGTATTGTTTTGGCTTTAGGCTTAGTATTATTTTCTGTAGCATGACATGTTATAAACAATCAAGATTGCTTAATGTGGCTTGAAAGAATCATGCGTTGTTTTAGCATATTAAAGCATAGTATAGTGGTATTCTCCTTTGATGCTTTATTTTGGTACACCATGTTATGACTATACCAAGTCACCATAGCCTTTATGATCCTTTAGTTTTCAACTTCTAGTATCACTTTATGCTTTGATCAATGATGTTTTGTCGCTCTGCATGATTATGGCCATTATTGCTCTCTTAGTTTGTCGCTTCCAGTCTTTTGCTAGCCTCCATAACCAAGTATGAGTTCCACTCATGTATCCAACTCCTTAAACCAAGTTATTCCAAAGAGTCCACCATACCTACCTATTAGCATATGCTATTCCAAGTATATTCATGTTTTTGTTTACCTTCCAAATTAAACTTGTTATGAGAAAACTAGTGATTAAAGCTCTCACGAACTTGATGGCACACTTTACATTTCTTGCCCTTAATAAACTTGAACCATTGTGTCGTCTATGTTGTATATGCTTGCACTTATTTGTTGGGGATTAGCAGAACCATGCTATCATGGTGAACGCTTTCAACATTGCACGGGTACTTTGTACCTAGTTGATATCATGCTCTTTTGTCTATGGATGTCGTTAGTGTGAAATGAAAGGGGAGCTTGTAAGTCCATGGAGTTATGTATATGTGTTAGAGAAACGCCTGGGCCACTGGTCTAATCCATGCTGACATGGTGGAAACCTGCTGCATAACCATAATGAGCTGTCTATGAAGCATTCTTCTTATAAAAAAGAGCCAGTTATTGAGAAAAAAGAGAAAAAGAAAAAAAGAGATTATGAAAAGAGGAAAGAGAGAAAAAAGCACCATATTCCCATGGTAAATAAGAAGATTGCTGAGATGCTCGTTGTATGCTTTCCTTGTCATTTTGATATGGGGATTCTTCCGTATCGGGAAAGGGGTACCGCGTTGGCGGTTCTCTATGATACACATGTACTTACGATGACAAGAACTTACCGGTGACTAAACTTGAGTAGCATGAGGAGCGGCCTTCGTATTCAAGGGACATGAGATTTCTAACTTATACTTCGTCAAGCATATACACCATAGTTTGTTCACTTTAACCTTAATTACTTCCAAATGCTTATGATAGGGGCAATGAGAGCTGAAAGCTATAAGTACCATAATTTTTGGAAGCTCTTTATGAGACTTGAATCCCTACTTCCTTTTATGAAGGCCTTTCTTCCACCATTATATTGAGTCTCCACCTTCTACCTTTATGCACTTACTTTGAGAGCATAGTGGCCATTCTTAGTTCTATGTGCATTGTCCCAAGAATAGTTGATTGATGCATAACTTGATATTGCTTGTTTTAAACTATCTGTATCTAGTCACTCTTATGAACTTTGAAGGTGTCCTATTGATGGCTCAATGCACGACGCCCAGAAAAGTGCTGGTGCGTGGTTGATGTAGACCTCGTTGAGAACCCCAAGAGGAAGTTATGATGAGCACAGTAGCAAGTTTCCCTCAGTTATGAAACCAAGGTTTAATCGAACCAGTAGGAACAAGGAAACACCCAAAGGTGCTGCTAGCTGAGCCTTGGCAGGGCGCACTACCGGTGCTAGTAGCAATGTGGAGACACCTGCAACACACACGAACTTTGTCCCCAACTTGCGATGAGGTTGTCAATCTCACCGTGTTTTGCGGAAAGCAAAGGATTAAACGTATCGAATGGAAAGAAGTAAAAGTTTGTAGAAAGTAAACACAAAGAAGTAAAAGATTGTAGATTGTATGTAAAAGACAAGGACCGGGATCCATAGTTCACTAGAGGTGGCTCTCCTTAAGATAGATAACATGCTGGGTGAAAAAATTACAGCGGGGCAATTGACAAACATCGAGAAAGCAATAAATGCATATACTAATCATCTTGACTCCTTTGGAACTTTATTGGGCATTACAACATTATACATAGACCGCCATCCAACTGCATCTATAACTAATAATCCACCTTCAGGTTATCATCCGAACCCCCTCCAGTATTAAGTTGCAAGCAACAGATTATTGCTTTACGAACTGCGTGTAGTGTAAACAATACGATTGTTCTATGAACAAAGGATTGTTGTTTTCTCCCTAGTAGCAACAGCACATCTAGTACCTTAGAGATTTATGTCACTTCCCCAGATTACCAGAGGCATGAACCCACTATTGAGCATAAATACTAACTTTTGGAGTTGCTAGCATCTACTTGGCCAAGATAGCTACTAACAACGGAAAGCATGCAAGATCACAAATAACAAAGACATGATAGAATCAATAATCAATCTGAAATAGCATCTCAATATCCATCGGATCCCCGCAAACACAACATATATGATTACAAATAGATGATCTTGATCATGAACGAAGCTCACAAGATCTAAACATGAAAGCACAAAGGAGGAGAACCAGCCATCTAGCTACTACATGGATCCGTAGTCCAAGGATGAACTACTCACGCATCACACCGGAGGCTTGCATGGTGATGAAGAAGGCCTCCAGGGTGAATTCCCTCTCCCAAGGGTGCCGAAGAGCTTGATCCCTCCCGATCTAGGGATGGAGATGATGGTGGCTACAGACTCTTTCGTGGATTTTTGATCGGGCCCTTAGGGTTTTCGTCCCGAGGGCATCTTATAGGTGGAAGGGAAGGCCGAGGGGGTGCCAGGGCCACCACACCACCCCCTGGCGCGGGCCAAGCCTGGCCGCGCGGCCAGGTGGTGTCGCCGGCCTCTGGCCCCTCCCCGTCTCGTATTATGGCATCTGGCGACTTCCGGAAAAATAGGCACTTTGGCTTTTGTCCCGTCGAATTCCGAGAATATTCATTTTATGACTTTCCTGGAACCAAAAACAGCAGAAAACAGGCAGTTGGCACTGTGGCTCTTTGTTGGGGGGATAACCCCGGGTAGGGTCACTCCGGGGTATAAAGGCCGAGTTAGCCGAGGTTCGGCAAGGCCAAAGCGGATGCTGGCCGGGTCACCTCCAAGCAGGCCGGATCATGGAGTAACCCGGACCAGGAGGGGGTCGCCTAACATTGTCTCGGCCAACTTAAGAAGTAAGTCGGAAGTGCTTGTCTAACTTATGTGCAGGAACAGGTATTGCCGGATCTACTATGATCCGGGTTCCGTTTAGCTTCTGGGAGAAGGAAGGAATCTCTCTGGTCAAAAAGAAGGCCCAGTATGCACTGCATGAGCGAAGCAAGCGATGGCAGGACCACCGGGTCATGGCCGACAAGGTGTGCGATGCCACGTCGGTGGCCTTGCAGAGGCTCACGTAGCTAAAGCATGTATGACGCGGGGGAAAAGCACCCCGGTCGGGTTACCACTTTGAGAGGAGGCATATTCTTAGGAATATGCCTCCACATATGCCCTAGGCAGAGACCGAGCCCCCTCTATATAAGGGGGGCTAGGGTTTCTGTAAGGGGGTTGGGTTTTCTTTGATACCAGTTGAGCTAAGGTTCTAGGGAAAAACTGGGGGCAAGAGTAAGAGAGCTCCTTCTTCCTCCTCTCGCCAATACAGCTCTAGGAGCACTTGTAATCTTGAGAGGAAAGCAATACAAACTTCTGCGTGGAGAATCACTCCACTATCCCTCCCTGGATTCCCCTAGCGTGTATTAGTCCCCACCTTTAGCCTATCCATGGCATCTGCCGTGACACCACCACGACAGTTGGCGCCCACCGTGGGGCTAGCGGCGCTAGCAGGGGTCAAGATCCGGACGGGAAACATCATCGGCACCGGCGAACGCATCGTCTCCGGGCTTGTTCAGCGCTTTGGAGCGCTGGACTTCGTCAGCGACAACGCAGGCTGCTTCAGCACGCACCCACTTCCGCGCAACGGCCTCTTCGTCAAGTTGGGTGCACACAAGGTCTACGTTGCTGTGGACGTATCATGCGTTCACCCGCAGCGCGTCGTCGAGGCAAGGGAACCACCCCTTAGCGTGGTTCACGGGGCGCGTATCACTCGCTCCCCGAACCGTGCTGAAGTGATGATGACTGCGCCCGAGGCAAGCGCAAGCAAGGATCCAGCACCGGACCCAGAGGTAACGCCCAAGGCACCAAGGAAAGCTAGAGGTCCTCCATTAGAGAGGTCGGAGAATGTGCCGAGAGAAGCTATGGATAGCTTGGCAAACCCGGTAGCAGCAATAGTAGATCCGACTCGGGCACAGGCCGAGCTGGAGGAAACTAGGCAAAAGATACTAGAGGGCGCAAAGAAAATAGCCGCGGCTCAGCAGTCGTTGAACATGACGCTGCGTGAGTATGCAAAGGCAAACAAAGTTGACACGGCAAAAGTAAAAGGGAGAAATCTCATAAGTGAGATGAATAGATAAGGTGATGCTAGGATTGAGGAATCAGAGAACTGTCTGTCCGTTGGGCTGCCGAGGTACAGCACCACGGCAAAGAACCTCAGGGCAGCGGACGCGGCAGCATCCGAGTTGGAGGGTCTGACGGGTGAGGCTCGTCAAAGGCAACAAGAAAGGGTTAACGAGCTGGTTCGTATCGCAAACAGACAGAATGAAGAGCTACTGAGAACTAACCCGGAGAGAGCTAGAGATTCCAAAATCGTCCATTCGGTGATGGGTAAACCGCAGAAATCCGTTGGAGCCGCATCATCTCCTCATGGCGGTCCAAGGAGAGAAGAGGTAGTAACCTCGGCCAGACGGAACAAACAGATCGTCCCGTACGACCCAACGAGGGCAGGAAAGGGAAAAGAGGCACCGAAAAATGATGATCGACGAAGTGTGAGCCGAGGTAACCACGACCAAGGCAATGCCGGTCAAGGGAATGCTGCCAACGGCAATGCCGGACAGTGAAAGTCGGTAGGGGAAGGACAACTGCAGCAGCGGAATATACCAAGGCAAGAGCAAAGTGCCGGCCGAGGTATGCAACAGAGAGATGCGCAACGAGAGCAAAACCGATACAACGACGGTGATTCGGAGATGGTGAACGCGGGGTACCCCAGACCAGACTATCATGTGATAGGGTCAAGGTTGGGAAGCAGGGACCTGATGCCGGATGATGCCAGGTTAAAACTGGATCGCCTGTATAGGTCAGAACAAATCGAATCTCAAGGTCCACCGGGTCCGACGTGCTTTGGACCCCGGATCATGAAGGAGCAACCGGTACCCAATTTCCAGCTGCCCAGGGGCACGAAGACGTATGACGGTAGTACCAAGCCGGAAGATTGGCTGATAAATTATGCTACAGCTGTGAAAATTGCCACTGGCAACTTGACATGGGCAGTACGATACGTACCCCAGATGTTGGAGGGTCCGGCCAGGGTATGGCTGAATAATTTACCACCCGGAAGCATCAACTGCTGGATAGACTTTGAAGAAATGTTTATAAGCAACTTCTCAAGTACATATCAGAGGCCGAATAGGCCGCAGACCCTAGCAATGTGTAAGCAAAGACCTAATGAGACAGACCGTGAATTCTTGACCCGGTGGTGCACCATGAGAAACTCGTGTGAGGGTGTCATAGAATCACAGGCCATAGCGTGGTTTGCGCAAGGGTGCAGATATGGCAGCGAGCTGTGGATGAAGTTGCAAAGGAAAATGCCAATTACGTTGGCAGAGATGATCCGGATTGCTGATTCGTATGCCTTGGGTGATCCGACCCAACCTAGGCTCGCGTCAAACGAGTCCAACAAGGAATACTATCAGAGGGATGGAGCTGGGTCATCTCGGAGGAACGATTACAGAGGAAAAAGAAGAGATGATAGGCCAGATCATCGTTACGGTTCGCAACAAGTTGCAGCTGTGAATCAAGATCAACCCAGAGCAGGGAGCAACCAACGCCAGAAAACTGGAGGGCAATGGACTCCAAGAAATGATGGCAAGAAAACGTGGATGCCGGAGCAAAAGCGACAATGGCAAGAAAAGAAAGACCGTCTGAGGTATACCTATGAGTCGATGTTGGACCAGCCGTGTAAGTTTCAGATACCAAATCCGAATAGCCCGGCGGGTCACACAACGAGGCAATGTGAGTGGATGCGTAAGATAGAACAAGGCGGTTCGAGGAATGCTCAGGCACCCCGGAATGATTAACCTCGGCAGGAGTTACCTCGGCAGCAATTGCTCTCCGGAGCAAACACGCAACAGCTAATGTTGCCTCCCCTCCTTGAGTATGACAACAATGAGAGAAGGGATGCGATGCATCGGTGGAAAATTGGCAACAGCGGATCAGAGGTACCACGAAATGAGGGAAGGAATGAGTCTGAGAGAACATCACGAGCTATTGTGTGTTCTGGCCGAGAAAGCAGATAGGAAAATCTTGCGGCACGACATATGGAGGTCAATGCGGTAATGCCAGCGGATGAGGTACATGCCTTAGTCGGACCAGGAAATCACTGGAACATCAAAGATCATCCTAAGCTTATGCGAGTCCAGGTTAAATGCGCTAGTGCTGGATCCGACATTCATTGGACCAAACATCAATGTGAGGTTCTCCAAGGTACTGATTGACAATGGCAGTAGCATTAACATCATGTATGCGGATACAATGCGCAAGTTGGGCATCTTAGAGAACATGATCCAGGCTACGAGAACAACTTTCCATGGCATTGTACCAGGCATTTCTTGTGAGCCCATAGGCAAAGTTTGGGTCGACGTGCTATTCAGCACAAGGGATAACTGCCAAACTGAGAATCTGGAGTTTGAGGTGGTGAACTTGGAAAGTGCATATCGCGCGTTACTCGGAAGACCAGCATTGAACAAGTTCATGGCAAGCTGCCACATCAGTTATCTGAAGATGAAGTTGCCCGGGCCAAATGGAGTGATTACCATTGCTGGAGATTTCCGATGTTCCATTGAGTGTGCCTCAGCCGGGTCAAACCTAGCCGAGTCACTCGTGATTGCACAAGAGAAAAGAAAAATCCAAGAGGTGGCGGCATTAGCTCAGTCCGCGCAGCAGTATATGCCGGCGTTGAGTAACCCGCATGGTAGCATTTCATTCCAAGCCGCAAAGGACACCAAGAAAGTCCCAGTTGATGACATGTTTCCGGAGCGCACCGTAACAATTGGTGTCGGGTTAACTGATAAATAGGAAAGCGAGCTTGTCGACTTCCTCCGTGAGAATCGGGACATTTTTGCTTGGTCCACACGGGATTTGCAAGGTGTTCCGAGGGAGTTGGCCGAGCACTCTTTGAACGTAAGACCCGGAGCAAGGCCGGTGAAGCAACCTCTCCGCCGCTTCGCCGAGGATAGGAGAAAAGTCATTGGAGACGAGATAGCTCGGTTGCTAGCAGCAGGATTTATCATGGAGGTACTGTATCCGGATTGGCTCTCTAACCCGGTGCTGGTAGAAAAGAAGAAGGACGATCCGAACGTGGCGGTGGTTTGGCGTATGTGTATCGATTATACGAACCTGATTAAGGCGTGTCCAAAAGATCCATTTCCACTGCCGAGGATAGATCAGGTCATAGACTCAACCGCGGGATGTGAACTATTGTCATTCATTGACGCATACTCTGGCTTCCACCAGATACCTCTGAATCCGGATGATCAAATAAAGACCGCGTTTATCACCCCGTACGGGGCTTATTGCTATCGCACTATGCCGTTTGGTTTACGTAATGCAGGTGCAACGTACCAAAGATGTATGCAAAAATGTTTGCACGACCAAATAGGTCAGAACATGCAAGTATACGTGGATGATGTGGTTATCAAGACCAAGGAAAGCAAAACGCTCCTTGACGACACCAGGCAGACGTTCGCGAACTTAAGAAGGTTCCGGATGAAGCTTAACCCGGAAAAATGTACTTTCGGTGTCCCGGCTGGAAAATTACTCGGATTCCTCGTCTCCAGCCGAGGTATCGAAGTTAATCCAACTAAGATCCGAGCCATCGAACGAATGGAGCTGCCGAAGTGTCTTAACGATGTCCAGAAGTTCACTGGTTGCCTGGCATCGTTGAGTCGGTTTGTATGTCGGTTGGGAGAAAAGGCACTGCCTCTCTACCAATTCATGAAAAAGTCGGATAAGTTTGTTTGGACACCACAGGCCGATGAAGCCTTTGCCCACTTAAAAAAGATGTTGGCCACTGCTCCAGTGTTAGCCTCTCCACTATCAAAGGAGCCAATGTTGCTCTACATAGCCGCAACCAACCAAGTTGTAAGTGCAGTGATTGTAGTAGAGTGCAATGAAGAGGGTAAGTCGGTGTAGAGGCCAGTGTACTACTTGAGCGAGGTATTGTCTGCCTCAAAACAGAACTACCCGCACTTTCAAAAGGTGGCATATGGTGTCTATATGGCGACAAAGAAGTTAAAACATTACTTTGAGGAGCACCCCATCAAAGTAATATGTGAAGCTCCCATATCCGAGATAATGGGTAACAAGGATGAGAGTGGCAGAATTGCAAAATGGGCAATTGAGCTAGCCCCTTATGTGCCCCAATATGACAGAAGAGAAGCAATCAATTCTCAGGCTGTGGTGGACTTTTTTGTGGATTGGGCCGAGGTACAATACGAACCACCGCCACCAGATCTGAACTACTGGAGGATGCACTTTGACGGGTCAAAAACCAAAACCGGATTAGGCGCCGGAGTTGTGCTTACCTCGCCAAAGAAGGACCAGCTAAAATACGTATTACAGATCCATTTCGCGGCATCGAATAATGTCGCTGAGTACGAGGCTCTTGTGCATGGGCTCAAAGTGGCAAAGGAGATTGGCATACGTCGGATAATATGCTTTGGTGACTCGGATTTGGTGGTGCAGCAAGTGTCCGGAGTGTGGGACGCCCTGGATCAAAACATGGCACTGTACAAGTTTCATGTGCAGAAGATATCTGGTTACTTTGAGGGGTGTGAATTTCACCATGTACCCCGAGGGGAAAACGAGGCTGCCGACATGCTATCGAAGCTCGGATCAACCCGATAGGCAATTACACCGGGTGTAGCATTGGAACACCTCAGAAAACCATCTATCAGGCCGTCCCCAGGAACCGACTCAATCTATGTCCTGGAAGATACGGAATCCGGGGCTGAGCCCATGGACATTGACATGGGAGGTAGTGTGCGAAACCTGGGGACTGCATCAGCAACCCCGGGGACTGCCTCAGCAAACCCGGGGACTACCTCGCTAGACCCGGGGACTGTTCAGCGCGATCCAGCTGAAGTTATGCCGGTGGATCAGATGGAAATTGATGAGGACGTGTTCCCTGCACGAGCAGTACCAGCTTGGGCACGGCCTATATTCCAATTCCTGAAAGATGGAACGTTACCCACTGAGGAGGTGTTAGCCAGGCAAACTTAGAGGAGAGCAAAAGCATACACAATCATCAATTCCGAGTTGTACAAACAGAGTGTAACCAATGTCCTCCAGCGATGCGTTGACCCGGAAGAAGGTCTTGACATCCTCCGAGATATACACCAAGGAGAATGCGGGCATCATGCCTCATCCAGAGCCTTGGTGGCAAAAGCGTTCCGGCATGGATTCTATTGGCCAAGTGCCTTAGAACAAGCAGAAGATCTGGTGAGAAAATGCAATGGTTGTCAGAGGTACGCTACCAAGACACATATGCCTATGTCAGAACTCAAGACAATACCAATTACGTGGCCATTTGCTGTATGGTGCTTGGATATGGTTGGCCCGTTCAAACCAGCAAGAGGAAACATGACACACATTTTGGTCATGGTGGACAAGTTTACAAAATGGATTGAAGTGAAACCTATAAGAAAATGTGATGGAGCAACGGCCGTGACATTTCTCAAAGACATCATCTTGAGATACGGTTATCCACACAGTATTATAACTGATAATGGAACAAATTTTGCGGAAGGAGCATTTGCACGCTTCTGCCGAGACAAGAAGATCCGACTCGATGTAGCCTCGGTAGCCCACCCCGCATCGAACGGACAAGTGGAAAGATCCAACGGATTAGTATTATCCGGGATAAAACCCAGGCTCATTGAGCCGCTGCAAAGATCAGCGGGGTGCTGGATAGAAGAACTACCGGTGATCTTGGGAGTTTAAGAACAACTCTGAATCGATCAACAGGCTATACGCTGTTTTTTCTGGTATATGGGGCAGAAGCTGTATTACCAGCCGACATAGAGCATGATTCGCCTAGGGTCACCCAATACACAGAAGCCGAAGTGCAGCAAGCCTGGCAAAATGATGTTGATCCGCTGGAAGAAGCGATAGAACTGGCACTGTCCAGATCCGCCATATATCAGCAAAATCTCCGATGCTATCATAGCCGGAAAGTGTGCCCCCGAGTCTTTCGGGAAGGCGATCTGGTACTCCGGTTGGTACAACGTACTACTGGCATGCATAAATTATCCCCCCCCCCATGGGAAGGGCCATTCATTGTGAGCAAAGAATTGCACAATGATTCTTACTATCTTATAGATGCAAAGCCACAGGAAAAGAACAAGGCGGATAGGTCCGGAGAGGAATCTAAGCGACCATGGAATGTAGCACTACTTCGTCCCTTCCACACTTAGCTAAGAAGTGTATGTATCCGAGTCGTCTCATATGTTGGTATGTATGTCGGCAATGAGCTTATCAATGAAATAACAGCGCCTCGAGCAGTAACTCAGGGATTGCCTTAATTATTATTGTTGTTGTCTCTCGTACGTTAGCTGGAATAAGTTGTTTTACTTAACCCGGATTAGTAATGTGTGAGCACCAAAAACCCAACTCTTCGACTTGCTGCTGTCCAACAAGAATTGGCTTCATGGCAAGCAAGAGAACAAGTTTGGAATTGCGTAGCACATGAAAAACGACTAAGGAAACGAATTTATTCGAGCTAACGTTTGTTTTTCGGACTAACCCTGTATTTATTTTCAAGTTATTATGCTGAATTATTTTGAGCTAAGCCTAAAAGTCTCTAAGTATTGTTAAACCAATTTTTGAAGCTCGGATTCGTGAGTCGTAAAACCGAATCAAGGTAGACACGGACCAAGCCAGAGGATTGGACGAACAAGAAAATGAAACTCGGGGACTACGCCCAAGTTAATCCGGCATAGAAACGTAGTAGCAAAATATCACATATACAGCATACAGTTGCACCCGGCATACCGGGGATCTGATAAATTTTCATGTTTTTTGACCTAAGGAACAGCAGGAGGAGGAAGTTCGGCGTCGTCGTCGCTGTCTTCAATATCTGAGGCATCACCTTCTCCGTCCTCATCCGACCCATCTTCAACATTCTCAACGTGCTCGTCGCTAGCGGATTCCAGGAAGCTCGGTCCTTCAACCCAGTCATGGATAGGAGAATATTCGACAAGGCTGTAGGCTCAAGCCTGGCGCCGAGATACCCACTCCGGATCATCGGTCCATCTGGATCCGGTGCGCCAGGGTGTAAGGAGGCTGAGGTTGATCTTCTCGTACTGTGAGAATATGGTGAAGGATAGTATCAGCTGCGGCACGCCCAGCGGACTCCCTCCAGAGGTCAAGCTGGGTCTTGATATCTGACAGCTTTTCAGCAAGAAGTGTGATCCTCTTCGGAGCACTCTCGCTGGGCCAGAACATGTTGAAAATCCGGACTGAAACGTCGAGGAGATCTTTGCCGTAGTTCTTGATGATTTCCACGCGAGATGACAGGCTGACCAATAGGTCCTCCATGTCTAAAGGAATGCTCTCACCATCAAGAGCGACGGGAGTACCCCTCTCTCAGCGAAAATTGGCAACAGCAGCGCTTGCAATAGGGGTACCCTCTGGAAAGTGGCCTGGAAACAAGGCAAAGGAAGAAGCTGAAGAAAAGACATATGAAGTAACCCGGAGAAGTATGTCGGATAAGGGAAAGGAACTTACGTGAAATGTGGCTGTGAATCCGGGTCAACTCCTTGATGCAGTCGTCGCGTCTCTTGTGAAGTTTCTCAAGCTCAGCGTTTGCCGACCCAAGCTGGATGTCGGATTCTTTGAGTAGGTCCTGATCCTTGGAGATCTGGAGAGTAAGGCGCTCACGCTCTTCTGTGAAGTTCTGGCCAACCTTTTGGAGCTCGGTTTGGTGCTGGGCCTTCATCTTCTCCATCTTAGCCTTGAGCTTGGCAATCTCGTTGTCCTTAGTCCGGAGGAGAGCGAGATCATCATCCTTTTTCTTCAGCTCGGCTTGATGCTACCCTGCTTGTTCGAGAAAATGCAGCATCATATCAAGCACGAGCACACTATCCTCAAGCGATGCTGAAATAGTATGTTGACCCGGCAGAGCCGAGGAGTGAATGTTTGCCGAGCCAAGAAGAAAAGAAGATGGAAAGCAAAGCAGGGTCGGACAAGAAGGACTTACCCTTGATCTGCTCCAGGTTCTTTTGCATGATCTTGTTCTCAGCCTCCACCCCAGCTGCAGAAACCAATTGATGAGATTAGTTCGGCAGAGGAAGATGAAGAAAAATGGAAAAGCCCTAAGAAAGAAACTTACCCCTTTTTTCGTGTTCTGCTACAAGTGCAATGTGCTTTGCGCGTAGCATCTTGTGGGTATCCAACAGGCGTTGAAATTCGGCACTCTGGCGATTGGTGGTTACCTGAAGAAAATACAGAAGCGTAAAATTAGGTGTGTGCATAATCGAAGTGTACAAGATCCGGGCCAAGTGGAATTTAACCCGGCTCTAGGTGTGTGCATATTCGAAGTGTACAAAATCTAGGCCAAGTGGAACTTAACCCGGCTCTAGGTGTGTGCATATTCGAAGTGTACAAGATCCGGGCCAAGTGGAACTTAACCCGGCTCTAGGTGTGTGCATGTTCGAAGTGTACAAAATCCGGGCCAAGTGGAACTTAACCCGGCTCTAGGTGTGTGCATATTCGAAGTGTACAAGATCCGGGCCAAGTGGAACTTAACCCGGCTCTAGGTGTGTGCATATTCGAAGTGTACAAGATCCGGGCCAAGTGGAACTTAACCTAGCTCTAGGTGTGTGCATATTCGAAGTGTGCAAAATCCGGGCCAAGTGGAACTTAACCCGGCTCCAGGTGTGTGCATATTCGAAGTTCACATGGAGCTACGTTAGTTTTCTAATGACCATCCGACCGAGTAACAAGTTACTCCACCGGAGGCTCAGGGACTAATGGTTATTATCTACAGCATGTAAAGGAGAAACAACATACCTCCATCATTCGCCCCGCGAGGTTAATTGCCTTAGCGGTGGTATTCATTTGGGCGGAAAATTCTGCGGGGCCGAACTTTTCCGGGAGATCGTCGTTGGGGACGAACTCCGCCTTGTTCTAGTTCATGACGAACTCAATAAGGCTCAGAGGGTACCGCTCACCGGTGGGCATATGGGGTGCCACCAAGCCCTTTGCGTGCGCTTCTTTCCTCTCAACCAAGGCAAGGGCTGGGCTGGTATGCAGAACCATTTGCTGCGCATCAGCTGGCTCGGCAGGAACATCCTTATTCTTTGGAGCTTTCTTGGGAAGCATCGATGATAGGGTTCGCTGCCCAGCCTCGACGGATGCTGACTTGGTAGCATCCGGAGCCTTTTTGCCCTTAGCTTGCTGGGAATAAGTAACTACAGGGGATTTCCCCTTAGAAGCTGCTGAAGTAGTTCCTCGCCGAGGTTGAGATGACTCGGACAAGGCGGAAGAGCTTGGCACTGGAGCTCTTGTAGCGGGACTTGGAGCAGTTGTTGGTTTTCTTGGTGCCGGAGCAGGTGCTGGTGCTGGTTTAGTCACTGGTACTGGAACTGCTGCTGGTGCTGGTGTTGAGGTAGCCTCGGTGGCTGCTAGTTGCGGCGATGCCGAAGTTGTGGATGCCGTCACCTCGGCTGGACCGACCCCTCCTGCTCCGAGGTCGCGTTCCTCTCGACGAGGTAGTGCGGAACCCGGAGCAGCCGCAGACCCCTCTGGAATAGGGCTCAGCGAACGTGACTCGTTGTCACGAGGAGGAGAAGGGCCAGACCGAAGTGGTGAAGAGATGCTTGATCCGCTCTGAGGGACCTCCACCGGAGCCCTGAAGAAGAGAATAATGTCAGAAAAGAAATTACCACGATGCAAGGAGCAGTGAGTTACGAAACGAAAAATGACTTACGCATCCGAGGTTTCGGCCTCCTTGGGTTTCCGAGCCCATCGTGTCGGGGCTTTGCCTGCCGGCTTGGAGGCAGTCTTGTCTCCGGCCTTCTTTCACCTTTTTGTGGGCTGAGAAGGTTCAGAGGAAGAACTTGATGCGGCTCCACGCTTCTTCTTTGATGCCACCGGAACCGGCTCGCCCGTAGCAAGTGGAGGATCCTCGTGGATATGCCCACCGAAGTTAGCTGATGCCGGAAAGGCAAAACAAAGAGGGACAACCTCAACAGGTTCAATCATGTCGACATCCGAGTCATCCTCATCATCGGGCCAGTCTCTAAGAGAAGAGAATTTACCGCTGGGTCATTTTGTAGCGTCAGTCATAGGGAGAAACATCTCCTGGTCCGGCTCCTCCTCATCTGGGGTTTCTCAGTCCGACGCCCACTTGAGGGTCGGATCCGTGTCGTCCTCAAGGGTTTGCTGGAGGAATAGCTGAGAAATGGAATGAAGAACAGAGTCAAAAATACAGCGAAAAACAGGCATACATCTAATCCGAAGTAAGTTTGCCCCGCGAAGCTTACCGCGGGAGGGAGCCTGTCATGGCAGAAGTGCTCGATTCCCCACATCCATTCAGCGGAGAAATCCTTGTGGGTGGTGAAGAGAGCCTTAACCCGGCGAAAAATCTCCGTGTTGCTCAACTCGAAGGAGGAGGTTCGGTTGGGGTCGCGGCTGAAACTCATGTGGCACAGCTTGTGGGTGCGCTTCTGGAGGGGAGAGATTTGGTTGCGCACGAACATGATCATAGCATCCTCATTGCGCAATCTGAGTTTCTTCAGCTCCGCGAACCTCTTGTTAACTTGGTTGGCCAAAGCTGTGGGCTTCTTGGAGACCTCCTCCCAAAATTCCGGATCAGGTGGACCCAGAGTGTAGGGGAGCAACCGAATCAAATCTTTAGTGCCCGAGTTCCAGACATAGAAGAAGGTCCGGGCCCATCCTTTGCAGGAATCAAGCCCGGTGACCCGGGGGAAAACGGAAGTCCTCCGGGGTGAGAAGGACGCATCTCTGAATTGGGTGAGCTGCTTGTCCTCAGATTCAACTTGGATATTGGGGATGACGTTACGACGAAGGCCGAAGAACCTTCGTGGGCCACAGTCCGGTGTAGCCTTCGATCGTAGAAGCAAAGGCAGAGAGAGAGGTGATAGCGTTGGCTGGGAGATGGTGCGGCTGCAAGTGGTAGGTGCTAAGCCAGTCCCGGAAGAAATGGCTCACCGGCAAACCAAATCCTCGTTGGAAGTGGGACAGGAACACGATAAACTCACCCGGATTGAGTGAGGGGGCCAGTTCGGCGGAGGGGAGACGAGCGTCGACGCTGGCGGGAATGCGTTGGGTCCGGTAAAGCCAGTCAAGGTCATCTTGACAGACCCATGACCCGCCCCACGCGCCGCGATCCGCCGCGGCGGCATCCTCCTCCATTTCCTGCTCGGCAACGACAAGCCCCTCCTCCGTCATCTCGTATTCACTACCCTCGCTGGCGCTAGCGGCGGCGGGGATCTGAGGCCTGGATTGGCGAGGACCCGTGGCGAGGAAGTCACACAGCGGTGGCTGTGACGCAGAG
Organism: Avena insularis; assembly: GCA_023614405.1. Taxonomy (NCBI): domain Eukaryota; kingdom Viridiplantae; phylum Streptophyta; class Magnoliopsida; order Poales; family Poaceae; genus Avena; species Avena insularis. Next base: position 363,184,663 of record CM042684.1, read on the forward strand.
GCACGGGGAAAAGCGCGGCGGCGGCGCTGCTGCTAGAAGCACTGGCGGCGGCGCGGTCGCTGGGAAGACGAAGGATAAGAGCAATGAGCAGAGGGGCGCAGAAGAGGGAAAAATGCTAAGGGGTGCGCCCCTCCGCTACTTAACCACCCCCTGAGAGGGTGAGTGGGATCGTGCTATGCCAACGAGCCACTTGGTGTGGCCGTGTATCACTTGCCTCAGCCAATCGGTGAGGAGCCACACAGAGGGCCACGGAGCAGAGGCGATCCCATGACGTGACGCACTAATGCGGTAAACGAGGAGGCATGCGTGATGTGACCCTCGCACAGTGATAATTAACAATTACTGTGGCGGTTACTGTGCAGGCCCTTAAAATAAGACGAGGTAATGATTAGCCTCCACGTGGGTTGGCGTATGAAAGAAGGAAACAAGGCCCGGATCAAACCATGGTAACCATGGGATCCGAGCCAAAGTGGTAACCCGGCCGGCGAGTGAAAACTTGGAACGTGCGAAGGGAACGTAAATCCACATAATCCGAGATAAAGAGCTAACTCGGAAATAACATCCAAGGCTCGAACATAAATGAACCTGATGTGGCCTTAGCAGCCAAGGCAGCTAAGACCGCACCAGCTTCGGGGACTAATGTTGGGGGGATAACCCCGGGTAGGGTCACCCCGGGGTATAAAGGCCGAGTTAGCCGAGGTTCGGCAAGGCCAAAGCGGATGCTGGCCGGGTCACCTCCAAGCAGGCCGGATCACAGGGTCGCCTAACATTGTCTCGGCCGACTTAAGAAGTAAGTCGGAGGTGCTTGTCTAACTTCTGTGCAGGAACAGGTATTGCCGGATCTACTATGATCCAGGTTCTGTTTAGCTTCTGGGAGAAGGAAGGAATCTCTCTGGTCAAAAAGAAGGCCCGGTACGCACTGCATGAGCGAAGCAAGCGAGGGCAGGACCACCGGGTCATGGCCGACAAGGGTGACGATGCCCACGTCGGCTGACGCAGGCGCCGCAGAGGCTCACGTAGCTAAAGCATATATGATGCGGGGGAAAAGCACCCCGGTCGGGTTACCACTTTGAGAGGAGGCATATTCTTGGGAATATGCCTCCACGTATGCCCTAGGCAGAGGCCGAGCCCCCTCTATATAAGGGGGGCTAGGGTTTCTATAAGGGGGTTGGGTTTTCTTTGATACCAGTTGAGCTAAGGTTCTAGGGAAAAACTGGGGGCAAGAGTAAGAGAGCTCCTTCTTCCTACTCTCGCCAATACAGCTCTAGGAGCACTTGTAATCTTGAGAGGAAAGCAAAACAAACTTCTGCGTGGAGAATCACTCCACTATCCCTCCCTGGATTCCCCTAGCGTGTATTAGTCCCCACCTTTAGCCTATCCATGGCATCTGCCATGACACCACCACGACACTCTTGTTAATAGGTTAGTCCAAGAAATCATCTAAAAAGTACTCCAAAGTGTGGACAAAACACAAGAAAGTGGATAAAACCAAGCATGGAACATCAAAAATTATAGATACATTTGCAATGTATCACCTATGCATTTATATTTGCTACTTTATGAGGGACAAGCTGAATATTATTATGCTATGTTTTCTTTATGTGAAACAAACAAACGTCTTGCAAAGCATTGTTATTGATTAATCTTTTGTTTGTGCCTTTTCATGTTACAACATAGTTGCTTTGTCTTATTGCTAGAACTTTGTCTTTCATGTTATGATTGAAGTACTATGATCCCAGCTTTGAATGTTTTACAAATACTTTGATCAAGTTTATGATGGTGCATGTCACCTCAAAAATTATTCTTTATTTTTATCACTTACCTACTCGAGGACGAGCAGGAGTTAAGCTTGGGAATGTTGATACATTGCAAATGTATCTATAATTTTTGATGTTCCATGCTTAGTTTTATCTACTTTCTTGTGTTTTGTCCACACTTTGGAGTACTTTTCATATGATTTCTTGGACTAACCTATTAACAAGATGCCATAGTGACAGTTGCCTGTTTACTGCTGTTTTTGGTTCTAGGAAGTCAGAAAATGAATATTCTCGGAATTGGACGAGACAAAAGCCGAAGTTACTATTTTCCCGGAAGACTCACGGAGCCAGAAGGAGAGTCGGAGAGGGGCCACAGGGTGGCCACACCCCCCTTCGCACGGGCCAGCCCAGGCCACGCCTGGGCATGGTGTGGGCCCCCTGGCCGGCCATCGACCTTGCCTCTTTCGCCTATATATCTCCCCTGATGCAAAAACCCTAGATCGTCAATCCGAAATCCATGAAAATTTCTGCAGCGCCGCCACCACCGAAGGGGAGATTCGGGGGACAGAAAGTCTCTATTCCAGCACCCTGCCGGGACAGGGAAGTGCCCCCGGAGCCATCTCTATCGATCTCCACCGCCATCTCCATCACCATTGCTGATTCCCATGATGAGGAGGGAGTAGTTCTCTCTCCAGGCTAAGGGTTCTACCGGTAGCTATGTGTTCATCTCTCTCTCTATGCATGATCTTATCGAGATCATGAGCTTGTAAACTATAGATCTACCTTGCTACTCAAGTACTTTAATAGATCTCTGCTCTCCCCATGTGTGTGAAGTTGACAGTGTGCACACCATGGTGGCACTTAGGCTAGAGATTACAAATACTTGTTATGAGTTATATTTGGAGTTGGTTGTGTATACGAAATTGTGGTGTTTGTTGGAATCATCTAGTGCTCAAGGTGACAGTGTGGGGTTTTCTAGATGGGAAAGGCTTACTTTGAGGTGTGTTGTTATAGCCCTACCATGGATTAGAGTGTCCAACCAGAGAGTAGTTAAGAGTAGTATCATAAAGAGAAGATATTTATATGAGAGTGTTCACTAGTGAAAGTATGATCCCTAGGCCTTGTTTCTAAGCATTGATACACCGTTTGCAACTAGATCTGTTACATGTTTGCTTGCTTCTATCTTTATTTCAGTTTGCCTTTAGTATTTTCCACGCCATCAAGCTATTAACTGGCACCATTACCACTTACCATTATCCATACCACTTGTATTTCACTATCTCTTTGCCGAACTAGTGCACCTATACACCTGACAAGTGTATTGGGTGTGTTGGGGACACAAGAGACTTCTTGTATCTTGATTGCAGGATTGCTTGAGAGGGAATACCTTTGACCACTTCCTCCCTGAGTTCGATAAACCTTGGGTGATCCACTTAAGGGAAAACTTGCTGCTATTCTACAAACCTCTACACTTGGAGGCCCAACAATTGTCTACAAGAATAGAAGTGCGTAGACATCAATGTGGTTAATGAAAGAATACACATTTCAATGACAATGGTGGATCAATATGTGGTTTGTGAAAAGAACATACATGCAATGACTCTAGTTGTGGTTAATGAAAAGAACACACATGCAATGATTCTAGATGTGGTTAATGAAAAGAACACACATGCAATGACTCTAGATGTGGTTAATGAAAAGAACACACATGCAATGACAATGGTGGATCCATATGTGGTTTGTGAAAAGAACAGACATGCAATGACACAGGTGGATCCATAGGTGGTTTGTGAAAAGAATAGACATGCAATGACTCTAGCTGTGGTTAATAAAAATAGCACACATGCAATGACTCTAGATGTGGTTAATGAAAAGAACACACATGCAATGACAATGGTGGATCCATATGTGGTTAATGAAAAGAACACACATGCAATGACACTGGTGGATCCATAGGTGGTTTGTGAAAAGAACACGCATGCAATGACACTAGCTGACATGGGTATACCCTACAGGTACTCGAGCTTGGTATATACGGCCTGAATACATAAAAGCCCACGGTGTCGCCAAGGCCCATATGAAGAACTCGAGTAACCTATGGACTCTCGATTGCTTGAAGGACAAGAAGTAGCTAAAGATAGAAAGTTCAAAGGGGAAACCCTAACCTATAACCGACTCGAACTACTACCCGAGACCTAGCCTATCTATATAAAGGCTAGGAGGGGGCAGCGAGGAGGACACATGCATCCCTAGTTTCCACAACCCTCGCCAGATTGCATCTACACACCATTGTAATCCTCGATTCCTTTGATAATTCCACGAGCAGACAACTAGGAGTAGGGACCTCTACGAGGCCTGAACCTGTGATCTTCAAGTCCCATGTGTGCTTGTTTGCTAGCCGATAGATGTCTCCAGCGCTCCCTCCTTCTCCAAAACCCAAGTCCATAACAATGTGCATTGATGAGTTAAACCCTTGTCAATTGGCGCCGTCTGTGGGGATAGGGAGTGCTGATGTTGCGGCTTCTTCAGCCCCATCAACCGCGATCTACAACTCCGCAACAGCGGAGATTCGCCAGCTCTTCGGCGCGTCCACATGCCAGCCACTCGCCCGGCTTTCGAGTCCGTGGGCGACGGAATCAGCCTGGCAATAGGGAGCTTCCGCTTCCAAGTTGGTCAGATGGGCACGCTTCGCATGCCTGACCAGCCGACGGTGCTGTCGATTTCCCCAGCATTATGGTTCCCTCCATCGATCGGCACCCTCAGTGAACTCAACTCCCCGGCATCAGTCGAGAACACAGTCAGCGACAGCAGTCGCGACTCCGATCTAAGCGATCTGGCAACTGAAGATGGAGTCTATGGCTCCAGATCTGAGAGCTGTGGGAGCAGCAGCTTCCCCAATCACTTCATGTGCACCATCATCAACACAGGCGACACCTCCGCCAACCGCGACAACATGGGCAATCGCGGTAACGAAATCGACCCGCCTCTCGGCGGCAATGGAGGCAACGGTGGCAATCGCACCCCCGTCAGCAATGGAGGAGCAATCGAACCTACAACCATAACCAACGAGCAAACCGGCGAACGCCTCGTGGTCAGGCTCAATGAGCTTGAATGGGCTCGCTGCCGCGAGGCCCTATAGGGTAACCCTTTACCCCCCTGTTCCTCGCAAGAACTTCTGATGGGCTACCATTGGCTCCTGAAGGAGGAATTTAAGCGCCAAGTGCAAACAATTGCGCAACTCGAAGCACGCAAAAGGGCGACAGATGCTTCAAGTCTTCGATGTGCTGGGCTCTCCTCCCACGGAGGATCCTCCTCAAAGGGCAATGAGTACATCACAAACAAAAGACGATCCCGGATGGCCCATCTCACCGAGCAAGAACGCATAGAAGCTGCAAAGGTCCTCGACTTTAGCTCCATGACGGTCGACAACGGGGCAATATGGTCCCAAAGACGCCACAAGTTGTAGTGACAGCGGCCACCATGTACGTCCTTAATAACCAGCCGCCAGCTGGAGATCCCCGAGCTGCCATGCACAGATCTACGATCGCAGGCTTGGGACTAATCGAGGCTGCCCTCGACAAGGAGCTAACACCGGAGCCTAAGAAAAGCAAAGCGCTAGCAAAGCGCTACTCCTCGCCCTCATCCAGTGATGATAGTCACGACCTGTCTCGATGTCGCCGCTCACGGCGACACGGCCACGACTACGACACGCGTGATGACATCACGCAGCGCAAGATCGACAAATCAAGGGTGCGACGTGCTCGATCGACTGACTCAGAAGAGGAAGATGTGGAGCTCTGCGGCGCTAGATGCTTCAGCAGGTCCATCAGGCAATAGTGAATGCCCAAGGGTTTTAAACTCCCGTCGGAGAACCCGAAGTTTGACGGCCTACAGGACCCGAAGATCTGGTTGGAGGACCACATCTCCTCTGTAAGACTCCACGGCGGCAGTCGAAGCACGACCATGCAATGTCTACAGCTACCGCTGCAAGGCGCTGCTCGAGCATGGCTCAACAACCTCCCACGCGGATCCATTCGCAGTTAGGATGAGCTGGTTTATAGCTTCGTGCGCAACTTCAAGGGCACGTACAAGCGGCCTGCATAAATCGAAGATCTGAGATGATGCCAGCAAAGATCGGGCGAATCGCTAGCTCCTACATCCAAAGGTGGTCCATCATCAAGAACTCCGCAGAGAACATCTCGGAGGATCGCGCGATTGACGCATTCAACGGTGGCGTCCGCCGCATAGAGCTCAGGGAGGAGCTGGGCCGCTCAAAGCCCAAGACCATCGACCACCTAATGGAAATCGCGAATCAGTGGGCCGATGGAGAAGATTCGGTGAAAAATCGCGCTCACTCCAATGAGGAGGCAGAACTCGAGCGCAGACGCGACCGCCGAGGCAAACGTCGCATGCGCATCTATGATGATCGCGACGACGTCAACATGGTCGCAGCTGGCTACGCTGACAGACATGACGATAACCGCAACAGCGGCTACCACAGTGGTGGATACCGCGACTCCGGGAAAATCACGCAAGTGTGGGAACGCCGCAATCGTGATGAGGCACCCGCAACAACCATTGAAGACAAACTGTCCGGTCCATGCACCGTGCACTTCTACATCGACAAGCATGACGGCAAAAAGAAGTCCAGCCACCTCCTCAAGGACTGCCGCAAGTTCCTCAAACTACATGAGGGACTGGTTCGGATGAATCGCAACACAGTCGAAAGGGGTTACAGGGCTTCCCCAGGCGCCGTACCACATGGAGCTCTGCCACCACCACCTGGACCACCCCCAAATGCAGCTGCGCCGGACCAGCACCACGGAGGCGAGCCATACCCACGGGCCATGGGTACCATGATGATCCAAAAGGGACGCCCCTCGAATCGGGTGCAGAAGGCCATCACTCGCCAAGTCAACTTGGCCACACACTCGCCACCATCTACCATTGAGTACCTCAGCGAAAGCAAGTCCTTCATCACCTTCGACAAACGCGATCATCTGCCTCAAGTACCTCGTCCAGGCCATTGCCCCCTCGTACTCGAGGCACAAATTGGAGGCTCCGACATGAGCCGCGTCTTCATGGACGGCGGAAGCGGCATCAACCTTATATTCACGAGTACCTTGCGAGCAATGAGGATCCCTCTGAGCTGCTTACAAGCCTCAGACACAACATTCCACGGCATCGTCCTAGGCAAGGGCGTGTATCCCCTTGGAAAAATCAACCTCGATGTCATCTTCGGCGCGAGCGCATCGACTGGCCATCACAATACCACTGCATCCTCGGACGTGTCGCGTTCGCTAGGTTCATGGCAGTGCCACACTATGCCTACCTACAGATGAAAATGCCGGGTCCCAATGGCATCATCACAGTCAACGGGAGGTTCAAGAGGTCTGACAGTTGTGACAGGGAATTCAACAGAATTTCCCAGTCATTCGGCATGCAGGAAGAACTCGCGAGACTGAAGGAGTCGACAGACAACAGTCTGCCTCCTCTGAGCCGGCCAAGTTCACCTGACCTGTCCTTCGACTCATCGGTGCACACGAAGAAAGTTCAGGTCCACCCATCGGATCCCGCCAAGATGGCCCTCATCGTCAACAACTTGAGTCCCGCATAGGAACTCGCGCTCGTCGAATTCCTCCGTGAGCACTGAGAAATTTTCGCCTGGTGTCCTGCGGACATGCCAGGAGTTCCCAGGGAATTCGTCGAGCATGCACTCAACGTTAACCCAGACGCAAGGCCAATCAAGCAAACAATCCGGCGATTATCTGAGCCAAGAGAAAAGGCAGTCAGAATGGAGATCAACCGACTCCTCGATGCCAAATTCATACGCGAGATCATGGAAAGCACTTGGCTCGCTAACACGGTGCTAGTACCAAAAAAGGACACGAATATCCTGCGGATGTGCGTGGATTTCACCTCTTTGAATAAGCACTGTCCAAAGGATCACTTCCCGTTGCCGCGCATCGACCAGATCATCGACTCCACCACGGGGTGCGAGCGCCTCTGCTTCCTCGACGCCTACTCAGGTTATAATCAGATTCGAATGAAGGAGGAAGATCAAGAGAAAACAGCATTTACAACGCCCTTCGGTGTGTTCTGCTACAACACAATGCCCTTCGGGCTAAAGAATGCGGGAGCCACCTACCAGCGGTGCATGCAGGCTTGCCTCAAGGAACAACTTGGTCGCAACATTCAAGTCTATGTCGACGACATAGTAATCAAGACCAAGGAGGAAGCCTCCCTAATCGATGATTTACGCGAAACCTTCGCCAACCTCGACCGCTACCAGATCAAGCTCAATCCGGACATATGCGCCTTTGGCGTACCATCTGGGCAACTACTCGGGTATCTCATCTCCACGAGAGGAATCGAGGCAAACCCAAAGAAAATAAAAGCCATACTGGCCATGGAGAAGCCGAAAAACATAAGGGGCATCCAGCACCTGGCTGGACGAATCGCGGCCCTCAGTCGATTCATCAGTCGGATGGGTGAAAAGGCATTGCCCTTTTACCAACTCCTTCGCAAAGCTGAAAAGTTCGAATGGACCAACGAAGCGCAGGAAGCATTCAAAGACCTCAAGCGCCTGCTATCCACCTCGCTAGTACTAGTGACCCCACAAGAAAGGGAACCGTTGTTGCTATATATCTCCGCCACCAACTAGGTGGTTAGCACAGTGCTCGTCATCGAGCGAGCCGAGGAAAACAAGGTCCACGGGGTACAGCGCCCAGTCTACTACCTCGGCGAGGTCCTCACACCAACAAAATAGCGGTACCCGCACTACCAGAAGCTGGCATACAGCGTCTTCATGACCGCCCAGCGACTGCGCCACTACTTCCAGAAACACCCAATCGTGGTGGTCAACAACGCCCCGTTGGGGCATATCCTCAATAAACTCGATGCCACAGGATGAGTCGCGCTTTGGGGGATCGAACTGTCTTCGCGAGACATTACATACGAAAAGCGTGACGCAATCAAGTCGCAAGTTCGTCCTGACTTCCTCGTGCACTGGATGGAGAACCAGCTCCCTGACAAACCAGATATGTCCTACCTCTGGACAATGCACTTCGATGGATCCAAGCGGAAGGACGGAGCAGGTGCAGGTGTCATACTGACATCACCCCAAGGGACAAGCTGAAGTACATCCTGCGGATGCAGTTCACTGACTCCAACAATGAAGCTGAATACGAGGCCTTGCTACACGGGATGAGGATGGCAAAAGCCTGCGGCGCCAAAAGGCTCATTATATACGGCGACTCCAAGTTGGTCGTCAACCAAACAATGCATGAGTGCGACGCACTGAACGACAACATGATCGCCTACCGCAACCTCTACGACACACTCGAAGGGGACTTCGACGGCTGCGAGCTGTGACACATAGGCCACGAAAGCAATGAAGAGTTGGACGCACTCGCCAACATAGGCTCTACCTTGAAAGAAGATTTCATGTTTTCCTATGTTTTGCGTGTTAGATAACAATACTGTGGAGATTATTCATGTGCGCTAAGTGTGCAGGAAGCTTTGAGGGGGGCCGGATTATCCGCCCCACCAAGGGCTGGATAATCCGGTCTACCTCATTGCTCAAAGAGAGCCAAGGCGCGTCGCTCGGTATCCAGACGGATTTTCTCCCGGAAAATCTGAACTGGGGCGGTTTTTCCTCCCCAGGCCGGATAATCTGACTGTCGCACGGGCCGGATAATCCGGCCCCCAGTTTTTGAGCAAAGGGAGCCAAGGCGCGTCGCTCGGTATCTGGTCGGATTTTCTCCCGAAAAATCCGAACTGGGGCGGTTTTTCCTCCCCAGGCCGGATAATCCGGCCTTCACATAGGACCAGATAGTCCGTCCCCCGAAGTTGATCAAGGGCAAGCTCGGCGTGACGCTCAGATAGGGGGCAGATTATCTGCCGGATATTCCGAGTCTGGGGCGGTGTTTTCCCCAGGCCGGATAATCCGGCCCTCACTTGGGCCGGATAATCCGGCCCCCAAAGTGTCCAACGGCTGGTTTCTGAAGGGGGTATAAATACCCCTTCTTCCCCAACGTTCAGAACTCTTGATTCATTCGAAATTGTCCAGACATTGTGCAAGAGCTCTCATTCTCGATCTCCCACTTCAACCACCCGAAGTCCTTGATCTTTGGGAGAATTGAAGGAGGAGAAGTTCATCATCATCATCACGAATCAAGCGCTTCAACTCCTCTCCATTCGCTTGGAGAAATCCCGGATCTAGTATTCTTGTCAATACCTAGATCTTGTTCATTGTATTTGATAACTTTGTTCTTGTGGCAGCTTGTTGTTATTTTGGGATCCTCCAAGTTGTTTGTGGAGTTTTTGCCCCGCTAGTTGTGTAAAGGCGCCGGTGCCCGCCTCGAATTGTACCTATAGTGGAAAGGTGGATCAGGCCTTTGGTGGTGGGATCCATCGGAGAACAGGGTGAGGCCTATTGTGGCGTGGTGGTCTTAGTACCGCCCACCCCTCCAACGCATACGTACTTCCCTTAACAAGGAAGGAACTGTGGTCAAACAAATCCTGTGTCTCCGCGTGCTTCACTTCGGTTTACCCGTTCCTCTTCCACTCGCTCTTTACTCGCTAGTAGATAGGTTTGCATTTAGGGAAATTCCACCTAATAGTTTATCTACAGAATTTACCCTTTGTGCTAAGCTTAAAATTGAAAAAGTATTAAAATTTGGTGTAGCACCTATTCACCCCCCCTCTAGGTTCCCATACGATCCATTTCAATTGGTATCAGAGCCCCGGCTCTTAATTCGGGCTTAACCACCTAAGAGTAGTATGGGTACCAAGGATGATGGGAATGAGGCTGTGGATAAGGTCACAATGGATGATCTCAAGTCGTTGGAAACAACCTTGTTGAAATCCTTTGAGGCCAAGATGGAGGAGATGAATCAAATGATTGCTCGCCTTACATCATCCATAGCCCCATATCCATCCTCCTCTGAGGCTGCCACACCATCATCTAAGGAAATTGGTAACACCGGATCCAAGGATGATGATGTGGAAGGTGAAAAACTTAATGGTTCCACCTCCAAGAAGGGAAGTCGTAAGGACGAATATAGTGAGGTTCGCCATGTATATTCCCCCGACCCACCTATCCCTCATCCTCATATAAACAATAGGGTGATCCACCCAAGCTCACTGCATCCTCTTTCAATCAATGGCAATTCTTAATGAAATCTCATGTTTGCAGCTCCTCTATTGAACTTTGGAGGATTATTGAAGAGGGTCTTCATATTGGAGATCAAACCAACCTAACAAGAAGATAAGTTGTGGACATCCAGTTGAATGCCACTGCTCTCCACATGATACAGCTGGGTGTGGGTCCCAAGGACATGCCACACATTGAACATCTCAACACAGCTAAAGAAGCTTGGGATGCTCTTACAGATCTCTTTGTTGGGAATGAAAGCATGAGAAGGAACAGGTATGATGCCCTTAGTAATGAAGCTGAGGGATTCTACATGTTGGATGGTGAAAACCATGAGGACATGTATAGAAGACTCAAGGGCATCGCAACAACATTTAGAAAGCATGGGGCCATTCACATTGATGATACATGGATAAAAAGGAAATATGTGAGTGCCTTAATGCCTTCGAATAGCGGACTTGAAGAGCTTGCAAGGTAGACATAACTACCATCAAATGACATCCAATGAAGTCATGCAAGAAATGGCGTCATTCAAAGTGGCAGCAAAGAATGATGAAGATGCCCGTGATCGGGCCATTGGAATGCAAAAGGGTGTCAATGTGGCTCTCAAAGTCAATGTTGTTGAGCAAGAGGAAGATGAAAGAGATTTTGAGGGGGCATCCATGGACTGCCCCGATGAAGTCAAACGTGCTCATGGTGAGTACATGGTGTTTTATGCAAGGAACTTTTGGAAGGACTCTGCCAAAGCCAAGTCGGAACTCAAGAACGGGTCAAATGGAAGAAGAGAAAGTGGCCCAAGATTGAGAACTTGCTACAACTGTGGAGATAGAATGCACTTTGTAGCCGAGTGTCCGTATCAAAATAGAGAAGACAATGGTGGCAGGCTCATTCTTAAAGAGAAGTCTAAAGCACCTAAGAAGAAGCCATTTATTAAGAAGAATGGCCCCTTCAAGAAGCAACCCAAGACCGTCTTAGTTGCACAAGAAGAATACTCTACAAGTGAAGATGAAGAGGATGATGATAGTTCCCACGAGGTGGCTGCTATAGCCACCACATCGACTCCTTCTTCTCTCTTCGACTCGCCAAACGAGAACGTCATCAACAACAATGCCACTTGCCTAATGGCAAGAGGGTCCGAGGTATCAACTTCTAGCTCTTCATTTCCTAAGACTAACATAATTTTGGATATGGATGATCATGACAGTCTTAAAATGAAAGAAGAAGTTACTGCTTTGGATACTTTTTCACTAACCTACAAGGTGAGCACAAACTCCATTTTGATGCTCTTATGAGTCAACTTGCTCAGGACAAAGATCTTCTTGAAGAAAAGGGCAGAATTGAAAGAGAAGATGCTTTGGAGATAGCTTCTTTGAAGAATGCCTTGGAAGAGGAAGAGGAAGCTCGAGTATCTTTGGAAGAGAGACTCAAATCCATTGAGGAGTCACAGGAAGAAGCTGTAGCTCAGCTCATCAAAGAACGTGACCATGCTCTTGCTAAGGTAAAGAAACTAAAGAAAGAAAAGATTGACTTTGGGGTTGTTCATGCTAGACTTTTGGAGAAGTTTGATAATCTTGAAAGTGCTCACAAGGCATTGAAGAGTGATCATTCTACTTTAAATGAGTCTCATGACCAGCTCCAAACTCAATTGAAACGGTATGATGTGCCAAGTACCTCCACTTCGTCCTCTAGAAAAGAAGACCTTGAGAGAAGTTCTCAACACAGAGGTAAAGGAGTTATTGATGAGATACTGAGCAGGCATAGGACAAACAATAGTAAGGAAGGTCTTGGTTACATTCCCAAGACAAAGAGCAAGAAAAACAAGAAGAAGAAGAAGAAGAAGAAGAAGAAGCGCAAGACTGCTCAACCAAAGACTAGCAATATTACCAATGACAAGACTAATTATGATGGTTTTGCAGGGCCAACAATCCTAACTTTGAACTATATTGCGATTATTATGGTGATGTTTATGCTAGTTATGTAAGCCCTTGTGATTTTTACATTCCTTGGTCTATTTGGGTTCCCAAGACCCTTGTTACTAACATGAGAGGACCCATTGAAAAATGGGTACCTAAAACCAAGAAGTAATTTTCTTGCAGGGCTATGCTTCCGGTGGTTCTAAATGGGTACTCGATAGCAGTTGCATGAGTCATATGACCGGAAGCAAGGAGATCATCACGGAGATGCGGCCAAACCTTGATCACATAACCGTCTCCTATGGTGACAAGTCAAAATCTGAGGTATTGGGTCTCGGCAAAGTTGTGGTGGCTCACGATATCTCTCTCGTGGGCGTCATGCTTGTTGAGACCCTCGGCACAACTTACTTTCAGTTCGCCCTTGGTAAGATGGGCTTTGCGGTTTATCTTGATGCTGATTTGGTGGTACTCTTGTGGAGCAAGTCTCTAAAAGTCGCTTTTGTGGGATATGTGAAAATGACCTGACGTGGTGGACTTTTCAGGAAAACCACTACAGGCCGATGTGTCTTTCGGAAAAGGCGAGCGGGTTGGCTATGGCATCGCCGACTAGCCCACGTCAATATGAGAACTTTGCAAAGTCTCCACAAGGGTGGCCACATCCTTGGACTAAAAGAAAATGTCTCCTTTGCCAAAGATCGTGTTTGCAGGGCGTGTGTTGAAGGGAAAATGCATGACTCACCTCATCGAAGGAAAACTATTATCTCATCAAAAAGGATTTTGGAGCTCCTTCATGTGGACCTCTTCGGACCTCCATCTCATGCAAGCCTCGGTGGGAAGAAGTATTGTCTAGTGATTGTTGATGATTACTCAAGATACACTTGGGTTTATTTCTTCAAGTTGAAGAGTGAAACTCAACAAACAGTCATCGACTTTGCCAACGAGGTTCAATATCAACACAACATCCCCATTCTGGCTATAAGAAGTGATAACGGCTCTGAGTTCAAGAACTACACCTTAAATGAGTTTTTAAGTGAAGAGGGGATAAGACATCAATATTCCGCTGCGTACACCCCTCAACAAAATGGTGTAGCCAAGAGGAAGAATCGAACTCTAATGGATATGGCAATATCAATGTTAGCCGAATTGAAATCTCCATATAACTGCTGGGCTGAAGCAATCTCTACTGCTTGTCATTCATCCAACCGATTATACCTCCGCAAGATCTTGTACAAGACTCCATATGAAATATTTGCTGGTAACAAGCCAAACATCTCATACTTTCGGGTATTCGGGTGTAAGTGTTTCTTTCTTATCAAGGGAGTTCGTTTATCTAAGTTTGAATCTAAGGCTCTAGAAGGTATTTTTGTTGGTTATGGTGCCGAATCCCACACTTATAGAGTCTACAATAAGCTCTCCAGAACTGTTGTAGAGTCTTGTAGTGTGGTGTTCGAGGAAAATGACGGTTCTCGTGCGGAGCAAGTTGGTGTTTGTGATGCAGATGTTGAAATACCCCAAGATGCCATAAGAAGAATGGTCGTGGGATTTTTCCGCCCCATTGAGGAACCCCTTGTGGCGGATCGGGAAGGACAATGCTCTTCCCATGAAGAGCCCTCATCTACACATGCACAACATGTTCCCACCACGGGAGCAAATCCTGCACCATCTCCATCAACTGCTGAAGGTCAAGACGTTCCAAAAAAACCAAGGCTAGATTATCTGGTGGACACCGGATTATCCGGCCACCCCACTCCAGCAGACAATTTTGCTCCTGGTGGTGAAGATATCAATGCAAGCTCCAGGCCGGATTTTCTGGCAAGCCCCGGATTATCCGGCCCCTTGCCAGTTCAAGCAAGCCCCAGGCATCCGGATGAAGCTGATACAAGTACTCTCAGGCCGGATTATCCGGCCTCTCCATCGGCGGGATTATCTGGACCTGTCTCACCGGTTCAGCAGCCTCCTATTATGGCTACTGACTCACCTCAAGGGCACGCGTCACCACCACTTGCTGCTGATATTCCAGTTCCTGATCAAGGTCGAGTAAATGCTTCCAATGAAGATTCAAGTGATGAATCTACTCCTCCAAGAGACAACGAACTTATTGAACTTCGCCGCAAGGCTCGGGCTGATTGTAACCTTGAGTTGAGGGGTCACACCCTCGACAAGGTTGTTGGTGATCTTCGACGAAGGGTTTCTACAAGAAGAGAATTGGCCAGTTTTGGTGAGCATCAAGCTCATATCTCTATGGTGGAACCTAAGAAGGTCTTTGAAGCACTTGAAGATCCAGACTGGGTTGTTGCTATGCATGAAGAATTGAATAATTTCGAGCGCAACAAAGTCTAGAAACTCGTGGAGAAACCCAAAGATTGCCGCAATGTTATCGGCACCAAGTGGATATTCAAAAACAAGCAAGACGAGAATGGCATTGTTGTGAGGAACAAGGAAAGACTTGTGGCACAAGGTTACTCCCAAGTTGAGGGCATTGACTTTGGCGAGACCTATGCTCCAGTGGCTCTCCTTGAGTCCATCTGTATCCTTCTTGCTTATGCTGCCCATAAAAATTTTAAGTTGTAGCAAATGGACGTCAAGAGTGCCTTCCTTAACGGTCCTCTACATGAGTTGGTGTATGTAAAGCAACCCCCGGGTTTTGAGGATCCTAACTTTCTGAACCATGTCTACAAACTCGATAAGGCACTGTATGGCCTTAAACAAGCCCCACGTGCGTGGTATGAGCACCTTAAAGAGCTTTTGTTAGATCGTGGCTTCGAAGTTGGGCAAATCGATCCCACTCTTTTTTACTAAGAAGGTTAAGGGGGAGCTCTTTGTATGCCAACTATATGTAGACGATATCATCTTTGGTTCTACTAATAAAGCTTTTAATGATGAATTTTCAAAGCTTATGACTAACAGGTTTGAGATGTCTATGATGGGGGAATTACGGTTCTTTCTTGGATTCGAGATCAAGCAACTTAGAGAAGGAACTTTTATTAATCAAGCAAAGTACATCCAAGACATGCTCAAGAGATTCAAGATGACGGATCTAAATTGGGTCGCCACTCCGATGCAAACAAAATGTCATCTTGAACTTAACCCACATGGTAAAGATGTGGACCAAAAGGTATACCGGTCCATGATCGGCTCTCTTCTTTACCTCTGCGCATCTAGACCCGATATCGTGTTGAGTGTGGGAGTGTGTGCAAGGTATCAAGCAGCTCCTAAAGAAAGTCACTTAGTGGCGGTCAAGAGGATCTTTCGATATTTGGTTCATTCCCCTAACTTTGGTCTATGGTATCCCAAGGGCTCCAATTTCTCTTTATGTGGTTATACTGACTCAGATTGGGCTGGTGATAAGGATGATCGGAAATCCACTTCTAGAACTTGTCAATTCTTGGGAAGATCTCTTGTATGTTGGTCTTCTAAAAAGCAGAATTGTATATCTCTCTCTACCGCCGAAGCTGAATATGTTGCTGCTGCCAGCGCTTGCACTCAATTATTGTGGATGAGGCAAACTTTAAAGGAATACAGTGTCAATTGTGACAAAGTGCCTCTTTTATGTGATAATGAAAGTGCAACCAAAATTGCGTACAATCCTGTTCAACACACAAGGACGAAGCATATTGAGATTCGGAATCATTTTATTCGAGACCATGTTGCTCGCTGCGATATTGATCTATCCTTTGTGAGCACGAAGAACCAACTTGCGGATATTTTTACAAAGCCACTTGATGAAGCAAGATTCTGCTACTTGAGGAATGAGCTAAATATCATTGATTCTAGGAGCTTGTCTTGATTACCCATGCACTCACTCGTACATCTCAATCCTTCTTTGGTCTAGGTGTGGGCATGGATATAGGGGGAGTGTGGTCCTCACATTGGGCTAACCCTCCCCCCATAATGCCAAAAGCAAGATAAATCATTTCTCTTAATATCATTTTGTGATATGTGAGCTTTTGATGAGTATTGGTCGTGAACCCAAGATATATCTTTACGGTGTCACATCATACACTCCAACAAGGTGGCTTCGGCCACCGCCCTCTCTCTTGAGGATAATTGGATCTTTTTGGTTGTTCGACAAGGAAGAGGACGAGGACGAGGACTACGAGTGATCCCGTGGGGCGCTAGCATCGCTCTTCTCCCTTTTTGGTGTCTCGATGCCAAAGGGGGAGAAGTAGTTCTATTAGGATGTCCGTGGATTTGCATGGGTCGGGCATAAGCACTTGCATTTTTCTATTCATTGTTTTCTTGCTTATGCCCATGTAGTGTTGAACTTTAAATTTGTGGTTTGTGGTTGTTTGAGACTCTATGTGGTTGTCTGGATTATGCCTATGGATTTCATCTCATGGATTATGCTTATGGATCTACCTATTCATATCCTATTGCTGGAGGTTTTTATCATGGAAGGCGCTTATATTGGTTATCCGGTAATAATTGTGGCTTATGTCAAGGATGCCTTCCCTCTACCTCGGTGGTATGTTTATGTTGCTCATATGTCTATGGAATAGATTCACCTATTTGTGTGCATTTGTATTCCAATGCAAAATTCTAATATGCACACATTGAGGGGGAGTCTCTTTCATGGTTATTACTGTTTGTCTTGTGACTTTCTCCTGCAAATCTTGGTATTGTCATCTAACACCAAAAAGGGGAAGATTGAAAGAACATTTCATGTTTTCCTATGTTTTGCGTGTTAGATTACAATACTATGGAGATTATACATGTGCGCTAAGTGTGCAGGAAGCTTTGAGGGGGCCCGAATTATCCGCCCCACCAAGGGCCGGATAATCCGGCCTACCTCATTGCTCAAAGAGAGCCAAGGTGCGTCGCTCGGTATCCGGACGGATTTTCTCCCGGAAAATCCAGGCTGAAGCGATTTTCCTCCCTAGGCGGATAATCCGGGCATCACGGGCGGATACTCTGGCCCCCAGTTTTTGAGCAAAGGGAGCCAAGGCGTGTCGCTCGGTATCCGGTCGGATTTTCTCCCGAAAAATCCGAACTGGGGCGGTTTTTCCTCCCCAGGCCGGATAATCCGGCCTTCACATAGGACCGGATAATCCGTCCCCCAGAAGTTGATCAAGGGCAAGCTCGGCACGACGCTCAGGTAGGGGGCGGATTATCTGCCGGATATTCCGAGTCTGGGGCAATGTTTTCCCCAGGTCGGATAATCCGGCCCTCACATGGGTCGGATAATCCGGCCCCCAAAGTGTCCAACAGCTGGTTTCTAAAGGGGGTATAAATACCCCTTCTTCCCCAACGTTCAGAACTCTTGATTCATTTGAAATTGTCTAGACATTGTGCAAGAGCTCTCATTCTCGATCTCCCACTTCAACCACCCGAAGGCCTTGATCTTTGGGGGAATTGAAGGAGGAGAAGTTCATCATCATCACCACGAATCAAGCGCTTCAACTCCTCTCCATTCACTTGGAGAAATCCCTGATCTAGTATTCTTGTCAATACCTAGATCTTGTTCATTGTATTTGATAACTTTGTTCTTGTGGCAGCTTGTTGTCATTTCGGGAGCCTCCAAGTTGTTTGTAGAGTTGTTGCCCCGCTAGTTGTGTAAAGGCGCCGGTGCCCGCCTCGAAGGGTACCTATAGTGGAAAGGTGGATCAGGCCTTTGGTGGCGGGATCCTGATACATTGCAAATGTATCTATAATTTTTGATGTTCCATGCTTAGTTTTATCCACTTTCTTGTGTTTTGTTCCAACTTTGGAGTACTTTTATTATGATTTCTTGGACTAACCTATTAACAAGAGCCACGATGCGGTACCTGTTTCTGTTGTTTTGGTTCCGGAAAAGTCAGAAAATGAATATTCTCGGAATTGGGCGGGACAAAAGCCAAAGTGCCTATTTTTCGGAAGGGATCAAGTGCGAGTCACGAGGCGGAGGGGCGGGGCCGGCCACACCACCTGGCCACGCGGCCAGGCCTGGCCCGTGCCAGGGGGTGGTCTGGCCGACCCCAGCACCCCCTCGGCCTCGCCTTCCACCTATAAGTTGCCCTCGGGACGAAAACCCTAAGTACCCGATCAAAAATCCACGAAAGAGTCTGTAGCCGCCGTCATCTCCATCCCTAGATCGGGGGGATCTGAAGCTCTTCTCGGCACCCTGCCGGAGAGGGGAATTCACCATGGAGGCCTTCTTCATCACTAGGCAAGCCTCCGGTGTGATGCGTGAGTAGTTCATCCTTGGACTACGGGTCCATGTAGTAGCTAGATGGCTGGTTTCTCCTCCTTTGTGCTTTCATGTTTAGATCTTGTGAGCTCCGTTCATGATCAAGATCATTTATTTTTAATCCATACATGTTGTGTTTGCGGGGATCCGATGGATATTGAGATACTAATTCAGATTGATTATTGATTCTATCATGTCTTTGTTATTTGAGATCTTGCATGCTTTTCGTTGTTAGTAGCTATCTTGGCCAAGTAGATGCTAGCAACTCCAAGAGTTAGTATTTATGCTCGATAGTGGGTTCATGCCTCTAGTAATCTGGGGAAGTGACAGAAATCTCTAAGGTACTAGATGTGCTATTGCTACTAGGGAGAAAACAACGATCTTTTGTTCATAGAACAATTGTATTGTTTACCTTACACGCAATTCATAAAGCAATAATCTGTTGCTTGCAACTTAATACTAGAGGGGGTTCGGATGATAACCTGAAGGTGGATTATTAGTCATAGATGCAGTTGGATGGCGGTCTATGTATTATGTTGTAATGCCCAATCAAGTCTCAGAGGAGTCAAGATGATTAGTATATGCATGTATTGCTTTCTCGGTGTTTGTCAATTGCCTCGCTGTAATTTGTTCACCCAGCATGTTATCTATCTAAGGAGAGACACCTCTAGTGAACTATGGATCCCGGTCCTTTTCTTTACATACAATCTACGACTGTTTACTGCTTTGTGTTTACTTTCTGCAAACTTTTACTTCTTTCCATTCGATACGTTTAATCCTTTGTTTTCCACAAAACACGGTGAGATTGACAACCTCATCGCAAGTTGGGGACAAAGTTCTGTGGTTGTGTTGTGCAGGTATCCATGTTGCTACTAGCACCGGTAGTGCGCCCTGCCAAAGCTCAGCTAGTAACACCTTTGAGGTGTTTCCTTGCTCCTACTGGTTCGATTAAACCTTGGTTTCATAACTGAGGGAAACTTGCTGTTGTGCTCATCATACCTTCCTCTGATCCCTCGGAGAACAGGGTGAGGCCTATTGTGGCGTGGTGGTCTTAGTACCGCCCACCCCTCCAACGCAGATGTACTTCCCTTAACAAGGAAGGAACTGCGGTCAAACAAATCCTGTGGCTCCGCGTGCTTCACTTTGGTTTACCCGTTCCTCTTCCACTCGCTCTTTACTTGCTAGTAGATAGGTTTGCATTTAGGGAAATTCCACCTAATAGTTTATCTAGAGAACTTACCCTTTGTGCTAAGCCTAAAATTGAAAAAGTATTAAAATTTGGTGTAGCACCTATTCACCCCCCCTCTAGGTGCCCATACGATCCATTTCATACCTGCACCCCCATACCACCTGGGGTATTTCTCGAGCGCATTTGCGAACGCTCCATCAAGCCAAAGGCAGCAGAGAAGAAAACAAGTGCAGCAACGGACTCGGGGGCTACGCCACCCAATGAGCCAAAGGCACTTGACGACCTGGAGATGGATACAGGACTCGAAGGACCAATGAGCGTCATGATGATCAAATCATCCTGGACTCAGCCGTACATCACGTACCTCCTCAGCAAAAGGCTACCGGACGATCCGACTGGCGCACGGCACATCGAGCGTCGATCCAAGGCATTCACTATTATCAACGGCGAACTATACAAGCGCAGCATCACAGGATTACTCCAGCGATGCGTCTCCACGGCCGATGGAAGAGCTGTTCTCCTTGACATCCATGAGGGAACCTGCGGACACCACGCAGGCAGTCGTGTCCTCATGGCCAAAGCTCTACGGGCTGGGTTCTACTGGCCTACGGCCATGCACGACGCCAAGGACATCATCCAGAAATGCAACGCGTGTCAACGATTCGTGAACAAGCCGCACGCACCTGGCGCAGAGCTTCGACCAATCCCATTGGCCTGGCCCTTCACGCAATGGGGACTCGACATGGTCGGCAAGCTCCCCAAGTCCTCACGAGGAGGTTACATCTACCTCCTGGTGGCAGTCGACAAGTTCACCAAGTGGATAGAGGCCATGCCGGTGACCAATCAATCAGGGCACATCGTAGTCAAGTTCTTCGAGTCCATCATCTTCCGCTTCGGAGTACCACATAGCATCATCACAAACAATGGAACAAACTTCACATCTAAGGAGTTCCAAGAATTCTGTGAGAATCTGGGAATCAACATCAACTACGCCTCGGTAGCACATCCACAGACCAACGGTCAGGTTGAAAAGGCGAACGGGCTCTTTTGTGGCGGCATCAAGAAGCAACTCCTTCGGCCACTCGAACAAGCCGCGGGTTGCTGGCCAGACGAGCTGCAATCAGTACTCTAGAGCCTACGCACAACTCCAAACAGTGCTATGGGCTACACCCCGTTCTTTATGGTGCATGGGGCCGAAGCGGTGCTACCCGCCAAGGTACGGTACAAGGCGCCGCGCGTGGTCGCTTACAGCAAGCAGGAGTCATCCCTTGCACTCGAAGACTCTGTCGACCTCCTTGACGAGGCAAGGGAAATCGCCGCGGAAAGATCAACAATCTACTAGCAGAACCTGTGTAACTACCACAGTAGGAGGCTACACCCCAGATCCTTCGTCGAAGGCGAACTGGTCCTGCGACTGAAGCAGCAAGGCCATCTCAAGCTCGAGTCCCCCTGGGAGGGACTATACGTGTTGGAGATATGCCCAAGAGGCAATAATAAAAGTGGTTATTATTATATCTTTATGTTTATGATGAATGTTTACATCCCATGCTATAATTGTATTATAAGGAAACACTAATACATGTGTGTTTTGTAAACATAAAAGAGTCCCTAGTAAGCCTCTTGTGGAACTAGCTTGTTGATTAAATGATGATCATGGTTTCCTGATCATGGACATTGGATGTCATTAATAACAAGGTTATATCATTAGGAGAATGATGTGATGGACACACACCCATAGTAAGCATAGCATAAGATCAAGTCATTAAGTTCGTATTGCTGTAAGCTTTCAAATGCATAGTAACCTAATCCTTCGACCATGAGGTTATGTTTATCACCATCACCGGATGGGTACTTTGATGACATCAAACACCGCTTCGTAACTGGGTGTTTATAAAGGTGTCATTGGGTATTCTGAAAGTATGTGTTGAAGCGCATGGACCAAGATTGGGATTTGTCCATCCATATGACGGATAGATATGCTCTGGGCCCTCTCGGTGGAATGTCATCTAGTTAGCTTGCAAGCATGTGACTAGGTCACAAGCTTTGACATAACATGGAACGAGTAAAGAGTACTTATCAGTAACAAGGTAGAACTAGGTATGGAGATACCAACGATCAAACCTCGGATAAGTAGAATATCGTGTGACAAAGGGAATTGGTTTTGTATGTTAATGCTTCTATCGATCACGAAGTCATCGTTGAGTATGTAGAACCATTATGGATCTCGGATCCGCTGATGGTTATTGATCGGAGAGTTGTCTTCATCATGTGCATATTCACGAACCGTGGGTGACACATAAGGTTCGAAGTTGTTTTAAGTAGATATGGAATATGTGTTGGAGACCGAATGTTGTTCGGAGTCTCGGATTGGATCCGGGACATCACGAGGAGATCCAGAATTGTCCGGAGAATAAGATTCATATATTGGGGATCATTTTCTAAGTTAGGAAATGTTTCGGAGTGTTTGTATGGAGATTCTAGAAGGTTTCGGAATGTTCTAGAAGGTTGTTGAAGAGTTCTTGGTGTTTACTTGAAAACCAAGAAATGGTCAAAGGAAACCTTGTGGGGCGAGACAGTTAGTGGGGAGGAGGACTCCTCCCCCTTCCCAACTCCTTGACCATGGGAGGGAGTCCTACTAGGACTCCCCCTCCCGGCGCCTCCTTTCAATAGAAGGAGGCGCCCCCTAACCCTCTCTCATAACAAGCTCTAGCGCCGTCTCTCTCCTCTACCTTTGCTCTGCTCGGCTTGGCGAAGCCTGCAATTCTCTCCTCCACCACCACCACACCATCATGCTGCTGGGATTCCATGGAGAAGATCTACTACCTCTGCTTTCGTTGGAGCAGGGAGAGGAAGGTGCCGACTCCGCGTGTGACCAAGCTGGAAGCGCTCTTGAGCAGCGGTGCGGAAGGATCGTCCACGATCTTGAGATCGGCAAGTGATCGACTACATCAACCCCGAGATCTAATCTCGTGGCGCTTTCGGTTCTCACGAGGGTTAGTACAGATCTATCTCGTTGCTCATGTCTAATAGATTAGATCTTGGCTTTTATCTAGATTAGATCTGGGTTTTGTTCGTTCTTGCGGTAGAATTTTTTTGTTTTCCATGCTACGAACCCATCAGTGGTATTAGAGCCTTGTCTGTCGTAGATCTGTTGCACTGAGTAGAACACAATGATGTTGTGGGCGTTGGTGCTCATCTTATCTTTGCTTTGTGTACTTTGCATCTTGCGGTATGGTGGGATGAAGCGGCTCGGTAACCTTACATGTCATCGCACATGAGACTTGCTCCACGCTTGACGTGTAACTTGCTTTGCACAAGTGGCTTTGCGGCTGTCTCTCCCATCATAGTATAGATCCAATCTACACTTTGCACTTGATAGCACTTGTATCAACGTTGTGGTTAAACCCGTAGGTAAGATCCGTTCTTATTGAAAGCCCCAAACCACGTAAAACTTGCAAAGAAAATTAGAGGCGTCTAACTTGTTTTGCAGGGTTTTGTGATGTGATATGGCCATCATGTGATTGTGATTATATTTGATGTATGCAATGATCCTTGTTGTAATATGGCAACGGCGAAACTAATGGTTGTCTTTAATTCTGTTAAGACCTGTGTCTATTCATCTTGTAATAGCTTTATTCCAAGTAGTTGTAATAGTTCTTTGGTGATGATGGACAACCATGAAGCGGCACCTTGACCTTGGCGCAATCTTGGTGATGATGGAGATCATGTCCGTGCTTTGGAGATGGAGATCAAAGGCATAAGAAGAAAGGGCCATATCATATCACACTAATTATGAATTGCTTGTGATGTTAATCCTTTATGCATCTTGTATTGCTTAGATCGCGACGGTAGCATTATAAGATGATCCCTCTCACTAAATATCAAGTAATAAAGTGTTCATCCTTAGTTGGCACCGTTGCTAAGACTCGTCGTCTCGAAGCATCTCGTGATGATCGGGTGTGATAGATTCTACGTGTGCATACAATGGGTGCAAGCCAGATTTGCACATGCGGAAAATAAGGTTAATCTTGACGAGCCTATCATGTACAGACATGGTCTCGGAACACGGAATACCGAAAGGTAGAGCACGAGTCATATAAGTGATATGATGAACATGAAGATTGTTCGCCGATGAAACTACATCTTCTCTCGTGAAGATCGGACTTGGTGTAGTGGACTTGGTTCGTGTAATCACTAAGACAATGTGAGGGATGTTGTTTTGAGTGGGGAGTTAACCTAGTTAATTTAAGAATTAAAGTAGAACTCAATTTATCATAAACTTAGTCTAAACTACTTGCAAATTTGTTGTAGATTATGGTGAATCTCTCCATCAATTTCAATGCGTTCCTAGAGAAAGAAAAACTTAAGAACAATGGAAGCAACTTCACGGACTGGCTCCGTGGTCTGAAGATTGTCCTCAGGGCTGGTCAGATGACCTATGTGCTCGAAGCATCGCTAGGTGACCCACCTACAGATGATGCCACCGATGACGTAAAGAATGTTTACGCCACTCGGAAAAATCATTACTCCACAGTTCAGTGTGCCATCCTATACGGTTTAGAAACGGAGCTCCAGAAGCGTTTTGAGCACCACGACCCGTTCGAGATCATTAAGGAGCTCAAGCTCATTTTTGAGACTCACGCGGGCGTGGAGAGCTATGAGGCCTCCGAGAAGTTCGTTACCTGCAAGATGGAAGAGGGAAGCTCCATTAGCGAGCACGTGCTCACCATGTCTAGGCACTCAAACAAGCTCCAAGAGTTGGGGATAACGATTCCTAATGAGTTAGGGATTCACCGTGTCCTCCAATCACTGCCACCGAGTTATAAGAACTTTGTGATGAACTACAATATGCACTGCATGAACAAGACGTTGCCTGAACTATCGTCCATGCTGAAAACTGCTGAAGTGGAGATCAAGAAGGAGCACCAAGTGTTGATGGTCAATAAGACCACCAATTTCAAGAAACAGGGCAAGCCTAAGAAAAAGGGCAACTTCAAGAAGGACGACAAGAAAGCTGACTGCTAAGAAGCCCAAGGCTGGTCCTAAGCCTAAAACTGAGTGCTTCTACTGCAAGGGTGCTGGTCACTGGAAGCGTAACTGCCCCAAGTACCTGGCAGATCTGAAGAACGGCAACATCAAGAAGAAAGGTATATTCGATATACATGTTATTGATGTGTATCTTACTAGTAGTCGTAGTAGTGCACAGGTATTTGATCTCGGTTCGGTTGCTCATATTTGTAACTCGAAACAGGAGCTGCGGAATAAACGAAGACTAGCAAGAGACGAGGTGACAATGCGCGTTGGAAATGGCTCCAAGGTTGATGTGATCGCCGTCGGCACGCTCCCTATACATCTACCTTCGAGATTAGTTTTAAATTTAAATAATTGTTATTTGGTGCCTGCGTTAAGCATGAACATTACATCTGGATCTTGTTTATTGCGAGACGGTTACTCTTTTAAGTCTGAGAATAGAGGTTGTTCGATTTATATGAGTAATATCTTTTATGGTAATGCACCTGAGATAAATGATTTATTCTTATTGAATCTCGATAGTAGTGATACACATGTTCACAACATAGATGCTAAACGAATAAAATTGAATGATAATTCTACATACATGTGGCACTGTCGTCTTGGTCACATTGGAGTGAAGCGTATGAAGAAACTCCATTCTGATGGACTTCTTGAATCACTTGATTTTGAATCACTTGAAAGATGCAAAGCATGTCTAATGGGAAAAATGACTAAGACTCCATTCTCTGGAATAATGGAGCGAGCTACGGACTTATTGGAAATAATACATACCGATGTGTGCGGTCCAATGAGTGTAGCATCGCGTGGTGGATATCGTTATGTTCTCACTTTCACGGATGATTTAAGTAGATATGGGTATGTCTACTTTATGAAACATAAGTCCGAAAATTTCAAGAAGTTTAAGGAATTTCAAAGTGAAGTGGAAAATCATCGTAACAAGAAGATTAAGTTTCTGCGTTCTGACCGCGGAGGTGAATATCTGAGTTATGAGTTTGGCATCCATTTAAAGAAATGTGGAATACTTTCGCAGTTGACACCGCCGGGAACACCACAGCGTAATGGTGTGTCCGAACGTCGTAATCGAACTCCCTTAGATATGGTTCGGTCTATGATGTCTCTTACAGATTTACCGCTATCATTTTGGGGCTATGCATTAGAGACAGCCGCATTCACTTTAAATAGGGCACCATCTAAATCCGTTGAAACGACACCGTATGAATTGTGGTTTGGTAAGAAACCTACGTTGTCGTTCTTTAAAGTTTGGGGTTGCGAAGCGTATGTAAAGAAGTTACAACCCGATAAGCATGAACCCAAAGCAGAGAAATGGGTCTTCATAGGATACCCGAAAGAAACAATTGGGTATACCTTCTATCATAGATCCGAAGGCAAAGTTTTCGTTGCCAAGAATGGATCCTTTCTTGAGAAGGAGTTTCTCTCGAAAGAAGTGACTGGAAGGAAAGTAGAACTTCGGCGAGGTTATTGAACCTTCTCTCGAGTTGAGAGTAGCGCAGCATCGGAAGATGTTTTTGTGCCGCCGCACCAACTAGAGAGGAAGCTAATGATGTGATCATGAAACTTGAACGGTTCTTGCTGAACCTCGCAGGTCAAAGAGAGTTCGTACCACTCCTGATTGGTATGACTCTGCCTTGAACGTCATGTTGGTGGACAACACTGATGACCCTGCGACGTATGAAGAAGCTATGGTGAGCCCAGATTCCGACAAATGGCTAGAAGCCATGAAATCCGAAATGGGATCCATGTACGAAAACCAAGTATGGACTTTGGTGGACTTACCGGATGGCCGTAAGGCTGTCGAGAACAAATGGATTTTCAAAAGAAAACAGATGTTGATGGTAATGTTATCATCTATAAAGCTCGACTTGTCAAAGGGTTACCACAAATTCAAGGAGTTGACTACGATGAGACTTTCTCACGATGTGAAGCTAAAGTCTGTGAGGATTTTGTTAGCAATCGCTGCATATTTCGATTATGAAATTTGGCAGATGGATGTCAAAACGGCGTTCCTTAATGGTGACATTGAGGAAGAGTTGTATATGGTACAACCCAAGGGTTTTGTCGATCCTAGTGATGCTGACAAGGTATGCAAACTTCAGCGCTCCATTTATGGATTGAAGCAAGCATCCCGGAGTTGGAATCAACGTTTTGATAAAGTAATCAAAAACTTTGGATTTTTACAAACTTATGGAGAAGCTTGTATTTACAAGAAAGTGAGTGGGAGCTCTGTAGCATTCCTAGTACTATATGTAGATGACATATTGTTGATTGGGAATGATATAGAACTTCTTAATAAGCGTCAAAACCTATTTGAATAATAGTTTTTCAATGAAGGATCTTGGCGAAGCATATATTCTAGGCATCAAGATTTATAGAGATAGATCAAGACGCCTAATAGCGCGTTCACAAAGTACATACTTAGACAAAGTTCTAAAGAAGTTTAGAATGGAAGAGAGCAAGAAAGGGTTCGTGCCCATGTGGTCAGGTAAGACCTTGAGTAAGACTCAAAGTCCGCTACTGATAGAAGATAGAGAAAGATGAATAATATTCCTATGCCTCGCCATAGGTTCTATCATGTATGCCAAGCTGTGTACAAGACCGGATATAGCACATGCCGTTAGTTTGACTAGCGATATCAA
Source organism: Avena insularis (assembly GCA_023614405.1). Classification (NCBI taxonomy): domain Eukaryota; kingdom Viridiplantae; phylum Streptophyta; class Magnoliopsida; order Poales; family Poaceae; genus Avena; species Avena insularis. The sequence continues at coordinate 363,212,533 of CM042684.1, forward strand.
AGTGATCTGGAATGGAACCTCGGACAACGGTCAAGAATATCCTAAAGTACTGAATAGGACTAAGGATATAGTTCTTTCTTATGGAGGTGATGAACAACTTGTTGTAAACGGTTACACCGATGCTAGTTGGAACACCGATCCGATGACTCAAGTCACACCGATAATGATTTATTTTGAATGGTGCTGCGGTGAGCTGGAGGAGTGCCAAGCAAAGCATTGTGGCGAAATCTTCAACTGAACTGGAATACATAGTGCTTCGAGGCTGCACAAGAAGCCATATGGATGAAGGAGTTCATTACTGAACTTGGCATGGTTCCCGGTCTGTTGGACCCGATGGCCATCTCTCGTGACAACACAAAGTGCCATAGCTAATGCACAGGAGCCAAGGTCACATAGCAAGCTGAAGCACATCAAGCTACGTTTCCATGCTATTCGCGAGTATGTCCGAGATGGTGACATAAAGATTTGCAAAGTACACACTGATCTGAATGTGGCAGATCCGTTGACTAAACCTCTCCCCAGAGCAAAGCATGACCAGCACCAGAACGCCATGGGTGTTAGGTATATTACCATGTAATCTAGATTATTGACTCTAGTGCAAGTGGGAGACTGTTGGAGATATGCCCAAGAGGCAATAATAAAAGTGGTTATTATTATATCTTTGTGTTTATGATGAATGTTTACATCCCATGCTATAATTGTATTATAAGGAAACACTAATACATGTGTGTTTTGTAAACATAAAAGAGTCCCTAGTAAGCCTCTTGTGGAACTAGCTTGTTGATTAAATGATGATCATGGTTTCCTGATCATGGACATTGGATGTCATTAATAACAAGGTTATATCATTAGGAGAATGATGTGATGGACACACACCCATAGTAAGCATAGCATAAGATCAAGTCATTAAGTTCGTATTGTTGTAAGCTTTCAAATGCATAGTAACCTAATCCTTCGACCATGAGGTTATGTTAATCACCATCACCGGATGGGTACTTTGATGACATCAAACACCGCTTCTAACTGGGTGGTTATAAAGGTGTGATTGGGTATTCTGAAAGTATGTGTTGAAGCGCATGGACCAAGATTGGGATTTGTCCATCCATATGACAGATAGATATGCTCTGGGCCCTCTCGGTGGAATGTCATCTAGTTAGCTTGCAAGCATGTGACTAGGTCACAAGGGATGACATAACATGGAACGAGTAAAGAGTACTTATCAGTAACGAGGTAGAACTAGGTATGGAGATACCAACGATCAAACCTCGGATAAGTAGAATATTGTGTGACAAAGGGAATTGGTTTCGTATGTTAATGGTTCTATCGATCACGAAGTCATCGTTGAGTATGTGGGAGCCGTTATGGATCTCCAGATCCCGCTGATGGTTATTGATCGGAGAGGTGTCTTCATCATGTCTGCATATTCACGAACCGTAGGGTGACACACTTAAGGTTCGAAGTTGTTTTAAGTAGATATGGAATATGCGTTGGAGACCGAATGTTGTTCGGAGTCTCGGATTGGATCCGGGACATCACGAGGAGATCCGGAATTGTCCGGAGAATAAGATTCATATATTGGGGATCATTTTCTAAGTTAGGAAATGTTCCGAAGTGTTTATATGGAGATTCTAGAAGGTTCCGGAATGTTCTAGAAGGTTCTAGAAGAGTTCTTGGTGTTTACTTGAAAACCAAGAAAGGGTCAAAGGAAACCTTGTGGGGCGAGACACGGATTCGTGGGGGAGGAGGACTCCTCCCCCCTTCCCAACCTGCCGTCCATAGGAGGGGAGTCCTACTAGGACTCCCCCTCCCCAGGCGCGCCTCCCTCCTGTAAATAGAAGGGAGGGGCCGCCCCCTCCTAGCCCTCTCTCATAACAAGCTCTAGCCGCCATCTCTCTCCTCTACCTTCACTCTGCTCCGGCTTAGGCAAAGCCCTACAGAATTCTCTCCTCCACCACCACCACCACACCGTCGTGGTGCTGGGATTCCGTGGAGAAGATCTACTACCTCCGCTGCTCACTGGAACAAGGAGAGGAAGGTTTGCTTCGACTCAGACGCAGTGACCGATTGAAGCTGCCGAAACGCGGCGCCGGAAGGATCGTCCACACGATCTTGAGATCGGCAAGTGATCGACTACATCAACCCCGAGATCTAATCTCGTAATGCTTTCGGTTCTACGAGGGTTAGTACAGATCTATCTCGTTGCTCATGTCTAATAGATTAGATCTTGGCTTTTATCTAGATTAGATCTGGGTTTTGTTCGTTCTTGCGGTAGAAATTTTTTGTTTTCCATGCTACGAACCCATCAATACGTGATTACATAAGTAATTACATAAGTAATCGTGGTCGCCTTCAAGATTTAGATTAGACAGTCGCATACTCCAACCTGGGCGTCGTGCAGCTGCGATGCTTCTACCCTTAGTCGTTTTTACTTTTACATTGCAAATAAGGCACTCAGCCAAGGCTACTTAGCCACACATTGTACTTCGTACTGTCTTGCGAATAAATAAAGCTAAGTACCCCAAAACTCTGTGTTCTCCTTTATTTTTTCGCAAGTTATCTACTCGGGGGCTGTGCCACCCTATACACATCTATTCTACGAACTAAAACGCTATTTTCCTGAGTAGCTGGCACATCAATCGAAACCCTTGACACACAAACAACCCAGTTGCAACGCATCTGAGAGGTTGACAAGGGACTGAGATAAGCGCATGGCCAGACTAACGAAAAGGAATCACATAGTGTAGCGCACTCGCAAAACATACATGCTAAAAGCTCTTTTATACATCATCGACAATCAGTTACGCACATCTTTACATACGAACTTTACAACACTGGTACATTTATGTGCAAGATACAAACTAAACCACTACTGCAACAAGAGAACGTTGGTTTGTTCCTCGAAGAAGTCGGCGATCTCCTCCGCTGGGCGATCCACCGCCTAATAGTGAGGCACCATATTCCAACCAGAACCCGCTGGTGGCACAGGTGGACCAGCCGCAATTGCCGCCACGTCTACATCATGCCTATGCAGTCGCACAAGCGACAGAGCGGCCTTGGCACCAGCCACCAACTGCTGCCTTACACACTTGCGAACCGCAGCTAGGTCGTGGAACTTGGCAAGGAGGGCCAGCAGGCTCGATGGAGCAACGTCTAGCGGAAACATCGTCCGATAGATGTTCCTCAAGCATGACTGTGACTTCTTCAGAAAGTATTTTCATGACATACGATCCTGCAGGGTCGCCAGCGTGATCGCACGATCATGATCCACCCAGAAGTATCCACTCTCCTGAAGTTGCTCTTGGGTTAGATCATGCATGCAAATGGCAATCCTATCTTTCTCATCCTGCGGATGGCGAGCACTGACAACTATACAAAACAGCAACGCAAGTGTGAGGATAGCACACCATTGCGAGTGACTACAAGGAAAAGATAAGATTAAGGAAACTAACACTTAAATTGGTCGCCCAGCTATGTCATCTCCCTAGCAGATACTGTTCTCGGGCGGTGGCCTTCTCTGCCTTTGACTTCCATACATCCGCGTTACCGTGGAGCATGGGAAATTCACGCTCCAACTGGTTCACGCGATCACGCGGTCGCGAAAGCAGCGACAACTCATCCACCCTCGAGTGCGGTGGTGCCAAAGTATCATCAAGGGGCGGCGAATCCTAAGGTTCCCTCAAAGGATCACTTGATGTACCCTACCACAAGCCAAGCAAGAAGCAATAAGAAGATCAAATCGACACATAGACAAAAGATTCGAGTGCATTCAAGATTGGCAAAAGTATCAGCAGATACACTCGCCAAAGGCATGTTCTTGACAAAAGACATAAACTAATCAACTATTACAAAGCTCTTTGAGGAGCAGCGCTTCTTCGACTTAGACTGACGGGGCCTCATCGAGTCCGTGGCAGTATCAGATGCCACTGACTTTCCACCAGCCCCTGATGTCGCAGCCTTTGCCGCCTTCTTGGCTCGCTATAGCTCCTCAGAATACTTCGCAACTGTGTTAATGAGCTGTGGCCCATACTTTCCACAGGCAGTCGCGAAGGGAGCAAATACTACCCGCTGGTCGTCTGCGCTAACGGGCATAGCCCTCGAGACCGCTGCAGGGTCAACTTCGACTCCGTGGGCTTGCACCAAGGTGAGTGACATTGACGCGCCAGCCGCACGGTGCGAGTTCTTGAAGCTTGCAGGAACACCCCCGGCGAGAGACTCCACCAGCTCGTTCATGTTCTCGATTAGCTCATCCTTGGGCATCAACTCCTCCCGGAGGCGACTGAGCATGCCCTTGGCCTTGGAGAGCATATCTTGAACGGCGGCGCTGCGGTCCTCGACTGCTGAAAGTGCACCCGTCAAGGCATCGTCACGACGGAGGGCCTGAGGGTCGAAGCTCAAATCGCCAGCATCTGTACATAAACCCACACATGGACACAAAAACCAGTGCCAACGACAAAAATCGAATAGAGAACGATAATGATATCCAAGCAAGGTACCTGAGAGGGCCTTGGCAATCGAGAAAAGCTGTTCTTCGAACAACTTCTCCCTGGCTGCGATGGAGGCACGCAGATCCTCTTCGCGCCTTTGTGCCTCGTCATGCGCCACGATCGCCTCATCGCGGCCCTTCATAGCCGCGGCGAGTGTCTTCTCCATGGTGGCGGCGTTGCACAGAAGGGCATTATGTTCAGCTACAGAACAAAAGGGATTGACTATTAGTCGACTACATAAAACGATGCAGAAGAAGGAGAAGTGAAGAGCACTTACTTTCTACCACGCGATGGCGCGTCTCCAGCATTGCATGCTGGCGGCCCATCGCAAGCACCTGCTCCGCCAAGTGAGCGGCTTCCTTCACAAGGAGCTATCGCAAAAGGAAAGACAATAAAGGATCAGCAGAAGTCATAGATAACATCGACTGCAACATCAAAAGAAGAAATACTACACTTACATGGTCCTCCAATGACTCCGAAGTCGATTGGTGTGCAGTCATCCAGGCAACCACCCGATGCTCCCCATCACGCGGAGAGCTGGAAGAGTTGTGCCCGGAGTGGGCCGCCAGTGGAGGGGAAGGAGCACGCTCGACCTCTTTCTTGGCCTTTGAGGTTGCGACTCCCGATTTTTTCAAAAATTGGACGCCGCTAGAAGATGACGACGCCTGCTGACTGCAAGACAAAACCAACATCAAGAAAAGGGCAAAACCAAAGAAGAATCAAAAGGACAACTCGAATACTTACCAATCAAAATTATCAAAGTCAAAGGTTGCCTCCCCCGACTCTGACGAGGACTCCTTTGGCAGTCGCATCTTCTTGCGAGAAGATGGCGCCACGGCACTCACAGGAATGGCAGGGATCAGCGACTCCGCACCAACGCCTGTACCTTCTGAAGTCGAAGGAGACGACGCATCGGAATCCTCGATGCGCGAACACTTGCGAGTATCCGGACTACCCGACTCAGGGGATTCCTCCTCCAGATCAGATGGGATGGTCGACTCCGACTCGTCCTCTTCCAAGACTTCGCGAGGGATAACCCCCTCCGGAAGAGGGGGCATACAAGGTGACACCACCCAATCCTGCGTACAGACCACAATTTAGCACAAAGCAAAGAAACAGCAAAGAGGCAGTCAACAAACTAAGCTACTACATAGCACAACTATACCTCATGAGGAGGGTTAGCATCATCGAACGGAGGAACGACTGGTTCACTTGGGAGCACATCCTTGACGATGTACTTGGTGACCAGTCGAACCCTTTTATCTGCCTCACTCGCGGACATGCCATCGGGCCAGTGCCGAAGAAATCACCAGCCCACTGAAACATGGGGTGGACTCTGGCCTGCAGGGGCTGGACGCGACGGCGTAGCCACGTGCGAATGAGGGCGTAGCCTCCCTCCTCTTTGCCTATGCCCACTCTCGAGGTCGCAGACGCGCTCGTACAGCACATCTGTTTCCGCGGACTCGCTGGGCATGACCACATTCTTCCAGGAGCGCCTCCTCTGGCACGGTGTTGCTGGGTCAAATGGTGCAAGTCCGAAGTGTTCTCCGTCAGCTTTTTCGTCATGGACGTAGAACCACTTGTCCCTCCACCCTTGGACGGACATTGCCAGCTTGATGTCGAAGTATGTGGCGGATGGATCGACGTGGATTCCGCAGCCGCCTACATCATAGACTATGGAGCCAGACGCCAATTGACACTTCAACTTCAAGAGACGCTTGAAGAGGCCGAAATGCAGCTCGATTCCGAGCCAGCATTCGCAAAGAGTGATGTAGCAAGCTACATGGAGGATGGAATTGGGGGACAGCTGATGGAGCTAGAGCCCGTAAAAACAAAGAAGGCTCCTAAAGAAAGGATGCAGGGGCAAAGAGAGGCCGTGAATGATGAACGCTAGGAACATCACTCGAAAACCGGCAGGAGGAGAGGGGATTACCTCGCCGCCGAGGACACGCATGTCGGCGACTGCGGCGGACAACACTCCGTCTTGGCAAAGAAGACGAAGATCCGAGGACTTGATGATAGATGGACACCACGCGCCATTCGTGACGTGGGTGCCCGTGCCCTTCTTCTTCCTGCCAGCGGTGGTACTGGTGCCCGCAGCGGCGGAGCCGCCCTTCTTCTTCGTCGCAGCAAACGGCAGCAGCGGAATTGGCCGCAACACCTCCTTTCTTCTTCCCCATTACTCGGCGGCGATGCGACCGGAGGAAGTAGCTGGGAAACGTGCGGAGCTGGTCCAGCGCTGTGGAGGGAAAAGAGCGCCGAGAAAGCAGCGGAGCAGCGGCAATGGCGATGAAGGCAAAGGATGAATGAAAGCAGATGAGAAAGTTACCGTTGCAGCGGCACTACTTAACCCCTGGAAGATGCAATCCAACGGCTCAGAAAAACCCTACTGGACATGTGGCATTCATCATGCTCGACACGTGGAGGAGCTAAAATGCGAACCGTCCCCCACTACTCCCATTACGCGTGGAAATCGAGGAGACGCGGTTAAAATAAAGATTACGCACGCCCAGTCAAATCAGAATCAGGGAGTGGGACCCACCGCTCGTCATGTCCCGTCAAACTCGCTCACGCGGGCAACTGAGGTCATGAAATCGTCAGCACTGACGTCATCAAAAACTATGTAGCAGAAGACTTTGACTACTTTAGTCCTTGCTCGAGTCTTCGACTCCACCAAGCACTCGGGGGCTACTCCCATAGGGAGCGCTGGTCGCGCACCCTATGATTTTTCTTCTTCTTTTACAGGAACATGAACAATCAAAGAAAAACCCAATCACTCGAAACACGGTTCGACTATGGACATGGGTTACTCCCATAGGGAGCGCCGGAAGTAAATTCGACTGAAACAAGCAAACAAAAGATGACAACAGTCGCAAAAGTTCTTTAGTCCCTGTCTGAGTCTTCGACTCAACCAGGCACTCGGGGGCAACTCCCATAGGGAGCGCTGGTCGCGCACCCTATGATTATTTGTACAAAGTACTATGTGTTGATAACATCCACACTCGAATTTTATGGCGACACCACCTCATAATTTTCCCCTATAAAGAGACTGTGTCTCCTGGGTCACCCGAATCGTCTCCACGATGATAAAATTCGGATGCCACGCTTACAGCATGAAGATAAGACCTGAATAAGGCCTGGCAATGCATTAGCTGCGCACTACCAGAAATATATCCGTGCCTACAGGTACGATGAACATGCCTTGACGGACGCGTCGAGTGCTCACACTCATATACTGGAATTCGACTCCTGTAAGGCCTCCGCGGCTTGAGTCGAATTACACCAGCACTTTTCCGGATTCGAGTCCGGGGACTCGAGTTCGAGTACGTGGCGTTGTTTTACCCTAAGGTAGTTAACTGATACCGATACATCGGTTAAAATCAGGCACGCACATCAACAATCCCTATGACATAAACAAAGCAGTCGAAAAATGTACTCAGTCATGTACTCGAAAGGCTTCATAAAGTCTCCAGTCGAATCTACGATTCCACTGGACACTCGGGGGCTACTGACATGGGTATACCCTACAGGTACTCGATCTTGGTATATACGGCCTGAATACATAAAATCCCACGGTGTCGCCAAGGCCCAAATGAAGAACTCGAGTAACCTACGGACTCTCGATTGCTTGAAGGACAAGAAGTAGCTAAAGATAGAAAGTTCAAAGGGGAAAACCCTAACCTGTAACCGACTTGACCTGCTACCCGAGACCTAGCATATCTATATAAAGGCTAGGAGGGGGCGGCGAGGAGGACACCCGCATCCCTAGTTTCCACAACCCTCGCCAGATTGCATCTACGCACCATTGTAATCCTCGATTCCTTTGATAATTCCATGAGCAGACAAGCAGGAGTAGGGACCTCTACGAGGCCTGAACCTGGGTAAATCTTCGAGTCCCCTGTGTGCTTGTTTGCTAGCCGATAGATGTCTCCAGCGCTCCCTCCTTCTCCAAAACCCAAGTCCATAACAATGGGCGTTGATGAGTTAAACCCTCGTCACTAGCTTTGGTTCGTGAAAAGAACAGTGATGGCTCAAAATATGATGAGCTCGTTGGGAACCCCAAGAGGAAAGTATGATGAGCACAGCAACAAGTTTTCCCTCAGTTATAAAACCAAGGTTATTAAACAAGTAGGATCAAGGAAACAACCCCAAGGTGTTGTCTCCAACTTGGAATCATGCACAACATAACCAGAGAACTTTGCCCCAACTTACAGTGAGGTTGTCAATCTCACCGGTTTTGCTGAAACAAAGGATTAATCGTACTGTGTGGAAGATAGTAATTTCTTTGTAGAAAGTAAACAGAAAATAGTAAATAGTAGATTGTAAAAGAATGGACCTGGGTCCATAGTTCACTAGTGGTGATTCTCCTTAAGATAAATGACATGTTGGGTGAACAAATTACAGTGGGGAAATTGACAAACATCGAGAAAGCATACATGCATATACTAACCATCTTGACTCCTACGAGATTTGATTGGGCATTACAACATTATACATAGACCGTAATCCAACTGCATCTATGACTAATAATCCACCTTCAGGTTATCATCCGACCCCCCTCCAGTATTAAGTTGCAAGCAACAGATAATTGCATTAAGCAAAGTGTGTAAAGTAAACAATATGATTGCTCCATGAACAAAGGATTGCTGCTTTCTCCCTAGTAGCAACAACACATCTAGTACCTTAGACATTTTTGTCACTTCCCCAGATTACTAGAGGCATGAACCCACTATCGAGCATAAATACTCCCTCTTGGAGTTGCTAGCATCTACTCGGCCAAGATAGCTACTAAGAACGGAAAGCATGCAAGATCACAAATAACATAGACATGATAGAATCAATAATCAATCTGAAATAGCATCTCAATATCCATCGGATCCCCGCAAACACAACATGTAGGATTACAAATAGATGATCTTGATCATGGACGGAGTTCACAAGATCTAAACATGGTAGCACAAAGGAGGAGAACCAACCATCTAGCTACTACATGGACCCGTAGTCCAGGGATGAACTACTCACGCATCACACCGGAGGCAGGCATGGTGATGAAGAACGCCTCTAGGGTGATTTCTCCCCTCTAACAGGGTGCCGGTAAGAGCTTCAGATCCCTCCCGATCTAGGGATGGAGATGACGGTAGCTACAGAATCTTTCGTGGAATTTTGATCGGGTACTTAGGGTTTTCGTCCCGAGGGGTCTTTATAGGAGAAGGGGCAAGGTCGGTGGAGTACCAGGGGGCCCACACCCCTGGTGGCGAGACCCCCTAGGCCGTCCCACCACCAGGTGTGGCTGCCCTGGTGCGCCACTTCGTCTCCCCTCAGGACTCCGTGTTGCTTCGGGTAAAATATTGACTTTGGCTTTTGTCTGGTCCAATTTCGAGAATATTTCCTTACTTGCTTTTCTGAAATAAAAAATAGCAGAAAATATGACACTGGTGGATCCATGTGTGGTTTGTGAAAGGAACATGCATGCAATCACACTAGGTGGATCCATGTGTGGTTTGTTTAGAAGAACACGCATGCAATGACTCCAGCTATGGTTCATGAAAAGAACACAAATGCAATGACACTGGTGGATCCATATGTGGTTTGTGAAAAGAACACACATGAAATGACTCTAGATGTGGTTAATCAAAGAATACTGATACATTGCAAATGTATCTATAATTTTTGATGTTCCATGCTTGGTTTTATCTACTTTCTTATGTTTTGTCCACACTTTGGAGTACTTTTCATATGATTTCTTGGACTAACCTATTAACAAGAGCCACAGTGCCAGTTGCCTGTTTTCTGCTGTTTTTGGTTCCAGGAAGTCAGAAAATGAATATTCTCGGAATTGGATGGGACAAAAGCCAAAGTTACTATTTTCCCAGAAGACACACAGAGCCAGAAGGAGAGTCGGAGAGGGGCCATAGGGTGGCCACACCCCCCCTTGGCGCATGCTCACACCATGTTATGACTATCCCAAGTCACCATAAGACTTTATGATCCTTTAGTTTTCAACTTGTAGTATCAATTTATGCTTTGATCAATGATGGTTTGTCGCTCTGCATGATTATGGACATTATTGCTCTCTTAGTTTGTCGCTCCCAGTCTTTTGCTAGCCTCCACAACCAAGTATGAGTTCCACTCATGCATGCAACTCCTTAAACCAAGTTATTGCAAAGAGTCCACCATACCCACCTACTAGCATATGCTATTCCAAGTATATTCATGTTTTTTCTACCTTCCAAATTAAACTTGTTATGAGAAAACTAGTGATTAAAGCTCTCACGAACATGATGGCACACTTTACTTTTCTTGCCCTTAATAAACTTGAACCATTGTGTCGTCTATGTTGTATATGCTTTCACTTATTTGTTGGGAATTAGCAGAACCATGCTTTCATGGGGAACGCTTTCAACATTGCACTTGGTACTTGTACCTAGTTGATATCATGCTCTTTTGTATATGGATGTCGTCGGTGTGAAATTAAAGGGGAGCTTGTAAGTCCATGGAGTTATGTATATGTGTTAGAGAAACGCTTTGGTCATTGGTCTAATCCATGCTGACATGGTGTAAACCTGCAGCGTAACCATAATGAGCTGTCTATGAAGCATTCTTCTTATAAAAAAGAGAGTCCTATATTGAGAAAAAAGAGATTATGAAAAGAGGAAAGAGAGAAAAAAGCACCATATTCCCATGGTAAATAAGAAGATTGCTGAGATGCTCGTTGTCTGCTTGCCTTGTCATTTTGATATGGGGATTCTTCCGTATCAGCAAGGGTACCCAGTTGGCGGTTCTCTATGATACACATGTACTTACGATGACAAGAACTTACCGGTGACTAAACTTGAGTAGCATGAGGAGCGACCCTCGTATACAAGGGACATGAGATTTCTAACTTATACTTCGTCAAGCATGTACACCATAGTTTGTTCACTTTAACCTTAATCACTTCAAGATGCTTATGATAGGGGCAATGAGAGCTGAAAGCTATAAGTACCATAATTTTTGGAAGCTCTTTATGAGACTTGAATCCCTACTTCCTTTTATGAAGGCCTTTCTTCCACCATTATATTGAGTCTCCACCTTCTACCTTTATGCACCTACTTTGAGAGCATAGTGGCCATTCTTAGTTCTATGTGCATTGTCCCAAGTCTAGTTGATTGATGCATAACTTGCTATTGCTTGTTTTAAACTATTGTATCTAGTCACACTTATGAACTTTGAAGGTGTCCTATGCATTTATATTTGCTACTCTATGAGGGACAAGCTGAATACTATTATGCTATGTTTTCTTTATGTGAAACAAATAAACGTCTTGCAAAGCATTGTTATTTATGAATCTTTTGTTTGTGCCTTTTCATGTTGCATCATAGTTTCTTTGTCTTATTACTAGAACTTTGTCTTTCATGTTATGATTGAAGTACTATGATCCTAGCTTTGAATGTTTTACAAATACTTTGATCAAGTTTATGATGGTGCATGTCACCTCAAAAATTATTCTTTCTTTGTATCACTTACCTACTCGAGGACGTACAGGATTTAAGCTTGGGGATGTTGATACATTGCAAATGTATCTATAATTTTTGATGTTCCATGCTTGGTTTTATCTACTTTCTTATGTTTTGTCCACACTTTGGAGAACTTTTCATATGATTTCTTGGACTAACCTATTAACAAGAGCCACAGTGCTAGTTGCCTATTTTCTGCTGTTTTTGGTTCCAGGAAGTCAGAAAATGAATATTCTCAGAATTGGACGGGACAAAAGCCAAAGTTACTATTTTCCTGGAAGACTCATGGAGCCAGAAGGAGAGTCGGAGAGGGGCCACAGGGTGGCCACACCCCCTGGCCTAGCCAGCCAGCCAGCGCCAGGCATGGTGAGCCTGACCGCCACCATCGACCTTGCCTCCTTCGCCTATAAGAGCCTCCCGATACCAAAACCCTAGATAGTCAATCCGAAATCCACGAAAAGTTCCGCTGCGCCGCCACCACCAAAGGGGAGATTCGGGGGACAGAAAGTCTCTGTTCTGGCACCCTGCCAGGACGGGGAAGTGCCCCCGGAGCCATCTCCATCGATCTCCACCGCCATCTCCATCACCATTGTTGATTACCATGATGAGGATGGAGTAGTTCTCTCTCGAGGCTAAGGGTTCTACCGGTAGCTATGTGTTCATCTCTCTCTGTATGCATGATCATATTGTGATCATGAGCTTGGTAATCTAGTAGATCTACCTTCCTACTCAAGTGCTTTAATAGATCTCTACTCTCCCCATGTGTGTGAAAGTGACAGCGTGCACACCATGGTGGCACTTAGGCTAGAGATTACAAATACTTGTTATGAGTTATATTTGGAGTTGGATGTATTTATGAAATTGTGGTGTTTGTTGGACCTATCTAGTACTCAAGGTGATAGTGTGGGGTTTTCTATATGGGAAAGATGAACTTTGAGGTGTGTTTTTATAGCCCTACCAACGATTAGAGTGTCCAACCGGAGAGTAGTTAAGAGTAGTATCATAAAGAGAATATATTTATATGAGAGTGTTCACTAGTGAAAGTATGATCCCTAGGCCTTGTTTCTAAGCACTGAAACACCGTTTGCTATTAGATCTATTACATGTTTGCTTGCTTCTATCTTTATTTCAGTTTGCCTTTAGTCTCTTCCACACCATCAAGCTATTTTCTAGCACCGTTGTCTTATATCCATACCACTTGTATTTTACTATCTCTTCGCCGAACTAGTGCACCTATACACCTGACAAGTGTATTGGGTGTGTTGGGGACACAAGAGACTTCTTGTATCTTGATTGCAAGGTTGCTTGAGAGGGAATACCTTTGACCACTTCCTCCCTGAGTTTGATAAACCTTGGGTGATCCACTTAAGGGAAACTTGCTGCTGTTCTACAAACCTCTGCACTTGGAGGCCCAACAACTGTCTATAAGAATAGAAGTGCGTAGACATCAAGCTATTTTCTGGCGCCATTGCCGGGGAGGTAAGGTAAAAGGTATTCACACCGGAGGATTAAAGAAGAAGAACCTCCCACGGCAAACGCCTATTTTAAGGCATTGTTAGGGAGGTAAGGTAAAGGTACTCACATCCTTCGGTGTGAGTGCTCGAAGTTATTTCCTTTAGATTCTGCAATTTTGTCTTTTTGTTTCTTGTTTTCACTAGTTAGGCTTAATGGAAAACAACAACAAAATTAGAGAGCTTTATAGTATTTATCTTGAGTTAGGACATAAAGTGTTTGAAGAGAAAATTAAAAAACCTATGGAACTTTATTTGCATGCTAATAGCAATGTTGTTAGTATGAATTCTTTGGACACCATTATTGCTAATGCTATGGAAAAGTCTAAGCTTGGGGAAGCTAGTTTTTATGAAAATGATCTTTTTAGTTCCGACTTTGGAAGATAGCTATTCTATTGCTTATGATGATACCAAACCTCCAATATATGATGATTACAATGATGAATATGATATTTTCAGTCCACCTACTATTGAGGAGAAAATTAATTATGATTACAATATGCCTCCTATATTTGATGATTATGGTGATGAGAATAATAATGATAGCTATTTTGTTGAATTTTCTCCCACTATAATTAATAAGAATAACTATGCTTATGTGGAGAGTAATAATGATTATATGCATGTGGCTCCTGATAATAATGTTTTATGTGATAGTTATATTGTTAATTTTATTCATGATGCTACTGAAAGTTATTATGAGAGAGGGAAACATGGTTTTATGTATCTCAACAATGTTAAGTTTCCCCTCTTTATGTTGAAAGTCTTGAAGTTGCACTTGTTTTGCTTTCCTATGCTTGTTGCTTTGTGCTTTTATGACTTGTTTCTTTACAAGATTCCCATGCATAGGAAGTGGGTTAGACTTAAATGTGTTTTATATTTTCTTCTTGATGCTCTCTTTTACCTTCAATTCATATTTCTTATGTGAGCATCTTCTCAAACTATCATGCCTAACTTAAAGGCGTTAAAGAAAAGTACTTATTGGGAGATAACCCAAGGGTTTTAGATGAGTCTTGGAAGTTATTACTTCAGTAATAACCGCTCCTTATCCTTTTTATTTGCTTTTTGTGCCAAGAGTAACCTCTAATGAGAGAGAAGTAATGCTTGGGAAAGTTGCTGTCCCGAAACAGATTTCTATGCTTCACCGTAAAAATTCGTGTAAAATCTCTGAACGTCTTTTTGAGGCGTAAATTTTTGTTCTTCTGCCCCAGGTTGTTATCTAACTTTCCTTAGTTCAACACTTTTTGATTTGATCAATAGAAGGTCTTCGAAAAAATTCGTCTTTACCTGCTGGTCTGTTTTGACAGATTTCTGCCATTTTCTGCATTTGCTTTTTGTTGGTTCCTTTTTGAGTTCTTTTGGGGAATTGAGAATTTTTAGGGAAGTGCTACAGTAGCTAGTGTTTTAATGGATGTTTATTGGTGTTAGAACTGAACCTTAAGACTTATTTATCTTGAGTGCACTAATGTTGCTAATAAAGATTGTGTGAAGTTTTGTATGAAGGAAAAAATTTGAGGTGTGGTTAATGAAAAGAACACACATGCAATGACTCTAGATGTGGTTAATGAAAAGAACACACATGCAATGACAATTGTGGATCCATATGTGGTTAATGAAAAGAACACACATGCAATGACACTGGTGGATCCATAGGTGGTTTGTGAAAAGAACACACATGCAATGACACTAGCTTTGGTTCGTGAAAAGAACAGTGATGGCTCAAAATATGATGAGCTCGTTGGGAACCCCAAGAGGAAGGTATGATGAGCACAGCAACAAGTTTTCCCTCAGTTATGAAACCAAGGTTATCAAACCAGTAGGTGTTGTCTCCAACTTGGAATCCTGCACAACATAACCAGAGAACTTTGCCCCAACTTACAGTGAGGTTGTCAATCTCACCGGTTTTGCTGAAACAAAGGATTAACCGTATTGTGTGGAAAATAGTAATTTCTTTGCAGAAAGTAAATAGAAAATAGTAAATAGTAGTTTGTAGATTGATGGTAAAAGAATGGACCGGGGTCCATAGTTCACTAGTGGTGATTCTCCTT
This sequence comes from Avena insularis, assembly GCA_023614405.1. NCBI lineage: Eukaryota > Viridiplantae > Streptophyta > Magnoliopsida > Poales > Poaceae > Avena > Avena insularis. Next base: position 363,228,072 of record CM042684.1, read on the forward strand.
AAGATAGATGACATGTTGGGTGAACAAATTACTGCGAGGAAATTGACAAACATCGAGAAAGCATACATGCATATACTAATCATCTTGACTCCTACGAGATTTGATTGGGCATTACAACATTATACATAGACCATAATCCAACTACATATATGACTAATAATCCACCTTCAGGTTATCATCCGCCCCCCCTCTAGTATTAAGTTGCAAGCAACAGATAATTGCATTAAGCAAAGTGTGTAAAGTAAACAATACGATTGCTCCATGAACAAAGGATTGCTGCTTTCTCCCTAGTAGCAACAACACATCTAGTACCTTAGAGATTTCTATCACTTCCCCAGATTACTAGAGGCATGAACCCACTATCGAGCATAAATACTCCCTCTTGGAGTTGCTAGCATCTACTCGGCCAAGATAGATACTAAGAATGGAAAACATGCAAAATCACAAATAACATAGACATGATAGAATCAATAATCAATCTGAAATAGCATCTCAATATCCATCGGATCCCCGCAAACACAACATGTAGGATTACAAATAGATGATCTTGATCATGAACAGAGCTCACAAGATCTAAACATGGTAGCACAAAGGAGGAGAACCAACCATCTAGCTACTACATGGACCCGTAGTCCAGGGATGAACTACTCACGCATCACACTGGAGGCATGCATGGTGATGAAGAAGGCCTCCAGGGTGATCTCTCCCCTCCAGCAGGGTGTTGGGAAGAGCTTCAGATCCGTCCTGATCTAGGGATGGAGATGACGACAGCTATAGGCTCTTTCGCGTTATTTTGATCGGGTACTTAGGGTTTTTGTCTCGAGGGGTAAGGGGGAGTACCAGGGGCACACACCCCTGGTGGTAAGACCCCTCAGGCCGCCTTGCCACCAGGTGTGGCCGCCTTGGTGCGCCACTTCGTCTCCCCTCCGGACTCCGTGTTGCTTTGTGTAAAATATTGACTTTGGCTTTCGTCCGGTCCAATTCCGAGAATATTTCGTTACTTGCTTTTCTGAAATAAAAAATAGCAGAAAACAGGCAACTGGCACCGTGGCATCTTGTTAATAGGTTAGTTCCAGAAAATGTGTAAAAATACTCCAAAGTGTGGACAAAACATAAGAAAGTAGATATAAAACAAGCATGGAACATCAAAAATTATAGATACGTTTACAACGTATAAAACAAACATGCAATGACTCTAGCTATGGTTAATGAAAAGAACACACAGGCAATGACACTCGTGGATCCATAGGTGGTTTGTGAAAGAACACACATGCAATGGCTCTAGCTTTGGTTTGTGAAAAGAACACACATGCAATGACACTTGTGGATCCATATGTGGTTTGTGAAAAGAACACACATGAAAAGACTCTAGATGTGGATAATGAAAGAATACACATTTCAATGACAATGGTGGATCCATATGTGGTTTGTGAAAAGAACAGACATGCAATGACTCTAGTGGGGGTTTAGGAAAAGAAAACACATGCAATGACACTAGTGGATCCATAGGTGGTTTGTGAAAAGAACACACATGCAATGAACTCTGGTGGATCCATATGTGGTCTATGAAAAGAACAGACATGTAATGAACTATGGTGAATCCACATGTGGTTTGTGAAAAGAACAGACTTGCAATAAACTCTGGTGGATCCATATGTGGTTTGTGAGAAGAACACACATCAAATGACACTACCTATGGTTAATGAAAAGAACACACATGCAATGACACTGGTGGATCCATGTGGTTTGTGAAAAGAACAGACATGCAACGACTGTAGCTGTGGTTAATGAAAAGAACACACATGCAATGACTCTAGCTTTCGTTTGTGAAAAGGATACACATGCACTGACACTGGGGGATCCATATGTGGTTAATGAAAAGAACACACATGCAATGAAACTGGTGGATCCATATGTGGCTTGTGAAAAGAACACACATGCAATGACACTGGTGGATCAATAACTGGTTTGTGAAAAGAACACAGATGAAATGACTCTAGATGTGGTTAATGAAAGAATACACATTTCAATGACAATGGTGGATACATATGTGGTTTGTGAAAATAACACACATGCAATGACTCTAGTGGGGGTTTAGGAAAATAGCACACATGCAATGACACTAGTGGATCCATAGGTGATTTGTGAAAAGAACACACATGCAATGAACTCTAGTGGATCTATATGTGGTCTATGAAAAGAACACACATGCAATGAACTCTAGTGGATCCATATGTGGTTTGTGAAAAGAACATACATGCAATGAACTCTGGTGGATCCATATGTGGTTTGTGACAAGAACACACATCAAATGACTCTAGATGTGGTTAATGAAAAGAACACACATGCAATGGAACTAGGGGATCCATGTGTGGTTAATGAAAAGAACACACATGCAATGACACTGGTGGATCCATATGTGGTTAATGAAAAGAACACACATGCAATGACACTGGTGGATCCAAGTGTGGTCTGTGAAAAGAACACACATTTCAATGACAATGGTGGATCCATATGTGGTTTGTGAAAAGAACAGACATGCAATGATTCTAGCTATGGTTAATGAAAAGAACACACATGCAATGACTCTAGATGTGGTTAACGAAAAGAACACACATGCAATGACACTAGTAGATCCATATGTGGTATGTGAAAATAACAGACATGCAATGACTCTAGGTGTGGTTAATGAAAAGAACACACATGCAATGAACTCTGGTGGATCCATATGTGGTTTGTGAAAAGAACATGCCTGCAATGAACTCTGGTGGATCCATATGTGTATTGTGAAAAGAACATGCATGCAATGAACTCTGGTGGATCCATATGTGGTTTGTGAAAAGAACAGACATGCAATGAACTCTGGTGGATCCATATGTTGTTTGTGAAAAGAACACACATGTAATGACTCTAGCTTTGGTTTGTGAAAAGAACACGCATGTAATGACACAAGGGGATCCATATGTGGTTAATGAAAAGAACACACATGCAATGAAACTGGTGGATCCATATCTGGTTTGTGAAAATAACACACATGAAATGACACTGGTGGCTCCATATGTGGTTTGTGAAAATAACACACCTGAAATGACTCTAGATCTGGTTAAGGAAAGAATACACATTTCAATGACAATGGTGGATCCATATGTGGTTTGTGAAAATAACAGACATGCAATGACTCTAGCTGTGGTTAATGAAAAGAACACACATGCAATGACACTGGTGGATCCATAGGTGGTTTGCGAGAAAAACACACATGCAATGAACTCTGGTGGATCCATGTGTGGTCTATGAAAAGAACAAACATGCAATGAACTCTGGTGGATCCATATGTGGTTTGTGAAAAGAACAGACATGCAATGAACTCTGGTGGATCAATATGTAGTTTGTGAGAAGAACACACATGATATGACTCTTGATGTAGTTAATGAAAAGAACACACATGCAATAGCACTAGGGGATCCATTTGTGGTTAATGAAAAGAACACACATGCAATGATATTGGTGGATCCATATGTGGTAAATGAAAAGAACACACATGCAATGAAATCTAGATGTGATTAATGAAAGATTAAACATTTCAATGACAATTATGGATCCATATGTGGTTTGTGAAAAGAACAGACATGCAATGACTCTAGTTGTGGTTAATGAAAAGAACACACATGCAATGACACTAGTGGATCCATAGGTGGTTTGCAAAAAGAACACACATGCAATGAACTCTGGTGGATCCATATGTGGTCTATGAAAAGAACAGACATGCAATGAACTCTGGTGGATCCATATGTGGTTTGTGAAAAGGACAAACATGCAATGAACTCTAGTGGATCCATATGTGGTTTGTGATAAGAACACACATGAAATGACTCTAGATGTGGTTAATGAAAAGAACACACATGCAATGAAACTGGTGGATCCATGTGTGGTTTGTGAAAAGAACACAAATGCAATGACACTGGTGGATCCATATGTAGTTTGTGAAAATAACACACATGAAATAACTCTAGATCTGGTTAAGGAAAGAATACACATTTCAATGACAATGGTGGATCCATATGTGGTTTGTGAAAATAACAGACATGCAATGACTCTAGCTGTGGTTAATGCAAAGAACACACATGCAATGATACTGGTGGATCCATAAATGGTTTGCGAGAAAAACACACATGCAATGAACTCTGGTGGATCCATATGTGGTCTATGAAAATAACAAACATGCAATGAACTCTGGTGGATCCATATGAGGTTTGTGAAAAGAACAGACATGCAATGAACTCTGGTGGATCAATATGTGGTTTGTGAGAAGAACACACATGATATGACTCTTGATGTGGTTAATGAAAAGAACACACATGCAATGACACTAGGGGATCCATTTGTGGTTAATGAAAAGAACACACATGCAATGACACTTGTGGATCCATATGTGGTTAATGAAAAGAACACACATCAAAGACACTGGTGGATCCATATGTGGTCTGTGAAAAGAACACACATGCACTGCCACTGGTAGATCTATATGTGGTTTGTGAAAATAACCCACATGAAATGACTCTAGCTATGGTTAATGAAAAGAACGCACATGCAATGACTCTGGTGGATCCATGTGGTTTGTGAAAAGAACAGACATGCAATGACTCTAGCTATGGTTAATGAAAAGAACACACATGCAATGACCCTGGTGGATCCATATGTGGTTTGTGAAAAGAACACACATGCAATGACTCTAGCTATGGTTAATGAAAAGAACAGACATGCAATGAACTCTAGTGGATCCATATGTGGTTTGTCAAAAGAATAGGCATGCAATGAACCCTGGTGAATCCATACGTGGTCTGTGAAAAGAACATACTTGCAATGAACTCTAGTGGATCCATATGTGGTTTGTGAAAAGAACACACATGCAATGACTCTAGCTTTGGTTTTTGAAAAGAACATACATGCACTGATACTAGGGGATGCATATGTGGTTAATGAAAGGAACACGCATGCAATGAAACTGGTGGATCCATACGTGGTTTGTGAAAAGAACACACATGCAATGACACTTGTGGATCCATATGTGGTTTGTGAAAAGAACACACATGAAATGACTCTAGATGTGGTTAATGAAAGAATACACATTTCATTGACAATGATGGATCCATATGTGGTTTGTGAAAAGAATAGACATGCAATGAACTCCGGTGGATCCATATGTGGTCTATGAAACGAACAGACATACAATGAACTCTGGTGGATCCATATGTGGTTTCTGAAAAGAACAAACATGAAATGAACTATGGTGGATCTATATGTGGTTTGTGAGAATAACACACATGGAATGACTCTAGATGTGGTTAATGAAAAGAACACACATGCAATGACACTAGGGGATCCATGTGTGGTTAATGAAAAGAACACACGTGCAATGATAATGGTGGATCCATATGTGGTTAATGAAAATAACACACATGCAACGAGACTGGTGGATCCATGTGTGGTCTGTGAAAAGAACACATATTTCAATGACAATGGTGGATCCATATGTGGTTTGTGTAAAGAACAGACATGCAATGACTCTAGCTATGGTTAATGAAAAGAACACACATGTAATGACACTGGTGGATCCATGTGGTTTGTGAAAAGAATAGACATGCAATGACTCTAGTTGTGGTTAATGAAAAGAACACACATGCAATGACACTGGTGGATCCATAGGTTGTTTGTGAAAAGAACACACATGCAATGACTCTAGCTATGCTTAATGAAAATAACAGAAATGCAATGAACTCTGGTGGATCAATATGTAGTTTTTGAAAATAACAGACATGCAATGAACTTTGGTGCATCCATATGTGGTTTGTGAAAATAACACACATGCAATGATTCTATCTTTTGTTTGGGAAGACACTGGGGGATCCATATGTGGTTAATGAAAAGAACACACACGCAATGAAACGGGTGGATCAATATGTGGTTTGTTAAAAGAACACACATGCAATGACACTGCTGGATCCATATGTGGTTTCTAAAAATAACACACATGAAATGACTCTAGATGTGGTTAATGAAAGAATACACATTTCAATGACAATGGTGGATCCATATGTGGTTTGTGAAAAGAACAGACATGCAATGAATCTAGCTGTGGTTAGTGAAAAGAACACACATGCAATGACACTAGTGGATCCATAGGTGGTTTTTAAATAGAACACACATGCAATGAACTCTGGTGGATCCATATGTGGTCTATGAAAAGAACATACATTTAATGAACTCTGGTGGATCCATATGTGGTTTTTGAAAAGAACAGACATGGAATGAATTCTGGTGGATCCATATGTGGTTTGTGAGAAGAACACACATGAAATGACTCTAGATCTGGTTAATGGAAAGAACACACATGCAATGACACTAGGGGATCCATGTGTGGTTAATGAAAAGAACACACATGCAATGACACTAGTGGATCCATATGTGGTTGAGGAAAAGAACACACAAGCAATTCCACTGGTGGATCCATATGTGGTCTGTGAAAAGAATACACATGCAATGACACTAGTGGATCCATATGTGGTCTGTGAAAAGAATACACATGCAATGACACTAGCTATGGTTAATGAAAAGAACACACATCCAATGACACTGGTAGATCCATGTGGTTTGTGAAAAGAACATACATGCAATGACTCTAGCTATGGTTAATGAAAAGAACACACATGCAATGACAGTAGTGGATCTATATATGGTTTGTGAAAAGAATACACATGCAATGACTCCAGCTATGGTTAATGAAAAGAATTTACATCCCATTAACTCTGGTGGATCCATATGTGGTTTGTGAAAAGAAGAGGCATGGAATGAACTTTGGTGTATCCATATGTGGTTTGTGAATAGAATAGACATGCAATGAACTCTGGTGGATCCATATGTCGTTTGCGAAATTAACACACATGCAATGACTCTAGCTTTGGTTTGTGAAAAGAACACACATGCAATGACACTAGGGGATCCATATGTGGTTAATGAAAAGATCACACATGCAATGAAACTGGTGGATCCATATGTGGTTTGTGAAAAGAACACACATGCAATGACATTGATCTATCCATATGTGGTTTGTGAAAAGAACACACATGAAATGACTCTAGATGTGGATAATGAAAGAATACACATTTCAATGACAATGGTGGATCCATATGTGGTTTGTGCAAAGAACACACATGCAATGACTCTAGTGGGGGTTTAGGAAAAGAAATCACATGCAATGACACTGGTGGATCCATAGGTGGTTTGTGAAAGGAACACACATGCAATGAACTCTGGTGGATTCATATGTGGTCTATGGAAAGAACAGACATGCAATGAACTCTTGTGAATCCATATGTGATTTGTGAAAAGAACAGACCGGCAATGAACTCTAGTGGATCCATATGTGGTTTGTGAGAAGAACACACTTGAAATGACTCTAGATGTGGTTAATGAAAAGAACACACATGCAATGACACTAGGGGATCCATCTGTGGTTAATGAAAGGAACACACATGCAATTTGACTGGTGGATCCATATGTGGTTAATGAAAATAACACACATGCAATGACACTAGTGGATCCATGTGTGGTCTATGAAAAGAACACACATTTCAATGACAATGGTGGATCCATATGTGGTTTGTGAAAAGACCATACATGCAATGACTCTAGCTATTGTTAATGAAAAGAACACACATGTAATGACACTAGTGGATCCATGTGGTTTGTGAAAATAACAGACATGCAATGACTTTAGCTGTGGTTAATGAAAAGAACACACATGCAATGACACTAGGGGATCCATATGTGGTTAATGAAAAGAACACACATGCAATGAAACTGGTGGATCCATATGTGGTTTGTGAAAAGAACACACATGCAATGACATTGGTCTATCCATATGTGGTTTGTGAAAAGAACACACATGCAATGACTCCAGTGGGGGTTTAGGAAAAGAAAACACATGCAATGACACTGGTGGATCCATAGGTGGTTTGTGAAAGGAACACACATGCAATGAACTCTGGTGGATTCATATGTGGTCTATGAAAAGAACAGACATGCAATGAACTCTTGTGAATCTATATGTGATTTGTGAAAAGAACAGACCTGCAATGAACTCTAGTGGATCCATATGTGGTTTGTGAGAAGAACACACATGAAATGACTCTAGATGTGGTTAATGAAAAGAACACACATGCAATGACACTAGGGGATCCATGTGTGGTTAATGAAAAGAACACACATGCAATTTGACTGGTGGATCCATATGTGGTTAATGAAAATTACACACATGCAATGACACTAGTGGATCCATGTGTGGTCTATGAAAAGAACACACATTTCAATGACAATGGTGGATCCATATGTGGTTTGTGATAAGACCATACATGCAATGACTCTAGCTATTGTTAATGAAAAGAACACACATGTAATGACACTGGTGGATCCATGTGGTTTGTGAAAAGAACAGACATGCAATGACTCTAGCTGTGGTTAATGAAAAGAACACACATGCAATGACACTGGTGGATCCATAGGTGGTTTGTGAAAAGAACACACATGCAATGACTCTACCTATGGTTAATGGAAATAACAGAAATGCAATGAACTCTGGTGGATCAATATGTAGTTTCTGAAAATAACAGACATGCAATGTACTTTGGTGGATCCATATGTGGTTTGTGAAAGGAACAAACATGCAATGATTCTATCTTTGGTTTGAGAAAAGAACACACATGCAATGACACTGGGGGATCCATATGTGGTTAATGAAAAGAACACACATGCAATGAAACTGGTGGATCAATATGTGGTTTGTGAAAAGAACACACATGCAATGACACTGCTGGATCCATATGAGGCTTCTGAAAATAACACACAGGAAATGACTCTTGATGTGGTTAATGAAAGAATACACATTTCAATGACAATGGTGGATCCATATGTGGTTTGGGAAAATAACAGACATGCAATGACTCTAGCTGTGGTTAGTGAAAAGAACACACATGCAATGACACTGGTGGATCCATAGGTGGTTTTTGAATAGAACACACATGCAATGAACTCTGGTGGATCCATATGTGGTCTATTAAAAGAACATACATTTAATGAACTCTAGTGGATCCATATGTGGTTTTTGAAAAGAACTGACATGCAATGAATTCTGGTGGATCCGTATGTGGTTTGTGAGAAGAACACACATGAAATGACTCTAGATCTGGTTAATGAAAAGAACACACATGCAATGACACTAGGGTATCCATGTGTGGTTAATGAAAAGAACACACATGCAATGACACTGGTGGATCCATATGTGGTTGAGGAAAAGAACACACAAGCAATGCCACTGGTGGATCCATATGTGGTCTATGAAAAGAATACACATGCAATGACACTAGTGGATCCATATGTGGTTTGTGAAAAGAACACACATGAAATGACTCTAGCTATGGTTAATGAAAACAACACACATCCAATGACACTGGTAGATCCATGTGGTTTGTGAAAAGAACAGACATGCAATGACTCTAGCTATGGTTAATGAAAAGAACCCACATGCAATGACACTGGTGGATCTATATGTGGTTTGTGAAAACAACACATATGCAATGACTCCAGCTATGGTTAATGAAAAGAACAGACATCCCATGAACTCTGGTGGATCCATACGTGGTTTGTGAAAAGAAGAGGCATGCAATGAACTCTGGTGGATCCATATGTGGTTTGTGAAAAGAATAGACATGCAATGAACTTTGGTGGATCCATATGTGGTTTGTGAAAATAACACACATGCAATGACTCTAGCTTTGGTTTGTGAAAAGAACACACATGCAATGACACTAGGGGATCCATATGTGGTTATTGAAAAGAACACACATGCAATGAAACTGGTGGATCCATATGTGGTTTGTGAAAAGAACACTCATGCAATGACATTGGTGTATCCATATGTGGTTTGTGAAAAGAACACACATGAAATGACTCTAGATGTGGATAATGAAAGAATACACATTTCAATGACAATGGTGGATCCATATGTGGTTTGTGAAAAGAACACACATGCAATGACTCTAGTGGGGGTTTAGGAAAAGAAAACACATGCAATGACACTGGTGGATCCATAGGTGGTTTGTGAAAGGAACACACATGCAATGAATTCTGGTGGATTCATATGTGGTCTATGAAAAGAACAGACATGCAATTAACTCTTGTGAATCCATATGTGATTTTTGAAAAGAACAGACCTGCAATGAACTCTAGTGGATCCATATGTGGTTTGTGAGAAGAACACACATGAAATGACTCTAGATGTGGTTAATGAAAAGAACACACATGCAATGACACTAGGGGATCCATGTGTGGTTAATTAAAAGAACACAGATGCAATTTGACTGGTGGATCCATATGTGGTTAATGAAAATAACACACATGCAATGAGACTAGTGGATCCATGTGTGGTCTATGAAAAGAACACACATTCCAATGACAATGGTGGATCTATATGTGGTTTGTGAAAAGAACATACATGCAATGAATCTAGCTATGGTTAATGAAAAGAACACACATGCAATGACACTGGTGGATCCATGTGGTTTGTGAAAAGAACAGACATACAATGACTCTAGTTGTGGTTAATGAAAAAAACACATGCAATGACACTGGTGGATCCAAAGATGGTTTGTGAAAAGAACACACATGCAATGACTCTATCTGTGGTTAATGAAAAGAACAAACATGCAGTGAACTCTGGTGGATCCATATGTGGCTTGTGAAAAGAACATGCATGCAATGAACTCTAGTGGATCCATAGGTGGTTTGTGAAAAGAACACGCATGCAATGAACTCTGGTGGATCCATATGTGGTTTGTGAAAAGAACAGACATGCAATGATTCTATCTTTGGTTTGTGAAAAGAACACACATGCAATGACACTTGGGGATCCATATGTGGTTAATGAAAAGAACACACATGCAATGAAACTGGTGGATCAATATGTGGTTTGTGAAAAGAACACACATGCAATAACATTGCTGGATCCATATGAGGTTTCTGAAAATAACACACATGAAATGACTCTAGATGTGGTTAATGAAAGAATACACATTTCAATGACAATGGTGGATCCATATGTGGTTTGTGAAAAGAACAGACATGCAATGACTCTAGCTGTGGTTAGTGAAAAGAACACACATGCAATGACACTGGTGGATCCATAGGTGGTTTTTGAATAGAACACACATGCAATGAACTCTGGTGGATCCATATGTGGTCTATGAATAGAACATACATTTAATGAACTCTGGTGGATCCATATGTGGTTTTTGAAAAGAACAGACATGCAATGAATTCTGCTGGATCCATATGTGGTGTGTGAGAAGAACACACATGAAATGAATCTAGATCTGGTTAATGAAAAGAACACACATGCAATGACACTAGGGTATCCATGTGTGGTTAATGAAAAGAACACACATGCAAGGACACTGGTGGATCCATATGTGGTTGAGGAAAAGAACACACAAGCAATGCCACTGGTGGATCCATATGTGGTCTGTGAAAAGAATACACGTGCAATGACACTAGTGGATCCATATGTGGTCTGTGAAAAGAAGACACATGAAATGACTCTAGCTATGGTTAATGAAAAGAACACACATCCAATGACACTGGTAGATCCATGTGGTTTGTGAAAAGAACAGACATGCAATGACTCTAGCTATGGTTAATGAAAAGAACACACATGCAATGACACTGGTGGATGTATATGTGGTTTGTGAAAACAACACATATGTAATAACTCCAGCTATGGTTAATGAAAAGAACAGACATCCCATGAACTCTGGTGGATCCATACATGGTTTGTGAAAAGAAGAGGCATGCAATGAACTCTGGTGGATCCATATGTGGTTTGTGAAAAGAATAGACATGCAATGAACTATGGTGGATCCATATGTGGTTTGTGAAAATAACACACATGCAATGACTCTAGCTTTGGTTTGTGAAAAGAACACACATGCAATGACACTAGGGGATCCATATGTGGTTAATGAAAAGAACACACATGAAATGAAACTGGTGGATCCATATGTGGTTTGTGAAAAGAACACTCATTCAATGACATTGGTGTATCCATATGTGGTTTGTGAAAAGAACACACATGAAATGACTCTAGATGTGGATAATGAAAGAATACACATTTCAATGACAATGGTGGATCCATATGTGGTTTGTGAAAAGAACACACATGCAATGACTCTAGTGGGAGTTTAGGAAAAGAAAACACATGCAATGACACTGGTGGATCCATAGGTGGTTTGTGAAAGGAACACACATGCAATGAACTCTGGATTCATATGGTCTATGAAAAGAACAGACATGCAATGAACTCTTGTGAATCCATATGTGTTTTGTGAAAAGAACAAACCTGCAATGAACTCTAGTGGATCCATATGTGGTTTGTGAGAACAACACACATGAAATGACTCTAGATGTGGTTAATGAAAAGAACACACATGCAATGACACTAGGGGATCCATGTGTGGTTAATTAAAAGAACACACATGCAATTTGACTGGTGGATCCATATGTGGTTAATGAAAATAACACACATGCAATGACACTAGTGGATCCATGTGTGGTCTATGAAAAGAACACACATTTCAATGACAATGGAGGATCCATGTGTGGTTTGTGAAAAGACCATACATGCAATGACTCTAGCTATTGTTAATGAAAAGAACACACATGTAATGACACTAGTGGATCCATGTGGTTTGTGAAAAGAACAGACATGCAATGACTCTAGCTGTGGTTAATGAAAATAACACACATGCAATGACACTAGGGGATCCATATGTGGTTAATGAAAAGAACACACATGCAATGAAACTGGTGGATCCATATGTGGTCTGTGAAAAGAACACACATGCAATGACATTGGTCTATCCATATGTGGTTTGTGAAAAGAACACACATGAAATGACTCTAGATGTGGATAATGAAAGAATACATATTTCAATGACAATGGTGGATCCATATGTGGTTTGTGAAAAGAACACACATGCAATGACTCCAGTGGGGGTTTAGGAAAAGAAAACACATGCAATGACACTGGTGGATCCATAGGTGGTTTGTGAAAGGAACACACATGCAATGAACTCTGGTGGATTCATATGTGGTCTATGAAAAGAACAGACATGCAATGAACTCTTGTGAATCTATATGTGATTTGTGAAAAGAACAGACCTGCAATGAACTCTAGTGGATCCATATGTGGTTTGTGAGAAGAACACACATGAAATGACTCTAGATGTGGTTAATGAAAAGAACACACATGCAATGACACTAGGGGATCCATGTGTGGTTAATGAAAAGAACACACATGCAATTTGACTGGTGGATCCATATGTGGTTAATGAAAATTACACACATGCAATGACACTAGTGGATCCATGTGTGGTCTATGAAAAGAACACACATTTCAATGACAATGGTGGATCCATATGTGGTTTGTGATAAGACCATACATGCAATGATTCTAGCTATTGTTAATGAAAAGAACACACATGTAATGACACTGGTGGATCCATGTGGTTTGTGAAAAGAACAGACATGCAATGACTCTAGCTGTGGTTAATGAAAAGAACACACATGCAATGACACTGGTGGATCCATAGGTGGTTTGTGAAAAGAACACACATGCAATGACTCTACCTATGGTTAATGGAAATAATGAAAACGGTGGGAACAAAATGTGTAGTTCTGAAAATATTCAACATGCAATGTACTTGGTGTGGATCCATATGGTTAATGTAGAAAGGAACAAACATGCAATGATTCTATCTTTGGTTTGTGAAAAGAACACACATGCAATGACACTGGGGGATCCATATGTGGTTAATGAAAAGAACACACATGCAATGAAACTGGTGGATCCATATGTGGTTAATGAAAGAATACAAATTTCAATGACAATGGTGGATCCATATGTGGTTTGGGAAAAGAACAGACATGCAATGACTCTAGCTGTGGTTAGTGAAAAGAACACACATGCAATGACACTGGTGGATCCATAGGTGGTTTTTGAATAGAACACACATGCAATGAACTCTGGTGGATCCATATGTGGTCTATTAAAAGAACATACATTTAATGAACTCTAGTGGATCCATATGTGGTTTTTGAAAAGAACTGACATGCAATGAATTCTGGTGGATCCGTATGTGGTTTGTGAGAAGAACACACATGAAATGACTCTAGATCTGGTTAATGAAAAGAACACACATGCAATGACACTAGGGTATCCATGTGTGGTTAATGAAAAGAACACACATGCAATGACACTGGTGGATCCATATGTGGTTGAGGAAAAGAACACACAAGCAATGCCACTGGTGGATCCATATGTGGTCTATGAAAAGAATACACATGCAATGACACTAGTGGATCCATATGTGGTTTGTGAAAATAACACACATGAAATGACTCTAGCTATGGTTAATGAAAAGAACACACATCCAATGACACTGGTAGATCCATGTGGTTTGTGAAAAGAACAGACATGCAATGACTCTAGCTATGGTTAATGAAAAGAACCCACATGCAATGACACTGGTGGATCTATATGTGGTTTGTGAAAACAACACATATGCAATGACTCCAGCTATGGTTAATGAAAAGAACAGACATCCCATGAACTCTGGTGGATCCATACGTGGTTTGTGAAAAGAAGAGGCATGCAATGAACTCTGGTGGATCCATATGTGGTTTGTGAAAAGAATAGACATGCAATGAACTTTGGTGGATCCATATGTGGTTTGTGAAAATAACACACATGCAATGACTCTAGCTTTGGTTTGTGAAAAGAACACACATGCAATGACACTAGGGGATCCATATGTGGTTATTGAAAAGAACACACATGCAATGAAACTGGTGGATCCATATGTGGTTTGTGAAAAGAACACTCATGCAATGACATTGGTGTATCCATATGTGGTTTGTGAAAAGAACACACATGAAATGACTCTAGATGTGGATAATGAAAGAATACACATTTCAATGACAATGGTGGATCCATATGTGGTTTGTGAAAAGAACACACATGCAATGACTCTAGTGGGGGTTTAGGAAAAGAAAACACATGCAATGACACTGGTGGATCCATAGGTGGTTTGTGAAAGGAACACACATGCAATGAATTCTGGTGGATTCATATGTGGTCTATGAAAAGAATAGACATGCAATTAACTCTTGTGAATCCATATGTGATTTTTGAAAAGAACAGACCTGTAATGAACTCTAGTGGATCCATATGTGGTTTGTGAGAAGAACACACATGAAATGACTCTAGATGTGGTTAATGAAAAGAACACACATGCAATGACACTAGGGGATCCATGTGTGGTTAATGAAAAGAACACACATGCAATTTGACTGGTGGATCCATATGTGGTTAATGAAAATAACACACATGCAATGTGACTAGTGGATCCATGTGTGGTCTATGAAAAGAACACACATTCCAATGACAATGGTGGATCTATATGTGGTTTGTGAAAAGAACATACATGCAATGACTCTAGCTATGGTTAATGAAAAGAACACACATGCAATGACACTGGTGGATCCATGTGGTTTGTGAAAAGAACAGACATACAATGACTCTAGCTGTGGTTAATGAAAAAACACATGCAATGGCACTGGTGGATCCAAAGATGGTTTGTGAAAAGAACACACATGCAATGACTCTATCTGTGGTTAATGAAAAGAACAAACATGCAATGAACTCTGTTGGATCCATATGTGGTTTGTGAAAAGAACATGCATGCAATGAACTCTAGTGGATCCATAGGTGGTTTGTGAAAAGAACACGCATGCAATGAACTCTGGTGGATCCATATGTGGTTTGTGAAAAGAACAGACATGCAATGATTCTATCTTTGGTTTGTGAAAAGAACACACATGCAATGACACTTGGGGATCCATATGTGGTTAATGAAAAGAACACACATGCAATGAAACTGGTGGATCAATATGTGGTTTGTGAAAAGAACACACATGCAATAACACTGCTGGATCCATATGAGGTTTCTGAAAATAACACACATGAAATGACTCTAGATGTGGTTAATGAAAGAATACACATTTCAATGACAATGGTGGATCCATATGTGGTTTGTGAAAAGAACAGATATGCAATGACTCTAGCTGTGGTTAGTGAAAAGAACACACATGCAATGACACTGGTGGATCCATAGGTGGTTTTTGAATAGAACACACATGCAATGAACTCTGGTGGATCCATATGTGGTCTATGAATAGAACATACATTTAATGAACTCTGGTGGATCCATATGTGGTTTTTGAAAAGAACAGACATGCAATGAATTCTGCTGGATCCATATGTGGTGTGTGAGAAGAACACACATGAAATGAATCTAGATCTGGTTAATGAAAAGAACACACATGCAATGACACTAGGGTATCCATGTGTGGTTAATGAAAAGAACACACATGCAAGGACACTGGTGGATCCATATGTGGTTGAGGAAAAGAACACACAAGCAATGCCACTGGTGGATCCATATGTGGTCTGTGAAAAGAATACACGTGCAATGACACTAGTGGATCCATATGTGGTCTGTGAAAAGAAGACACATGAAATGACTCTAGCTATGGTTAATGAAAAGAACACACATCCAATGACACTGGTAGATCCATGTGGTTTGTGAAAAGAACAGACATGCAATGACTCTAGCTATGGTTAATGAAAAGAACACACATGCAATGACACTGGTGGATGTATATGTGGTTTGTGAAAACAACACATATGTAATAACTCCAGCTATGGTTAATGAAAAGAACAGACATCCCATGAACTCTGGTGGATCCATACATGGTTTGTGAAAAGAAGAGGCATGCAATGAACTCTAGTGGATCCATATGTGGTTTGTGAAAAGAATAGACATGCAATGAACTTTGGTGGATCCATATGTGGTTTGTGAAAATAACACACATGCAATGACTCTAGCTTTGGTTTGTGAAAAGAACACACATGCAATGACACTAGGGGATCCATATGTGGTTAATGAAAAGAACACACATGAAATGAAACTGGTGGATCCATATGTGGTTTGTGAAAAGAACACTCATTCAATGACATTGGTGTATCCATATGTGGTTTGTGAAAAGAACACACATGAAATGACTCTAGATGTGGATAATGAAAGAATACACATTTCAATGACAATGGTGGATCCATATGTGGTTTGTGAAAAGAACACACATGCAATGACTCTAGTGGGAGTTTAGGAAAAGAAAACACATGCAATGACACTGGTGGATCCATAGGTGGTTTGTGAAAGGAACACACATGCAATGAACTCTGGTGGATTCATATGTGGTCTATGAAAAGAACAGACATGCAATGAACTCTTGTGAATCCATATGTGTTTTGTGAAAAGAACAAACCTGCAATGAACTCTAGTGGATCCATATGTGGTTTGTGAGAACAACACACATGAAATGACTCTAGATGTGGTTAATGAAAAGAACACACATGCAATGACACTAGGGGATCCATGTGTGGTTAATTAAAAGAACACACATGCAATTTGACTGGTGGATCCATATGTGGTTAATGAAAATAACACACATGCAATGACACTAGTGGATCCATGTGTGGTCTATGAAAAGAACACACATTTCAATGACAATGGAGGATCCATGTGTGGTTTGTGAAAAGACCATACATGCAATGACTCTAGCTATTGTTAATGAAAAGAACACACATGTAATGACACTAGTGGATCCATGTGGTTTGTGAAAAGAACAGACATGCAATGACTCTAGCTGTGGTTAATGAAAATAACACACATGCAATGACACTAGGGGATCCATATGTGGTTAATGAAAAGAACACACATGCAATGAAACTGGTGGATCCATATGTGGTCTGTGAAAAGAACACACATGCAATGACATTGGTCTATCCATATGTGGTTTGTGAAAAGAACACACATGAAATGACTCTAGATGTGGATAATGAAAGAATACATATTTCAATGACAATGGTGGATCCATATGTGGTTTGTGAATAGAATAGACATGCAATGAACTCTGGTGGATCCATATGTCGTTTGCGAAATTAACACACATGCAATGACTCTAGCTTTGGTTTGTGAAAAGAACACACATGCAATGACACTAGGTGATCCATATGTGGTCATTGAAAAGAACACACATGCAATGAAACTGGTGGATCCATATGTGGTTTGTGAAAAGAACACTCATGCAATGACATTGGTGTATCCATATGTGGTTTGTGAAAAGAACACACATGAAATGACTCTAGATGTGGATAATGAAAGAATACACATTTCAATGACAATGGTGGATCCATATGTGGTTTGTGAAAAGAACACACATGCAATGACTCTAGTGGGGGTTTAGGAAAAGAAAACACATGCAATGACACTGGTGGATCCATAGGTGGTTTGTGAAAGGAACACACATGCAATGAATTCTGGTGGATTCATATGTGGTCTATGAAAAGAACAGACATGCAATTAACTCTTGTGAATCCATATGTGATTTTTGAAAAGAACAGACCTGCAATGAACTCTAGTGGATCCATATGTGGTTTGTGAGAAGAACACACATGAAATGACTCTAGATGTGGTTAATGAAAAGAACACACATGCAATGACACTAGGGGATCCATGTGTGGTTAATTAAAAGAACACACATGCAATTTGACTGGTGGATCCATATGTGGTTAATGAAAATAACACACATGCAATGACACTAGTGGATCCATGTGTGGTCTATGAAAAGAACACACATTTCAATGACAATGGAGGATCCATATGTGGTTTGTGAAAAGAACATACATGCAATGACTCTAGCTATGGTTAATGAAAAGAACACACATGCAATGACACTGGTGGATCCATGTGGTTTGTGAAAAGAACAGACATACAATGAATCTAGCTGTGGTTAATGAAAAGAACACACATGCAATGACACTGGTGGATCCATAGGTGGTTTGTGAAAAGAACACACATGCAATGACTCTAGCTATGGTTAATAAAAATAACAAAAATGCAATGAACTCTGGTGGATCAATATGTAGTTTCTGAAAATAACAGACATGCAATGAACTTTGGTGGATCCATATGTGGTTTGTGAAAAGAACAGACATGCAATGATTCTATCTTTGGTTTGTGAAAAGAACACACATGCAATGACACTGGGGGATCCATATGTGGTTAATGAAAACAACACAGATGCAATGAAACTGGTGGATCCATATGTGGTTTGTGAAAAGAACACTCATGCAATGACATTGGTGTATCCATATGTGGTTTGTGAAAAGAACACACATGAAATGACTCTAGATGTGGATAATGAAAGAATACACATTTCAATGACAATGGTGGATCCATATGTGGTTTGTGAAAAGAACACACATGCAATGACTCTAGTGGGAGTTTAGGAAAAGAAAACACATGCAATGACACTGGTGGATCCATAGGAGGTTTGTGAAAGGAACACACATGCAATGAACTCTGGTGGATTCATATGTGGTCTATGAAAAGAACAGACATGCAATGAACTCTTGTGAATCCATATGTGTTTTGTGAAAAGAACAAACCTGCAATGAACTCTAGTGGATCCATATGTGGTTTGTGAGAAGAACACACATGAAATGACTCTAGATGTGGTTAATGAAAAGAACACACATGCAATGACACTAGGGGATCCATGTGTGGTTAATTAAAAGAACACACATGCAATTTGACTGGTGGATCCATATGTGGTTAATGAAAATAACACACATGCAATGACACTAGTGGATCCATGTGTGGTCTATGAAAAGAACACACATTTCAATGACAATGGAGGATCCATATGTGGTTTGTGAAAAGAACATACATGCAATGACTCTAGCTATGGTTAATGAAAAGAACACACATGCAATGACACTGGTGGATCCATGTGGTTTGTGAAAAGAACAGACATACAATGAATCTAGTTGTGGTTAATGAAAAGAACACACATGCAATGACACTGGTGGATCCATAGGTGGTTTGTGAAAAGAACACACATGCAATGACTCTAGCTATGGTTAATAAAAATAACAAAAATGCAATGAACTTTGGTGGATCAATATGTAGTTTCTGAAAATAACAGACATGCAATGAACTTTGGTGGATCCATATGTGGTTTGTGAAAAGAACAGACATGCAATGATTCTATCTTTGGTTTGTGAAAAGAACACACATGCAATGACACTGGGGGATCCATATGTGGTTAATGAAAACAACACAAATGCAATGAAACTGGTGGATCAATATGTGGTTTGTGAAAAGAACACACATGCAATGACTCTAGCTATGGTTAATAAAAATAACAAAAATGCAATGAACTCTGGTGGATCAATATGTAGTTTCTGAAAATAAGAGACATGCAATGAACCTTGGTGGATCCATATGTGGTTTGTGAAAAGAACAGACATGCAATGATTCTATCTTTGGTTTGTGAAAGGAACACACATGCAATGACACTGGGGGATCCATATGTGGTTAATGAAAACAACACAAATGCAATGAAACTGGTGAATCAATATGTGGTTTGTGAAAAGAACACACATGCAATGACACTGCTGGATCCATATGATGTTTCTGAAAATAACACACAGGAAATGACTCTTGATGTGGTTAATGAAAGAATACACATTTCAATGACAATGGTGGATCCATATGTGGTTTGGGAAAATGACAGACATGCAATGACTCTAGCTGTGGTTAGTGAAAAGAACACACATGCAATGACACTGGTGGATCCATAGGTGGTTTTTGAATAGAACACACATGCAATGAACTCTGGTGGATCCATATGTGGTCTATGAAAAGAACATACATTTAATGAACTCTAGTGGATCCATATGTGGTTTTTGAAAAGAACAGACATGCAATGAATTCTGGTGGATCCATATGTGGTTTGTGAGAAGAACACACATGAAATGACTCTAGATCTGGTTAATGAAAAGAACACACATGCAATGACACTAGGGTATCCATGTGTGGTTAATGAAAAGAACACACATGCAATGACACTGGTGGATCCATATGTGGTTGAGGAAAAGAACACACAAGCAATGCCACTGGTGGATCCATATGTGGTCTATGAAAATAATACACATGCAATAACACTAGTGGATCCATATGTGGTTTGTGAAAATAACACACATGAAATGACTCTAGCTATGGTTAATGAAAAGAACACACATCCAATGACACTGGTAGATCCATGTGGTTTGTGAAAAGAACAGACATGCAATGACTTTAGCTATGGTTAATGAAAAGAACCCACATGCAATGACACTGGTGGATCTATATGTGGTTTGTGAAAACAACACATATGCAATGACTCCAGCTATGGTTAATGAAAAGAACAGACATCCCATGAACTCTGGTGGATCCATACGTGGTTTGTGAAAAGAAGAGGCATGCAATGAACTCTGGTGGATCCATATGTGGTTTCTGAAAAGAATAGACATGCAATGAACTTTGGTGGATCCATATGTGGTTTGTGAAAATAACACACATGCAATGACTCTAGCTTTGGTTTGTGAAAAGAACACACATGCAATGACACTAGGGGATCCATATGTGGTTATTGAAAAGAACACACATCCAATGAAACTGGTGGATCCATATGTGGTTTGTGAAAAGAACACTCATGCAATGACATTGGTGTATCCACATGTGGTTTGTCAAAAGAACACACATGAAATGACTCTAGATGTGGATAATGAAAGAATACACATTTCAATGACAATGGTGGATCCATATGTGGTTTGTGAAAAGAACACACATGCAATGACTCTAGTGGGGGTTTAGGAAAAGAAAACACATGCAATGACACTGGTGGATCCATAGGTGGTTTGTGAAAGGAACACACATGCAATGAATTCTGGTGGATTCATATGTGGTCTATGAAAAGAACTGACATGCAATGAACTCTTGTGAATCCATATGTGATTTTTGAAAAGAATAGACCTGCAATGAACTCTAGTGGATCCATATGTGGTTTGTGAGAAGAACACACATGAAATGACTCTAGATGTGGTTAATGAAAATAACACACATGCAATGACACTAGGGGATCCATGTGTGGTTAATGAAAAGAACACACATGCAATTTGACTGGTGGATCCATATGTGGTTAATGAAAATAACACACATGCAATGACACTAGTGGATCCATGTGTGGTCGATGAAAAGAACACACATTCCAATGACAATGGTGGATCTATATGTGGTTTGTGAAAAGAACATACATGCAATGACTCTAGCTATGGTTAATGAAAAGAACACACATGCAATGACACTGGTGGATCCATGTGGTTTGTGAAAAGAACAGACATACAATGACTCTAGCTGTGGTTAATGAAAAAAACACATGCAATGACACTGGTGGATCCAAAGATGGTTTGTGAAAAGAACACGCATGCAATGACTCTATCTGTGGTTAATGAAAAGAACAAACATGCAATGAACTCTGGTGGATCCATATGTGGTTTGTGAAAAGAACATGCATGCAATGAACTCGGGTGGATCCATAGGTGGTTTGTGAAAAGAACACGCATGCAATGAACTCTGGTGGATCCATATGTGGTTTGTGAAAAGAACAGACATGCAATGATTCTATCTTTGGTTTGTGAAAAGAGCACACATGCAATGACACTGGGGGATCCATATGTGGTTAATGAAAAGAACACACATGCAATGAAACTGGTGGATCAATATGTGGTTTGTGAAAAGAACACACATGCAATGACACTGGAGGATCCATAGGTGGTTTTTGAATAGAACACACATGTAGTGAACTCTGGTGGATCCATATGTGGTCTATGAAAAGAACATACATTTAATGAACTCTGGTGGATCCATATGTGGTTTTTGAAAAAAACTTACATGCAATGAATTCTGCTGGATCCATATGTGGTGTGTGAGATGAACACACATGAAATGAATCTAGATCTGGTTAATGAAAAGAACACACATGCAATGACACTAGGGTATCCATGTGTGGTTAATGAAAAGAACACACATGCAAGGACACTGGTGGATCCATATGTGCTTGAGGAAAAGAACACACAAGCAATGCCACTGGTGGATCCATATGTGGTCTGTGAAAAGAATACACGTGCAATGACACTAGTGGATCCATATGTGGTTTGTGAAAAGAACACACATGAAATGACTCTAGCTATGGTTAATGAAAAGAACACACATGCAATGACACTGGTGGATGTATATGTGGTTTGTGAAAACAACACATATGCAATGACTCCAGCTATGGTTAATGAAAAGAACAGACATCCCATGAACTCTGGTGGATCCATACATGGTTTGTGAAAAGAAGAGGCATGCAATGAACTCTGGTGGATCCATATGTGGTTTGTGAAAAGAATAGACATGCAATGAACTTTGGTGGATCCATATGTGGTTTGTGAAAATAACACACATGCAATGACTCTAGCTTTGGTTTGTGAAAAGAACACACATGCAATGACACTAGGGGATCCATATGTGGTTAATGAAAAGAACACACATGCAATGAAACTGGTGGATCCATATGTGGTTTGTGAAAAGAACACTCATGCAATGACATTGGTGTATCCATATGTGGTTTGTGAAAAGAACACACATGAAATGACTCTAGATGTGGATAATGAAAGAATACACATTTCAATGACAATGGTGGATCCATATGTGGTTTGTAAAAAGAACACTCATGCAATGACATTGGTGTATCCACATGTGGTTTGTCAAAAGAACACACATGAAATGACTCTAGATGTGGATAATGAAAGAATACACATTTCAATGACAATGGTGGATCCATATGTGGTTTGTGAAAAGAACACACATGCAATGACTCTAGTGGGAGTTTAGGAAAAGAAACCACATGCAATGACACTGGTGGATCCATAGGTGGTTTGTGAAAGGAACACACATGCAATGAACTCTGGTGGATTCATATGTGGTCTATGAAAAGAACAGACATGCAATGAACTCTTGTGAATCCATATGTGTTTTGTGAAAAGAATAAACCTGCAATGAACTCTAGTGGATCCATATGTGGTTTGTGAGAAGAACACACATGAAATGACTCTAGATGTGGTTAATGAAAATAACACACATGCAATGACACTAGAGGATCCATGTGTGGTCTATGAAAAGAACACACATTTCAATGACAATGGTGGATCCATATGTGGTTTGTGAAAAGAACATACATGCAATGACTCTAGCTATGGTTAATGAAAAGAACACACATGCAATGACACTGGTGGATCCATGTGGTTTGTGAAAAGAACAGACATACAATGACTCTAGCTATGGTTAATGAAAAAACACATGCAATGACACTGGTGGATCCAAAGATGGTTTGTGAAAAGAACACACATGCAATGACTCTAGCTGTGGTTAATGAAAAGAACAGACATGCAATGAACTCTGGTGGATCCATATGTGGTTTGTGAAAAGAACATGCATGCAATGAACTCTGGTGGATCCATATGTGGTTTGTGAAAAGAACAGACATGCAATGAGCTCTGGTGGATCCATATGTGGTTTGTGAAAATAACACACATGCAATGACTCTAGCTTTGGTTTGTGCAAAAAAACACATGCAATGACACTAGGGGTACATATGTGTTTAATGAAAAGAACACGCATGCAATGAAACTGGTGAATCCATATGTGGTCTATGAAAAGAACACACATGCAATGACACTGGTGGATCCATATTGTGAAAAGAACACACATGAAATGAACTCTGGTGGATCCATATGTGGTTTGTGAAAAGAACACACATGCAATGACTCTAGCTTTGGTTAATTAAAAGAACACACATGCAATGACACTAGGGGATCCATATGTGATTAATGAAAAGAACACACATGCAATGACACTTGGGGATCCATATGTGGTTAATGAAAAGAACACGCATGCAATGAACTTTGGTGGATCCATATGTGGTCTATGAAATGAACATACATGCAATGAACTATGGTGGTTCCATATTTGGTTTGTGCAAAGAACAAACATGCAATGAACTCTGGTGGATCAGTATGTGGTTTGTGAGTAGAACACACATGAAATGACTCTAGATGTGGTTAATCAAAAGAACACACATGCAATGACACTAGGGGATCCATATGTGGTTAATAAAAATAGCACACATGCAATGAAATTGGTGGATCCATATGTGGTTTGTGAAAAGAACGCACATGGAATGACGCTGGTGGATCCATATGAGGTTTGTGAAAATAACATACATGAAATGACTGTAGATGTGGTTAATGAAAGAATACACATTTCAATGACAATGGTGGATCCATATGTGGTTTATGAAAAGAACACACAAGCAATGACTCTAGATTTGGTTAATGAAAAGAACACACATGCAATGACACTGGTGGAACCATGTGGTTTGTGAAAAGAACACACATGCAATGACTCTTGTTGTGGTTAATGAAAAGAACACACATGCAATGAACTCTGGTGGATCCATATGTGGTTTTGAAAAGAACATGCATGCAATGACTCTAGCTGTGGTTATTGAAAAGAACACACATGCAATGACACTGGTGGATCCATAGGTGGTTTGTGAAAAGAACACACATGCAATGAACTCTCATGGATCCATATGTGGTCTATGAAAAGAATAGACATGCAATGAACTCTGGTGGATCCATATGTGGTTTGTGAAAAGAACAAACATGCAATGAACTCTTGTGGATCCATATGTGGTTTGTGAAAAGAACACACATACAATGACTCTAGTTGTGGTTAATGAAAAGAACACACATGCAATGACACTTGGGGATCCATATGTGGTTAATGAAAAGAACACACATGCAATGACACTAGTGGATCCATATGTAGTTTGTGAAAAGAACACACATGAAAATAACTCTGGTGGATCCATATGTGGTTTGTGAGAATAACACCCATGCAATGACACTTGTGGATCCATATGTGGTTTGTGAAAAGAACACACATCCTGTGACTCTAGCTATGGTTTATTAAAAGAAAAAACATGCAATGACTCTGATTGTGGTTTATGAGAAGGATATACATGCAATGACATGAAGTGGATCCAGGTGGTGGTTTATAAAAATGACAAACATGAAATGACTCTGGTTGTGGTTTATGAGAAGGACACACATTGCAATGACTGGTTGTGGTTTATGAGAAGGACACACATTGCAATGACATGGTGGTTTATGAAAAGAACACACATGCAAAGGAATGCAATGACACTGGTGGATCCATGTGGTTTATGAGAAGGACAAATATGCAAAGGCAACTGGTGGATCCATGTGTTTTATGAAAAGGACACCACATGCGGGCGTGGCATCATTGCATGTTTGTTCTTTTCAAAAACCAAAGTGATGCACACTGACACACATGCACACACATGCAATGACTCTAGTAGTGGTTTATGAAAAGGACACACATGCAGTGACTCTGGTGGTTTATGAAAAGAACAAACATGCAATGACTCTGGTTGTGGTTTATGAGAATGACACACATGAAATGACATGTAGTGGATCCAAGTGGTGGTTTATGAATAGAACAAACATGCAATGACCCTCGTTGTGGTTTATGAAAAGAACACACATGCAATGACACTTGGGGATCCATATGTGGTTAATGAAAAGAACACACATGCAATGAAACTGGTGGATAAATATGTGGTTTGTGAAAAGAATACACATGCAATGACACTGCTGGATCCATATGTGGTTTGTGAAAATAACAAACATGAAATGACTCTAGATGTGGTTAATGAAAGAATACACATTTCAATGACAATGGTGGATCCATATGTGGTTTGTGAAAAGAACAGACATGCAATGACTCTAGCTGTGGTTAGTGAAAAGAACACACATGAAATGACACTGGTGGATCCATAGGTGGTTTATGAATAGAACACACATGCAATGAACTCTGGTGGATCCATATGTGGTCTATGAAAATAACATACATTTCATGAACTATCGTGGATCTATATGTGGTTTTTGAAAAGAACAGACATGCAATGAACTCTGGTGGATCCATATGTGGTTTGTGAGAAGAACACACATGAAATGACTCTAGATGTGGTTAATGAACAGAACACACATGCAATGACACTAGGGGATCCATGTGTGGTTAATGAAAAGAACACACATGCAATGACACTGGTGAATCCATATGTGGTTGATGAAAAGAACACATATGTAATGCCATTGGTGGATCCATATGTGCTCTGTGAAAAGAATACACATGCAATGACACTAGTGGATCCATATGTGGTTTGTGAAAAAGAACAAACATGAAATGACTCTAGCTATGGTTAATGAAAAGAACACACATGCAATGACACTGGTGGATCCATGTGGTTTGTGAAAAGAACAGACATGCAATGACTCTAGCTATGGTTAATGAAAAGAACACACATGCAATAACACTAGTGGATCTATATGTGGTTTGTGAAAAGAACACACATGCAATGACTCTAGCTGTGGTTAATGAAATGAATAGACATCCCATGAACTCTAGTGGATCCATATGTGGTTTGTGAAAAGAAGAGGCATGCAATGAACTCTGGTGGATCCATATGTGGTTTGTGAAAAGAATAGACATCCAATGAACTCTGGTGGATCCATATGTGGTTTGTGAAAATAACACACATGCAATGACTCTAGCTTTGGTTTGTGAAAAGAACACACATGCAATGACACTAGGGGATCCATATGTGGTTAAGGAAAAGAACACACATGCCATGAAACTGGTGGATCCATATGTGGTTTGTGAAAAGAACACACATGCAATGACATTAGTGGATCCATATGTGGTTTGTGAAAAGAACACACATGAAATGACTCTAGATGTGAATACTGAAAGAATACACATTTCAATGACAATGGTGGATCCATATGTGGTTTGTGAAATGAACACACATGCAATGACTCTTGTGGGGGTTTAGGAAAAGAAAACACATGCAATGACACTGGTGAATCCATATGTGGTGTGTGAAAGGAACACACATGCAATGAACTCTGGTGGATCCATATGTGGTCTATGAAAAGAACAAACATGCAATGAACTCTTGTGAATCCATATGTGATTTGTGAAAGGAACAACCCTCCAATGAACTCCAGTGGATCCATATGTGGTTTGTGAGAAGAACACACATGAAATGACTCTAGATGTGGTTAATGAAAAGAACACACATGCAATGACACTAGGGGATCCATGTGTGGTTAATGAAAAGAACACACATGCAATGAGACTGGTGGATCCATATGTGGTTAATGAAAATAACACACATGCAATGACACTAGTGGATCCATGTGTGGTTTATGAAAAGAATACACATTTCAATGGCAATGGTGGAGCCTTATGTGGTTTGTGAAAAGAACATACATGCAATGACTCTAGCTATGGTTAATGAAAAGAACACACATGCAATGACACTGGTGGATCCATGTGGTTTGTGAAAATAACAGACATACAATGACTCTAGCTGTGGTTAATGAA
This sequence comes from Avena insularis, assembly GCA_023614405.1. NCBI lineage: Eukaryota > Viridiplantae > Streptophyta > Magnoliopsida > Poales > Poaceae > Avena > Avena insularis. The sequence goes on from CM042684.1 coordinate 363,256,703, forward strand.
AAAAACACATGCAATGACACTGGTGGATCCATAGGTGGTTTGTGAAAAGAACACACATGCAATGACTCTAGTTGTGGTTAATGAAAAGAACAGACATGCAATGAATGTTGGGGATATACTTTCCGGGTATCCTCATAGTTCCTCACTGAACAGGGTGGCCCACTTTGGGTTAGAGATTTGCTTCACGGGCAGCCCAGTCAGGGAGAAAAGATGGAGTCCATTCTGGCTACGGGAAGGCCTATGATATTTACCGACTTAGGCCCATAGTGTTACTTGTAGTTCAAGATGTACTCTATAACCAACTCTTAGTCGTAGCCGGATAGATCTCTCCTATAAACCCTAGGCCGGATATCTATATAAGCCGTCCTAGGGAGAGCCTTTAGGGCACACCTCAATAGTCTACAATCTCAACTCGCACAGGCGAAACCCTTGTAACCCATATCCGGCTCTGCCATATTACTGGATTGCTAGCAGGAGTAGGATCCGTCGCCCGTGATTGAACACAGGTAAACTTGTGTGCTCACCGTCCCGGAACACCATACGTCTCACCCCCTCTCTTCTGCACGCCTCGAGGACCCCCTCATGGCGTACTTGTCCTCAATCCGATGACAGTTGGCACCCACCGCGGGGCAAGTGAGCTTCGGATCTGCGTTCGGAGCGGAATTTGCAAGAATCAAAATCGGCGAGACTATCGCCGTCGGTCGCATCCTCTACGCCAGCGACGTCCCTCTCATCGTTCTCGACGAGAGTTGGATTCTGGCTAGGGAGGCCGTGACTGCCTACACAATCATGTCTTTTGGCGAGATCAATGTTTACATCGGTTTTGCTGAACCTGCCCCACCCACCCTAGCGGTGATGATAGAGGCAGAAGAATCTTCTGGGTCCCCTTTGTCCACGGAGGCGGCAGAGTTCCGGATCTCAAAAAACCCTAATCCCACCCAGCCCGCACCAGCTGCGGAGATAGTGGAGAAATCCGAGCCTGAGGAAGACCTAGCGGTCCAAGTCGAATCTAGAGTGGATCTCCTTGGAGAGGCCGGATCCCAGATCGACCCACCCACGGAAGTCAAAATCCAGGAGGAGCTTATCAACGACACTAATTCTGGCTCTGACGATGCCGGGTCAGACAGGACTTTCCTAAGGTACACACTGCAACGTATGATAATGCAAGATGCAAGCGCAGATGCAATTCTCGAGACTATCAAAAGTTCCGACAAAGCTGATCGTGAGAGCCGCATGTACCTCAGGAAGCACGCGTCGCACTTCGTCGGATATGTGGGATCCGGATGCGACTCTGCCGATGCTGGAGAAAACACCGACTTTGTGCTGGAGGCAATTGGAACAAACGCTGATGTACCCGCATCATCAGATGAATCGATGACGTCAGCGGATTTCCGAAAGTTCTCCGTGGAATATGAAGAGGAGTATAAATCCAAAGGTACAGAAGAAGGAGAAGCCATGGATGAAGGATCCAGGAACACTCTCCCAAAGCGCAGGATGATATGGAAATCGAAGATAATCCCGAGGTTCAGATGTCCAAAAGTACCGATCAGAGCTTGACTCCCTGAAACGGACCCAAAGCTGTCTTTGCTACCGGCGCTGCCAAGAAGGCAAAGAAGAAGAACAAGACCCCGGAAAAAGACCCTCTGACAGAGGAGGTGATTCGCAAGGAATATGAGGAAGACTCGGATGGAGCACTTATCCCAGAAGAGCCGAAAAAAGAAGAATCGGTGGATGGACACGTGATCACTGAAGGTGCGCGTAAACTCATCGATGCTGTATTAACCACACCTATCCCTACAGCTGCAGAACTTACTACGGAAGAGCTGGATGAAAGGGCCCAAGCCCTAGAAGCGCGTCGTCAACAACTCCTGGATGAAGCCAAAAACATCGAGGAGGAAAAGAAACGCATGGCAACTAAGGATTACATGTCTCGGTTGCATCAGAAGTCCCGGAAACGTTACACAGGTGACGGTAAATTTCTGGAAGTGAGCAGGGTCCTCTTTGAAGGAGATCCAGGGATGCCTTGGCTTGACAGCAAAGGAGATCTGGTATACCCAACACCGGTACAGAACACTGTCGCAGCTCGAGATATTCTATAAAATAACCCAGGCCCAGAACAGGTTCGATTGGGCATCAAGCTACTCACCAAGGGTCTGGAGCAACAGATGTCTGCGAAATCCGGAAGTGGAAAACTAGTCTCGAAATCCAACCAATGTCACACAGACTCAGCCTAGAATGATATAAGGCCCCAGCATGTTCCGGAACAGCGTAACCGTTCCGACCGATGGGAAGATAACTACTCCAGAACTGGATCATCAGGACAGCATCACAGAACCACACGTGACTGGAGCAACGTCGTTCCAGCGGCCGAGCAAGATGCCATTGCTACACTGTATCCGAGGAACCCTCCTCGACGAGAGTCGAACGATTGAAGGGGAGAAGATAAAGAGAAACGTCGCGAGGAGGATCTTCAAAAAATGCCACCTCCTAGACATGCAAGCTGTCCGGCTGAGCCTCACCGTGGTGGGAACGACGGACGAAGGAACGACGAAAACCATGTTGGGACAAGTCGGCAGGGGCTCATGTAGTGAAGACCCTCCCCGGAACTAGAATAATGTTGCTCCGGACGAAGGCCGGTGAACAGCCGGAAATAATCCAGCTACCCCACCCTCTCCACCAAGTAGTCATCAAAACATCTCTCAAGGGGGACAAGGAAGATGACATGGCGGAGGAGGTGGCGGCAGAAGCCGAAGTCCGGCTCCAAGGCACCACAGCCACAGCCGACATTCAGGACGATCTCTATCCCCGAACGACGCAAGGCACAAGATCAATTCCAACATAGAGGCACAGCGCTACGAAAACGATGATATCTACGTGGGCTCAAAGTGCTTCGGACCACGTATCAGAGCTAAAAGATTCCCGGAAGGATTTTCTATCTCAATACATATCCAAGCCTACGACAGCATTGCTCGGCCAGATACCTGGCTACAGGATTTTTTCCAAGCTTGCTACATCGCCAAAGGCGGAAATAGCCTAGTCGCAACCCGATATCTCCCACTTATGTTGTGGAAGACGGCAGATCATGGCTTAATGAACTTCTGGAGCACACCATCCACAACTGGTATGACATGCAAAGTGCGTTCTTTCGGAATTTTGAAGGCACATATCGGAGGCCCTGTACGGTCGGAGACCTACAGCGTTGCACCCAGAAGGCCGGAGAAACTTGCCAGGATTGGCTCAGATGATGGATAGACACCAAGAACTCTTGTGAAGGAGTAAATGATCAAGCTGCGATTGAAGCTTTCATCGCAGGTCTCCCAATTGGTCTACTACGCCATCGCTTGAAGCGTGACAAAGTCACTGATTTGGGCGAGATGATAGAAACAGCAAGCAAATATGCAGATGCTGACGACGATGCAGAGGGATTACTCAATGCCCTAGCTGTACCACAGTCGGCAAAACAACCAAAGCAACAAGCTCAGAAGCACAAAAATACCTCGAAAGAAAAACCCAATGCGGAAACGACAGTGGTCACTACTACTTTCGGGTCTAGAGGACGAGGAGGGCGCGGCGGAGGCCGCGGGCGTGGGCGTGGAACTTCAAGAGTCCAAGGTAGAGGAGACCAACAACCAGGCAAAACCTACTCTTGGGCCGACATTGCCAATAAGCCATGTGTGCATCACCTAGACGCCAATGGGGGCTCGTCCCACACCAACGCCGAATGTCGTTTCAATGACGACATCAAAAGAGATGACACCGCGGGCTACAAAGCTAAGCGGAAGAAGGGAAAGAAGAATCTCAAAAAAGAAAAAGAGACCAAGGAAGATTCCGACATGGAGGAAGCTGATGCTTCAAATCCCAAGCCGGAAGGGAAGAAAAAAAATTCGACCAAGAAAGACACTTATGTCACCTTCCTCGGATCTCAACGAGCAAAGGTCAAGAAAGCAGTTCTACATGAGCTCAACACAACAGTTCCGGATGTCCCCCAATTCTTGGACTAGTCGGAAGTGGCAATCACATTTGACCGCGTTGATCATCCTCCTAAGTTGCACAGGCGAGGAAAATACGCCTTAATCATCAATCCACTTATTGAAGGTTATGGTTTCTCCAAGACCCTCATGGACGGCGGCAGTAGTATCAATATTCTCTATGTCCAAACGCTACGCCAGATGAAGATCTCTGAGACCCAGCTGAACCATAGCTCTGTGATCTTTCACAGAGTTGTCCCAGGAAGACAAGCCAATTCCCTAGGAGAGATCACTTTGGATGTTACCTTTGGAACTCCAAAGAATTATCGGACGGAGGCACTTTCCTTCGAAGTGGTCCCGTTCAAGAGCGCATACCACGCTATATTCGGACGTCCGGCTTACTAGGCTTTTATGGCTCGTCCGTGTTACATTTACAATATGATGAAAATTCTAGGTCCCAACGGCGTGATCAGCATCAGTAGAGACCCGAAGAAAGCGCGAGAGTGCGAGGATGGAAATGTCGCCTTTGCCGAAGCCGTGTTGCACGCCCAGGAGTACCAGATAGGCATCAGAAGAGACGAAGAAGACGCCATTGAAGGATGATGACCCCTCCAAGGTGACCTAGATAGGCGTAGGCCTAGGTAGCGCATAGGAAAGCACTCACGTTAAGTTCCTCCAAGCAAATCAAGATATCTTCGCATGGCAGCCATCTGACATGACCGGAGTACCTAGGGAACTTGCCGAGCACTCTTTAAATGTAAACCCGAAGGCTAAACCCGTCAAACAGTCCTTATGATGTTTCGGCGATGAGAAGTGTAAGGCAATAGCTAAGGAACTAGCACGACTCGAGTTAGCCGGATTCATAGAAGAGGTCATCCACACGGAGTGGTCGGCCAATCCTGTAATGGTCCCCAAAAAGGACACCACTGATTTAAGGATGTGTGTTGATTATACTTCCTTGAACAAGGCTTGTCCAAAAGATCCGTTCGCTCTGCCTAGAATTGATCAAGTTATCGATTCTACGGCAGGCTCGGAACTCCTCTGTTTTCTCGACGCATATTCCGGTTATCACCAAATCCGGATGAAGGAATGTGACAAAGTGAAACTTCATTCATAACCCCCTTCGGAACCTTCTGTTTTGTTACAATGCCCTTTGGGTTGAAGAACGCAGGAGCTACGTACCAGCGCACGATGCAGCGTTGCCTCCATGACTAACTCGGACGCAATGTACATGCATACGTGGATGATATTGCGGTGATGTCCAAAAAGAAGGAAACGCTGATTTCCGACTTGGAGGAAACATTCGCCAATCTACGAAAATACAACATCATGCTTAACCCGAAGAAATGTTTCTTTGGAATACCAGCCGGCAAATTGTTAGGTTTCATTGTGTCTCAAAGAGGCATAGAGGTGAACCGGGACAAAATCAAGGCTATACTCAATATTTCGAGCCAACTACTTTGAAGGACGTACAAAGACTAACTGGTTGCATTGCTACAGTCAGTCGGTTTGTAAGCCGGCTTGGAGAAAGAGCCGCACCATTATATAAACTCCTGAAAAAGACCAAGGATTTTTTTTGGACTGACGAAGCTGAAGCCGCACTACAAGACCTGAAGAAAGTACTCTCATCTGCTCCTATCCTTGCTGCGCCGGAACCACAGGAACCGATGTTGCTCTATCTTACTATGACAAACAAGGTCGCTAGTATCGTCATGGTGGTGGAGAGACCGGAGGAAAATTAGGAACACCTGGTGCAGCGTCCGACTTACTTTGTCAGCGAGGTCCTGATAGAATCAAAACAGCGATATCCGCACTATCAAAAGTTGGCTTACGGTGTTTTTCTAGCATCTCGTAAGTTACGACATTATTTTCAAGAGCATCCAATTACCATGGTGAGCACAGCTCCCATGAGAGATATAATCAATAACAGTGACGCCACAGGACGCGTCGCCAAATGGGGCATAGAGCTTTCAGCTTTTGATATTGAGTATAAACCTCGGACAGCAATCAAATCCCAAATCCTTGCTGACTTTGTCGCTGATTGGACAGAGACGAAGGAGAACATGATCCTCCCTGAGTCGGAATATTGGACCCTCTACTTTGATGGGTCTAAGGCTCGAGGGGGCTCGGGGGCTGGCGTGGTGCTCAAATCACCCCAAGGAGATAAACTTCTATACGTGTTGCAGATCCACTTCACATCAACAAATAATATTGCCGAGTATGAAGCACTGCTGCATGGCATCCGGATTGCTAAGGATATTGGCATCCGACGTTTGATGTGTTACAGAGATTCAGATCTTGTTGCTCAACAAGTGTCGGATATTTGTAATGCAAATAAACACATGACAGCGTATAAAGCTATCGTGGATGATCTATCTAAATCATTCGAAGGGTTTGAGGTTCAACACATCCCTCGAGCAGAAAACGAGGAAGCAGATGCACTATCTCGGATAGGCTCTGCACGGAAAGAGGTCCTGGATGGCGCTTTTCTAGAGCACCTTAAAGTTCCCTCAATAAAGGGAGTAGATGAGGAATATCCGACCAAATCCGACTCACCTCTAATAGCGGTCCTGGCTGTTCCCAGTTGGACCCAACCCTACCTTGATTATCTAGTAGATGGCAAATTACCCGAGGACGAGGTTCTGAGCCGGCAGATCATCCGACGAGCAAAAGCTTATACTATAGTTAAAGAGCTCTATAAGCGGAGTGTTTCTAGGGTTTTTCAGCGTTGCGTATCTCCAGAAGAAGGGGTGGAAATCTTAGGAGAAATCCACGAAGGCGAGTGTGGTCACCACGCTGCAGCCAAATCTTTAGTGGCAAAAGCTTTTAGACACGGATTTTTCTGGCTTACAGCTCATGCAGATGCCGAACGATTAGTCAAGACATGCAAATGCTACCAAAAGTACGCCAAACAAGCTCATTTTATGGCTGATCAGCTACGAACAATACCTATAACATGGCCTTTTGCGGTCTGAGGGCTTGATATGGTAGGACCATTTAAACGAGCTCCAAGTGGATTTACTCATCTCTTAGTGATGGTGGATAAATTCACCAAATGGATTGAGGCTAAACCTGTCACTAGTTGTGATGGAGCAATACCCAAAAGATTTGTCGAGGATGTTATAATCCGGTATGGTTATCCGCATAGCATTATCATGGCAACGGGAGTAATTTTTCTATGGGAAATTGGCCGAATTCTGCAACGAGCAAAATATCCGGCTTGACATTGCGTCAGTCGCACATCCACAGGCTAACGGATAAGTTGAAAGAGCAAATGGTTTAATCCTACAAGGCCTAAAACCGAGACTCGAAGCACCACTACGGCATGCTGCGGGGGCTTGAACAGAGGAATTACCCTCTGGAATATGGAGTTTACGAATGACTCCGAACAGGTCAACCGGATACACACATTTCTTCTTGGTCTATGGCGCAGAAGCAATTCTTCCTAGTGATTTGATTCAGACTTCTCCTAGAGTGGCCGCGTATATTGAAGAGGATGCCGATATTTCTCGACAAAATGATCTTGACTTAGTCGAAGAAGTTCGCGTCGTTGCTGAAATGAGATCAACGGCCTATCAGCAGAAGTTACGCAAGTATCATAGCCAGAGAGTCAGAAACAGATCTTTCAATAAAGGCGATTTGGTTCTCCGGCTTGTGCAACAAAGAAAGCACAAACTTTCTCCGGTATTGGAAGGGCCCTTTTTAGTTAGTCGAGTATTGCACAATGGTTCGTACTACTTAACTGACATGAGGCCAGTCAAAGAAAGATCTGCTACTAAGAAGAGAAAGAGAGCTGGAGGCAGTACAAATCTGGATGAGTTAGATAGACCGTGGAATATTACTCAGCTACGTCCCTTTTATTCTTCGTTTATCCTTCTTTGTAATCATATATCTGTACATGTTCTGTGAGAAATAAAAGTTTTGGTTGCCTCAAGTTTTTCTGAGAAGTTCTTACCATCTTATTTCCGAATGATCATGTCATAGTCGAAAATCCCAGAATGCTTGAAAGTACTTTATACTCATGTTCATTCTGGTTTAGATTTCCGATTCTAAAATTGCTACCCTCGGGTATAACTCTAAAAAGTTTCTAGTCTTTACTTTGGTAATTTATCTGATTGCCGGATGCGGGTATTTTCCGAGTAGTGAATTGTTGGTACTAGAAGCCATCTTTGTTTCTGAGTTTAAACTGGTTTAGCAATTGAGCTCCGTTGCTCGGCAAAGTTTCCGGGCAGAAGGTTTAGCCGGCTCACGAAAGGGACGAGGCAGAAAGCCAGATAAACGATAAGTATAGGCGAAAAAAGTTCAAGTGCTTATGTAAACATTTCAGGCACACAAAAATTTAAAGCCAAAAGTGTTGAATAGATAAAAGCTTAGCACTAGCAAAATTATAGTACTTCATATTTACAGACACATCATGTTTTTTCAGGATAATACAAATGTTTCTGGCAATCTATGATGCAGGAGGATAAGAAGGAGCTACCGGCTCGCTGGATACATCGCCTTGATATCGTTCCGAAATGTCCACATCCGAGGTGGTGCGTTCATCGTCGGAAACTTCTGTTGGTTCTTCCGGAGGCGAAGGCGGAGTGTCCACGCGGGTGAAGAAAGGAGTGTTGTAGCTGGTCAAGTCAGCCACATGACACCCATATCCAGCACAGGAGTCCATAATAGCCTTGATGTCCTGCTCCTGGCCGTCTTCATCTACTGTAGAATACCCTCTGGTCACTTGCCATATCTCCATGCTTCCATGGTGGCTCATGACCATGGTGAGAGCGTTCTGCGCCGCGGATCACGCGTAGGACATATTCCAATCCTAAACAAGCTGCGGCATTTCCTTCGCCTTGTCCCGCACCTGAAAATCCGACATGCTATGCATGTCCGGAATCTTGAGAGCTTCGCCAATATCCTCATAGGATTGGCAGAAGTCATGAAGCAGGTCACCGACTTGGGTAAGCCGGTGGGTGCGGGGCTCGGCGGAGGTGGACTCCGTCAAGTTCAGAGGACATATACACAAAACAGTTAAGAAAATCCGACATTGAAAGAAGTCGAAGAAAATGGAAAAGTCAGACAGATGGAACGTACCGAAAATGACGTCGTCAATTTTGGTCTTCTCTTCCCAAAGACTCTGGAGTTCAGCCCGGAGCACCTCAGAAAGGTCCCTCTCTCTGCACAGTTCGTTATTAAGGTCCGAGATTTTCTGATCTTGAGCGGAAATCTTGCAATCGCGCTCGTCAGTAGCCATCGAGGAGGACTCAAGAACTTGAGCTATGCTCTTCTCATGATCCGCTTTGAGCTTATCCAGCTCTTGGCGAAGCTCTTTGTTCTCCACCACTAAAGTTTTGAGGTTCTTGGCCTCTTCAATCATGGCGCAGGATTGTTTTACCAGCACTGTAAGTCAAAAAGAACAACAGTTCAGAAAAAAATTCAACTACGAAAACATGAAAGACAAGGTTTGAGTCTCGGAATGTTTACCTTCGGCCTCATCCTTGGAGACCTTAAGTTCAGCATTTTTAAGTCGGAGAGCCTTGATCTCTCTCCGCTTGTCACAAACATTTTTCAACAAATCCTGGTTATAGGAACATACTTTCTGTAAGTCAGAATACCAAAAGTCAGAAGTCTACTAAAGACTCGGGCTAATATTTTTACTAATATCAGCACGAGACTTGGGGGCTACACTAGTTCATTATTTGGCATCCTAAGGAAGCATAAACCCGGATTATATATCCTACTTCATGCTTGGGGGCTAGAGGATATGATATGAAATGAAGGAAAAACAAGAGTTAGAATTCCAACTTACATATTGCTCAAGACCCGGATTGTTGAGAAGGTTTTCGGCGAAGATCTCTGCCGAGGGATCATTACCCGAAGAGGGTTCACCCTTATCTGTTCCTGACTCACTCATGGTGACGTTAGTTTGTGATTCAAGGATCACAGGCTCCATTGAAGGAGCCGGATCTTCTGCGACAACCGGAGAAGGAATGATCACCGGTGTTGCGGAAGGTTGGGGGCAGGAGTCAGAGGAGCCATGGTAGGAGAAGCCATGGAAAGCTTCGTCTGTCGCAGGGGCTTCGAAGAAATTCCCTTCCCCTTGCCCTTGATGAGCTGCTTAGCTCTGAGAATGTAATAAAGTCGAAAACATTACATCTCGGAAGAAAATTCGAGTAAGGTACAAAGGCGGAAATTGTGTTGAAAGTTACCTCTTCACGATAGGCACCTCCTTTGTGCCGACAGCCACTGTCGGAGCCTTGAGTTTCTTAAGCGCAATGTCCGGCAGTGGGACCAGTTCTGCCTCCTGAGAAAACTCCGGAGGGTATCCCTCGAGAGGAGCAAGTTCCGACTCAGGGAGGTCGGCAAGCTGAAAAGAAGAAAACATATCAGTATTGTGATTTAACTTAAAGATTGAAACACATAAAAAGGTTTATTGTTAAAATCTTACCGGCACTACGGGGTTTTCTGCCGTATGCATATCTAGAGAAACCTCTAGGATCCTCCTCTCGATCTGCTCCCTTATCAGCCATTTAATCTGGCTTGTGTAACCTTGCATGGTATAGGCTCTAGGGCTGATGCGGGGGGAGTCTTTCTTGGATGACGTGATGGAGTGCATCAGTTGGTCTCCATGGTACTGAAGGGGCTGGATCCAGCGTGACCCAGCATTGTACCAAGTCGGATCCGTTCAGTCCTTTGTGTTTGATTAGATATTCGACCCGCCTCTTAGCGAGGATCAGATCGTCACTGAGAGCCGGAGGGACCTCGTCCCAAGACGGTTGGGCCGTGGTAGCTCCGTCAACAAAATCCGGCAAAGTAGTAGCTTTGTCAGGAGCCGGAATATCCTTGTGATAAAAGAATGTGGTTGGACACTGTTTGACCGAGTCACTAGCTAAGATCTTGGGATATGCGCGCTCGCGTCTAAGCGAAAAACTAATGGTACCGGTGATATAAGGAACACCGGCAGTGATAGAATTTCTCCAGACATGAAAATAATACCGGAATAAGGTCAAACTCGGCCTACTGCCGAGAAATCCCTCACACAAAGAAGCATAAGCACTCATCTCTAGGAGAGAGGTTGGAGGAAGATGGTGGAGTTGAACACTATAATGGTCAATCACCTCGGAAAATAATTCCGAGGGAGGAAATGACAAACCTTTGTCGAGGTGGGTGCCAAAGTGGACCCGCTCGCCGGCGCGTGGGTTGGGGACGGTCTCCCCGAAGCCACTCCGCCAGTCGTCGACACGGAGGAGCCCTTCTGTCTCCACGCCGTGGAGCTTCTCATCATCTAGCATGCAGGGGATCCAGACCCCGCGGAAGCTTTCCTTCTCCGCCGCCGCTTCCGTCTCCGCCGTTGCCGCTGTTGCCGCCAAGCCGGAAGAGGATGAAGAAGCCATTTCTCCGGTGAGCAGATGACCTAAGATGGGCGGCGCTGGGAGTTTTTTGGGGGAAAGCAGAGGAGCTCTGTGCGCACAGAAGAGATTTGGAGGAGAGGAAAAGGCAAAGGAACAGGTGAAGAAAGGAGGAGGTGAATCCTCACCCCTTATATCCACCTAACCGCGCCAAGATTCATGCAAATGCTACAGTACAACTGCCACGCGTCATGGAAGGAACTGGGAAGGACCCACGTGATGATTATGTCACCTTGATCTCCGCGTACGCATTAAAACGGCGCCTCGGTTCCGCAAACCGCGGACCCACCAATGGTCATGCTGACAGGATGTCTATCAGATGACGTGACTTGACCATGACTTGTGTCAGGTGGCGTTAGAGACCAAATTCTGGCTTAGTTTGAAATCAAGCTGGAAAATCCGAGTAACCTGTTGATAGGTCCGACTTATCTTTAAGACCTGGATCATATTTTTTGTTGTTTCAGGAACCCTTCAAGATTCTGCAAGCCGAAGATCAAGCTAGACGATGATAAATCCGACTTTGGATCTTGGAGACTTCCGAGGGCTGATGTTGGGGATATACTTTCCGGGTATCCTCACAGTTCCTCACTGGCCAGGGTGGCCCACTTTGGGTTAGAGCTTTTCTTCACGGGCGGCCCAGTCAGGGAGAAAAGATGGAGTCCAATCCGGCTACGGGAAGGCCCAGGAGATTTACCGACTTAGGACCATAGTGTTACTTGTAGTTCAAGATGTACTTTGTAACCGAATCTTAGTCGTAGCCGGATAGATCTCTCTTGTAAACCCTATGCCGGATATCTATATAAGCCGTCCTAGGGAGAGCCCTTTAGGGCACACCTCAATAGTCTACAATCTCAACTCGCACAGGCGAAACCCTTGTAACCCATATCCGGCTCGGCCTATTACTGCATTGCTAGCAGGAGTAGGATCCGTCCAAAGTCGGCAGATTTGAACCTAGGTAAACTTGTGTGCTCACTGTCCCGGAACACCGTATGTCTCACCCCCTCTCTTCCACACGCCTCGAGGACCCCCTCAGGGCGTACTTGTCCTCAATCCGACGACAATGAACTCTGGTGGATCCATATGTGGTTTATGAAAAGAACATGCATGCAATGAACTCTACTGGATCCATATGTGGTTTGTGAAAAGAACAGACATGCAATGAACTCTGGTGGATCCATATGTGGTTTGTGAAAAGAACACACATGCAATGACTCTAGCTTTGGTTTGTGAAAACAACACACATGCAATGACACTGTGGGTACATATGTGGTTAATGAAAAGAACACGCATGCAATGAAATTGGTGAATCCATATGTGGTTTGTGAAAAGAACACACATGCAATGACACTGGTGGATCCATATTGTGAAAAGAACACACATGAAATGAACTCTGGTGGATCCATATGTGGTCTATGAAAAGAACAGACATGCAATGAACTCTTGTGAATCCTGTGAAAAGAACAGACCTACAATGAACTCTAGTGGATCCATATGTGGTTTGTCAGAAGAACACACATGAAATGACTCTAGATGTGGTTAATGAAAAGAACACACATGCAATGACACTAGGGGATCCATGTGTGGTTAATGAAAAGAACGCACATGCAATGAGACTGGTGGATCCGTATGTGGTTAATGAAAATAACACACATGCAATGACACTAGTGGATCCATGTGTGGTCTATGAAAAGAACACACATTTCAATGACAATGGTGGATCCTTATGTGGTTTGTGAAAATAACATACATGCAATGACTCTAGCTATGGTTAATGAAAAGAACGCACATGCAATGACACTGGTGGATCCATGTGGTTTGTGAAAAGAACAGACATACAATGACTCTAGCTGTGGTTAATAAAAAAACACATGCAATGACACAGGTGGATCCATAGGTGGTTTGTGAAAAGAACATACATGCAATGACTCTAGCTGTGGTTAATGAAAAGAACACACATGCAATGAACTCTGGTGGATCCATATGTGGTTTGTGAAAAGAACATGCATGCAATGAACTCTGGTGGATCCATATGTGGTTTGTGAAAAGAACACACATGCAATGAACTCTGGTGGATCCATATGTGGTTTGTGAAAAGATCACACAAGCAATGACTCTAGCTTTGGTTTGTGAAAACAACACACATGCAATGACACTGGGGTACATATGTGGTTAATGAAAAGAACACGCATGCAATGAAATTGGTGAATCCATATGTGGTTTGTGAAAAGAACACACATGCAATGACACTGGTGGATCCATATTGTGAAAAGAACACACATGAAATGAACTCTGGTGGATCCATATGTGGTTTGTCAAAAGAACACACATGCAATGACTCTAGCTTTGGTTAATTAAAAGAACACACATGCAATGACACTAGGGGATCCATATTTGATTAATGTAAAGAACAAACATGCAATGACACTAGAGGATCCATATGTGGTTAATGAAAAGAACACACATGCAATGAACTTTGGTGGATCCATATGTGGTCTATGAAAAGAACAGACATGCAATGAACTCTGGTGGTTCCATATGTGGTTTGTGCAAAGAACAGACATGCAATGAACTTTGGTGGATCCATATGTGGTTTTTGAAAAGAACACACATGAAATGACACTAGGGGATCCATATGTGGTTAATGAAAAGAACACACATGCAATGAAATTGGTGTATCCATATGTGGTTTGTGAAAAGAACGCACATGCAATAACGCTGGTGGATCCATATGAGGTTTTTGGAAAGAACATACATCATGACTCCAGATGTGGTTAATGAAAGAATACACATTTCAATGACAATGGTGGATCCATATGTGGTTTATGAAAAGAACACACAAGCAATGACTCTAGATTTGGTTAATGAAAAGAACATACATGCAATGGCACTGGTGGAACCATGTGGTTTGTGAAAAGAACACACATGCAATGACTCTAGCTGTGGTTAATGAAAAGAACACACATGCAATGAACTCTGGTGGATCCATATGTGGTTTTGAAAAGAACACGCATGCAATGACTCTAGCCATGGTTATTGAAAAGAACACACATGCAATGACACTGGTGGATCCATAGGTGGTTTGTGAAAAGAACACACATGCAATTAACTCTGGTGGATCCATATGTGGTCTATGAAAAGAATAGACATGCAATGAACTCTGGTGGATCCATATGTGGTTTGTGAAAAGAACAAACATGTAATGAACTCTGGTGGATCCATATGTGGTTTGTGAAAAGAACACACATACAATGACTCGGTTTGTGAAAAGAACACACATACAATGACTCTAGTTGTGGTTAATGGAAAGAACACACATGCAATGACACTAGGGGATCCATATGTGGTTAATGAAAAGAACACACATGCATTAACACTAGTTGATCCATATGTGGTTTGTGAAAAGAACACACATGAAATGAACTCTGGTGGATCCATATGTGGTTTGTGAGAATAACACCCATGCAATGACACTGGTGGATCCATATGTGGTTTGTGAAAAGAACACACATCATGTGACTCTAGCTGTGGTTTATTAAAAGAAAAAACATGCAATGACTCTGGTTGTGGTTTATGAGAAGGATATACATGCAATGACATGCAGTGGATCCAGGTGGTGGTTTATGAAAATGACAAACATGAAATGACTCTGGTTGTGGTTTATGAGAAGGACACACATTGCAATGACTGGTTGTGGTTTATGAGAAGGACACACATTGCAATGACATGGTGGTTTATGAAAAGGACAAACATGCAAAGGAATGCAATGACACTGGTGGATCCATGTGGTTTATGAGAAGGACACACATGCAGAGGCAACTGGTGGATCCATGTGTTTTATGAAAAGGACACCACATGCAGGCGTGGCATCATTGCATGTTTGTTCTTTTCAAAAACCAAAGTGATGCACACTGACACACATGCACACACACATGCAATGACTCTAGTAGTGGTTTATGAAAAGGACACACATGCAGTGACTCAGGTGGATCTAGGTGGTGGTTTATGAAAAGAACAAACATGCAATGACTCTGGTTGTGGTTTATGAGAAGGACACACATGAAATGACATGCAGTTGATCCAAGTGGTGGTTTATGAATAGAACAAACATGCAATGACCCTGGTTGTGGTTTATGAGAAGGACACACATTGCAATGACACTAGTGGTGGTTTATGAGAAGAACACACATGCAAAGGCAACTGGTGGATCCATGTGGTTTATGAAAAGGAGACACATGTAGTGACTCTAGTCGTGGTTTATGAAAATAAGACAACATGCAAATGGCACTGGTTAATCCATGTGGTTTAGTATGAAACATGCATTTTACATTTCTTGATGGAACACATGCCTACTCTTTCTATTTTCTATTTTTATCCCTTATTATTTCTTGCCCTTGGTTTTTTGATACTACTCAGATTTGCCATCTCTCTCGGGCACAAATCTCACAAAAGCCCAAACGTGTGCTCACTCTGGGTGCTATGCCCTGATTGGCTGACACAGATGTCACGCGGATTGTCTCCACCAAGCGTTGATCCTCTGTGATCCAACGGGCAGGATAACCCCTCCCTTCTCCACTTTTTTTATGCAGGGTCTATCCATGCCACCTTTCTATCCGTGCCACCGATACTTTACCTCCATAAACAATTGAAAATCTATCTAAATAAAATAAATGATCATATTTCGAAGAAGCTATCGTCTTCCTCTTCTGGTTCGTCCTCGTCTTTGTCAACACCATGGTCCTTGCCATTGCCGTCGTCGGTGTCCTCCTCTGATGACTCGACACCGCTCCCTTCCTCGTATAAACACGCTATCTCCTCGTCGGAGTCCTCCTCCTCTTCGTAGTCCCACGGGTCCACGTCACTCTCCTCCGCTTCTGCCTCCAACTAATCGATGAACGCCTCCTCGTTGGCCGAGTCAGACTCGTCCAAATAGCTGTCTCCTCTCTTCTTCCTGGTCTTCTTCTTGTTCCTCGTCTTGTCCGTACTCGCTGGTGCAACACGCGCCCCCGTCCTGGCTGCTGCTTTGCGCTCGTCCATCACAACAGGTACCCCATGCTCCTCCTGCGCGGCCGCTATGAGCTTCGATGTCGCGGTGTCCTCAAGTGCTGATGTCGATGGATCCTGGCACGGTCGTACACGATGTTCTGCCTCATTAGGCGACTCGCAAGCATGAACGATGCAGCGAAGAGCCGAGGACGTAGGATGGTCAGTGGACGGCTTGGACCTGCCATTGCCACGGAGAGGGGGCATCGTGCTCGAGGAAGTTGTTCGGAATGGTCGATGGCGGGTAGATAGAGTTGGGTGCTGATCTAATCAAGGATGGGCAACGGTTTCGTGTGTCGTGTACACGCATGCATTTGTCGATTATCAAAAAAAAGTATTATCTCGCGTACTAAACATAATTTGATCACAACTAAAGTGGCACAACATATTCTTGACTCGTAAGTATCCCGTGCGTGCCTGTCGACGTGGAGTTCAACGGAGTTCGATTTGCTGACATGATCGTGCAGCAGTTGCGCGCGCCATTTCCCCATCAACACGTGACACACGCACACGGGACGTGCACGCCGATGCCCGTCATTACCACCTGGCTCACACTCCTCTTATTATATACTGGATTTTAGGCGGCGTCGAAGACCATCGAACTGCCCATCGCAATAAAGACAAGTCCCATCGATTCCCTATCCCTGCCTCCCTAGCTTCTTTGAGAAGGTAGACCGTACACAATGGTCTTGTATAATAGTAGTAGTACTACTGGACCATGGCCTATACTCTTTGACTCTTCTCCCACACTAATCACTATCTTCTTCCTCCTGCCTCCACCTCCCTCACCCTGCAGGCCATGGCTCTCCTGAGGAGAGGCCAGTCGACCATCCTCGTGGAGAAAAAGGAGAGAGCTCGCCGCGAGACACTTCTTGCTCTACCAGCCCCTCAATCCCCCCTCTCACCGAGGCCCAATCTCTCTCGATAATGGCGCTGAATGTTCTAGCCGGCGAGGGCTCCTCCCGGTATGGTCTTCTTGTTCTACTTCTTCTCCATCTCCTTCTCCATCATGATCTTATTCTGCTTCTTCTTGTTTTATATTTTTCTTCTTGCTCTTTCTCTTCTACGTATTACAGGCCGGCCGTGGAGCCAGAATCCACCACGATGGAGGCATTGTAGGACCCGTTCAGTCCCGTTCCACGTCTCAGCGAGGTAGCAAATATCCACACTGTTATTTCTCTGAGTTGTGATGTGGATTTCTTAGATCGTGTCCGCCCTGCAGTGGTTTTTTTCTTCTTCTTTTGCGAGTTGTATTAGTTTTCATGATTATGACTGGATCTTTTGGTCTTTCCTTAATACCGTTGTTCATAGATTAAATATGGATTTTTTGTGATTAGGATTAGTTTATCGTGGTTATGAATAGATCTCTAGGTCCATTTTTAACACTGCTGTCCATAGATTCAACGGGGATTTTTTGATCTGTATTAGTATTCACCTGGAACCTGGAGTGTAATTATAGAATTTCTATTTCAATTAACATGAATGATGCAGCGATCGAAGGCCGAGTACCGTGACAAGGTGGCCGCGATCAGTGCCAAGATTGACAACCAACATGAGCTTGCACGCTCCCTCACCCAAGATAATGAGAGCCTACACACGCAATTATCTGTGTAGAAGGAGATCTCGCTAGATTTTGCACGTGACATCATGAGGCTGCAGAAAGTGCTCGACCGTAACTTGAACAGGCAAGAACAGGCCATCAAGATAATCAACGAGCTCATGGTGGAGAAGAAGAATCTCGTGGAAAGGTGCACTCTCCTGCAGGACGAAGTCACTGAGGCACTCAGAGGACGCGTCGAGGAAACCAAGGCTGCCATCCGAGCCTACCATGACAGGAACCGTTGCCTGGATGCAGTGAAAGAGATGAAGGAGGACATGAGTAGAGGGATCACCGTACTCGAGGGTGTTCGGAAAGAGAACGGGGAGCTAAGGGCTTGTTTGGAGGCGTATCGGAGCAATGCCCAAGTGTAATTCCCGTTAGAGGGGACACGAATATCAGTTCGTGCTCCACTCCTTTTGTAATGTTTAGGGTTCAGGGAGCAATGCCCAAGTCTTCTTCCCATTATAGGGTGCAATAAGAATCCTAGGGCAACTCCTTATATATCTAGACATATGTTGGTGTTCATGTTCATGAATGGACACCATGTGCTCTTTCCATTATGTATCTGGACATGGGTTTCTGCATTATGAGTTTTCCACTAGTCCACTACTATTTGTTGACATTGGAAAAACCCACAACACACTAAACTATAGATAAACCTTATTTGTCTTTGAAATTGAAATTATGACAATGCCACTAGTCGATTCATAAAATGTTGATTAGTCCTAGATTGCTTCTTCCTTGAAATTATGACAAAGCCACTAGTCGATTCACTTAATTATGGAAACTAACCAGCTTATCCTGGTGAACTGAACAAACCATACTATGTATTTTTGTTGCAAGGAAAGAGGCGAAAGCTCAACCAGGACCTGGCGACCTGGCTAA
The DNA here is from genome assembly GCA_023614405.1 of Avena insularis. NCBI lineage: Eukaryota > Viridiplantae > Streptophyta > Magnoliopsida > Poales > Poaceae > Avena > Avena insularis. The sequence continues at coordinate 363,275,593 of CM042684.1, forward strand.
ATGACAAGATAGCCATCCAAAGGGAGAAGCAGAATTCCTAGAAACTGGCCTTTGACCAACTACGCGCTGAACTCGCGGTCCTTTCTCACAAGTGCCAGAAACTGAAGGAGTTAAACGCCGGCTGGGCGAAGCTTCACAGGGAAGGTCGCACCTCAGCTAGGAAGCAGATGGAGATCATGAAAGGGATCTTGAAGGAAAATCATATGGCTACGGACCAACTTCTCGAATCCGTGACTGAGCGCTAGAACCTGCGGCTGGCGCACGACAAAGTACTGAAGGAGCTGGCTGATCTTAGGGAGGAAAACAAGTAGCTCTGGGCCAGGCTCGCCTGAACCCAACATATGTCTATTTAGTACTGAACTGTCTGGTTTATCCTCTGAAGTGGTGATTTTGTAAGCGTGAACTTAACTCTATGAATGATATGTGGGTTCGTCTGAAATTAATTTGCTTGAGGATTGAGTTTGGCTTAGTTAAGAAAGCACAACTGCAAGTCTTATAGTTAACTAGTTTCAGGCATTGGCACAACATAAATTATTCATCTCGAATTTCCTTTATCCTTGGTAGTCTGTCCTTGGTCACCCTCGCGCGCCTTCTTCAGTTCCTTCAACAGATCCGCAATGCAGTACTCTAGCTTCTTCTTGTCTTCCCTGAGCTGATTCCTCTCCTTTTTTGCATTATGAATCAGCAACCTGTCACTATCCTGAAGCTTCTTTGCCGTTCCAACAACCAAGCTCCCATTGATTCTATCACTTAGTTCTAACTGAAAATTCTCGATTTCTTGTTCCAGCTCCTTATTTCGTACAGACAGCTTGTAATGTTTTCAGCTGCATCACAAGCATGAGTAAATCTCCCTGACCTTTCCAACTCATACATCTCCCATAACTGTGCCAAACATTTCTTAAGTGCATCTGGCCACTCAAGATCCACCCACTCTACTGCTTTACACACCGGGCCAACCTAAAAAAACACACACTATAGTGTTATGAACATACACGATACATTTTTCATCATGTCACCATTGCACATAATGTAAACAAACCTGGTTTGTACAGCCCAAAAACCTTCTCCCAGTGTTACAGCCTTTGAATGCAACATATCTCCTCAGTTTTAGCCCATGGTCACATGGCACTTCTCCATTAAGATCTAGGCCCTCCCATTTAGAGTTGTAGATCGTCTGTGGTATCTATAGGTAAGTGCAAAGCTGGAATTGAACACGAATGCATGCACATATGGAGCTTAGATTGAGAGATTTACCAATGCCTAACCCTAGCCAGAGAAAACAGAGGAACTCACATCATGGAAGGAATACTCGATGTCGGAGAGATAGCTGTCGCTGCTCGACTGGTCGTCCTCGTTGTTCCAGGACAGCATGGCAAATGCGTCGTCACCGGCGATGGCGCAGTGTTGGTGAGGGGAGAGAGAGAGAGCATCCCTTCTACCGCTGCAACAATGACTAAATTGGCATGTTATAATAGTTTGATGGATACCATGCCCTTTCCCTAGATTACTGTCTCCTGCCTAATATGGATTCTCTTCATACATTCTTATTTCAAATATTAAATCTGTACTCCCTCCATCCCAATTTCATTGCCTAACGAAAACATACTAGTATATTACATCATCTAAAGAAACAAAATCATGTCAACTACAAGGTACTTATGCATCACTTGTCCAGTCATGGTTTCACAAAACATTGCATTACAATCTCTCAACAAACATAATCACAGAAACAAGTATATTACATCAACTAAAGAAACAAAATCATGTCAACTACAAGGTACTTACGCATCACTTGTCCAGTCATGGTTTCACAAAACATCACATTACAATCTCTCAACAAACATAATCACAGAAACAAGTATATTACATCAACTCAAGAAAAAAATCATGTCGACTACAAGGTACTTACGCATCACTTGTCCAGTCATGGTTTCACAGAACATTACATTACAATCTCTCAACAAACAAAATAACAGAAACAAGGATAGTATATCATCTCAAGAAACATAATCATGTCAACTACAATGTATTTATGCATTACTTGTCCAATCATGGTTTCACAAAACATTACATTACAATGTCCCAACAAACATAATATTAGAAACAAGTACGGTACGTCATCTTAAGAAACATAATCATGTAAACTACAATGTACTTATGTCTTATTACAACAACGATGGTTTCAGTGAGTGACATGTCCGAAAATCTCAACAGCTTGCACAACATTATATCACAATCTCTCAACAAACATAATCACAGAAACATGCTCTAAATGCAACATCAGTCAATGTTACAAATACATGCAGGGGAACCCCGCGGTCCATATGACAACACTAGGGTAGCAGCTCTCATAAGATTTCATCAACGTCGACCACCTCATTTTGCTCAGCCACTATAGGGGCCTCTACCTCCACTATAACCTGTTCAACAACATCAGAAATGGTACCAAGGAAGAACACCTTCCTGGTTCGCTTCTTTCGTCGCATAATCTTCATAAGATCTTCTGTATCCAAAACATCTATGAATTTCTGACTCTTATGATGCCACCACAAGATTTGTGCCATCTGCTTAGGTCCAATACTGATTTCCTTACCGATCATCTCTCTCATTTCATCAAGAGTTATGTTTTTTGAATCGACAGTGATCTCCATAGTATATGACGAAACTGGCTTATCAACTCCCTCATCAAGTTTTGCCGTGTATGAATCCACCTCTAAGCGTATACTGAACTTATCTAGATCAGCATCTATTGGTCTGTATTCTATAGGAGCCGAAGCTCTGGCAGCAAGATCTCCAGCATCTACATACATATCATTAATCATCGCTTCAACTTTCACCTTACGATCAGCAGCACAACACTCCCAAACCATCTGAAGCTCATGGGAGTGCTCAATTTGCTGATAGGTGATGACCCACAAGTATAAGGGGTGTATCACAGTATTTTCGAGGGAAGTGAAATCCAATTTATTGATTCAACACAAGGGGAGCCAAAGAATATTTATAAGCCTTAACAACTAAGTTGTCAATTCAGCTGCACCTAGAAACAATCTTGCTCACAACAGTTTATCAGTAGCAACAGTTTTGTAGCAGCAATAGTAAAGTAATAGCAGTAGTAAAAGTAAAGACAATAGTAACAATTGCAGTAAACAGTAGGATTAGAGCACAGTAGGCATAGGGATGGATGGATGGGCGTTGCATGGACAAGACAATTCATATGGAAATCAAGACATAGGGCATTTGCAGATAAATAAGATAAAGCATCCAAGTACTAAATAATCATAGGCATGTGTTCCATATATAGTCATATGTGCTCGCAATGAGAACTTGCACAACATCTTTTTGTCCTGCCAGCCCATTTGCAGTGGGGCCTCTAGGCTACTAGCAATTAAGGTTCTCCTTTTAATAGAGCATCAGAGCAAAGCATTAACACTCCGTGAACACATGTGATCCTCACATCAAAGCCATTCCCTCCGGTTATCCTGATTGCTGTCACTTCGGGGCCTTTGGTTCCGGGCAACAACGTGTGTATACAACTTGAAGGTAAGAGCATAAACAATACTATCATAATGAATCAATAACATGTTCAGATCCAAAATCATGGCACTCGGGCCCTAGTGACAAGCATTAAGCATAACAAGTTGCAACAAAGTCAAAAAGCACTAATAAAAGATACTAGGCACCATGTCCTAACAATCTGATGCCACTACATGAACGATCTCATCCAATCCCTACCATCCCCATAGCCTACAGTGGGGAATTACTCACTCATGGATGGGGAAACATAGATGGTCGATGGAGAAGCGATGTTGATGATGATGGCGATGATCTCCTGCAATTCCCCATCCCGGCAGGGTGCCAGAATGGAGTTTCTGGTTCCGAATCGCGGAATCTGGTGGTGGCGGCGCAGCGGAACTCTTTCTAGAAAAACGTCGAACCCCCTTTGTTTTTAGGTCAGGAGGAAATTTATAGGCGAAGAGGGAGGCCAAGGGAGTGCCTGGGGCAGCCAGACCACCCCTGGCACGGCCAGGCCTAGCCCGCGCGACCAGGTGGTGCGGCTAGGCCCCAGCCCCTCTCCGTCTCGCATTCTGGCTCCTGGTGTCCCTCGGTGAAAAACTGACTTTGGCTTTTGTCCCGTCCAATTCCGAGAATATTCAATTTCTGACTTTCCTGGAACCAAAAACAGCAGAAAACAGGCAGTTGGCACTATGGCTCTTGTTAATAGGTTAGTCCAAGAAATCATAGGAAAAGTACTCCAAAGTGTGGACAAAACATAAGAAAGTAGATAAAACCAAGCGTGGAACATCAAAAATTATGGATACGTTTGCAACATATCAACATCCCCAAGCTTAACTCCTGCTTGTCCTCGAGTAGGTAAGTGATAAAAAGAAAGAATAATTTTTGAGGTGACATGCACCATCATAAACTTGATCAAAGTATTTGTAAAACATTCATAGCTGGGATCATAGTACTTCAACATAACATGAAAGATAAAGTTCTGACAATAAGACAAAGCAACTATGTTGCAACATGAAAAGGCACAAACAAAAGATTCATGAATAACAATGCTTTGCAAGACGTTTGTTTGTTTCACATAAAGAAAACATAGCATAGTGGCATTCAGCTTGTCCCTCATAGAGTAGCAAACATAAATGCATAGGACACCTTCAAATTCATAAGAGTGACTAGATACAAATAGTTTAAAACAAGCAATATCAAAGCTATGCATCAATCAGTAAGTCTTGGGACAATGCACATAGAACTAAGAATGACCACTATGCTCTCAAAGTAGGTGCATAAATATAGAAGGTGGAGACTCAACATAAAATTAAAAGAAAAGCCTTCATAGAAGGAAGTAGGGATTCAAGTTTCATAAAGAGCTTCCAAAAATTATGGTACTTATTAGCTTTCAGCTCTCATTGCCCCTATCATAAGCATCTTGAGGGTGATTAAGGTTAAAGTGACACAGCTAAGAGGATATGCTTGACAAGTTATAAGCCAAAATCTCATGCCCCTTACTTACGAAGACCGAACCTCATGCTACTCAACTTTAGTCACAAGTAAGCTCTTATCATTGTAAGTACATATGTATCATAGAGAATCGCCAAGGGGGTACCCCTTGCACATGATACAGGAGCTATCCCATAATCAAAATGACAAGGCAAGCAGGCAATGAGCATCTCAGCAATCTTTTTATTTGCTATTTGCATCGGTTTTTATTGAGGATGCTTCATAGAGTGATCATTATGGTTATGCTGCAAGTTTCCACCATGATTAGGCATGGCTTAGGCTAGCGGCCCAGGCGTTTCTCTAACACAAATACAAACTCCATGATCTTACAAGTTCCCCTTTTATTTCACATCACCGGGATCCATAAGCAAAATAACATGATATCAACGGGGTACAAAGTACAAGTGCAATGTTGAAAGCGTTCCCCATGATACATGGTTCTACTAACTTCAACTTATAAAGCGCAAGCATATACGCAACAAAGATGGATGCAATGGTTCAAGTTTATTAAATGCAAGAAAAGTAAAGTGTGCCATCAAGTTCGTGAGAGCTTTAATCACTAGTTTTCACATAACAAGTTTAATTCAGAAGGTAGACAAAAACATGAATATACTTGGAATAGCATATGCTAATAGGTAGGTATGGTGGACTCTTTGGAATAACTTGGTTTTAGGAGTTGGATCTATGAGTGGAACTCATACTTGGTTATGGAGGCTAGCAAAAGACTTGGAGCGACCAACTAAGAGAGCAATAATGGCCATAATCATGCAGATCGACAAAACATTATTAATCAAAGCATAAAGTGTTACTACAAGTTGAAAACTAAAGGATCATATAGGCTATGGTGACTTGGGATAGTCATAACATGGTGTGAGCATGCGCCAAGTCAACCCAAATAAAGCATCAAAGGAGAATACCACAATACTATGCTTTAATATGCTAAAACAACGCATGATTCTTCCAAGGAACATTAAGCAATCTCAATTGGTTATAACATCTCATGCTACAGCAAAGAATACTAAGCATAAAGCCAAAACAATATCAAGGATGGCATGAGAAAGCATAGGCCACAATCAAAAACAAGCTCTCTTTACCACTTAAGAATGAACTTCCCTACTCTTTTCCAATCTAAACCAAACTATTTGAAAGCCAATGTATGAAAGAGGGGCTCCAACCAATTTATTCAGCAAACTAAGAAAACCAAGAACCAAAAACCAAAATGAAAACGAAAAAGAAGATGCTCCAAGAACAACACAACTGTGCATGAAACAATAAAAATGAAGTGTTTGGAAGAAACCTGAAATTTTTAATGATGAAGAAGGGGATGCCTTGGGCATCCCCAAGCTTTGATGCTTGTACCTCTTGAATATTTCTTGGGACAACACGGGGTGGCATCCCCAAGCTTGAGCTTTAGTCCATCCTTCATATAATTACTCATTCCTTCCATACACCTGCAAATTTTCCTTCATACAAACTTCACACAATCTTTATTCGCAACATTAGTGCACTCAAGATAATAGGTCTTTGGGTTCAGTTCCAACACCAATAAAACTTCCATTAAAACACAAGCTACTATAGCACGTCCCTCAAAAATCTCAATTCCCCAAAAGAACTCAAAAAGGAACCAACAAGAAGCAAATGCAAATAAAGGCAGAAATCTGTCAAAACAGACCAGCAGGTAAAGACGAATTTTTTCGAAGACCTTCTGTTGCTCAAATCGAGAAGTGTTGAACTAACGAAAGTTATATAACAACCTGGGGCAGAAGAAAAACAATTCACGCCTCAAAAGGACATACAGATATTTTACACAAATTTTTACGGTAAAGCACAGAAATCTGTTTCGGGACAGCAACTTTCCCAACCATTACTTCTCTCTCATTAGAGGTTACTCTTGGCACAAAAAGCAAATAAAAAGGATAAGGAGAGGTTATTACTGAAGTAATAACTTCCAAGACTCATCTAAAACTTTTGGGTTATCTCCCAATAAGTACTTTTCTTTAACGCCTTTAAGTTAGGCATGATAGTTTGGGAGGATGCTCACATAAGAAATATGAATTGAAGTAAAAGAGAGCATCAAGAAGCAAATTCAAAACACATTTAAGTCTAACCCACTTCCTATGCATAGGAATCCTGTATGCAAATAAATTCACAAAGAACAAAGTGAGAGGCATAGGAAGATAAAACAAGAGTAACTTTAAAACTTTTAGCACATAGAGAGGTGTTTCAATACCATGAAAACTTCTACAACCATATTTTCCTCTCTCATAATAATTTTCAGTAGCCTCATGAATAGACTCAACAATATAACTATCACATAAAGCATGCTTTTCATGTTCTACAAAAACATAATTTTTATCAAGCTCAAAAATAGTGGGATTAAAACCTTCAAACCCACTTTTAACAATTCTATAACAAGATGACTGATCATTCAATATAGGACCATCGTCTAGAGCTTTATCATAAACAATTTCTAAGCAAAACTCTTTAGTACCATGCATCTCGAAGTTAGGCACAAATAAAGGATTATCACAGATAACATGAGCATAACATTCATCCTCCTTTGGTAAGCATGGGGGACAATCAAATAATGTAAGGGATAAAGAGTAACTCTCATTAGAAGGTAGGAATGGGTAGCTAATCCATTCTTCCTCCTTTTGTTCATCACCCTCCTCCTCTTTTTTATCTAATGAGCTTTCAGGTTCATCAATTTCTTCTTCCATAAGATCCTGCAAGGCATTAGTATCTTCCATTTGTGGAAAGCATATATTAATATATTCAAGAATATAGCCATTTTCTTCGTTGTAATTATCAAAGCAAAATTTAAGTATATCATAAACCTCATATTTATAAGGTGAATCATCAATATTTTCAAGCAAACTACCAAGTTCAAATGCACCCTTCCAAGCAATAAATTCCTCAATTTGTTCCACATCATAAAAGTCATAATTTTCTTTAACATAAGAAGATATGGTAACATCATCATTATACTCACATTTAAAAGGGAGGTGTTTGTACCTCCTACAGCAACAAGATTTATCAAAGCAATAAGTAACATTATGAGTAGAGCACACGTTTATAGCAATGGTATACAATTTATCATTTTGTTCCCATAAGTGTTTCCCTTTTTGTGACAAGCGGTGTTCCTTATAATAATGTTTTTGTTCTTCCGTGAACCCACCTTGCCAATAAGATTCAGTTTCAAAGAAACCAACCATTGATAGAGAGCATGACAAAGCAAGACAATAACAGGCCAACGAAAATAACAGCTAGAATAGGAACTAATTTTTTATATTTTTGATAAAGAAACAAGCAAACAAGGCGGAAATAAACTAAGCAAAACAAAAATAACAAAGTAAAGAGATTGGTTATGATGATGCTTGAAAAATAGTGATTCCAAGTGAACTTGATAAATAAAGCTATGCTCCCCGGCAACAGCGGCATAAAATAGTCTTGATGACCCACAAGTATAGGGGGTGTATTGCAGTATTTTCGAGGGAAGTGAAACCCAATTTATTGATTCGACACAAGGGGAGCCAAAGAATATTTATAAGCCTTAACAACTGAGTTTTCAATTCAGCTGCACCTGGAAACAATCTTGCTCACAGCAGTTTATCAGTAGCAACAGTTTTGTAGTAGCAATAGTAAAGTAATAGTAGTAGTAAAAGTAAAGACAATAGTAACAATTGTAGTAAACAGTAGGATTAGAGCGTGGTAGTCATAGGGATGGATGGACGGGCGTTGCATGGACAAGAGAATTCATATGGCAATCAAGACATAGGGCATTTGCAGATAAATAAGATAAAGCATCCAAGTACTAAATAATCGTAGGCATGTGTTCCGTATATAGTCATACGTGCTTGCAATGAGAACTTGCACAACATCTTTTGTCCTGCCAGCCCGTTTGCAGCGGGGCCTCAAGGGAACTACTGGCAATTAAGGTGCTCCTTTTAATAGAGCACCGGAGCAAAGCATTAACACTCTGTGAACACATGTGATCCTCACATCAAAGCCATTCCCTCCGGTTATCCCAATTGCTGTCACTTTGGGGCCTTTGGTTCTGGACAACAATGTGTGTATACAACTTGCAGGTAAGACCATAAACAATACTATCATAATTAACATGTTCAGATCTGAAATCATAGCACTCGGGCCCTAGTGACAAGCATTAAGCATAACAAGTTGCAACAAAGTCAAAAAGCACTAATAAAAGATACTAGGCACCATACCCTAACAATCTGATGCCATTACATGAACGATCTCATCCAATACCTACCATCCCCATAGCCTACAGTGGGGAATTACTCACTCATGGATGGGGGAAACATGGATGGTCGATGGAGAAGCGATGGTGATGATGATGGCGATGATCTCCTCCAATTCCCTGACCCGGCACGATGCCAGAACGGAGTTTCTAGTTCCGAATCGTGGAATCTGGTGGTGGCGGCACAGCGGAACTCTTTCTGGAAAAACGTCAAACCTTCCTTTGTTTTTAGGTCAGGAGGAAACTTATAGGTGAAGAGGGAGGCCAAGGGGGTGCCTGGGGCGGCCAGACCACCCCCTGGCCTGGCCAGGCCTATCCCGCGTGGCCAGGTGGTGTGGCCAGGCCCCAGCCCCTCTCCATCTCGTATTCTGGCTCCTGGTGTCCCTCGGTGAAAAACTGACTTTGGCTTTTGTCCCGTCCAATTCTAAGAATATTCATTTTCTGACTTTCCTGGAACCAAAAACAGCAGAAAACATGCAGTTGGCATTGTGGCTCTTATTAATAGGTTAGTCCAAGAAATCATACGAAAAGTACTCCAAAGTGTGGACAAAACATAAGAAAGTATATAAAACCAAGCATGGAACATCAAAAATTATGGATATGTTTGCAACGTATCAATAGGTATCATTCATGTTGTGCCACACCAATTTTGTCCTCTGTCTAGAACCCTAGGGAATCCTAGCGGCAAGCATATCTACCAGCTGCGAAATAGACACAACCTCTTTGTAATTCACAAGCAGATGTACAACTTGCCCGAACACAACCCTCTCGCAACCAAAATCAAGTTTTGTAGTGTACTGGCGAACATGAATTGTGAACTCATATAGGTCCCTTGTATCAAAGTTGTGCCTAATTTGATTAAAAAGGGGAACTTTTTAGTTCATTCGATTCTATCATACCGTAACTAATCTACTTGTTAGATAAGGCACAGATAAGAAAAATTCACCTCTCACTCTTCTACCGGGTTTTTTCTTCGAGATCTGGGTGCCGCATCCGCCCACTAGAGCCGAACAATCCGCCGTCGGCCTTGCTTTTCTCTTCAACCCTCTGCTCGTAGGTACCTTGGGAGCAGAATCCTTGCTAGCCTCCTCGCTAACCGGGGCTCAAGACCTCGCCGCTGCTTCGTGTTGAGCCCCAGACTCTAGCCCCGACGGACCCGAATCAGTCGATGACGTAGCTAGAACCTTCGCCTTGCAAGACATGATGGGCCACTGCCGTCGGATTCAGTGTCGGGGGAGGGAGAAAAAAGGTCCTCTGCGACCGACAGATTCAGGGTCGGGGAAGGGAAGAAAAGGGACCGCCGCCGCTGCAGCCAGATTTAGTGTCGAGAGTTAGGAAAGTACAGTAATGGATTTGCCCCTATGACACGTGCAGGGTGGCTAAGAAGAGTGACTAGCGAAGAAGGGGCACAACAGGACCTAGTGTAACAGAATATCCTTACTTAACAGGCTTGATTTGAAAATATTGGGTTTGGCCATCATTCACTCGAAACACCCCTGTCAGCAATTGGCGCCTGAACTTTTCGAATCACGGTGATTAAAATCAACTCGGGTACCGTGGTGCACATGAGTTTGAACTTTCGGGCCGCAAAATGATATTCTCCGAAGTATGAGGGGAGCGAGGTTTGATGCTCGTTTAGATCGACCCTTTTCTAGTGCATCGTCTGCCACGTTCAAATGTCGAAAACAGGCTTCTCCAGATCAGCCTCCTGCATCGCCAAAGAAATGTTATGCATATCAAGTAAGAACATGAGGAAAAATTAATGCAGGTTGTTCCATGGATTTATATACCAGCTTTTCCTTGAAGAGATCATGGTTGCGATTTACCGCACTATGTGTTCCTTCGCGTCTACGGTTGGCCTTGTTCCGCTCGCTCATGGCCTTAAACTCGGTGACTTCCCCTAGCCACCCCATGGCCAATGCCTCCCATGCGTCTTCTTTCTCATCAACCCACTGGGGCATAACCTGCAAAATCAATACTCATTTGAAAAACAGATAATGCAATTGCAACTTAGCAGCAACATAGAATCTCAGTGAAATTTTCATACCAACATGTAATTGGCCAACATCATCTTAGGCAGGTTCTTGACATTGTCTTCCTTCTTGGCCCTCTCGCCATGCTCAACCTTGAAGTGATTCATAGCTGTATGCTTTTCATTATACCACTTCTATTATATCAACTTCTGGCAAGCCCCAGCAAATTCGTATCCACCTTGGCCTCATCCTCCAGAAGCACCCTATAATGGGCCTTTAATCATGCATAAAACTTTTGTGAGAGTCATTAGTTAGCATGGTGGGGTCATCAACTATGAATGAAACTCGAGAGCACCCTTATCGAAAACTTGGTAATCACAGTCTCAGAAGCTCTAACGAATGGCGCTCACTCGGCGGCCTCATAGTCCGCCCAACAGAGGGTTAGCTTCCTCTCGCCACCGGGGACCACAGTGTACATGCCTGGCCAAAACTTCCTAATCAGCACTCCAACCAAGATGTTAGGCATACATCGCCCCTCAGGATATGTCCAATTGCTACACAATAATTAAACATTAGTACATGCCAAATTGTTATGACCAAAAATGGAATTACATGTTCAAAATTAGTATAGCCACTTACTCAACACCTTTAGGCTTAATGAGGGTTTGCTCCTCCTCGGTTCTAGGTTCCTTTTCCTCAGGAGGGACACCCGCTTCCCCACGAATCGGCAATGCCTTCTTTGCCACCCCCTCTCTGTCTCCTCCTGTAACACCCCAGCATTTAGGAATCAACGAAGGGTAGAAATAGGAATCTGCGCATGTGCATACATTCATCTGTAAAATCCGGGTAAATTTTACGCCAAACAAAAACCTAGAGATCAAAGTTTCTTTCACTATATAGAGGTAGGAATAGCTCTCTGTAGTGATTGCTATAAATTTTGACATGGCCTTTAGGCATTATTGTGTTTTGGGGGGGAATGTTTTGAATTCAAATTTGAAATTGAATTTTTTAAAATATATTTAAAAATTAGATGTTAGAAACATAAAGTGGATTTCTAAAATGAAGTATTAACATTGTTGGATTATATTATAGATATATTAAACAACAATATGAGTTTAAGACAAGGAAATTCAAATAACAAATGAATTCTTATTTCTTTTCTTTATTCCATAATAATATTACAAATGGGGATAATTCCATCAAACAGATTATTACAAGGAATAGAGTCCAATAAAATGAATCTTTATTAAATCAAAGGAATATTATTATAAGATTCTTTACAAAGAGAATAGAAATAAGATTACAATGAGAATCTATACTACCTATCTAATCCTATACTAAGTCTTGACAATCCAGATCTTGTTCCTGCAAAATAAGATAAACCACTCAAATAGAAACAAAAGATTAGTTGATTAGTTTTACTCTTAGTGGTGAACAGTGAAGTGCACTGTTCATATTACATCATAGAGTAATTAAAAAAGTGGCAAGTTTCACCAATGTGCAGTATCTGTTCTTTTAAGCAAATAGCTCTAATGCCACATTAGAAGCCAAGTAGAGAGGGGTAAGTTTCACCAGGATGGTAACCAGTAAATGGGTAGGAAGTGAAAGTTAGATTACTTGATCTAATCCATACACATCCAAGCAGCAAGGCAGCTTAGTCATCTAACTACATGTTGTGTGTTGTCGACATAGCAGTAGTCCAAGCCGTCAAAAGAAACACTCAGTTGTGGCATAGCTACTAGTGTTTACAATCTATCTCCATCTTCTCAAGCACACAACAAGAACAAAGTGAGCATGTACACTTCCCAAACAAATACACCAGCTAGTTTACCAAATCAACCATCATATCACCACGGAATGGTGACATAAGGAGGGGGTGGTGCAGGAGGATAGCAAGCATAAGCACAAGGTCACAGGAGCAAGGAGGAGTAGAAGCAGAACCTGGGGTGTGCAGAGCAGGCTCCAAGAGGTGATCAGGCCACCAAGATCAAGACAACAACCTAAAGCAACACCACAACAGCACCAGCAAGCAACTTGTGTGGTGAGTTTATACAAAACCATCACATGTTAAATCTTAGATAAACATGTGTTGTTTCATATAAGATATTCTTATAAAAGCACCCAAGTGGGGTGTATCCATCACAGAAGAGATTAAAATAAAGACAAACAATCAATCTTTGCAAACCACTCCAAGATCTCAGCCTGTGCATCATTGATCTTGGAGAATAAAACATGTTTTTACATCCACATATACAACAGCCTTAAATGAATGTTTCTGGGCACATACAATGGATGGAAGCACCTCAGAAACTAGTTCATCTTAAGGATCTACAATACACAACATGGGTTATCAAATCATTTTCTTAAAGGCTATAAGAATCATTGTCTTAAATTGATTACCAAAGCACACTTGAGAGGGAAACATTAGATAAAAACCTTAGTTTTTATCCAGCATAGCCTCAGACCAGCATGATAGGGTTGGTGAAGTTAAAGAGTACCACGGGCTAATCCATCAAATAAAGTTTCTGAAGTCTAAGACATTCTAGAGTACAAATAGAAATAGCCAATATTAGGAACAGACTTGTGTACCATTCAAATGAAGGTTTCACAAGGATTCATCCTAACCAAGAAGTTTCTACCAGGGATTTCATAATCCAATGCTTTCAAAAGAATACTTAATCATTTTCCTAACATAGTATTTAGGAATCATTCTAAGTTTACATAAGAAGCAACCAATAGGAATACATCAGTAGTATTTGAACAGAAGGCCAACTATATGTTCCAGTATGGAACAAATTGATGGCTCAATATATTGAGCTTGTTGGGGAACCCCAAGAGGAAGCTATGCTGAGCACAGCAGCAATTTTTCCCTCAGTTATGAAACCAAGGTTCTTGAACCAGTAGGAGCAAGGAAACACTTCCAAGGTGTTGTTTCCAACTTGGAATCCTGCACAACACAACCACAAAACTTTGCTCCCAACTTAGAGTGAGGTTGTTAATCTCACCGGTTTTGCTGAAAACAAAGGATTAAACATATTGTGTGGAAGATAGTAATTGCTTGCAGAAAGTAAACAGAAAACAGTAAATAGATTGTAGATTGATGGTAAAAGAATGGACCGGGTCCATAGTTCACTAGAGGTGATTCTCCTTAAGATAGATGACATGTTGGGTGAACAAATTACAGTGGGGCAATTGACAGACACCGAGAAAGCATCATGCATATACTAATCATTTTGACTCCTATGAGATTTGATTGGGCATTACAACCTTATACATAGACCATAATCCAACTACATCTATGACTAATAATCCACCTTCAGGTTATCATCCGAACCCCCTCCAGTGTTAAGTTGCAAGGAACAGATAATTGCATTAAGCAAACTGTGTAAAGTAAACAATACGATTGCCCTATGGACAAAGGATTGTTGTCTTCTCCCTAGTAGCAACAGCACATCTAGTACCTTAGAGATTCCTGTCACTTCCCCAGATTACTAGAGGCATGAACCCACTATCGAGCATAAATACTCCCTCTTGGAGTTGCTAGCATCTACTTGGCCAAGATAGCTACTAACAACGGAAAGCATGCAAGATCACAAATAACATAGGCATGATAGAATAAATAATCAATCTGAAATAGCATCTCAATATCCATCGGATCCCCACAAACACAACATGTAGGATTACAAATATATGATCTTGATCATGAACGGAGCTCACAAGATCTAAACATGGTAGCACAAAGGAGGAGAACCAACCATCTAGCTACTACATGGACCCGTAGTCTAGGGATGAACTACTCATGCATCACATCGGAGGCAGGCATGATGATGAAGAAGTCCTCCAGGGTGATCTCTCCCCTCCGCTAGGGTGCCGGGAAGAGCTTCAGATCCCTCCCAATCTAGGGATGGAGATGACGGCAGCTATAGAATCTTTCGTGGAATTTTGATCGGGTACTTAGGGTTTTAGTCCCGAGAGGCTTTTATAGGCGAAGGGGAAAGGTCGATGGAGCACCAGGGGGCCACACCCCCTGGTGGCATGCCCCCAGGCCGCACCGCTACCAGGTGTGGCCGCCCTGGTGCGCCACTTCGTCTCCCCTCCGGACTATGTGTTGCTTCGGGTAAAATATTGACTTTGTCATTTTTCCCGTGCAATTCCAAGAATATTTCCTTACTAGCTTTTCTGAAACCAAAAACAATAGAAAACAGACAATTGGCACTGTGGCATCTTGTTAATAGGTTAGTTCCAGAAAATTTGTAAAAATACTCCAAAGTGTGGACAAAACATAAGAAAGTAGATATAAAACAAGCATGGAACATCAAAGAATATAGATAGGTTTCCAACGTATCACAGATCCACTCACAGCATAGATTAGAGTCACAGTATTCAAAGATTGCAAGTGACAGTAACTCAATATTATAGAAGGATACAGTTAACAGAGCCACTGTCAGCAATTTCAAAGACCACCAATGTATAGTACTTCTGCACAAACTAATCACCATCAATTATTCCTAAATTGTTCATTGCCTCAGTAATCACAAAACTAGTGGGGCAAATCTTAACACAGAGGATGAACCCTAAGTATGGATTTCTCACCATAAGCACCCACAGAGTTGCAAGGGAGAACCAGATGGGGAGAGAGAGGTAAACATACATGTAGTCCTCGCTGAAGTTTAGAAGAGGAAGCAGAGGGGCCGACGAGTGCACACGGCGGCACGGGGAGCACCCGAGGGCGCTACAACCCGCGCAGAGTGATGTCTACAAGTGCACAGATCGTTTATAGCTAGTTTCAAAGTTCAGATATCGATCCCACAGGGAGCCCAAAGGTAAGTGTTTATTGGTGAAGTCTCTGTCACACCCGAAGTTGTCACAGGTCTTAAAGTGAATTAATTGCAAGCATTGAAATAAGAATGGGGTTTGATTAAATGCGATAGATTTAAATAAAACTAAAATGTAAACTTCAGAAATAAAATGCATAAAAGTAAAGAACAACTTTGTTTGTTTGTTGGTTTCTGCAGATGGTGAATGAAGGCGCGTGGAAATTCAGTTCATGGTGATAGTGAATGTCCCAGGTGGACGAGTATGAGTGTAACAATTATAATCTTATAGATATATGTGTAGGCGAGCAAATTAGCTGGAACTTCTCTTGGTAGATTTCATCGCAACTTCAATAATCCTACTAGCCTGCTACCAAAACCATGGTTAAACACTAGACGATTAAGACCCTTCAGGTTGCTTAGCGATTAAGCTCCTTGGATCGGACTAATGCAATAAGCATAGTGGTTACTCGTTATCCTCGAGTCAACTACCTTTCCATTAAAATCCCTGTGTCACCCAGGGGTCGCCGGTCCACTAGCGAGCAAGATCTTATATGCGTAGAACAAGGTATCATGTTGTCTGGGCCCTTAATTGGACAATAGGCATTAAGCATCCCACAAATAGTCAAGCACACATAATATAGTAATTAGAATCAATCACAATACTAACGGAAAATATATGAAGGAACATCACATCTCACCAATCCCCTACATCTCTCATGCCCAAGGGAATTACTCACACATGATAGAAGAACGGATCATCAATATAATCAAATAAAGGGAATTCGTCTTGGTATTACCGTGGAGATCCACAATATGAATAGAAAAATATCCAACACAATTCAAGATGGGAAGAAACAATCTTAAACCCTAATCTCGCAAGGTGGAGATCCCTCTCTCTCTCAAGTACAAGTAGTGGCTATGGAGGTGTATTGGCTAGGAGGTCGAAGATCGTGGAGCGAGATGAAGAACGTCTTCTCCTTCTCCGGATCCCTTCTTTCTCCCTTCTGGATGGTGTGGCGGCTGCTGCGTTGTGTTTTCGTCCCCATCCCTTCATGGAAGTTGTCCCTTTTGACAAGACAGAGGCGGCGACAGCTATATGGCGGGAACTATACGGTCATTCCTGCCGTATAGTTGGTTGTTAAACCGTTTGTGAGCTCCCCTCGTGTTCTTCCAAATTGGGACTTTCTTTTTTTCTCCAAAATATTGTATTTATCTAGTTAAATCCTTCTGTTGATGTCCAAAACCTGAAACACACATTAAAATCCAAGTTTTCTTTGCTACCGAAGTATTAACGTTAGGTAAAGCCAGAAAACGATCAAATCCGAGAGAAAACCATCAATAAAAGCCATTAAAAGTGTGTCAAATCTCACAGCTATCACCGAGCCATGAGGCGGTAGCCACAGTCACACGTGCAGCAGCGGCGGCACCACAGGGTCACCAGAGCCACAACACAGCATCACGGAGGCGGAGGAACACCACATCACTGACAACCACCAAACTCTAGGGTTCGGGGTGGAGTCAACCTGGACGGGAGAAGGGTCCAGAGCGAATCGAACAGGACCAGTCGACGGAGTGACACCGACTACCTCTCCATGCACCACGGTGGTGGCCAGGAAGGCCCAGGGAGGCGATAATCAAGCAGCAACGATGCCGGCGACACCACGCCGCAGCTGGGCGAGGAAGAACACGAGAGAGTGAGAGAGGTGAGGGGTGCGTACTGGGCCGGTGTGGTCCAGTACCCCTCAGTGGAGCGGGTTTGACTAGCTCAGGTGGGCCGAGTCAGGGCTGGGCCAGCAA
Organism: Avena insularis; assembly: GCA_023614405.1. Lineage (NCBI taxonomy): Eukaryota > Viridiplantae > Streptophyta > Magnoliopsida > Poales > Poaceae > Avena > Avena insularis. The sequence goes on from CM042684.1 coordinate 363,293,448, forward strand.
CATGGGCCTGATCCAGAAATAAGTCAAGTCCAAATGATTTATTAAAAGACCAAAATACCCCTAGGACTTAAAAGGTTCTAAGAAATAAAATAAAAATCCTAAAAATATAAAAAAAAATACCAATGAACTCCTAAAAGTATCCTCTATTCAAAAATAATAATAGAGAGAATTTTTGGTAATTAAAATTTGAATTATTATTATGAACTAATATATTCCTTCTGGAATTTTATAAAAATATAAAAAAAACTTAAAATTGAATAAAATTCATCTTTAAGATCCTAAAGGGAAGTACTGTTATAAAAACATACTAGTTTGTATTTTTGAAATGTAAATCAAGTGTGATAAAAATAAAGTCTTATTTCCAGGTGGACGAGTATGAATGTAATAATTATAATCTTATAGATATATATGTAGGCTAGAAACCCATAATTAGCTGGAACTCCTCTTGGTAGATTTCATCCCAACTTGAATAATCCTACTAGCCGACTACCAAAACCATGGTCAGACACTAGACGATTAAGACCCTTCAGGTTGCTTATCGATTAAGCTCCTTGGATCGGACTAATGCAATAAGCACAGTGGTTAATCATTATTCTCGAGTCAACTAGCTTTCCATTGATATCCCTGCATCACCCAGGGGTTGCCGGTCCACTAGCGAGCAAGATCTTATCTGCGTAGAACAAGGTATCATGTTGTCTAGACCCTTAATTGGACAACAGGCATTAAGCATCCCATAGATAGTCAAGCACACATAATATAGTAATTTGAATCAATTACAATACTAATGGAAAATATATGAAGGAATATCACATCTCACCAATCCCCTACATCTCCCACGCCCAAGGGAATTATTCACACATGAGAGAAGAACGGATCATCAATATAATCAAATAAAGGGAATTCGTCTTGGTATTACCGTGGAGATCCACAATAAGAATAGAAAAATATCCAACACAATTCAAGATGGGAAGAAACAATCTCAAACCCTAATATTGCAAGGTGGAGATCCTTCTCTCTCTCAAGTACAAATAGTGGCTATGGAGGTGTATTGGCTAGGACGTCGAAGATCGTGGAGCGAGATGAAGAACATCTTCTCCTTCTTCTCTGGATCCCTTCTTTCTCCCTTCTGGATGGTGTGGTGGTTGCTGCATTATGTTTTCGTCCCCCGTCCCTTCATGGAAGTTGTCCCTTTTGACAAGACAGAGGTGGCGGCAGCTATACAGCGGGAACTATACGGTCATTCCCACCGTATAGTTGGTCGTTAAACCGTCTATGAGCTCCCCTCGCGTGCTTCCAAATTGGGAATTGCTTGTTTTCTCCAGAATATTGTATTTCTCTAGTTAAATCCTTTTGCTGACGTCCAGAACCTAAAACTCACATTAAAATCCAAGTTTTCTTTGCTACCGAAGTATTAGCGTTAGGTAAAGCCAGAAAACGATCAAATCCGATAGAAAACCATCAACAAAAGCCATCAAAAATGTGTCGAATCTCACAGCTATCAACTCCCCCAAGCTTAGATGTTGCTTGCCCTCGAGTGATAAGGAAATAAGGAAGAATAGCAGCAATTTGAGACTAAGAGTAAAGGAACTCACAAGTTTGAATTGATGTCAAATTATTTTCTTCACAATTTCTGCAATCTTAAATATGATCATACAAGTATTCACAAGATTGCACTGAGTCCACTTCCTAACCACATATATCTTGCTAGAAAATAAATCATATGCCCAAGAGAGTGTCGAAAGTTTTATCAAGGAAGGTGAGACAAATTCTTTTGGTGCCTCTCTTTGTTGAGAGATGAAAACTTTTTTTTCTTGCTCAATTACCCAATTAAAAGTATTCGAGTTGGCATCAAAATATTTAATTTAAGAACAACTCATCTACTCCCATGTCAAAATTTCAAGACTCTCAAAGCACCTTTTCTTTCACTTGTCTTTCAAAAACTTCAGCTCTTTCATAGGGAAATTATGCCACTATTTTTAACATGTTAATTGGGGTTGTGTTGTGCACTCATAACCATGTCAATAGATAATGTTGAGCAATAATGGGTCAGAGGAGTACTACAACTTCACTTGGAACGTGAAACCATGAGGAGAATAAATTTTTTACACGTCATAGCATTGGTGCTACAGACGTTTACATAACTCAATAGCCGAAATCAAGTGGTTTCCCATATTTAGATCGTTCGTTGCCAGCAGAGTTAATAGTTCCCCATGGAGCACGAAAAAGTTATAATGACGCGCATAAAGAAATATCTTACAGTAATTATTAGAAAAAGTAGTGGCATAATTTCTACTACTTCGAAGCATCAATTTAATCAAACAATTTCAATCAAGGGTACTATCGAGTCTATTTATATTAAGCACAATTGGGATGGAGTAGTTCTAAATCAAATTCTTTGAGCTAAAAATGGACTCAAGTCATCTTTCAGATGCTTTTTCTTGTTGTAAAAATGTAGGAAGTATTTTAACCAAGTTCATTTCTCATTGTTTCAAAGCTAAAAAGGAGACACTAGCAAAGGAATAGAATTTGTAGGATAACAAGCTAAGTGGGGAGTGACTCTAGTGCAAACAAGTAAATATTTGTAGGAACAATTTAAGGTTGCAAGGAGTGGGATGAAAAGAATGTGATACCTCCTCTTTCTTGCTTCGTTCTTGTATTCGAGTCGAACCTCTCCTATATTTCCATATTTCCAAATCACCTGAAATCAAGCAATCTCCGAGAGAAACAAAGAAACAAACTTGCAAATAAGATTACAACTAATTTTTTTGTATTTTTGGTTTAGGAATGCAAAACTGAAAATAAACATGCAATTTTTGAAGAAAATAAATCAAATGAAGAAATAAAAACATGAATGCAAAGTTTTGGAGGTTTTCAAACCTCCCCCACACCTAGGTTGTTGCCATGCTCAATTGTTGCCGTCATTTGGCGGCTGGTGCGGGTACTGCTGGTAGAAGTCGGGGAAGTGAGTCATGAAGTGACTAAAGTTGTGAGTCAAAGTGTTCACATCCTGAAGAGTGTGGTCGATCTCCCCAATGCGTTGGTTGAGCTGCTAGAACTCCTTATAGGGGACGTAGCCGTACCCCTGCTGTGGCTGATTAGGCCACGGTTCCCAGGCTCCTCCTGGCTGCTGTTGCTGTCCTTCCCAAGTAGGGTTGTGCCCCTACTCTCCCTCCTTCTCATGTTCGTTCTCTTGCTCATCTTGTTGCCCTTCATCTTCCTCCTCCTCGGCCTAATGCACGGCCAAGATCTCTGTCACTTGGTCCTTGGTGAGGATCCAAGTGTCCTTCTCCACAATCGAGAATGCCTCGGGGCATGGCAACTAAACCTGCTCAATCTGTGTATCATCAAGATAACAAAATTGATATGCTCGGAACCTTCGGTTAGCATGGTAAACCCCAAGGAAGCTACAAGCAGTCAAATATTTGACATCCATAAGTTTGGAGCCATCAATAGGTTCCATAACAGGTAGTACAATGTTCAATGCATAGGCAAGGTGAGTTACCAATCCACAAATGCGAATATCACCTTTGGCCTTGTTGCTCTGGTGGCGGAAGTGATGGATGAGTAGAGCTGTAGGATAGGGGCTTTGCGTTGCACTAGGTAAGAGAGCCTTGGTGATCATTGCCATGTCCGCATTGGCCATGGAACCAGTATCACCCCTTCCCAACATTGTGTTGGCGAGGAACAAAGCAAAGTAGAGAATGGTTGGATTCTGAAAGGTGGACATCTTCTTCTGATAGAAGTGACTGCCACCATTAACAGAAACAACCTCCCGGGTCTCTCCACTTGTGATGATATAGAGGTTAGTAATATTGGGCTCCCTATTACGAGGGAGGCTAAAGGCATCACAAAATTATTCGAAGCTTATGTCATAGTGCTGCCGGTTCATGTTGAAGCTGATAGTACACATGTTACCTTTCTCCTCATGGTCGTTGTAGAAGGAAGCAAGGAACTCATGGGTGATCTTGGCATAGGTGTCATGGCTTGCGAAGCTGATCACCGCCAACCCCAACCTACTACACATGAAGTCAAAGTCTGTCTTCAACCCTGTCATGGTGAGAAAGTTGTGGTCGACCCAACGTGTGGGCAGCACCCTCCTTGATGCGACAATTTCCATCTTGGAGTTGTGCGGGGCTCGGGCTCCCCAACTTGAGCCCTCTCCCCGTTGGCGCTTGCTCAAACAAAAAAGGCTACCAATTTTGTTCATCATGATGCACTGAAAAATTTCACCATAAAATCTTAGGCATATAGTTTCTATATAATATATGAACGATTCTACGTGGAAAAATTCAATCCTTACGTGAGAAACTAATACGGAAAAGTAAATAATCTTGAGTTCATCCACTAGATCAATGTGAGAGTTTCAACCATGGAAATCTGAAAATAAAGCATGGATAGGGAGAGAAACATACCGATCTGTTGATTCCCCCACTCAAACGAACGAAATCCGCGAAGAATCAAGAGTTCTAGGTGGATTTTGAGGGGTTTGGAGAGAGAATATGAGAGAAACAATGAAGAGAGGAGGAAGATCTAGCCGTCCCGGTGCGATTTTGTGATCACACCAAACTATACGACTGGAGCTATACGGGCGGGTGATGGTGCTCCGCCCGTATAGTTGCGGCGGTGCCGCCAACTAGGGTTTCTTTATACAGGGAAACAGCTATACAGGCGCAACTATACGGCCGGGTCAAATTGATCATGCCGTATAGTTGGTCGTTAAATTGGCTGTCTCTCGAGGTGGATTTCTAAAACTGGCATCCATATCTATACGACCGGAACTATACAGCCGGAATTTTTATTCCCGCCATATAGTTGGTCGTTAAACTCTCAGTACCTTTGGAATAAAATTGTACGGAGGCATTGATATCTATACGGCCGGAATTATATGGCCGGATTTTTTATTCCCGCCGTATAGTTGGTCGTTAAACTCTCAGTACCTTTGGAATAAAACTTTACGAAGGCATCGATATCTATATGGCCGGAATTTTTATTCCTGCCGTATAGTTGGTCGTTAAGCTGTCTTCGTCTCCAAAGAACGGAACTATACGGCCGGAATTTTTATTCCCGCCATATAGTTGGTCGTTAAACCACCAGTAATCATCAACAAAATTCTGTTTCTTCGAGGATACCTTCTTATTCCATAACTTAGCGAAATACCAGGGTTTTAACAGAAAATTGATAACAAAAACCGTCGACCAACATTAGCATATTAAAAGCAAAATTTTAGCTTCTGTAAAATAGAAACGCAAACTTTCATTCTAATTATTATTCTCTACTCATTCAATCAATATTTCTACTACTCTTTGACAACTGCATCTTCACGGGCGTGCTTCCGCAAGAATGTCTGTGAAAAAGTGGTGGGAATACGATGAACTTTTTATTCTTCTAATCTACTAAATTGATGAAAATGGATCGACTCCCATTAAGCTTTTATTAAGAGTGGTTTAATAACTCAACATTTTCTCTCTTCTCGAATTCTTACCTTTGGTTGCCACTTATCAATGGCACTTACCACATGAACTCGTTTTGCCGGCGGAACATATCTTTACCTTGCTTCTAGCTTCTTTGGAAAATATCAGATGATTTTAGCATCATAAACATTGAAGATTGTCTTCCCTTCTGCAAATCTACTGACGCACCTGTAGTACTGAGGAAGGGTCTTCCAAGTATTATAGATAATATTTCATCTTCTAGCATTTCAAGAATGATAGAATCAGTGGGAATAACATGCTCGTCTATCCTAAGTAAGACATCCTCAATCATACCAGTAGGTTGTTTAGTGGACTTGTCTGCCATCTGTAAAGTTATAGTAGTAGGAGAATACTCCCCTAATCCCAATCTTTTATAAAGGGAGTATGACATTACACTAACTCCTGCTCCTAGATCACATAAGGCATTATGAATATCTTTTTTACCTATCAACCATGATATAGTTGGTATTCCGGGATCTCCAGACTTAGATAATAGCTTCCCGTTAGTAGGGTAGCTAGTTACCATAGTAATAGTTTCAGTTATTTCTTTCTTTCTACTAAGAATATCATGAAGGAATTTACCATATGTAGGGACTTTGATTGCATATACAAATGGAATTTCCAGACGAAGGTCACTAAGTGCCTTTGTCAAAGAATTATAAATTACCTCATTCGGTGCTTTCTTTTTTCGGTCTGGATAAGGAAGCTTTTTCTCACCTGGCTTGCTCTTATCTTTTACCTTTTTCAGGGGGTTAGGCTCTTTTGTTGCTTTGTTTTGTTGTTGCTTATTGCTTTTCTTCTTCTCTACTACAACAACTTCACCATATTTACTTGTTTCTTTATCTTCTCTTGGATCAACTGTTTCTGCATTAGAGTCACAATGATCTTCCTGTGCATCATTGTGATCCTCCTGGATTTGCTCTTGCGTCCCAGTTTCATCTTGAGGATCCACCAACGTATCATCTCCTTGACTTGCTTCAAGCAAGGCTAATTCCTTGCACTCTTTTTCAGCTTCGTATTCCGGTGGTCCTAAGGGTCATGTAACAATTGCACCCCTTCTTATGACAACATTAGTAGAAACATAAATATCTTTATCATCACGAAGAAAAATTTGATAACCAGATGCTATTTGTTCACACTAGGTTTCAATCATACTAAGATACTTATGAAATTGTTTTATTTCTTGGCCAATCTCATCATAATTTTCAGTGAGTTCTGCCAAAATCTTTTTGTGTTTTTGGAAATACTTATGCAAGTTATTATGAGATTTTACTTGTCGATGTTTCGATTCTTGAAAAACTTTTATAGTTTCATCTTCTTCAGTTAAGACTTGTAACAAATCCTTTTTGTTTTCTTTAGCAAGTTCAGAAGGTATACCTTTTTGTTTCATAGTTTTACGTACCTCGTGTTGGGTCCGCAGCATAGAAAACAAAAAATTTCCTACGGTGTGAACTACACGCCAAGATCTATCTACTAGGTACAAAGCAATGGGTGGACATACATCCAACAAGAACTTACCCTCATAGACAACGAGATTTGTTAACGAGTAGGAACTCGTGGTTGATGTAGTCGTATACTTGCCGATCTCAAGATCGTGATCAAGTCCAGCAGGTCCGGCTCCAGCACATCCACTAGATCCAGCTCCAGCACCACCAAGTCCAGCACCGCAAAGCAGTGGTGCATCCGTGATCGCACACACGTCCGGTACCCCGACAACCTCCGTCCCTCGCTCCAGCAAAGCAGCGGAAGCAGCAACTCCTTTCCAGATAAAGCCACCGGGAACATGTATCTCGCTAATCCGAGACCATGGGGAATAATACTAGAGGGGAGAGAGATCCTTCACAAGGAGGTGTGAGTGAGAAGTGAGGAGGGGGTGGCCTTTTATAGGAGGAGGGGGGTGCCCCTCCTTCATGGACGGTGCATGGAGGGGGTGACCCTTCACCTCCTCCATTCATGTGGTGGTAACCCCTCCACATTAAAATGCCCCTTCACGTTCTCTTTTAAAGTCTCCACTTTAAATGCATTAAATTTCTCCAAATTTAATGCTCTCTCATTTAATAAAACTCTTTTATTATTTTTATTCAGAATTTTGTTAATTACTTTAATTAACAAACATTCACATAAAACCCCCTGCAACATTTCAATATTACATGCAGAACCAATTTCAGCAATTTCACCCAAAATAGTTTCGGTGTCTATTGAAATAATTAGAGCGCTTTCTTAAATCTTTATCTGAAACATATTTGCTCCAAATGGTGTCGGTATCCCTTAAGTGTGTCACCATACGGTTCGCGTATAATGCAGACATGATCGAGACCCCTCTCCGATCAATAATCAGCAGCGGGACCTAGAGATCCATACTGACTCCTACACATTCGACGATGACTTCTGTGATTGTGAGAACCTTTAACGCTAGTAACTAAATCCCTTTGTCCCGCGATTTATTACATGTCCGAGATTCAATCATCGGTATCTCCATACCTAGTTTGATCTCGTTACCGACATGCACTCTTTTCTCGTTCCCGTGATGTAACATTCTAGTGATCACATCACTTGCTTGCGAGCTATTTCAATGTGATATCACCGAGAGGGCCTAGAGTATATCTATCCGTCATCGGGATGGACAAATCCCACTCTTGATCCATGAGCCTCAACCTAACACCTTCAGAGTAAGAACCCACCTTTATAGTCACCCATACGGTGACGTTTGATGTTATCAAGATACTCTTCCGGTGTTAGCAATTAACATGATCTCATGGTCTAAGGATAAAGATTACTTCGTATGATGTTATAGCAATATAAACATAATGACTTTGATCGTAATTCTATACTTCGTATGAATGTTCATCACATTATTCCACCAATGGTGTGACCTTGTTATTAACAACATCCAGTGTCCATGATTAGGAAACCTTGATCATCTTGTTAATCAACAAGCTAGTCTATAAGAGAGGCATAACTAGGAACCCTTTTTGTTTATTAAACACACATGTATTGATGTTTCCGATCAATACAATTCTAGCATGTAAAATAAACATTTATCATAAACATGGAATAAGATAATAACCACTTTATTATTGCCTCTCGGGCATATTCCCTTCACCTCGGGCATAAGATCAGGAGTTATCCGAAGTATCCCTTTTTCCGGCTTAATGCCAAAATCAGGATTATATAAAGAATCATTCTTAGCCCTAGTAGACATTAATTCCAAACACTCTTTAATTGTCAAGGTATTTATTGATCCTCCTGCTGAGAAGTCAAGAAGTTCTCTATATTGAGTATTGAGACCATGGTAAAATAAATGGCAAATTGTTAGTTCAGAATAGCCATGATTAGGAATACTATTGATCATCCAAAAGAATCTTCCCAGGCTTGTGAGTAATTCTCTCCCACTTTGTGACTAAAGTTTCCTATGTTCTTTCTTAGTTCAGTTACCTTTTTAAAAGGAAGAAACATATTTATGAATTTAGTAATGCATTTTTCCAACATTTAATGTAATGGTGAGGGAGAGAATATAACCAATCTAGAGCTTTACCTTTAAGAGACCATCAAAATAATTTAAGACAAGAGAAGTCTCTTGGTAAACCTTTTGGTCCAAGCAATGTTATCACATCGTCAAACTGTCTTACATGCCTTCCTGGATCTTCATCTTCCCTTCCACTGAAAGCTTTTTCCTGCAAAATTTTAATAATTCCACCATCAAATCGATATTCTCTAACTCCAGGATTAGGGACTCTATTGGTTGTTTAAAAATTCAGAACTTGGAGCACTGTATTCCCTGAGAGTTTTCTTAGGTTTCGGAGGAGTTGTCCTATAAATAGACATGATTTCCATAATATCACTCAGGTTTTCAACTTCAACTTTATTTGATCTTAAAAGTTTTTCAATAATTTCTTCGCGCCTCTAAGCAGGCATGCGCTCAATATAATCCAGCAGGTAGGTCCTACCAGAACGTGTAGACCCTTTGTCTCCTAAGGAGAACATTCTGTAGTAGCAACACCTGAAATGTCAAAAGACAAACACTTAGCGCTTAGCTCCCTGGCAACAGTTCCAGAAAATAGCTTGATGTCTGCAAGTGCACATATCGTTTGTAGCTAGTTTCGAAGTTGAGATATCGATCCAACAGGGATCCCAAAGTTAAGTGTTTATTGGTGAAGTCTCTGTCACACCCGAAGTTGTCATAGGTCTTCGAGTGAATTGATTACAAGCATTGAAATAAGAATGGGGCTTGATTAAATGCGATAGATTTAAATAAAACTAAATGTAAATTTCAGATATAAAATGCATAAAAGTAAAGAATGACTTTGTTTGTTTGTTGGTTTCTGTAGATGGTGAAATAAGGCGCGGGGAAATTCAATTCATGGTGATAGTGAATGTGCCAGGTGGACAAGTATGAATGTAACAATTATAATCTTATAGATATATGTGTAGGCAAGCAAATTAGCCGGAACTCCTCTTGGTAGATTTCATCCCAACTTCAATAATCCTACTAGCCTGCTACCAAAACCATGGTCAGACACTAGACGATTAAGACCCTTCAGGTTGCTTAGCGATTAAGCTCCTTGGATCGGACTAATGCAATAAGCATAGTGGTTACTCGTTATCCTCGAGTCAACTACCTTTCCATTGATATCCCTGTGTCACCTAGGGGTCGTCGATCCACTAGCGAGCAAGATCTTATCTGCGTAGAACAAGGTATCATGTTGTCTGTGCCCTTAATTGGACAATAGGCATTAAGCATCCCACAGATAGTCAAGCACACATAATATAGTAATTAGAATCAATCACAATACTAATGGAAAATATATGAAGGAACATCACATCTCACCAATCCCCTACATCTCCCACGCCTAAGGGAATTACTCACACATGAGAGAAGAACGGATCATCAATATAATCAAATAAAGGGAATTCGTCTTGGTATTATCATGGAGATCCACAATAAGAATAGAAAAATTTCCAACATAATTCAAGATGGGAAGAAACAATCTCAAACCCTAATCTCGCAAGGTGGAGATCCCTCTCTCTCTCAAGTACAAGTAGTGGCTATGGAGGTGTATTGGATAAGAGGTCGAAGATCGTGGAGCGAGATGAAGAACGTCTTCTCCTTCTCCAGATCCCTTCTTTCTCCCTTCTGGATGGTGTGGTGGTTGCTGCGTTGTGTTTTCGTCCCCCATCCCTTCATGGAAGTTGTCCCTTTTGACAAGACAAAGGCGGCGACAGCTATATGGCGGGAACTATACGGTCATTCCCGCAGTATAGTTGGTCGTTAAACCGTTTGTGAGCTCCCCTCGTGTTCTTCCAAATTGGGACTTTCTTGTTTTCTCCAGAATATTGTATTTATCTAGTTAAATCGTTTTGTTGATGTCTAGAACCTGAAACACACGTTAAAATCCAAGTTTTCTTCACTACCGAAGTATTAGCGTTAGGTAAAGCCAGAAAACGATCAAATCCGAGAGAAAACCATCAATAAAATCCATTAAAAATGTGTCAAATCTCATAGCTATCACCGAGCCATGAGACAGCGGCCATAGTCACGCGTGCAGCAGCGGCGGCACCACAGGGTTACCAGAGCCACGACACAGCATCACGGAGGCGGCGGAACACCACATCACTGACAACCACCAAACTCTAGGGTTCGGGGTGGAGTCAACCTGGACGGGAGAAGGGTCCAGAGCGACTCAAACAGGACCAGTCGATGGAGTGGCACCGACTACCTCGCCATGCACCACGGTGGTGGCTAGGAAGGCCCAGTGAGGTGGTAATCAAGCAGCAGCGGTGCCGGCGACACCACGCCGCAGCGGGGTGAGGAAGAACACGCGAGAGTGAGAGAGGTGAGGGGTGCGTACTGGGCCGGTGTGGTCCAGTCCCCCTAGTGGAGAGGGTTTGACCAGCCCAGGTGGGCCGAGTCAGGGTTGGGCCAGCCCAATGGGCCTGGTCTAGATATTTAAAAGACAAGTCTAAATGATTTATTAAAAGACCAAAATACCCCTAGGACTTAAAAGGTTCTAAGAAATAAAATAAAAATATAAATAAAATACCAATGAACTCCTAAAAGTACCCTCTATTCAAAAAAAAAAATAGAGTGAATTTTTGGTAATTAAAATTCGAATTATTATTATGAACTAATATATTCCTTCTGGAATTTTATAAAAAAATAAAAAACACTTAAAATTGAATAAAATTCATCTTTAAGATCCTAAAGGGAAGTACTATTATAAAAAAATACTAGTTTGTATTTTTGAAATGTAAATCAAGTGTGATAAAAATAAAGTCTTATTTCCTTAAAGGAATTTTAGTTAAATATTTAAAAGAGTTAAAATATTAAATAAATTCATTTTTAAACTCTTAGAATAATACTAGTTATTATAATAATGCTAAATATCAAAATAATATGAATTTAATGATTTCTTGAATAATACTATTCTTTTATTAATTAAAAGAAATATAAAACCTTTATAAGGTGGATAAAACACGCAAAGAAGGAAAATAATAAATCATTGCATGACATTACTATGCATTGCATATTGCTTCTTTAAATATTGTCCTTACCGGGTAATAATGGTTTTCTATAGAAACCGGAGCTCAAGGTCAAGTGGAAGTATCCGACTTCACTACCTTGCAGTCACAAGGCAAGTTCACCATCTGCTCATGTCCTTTGAAGAGTCTTTATGAAAGTATTTGAAAATTGTGTGTTATCACCTATATTCTAAAAGAGACAGAAATAAGTATTTTCCCAAACAAATGAATGCTATTATCATCCTAAGTGATGATAAATACTAAGGATGACAGTGGAATATAGGATTCCAATGGTTGAACAACTAGGGCTTAATAACCCATGACATCAGTGATTCTAGCGCCGTATATTACGCATTAACCATGAGATTTGGAATGGGATGGAGAAGTCATCTATATCTTCTTCCTCTCGCATGCATCCGGATGTGTAGATCGTGGCTGTTATCCTCGTAGCGTGCATTAATTGGTAATTCGTAGAGGATATGCAGCATATGGGTGGGAACCCTCAACGTCCCACGATAGTTTTGGCATCTGAACGGTTTGTACCCACCATTGCCATAATTCGAGATGTGAGCATGGCATACACCAAGGGGACATGCGGGGTTGCGAAGGGGGCAGTGATTGGCTTGGATCATCTACTAGGCCCGACATCACGGAATTGTGTACGGGAAAGTATGCCCGGTTGTGCAACAAGGATTTGGTCTCTTATGGGTAAAGTAACGCACCTCTGTAGAGTGTAAGAATTGTGACATGTTACTCCCTATTCTACGAAGGATCTACGAATGCTGCAGGAAAGGAACTCCATGAAGTTCTGGTCAACCTGTGAAGGCTGATGGGCATAGTTTTTTATATTAAAATCAATCTTTGAAGAAACGTTTACCAAAACTGCATAGTACCAAGGAATTATAGTCCGAGGTGGTAGTTAGAGCATCAAACTTCCCACCTTGCGTATAGTGAACTTGTTGGGTAACACTGTTACTCACTCTTTCCTTTGAACCCCTTGCTAGACTTTGAGGGCCAGAAGGATGACCAGGTGTATGCTACGGAGGTCTAGAACCACATCTACTATGAAGAGCCGGACCTGTCCGGTGGAATTGAAGGGGTGGACTACGGGATACACTATGGAGCTGAAGACAACGAGTCAGAGTAGTTTTCAGGGCGGAGCATAGTTACCTAAGTTGAGCCGAGCAGCACGAACTCTATAGAATAAGATATTGAGCTCACGTCTTTATTACCGTTATGTCTTTTGTTCTTCCGCTGAACTTATGAAATAAGTTATTTGGTTTGTAAATTTGAATCACTTGAACTCTCGAATTCTGGTATTGTAATAATAATGAAGTGTGTATGTTTGTAATATGGATCCGCAATGTTTCTGTTGTACCACTCTAAGGGATGTGATATTTGCAGAACGGTGTTTTGTGGATGTCATGTCAATGACCATAGTGTACTACACATGCAGTGGTATTCTGGGTCACCGCAGCTGGTATTAGAGCAATTGCTTTGACCTTAGGTTGGAAACCTAGTAAAAGGTATTACCTGTAGGAGTCTAGGAGCAATGGTAAAGAGTTCTTTAGATTATATGATGAATACTCAATTGTGAATATTTCGTTATATCTTTTAGTGTGATAATTATTTATTATGATGCACCTTTATACTTAATGGTTACTGATTACGAATGTTTTGTATATAGTTAAAATGGCACCAAAGTTTCCAAAACAAACTTTGGCAAGGAAAGAATAAACTCTCGATGATTATCAGGGGACTTTAACTAAACAACTTCGAGAACTTCTGAGGGTTTTTGGTTGCACAACTACTATTCCAGTTAGTACCATGGCATACCATGATGGGAGAATGTTAGCCAAATATCGTGTTAGCATCCAACTACCAGATAAGCTTGGTTTATATCACAATTTACCTATGGGTGAAGGTAGAAGTCACCTAGCAGCATACCGTGTTGCGATTCTAGAGGCGATATCCAATGTTCGGGAGCACAAAGCACAAGAGTTAGCTGGAAGAACATATTTTGTGATTCATCATGACTCTATAGACATGGAGCCAGTTCCGGATCATCTTACTTTAGTAAAAAAGCATCCAAAATTAGCTTCCAAGTTTATGGATCAGTATCGACTAATAGTTGGGTCTTTGTATAAGACACATCAGGTTATTCTGGAGGATTAGATTGATATGCTAGAGGATTTAACTAATCCTGAATGATGGGAGAAGTTAGCATTTCAACTGCAGAACGAAGCAGTGGGTAGGGTTAGCCTAACTTTTAAGGATATACCTATAGATCCAGCATCTTTTACACCATATCCTTATTCACCTATGCCAGAACCCACTATATATCCTGATGAGGGTACTAGTCATCTAGTACCACAGAATTCTTGGGGAACTGAGGACTCATAACTAACTATTGGAAACTCCAAAGGATGGAGGTACGGATCGATGGATGGATCTGTCAGGAATCCTATTCCTGTGGAAGATTCTGTTTGTGATACCGGGTAAACTAGTCGCATGGGAGTGAGGTCTTATTCCATTGATGGAAGGGATTCCACGTGGAGGATGTAGAGTCTGATGAGGAAGATCCGAGTCACCAGAACATTATCCTACTCCAGATAACATGCACTATCCAATTATAGCTGAGGACTATTGTACCCAGCATAGTACTTGGGGAGCACCGGAAGCGGAATATTCTGTTGATTACTCTAGAGTCAGGATGTAGGAGGCGATTGAAGAAGACAGTGATGAGGATGATTCCGAAGATACCTCAGATGAGTTGGAAGGTATGGACGCACTTCAGCTGGATGATGTGTCAAGTCCGGATACTTCTGATACTGAGTATTGGCCATCGAAGAGGCAAGTCGTTCCACAGACGGTGCGTCGTACTTCACATCAGCACGGCTGTACTTTGGGTATGTATGATGAATGTCACAGCTTCTAGGGAGCATGACCTTGAGGAGGAGTATTCTAGTGGTGATACGGAAGTTAGAGTTTGAGCGCGTTATGTAACTAAATAAGTGGGATATCATCCACATGAGTTTGTAATACCTAAATGGTATGGGCTTGTAATGATGTTGTACTAACTATGTTGTTTGTAATGTATAATGTGTGAAATGCATATTCGGTTTTTATTTGGATTTGTTTTCCATTGTGTGACTAGTTCTGTGCATGAAGTTGAGCTCAGAACACATATACATGATGTAATTATGAGTGTTCGCTTTATGTTACAAGACTAGGGGGTATGGAAACGGGTATAGAGGACGAGACCGAACAGCAGCGCATGGAGCGTGAAACTAAGGAAAAGGCGGATGAAGACGCCAGAATGCAGGCAAATTTAGCACCACCACCAATGAGGCCGTTGATGGAGCAGAAATTTATGCAATACATGCAGATGATGCAAGAGTTCCAGAACAAGTTTATGGAGGGATTAGTGTATCGAGTGGGACATCAGAGAGAACCTGAAGGACATGGTGTGAGTCTTTCTGACTTTCAGAATGCAAGGCCTTTACCTTTTGCATCAGCCCCTGTGCAATGGATGCAGAGGATTGACTAGCAGATACAGAGAGAAAGTTGAAAACTGTAGGATGCAATGATGAGGAAAAGTTGAGGTATGCAACACATCTCTTAACTGGACCTGCAGCATCATGGTGGGAGAATCAGTTAGCAATGCAACCTCCAGGTAGGTAGTATACCCTGGTGGAGTTTAAGCAGAGATTTCGTGAATATCATGTTCCAGAAAGTGTGATGGATTTGAAGCGCAGGAAGTTCAAAGAACTTCAGCAGGGATATTCTAGTGTCATGAAGTACATATGGGAGTTCAGTCAACTATCTCGTTATGTTGAGGATGAAGTGAGCACCAAGGAAAAGAGGAAGAAACGTTTCTTGCGTGGTTTAAATCCATTTGTGAAGATGCAGCTGAGGCTGGCCAATAAGCAGACTTTTCAACAGCTACTTGATGCAGCCATCACATTTGATGATGATTACAATAATGTCCAAGAGGACCAAAGGAAAATAGCAAAGAAAGAAACCAAGAGAATCCAATAAAGTAAGCCTAACCCTAATTTGGAGTTCAAACCCAGGAATCGACCCTTCAATAACAACAACAATATTAACAAGAACAACTGTGGAGGTCAGTCCAACCCTAGGAGGAATATTATCTGCAACAATTGTGGTATTCCAGGGCATTTCCAAAAGGAATGTAAAAAGCCAGTAATCATATGCTATGGTTGTGGTCAGAAGGGGCACATCAAGCCTGATTGCCCAAGCAAACCACTAGGTGGTTGGCCTACAATAGGCGGTGGTCAAGCAAGAGTCGGAGGTGGATAACCTAACAGAGGTGGAAGTTATGGAAAAAATGACAATGGCAAGAAAGACAAACCTACTAGAAAGCTTAATTGCGCAACCTTGAAGGAGGTGGATAACTCGGATCAAGTGGTGATCAGTAAAGATGGAATTGCGGTAAATCCATCGAAAGTTCAATCACTATTGGAATGGAATGCACCAACTAATGTGAAACAAATCCGAGGTTTCTTAGACATGGCAGGCTATTATCGAAGATTCATTGATGGTTTTTCCAAGATAGCTAGACCAATGACCAAATTTCTAAGAAAGAATGCACCATTCATATGGGATGAAAAGTGCGATGCTAGTTTTTAGGAATTGAAAACCAGATTAACCACCGCACCAATCTTAGCAGTTCCTGAAACAGGAAAAGATTACACAATATACTGTGACACATCCAAAGAAGGATTGGGATGTGTGCTAATGCAAGATCGCAAAGTGATTGCGTATGGGTATAGATAACTCAAACCCCATGAAGTTAATTACCCAACACATGATTTGGAGTTAGCAGCATTGGTCATTGCTTTAAAAGGATGGAGACATTTTCTCTATGGAGCACGATGTGAACTATACATGGATCATAAAAGTCTTAAATATTTCTTCACTCCGAAGGAGCTGAATATGAGGCAGAAAAGATGGCTGGAGTTGATCAAGGATTATGATCTTACAATTAACTATACTCCAGGAAAGGCCAATGTAATAGCAGATGCTTTAAGTCGGAAGAGTACAGATACTCAACCCATCAATAGAGAATTACCAAAAGAGTTGCAAATGGATTTGGAAAGGTTAGAGATACAATTCCTAAGGACAGATGTTCATGTAGGTTTTAGCTACCATGAGGGTTGTAGAAGAGCAAAACAGTGATCTTCGTCATGAGATCTATCGACATCAACTTGATGATCCATTTATTGATGAAGAAATCAGAAGAATTTCCGAAGGACAAAAATCAGTTTTTCATCTAGGTGATTATGGATTTTATGGTTCCAAACTGTCTTTGTGTACCAGTACCAGAGATTAGAGAGGTGATTCTTCGAGAGGCACATGAGACACCATATTCAATTCATCCAGGAAGTACGAAGATGTACATGGATCTTAAGGAAGTATTCTGGTGGAATAACATGAAGAGAGACATTGAAAAATATGTATCGGAATGCCATACTTGTCAAAGGGTAAAAGCAGAACATCAAAGTCCAGCAAGACCATTACAACCATTGGAAATTCTAGAATGGAAGTGGGAAGAAATTAGTATGGATTTTATCACAGGATTACCCATGACACCGAAGCGGAAGGATGTGATATGAGTGATTGTGGATAGATTCACAAAACATGCACACTTTATTCCGGTAAATCAAGAAGATAATGCCGAGAAGTTAGTGGAAATCTATGTCAAAGAGATAGTTAGTAAGCACGGAGTGCCCAAGAAAATTGTATCAGATAGAGGATCTGTGTTTACTTCGGCATTTTGGAAACAATTACATGAAGCACTTGGCTCGAAGTTGGATTTCAGCACAACCTATCATCCCGAAAATGGAGGACAAATGGAAAGAACCAATCAAATCTTGGAGGACATACTTAGAGCTTGTGCATTAGATTTTGGAGGTTCGTGGGAAGATCATCTACCATTGGCAGAATTTTCCTACAACAATAGCTATCAAAGTAGTCTGAAAGCAGTACCATACCAAGTACTTTATGGGAGAAAATGTAGATCACCAATATGTTGGTATGAACCTGGTAGTAGCAAGGAATTTGCACCACATTATATCAAGGAAAATCAAGATATCATCGATATTATTAGAGATCTATTGAAGATATCTCAAATTCGACAGAAGAGTTATGCTGATCAAAGTCGAATATTGTGGCATCCAGAAGTGGGGGATATGGTATATCTCAAAGTAAGTCCAATGAAGGGAGTTAAGAGATTCGGAGTCAAAGGAAAACTGAGTCCAAGATATATTGGACCATTCAAGATATTGGGCCAGAATAGAACAATAGCTTATGCTCTTAAGTTACCAAAAATATTGGCTCAAGTTCATAATGTTTTCCATGTGTCACACCTACGAAAATGTCTTAAAGTTCCTGATGATGCAATTACACATCAAGAAATTGAGTTACAAGCAGATTTGACTTATGTTGAGAAACCCTATAAAATTCTGGAAGAGAACTGGAAAAGGTTGAGAAACATGGCAATCAAATACTGCAAAGTACAATGGGAACACCACCCAGAGAGAGAAGCCACATGGGAGCAAGAGGATGATTTAAAAGAAGCATATCCAGAACTATTCAAGTACACATCAGCAAACTTCGGGATGAAGTTTAATTTAAGGGGGGAAGTCTATAACACCCCAGCATTTAGGAATCAACGAAGGGTAGAAATAGGAATCTCCGCATGTGCATACATTCATCTGTAAAATCCGGGTAAATTTTTCGCCAAACAAAAAACTAAAGAGATCAGAGTTTCTTTCACTATCTAGAGGTAGGAATAGCTCTCTATAGTGATTGCTATAAATTTTGACATGACCTTTAGGCATTACTATGTTTTGGGGGGAATGTTTTGAATTCAAATTTGAAATTTAAATCTTTTGAAATGTATTGAAAAATTAGAAGTTAGAAAAATAAAGTGGATTTCTAAAATGAAGTATTAACATTGTTGGATTATATTATAGATATATTAAACAACAATATGAGTTTAAGACAAGAAAATTCAAATAAGAAATGAATTCTTATTTCTTTTCTTTATTCCATAATAATATTACAAATGGGGATAATTCCATCAAATAGATTATTACAAGGAATAGAGTCCAATAAAATGAATCTTTATTAAATCAAAGGAATATTATTACAAGATTCTTTACAAAGAGAATAGAAATAAGATTACAATGAGAATCTATACTACCTATCTACTCCTATACTAAGTCTTGACAATACAGTGCAAAATAAGATAAACCACTCAAATAGAAACAAAAGATTAGTTGATTAGTTTTACTCTCAGGGGTGAATAGTGAAGTGCACTGTTCATATTACATCATAGAGTAATTAAAAAGGGGCGAGTTTCACCAATGTGTATTATCTGTTCTTTTAAGGAAATAGCTCCAATGCCACATTATTAGAAGCCAAATAGAGAGGGGTAAGTTTCACCAGGACAGTAACCAGTTAAAGGGTAGGAAGTGAAAGTCAGATTACTTGATCTGATCCATACACAGCCAAGCAACAAGGGGGCTTAGTCATCTAACTGCATGTTGTGTGCTATCGACACAGCAGTAGCAGTCCAAGCACTCCGTCGTGGCACAGCTACTAGTGTTCACAATCTATCTCCATCTTCTCAAGCACACAACCAGAACACAGTGAGCCTGTACACTTCCCAAACAAATACACCATCTAGTTTACCAAATCAACCATTAGATCACCACAAATGGTGAAATAAGGAGGGGGTTGTGCAGGAGGATAGCAAGGACAAGCACAAGGTCACAGGAGCAAGGAGGAGAAGAACCAGAACCTGGGGTGTGCAAAGCAGGCTCCAGGAGGTGATCAATCCACCAAGATCAAGATAGCAACCTCAAACACCACCACAACAGCACCAACAAGTAACTTGTGTGGTGAGTTTATACAAAACCATCACATATTAAATCTTAGATAATCATGTGTTGTTTCATATAATATCTTCTCAGAAAAGAACCCAAGTGGGGTGTATCCATCACAAAAGAGATTAAAATAAATCCGAACAATCAATATTTGCAAACCACTCCAAGATCTTAGCCTGTGCATCATTGATCTTGGAGAATAAAACATGTTTTTACATCCACATATACAATAGCCTTAAATGAATGTTTTTGGGCACATCCAATGGATGGCAGCACCTCAGAAACTAGTTCATCTTAAGGATCTATAATACACAACATGGGTTATCAAATCATTTTATTAAAGGCTATAAGAATCATTGTCTTAAACTGATTACCGAAGCACACTTGAGAGGGAAACATTAGATAAAAACCTTAGTTTTTATCCAGCATAGCCTCAGACCAGCATCATAGGCTTAGTGAAGTTAAAGAGTACCACAGGCTAATCCATCAAATAAAGTTTCTCAACTCCCAAACATTCTAGAGTACAAATAGAAATAGCCAATATCAGGAACAGACTTGTGTACCATTCAAATGAAGGTTTCACAAGGATTCATCCTAACCAAGTAGTTTCTACCAGGGATTTCATAATCCAATGCTTTCAAAAGAATACTTAATCATTTTCCTAACATAGTATTGAGGAATCATTCTAAGTTTACATAAGAAGCTATCAATAGGAATGCATTAGTAGTATTTGAACAGAAGGCCAACTATATGTTCCAGTATGGAACAAATCCACTCACAACATAGATCAGAGTCACAGTATTCAAAGATTGCAAGTGACAGTAACTCAATATTATAGAAGGATACAGTTAATAGAGCCACTGAGCAATTTCAAAGACCACCAATGTATAATACTTCTGCACAGACTAATCACCATCAATTATTCCTAAATCATTCACTGCCTCAGTAATCACAAAACTAGTGGGGCAAATCTTAACATAGAGGATTCCGTAAGTAGGGAGAACTAGAGGGGAGAGAGGTAAACATACCTATTGTCCTCGCTGAAGTTTAGAAGAGGAAGCAGAGGGTGAAGCGCACGCAGTGGCACAGAACACCCAAGGGCGCCAGCTGGCCGAGCCATGAGGCGGCCACATGGCCATGCAGCAGTGGCAGCACCACAAGGTCACCAGAGCCATAGCACAACATCATGTAGCCGGCGGAACACCACATCGCTTACAGCCACCAAACCCTAGGGTTCGGGGTGGAGTCAACCTGGACGGGAGAAGGGTCTAGAGGCGAATCGAATAGGACCAGTCGACGGAGCGGCACCGACTACCTTGCCATGCACCACGACAGCAACCGGGAAGGCCCAGGGAGGCGGTAATCAAGTAACAACGGTGTTGGCGACACCACGCCGCAGCGGGGCAAGGAAGAACACGAGAGAGCGAGAGAGGTGAGGGGTGCGTACTAGGCTGGTGTGGTCTAGTACCCCTCAGTGGAGCGGGTTTGACCAGCCCAGGTAGGCCAAGTTAGGGCTAGGCCAGCTCAATGGGCCTGGTCTAGATATTTAAAAGAAAAGTCTAAATGATTTATTAAAAGACCAAAATACCCCTAGGACTTAAAAGGTTCTAAGAAATAAAATAAAAATCCTAAAAATATAAATAAAATACCAATGAACTCCTAAAAGTATCCTCTATTCAAAAAATTTAATAGAGAGAATTTTTGGTAATTAAAATTAGAATTATTATTATGAAACAATATATTCCTTCTAGAATTTTATAAAAATATACAAAACACTTAAAATTGAATAAAATTCATCTTTAAGATCCTAAAGGGAAGTACTATTATAGAAAAATACTAGTTTGTATTTTTGAAATGTAAATCAAGTGTGATAAAAATAAATTCTTATTTCTATAAAGGAATTTTAGTTAAATATTTAAAAGAGTTAAATAAATTCATTTTTGAACTCATAGAATAATACTAGTTATTATAATAATGCTAAATATCAAAATAATATGAATTTAATGATTTCTTGAATAATACTTTTCTTTTATTAACTAAAAGAAACATAAAACCTTTATAAGGTGGGTAAAACACGCAAAGAAGGAAAATAATAAATCATTGCATGACATTACTATGTATTGCATATTTCTTCTTTAAATATTGTCCTTACTGAGCAATAATGGTTTTCTATAGAAATCGGAGCTCAAGGTCAAGTGGAAGTATCCGACTTCACTACCTTGCAGTCACAAGGCAAGTTCACCACTTGCTCATGTCCTTTGAAGAGTCTTTATGAAAGTATTTGAAAATTGTGTGTTATCACCTATATTCTAAAAGAGACAGAAATAAGTATTTTCCCAAACAAATGAATGTTATTATCATCCTAAGTGATGATAAATACTAAGAATGATAGTGCAATCTAGTATTCCAATGGTTGAACAACTAGGGCTTAATAACCGCGTTAACCATGAGCTTTGGAATGGAAGGAGAACTCAGCTGTATCTTCTTCCTCTCGCATGCATCCGGATGTGCATGTCGTGGCTGTTATCCTTGTAGCATGCATTAATTGGTAATTCGTAGAGGATATGCAGCATATGGGTCGGAACCCTCAACGTCCTAGGATAGTTCTGGCATCTGAATGGTCTGTACCAACCATTGCTGTAATTCGAGATGTGGGCATGGCGTACACCAAGGGGACATGCAGGGTCGCGAAGGGGGCAGTGATTGGCTTGGATCATTATTGGGCCCCACATCACAGAATTGTGGACGGGAAAGTACACCCGGTTGTGCAACAAGGATTTGCTCTCTTATGGGTAAAGTAACGCACCTCTATAGAGTGTAATAATTGTGACATGTTACTCCCTATTTTGGGAAGGATCTACCAACGCTGCAGGAAAGGAACTCCATGAAGTTCTGGTCACCCTGTGAAGGCTGATGGGCATAGTTTTTTATATTAAAATCAATCTTTGAAGAAACATTTACAAAACTGCATAGTACCAAGGACTTATAGTCCGAGGTGGTAGTTAGAGCATCAAACTTTCCACCTTGCATATAGTGAACTTGCTGGATAATGCTGTTACTCACTCTTTCCTTTGAACCCCTTGCTAGACTTTGAGGGCCAGAAGGATGACCAGGTGTATGCTACGGAGGTCTAGAACAACATCTACTATGAAGAGTCGGACCTGTCCGTTGGAATTGAAGGGGTGGACTACGGGATACACTATGGAGCTGAAGACAACGAGTCAGAGTAGTTGTTAGGCTGGAGCATAGTTACCTAGGTTGAGCCGATCAGCACGAACTATATAGAATAAGTTGTTGAGCTCACGTCTTTATTACCATTGTGTCTTTAGTTCTTCCATTGAACTTATGAAATAAGTTATTTGGTTTGTAAGTTTGAATCACTTGAAGTCTCGAACTTCTGGTATTGTAATAATAATGAAGTGTGTATGTTTGTAATATGGACCTGCAATGTTCCTGTTGTACCACTTTGAGGGATGTAATATTTACGGAACGGTGTTTTGTGGATGTCATGTCAATGACTATAGTGTAGTACACATGCAGTGGTATGCTGGGTCACCGTAGCTCCTCCCTAGACTCGATATGCATGTCTCTAGACTCCGCCTCCCCTCCCCCTCCATCTTAGTAGACTCTGACCGAGCAAACTGGGAAGCCACGGTGCCAAAAGCGGAGGGTATGTCAGATAGACGAGCTACATGCTGCGGGGGAGGTGACTTTGTATCCTCCTCACCTCGTCCTCCCCCTGCACCTCGTCCTCGTCCTCCCCCTGCACCTCGTCCTCGTCCTCCCACTACACCTCGTCCTCGTGCTCCCCCGACACCTTGTCCTCGATCTCCCTGTGGGATAGGGGCATACTCCAAACCGATGGCTCCTAGGTCCCGGTTACGCATCGTGGGACGAGGTGCTCTGTCACTTCTCCTAACCTTCGCTTGGCGCATCGATTTAATCAAGGAGGCCGATGATTCCTTGCCTTGGCTCATGTTGGTAAATCACATGCATTGAGAGAGACTAAACAATTAATCATAAAGACATAATAAAATGTAGACAATAATAAAATGTAATGCAATTAAGAAGCATGTTGAAAAATAAATACTCAGCATAAAGATACAAGCAAAGAATAATACTAAGCATCAAGACATAAAATACCCTAACCTCGAATCATCACTCTCATAATTAAGTACTGGGTTCTCATTTTCACTATCACTATCACTATCACTATCACTATCACGTGAGTAGTAATTTGGAGTCTCATTGCATGGTTCAGGCTCTTCATCGTTGCCATTTTCCGCATGTAACTTGGTCAGCATCTCTATGTCCTTTAAATTCACCACTGCCTCACCACGAGTTTGTGCATCGTTCTCGAAGTCCTCAAGACCACCCATTTGTAAATAAAAGTTCCCCAAGCCCTCTTTCTCTTGATAGAAAATTCCCTCGTATAATAGAGTGTTAATGTTGTTGTAATCATCGTCGGAGGGCTTGTGTAGCTTACCATGTGGCGATACCTGGAACATGACTTCCCAGCCCTTGAGTTCCTATTTCTGGCATGGGTAGGGCAAATAATAAACTTGCTTGGCTTGGTGAGCCACAATAAAGACATCGGCTCCGCTATAGGTAGCTGAAGGCGCAAGTTCAACTAACCAATGGAAAGGGTACTTCTCTGTCCATCGTGTGGGTCGAACAAGTGGCATTTTAACACAATGAGCTTCCGTTCTAGGTTTTTAAGATTGAACGTCAACTTGTATACGTTCTCTAACCTCCTGTAGTAATCAACATTATCGGCCCCTCTGGTGAAGACCCTAGTATTTACAGTTTTTGGATTATGCCGATTATTCTGGTGAAACTCCGTATGGAAGTGATACCCATTCAGATCATACTTCTCATACATCATGACTTCATGGTTACAACCCTGGGAAACACATCTCAACTCATCCGTCATCTCAATGTTGGGATTAGCTCCCTACAAGTTCAGTTCAAATTGTTTGACTTCTCTGAAATGTTGGGATCAGCTCCCTGGGAAACACATCTCAACTACATCGACTCTAGCCTTCACATTATCCTTTGACTTCTTTGGAATGTTCAGGACTGTGTGAAAGAGGGACTCTAGGACATTCTTTTTGGTGTGCATCACATCGATGTTATGGGGAAGTTCGAGGTCCTTGTAATACTCGAGCTTCGTTAAGCCTACCACGTGATTCTAGTTGTGTGTTAAACCATATCCTGCAAATTGTGGGCCATCTACCCTAGTAGGCACGAGAGCACGTAGCTCGGCATCAACAGCCGCACCATCGAACGTTGGTATCTCTTTTTCTTCATGCACAACTTTGCCCTTCATGAATTTCTTTTTGTCTTATCTGAACTAATGCCCTCTTTTGAGGAAAGGTCGATTCATGTCAAAGGCTGCATACTTGTGACCCGAATGTAGCCAAAGGAACTTCAGTAGGTGCCTGCACACTGGGCATGGCCACTTACTAGCTGTACACCATCCGCAGAATAGGGCTACCCGGGTAGGTCATGCATGGAATAGTGGAACCAAACTTTCATGAGGAAGTTTCCCTTAGATGCTCGGTCGTATGTCAATGTCCCGTGGTGCCAAGAGTAGTTCAAATCATCCACAAGCGGTTGCATGTAGACACTCGAATTCTTCCCCGGGTATTCAGGCCCTAGAATGATCAGCGACAGGAATATGTTCTTCCTTTGCATTACGACTCTGTGAGGGAGATTGAGCGAGATAACAAACATGGGCCAGCGACTGTACGAGGCAGTCGACATACCATATGGATTGAATCCATAGGTTGCTATCGCAATTCTAACGTTCGGAGCTTCTTTTGCCTCCTCGGGGTGTTTTGCAGCAAAGTTCTTCCATGCCTTACCATCAGATGGATGTCCCATCTTTACCCATCCGTGCTCGTCTGCGTATCTCTCCCCCCTCTTGTGCCATGTCATATGTTTGGCAGACTCCTCGGTCATGTAAAACCGCTGGATTCTTTTTATCAATGGGAGATAATGAAGAATCTTCATGGCGACTTTTGTCTGCTTCATCTGACCATCGGCTCCTTTTTGAAGGATATATGCCCTAGAGGAAAATAATAAATGGGTTTTTTATTTTCATATCTCAGTTAGTTCGTAATAGTTTCATATTGTGATATAACTGTATCAAGTGGAAACATTGGTACATGTGTGGTATGAAATAAACCAAGTCCCTAGTAGCCTCTGTTTAACTAGTTCATCGGTCAGATGATGATCAAGGTTTCCTGATCATGATACTATGAAACAAAAAAGAAAACTAACAATGAAGTCATATCATCTGAATGATGTGATGGACATTACCCAAAGATTGAAACACGATCCAGTCACATAGTTCATTGTTGCAATAGAAGAAACATAGTCTCCTTCTCCTTATACCATGAGACTATATCAATCACTGTCACTTGAGAATACTTAGATAGCATCAAACGTCACACGGTTACACGATGATCATAAAGGTGTGTTCAGGTATTCAGAGGGGCAGGTAGAGGCATTATGTGTCAAGAGCGGGACTTGTTCACCCACGTGACGGTTAAGATACATACGGCTAGCTTGGTGAGATTACATCCATAAATGTTGCAACATGTGACTAGGTCACGGGGATGTAATATCACAGTAACAAGTAAAACAGAACTTGTTGGTAACGAGATTGGACAAGGTATATGATGCCAATGGTCGGATCTCAGACAAGTCGTATCAGAGAAACAAAAGGAATTGGACTCGATATTTTACGGTTCAAACGAAAGTGTCATCGTGGAATGCATAGGGATCATTATGGGCATCTCGGTCCCGCTATTGATCATTGATGGGACCATGTCTGTGCCATTCTCGAGCCGTGGGAAAATACATTTAAGGGTATAGAGATCCTCTGTAAGTTGAAATCATTATATGAAAGAGAAAAGGAAACCGAAAAAGTTCCATGAGAGAACCGGAATCGTCCCGAAGTCGTTCGGAGGAAATCGAAAGGGAACCGAAAGGTTTTTCAGATCAAATTGGATTTTTTAATATATATTTACATATTAACTAATGTAATTAATATTAAATATAATATTGAAATCTAATTTGAAAGGGTATTTCACTAATGGGCCAAATTCATAGGGAAAATGGCCCATGAGGGAAAACCACAAGAGGAAAGGGCCAAGGACCAAAGGGGCCAAGGCCTAGCTGCCACATGGGCCCCACCCGACCAACCCTAGGCTGTGCGCGGGGTGGGGCTGCCCCTGGCCCATGGTGCCCTAGGGCCCATGGCGCCACCTCCCCCCTCTCTCCCTTGTTTAGTCCCACATGAGAAACCCAAAGGGGAGGGCACACCTCCCTCTGCCTATATAAAGGGGTGCCCATGGGTGGGAATAGACACACCAATTTGAGATGTTCTCTAAGATATTTTGCTTGGAGAATTTCTCCCTCTCTCTACATAGTTGTATCCATGTACTGGCATGGTCCCAAGAAAGGATTGTTCGCGCAAGAGACGGCGCACCTGCAACACGCTGTTGCGCTGCATGGATTCCAAGCTAGAGATCTACTTCCGCACTCCCGGCATGGATCAAGGAGTCAGAGCTCGTCATCGTACACCGTATATATACGAAACCTCGAGGGTGCCTCATACGAGGGCATCTTGGATGTCGTGAGCCGGAGCTGATCGCATGAGAATCAGGGTGTGATTGACATAAAGAAGCTCGAGAATCAGGATGCGATCACATAAAAAGATACGGGACCGCGTTAGTCGCTTGGCAGGAGGTGAAGTGATCCTAACTAACCTATGTGCGGTCGTAGAACTAGAAAGCACGAGATGACCTAGCTAGAGTCAACGTGTAATTAGGGAAAAATTAAGTATGTTAGAATATTACAGCGGTCCCACCTATTAAATTTTGGATGGATAGTCGGGTACGTGGGTATGAGTTCTACGATCCCACATCCGTACCCGTTGTACTCGATGGGTATGGAATTTTTCTATTTACATACTCATGAGTAATTTTTGGTCACATACGTGTACTACTAATGTCTTTTTATTACCCGCGGGTACGCGACCCATGGGTATCCATTGCCATCGTAGGTGGAGATGGCTTAACACAATACAAGTAGTATGAACCATGTGACAGCTATGACGGTAGCGGCGGTGATTATAGACATAAAAAGTGTGAAGAGGAAAGAAGTAGAGAGCAGCAGGGCAAGTACGGCATCTCCTTGCTGAAGGGGACGCCCCAGGCGTTTCCCGTGAACCACCTTCCAAACTCCCGATCGTGGCTGGCCGCTGGCCTTCCCCACCTCCCCTCCTCGGTTCCCCCACCCGGCCACGCCCTAGCTCTAGCCGAGACTAGGGAGGAGCCGCAGCCAACCGACGCCCGCCCCGTCGTCTCGGTGCCGTCGGCATTTCGCCGTCGCCGGCAGCGTGCAACAACAGGCCAGGAGTAGGGCGGCAGCAGGCACAGGCAAGCAAGCGTTAGTTCGTGTTAGCCTAGCCGGTTATGTGTACAAGTCAAACCTCTAGTTCTCGAAATTTGCACATTGAGAGACCGAGTGTAGAGCTGATTATAGATACTCCAACTGTGAAATATTTTTTCCAAATTTGCTGGAATAGGTTTAATATCTTCAAAGCTGTGAAATAAGATTGTAAGCCCGATAAGTAGTGTTATTTGAACTTTTAAACGCATGTAGACTGCTTTTATGCGAACTTGAAACTTAATAGTGAATACTAATATGTTCATAAGGCCTAGTGCTATTGCTAAATTCTTATTTATGCTCTAAGAAATTTATGTGTAGGTGGACCACCCTGCTCCCCAATTGTGGATCAGCATTCGAGATGGTGAGACTTATCATTCTTGCCATCCTCTTCTTAGCGGCGCACGCGGCTGTCGGGGCCGCAGGTGAGCGGCCGAAGGACGAGGATCCGTGCAACCCCTCTAGCTTCGCCAGCGAAATAAACTTGGAATGTACGAACCGCGTCTCGCCAACTGAAGAATGCTGCGATCCGGTGATCGCCTCTGTGGACATCAATGGCACCGGCACAACCCCTTGCCTGTGTCGTGTAGCCGCTGAGCCACAGCTCATTATGGATGGGCTCAACACTGATGGGCTCCTGGCGATTTTCGCCACGTGCAGAGCAGTTGCTCCTGGAGGCGCTCCCCTTGAAGTCTTCTGTGAAGGTATGAGTGCCTTTTGTTTCTTTTTCTAGCAACAGTTATGTATTCTGTTTTTTGACTGAGAGGTTTAGTTCGTGGACTTGTCAAATTTCTACCAGGTTTTTTTCCGGCCTCTTATACTAGGATTTGACCTGATACAGATTGTTGGACTCTGTTTTGATGTTTTTTTGCGGGATATGTTTTGATGCTTTTGAATATGCATTCAATTCGAACAAAAGAAATCAGTTAGCTGGACATACAGATAGGACATACTCCTCCGTCTCAAAATAGATGTCGCAGATTTATCAAAATTTGGATTAATCTACACACTATTTAGTATATAAATACATCCAAATTATGAAAAATTTCCGACATTTATTTTGAGACGGAGGGAGTACATAAGATCGTTGACTAAAAAAAATAGGAGAGAAGAATGGATGAAAACTTGTGTAACAACGGAAAATAAATGCTTGATGGAGGCATTGCAAGTATTTGTTGCAGGCTGCAGCATGAAAAATGGGACATCATAACTCAAGAGTTATTTTTTCATCTTTTCTATCACTGCCATATGGCTTATTACAAGGCATAGCCATAGTTGACTCTTCCGTAAAAAGTTCTATAACCCGCCATATTTATCAGATGTAGACCATGACCTATGAAGAAAATGAAGATTAAACTTCAAAAAAAAAAGATTATACTTACCTCCTTGCATTTCCCAACGGATAAAAGTGCATCTGCCAGATCTAATCCAACACCTTGGTCTATCTTGTTAGAACACTCCTAAACGACGGCGACTATACCATACCAAAATATTTATGTTAGTTTTTTTAGGGAAATACATCGCAGGTTGCTTTGTCCTTAGGGTGTGCATGTCTCCTACAGGGAAAAACTCCACCATCAAACATGACTGCATCATGAATTGTCAATCTCAAAGTGAGTGCACAAAGTTGAAAGGAAAAAATGCCCATTCACTGCAATATCTCACTTTGAATTTGGGTTGGCAGAAGCTTTTTGCAGCTAGCAAGATGTCCTATCCATGATCTTTATAACAAAATAGCAATTTGTGCCACCGAGCTATGATAAATAAACACTTGCAAACGTGGCACACAACCAAGCCTCCCCAGTAGCCTGATATGGCCTGGTCCTAGAGAAACTTTTATTAGGATCACCTGAATTGCCTCCCACCTTGAATCTTGACTTTATGAGGTTTGATAGAACTGCTGAATATACTGATGATACAGGCGTTGTCATCAGTCACATCACTGGCCCGAGAAACACTAATTCCTTCTCTTGACCAAAGTATGGTTATTGAACTCCGAGATCCCGCTTGACTTTGTCTGGTTGCTCATTCTCTAACCAAATTTAGTGCACACTGAGATATCCTTAAAGCTCACTCGCATGTTCGTCTTAGCATCTTCACCGTCACCCAACTTCATATAACCATCAACAGATCTGCAAAACGAAATCCTGTTCTACAATCCCACTGGATGTAGCAACTTCATCGGACATAATTGTTCTTGGTAAAGCAGCCCCCAATTTTCTTACTCCTCCAATTTGCTCTTCAGACTACATCCTAGAACACACGATTCACAGGACTGCGATGTTTCTAAGTCATTGCTTAGCAGCGGCTACTTTAGCAACAACCAGAGCGAGGCCTTTCACTAAGAATTAACTAAAATTTTATCAGGACAAGATTCAGATTATTAGAATAACCAAACCCTTTTTGAATAAAAAATATCAATTATTGCCAAATTATAGGGCAGAAGCACCAGACTAAAATCGAGAGGATCCCCTCTCACTCCCAGGATGAAATGGAGCGAAGGGTGGGGAGGACAGTGATTACTGATATGTGGTATGTTTTTTTATTTCGCAGGTGTAGCAGACTCGCCGCCACCACCGACAACCGCTTCGCCGAACACTACAGCCATGGCGACGATGTGTGATGCTCACAGCCTGGCTCTTCAGCTGGGTGATTTTTGCTCCAATGAGGTGGTTACTTCAAGATGCTGCAAGGCGGTGATGGTGACCGTTAATAGAGACAACAGTGCCGAGGCCCCGTGTCTTTGCCAGGTGACTGAAGAGTGGTCATTCCTAAGCAGCGGGCTTGGGATTGACAGCATTATAGATCTCTATGACAGGTGCACAGGCCGCCAAGGAATTCACCGACCCTTCGAGGAAGTATGTGGATGGTGGTATGTATATTCTGCTGAGCTTCTTTGTAGTGAGTAGTGACCCAACCACTTAAGTTGGACTAGGCATGCCTAACCATACATTCATATGCATCATAGTTCTCGTAATCATGCATTGTCCTGAAAATAATTAGAAGTTTATTTTTTTGCTCAATACGTTCAAACTACACTTTATATGGTGACTATGCTAAAACTTGCTCAAAATTGGTTCTGTAATGTTTGGCAAGCACTTGCTACTGCTAGTTTAGCATTTGCCAAGTTGGAGAGAATTTGGAGATCATTTGCCATTTTTTCACTCATGTCACTCACTACTATGATCCTATTACCATTTGCAACTTCAAAAAACTGTTAAGATCATCTTTTAGTGTGGTTTAGATTGTGCCATTTTGTACCTACAGTTATCATACTGCTAGTGACAAATTATTTTAGTAGCTCCAACATCCATTCAAATGCTAGCTTTGGTTCAGTCTTCATGCTTGTCAAAATTCTGCCTGCTACACTGTTCTCTTGAATTTTCAAACCATTCAAATCAGCTCCATTTGAGCTAACATTTTATAGTATGTCAAAAAATAGTTATATCTTGCTTGTGTAAAATTCTTAAATTTTTCTGAGCTCGTTTGGTTGCTCGAATAATTCCAAAACAGTTTTCAGTTTGAGAAAACTGAGGGTGAGAGCTGACCTGCGGGGCCCCCCTGTCAAACGTTTTTGTAGGTTAATTATTTTGGCTGAAATTTATGTTGTTTTGTGCAGATCTCCACCCACCTCGGCAGCAGGAAGAATTGTCGAAGTCGTGTCTGTAACAAAGCTCTGAATGTCAAACTAAGATGTGATGTTGTTGCCTTGTTGGACTGTAATAGACCTCTGAATGTCAAACTAAGTAGCTCTTGCACTAGACTTTGAGACATATATGGATCACCTTCTTCTAGGTGACATGTTGCTCCGCTTCGACAATTTGAATAGTCACCTCGTAAACTGTTAGCACTAGATTTAGGGGTGTGCCTCGGCACACGATCCCGTGGAATTACGTTTGTTAGCTTTTACAAAACAATGAGGCACAAAGTAATTAAGATGTTAGAGAGGAAATAGGTATTAAGCAATTCACTATTCTCGGAGCAACAAAAATCGAAAACAACAATATTACAATCCAAGACAACAAATACCATATACTATGCATAATTCAGAAACGTGGTGCACATCCAGCAACTAAAGTCCAAATGAGGCGAACAATTACGCGGAAAATACACCCAATGGAGTAAATATAAGAGGATTGAAATCTTAATTTATGTAGCACATCCAGAGTTCAATAACACTTGGAATATGAAGAACCGATAGAATATCTTTACAACTTGATATGGCCCTCGACTCGTTCGCCCCACTCCCCCCACCCCCTACCCCGCGGGCGACGAGCGGACGCCCCCTCTCTCCCACCCCAGCCCCTCCCTTCCCCTCCCTACTGCCCCCGCTGTTGGCCTGGACCCACTACAAAAAATCTGTTGACTAGTGACATTTTCTTACCGATCCTGAGTTTTTTGGTCATAGATCTATGACCATTTTGAATCAACTGGTCGTAGGCCATTTGGGAGAGTATAAACCCTGAAAAACTACGACCTTTTTTGTCAGAAAGGTTATAGCTTGCTTACACCAGTTGGTCATAACATAGACATTACTGGTCCATGACCTTAATTTTGGACGACTACGACCAATTTAAATGGTCATCGATGCTATTCATGATAACTTAAGAAAGACCGATGGCTACCTCAACAGGTTGATCTAGGTATCGCGTCCACGTGTCAAGTTTCATCGACGTGTCTGCATATGTGTCATATCCACGTGTCAATTTACATTTACGCAACTATGACATGTGGGACCTACAGAAACCGCCGACCAAATTATTTGACAAAAACATCGGGGGCCAGGGTCGAACTCGCGACCTCGCCTCCACCGCAAGGTGGTCTACCACCTGGCCACCGATATCACCTTGTATAGAGGAGAGTATCGCGCCCTCTTAACCATCTATGGGGGGCCGGGGTTAAACCAGCATAGGCCTCCACCTTTTGGGCTGCTCCCTAGGCTCGTCTTGGGCTGCTCCGTGGGCTCTCCTTGGACTTCTCCCTACGCGTGTGAGGCTTGCTCCGCTGGCCCGTTTGCCTAGCGGGTTCGCCAGGCCGGCCACCTAAAGTTTTTTCTTTTTTATTTTTTGAATTCTTTTGTATCTTTTTAATCATAATTTCAAATTGAGTCAAATAAAATTCAGAGAAATTGTAAAATTTTAGATAATGTTTTTAGTATATTATGGAACACTTTTAGTTTCTGGAAAAACTACAAGAATATATTTTCATATAAAACTTTCATAAGTGTAAATAGAGATTATGAATTATGGTTTTGACAATAGGGGTTTGAAATTGAAGTTTTTCTTCTACGGGTTGAGTCTTTCTAAACTTGCACTGGATCTCTGAAGAAACATCATATTGTGAGTCTAAAAATGATTTTTTTTTAAATCATGAGCATTAGACCATGTACCTTTAGTTCAAACTGGACCCACTTCCTACCGATTCGGCAGACATTTGTCTTTTTTACCAGGAGTGGACGAAAAGGTTTTAAAATCTCTGGTTGGGACATCGTTCGTGTAAGGTGGTATAGTATTTTGAAAAATACGGTGGTAGCATTTTTGAATTGAACATTTGGTGTTGCTTCAAAAACGCTCCGATTTTGGCACTCAGAAAATAGAAAATGGTTTTTCCGTGCGTCGAAAAGGAAAACTTCCTCCTGCAACCTTGTTCGCCGTTCAAAGATGCACATGCATGCACAATATGGGTATATTATTAAAAACTATGTCACGATTATGGCCATAATATTGGTCGTTTGGCCTGAAAGTCGTGAAACCTCGAACATGATAGGTCATTTATGTGAAGGTTTTTTCGAGATGCAATCAATATATACCAAATTTGGTATTTTTTTTTGCAACTATGTCACATAATATGACACCACGCGGAGAATTTACCTTGTTCGGACCATTTTTGAATTTTTTATGGCGGTTTCCAAAATTTTCTGTTTCAAACTATGGTCAAAACGGCGGGCATGAAGATAGGGGATGAGCCTCGCTAAAACTTGCACTGGATCTCTGAAAAAACATCATATTATGAGTCTAAAAATGATTTTTTCAGAAAATCATGAGCATTAGACCATGTACATGTAGTTCAAACCGGACCCGCTTCCAACCGATTCGGCAGATATTTGTCTTTTTCACCAGCAGTGGACGAAAAGGTTTTAAAATCTTCGGTTGGGACATCGTTCATGTAAGGTGGTCTAGTATTTTTTTTTAAATGAGGTGGTAGCATTTTTGAATTGAATAGTTGGTGTTGTTTCACAAAACGCCCCGATTTTGGCACTCGGAAAATAGAAAATAGTTTTTTCGTGCGACGAAAAGTAAAACTTCCTCCTGCAACTTTTTTCATCGTCCCAATATGCACATGCATGCATAATATGGGCACATTATCACAAACTATGCCGCGATTCTGGCTATAACATTAGTTGTTTGGCCTGAAAGTCATGAAACCTCGAACATGATAGGTCATTTATGTGAAGGTTTTTTCGAGATGCAATCAATATACCAAATTTGATATTTTGTTTCTTGCGACTATGTCACATAATATGACACCACGCGAAGGATTTACCTTGTTTGGACCAATTTTAAATTTTTCATGGCCGTTACCAAATTTTCCCGTTTCAAACTATGGTCAAAACGGCAGGCATGAAGATAGGAGATGAGCCTCGCTAAAACTTGCACTAGATCTTTGAAGAAACATCATATTGTGAGTCTAAAAATGATTTTTTCAAAAAATCATGAGCATTAGACCATGTACATGTAGTTCAAACCCGGACCCGCTTTCTACCGATTCGGCAGATATTTGTCTTTTTTACCAGGGGTGGACGAAAAGGTTTTAAAATCTCCGGTTGGAACATCGTTCGTGTAAGATGGTCTAGTATTTTTGAAAAATGGGGTGGTAGCATTTTTGAATTGAACATTTGGTGTTGCTTCACAAAACTCCCTGATTTTGGCACTCAGAAAATAGAAAATGGTTTTTCCGTGCGACGAAAAGGAAAATTTCCTCCTGCAACATTTTTCACCATCCCAAGATGCACATGCATGCACAATATGGGCACGTTGTCAGAAACTATGTCGCGATTCTGGCCATAACATTGGTCGTTTGGCCTGAAAGTCATGAAACCTCGAACATGGTAGGTCATTTCTATGAAGGTTTTTTTGAGATGCAATCAATATACCAAATTTGGTATTTTTTCTTGCAACTATGTCACATAATAATATGACATCACGCGAAGGATTTAACTTGTTCAGACCATTTTTGAATTTTTCATGCCCGTTTCCAAATTTTCCCGTTTCAAACTATGGTCAAAACAGCGGGCATGAAGATAGGGGATGAGCCTCGCTAAAACTTGCAATGGATCTCTAAAGAAACATCATATTATGAGTCTAAAAATGATTTTTCAAAAAAACATGAGCATTAGATCATGTACATGTAGTTCAAATCGGACCCGCTTCCTCCTGATTCGGCAGACATTTATCTTTTTTGCGAGGGCTAGACGGAAAGGTTTGAGATACCCCGGTTCGGACATTGTCCATGTAATATGGTCTAGTATTTTTGAAAAATATGATGGTAGCATTTCGAATGAGCACTTTGGTGGTTGCTTCGAAAACCCGAATAATCATGTATTTGGAGAACAAAGACGGCCAATCAGAATAGAGAATGGGACTGTCCATGGATCACCCAACCGAGCAGATCTCGTCCGTCCACAGGTCCTGCATTGATCGCCCAGAATTTTGCTTAGACAGTCACAGGGGCCAGTTGTTCCCGCCTCCCGGTCCCCCACATTTTGAAAATAAAATGGCCGAAATGCCCTAGATTTCCTAGTCTTCCACAATAGAAGTGAGGTCATGGCAGTTTCATAAAATCCACACACCACCATCGAGATCAAGATCGAACGGACACCCCAAACCCTAATGTCGTGACCCCCTCTACCGCTGCGAGTACCACTTCCCCCTCAGCCTCCCAACCCTTCTCCCCGATCTCGCCTCGTGCGCCGCCATCGCCCCATCTTGCCTCGTGCGCCACCAACGCCCACCTTGCCGAGATTTCTCCCGAGCCCCATCTCTCACTTGCCGCCTCTCACCGAAGACCTAGCCTAGCCCCGTCGGCCACCCTAGCCCCGCTATTCGCCGGCCTCCCATCCGTGCCACCTTCTCCCGCTTCGTTCCTCTAACCACATTGCAGTCCCGTGACTCCACCAATCACCCCCAGACACAAACCCTAGTGCTCCCCTGCTAGCCGGTGTCCACGAAGAATCAGGCCGTCCTCGACCAGCTTCTGCTTCTCCTCAACCTTGACGTGCTGCTCGCCTACGATGTTAGCAACGATGATGGGCTGTTGCTGCCCGACCCTCCTACGACATCATCGTCTCTCGGTTCAAGATCTCCCTCGCCTGGGTTTGCCATCACCGCGAGGTTCACGATCTCCCTCGCCTGCGACATCACCGTCTCTGCTGTGGGGGACCTGGCGGCGGTCGCCAGGGTCTCGCGGGCGGAGGTCGTGGTCATCGCAGGAGGAGGGCTTCGCTCGGTGAGCTTCGAGATCACCCCCTTTGGTATCTATATGGATCTCACACCTCTGCCCTTTTCTGTTCTGCTCTGCGACGGTACAGTAGAAGTTTGCTAGGGTCCGCCGATGCTTGTTTGGTGTGAATGGCTAGAACAATGAGAGAATGGGGTAAGTTCTTCTTAGGTTTTGATTAAACATAGTACAACAATTGTGTTCTCCATACGGTGAATTTGAGCATAGTACTGTAAATTTAGTCTACTAGTGACGCGGGTTTAACTCGTCAATGCCCATTGTTATGGACTTGGGTTTTGGAGAAGGAGGGAGCGCTGGAAGCATCAATCGGCTAGCAAACAAGCACACATGGACACAAGGCTTACCCAGGTTCAGGCCTCGTAGAGGACCCTACTCCTGCTTGTGTGCTCTTGGAATTAACGAAGGAATCGAAGATTACAATGGTGCGCAGATGCAATCTAGCGAGGGTTGTGGAAACTAGGGTTGCGTGTGTCCTCCTCGCCGTCCCCTCCTAGCCTTTATATAGATAGGCCAGGTCTCGGGTAGTAGGTCGAGTTGGTTACAGTTTAGGGTTTTCCATTCAAACTTTCTATCTTCAGACTTCTTCTTGTCTCGCAAGTTATCGATAGTCCGTAGGCCACTCGAAGTCTTCATTGGGACGTGGCAACACCATGAGCTTCCACCGTATCTGGATCATATATACAAGACTCGAGTACCTGCAGGATATACCCATGTCAGTAGCCCCCGAGTGTCTAGTGGAATCGCAGATTAGACTGGGGACTTTATGAAGCCTTTCGAGTGCATGAATGAGTATTTTTTCGAGTGCTCTGTTTGTATCATAGGGATTTGTTGATATGCGTGCCTGATTTAACCGATGTATCGGTATCAGTTAACTACCTTAGGGTAAAACAACGCAATCTACTGGAACTCGAGTCCTCAGACTCGAATTCAGAAAAGTGCTGGTGTAATTCGACTTAAGCCATGGAGGTCTTACAGGAGTCGAATTCCAGTATAAGGGTGTCAGCACTCGACGCGTCCGTCAAGGCATGTTCATCGTACCTATAGGCACGGATATATTTCTGGTAGTGCGCAGCAAATGCATTGTCGGGCCATATTCAGGTCTTATCTTCATGCTGCAAGCGCGACATTCGAATTTTATCATCACGGAGATGATTCGGGTGACCCCGGAGATGCAGTCTCTTTGTAGGGAAAATATGAGGCGGTGTCGTCATAAACTTCGAGTGTGGATGTTATCAACACTCAGTACGATGTACAAATAATCATAGGGTGTGCACCAGTGCTCCCTATGGGAGTATCCCCCGAGTGCCTGGTTGAGTCGAAGACTCGGGCAGGGACTAAAGAACTTTTGCGACTGCTGTCGTCTTTTGTTTGCTTGTTTCAGTCTAATTTATTTCCGGTGCTCCCTATGGGAGTAACCCATGTTCATAGTAGAATCGTGGATTCGAGTGGTTGGGTATGCTTTGAATGTCCATATTCCTGCAGAAAAGAAAATCGTAGGGTGCGCGACCAGCGCTCCCTATGGGAGTAGCTCCTGAGTGCTTGGTGGAGTCGAAGACTCAAGGAAGGACTAAAGTAGTCGAAGTATTCTAGTGCTCAATCTTTGATGACATTAGTGCTGACGATGAGATGACCTCAGTTTCCCGCGTGAGCGGCTTTGACGGGCCGTGATGAGCGGTGGGTCCTATTTTCTGACCCTGACTTGACCGGCCGTGCGTAATCTTTCGCTTTAACTGCGCCTCCTCGATTTCCGTGTGTAATGGAAGTAGTGGGGGACGGTTCGTGCTTCAGGTCCTCCACGTGTCAATTGCGATGTGCGCCCCGCGTCCAATGGGGTTTGATCTGGCCATTGGATTTCATCCGCCAGGGGGTTAAGTAGCAGCGCAGCTGCGGTAAATTCCCATCTGCTCTTTATCTGCTTTGTGCCTTCATCACCATTGCTGCTGCTCTCTGCCTCCGAGAGTTTGTTCCGTTCGCGGCGCTGGACCAACTCCGTGTTTTTCTAAGTTATTTTCTTCGCTCTCATCACCACCGCAAGATGGGGAATAAGAAGGGAGGCGCTGCCGCTGAGTCAGCCACCGCCACCGTTGCTGCCAAGAAGAAGGGTGGCTCCACCGTTGCAGGCACCAGCGCCGCCGTCGCCGGGAAGAAGAAGGGCGCGGGCACCCACGTCACAAATGGCGCGTGGCGCGCGTCCATCATCAAGTCGTCTGAGCTCCGTATTCTGCGCCAAGATGGAGTTCTGTCCTCCGTGGTTGGTGACTCGCGAGTCCTAGGTGGTGAGGTAACCCCTTGTCCTCCTGCTGGTTTCTGGGTGATGTTCCTAGCGCTGATCATCCGCGGTCTGTCTCTGCCCCTGCATGCTTTCTTCAGGGGCCTCCTTTGTTTCTACGGGCTCCAGCTGCACCAGCTGTCCCCCAACTCTATTCTCCACATCGCCTGCTATATTACACTTTGCGAGTGTTGGCTCGGAGTCGAGCCACACTTTGGTCTTTTCAAACGGCTCTTCAAGCTGAAGTGCTAGTCGGCATCTAGCTCCGTAGTCTATGATATAGGAGGCTACGGTATCCATGTCGACTCCTCTATCACGTACTTTGATATCAAGCTCATGGCGTCCGTCCAAGGGTGGAGGGACAAGTGGTTCTACATCCGCGACCAGAAGGCCGACGGAGACCACTTCAGACTCGCGCCTTTTGATCCCGCGGCGCCATGTAGGAGGAGGCGCTCTTGGAAGAACATGGTGAAGCCCAACGAGTCTAAGGAGACAAATCTGCTGTACGAGCGCATCTACGACCTAAAGAGTCGCATGGGTAAAGAATAGGGAGGTTGCGCCCTCATTCGCACATGGTTGCGCCGTCTCATCCAGCCCCTGCATGCCAGGGTCCACCCTATGTTCCAATGGGCTGGTGCGGACGATGTCACTCGCGTATCTGCCGATGGCATTTCCGCGACTGAAGTAGATAAGAGGGTGCGGCTGCTGACCAAGTACACTACCAAGGATGTACTCCCTAGTGAACCAGTCGTTCCCCCTTTTGATGCTTCTAACCCTCCTCCTGAGGTATGATTGTGCTAGGAAGTAGCTTTATTTTGTCGAGTGCTTCTAATTTTTCCTGATGTGTGCTGACTTGTTTTTCTTTATGCAGGATTGGAAGGTGTCTCCCTGATACGTCCAAAATGTATCTACTTTCCCGAACACTTTTGTTATTGTTTCTCCTCTAAACTTGTGTGATTTGGATGTAACTAACGCGGACTGACGTTGTTTTCAGCAGAATTGCCTTGGTGTCTAGTTTTTGTGCAGAAAATAACCTATCACGAAAAATCCCGAAAAATATGCCAAAAATCCTATTTCACCAGAAGAATCCTGGAGCCAGAATACGAGACGGAGGGGGGCTAGACCTAGGCCACACCACCTGGTCGCGCGGGCTAGGCCTGGCCATGCTAGGGGGTGGTCTAGCCACCCCAGACACCCCCTTGGTCTCCCTCTTCGCCTATAAGTTGCCTTCTGACCTAAAAACTCAGGGGGTTTGACGTTTTTCCAGAAGGAGTTCCGCTCCGCCGCCACCACTAGATTCCATGAAACAACACTAGAAACTCCGTTCTGGCACCCTGCCGGGACGGGGAATTGGAGGAGATCATCACCATCATCATCACCATCGCTTCTCCATGGATCATCCATGTTTCCCCCATCTATGAGTGAGTAATCCCCTGCTGTAGGCTATGGGGATGGTAGGGATTGGATGAGATCGTTCATGTAATGGCATCAGATTGTTAGGGCATGGTGCCTAGTATCTTCTATTAGTGCTTTATGACTTTGTTGCGACTTGTTATGCTTAATGCTTGTCACTAGGGCCTGAGTGCCATGATTTCAGATCTGAACATGTTATTGATTCATTATGATAGTATTGTTTATGGTCTTACCTGCAAGTTGTATACACACTGTTGTCCGGAACCAATGGCCCCGGCGATGTAAATCGGGATAACCGGAGGGAATGGCTTTGATGTGAGGATCACATGTGTTCACGGAGTGTTAATGCTTTGCTCTGGTGCTCTATTAAAAGGAGCACCTTAATTTCTAGTAGTTCCCTTGAGGACCCGCTACAAACGGGCCGGCAGGACAAAAGATGTTGTGCAAGTTCTCATTGCGAGCACGTATGACTATATATGGGACACATGCCTAGGATTATCTAGTACTTGGATGCTTTCTTATTTATCTGCAATTGCCCTATGTTCTGATTGCTATGTGAATTGTCTTGTCCATGCAACGCCCGTCCATCCATCCCTATGCCTACCACACTCGATTCCTACTGTTTACTGCTATTGTTACCTTTGTCTTTACTTTACTACTGTTGTTACTTCACTACTCCTACTACAAAACTGTTGCTACTGATAAACTGCTGTGAGCAAGATTGTTTCCAGGTGCAGCTGAATTGACAACTCAGTTCTTAAGGCTTATAAATATTCTTTGGCTCCCCTTGTGTCGAATCAATAAATTGGGTTTCACTTCCCTTGAAAATACTACGATACACCCCCTATACTTGTGGGTCATCAAGACTATTTTTTGGCGCCGTTGCCGGGGAGCATAGCTTTATTTATCAAGTTCACTTGGATTCTCTATTGTTCGCTGCGATCCATCCATAATCGGTAAGTCTTGTGATGGCAAGGTTCCTAGTTTACCATCCACTACAAGAAGAGGTATGGTTCTGAACACCTCTGTTGCTCTTGATTCATCATCTGTTATGAGTAAGTTCCTTACACCACCACATACACATGCTACACACACTGCTACTACTGCTAAATCTGAAACTTCTGATACTTATGATGCTGCTTCTACTTTGCTTGATAAGAGTGGTTCATTAGGTCCTTTCCTAGATGCTACGATTGCTAGAACTATAGCTGGAAATACTGAAACTCCTAATGAAGACACTACTACACCTGTTAGTTCACCTGAGTCTAGTGAGAGTTATGATATTGAAGATGGTTATGTTGAGATGACCGATGAATTTATTAAAGAATGTAAAAATACCCATGATAGGAGCGCTGCTAAGAGTCTCCTTGAGAGGCGTACTATTAGGCCCAAATTGTCTCCTATTGCTAAGTTTGCTGCTTCTCCCATAAACATTAAAGATAAAGATTATGATTTCTCTCTCGATCTATATTACATAGCTATTATTGATAAAGAACCTTTTTTGTGGGACTAAGAATGAAAGTGCGGTAGCACATATGACTGAGCTTTCTACCATGAGTGGCTTGTTTTCTGATGATATTAAGATGCGTACTTACTTTGTTGCTAAGATTTTCCCCTTTTCATTATAAGGAGAAGCTAAAACTTGGTTTAGTAATTTACCTCCTGGATCTATTGATAGCCCTGATTGCTTGATTAGTACTTTCCTGCAGAAATATTTTCCTCCTAGTGCTAGACATGCTATTTTGCAGGAACTTTTTGAGTTTAAACAGGGAGAAAAAGAGATATTGCCTGAATCATGGGCAAGGTTTTGTGCTTTGATTCATGCACAGGCTGGAAGTCCATTACCTAAGAATGAGCTGCTGGATATATTTTATAATGGACTAACCGACAAATCTAGGACATACCTAGATAGTTGTGCTGATTGTGTTTTCAGGAATAGGACTCCAAAGGAAGCTGAGGAATTAATGGCTAAAATAAGCAAGAATTACAAAGACTGGACTCCTCCTGAACCAGCTATACCTGAAATAATTATACCTGAACCAACTTTTCCAGTGCTTGTTCCAACATCAAAGAAGAGGGGAGTTATTGAATTAAATGATGAAGTGATGAAGGAAGCTAAGAAATGTCTTAAGGAGAAGGGAATTAAAGTTGTAGATGTCAAGAATTTACCTCCTATAGAAGAATTATGTAAGACCATTCCCCACTCATCCACTATTGAGGTACACTCTCTCCAACACTTTGATGAAGGTGATATCCCTTACTCTAAACCTCCTGATCAATGCTTAGAAGAATTTGATATTTTTATTGTTAAACAAGATAATTTTAATAAAAGGGTGCAAAATCATCTAATGGAAAACTCTAGAGCTATCGTTGAGTTAAAAGATATTGTGGAAAGAACCTCTAATGATGTTAAAATGATTGTTAAACACTTTCAAATGGTTCAAACTCAAATAGATCAACTGATTAAAGTGCAAAAAGACTTGCTAATTAACGCTGCTAAAGAAAAACATGCTTATGAAATTAGAACTACAAGTGGAGCTGCTACCCAGGATCCTCTATATCCTGAGGGGCATCCCAAAAGAATTGAGCAGGATTCTCAACAAGCTGAAAATAGTGGTACTACTCGTAAGAAAAAGA
This sequence comes from Avena insularis, assembly GCA_023614405.1. Classification (NCBI taxonomy): domain Eukaryota; kingdom Viridiplantae; phylum Streptophyta; class Magnoliopsida; order Poales; family Poaceae; genus Avena; species Avena insularis. The sequence continues at coordinate 363,336,650 of CM042684.1, forward strand.
AAAAGAAACATAAAACTATTGTAGAATCCTCTGAACCTGCTAAAGATCCTAATAGTATATCTGTCTCTGATGCTGAAACTGAAAGTGGTGATGAAGAAAATGATGTTCCTAATGAAGAAAAAGTTGAAGTAGAACCTAAAAAGCACACTAAGAATACTAAATACACTAAAGAAGATTTAGTTGCTAAGAAACATGGTAGTGAAAGAGAGCCTTGGGTCCAAAAACATATGCCTTTCCCTTATAAGAAACACAAGTCAAAGGAAGATGAACACTATAATAAGTTTTGTGAGTGGATGAAACCTTTATTCTTGCAAATTCCTTTGACTGATGCTATTAAATTGCCTCCTTACTCAAAGTATATGAAGGATATTGTCTTGAATAAAAGGAAGATCCCTAATGAAGAAATTTCCACTTTGCTTGCTAATTATTCCTTTAGTGGTAAGGTTCCTAAGAAACTTGGATACCCAAGGATTCCAACTATCCCTTGCTCTATTAAGAATAGTTATGTTAGAACTGCTTTGTGTGATTTGGGAGCTGGAGTTACTGTTATGCCTTTCTCTCTCTGTAAGAGACTTCAACTGGAAAAATTAATACCAAGTGATATATCTTTGCAAATGGCTGATAAATCTACCACTATTCCTGTTGGTATATGTGATGATGTACCTGTTCAAGTGGCTCATAATTGCTTGATATTAACTGATTTTGTTGTGCTTGAAATGCCTAAAGATGGTAATATGTCTATTATTCTTGGGAGACCTTTTCTTAATACTGTAGGAGTTGTTATTAATTGTAATCAAGGAAAGGTGACCTTCAATGTTAATGACAAGGAACATACTGTCTATTTCCCCAAGAAGATTGATAGGACTTATGGTTTGAATTCAATTGAACATGTTGAGGGCATTCAAGTTGGAGAAATATATTGTCCCATACCAAGAGAAAAATTTGAAACAATTATGATTGGGACCATTGCTATCAAAGTTGAGGTAACATAATCATTAGTGGAATACAAAGTTTTGTCTCATATGAAATTGTTTTGGTAACAAGACCTGATCAACCTTGTTAACAAAAGGATTTCATTGAACAAAACAATGTTTTCACCGTGATTATCTCCGTTTACTTTTATTCTATCCATTTTAGTTTTTTTTTTCGTTTAGCTTTCTTTTCTATAGTTGGTTGCTTGCATGTTAGAGTGTCTTAGAACTTCTATAGTTCTAGCCTTGTTTTGTCATTGCACCATTTCCAAAAAATCTTTTTCTGTCAGAAAATCATTCATCTATGCCTGAAAAATGCCCAAAAATAAAGTGCCTGAAAACATTCCAGAAAATTCATATTAATTTTTTACGTGAAAAAAGGGGTAGAGGAGTGCCTGGAAGGTACCAGGGGGGCCACCAGGCAGGCACACCACCTGATGGCGCGGCCTGCCCTGGGTGGCACCATGCCATGGTGTGGGCCACCCTGGCCCTCCACTCACTCTCTCACTTGCCACTTTCTTCTCTCTCCCGAGTAAACTCCAGTTCATTGCTCAAAATCGCGTTCTTGCTGTGCTTGCTCTCGATTTTTCGATCTCCTTGCTCATCCCATCTTTGCTGCTAAAATTTGGAGCATTTGTTCTCCGGTATGTGACTCCTCCGCTTGTCTAAGTAGATTTGTGTTTAGTGGGTTATATCTTGAGTATTTTGCTGTTGTAGGTGATAGGTTAGGAGAGCTTGTAAGCTTGTTTGATGCTTAGAGATATAGTTTTGATGCATGTTTAGGCTTCTTACAAGTCCCTATGAGTAGTGCCCTTCATTATATTCACTTTGCAATCACTTGTTTAATAGGTGTTTAAATTTCAGAGGGTTGGTTTGACCTCATATATGCAAGATGAGAGTGAGCAATACGCCATGCTCACCAAAACTTTTGTTGAGAGCTTCGTGTTTACTAACACGGCCTATCAGTCAACTATCTCTTTCAAAATTTATAATCTGCCCTTTACCATGTCATTGGAGAGATTTTGCAATGTTGTAGGTGTAAGCATGACAGGGACCGTGAAGAAGATTCAAGGGCGACCCGCTGATTTTCTGGAGCTTTACCGAGGGGTGACCAATGATGATGACCGTGTGGCTCAGCACGGAAAGATAAGAAACATCCAACTCCTTGCCCTTAGATACTTTGCATATTATCTTGCTACTAGCGTTCTTGGTAGGGAGAATACGAGTAATATCTCCAACTATCATTTAGCCTTCCTTGCTGCTGCGCTTAACAATGACACTCGGTACAACCTTAGCTCGCTTATTGCTCGATGCCTAGCTGCTAGGGGGCCTATCTATGGGGGCATCATTGCCTCACATATGGTCAATGCATTAGGGCTTTCAGTGGACCCCAATGATACTATATTGGCACCACAAAGGCTTGACCTTGTTACTATGAAAACTCATCATTTTGTCACTGCTGATTCTGATTTGGATGGTCTAGTATATAGGATGTTGTTTACTGACGGGGATGAGAGGAAGATCCCTTTTCCGCAGTCTACTTTGTTTAGTGTTCATAGGAGACCGTGGTCGTGCTCCAAGGAGGAGGTGGATGAGCATCTCCGCTTGCTGGATTTCCATGGGCAGCAGCAGGAGGATGTGCCCTCCTACGATTACTCTGTGCACTACGGAGGGACGTACTCGAGCTCGCACCAGGACGAGGGTACCTCCTCGTCGTACCACAGTGACACTTCATCCTGGCCAGCTTGGGATTGACACCCACTTAGGCCAAAAGCCTAAGCTTGGGGGGAGGTACGCCGACATCGCACTCATCTCCATATCATTTTGCGTCGGTACTTTGTATATTTATGTTTTGTTCTCTTTTTATTTTTCGTTCTTTCTTTGCTTTTGCTTTCTAAAACATAAAAAGACCAAAAATATTTCTGTTGTTTCTCTTTGGTTTGCTTCTTTTTCTTTTTGCCTTGGTTTGTTTTTCCCTTTTTGCTTTGTTTGAACTATTCAAAAACCCCAAAAAGATTTTGCTTTGCTTGTTCTTCCTTTTTGGTTCTTCTTTTAATAATCGAAAACACCAAAAATATTTGTTGTCCTTCTTTGGTTTTGTGAGTTTGTTGCAGGGTTCAGCCGTTCTCAGTGGGATTTGGTTTCATATTATTATTCAAGCCACATAAGTGAAGGGCAGTAATGAGGATTAATGACAACTTGAGGTGTGGTAAGAGGCTGGTAACGAACTCTATTTGTTTTCATTTTTGTACATATACTCATCATTGTGGGCATGCTTAGCTTGTTCGTGTAGGATGTATGTTATCTTTGGATGCTTAGTAGTTCTTGCTTTCATATGATTAGTCCCAGCTTGCTAATAGTTTGTAGCATGTCATATGAATGTTTGCTTGCATTACTCTATTCATAACTTGGTATGACACCATGGTATCCTCCTCTGAATGTTTCATTTGAATTGACTTGGCACATGCTCATGCATGCATATGACTGAAATAATCAGTTAAGCCTCGATGAATTACTTTGCCTTGAGGGTCTTGAATCACTTTCATGCCATGATTAGTCCTGTTTTGTTGCAAGCATAATTATGACAGCTATTGCTCTCTCGTTTGTAGCTCCCTTACTATTGCTAGCCTTCACTTTCACTAAGTATGTTTTACTCATGTTTCCAACTCCCTAAAACCAAATATTGCCAAAGTGTCCACCATACCTACCTATTAGCATCATTTGCTATTTCCGTGCATATTCAATATGCCTTGTTTTCTTCTGAATAAAATGTTTGCTTGTTATGAGAAAGTTAGTTAGTAAAGCTCTCACGAACTTGATGGCACACTTTATTTCCTGCACTTAATAAACCTGAACCATTGTGACTGTCCATGAAAGTTATATGCTTGCAAATTATAGGTTTGGGGATTAGCGTAATCGTCATCACGGGGAATGCTTTCAACACCTGTAAATATATACCCAGTTGATACCATGCTCTTTTGCTTGCGTATGTCGTCGGTGTGAAATAAAAGGGGAGCCTGTAAGTCCATGGAGTTATGTATGTGTGTTAGAGAAACACCTAGGCCGCCGGTCTAATCCATGCCGTCATGGTGGAAACCTGCAGCGTAACCATAATGATATCTATGAAGCATTCTTCTTATAAAAAGGAGAGAGATAGCCATTGAGAAAAAGAAAAGAAAAAAGAAGAGATTTGAGAAAAGAGGAAAGAGAGAAAAAAGCACCATTTTCCCATGGTAAATAAGAAGATTGCTGAGATACTCATTGTCTGCTTGCCTTGTCATTTTGATATGGGGATTCTTTCATATCATCGGGCAAGGGGTACCCCGTTGGCGGTTCTCTATGATACGCACGTATTTACGATGACAAGAACTTACCGGTAACTAAAGTTGAGTAGCATGAGGAGCGGCCCTCGTACTCAAGGGACATGGGATTTCCAGTTTATAGTCTGTCAAGCATATAACTCTGATTGGACCTCACTTTCACCTTAACCATATTAAAGATGCTTATGATAGGGGCAATGAGAGCTCAAAGATAATGAGTACCATACTTTCAGCATTTGGAAGCCTTTCAAACTATTCAAAACCTTTTCATTTCCTTGTTGAGTCTCCATTTATTCTATGAGCACTTTCTTGAGAGCATAGTTGTCATTCTTTATGCATGTCTCATTACTTGATTATTTGTGTTATGACTTTGATGCTTGTATCTTTGACATCTTTACTTCTAGTCTTCACCTAAACTTCAGAGGTGCCTTGGCATTCACAATAAAAAGGCAAGCGAGATACCACTCTATCATACCTTGTGATGAGCATTGTAATGTTGCTTATATTTATACGTCATGCTACTTGTTATTTTTAAGTTGGAATCTCTTCATAGCTTGCAATGCCTATTAAGTAAACTTAGTTGCATACTCTTTATTATGAATTGTATAAATAGTTTATCACATGCTGAGAATATATACATCATATGAAGCAAATGTGTTCGTGAAAGTTTCTTTTATCGCACTTAGTTTTCAACTGAATTGCTTGAGGACAAGCAATAAGCTAAGCTTGGGGGAGTTGATACATCCAAAACGTATCTACTTTCCCGAACACTTTTGCTATTGTTTCTCCTCTAAACTTGTGTAATTTGGATGCAACTAACGCGGGCTGACACTGTTTTCAGCAGAATTGCCTTGGTGTCTAGTTTTTGTGCAGAAAATCAACTATCAGGAAAAATCCCGAAAAATATGCCAAAAATCCTATTTCACCAGAAGACTCCCGAAGCCAGAATACGAGATGGAGGGGGCTGGGCCTAGGCCACAACACAGCCACGCTGGCTAGGCCAGCCATGCCGAGGTGGTGCAGCCACCTAGACACCCCCTCGGTCTCCCTCTTCGCCTATAAGTTGCCTTCTAACCTAAAAACTCAAGGGGGTTCGACGTTTTTCCAGAAGGAGTTCCGCTCCGCCACCACCACCAAATTCCACGAAACAGCACCAGAAACTCCATTCTGGCACCCTGCCGGGATGGGGAATTGGAGGAGATCATCGCCATCATCATGACCATCGCTTCTCCATTGTCATGGTGGTGTCACGGCAGATTCCATGGATAGGCTAAAGGTGGGGACAAGATGCACTAGAGGAATCCAGGGAGGGATAGTGTGGTGATTCCACACACAGTTGCTTTGTATTTGATTTAGTTCCATAGTTTACAAGTGCTCCTTGAGTTGTATTGGGGAGAGGAGGAAGAAGGAACTCCCTTACTCTCACCACTAGCTAGCCCTCAGGAACTCGCTCGTAAAACACAAACCTCAAAAGATCAAACAGTCAAAGACCAACCCCTTCTACAGAGGCCCTAGCCCTCCTTATATAGGGGTGGCTAGGCCCCCAATTAGGGCATACGTGGAGGCATATTATGCCTCCTCCCAAAATATTAAGCCGACCGGGTCACTTTAACCCAGCGTCATCCATGCAGAGGCTACGTGAGCCTCTGCGCCGCCCACGTCATCTGACACAGGCATCGTCACCTTTGTCGGCCACGCCTCGGTGGTCCTGGCCTCTGTCCGCTTCGCTCACGCTCTGCGTACAGTGGTCACCCTTTGACCAGCGAGATACCTTCCTTCTCTTACAAGCTTGATATAACCCAGATCATACCTAGTTGATCCGGCCATACCTGTACCTGCATACAAGTTAGATATATCTCATCGACTTACGGTATAAGTCGGTTGAGACCCAGTTAGGTGGACATCCCCTGGTCCGGGTTACCTCGTGATTCGGCCTGCCTTGAGGTGACTCGGCCAGCACCTGCTTTGACCTTGTCGTACCTCTGCTAACTCGGCCTTTATACCCCGGCGTGACCCTACCCGGGGGTATCCCCCCAACATTAGTCCCCGAAGCTCGTGTGGTCTTAGCTGCCTTAGCCGCTAAGGCCATAGCAGGTTCAATTTTACCGAGCCTTTTGCTCCTTTTCCGAGTTACCTCACATTCCGGATTTCATAGGCTTACTTTCCCTTGGCACATTCCGAGCTTTCACTCGCTGGTCGGGTCACCTCATACTCATCCGGGTCATTCTTCCTTCTCTCGTACGCTTCCCCACATGGAGGCTAATCATTACTTTGCCTCATTTTAAGGGCCGGCGCCAGTAACCGCTGCAGTAATTGTCAGATATTACTGTAGCCCACGTCACATCGTGCCTGCCTCCTCGTTAACTGCATCATAACGTCACGTCATGGGATCTCCTGCGCCCTGTGGCCCTTCCTGTGGCTCGCTGCTGATTGGTTGATCCGGGTTATACACGGCCACACCGTGTGGCCCACCCGCATAGCACGATCCCACTACCCCTTAAAGGCGTGGTTAAATAGGGGAGGGGGCGCCCCTTGGGTCTTTTACCCACTCTCGTGCCCCCTTTGCCTCTTCTTCTTCCTCTTCCTCTCCAGCGACAAGCGCCACTTGCTTACCGCCTTGCTTGGCCACTGCGCTTCCTCGCGCACCAACGTCGCTGCCACCTCCCCGCATCCCTTCCGCCATGGGTCCTCGCCTGTCCAGGCCACTGTCACCCACCACCGCTATCGCCAATGAGGACAGTGACCTCGAGATGACTGAAGAGGAGCTCGCCGTCGCGGAGCAAGAAATGGAGGAGGACACGGTGAACGCCGACCGCGGCGCTTGGGCTGGGTCCTAGGTTTGCCAAGACGATATTGACTGGCTATACCGCACCCGGCGTATCCCGGAGGGCGTCATCGCGCGTCTTCCCGCTGCGGAGCTTGCCCCCTCACCCAATTCGGGTGAGTATGTGGTATTCCTCTCCCACTTCCAACGTGGATTCGGGCTCCTCGCTAGCGATTTCTTCAACGACTGGCTCAACACGTATGAGCTTCAGCCGCATCATCTTTCGGCTAACGCCATCACCTCTCTCTCTGCCTTCGCTTCCACTATCGAGGGCTACGCCGGACTGTGGCCCACGAAGGAGCTGTGGATCCGGTTCTTTGGCCTTTGCCGGAACGTGATTCCGAATATAGCTCTGGATCCGGAGGACAAGCAGCTCATGCAGTTCGGTGCAGCTTCTATCTCGCCTCGGAAGCAGTCCATTTTCCCCCGAGTCATGGGGCTTGACTCCTGCAAGGGCTGGGCCCAAACCTTCTTCTATGTCAGAAATGGCATGGATGAAGATTTGATCCGGCTGCGCCCCTACGCTTCGGGTCCTCCTAATCCGGATCTGTGGGACAATGTCCCCAAGAAGCCCACCGTCCTGGCGAACCAAGTCAACAAAAGGTTCCAGGAGCTGAAGGACCTAGGATTGTGCAACGAGGACGCGATGATCACATTCGTCCGCAACTGGATCTCCCCCCTCCAGAAACATACACATAAAGTTTGTCACATGAGCTGGGGCCGTGACCCCAACCGGACCTCCTCATTTGAGTTGAGCAACACCGAGATCTTTCACTGGGTCAAGTCCCTCTTCACCACTAAGAAGGACTTCTCTGCTGAGTGGACATGGGGGATCGAACACTTCTGCCGAGATAGGCTTCCCCCTGCGGTAAGTCCCGTGCCCCAAATCTTTTCCGAATTAAATCATACGCCGGTTTCTGTTGTAGGTTTAATCCCTTTGCCTTTTCTTTCCCTTAGATGTTTCTTCAGATAACCATTGAGGATGGCACCGAGCCTTCTCTCAAATGGGCACCTGATCGAGACACCTCGGATGAGGAGGAGCCGGATCAGGAGATGTTCCTGCCGATGGCGGACGCGACCAAGCGACCCACTGGTAAACTCTCTTCCATTAGAGATTGGCCCGACGATGAAGATGATTCGGACGTTGAGGTGATGGAAGCATTTGACGTTGTCCCCCTTTCTTATGCTTTTCCGACATCAGCTAACCCCGGTGGGAAGATCCATGAAGATCCTCCCCTTGCCACAGGTGTGCATGTCCCGGTCGCACCGAAGAAGAGGGGGGCCGCATCTGCTTCTTCCTCCGGACCTTCTCAGCCAGCTAAAAGGCGAAAGAAGTCCGCGGACAAAGCCGCCACCAAGTCCACGACCAAGGCCGTGGCCCAGAGAGCTCGCAAGCCCAAGGAGCCCCTGACTTCGGATGAGTAAGTGGTTTCTCCCTTTGCTATTTACTTGTTCTTCTTTTGTTATAGTTTCTCATCATACATGATTTGATTCGGCACAGCCGCGGTGGAGGTCCCACGGAGTGAATCCGGCATTGCCTCGCCGCTCCGACATAGCCCTTCTCCCCCTCGTGGAGACGATTCACGCCCGTTGAGCCCCATTCTGGAGGGTTCAGCGGCTGCTCCGGGTTCTAGCCCACCTCGTCAAGAGGAGGGCAACCTCGGAGCGGGGGAAACTGGCTCTGCCGAGGCAGCAACAACCACCACTTCGGCTCCACCACAACCAGCTTCATCCGAGATACCCACAGCACCTTCGCCAAAACAAAAACCAGCATCATCATCAGCCCCAGCACCAGCAGCAACAGCAAAAGCACCAGCAGCAGCCCCAAGTCCTTCCGCCTCGTCCGAGTCTTCCAAGGCTTGGTGAGAAGACACCAGCAATACCAGGGCTAGCACCAAGGCGGCTCCCAAGGGCAAATCAGCTGCAGCAACCTCAACTTCTCAGGAGCAGCCGAAGGGCAAGAAGGCTCCTGACGCCACCAGGGCAGCGTCAATCGAGGCTGGACGGCGTACACTCGCGTCCATGCTCCCAAAAAAGACTCCACCGCTGAAGGACACCCCTGTCGAGCCAGCTGATGCGCAACTCGTTTTGCACACCAGCCCCGCCGTTGCCTAGGTTGAGAGGAAGGAAGCCCACGCAAAGGGTCTAGTTGCAACCCACATGCTCAGCGACGAACGATATCCTCCGACCTTGATCGAGTTTGTAAACAATTGGAACAAGGCAGAGTTCGTCCACAATGATGATCTCCCGGAGAAATTTGGGCCCGCTGAGTTTGCTGCCCAGATGAATACCGCTGCAAAGGCAATTAACCTTGCAAGTCGGATGATGGAGGTACGTTACTTCGTCTTTTCCTTAACATGTAGTAGATATTAGTGATATAGCCATTAGTCCCCGAGCCTCCGGGGAAGTAACTTGTTACTCGGCCGGATGCTCCTTAGAGAACTAACGTAACTCCTTAATAACTTCGAATATGCACACATCTAGAGCCGGGTTAAGTTCCACTTGGCCCGGATCTTGTATACTTCGAATATGCACACACCTAGAGCCGGGTTAAGTTCCACTTGGCCCAGATTTTGTACACTTCGAATATGCACACACCTAGAGCCGGGTTAAGTTCAACTTGGCCTAGATTTTGTATACTTCGAATATGCACACACCTAGAGTCGGGTTAAGTTCCACTTGGCCGGGATTTTGTACACTTCGAATATGCACACACCTAGAGCCGGGTTAAGTTCCACTTGGCCCGGATCTTGTACACTTCGAATATGCACACACCTAGAGCCGGGTTAAGTTCCACTTGGCCCAGATTTTGTACACTTCGAATATGCACACACCTAGAGATGGGTTAAGTTCCACTTGGCCCGGATCTTGTACACTTCGAATATGCACACACCTAGAGCCGGGTTAAGTTCCACTTGGCCCGGATCTTGTACACTTCGAATATGCACAAGACTAAGCTATCCATTTGTACTCTTTTCAGGTGACCACCAAGCGCCGGAGCGCTGAGTTTCAGCGTCTCCTGTATATTCACAAGATGCTGCGCACAAAACATAGTGCACTTCTCGCTGAACACGAGAAAAGGGGTAAGTTTCTTCCTTGGCATTTTTCCATTTTTCTTCATCTTTTTCCGCCGAACTAATCCATCATTCGGATTTCGCAGCTGGGGTGGAGGCTGAGAATACCATCATGAGGAAAAACTTGGAGCAGATCAAGGGTAAGTCATTTTTGCTTCCTTCCTCCACACTCTATTTCCTTTTCTTCTTGGCTCGGCAAATATTCATACCTCGGCTTTGCCGGGTCAAAAAACTATTTCAGCCTCTCTTGAAGATAGTGTGCCTGTGCCTGACATGATGCTGCATTTTCTCGAACAAGCAGGGCAGCATCAAGCTGAACTCAAGAAGAAAAATGATGAGCTCGCCCTCCTCCGAACCAAAGATGATGAAATCGCCAAGCTTAAGGCGGACATGAAGAAGCAGAAGGCGCAGCACCAATCCGAACTAGAAAAAGATGGCCAGGACTTTACTGAAGAGCACGAGTGCCTCAACCTCTAGATCGCCAAGGACCAAGAATTGCTGAAGGAGGCCGACTCTAAGCTTGAGTCAGCAAATGCTGAGCTTGTGCAACTCCGGGAGAGGCGTGATAAATGTACCAAGGAGCTCACCCGGATCCACAACCACATTTCTCGTAAGTTCTTTTTTCTCTTCAGTTTTCATGAATCTCTCCGGGTCAACTTTCCTTACTTATTTCGCCTGTCTCGTTTTTAGACAAATTTCCAGAGGGCAATGTTGTTGCAACTACCGCTGTCGCCAAGTTCCTCCAGAAGAGGGGTACCCCAATTGCCCCTGGCGCTGGAGAAATTCCATATGACATGGAGGACTTGCTGGTTAGCTTGTCTTCTCGTGTCGAAATTGTGAAGAATTATGGCAAGGACATCTTGGTTGTAGCAATCCGGATCTTCAATGCCTTTTGGCCTGAAGAAGATACTCCGGAGGGTGCCACTGCTCTTTTTGCCAGGCTTATGGAGTGCGAGACTCAGCTCAATCTCTGGAGAGAATCTGTTGGATGTGCCGGAGCTGAAATTGTCCTCCACTACGTGCTTACGTGGTATGAGAAGATTAACCTCAATCTCCTTGAGCGCATGCGCACCGGATCAAGGTGGTCCACTGACCCAGAATGGATAGCTCGGCGCAAGGCTTGCACCCATAGCTTCATTCAATATGCCCTCGTCCATCAATGGAACGAGGGACCAAGCTTCTTGGGCGTCGCCGAGGACGAAAATGCTAAAAATGTTGAAGATGATTCAGGTGAGGACGAAGAGGACGAAGCTTCGGACGTCGAGGAAGATGCAGATGACTCTGAAGCCGAGGCTGGGGCTACACCCGTTGGCGCCGAATTACCTCCTCCTCCTGCTCCTTGATTACAAACACTTTGAATTTCATCAGATCCCCGGTATGCCGGGTGCAATTGTATCAAGCACACAAGTGATATTTTGCTACTAAGTTTTTATGCTGGATTGACTTGGGCGTAGTCCCCGAGTTTCATTTTCTTGTTCTTCCAATTTCTTGGCTCGGCTCGTGTCTACCTTGGTTCGGTTTTATGACTTACGAGTCCGAGCTTCAAAAATTGACTTAACAATACTTGGAAACTTTAGGATTAGCTCAAAATAATTTAGCATAATAGATATAAAATAAGCATAAGGTTAGTCCGAAAAACAAACGTCGGCTCGATTAAGTTCCTTTCCTTAGTCGTTTTTCATGTGTTACGCAATTCCAAACTTGTTCTCTTGCTTGCCATGAAGCCAAATCTTGTTGGACAACAGCAAGTCGAAGAGTTAGGTTTTTGGTGCTCACACACTACTAATCCCGCTTAAGTAGAAACAACTTACGCCAGCCGACGTATAGATAATAAACACCAAATACAACTAATATTATTAAGGTAGTCCCCGAGTTACTTCTCGAGGTGCCAACATTCCATTGATAAGCTCATTGCCGGCATACATACCTACATATGAGTGACTCGGATACACACACTTCTCTGCTAAGTGTAGAAAGGACGGAGTAGCGCTACATTCCATGGACGCTTAGATTCCTCGCCGGACCTATCCACCTTGTTCTTCTCCTGTGGTTTTGCATCGATGAGATAATATGAGTCATTGTACAATGCTTTGCTCACGATGAATGGCCCTTCCCATGGGGGGATAACTTATGCATGCCAGCAGTATGTTGTACCAACCGGAGTACCAAATCACCTTCCCGGAAAACTCGGGGGTTTACTTTCCGGCTATGATATCATCGGAGATTTTGCTGATATATGGCGGATCTAGACAATGCCAATTCTCTCGCTTCTTCCAGCAGATCAACATCATTTTGCCGGGATTCTTGCACTTCGGCTTCTGTGTATTGGGCGACCCTAGGCGAGTCATGCTCTATGTCGGCTGGTAATACAGCTTCTGCCCCATATACCAGAAAGAATGGCGTATAGCCTGTTGATCGATTCGGAGTTGTTCTTAAACTCCATAGTACCGCTGGTAGTTCTTCTATCCAGCACCCCGCTAATCTTTGTAGCGGCTCAATGAGCCGGGGTTTTATCCCGGATAATACTAATCCGTTGGATCTTTCCACTTGTCCGTTCGATGCGGGGTGAGCTACCGAGGCTACGTCTAGCCGGATCTTCTTATCCTGGCAGAATCGCGCAAATGCTCCTTCAGCAAAATTCGTGCCATTATCTGTTATGATACTGTGAGGATAACCGTATCTCAAGATGATATCTTTGAGGAATGTCACGGCCGTAGCTCCATCACATTTCCTTATTGGCTTTACTTTGATACACTTTGTAAACTTATCAACCATGACTAAGATGTGGGTCATGTTCCCCCTCGCAGGTTTGAATGGGCCAACCATGTCCAAACACCATACAGCAAATGGCCAAGTAATTGGTATGGTCTTGAGCTCAGACATTGGCATATGTGTCTTGGTAGCATACCTCTGATAACCATTGCATTTTCTTACCAAGTCCTCTGCTTGTTCTAAGGCACTTGGCCAGTAGAACCCATGCCGGAAAGCTTTTGCCACCAATGCTCTGGACGAGGCATGATGCCCACATTCCCCTTGATGTATATCTCGGAGGATGTCAAGCCCTTCTTCCGGGTCAACACATCGCTGGAGGACATTGGTCACACTCCTTTTGTATAGCTCAGAATTGATGATCGTGTATGATTTTGCTCTCCTCTGAGTTTGCCTAGAAAGCACCTCCTCAGTAGGTAAGGTTCCATCTTTCAGGAATTGGAATATGGGCAATGCCCAAGCTGGTACAGCTCGCATTGGGAACACATCCTCATCAATTTCCATCTGATCCACCGGCATAACCTCAGCCGGATCATGATGAACAGTCCCCGGGTCTTGTGAAGCAGTCCCCGGGTTCGTGAGGCAGTCCCCGGGTTCGCCGAGGAAGTCCCCGGGTTTCGCGTACCACCTCCCATGTTAATGTCCATGGGTACAGCTCCGGACTCTGGATCTTCCGGGACGTAGATTGAGTCGGTTTCTGGGGACGGCCTGATAGATGGTTTTCTGAGGTGTTCTAATGCTACACCCGGTGGAATTGCTTGTCGGGTTGATCCAAGCTTTGACAATACGTCGGCAGCCTCATTTTCCACCAGGGGTACATGGCGAAATTCACATCCCTCAAAATAACCAGATATCTTCTGCACATGGAATCTGTATAATGCCATGTTTGGATCAAGAGCGTCCCACAGCCCCGACACTTGCTGAACTACCAAATCCGAGTCGCCAAAGCATTGGATCCGACGTATCCCAATTTCTTTTGCCACTTTGAGCCCATGTACAAGTGCCTCATATTCGGCGACATTGTTCGATGCTGCGAAATGGATCTACAGCACATACTTCAGCTGGTCATTTTTTGGCGAGGTAAGTACTACTCCGGCGCCTAACCTGGTTTTTGTTTTTAATCCGTCAAAGTGCATCCTACATTAGTTCGGATCTGGTAATGGTGGCTCGTACTGCACCTCGGCCCAGTCCACAAAAAAATCGGCCACAGCCTGAGACTTGATTGCTTCTCTTCTGTCATACTGTGGCGCATAAGGGGCTAGCTCAATCGCCCATTTTGCAATCCTGCCACTTGCATCCTTGTTACTCGTTTTTTCGGATATGGGAGCTTCACATATTACTTTGATGGGGTTCTCCTCAAAATAGTGTTTTAGCTTCTTAGCCAACATGTACACACCATACGCCACTTTCTGATAGTGTGGATAATTTTGCTTTGAGGTGGATAACACTTTTCTTAGGTAATATACTGGCCTTTGCACTGACTTGCCCTCTTCATCACCCTCTACCACAATTGCTGCACTTACAACTCGGTTGGTTGCGGCTATATAGAGCAACATTGGCTCCTTTGATAGTGGAGAGGCTAGCACTGGTGCAGTGGCTAACATTTTCTTTAACTGGATAAAGGCTTCATTGGCCTGCAGCGTCCAAATGAACTTGTCTGACTTTTTCATGAGTTGATAGAGAGGCAGTGCCTTTTCTCCCAACCGACATACAAATCGACTTTAGGATGCCAGGCAACCAGTGAACTTCTGGACATCGTTAAGGCACTTCGGCAGTTCCATTCGCTCTATGGCCCGTATTTTAGTTGGATTTACTTCGATACCTCGGCTGGAGACAAGAAATCCGAGTAATTTTCCTGTCGGGACACCGAAGGTGCATTTTTCCGGATTAAGCTTCATTCGGAACCTCCTTAGGTTCACGAATGTCTGCCTGATATCGTCAAGGAGCATTTTGCTTTCCTTGGTCTTGATAACAACATCATCCACATATACCTGTACATTTTGACCAATTTGGTCATGCAAACATTTCTGCATACATCTTTGGTACGTTGCCCCTGCATTACGTAAACCAAACGGCATGGTGTGATAGCAATAAGCCCCATACGGGGTGATAAATGCGGTCTTTATTTGGTCACTTGGGTTTAGAGGTATCTGGTGGAAACCAGAATATGCATCAATGAATAACAACAGTTCACACCCAGCAGTGGAATCTATGACCTGGTCTATCCTTGGCAGTGGGAATGGATCTTTTGGACATGCCTTATTCAGGTTCGTGTAATCGATACACATGCGCCAAACCACTCCCACGTTCGGATCATCCTTCTTCTTCTCCACCAGCACCAGATTAGACAGCCAATCCGGGTAGAGTACTTCCATGATAAATCCCGCTGCTAGCAGCCGAGCTATCTCATCTCCTATGACTTTTCTCCTATCTTCGGCGAAGCGACGGAGAGGTTGCTTCACCGGCTTTGCTCCGGGTCTCACGTTCAAAGAGTGCTCGGCCAACTCCCTCGGAACACCTTGCAAGTCCTGTGTAGACCAAGCAAAAATATCCCGATTCTCACAGAAGAAGTTGACGAGCTCGCTTTCCTATTTGTCATTTAACCCGGCACCAATTGTTACGGTGCGCTCTGGGAACATATCACCAACTGGCACTTTCTTGGTATCTTTTGTCGCTTGGAATGAGACACTACCATGCGGATTACTCAGTGTCGGCATATACTGCTGCGCGGATTGAGCCAACGCTGCCACCTCTTGGATTTTTCTCTTTTCTTGCGCAATCACAAGTGACTCGGCCAGGTTATACCCGGTTGACACGCACTCAATGGAACGTCGGAAATCACCATATATGGTAATCACACCATTTGGCCCGGGCAGCTTCATCTTCAAGTAACTGATATGAGTACTTGCCATGAACTTGTTCAGAGCTGGCCTGCCGAGTAACGCGTGATATGCGCTCTCCAAATTGACAACCTCGAACTCCAAATTCTCAGTCCGGCAGTTATCTCTTGTGCCGAACAACACGTCAACCCAGAACTTGCCTATGGGCTCCCAAGAAATGTCTGGCACAATGCCATGGAAAGTTGTCCTTGTAGCTTGGAGCATGTTCTCCGAGATACCCAACTTGCACATCATGTCCAAGTACATGATATTTATGCTGCTGCCATTGTCAATTAGCACCTTTGAGAACCTCGCATTGATGTTTGGCCCAATGAATGTTGGGTCCAACACTAGCGCATACAAACCAGGACTTGGCATAAGCTTGGGATGATCTTTGGTGCTCCAGGTAATTTCCTGGTCCGACCAAGGCATATACCTCATCACTGCTGGCATTACCGCATTAACTTCCATGTGTCGGCACTGCAAACTCTTTCTGTCTGTCTCTTCTATGGTAAACACATAGTAGCTCTGATGATGCTCTTTGTACTCATTCCTCCCCTTGTTTCCGGGGTACCTCTGATCCCGTTGACGCTGGTCTTCCACTTGATGCACTGCATCCCTTCTCTCATGGTTGTCATACCTCGGCGGAGGGGGAGGCAACATTAACTGTTGCGTGTTCGCTCCGGAGAGCAATTGCTGCCGGGGTAACTCCTGCCGAGGTTGATCATTCCGAGGTGCCTGAGCATTCCCCAAACCACCTTGTTCTATCTTTCACACCACTCACACTGCCTAGTTGTGTGACCCGCTGGGTTACTCGGATTTGGCGTGTGAAATTTACACGGCTGATCCAGCATTGCCTCATAAGTATACCTCGGACGGTCCTTCTTTTCTTGCCATTGTTTCTTCTGCTCTGGCGTCCAAGTTTTCTTGCCATCATTTCTTAGAGTCCATTGATGTCCTCCAGTTTTTTGACGTTGGTTGGTTCCTGCACCAGGTTGATCTTGATTGACAGCAGCAACTTGTTGCGAACTGTACCGGTAATCTGGTCTGTCATCTCTTCTTTTACCTTGGTAATCATTCCTCCGGGATGACCTGGCTCCATCTCTCTGGTAGTATTCCTCATTTGACTCAATTGGCATTAACTTGGGTTGAGTCGGATCACCCAAGGCATACGAATCAGCGATCCGGATTGTCTCTGCCAATGTAGTTGGCATATCCCTTTGCAATCTTTGCCACAACATGCTTGCATATCTGCACCCTTGCACAAACCATGTTATGGCCTATGACTCAATTACACCCTCACAGGAGTTTCGCACTGTACACCACCGGGTTAGGAATTCCCGGTCTGTCTCATTCGGTTTCTGCTTGCACATCGCTAGGGTCTGTGGCCTATTCGGCCTCTGATACGTACTTGAGAAATTGCTAACAAACATTTCCTCAAAATCGATCCAACAGTTAATACTTCCGGGCGGCAAATTGTTTAGCCATACCCACGCTGGCCCTTCCAACATCTGGGGTACATATCTCACAGCCCATCTCAAGTTGCCTGTAGCAATTTTCACTGCTGCAGCGTAGTTGATCAACCAATCCTCCGGCTTTGTGCTGCCATCATACGTTTTTGTGCCTCTAGGTAACTGGAAGTTACGTACCAGAGGTTCCTTCATGATTCGGGGCCCAAAACATGCTGGACCCGGAGGACCTTGACATTCGATTTGCTCTGACCTATACAGCCGATCTAGTTTTAACCTGGCGTTGTCAGGCATCAAATTCCTGCTTCCCAATCTTGACCCTATCACGTGATAGTCCGGCCTGGGATACCCAGCGTTTACCATTTCCGAATCACCGTCATTGTATCTATCTTGCTCCTATGGAGCTGCTCTCTGTTGCATACCTTGGTCGGCATTGCGCTCTTGTCGTGGTATATTCCGCTGCTGCGGTTGCCCTGCACCTACCGAATTACGCTGTCCGGCATTGCCGTTTACATCATTCCCTTGACCGGCATTGCCTTGGTCGCGGTTACCTTGGCCAGCTTCACCTCGGCTCACACTTCGTCGGTCCTCATCTCTCTGCACTTCTTTTCCTTTCCCTGCCCTTGCCGGGTCATACGGGACTATCTGTTTGTTCCTCCTAGCCGAGGTTACCACCTCTTCTCTCCTAGGACCACCATGAGGAGACGATGCAGCTCCAGCGGATTTCTCCGGGTTACCCACCGCCGAATGAACGATCTTGGAGGGCCCAGCCCTCTCCGGGTTAGCCCTGAGTAATTCCTCATTTTGCCTGTTCACGTTCCGAACCAACTCATTAACCCTATCTTACTGTCTCTGACAGGCTTTACCCATCAGACCCTCTAACTCGGACGCAGCTGCATCTGCTGCTCTAAGGTTTTTTGCCGGGGTACTATACTTCGGCAGCCCCACGGATAAACAGTTCTCTGGTTCCTCAATCCTAGTATCACCCTCTTTGTTCATTTCACTCATGAGGTTTCTCCCTTTTACTTTTACAGCATCTATCTTATTTGCCTTTCCGTACTCACGCAGTGTCATGTTCAACGACTGCTGACCCGCGGCTATCTTTTTTGCACCCTCTAGTATTTTTGCCTAGTCTCCTCTAGCTAGGCCTGTGCCTGAGCCGGATCTACTGCTGCTGCTACTGGGTTTGCCAAGCTATCCATCGCCTGCTGCAGCACGTTCTCTGGCCTCTCTAGCGGAGGACCTCTACTTTTCCTTGGTGCCTTTGGCGTTACCTCTAGATCTGGTGTCGGATCCTTGCTTGCGCCAGCGCCTGGCGCAGTCATCATCACCTCGGTGTGGTCTGGGGAGCGAGTGATACGCGCCCCACGAACCGTGCTAAGGGGTGGCTCGCCTCCTTCGACGATGTGCCGCGGGTGAACGCATGACACATCAACAACAACGTAGATCTTGTGCGTGCCGAGCTTGACGAAGAGGCCGTTGCGCGGAAGAGGACACTTGCCGAAGCAGCCAGCGTTGTCGCTGACGAAGTCCAGCGCTCCAAAGCGCTGAACGAGCCCGGAGACGATGCGTTCGCCGGTGCCGATGAGGTTTGCCATCCGGATCTTCACTCCTGCTAGCGCCGCTAGCCCCACGGTGGGCGCCAACTATCGTGGTGGTGTCACGGCATATGCCATGGATAGGCTAAAGGTGGGGACAAGATGCACTAGAGGAATCCAGGGAGGGATAGTGTGGTGATTCCACACACAGTTGCTTTGTATTTGATTTACTTCCACAGTTTACAAGTGCTCCTTGAGATGTATTGGGGAGAGGAGGAATAAGGAACTCTCTTACTCTCACCACTAGCTAGCCC
Organism: Avena insularis; assembly: GCA_023614405.1. NCBI lineage: Eukaryota > Viridiplantae > Streptophyta > Magnoliopsida > Poales > Poaceae > Avena > Avena insularis. The sequence goes on from CM042684.1 coordinate 363,355,808, forward strand.
TCAGGAACTCGCTCGTAAAACACAAACCTCAAAAGGTCAACCAGTCAAAGACCAACCCCTTCTACAGAGGCCCTAGCCCTCCTTATATAGGGGTGGCTAGGCCCCCAATTAGCGCATACATGGAGGCATATTCCAAGGAATATGCCTCCTCCCAAAATAGTAAGCCGACCAGGTCACTTTAATTCAGTGTCATCCATGCAGAGGCTACGTGAGCCTCTGCGGCGCCCGCGTCATCTGACATAGGCATCGTCACCTTTGTCGGCCACGCCTTGGTGGTCCTGGCCTCTGTCCGCTTTGCTCACGCTCTGTATACAGTGGTCACCCTTTGACCAGCGAGATACCTTCCTTCTCTTACAAGCTTGATATAACCCGGGTCGTACCTAGTTGATCCGGCCATACCTATACCTGCATACAAGTTAGATATCTCTCGCCGACTTATGATATAAGTCGGGTGAGACCCAGTTAGGTGGACATCCCCTGGTCCGGGTTACCCCGTGATTTGGCATGCCTTGAGGTGACTCGGCCAGCACCTGTTTTGACCTTGCCGTACCTCGGCTAACTCAGCCTTTATACCCCGGCATGACCCTACCCGGGGGTATCCCCCCAATATCCATCGATCATCCATGTTTTCCCCATCTATGAGTGAGTAATCCCCCGCTGTAGGCTATGGGGATGGTAGGGATTGGATGAGATCGTTCATGATAGTATTGTTTATGGTCTTACCTGCAAGTTGTATACACACGTTGTTGTCCGGAACCAATGGCCCCGAAGTGACAGAAATCGGGATAACTGGAGGGAATGGCTTTGATGTGAGGATCACATGTGTTCATGGAGTGTTAATGCTTTGCTCCGGTGCTCTATTAAAAGGAGCACCTTAATTGCCAGTAGTTCCCTTGAGGCCCCGCTGCAAACGGGCTGGCAGGACAAAAGATGTTGTGCAAGTTCTCATTGCGAGCATGTATGACTATATATGGGACACATGCCTAGGATTATCTAGTACTTGGATGCTTTATCTTATTTATCTGCAATTGCCTTATGTTCTGATTGCTATGTGAATTGTCTTGTCCATGCAACGCCTGTCCATCCATCCCTATGCCTAGCACACTCGAATCCTACTGTTTACTGCTATTGTTACTGGTGTCTTTACTTTACTACTGATGTTACTTCACTACTCCTACTACAAAACTGTTGCTACTGATAAACTGCTGTGAGCAAGATTGTTTCCAGGTGCAGCTAAATTGACAACTCAGTTGTTAAGGCTTATAAATATTCTTTGCCTCCCCTTGTGTCGAATCAATAAATTGGGTTTCACTTCCCTCAAAAATACTGCGATACACCCCCTATACCTGTGGGTCATCACTCCCAGTTTGCCCCCTCTTCCTGAGGGGGTTATTCCTCGCGAAGTAGATGAAGAGGACGAGTCAGAATCGACTGTCCCATTTGAAGAGGAGGAGGAAGCCCCTGAGTCCAGCAGTCCGGACACTCGCAAGCGTTCGCACAACAAAGATTCGGATGCGTCGTGTCCTTCGACTCCAGGAGGCCCAGCTATTGGTGCAGAGACACCGATTCCTGGTGTTCCTGTGAGTTATGTGGCACCATCTTCCCGCAAGAAGATGCAGCTGCCGAAGGCTCGATTGCCAAGGGTCTGTCAGGTATTCTTTCGTCTGGTTTTCTATTGTTTCCTTTCTTTCGACTTTGTTATTGTGCTGACTTTTTGCTAACACTTTGCTCTGTGTAGATGCTGGTGGTCTGAGCTTCGACGCCCAGGCGCTTCATCGCGATGATGCTTTGGCAGGCGCCGTCGCGGCAATCGAAGACCATAGCGCTTCCATTCAGGGGACTCTAACCAAAGCTAAGGGTGTACTCAGTCGCATCCATGAGGAGCTAGCGCCCAAAGCCGAGCTAATCAAGAACGTCGATGACTTGGTGGAGTCCCTTGCTGGAGGTATTCTTGTGGGCTTCAAGAACTCGCTTCGTGCGGCTGGCGCTTCCATGTCACTCACGATGGTTCAAGCCCATGGCGTGGAGGTGGATCCTGCTGCGGTCTCCAAGGTGATGCCTATCGGTGCAGATGGTCCACAAGTAGTTTTTGCTCCTTTTGCAACTACCTGTGGCAAGTACGGGCCTCAACTCATCAACACAGTCATGAAGTACTCTGAGGAGCTGCAGCGGGCCAAGAAGGTGGCAAAGGCTGCGGCGTCAGGGGCCAGCATGAAGTCTGTGTTGTCTGATACTGCCACGGACTCAATGAGGCCCCCGAAACCGAAGTCAAAGTCGAAGAAGCAAGCTGCTCCTCAGTAGTGATATCTGTAATAGTTGATAGTGCGACTCCTTTTGTTGAAAACTTGCCTCTTGCTAAGTGTCCCTGTTGATACTTTTGATATGTTTGGATGTACTTTGAGTTTTGTCCATGTGTTGCTTGGCCCCTTATTGTCTCTTGCTTGGCTTGTGGTAGGGTACATCGAGTGGTCCATCGAGTGAACCTCGGGATCCGCCATCCACTGGCGATACCCCAGCACAGTCGCACTCGAGGGTGGATGAGTTGTCTCTGCTTTCACGACTGCGCGATCGTGTTAAGCAGCTGGAACGCGATCTGCCCGTCCTCCGCGGTAACGCGGATGTATGGAAGTTGAGGGTGGAGAAGGCCACTTCCCGAGAGCAATATCTACTAGGAGAGGTGGCGCAGCTGGGTGACCAGTTCAAGTGTTAGTTTTCTGCCTCCTTATCTTTTCTTGTAGCCACTCGTGGTAGTTCGTTGTCTTCATACTTTTGCCTCTTGCTTGGTATAGTTGTCAGCGCGCGTCATCCGCAGGATGAGAAGGATAGGATCTCCATTCGCATGAATGACCTGACTCAAGAACAGCTTCAGGCAAGTGGGTACTTCTGGGTGGATCATGATCGTGCAATCGCACTTGCGACCCTACAGGATCGTGCCTCACGAGTGCTTCATTTTCTGAAGAAATCACAATCATGCTTAAGGAATATCTATCAGACGATGTTTCTGCTGGACGTTGTTCCCTCGAGCCTGCTGGCTCTTCTTGCTAAATTTCAAGACTTGAGTGGAGTCTGCGAGTGTGTGCGGCAACAGTTGGTGGCTGGTGCCAAGGCTGCTCTATCGCTGGTGCGACTGCATAGGCCTGATATAGATGTTGTAGCGATTGCTGCTGGACCGCCGGCACCGCCAGCAGGCTCTACCTGGAATATGGTTCCTCATTACCAGGCGGTGGATTGCCCAGCAGAGGAAATTGTCAATTTCTTCGAGGAGCAGACAAATGTTCTTCTGTTGCAACAATAGTTTAGTTTGTATCCTGCACATAGGTATACCAGTGTTGTAAAGTTCGTATGTATGTTGTATATAATTGATTAATATTGATATGTAAGGAGCTTGCTAGCTCGTATGTTTTGCGAGTGCATTGCACTATGCGATTCCTTTTCGTTAGCCTGACTTGTGTTTATCTTAGCACCTTGCCAACCTGTCAGGTGCGTTGCAGCTGGGTTGGTGTTTGCCAAGGGTTCGATTAATGCGTTAGCTACTCGGGATATCGCGATTGGTTCGTAGAACAAATGTGTAAAGGGTGGCGCAGCCCCCAAGTAGATAGGTTTGCAAGAAATAATAGAAAAACGCAGAGTTTGGGGGACTTAGCTTTATTTATTCGTAGAACGGTACGTTGTACAATGTGTGGCTAAGTAGCCTTGGCTGAATAGCCTTATTTGTAATGTAAGAAAGAAAAGACGACTAAGGGTAGAAGCATCGCAGCTGCACGACGTTCCAGGGGTTGGAGTACGCGACTCCTGTCTCGAAATCTTTGAGGTGATAGGCGCCACCTGGGATTACTTCTGTAATCACGTATCGTCCCTCCCAAGGGGACTCGAGCTTGAGATGCTCTTGTTGTTTCAGTCGCAGGACCAGGTCTCCTTCGACGAAGGACCTAGGGCGTAACCTTCTGATGTGGTAGTTGCGCAGGTTCTGCTTGTAGATCGTCGATCTTTCTACGGCAATTTCCCGTGCCTCATCAAGGAGGTCGACGGAGTCTTCGAGTGCAATTGTTGACTCCTGCTCGCTATAAGTGACCACTCGCGGTACCTTGTACCGTACCTCTGCGGGTATCACCGCTTCAGCACCATGCACCCTGAAGAACGAGGTGTATCCCATGGCACTGTTTGGGGTTGTGCGTAGGCTCCATAGTACGGATTGCAGCTTGTTTGGCCAGCATCCTGCGGCTTGTTCGAGTAGCCTAAGGAGTCGCTTCTTGATTCCACCGCAGACGAGCCCATTGGATTTTTCGACTTGACCGTTGGTCTGTGGATGAGCTACGGAGGCATAGCTTACATTGATTCCCAGGTCCTCGCACAAACCTTGGAACTCCTTAGAAGTGAAGTTCGTTCCATTGTCCGTGATGATGCTGTGTGGCACTCCGAAGCGATAGACAATGGACTCGAAGAACTTGACTGCACTAGCTCCAGATTGGTTAGTCACCAGCACGGCCTCTATACACTTGGTGAATTTGTCGACTACGACCAAGAGGTAGACGTAGCCTCCTCATGAGGACTTTGGGAGCTTGCCGACCATGTCGAGTCCCTATTGCGCAAAAGGCCAAGCCAATGGTATTGGCCGGAGCTCCGTGCTGGGTGCGTGCGGTTTGTCCGCGAATCGCTGGCAAGTGTTGCATCTTTGGACGATGTCCTTGGCATCACGCATGGCCGTGGGCCAGTAGAATCCAGCTCATAGTGCTTTGGCGACGAGGGCGCGACTGCCGGCGTGGTGTCCGTAAGTCCCCGCATGAATGTTGAGGAGAACGGCCCTTCCATCAGCGTTGGAGACGCACCGCTGGAGTACTCCTATGATGTTGCGCTTGTATAGTTCGCCGTTGATGACAGCGAATGCCTTGGATTGTTGTGCGATGTGTCGCGCGTCAGTCGGGTATCTGGTAGCCTCTTGTTGAGGAGGTACGTGATGTAGGGTTGAGTCCAAGAGGGTTCGATCATCATGATTGCCATTGGTCCTTCGAGTCCTGTGTCGAGCTCCAGGTTGTCGAGTGCCATTGGCTCATTGGGTGGCGTAGCCCTCGAGTCTGTTGTTGCGCTTGTTTTCTTCTCTGTGGCCTTTGGCTTGATGGAGCGTTCGCAGATACGCTCGAGAAATACCCTAGGTGGTATGGGGGCACAGGTAGAGCCAATGTTGGCGAGTGCTTCCGCCTCTTCATTGCTTTTGTGGCCTATGTGCTGCAGCTCGCAGCCGTCGAAGTCCCCTTTGAGTGTGTCGTAGAGGTCGCGGTAGGCGATCATATTGTCGTTCAGTGCATCGCACTCGTGCATTGTATGGTTGACGACCAACTTGGAGTCACCGTAGATTATTAGCCTCTTGGTGCCGCAAGATTTTGCCATCCGCATCCCGTGCAACAGGGCCTCGTATTCAGCTTCGTTGTTGGAGGCGGTGAACTGCATTCGCAGAATATATTTCAGCTTGTCTCCCTAGGGCGATGTCAGTATGACACCTGCGCCAGCTCTGTCCTTTCGCTTGGATCCGTCGAAGTGCATTGTCTAGAGGTAGGACATATCTGGTTTTTCAGGGAGCTGATTCTCCATCCAGTGCACCAGGAAGTCAGGGAGAACTTGTGACTTGATCGCGTCGCGCTTTCCATACGTAATGTCTCGTGGATACAGCTCGATTCCCCAAAGCGTGACTCGTCCGGTGGCGCCGGGGTTATTGCGGATGTGCCCAAGCGGGGCGTCGTTGACCACCACGATTGGGTGCTCCTGGAAGTAGTGGCACAGTCGCCTGGCTGTCATGAAGACGCCATATGCCAGCTTCTGGTAGTGCGGGTACCGCTGCTTTGTTGGCGTGAGCACCTTGCTGAGCTAGTAGACTGGGTGTTGCACCCCATGGACCTTGTTTTCCTCGGCTCGTTCCACCACGAGCACCGTGCTGACCACCTGGTAGGTAGCGGAGATGTATAGCAACAGTGGTTCCCGTTCGCGTGGGGTTACCAGTACTGGTGAGGTAGACAATAGACGCTTGAGGTCTTCGAATGCTTCCTGTGCCTCATTGGTCCACTCGAACTTGTCGGCCTTGCGGAGAAGTTGGTAAAAGGGCAGTGCCTTTTCACCCATTCGACTGATGAATCGACTAAGCGCTGCAATTCGCCCAGCCAGCTGCTGGACACCTCTTACATTCTTCAGTTTCTCCATGGCCAGTATGGCTTTTAATTTCTTCGGGTTCGCCTCGATCCCTCTCGTGGAGATGAGATACCCGAGTAGTTGCCTAGATGGTACGCCGAAGGCGCATTTGTCCGGATTGAGCTTGATCCGGTAGCGGTCGAGGTTGGCGAAGGTTTCGTGTAAATCGTCGATTAGTGAGGCTTCCTCTTTGGTCTTTATTACGATGTCGTCAACATAGACTTGGATGTTGCGACCAAGTTGGTTCTTGAGGTAAGCCTGCATGCACCACTGATAGGTTGCTGCTGCGTTTTTTAGCCCGAAGGGCATTGTGTTGTAGCAGAACACACCAAAAGGCATTGTAAACGCCGTTTTCTCTTGATCTTCCTCCTTCATTCGAATTTGATTATAGCCTGAGTAGGCGTCGAGGAAGCAGAGGCGCTCACATCCTGCGGTGGAGTCGATGATCTGGTCGATTCTCGGCAGCGGGAAGTGATCCTTTGGGCAGTGCTTATTCAGAGAGGTGAAATCCACGCACATCCGTAGGATATTCCTGTCCTTTTTTGGTACTAGCACCGTATTGGTGAGCCAAGTGCTTTCCTTGATCTCGCGTATGAATTTGGTGTCGAGGAGTCTATTGATCTCCATTCCGACCGCTTTTTCTCTTGGCTCAGACAGTCGCCGAATTGTTTGCTTAACTGGCCTTGCGTCTTGGTTGACATTGAGTGCGTGCTCGGCGAATTCCCTGGGAACCCCTGGCATGTCCGCTGGACACCAGGCGAAGATTTCCCAGTGCTCACAGAGGAATTTGACGAGCACGAGTTCCTATGCAGGACTCAAGTTCTTGGCGATGAGGGCCATCTTGGCCGGGTCCGATGGGTGGACCTGAACTTTCTTCGTGTGCATCGACGAGTCGAAGGACATGTCAGGTGAACTTGGCCGGCTCAGGGGAGGCAGACTGTTGTCTGTCGACTCCTTCAATCTTGCGAGTTCTTCCTACATGCCGAAGGACTGGGAAATTCTGTTGAATTCCCTATCGCAACTATCGAACCTCTCGAAGCTCCCGTTGATTGTGATGACGCCGTTGGGGCCTGGCATTTTCATCCGTAGGTAGGCGTAGTGTGGTACTATCATGAACCTGGTGAACACGACGCGTTCGAGGATGCAGTGGTACTATGAGGGCCAGTCGACGACTTCGAAGTCGATACGTTCACGTCGAAAGTTTTTCGGCGTGCCAAAAATGACGTCGAGGTTAATTTTGCCTAGGGGATAAATGCCCTTGCCTAGGACGATGCCGTGGAATGTTGTGTCCGAGACCTCTAGGTAGGTCAGAGGGATCCTCATTGCTCGCAAGGTACTTGCGAACATAAGGTTAATGCCGCTTCCACCATCCATGAAAACGCGACTCATGTCAAAGCCCCCAATCTGTGCCTCGAGTACGAGGGGACAATGGCCTGGGCGGGGTACTTGGCGCGGGTGGTCGCGCTTGTCGAAGGTGATGCAGGAGCCGCTTCCACTGAGGTACTCAGTGGTGGGTGGTGGTGAGTTTGTCGCCCAATTTACTTGGCGAGTGGTGGCCTTCTGCACCCGATTCGAGGGGCGCCCCTTTTGGATCATCATGTTGCCCACAGCCCATGGGTATGGCTCGCCGCCTTGATCGTGGACCGGTGTGGCTGCGGGTGGTGGCACTCCAGGTGGTGGAGGAGGAGCTCCATGCGCTATAGCGCCTAGGGCGACTCCGTAGCCTCTGTTGACTGGGTCGCGATTCATCTGTGCCAAACCCTCGTGGAGCTTGAGGAACTCGTGGCGGTCCTTGAGAAGGTGGCTGGATTTCTTCTTGCCATCGTGCTTGTCAATGTAGAAGTGCATGTTGCACGGCTCGGACAGTTTGTCCTCGATTATTGTCACGGGTGCTTCTTCGCGAGTGTGGTGTTGCCATACCTACGTGGTTTTCTCGGAGTCGCGGTGTCCACCGTTGCGATAGCCGCTATTGCGGTTGTTGTCGCGCCTATCAGCGTAGCCGGCTATGACCATGTTGACATCGTCGCGATCGTCGTAGATGCGCATTCGACGTTTGCTTTGGCGATCGCGTCTGCGCTCGAGCTCTGCTTCGTCGTCGGAGTGAACGTGGTTTTTCACCGAGCCTTCTCCATCTGCCCATCGATTCGTGATTTCCATCAGGTGGTCAATGGTTTTGGGCTTCGAGCGGCCTAGCTCCTCCCTGAGCTCTATGCGGCGAACGCCACCATTGAATGCATCGATTTCCCGGTCCTCCGAGATATATTCTACGGAGTTCTTGATGATGGACCACCTCTGGATGTACGAGCGTAGCGATTCTCCCGACCTTTGCTAGCAGCACCTTAGTTCTTCAATTGACGCAGGACTTTTGTAGGTGCCCTTAAAGTTGCGCACAAAGCTGTAGACCAGCTCATCCCAACTGCGAATGGATCCGCGCGGGAGGTTGTTGAGCCATGCTCGGGCGACGCCTTGCAGTTGTAGCTGCAGGAATTGCATGGCCGTGCTTCCACTCCCACCATAGAGCCTGGCGGAGGAGATGTGGTCCTCCAACCAGATTTTCTGGTCGTACAGGCCGTCAAATTTTGGGTTCTCCGATGGGAGCTTGAACCCCTTGGGCATTCGCTTTGGTCTAATGGCCATGCTGAAGCATCTGGCGCCACAGAGCTCCACGTCTTCGTCCTCTGAGTCGGTCGATCGGGCACGTCATGCCCTTGACTTGTCGATTTTGCGTTGTGTGATGTCATCATGCGTGTCGTAGTCGTGGTCGTGCCGCTATGAGCGGCGATGTCGAGACAGATCGTGACTGTCGTCGCTGGACGAAGGTGAGGAATAGCATTTTGCCACAGTCTTGTTTTTCTTGGGCTCCGACGTTGGCTCTTTGTCGAGAGCGGCCTCGATTAGCCCCAAGCCTGCGATCGTAGATTGGTGCATGGCGCCTCGGGGATCTCCAGCCGGCGGCTGGTTGTTGAGTAGGTACATGGTGGCCACTGTCACCGCTACTTGCGGTGTCTTTGGGACCATGTTGCCCCGAGTGTCAACTGTCATAGAGCTGAAGTCGAGGACTTTCGCAGCTTCTATGCGCTCCTGCTCGGTGAGGTGGGCCATTCGAGATCGTCTCTTGTTGGCCACATATTCGTTGCCTTTGGAGGAGGATCCTCCGTGGGAAGAGAGCCCGGTCCTTCGAAGGCTCGACTCGTCCGCCGCCTTTTTACGCGCTTCGAGTTGCGCGATCATTTGTAGCTGGCGTCTGTACTCCTCCTTTAGTAGCCAATGGTAACCCATCAGCATCTCTTGCGACGTGCCTGGAGGCTGAGGGTTTCCTCGTAGAGCTTCTCGGCAATGGGCCCACTCGAGATCGTTGAGCTTGATCACAACACGTTCGCCTGTGTGTTCGTTCACTATGGTTGGAGGTTCGTCTGCCCCTCCATTATTGACGGACGCGCCATTGCCACCGTTTGGGGGGCGCCGTTGGGAGGTCCACCATTAGGTATGCCACCATTAGGCGGATCGGTGCCAGATCCATTGCCACCGTTTTTGCGATTAGTGGTGGAGTCGCCAGTGTTGATGATGACGCACATGAAGTGGCTAGGGAAGTTGTTGCTTCCGCAACTCTCGGATCCGGAGCCGTAGACTCCATCTTCCGTTGCTAGGCCTCCCAGATCGGATCTGCGACTACTGTCGCTATCCGTGCTTTCAGCTGTTGTTGGGGTGTTGATCTCGCTAAGGGCGCCGATTGGCGGCGGGAACCATGATGCTGGAGCAATCGTGGATGCCGTTGGCTGGTCAGGCATACGAAGCGTGCCCATCTAACCAACTTGGAAGCGGAAGCTCCCGATCGCCAGGCTGATTCCATCGCCCACGGACTCGAAAGTCGGGCGAGCGGCTGGCGTGTGGACGGTGAAGTCAAACGCGCCGAAGAGCTATCGGATCTCCGCTGTTGCGGAGTTGTAGATCGCGGTTGATGAGGCCGAAGAAGCCGCAACATCAGCACTCCCTCTTCCCACAGATGGCGCCAATTGACGAGGGCTTAACTCGTCAATGCCCATTGTTATGGACTTGGGTTTTGGAGAAGGAGGGAGCGCTGGAAGCATCAATCGGCTAGCAAACAAGCACACAGGGACGCAAGGTTTACCCACGTTCAGGCCTCGTAGAGGACCCTACTCCTGCTTGTCTGCTCTTGGAATTAACGAAGGATTCGAAGATTACAATGGTGCGCACATGCAATCTGGCGAGGGTTGTGGAAACTAGGGTTGCGTGTGTCCTCCTCACCGTCCCCTCCTAGCCTTTATATAGATAGGCCAGGTCTCGGGTAGTAGGTCGAGTCGGTTACAGTTTAGGGTTTGCCCTTCAAACTTTCTATCTTCAGACTTCTTCTTGTCTCACAAGTTATCGATAGTCCGTAGGCCACTCGAAGTCTTCATTGGGCCGTGGCAACGCCGTGGGCTTCCACCGTATCTGGACTGTATATACAAGACTCGAGTACCTGCAGGGTATACCCATGTCAATTAGTATGCTGTGTTATTACAACAAAGCTTCTGCAATAGCTTCATAATGGTTTTCATTAGCTGTTTAGGGTGCACGGAATAGATGTATTTCACTTGATGCTATCGATTCATGTTATTAGGTTTCCTGTAGCTGTTGTTTCCATCAAAGGAAACTTACAACTGTTCGATATGCCCTTCTAACCTGTGGTTAGGCCTTAGATATTGTGTTAATTTGGATAAGTACCTATAGATAATCACTTAGGTGTTTATTTGTTCATCTATACATGTTCTTAGTTGTTCAATACCATCACCACTTCACAAATTTGTTCTTAGTTGTTCAGTACCTGAAGCATATTTTTTGGTTAGTCTGCCCCTTATGTAATACGCAATTTTAAAAGTTCATTGAGCATCATGTGTCTTATGCATAATAGTTTGTGTTGGTTCTGCATTGAAGCATAATAGTCTTGATTTCTTCTGTGCGCAGACTGTGTTGCTGGAGAAGTTGCTGCATGAGCGGATCAAGGTTGCTAGTGGCATGGCCGACAACAGTAGTACTGCTAGTGAACATCTGTAACAAAAAAACGAGCTGCTATCAGACTTTACAGTAGTGCTGTCTCCAGTTAAATAGGAACACTATGACACGTTCATCACAAAGGAGACTCCATGATGCCATCCGCGGCCCAGCCTCCACTGCACCTTCCAGGTGTATCTCTCTTTGGCCACACAAACCCACCCTTTCTTATACTAGATAACGTGGATGTTCTAACACTGCTAGTGATCGGCAGTTTAGTATGTTTTGGAGTTGTCTATTGTCTATGGCCTTTTATACTTCTAGCAAAGTCTGATCCATAGTTTCCATATGTAGTTTGTATCATCTTGAATGCATAGCACCTCCATTCCTGTTACATCCTTTGGTAGAGTTAAGTGACCTGAGAAAAACATATATTGTCCATATCATAATATGACAACTTATGTCATTATAGATATAAAGTTACTGTAAGTGATTTTATCATTGACAGTAGTGTGCTGTACAAATGAGTAGTGTGCTTGACTCCGTGCAATTCTTTGCGAGGTGCTGAGGCTGGGAAGGTTCATGTAAGCCCGCTTATTTGCGAGTAGTTTCTGGGATTTGTGCTTTAGAAGTATCTGGTTTCTTGTGATTAAGTGTAAGCCCGCTTTAGAGCACATGCCACTTAAGTGTAAGTGGCCTTTTATGTTCTTGTGATTAGTAGGCTAAGCCATTGTTTGTTGTTCGTAAGTTTGAAACCAAAAAAATGAGAAGATCGCAGCACCTCATCTAATATCTTCAGCTCCTATGGATATCTTTATTCTATTTGTTCTATCATTCTTACACTAAAACATGCACTCGTGGGTTGTCTTTATTCTATTTGTTCTATTTGTGTGTACACTACACCATGTACTGACTGGTTCGGTAGTTGGTGTGATATTTCAGGTCTGGCAAACAAGAAGACCGTGACTGCAGCCGTCCGCTAGTAAGGAGATGACTGGTCCTCTCAACAACCAAGACCAAGAAGTAGAATAAACCTGCTACCTTCTCCCACAAGACTGCACAAGGGGTTCCGCAAGATGCCCAAGGCTTTGAAGAACCAGTTAAATGCACTACAGCAACCTCATTGTTCTTTTCTATTTTGATGTGTGGTACTGTATCTTTTGAGTACCCTAAATCGAAACTTTTTTGTGGAATATGGTTGAACTGTTACTTAGTTGATGTGATGTGCCCTAAGTTGTAAGAATCATTCCACTATTAGGATTTGAGTGAATCATAATTTTGTTTATTGGCTTTTGAATTTGTTCAGTCTGATTAGAATTATCACATTTATTCCAAGATGTGTTATGCTGGATTGCTTGTAGACCCGACTATGCACTTGTTCTACATCAGTTTTGTTTATAGTGTTGGTGCCATCAGTTTAATTGACAACATGACCCCTTTGAATAAATTTGACCTCGACGATACAGATTGCAGCAGCTCCCAATGTTGGTGCCATCAGTTTTATTGATCTAAAAGCTTTGCTTCTTTCTTGACAGGTCAACCCTAACATGACCAAGCGTGCTCTTGCGAGTCTGACTGCAGTTCTCACTACAGCTTATAGGTTTTCCAGTCTGTTGTCAATAAGAACTACTATATGCCTGGCTCTGATGTTGAGTTGTCACTAGTCCTCAATGAGTGGGCCAATCATATTTCTAGAGCTAGTATTGTGATTGTTACGCAATTTTGGTGTTGTCAAATATGTAAGGTTGTAATATATTGATTCTGGCTATTATTCGAAAATTTCATGTGTTTCTCTCCATTATGGATGAAGTTGTGTACTGTCACAACCCGAGATGGAAATTGTAACGTGTTGGAAAAAGGCCACAACCCGAAAATATCTAAATCAGATTTAAAAAATAAAAAATGTTGAAATTAAAATTAATAGAATTGCAATAAGGTCGAGGCCCAAATATGAGAAATGTATTATGGAAAGGAAAAGGCTTAAACGAAATGGACAACAGAAAGGCCAAAGGCCCAAAATAGAAATCGACATTGAAAATGCCAAGGCCCTTAAAACAAAAAGTCTGATAACTTGGGCTCAGCCCATTTAGAAGGTTGAACTAGACTGGGCTAAATCTGACCCACGACCAATTGATTTGGTCACAGAAATCTGCCACGTAGGATTGGCTGACGTGGCGAAGACAGATAGCCTATGACCAAATTGTTTGGTCATGGACACTATGACCATCTATTTTGGTCATAACTATCCATGACCAATTCAAAAAAAGGTCGTTAGCTGTATATAGTGACCCTCGTTATTTGAACTACTGTTTTTTGTCATAAAAAGGTCATAGATGAATTACTATGACCAATATTTGGGATCACCGGTTAGCACATTCCTTGTAGTGACCACCGGGCGTTTCACGCGTGGGGCTGGAGGCGGAGGGATGGCCTTTCCCCAGCAAGCAGAAGGGGGCGTAGGCCCCGGATGGCAGCGATGCTCCTCGGCGATGGTGGTTCTTCCTGGAGGCGTGGTATCCGTGGGCGGAGTGGGAAGAGGCGCGGTGGTGCTGCCTCTTGGGTGGCGGAGCGGCGCCCGCTCGGCCCAAATCTAAGACCCTTTGGGCTACATCTGGACTGGGGCGGGCCGAATTCGCTGCGAGTGGGGGCAACTCCCTAGAGTTGCAGAACGGTGATGGTGGGTCTGGGTGGTGGCGGCGCTCGCAACCACCCTACTACAACATGGACACAAGGGCTTTGCGGGCCCTTTTGGGCTCGGCCAAGCCAGGCGGGCCTAGTGTGTCCCTGTCACCGCGTCCGGTCGGCTACCATGATTGCGGTGGAGGTTGTTCCCTCCCATGCGGATCCTATGTTGCTTCCCCCGCTCTTATAGTGTCACTGCTCTTAGACCTCGAGGTCTCACATTGAGATCCACACTGAGATGACAAAGATGGCATCTTTCCCGTGGTGGCGCGTGCTGGTTGGCGGCAAGTTGAGTGGAGCAGTACGAAACATCCGGGATGATGGTTTTTTGGGGGTTGGGAGAAATCCCTGTCGGCTTTGTCTAGCACCGATGCGGAGACGCTTGTGGGTGTCACTACTCCTTCTTGAGGGTGTTGGGTATACCTCCTTCCACTCTCCATCCGTGTAGCGGGGGAAACCCTAGGACCAGTCCAGCAGCAGTGGCATCGTTGTCGCATTCCTTGGTGAAGGTGTTGTTTGGTACACGGTGGTTTGGAATGCCAGGAGAGTGGCGGGACTTGTTCGGAGGGCACAGCGATTGACGGTCGTCTTCGTGTCGTCGAAGTGCAAATGTCTGCATTTGTTTATCTTTTGTTCTCATTATTTTCTTTTGGGCTTGGTTGTGATGTGGTCCCAGCTTGCTGGTTGTGTCGTGTGATTGCTATATTAATATAGCAGGGAAAAAGCCTATTTCGAGGAATATGAAGAACCATTTCCATATGAGATAACTCTCGGGCTCGTTTTAAGAGCCATTCCACACAGGCTCCTTATAGCTTGTTGCAATTTGTGGTTTGCTACTTCAGCTAATCCATCAGGACCTTCTTAGCATCTTGTTTAAAGTAATTCTTGGGAACCATCCGAGAATGAAACAATGTTAAACCAGATCGTAATTTTATTATCAACATAATAAGTAGAAAATTAAGGGGCTGTGAGATCATAACCAATGCTTACATTGTGCGGAGCACATGTAACCCATTAACAAAAATACTTTTCAAACTAAAAAGGTAGCATATCTAAGCAAATGGTGGAGTTACCTCAGAAGCTATATATTTCAGTACTAAATCCCATCTAACACCCTCGAATCGGTCCTATGTAGATTTTAGCGATTCCTGCCAAACCTGCATAGAAACGATTCGATGATGTCCACCAGGCACTTGTGTGCGGGTGAAAATCGAAATAATATCATTACACCATAGTTCACAATGGAACCCACAAAACATATATATATATATATATATAAACCACTCAATGAGTCAAGAATATAGATATACAGAACAAAGATCCAAATCGCCTTGAAAACGATACAATATCCGAGTACGGATAAGAAGCAAATTGAGCTAAGAGCCCTGAAGAATAACCAACGGCATCCATAACCCTTCCTAGGCCAAGCCGAAATGGTAAACCTGCTAACTTCATCGAACTTATACCTATTAAAACAAAAGGGGTGCCGACAAAGGGCAAGGAAAAAAAGGGAGTGGTCAGTACTGAGGCTAGTACACGGCGAGTCTAGAATTCGGCTGTTCTCACCTACATAGGTATGGTGGACTGAAGTGGCAGAGAATCATGCACTACACAACCTATAGAGGCTCAATACAATTGTTGGCTATCAGAGAGGGATAAGAAAGACCTATTTGGAACCAACCTGAAACTAAGAGCAAACATACCCATCCTGGTATTTCTCCCTCAAGACCAAACGAGAAAGTCATTCTGAGGAAACTCACATAGTTGGCAATTTTATTCATTCATTCCATAGTGGTGATCCAACTTACTAGTCATATTAGATCCAAGTCAACTTATAACAGTAATTATTTAGCTATAGCTGTCTATGATCGAAAAACTATGCTCCAAGTCGTCTATAACGGCGGACACGGATTTTTGAAAAGATTTAACCCTGGAGGGGTGCACCAAAGTATCCACACACACACTTCCACCCTGTTTGCCATATCAATTAACATACACCCATAGGTATGTCGGCGGGGCTTCAAACACGACGTGTTCCTAGACCCAAAGTAAGTACATGGGTGCCACCCAAAAGAGCTACCCATACAAGGTATAGCTAATCCTCGTACGAACCCTAAGGTTGTGTGGACTTGTCACGCGAGCAGAGACCATAGACAATATATTCCTGTTACAGAGTGTTGTACCTACACAACAATAAAAAATGCTCATCAAGCAACAGGTAATAAACATCTCATACATGGCATAGATACAGTAGGTAACGTATAAAGCCCGAACTAGTTTGTGGGCCCCAGTATAGTAAAATAAAATCAGGTAATAAGCCGATAGGGGTGCCCACACACCCCACATGTGGTTAGCGCACTCGGTTTCGGAACATGTGTCAAGAACTCGAGTCCTAGATGGACACAAGTGGGTGGGTAAAAACCAAATAACATCTATTACCCACAAGTGGGTGGGTAAAAACCAAATAACATCTATTACCCACCAGTGCCTCTGCATTATATCTATTTCTAGCATTTTAATTGACAAGTTGTAGTGAAAGCCATGATCATCTCCACCATTAAGCATGTGCTAACCCCCAACAACGGTGGAACCTCGGCGACACGAAGAAGCACCTAATCAAGCAACTATTACTCACAAGGATGACTGTCTATCAAACAACAGGCAATAGGAGGTGTCCAGTCCAATATAGACTGCAGGGAATGTAAATGGTACGGAAACTAAAGCATCACAACACGGATAGCAATAGATCAAAAGGAGGAAGTAAAGAATATAAATGCAAAATAGGTAGAAAGGGGAAGAATGCTCGCTTGGGAAACAATGCCGAAGGTTCATATTCGAAGAACTTGTCGATACTCGCATCAACTCAACAGCCTAATCCATGAAGAAGCAAAGCACTAAAAGAAACACCGAATGTACTATTTAATACTACGACAGAAGATCGGGCATGCTCATGATATGATGCATGTCATGGCAAAGATGCGATGCAACCAGGCAATATTTAGCGGAATCGGGATCCCGACAATTAAATAGAAAGTTTATGCTATTTAGGTATCCCGCAATTTAAATGTTGACTTAATAAGGCAAAACATGGCATTGGTTCACTACACAGATTTTGTTGGAGATATGCCCAAGAGGCAATAATAAAGTAGGTTATTATCATATCTTCGTACTTATGATAAATGTTTACATTCATGCTATAATAGTATTAACAAGGAAACCATTAATACTTGTGTGATTTGTAAACTTAATTTGAAGTCCCTAGTATAGCCTCTATACTTCACTAGCTTGTTGGTTGATTGATGATTGTGGTTTCCATATCATGAACATTGAGATGTTATCAACAACAAGATCATATCGTTAGGAGAATGATGTGATGGACATACTCCTATAGATAAGCGTAGCATAAAGATCAAGTCATTTCAATAGTTCAATTGCTATATGCTTTCTGATACATAGTAACCTAATTCCTTCGACCATGAGATCATGCATATCACCTTTACTGGATGGATGCTTTGATGTCATCAAACACCACACCGTAACAGGGTGGCTATAAAGGTGGCATTGAGTGTTCGGAAAGTATTGGTTGAAACACATGGATCAAGAGTGGGATTTGTCCATCCACATGACGGATAGATATTCTCTGGGCCCTCTCGGTGAAATGTCATCCAATTAGCTTGCAAGCATGTGACTTGGTCACAAGGGATCACATATCACGGGAACGAGAAAAGAGTACTTATCGATGTGAGGTTGAACTAGGTATGCGGAGATCTACGATCATAACCTCGGATAAGTAACATATCGTGAGACAAAGGGAAATTGGTATCGTATGTAAGTGGTTCATTCGATCGCAAAGTAATCGTAGAAATATGTGGAGCCATATGAATTTCCAGATTCCTCTATTGGTTATTGATCGGAGAAGTGTCTCGATCATGTCCGCATAATTCACGAACCGTAGGGAGACACACTTAAGGATTCGACGTTGTTTGAGTAGTTATGGTATTATGAGAAAGAGACCGAATGTTGTTGGTCTCGGGTGGGATCCGGGATATCACGAGGTGATCCGGACTGGTCCGGCGAATAAGATTCATATGAGGAAAGTCCCATTTCGGAGGTGGGGAATGGTTCGGTGTTTTCATCGGGAACATTCTAGAAGGTCCTTAATGTCCGGCACTCGGAGGGAAGGGTACATGAATGTGTCATTACATATTGGAATGATTGCATCATGTACTAGGTGTTCTTGCTGTCCAAAATAAAGGGTTTATTTAAATCCTAAATTGAAAAGTCAAACGGCTAGTTTGAAAGTCAAACGGCAATTTTGGGAAGTGGGAAAAGAGGAGGAGGTGAAGCCGAGTTGGAGAGGGAGTCCTCCCCAAGCCGGCGCCCCACCCAAGCCGAGTTGGGGAGGGACTCCACTCCCTCCCCTTGGCCGGCCAGCCCCTCCCACCTATATAAGGAGGGGCAGGGCTCCCTCCTAGCACACACAAGTTTCCACCTCTAATCTCCGGTTTAGAGCCGTTTTGGTTTAGAGCTTCTAATTGCTTTAGCCAGCGGTTTAGAGCCGTCTAATTGGTGTGTATAATTACTAGACCACTAATAGCCTCTCTCATAAGCTCCACCATACTCGCACCGGCTTAAGGCGAAGCCCTGCGGGATCTCCCCTCTACTTCCGGTACCACGCCGTTGTGCTGCCGGAATCGCGAGGAGAGTGCTACAACCTCCATTTTCTGGAACAAGGGAGAGGAAGGTCTTCACAGTACCGAGCGTGTGACCGATCGGGAGCGCTGCGAACGTGATACTGAAGGATCGTCTACGCGATCTTGAGATCGGAAAGAGTACGACTACATCACCCACGAGAATCTGCTCTCGTTAACCGCTTTGGAATCTTCGAGGGTGAGTTCCTCTATCGACTCGTTGCTACAATCTAGTAGATAGATCTTGGCTTGTTTGTTTGTATGCGATAGAAAATTTTTGTTTTCCATGCTACGAACCCCTACAGATTTAAATAGAGTCGAGATAAGACTAAAATAGCTAGCATATACTCTCCATATTTAATTATTAGGTGAGTCTACAAAATACCCCTAAACAAATTAATATGTATGTGAGCATGAACAATTTATATGCACCAAGTATATGGATGGCAATTTATAAAATTTGGGTCTCGGATCAGGGTCACACATTAGGGTCGAAGGTCTCGGGGGTTTGACGGGGTTTGGGTTCGGTCTTCGGGATTGGCTTCGAATCCGTGATGGAGAACTTGTCGTTTTGTGTAGGCGATCTTCGTGTACGGTCTTCGGGTTCCGTTAAGGGTACATCGGCATTCTGTGTAGAAGACCTTCGGTCATGGATCCATGATGGAGGACTCGGCGTCCATGATGGAGACCTTGATGGGTACCAACGCACAGGATCTCACTGGAGACGGTCTAGGGTGGATACACGCACGGAAGTAGAACTTGGTGGCGTCACGGTCTTCTTCGTCTAGCAGCACCAACACCATCTTCTCATCCAGAGGTCATAGCCATGTACAAGCAGTGACAATAGTACGCCATCAGGAGCACATCCGAGGCAACCAAAGGACAACACAAACACAAGAGGTGCTCACTAGGGCTTGAGTGGCAACAAGGGCACATGCAAGCTCACAACATGGGCACCTACGGTGGAGAAGGGCAACACGGGACGGGGACAGGTGGATGGCGGTGGGCACTCACGGAGCTTGGCAATGGGGAGGGGTCCGTGAGGCGGCGCCCTGGGAATCGAAGGTGGGGCGACGAGGGACACGGGGAGGTGGTACAGGACCTGCCAGAGCTGCGGGCTCACCGCAGAGGTGGTAGATTCGGCGAGGGTGGCGGTGTCACATGGGGTCGACCAAGGAGGAGCTTGCGAGTGGCGCAGCACTGCCGTCGCTCAGTGATGGCGCGGTGGTGGCAGTCAACGGTGAAGCTGGCGAGGCGGTGCGGGAGGGAGGTCGAGGCGAGGCGAGCGGGCTCGGCCTTGACGTCGGGGCCGGCGAGAGGCAAGGATGAGCAGCCCTGGTGGAGCGGGGTGGACGTGGAGATGGGTGGATGATAACTTCAAGTGCACAGACCAATTGTAGCTAGTTTCTAAGTAAAGATATCGAACCCATAGAGAGCTATTGGTAAAGGTATTTATGCCCCTTGTTACTCTCTACCAAAGAATACTTATAAGTTGTCTTTGATCTCAAGTAAAGGGTGTTTGAATGGTTTATGGTTGTTTGCAGAAAAGTAATTAAAACAAGTAACAAGATTGTATGAAAGCGTGGTTGAACTCAATAGGGATAAAACGTTCTCGGGGATGTATGATACACAAATAGCATAGTGTTATTGTTATATGTAATCAAGATAACATGCTTCTCTACCTCAAAAAAAGATAACATACTTCTTGTGTCATGATATGTGTGGAGAGAGCCCCATAATAAGATGTTCACAACAAGGCTTGTAGGAAGCCACTTTGTTGAGCCAAGTGTGAGGTCACCTCTAAATAACCACTGTGATATTTGAGAGCAATCACCCATACAAACCACCACAATTAAGGGTTTCGCCATGGATGTCGTAATTAGCTTAGGGAGTCCTTCTTTAATCCCCCTTTGACCGTGTAGGTTACGAGCCGGTGCCAATCTGTCACGAAGCATTCCGGGTACGCTTCCAAGACACGTCCAAAGAGTTTCTTCCTCCCTTTAGTCCCGAAGTAAAATGATATGTCGTCGACTTCACATATCATCTAAAGAGAGAAACCAAATACAAATCATAATTATATCATAGACAAGCAAGTCATATGGACACAAGAATAGATCATCTTTATTACAAGTTTACAATAGTGCTAGGGTTTCTCCATCTCCCCAAGAACAAAGGAACTACTCACTCATGGAAGCAATCAACAACATCATCATAATAAAATGAATGGATTAAAGTACGGGGTAGATCTAATGCAAACCACAATTGGATATGGAATTACAAAGAGATCTAATAGATGAAAGATGGAGTAATGGTGGTGATAAAGGTGCAGCGGATAATGATGAAGGATATGATGCGTTGTCCTCCGATGATCCAAGTCCCTTCTCCTCTTGAGCAATGGTGATGGTGGAGATCTTTTGGAGGCGGTGGCTATGGAGTTTCCAAGGCGGAAGGGCTCCGTCGTGCAGGTATATGGAGAGGTGCCCTTCTCCCTTGGCTCCTTGCCTCTTTATATAGGCCTAGGGGTGCCCCCAATACGTTTCTTATGACCTAAGAAAGGTCTAGGAACAAACGGGGATGGATTCTGTGAAGAAACACGTCCAGAACAGCTATTTCCGTGCATTCAGGCCCGTGGTATGGGCGGACGGTACCACTGGTCGTTATCGGTGCGGTGCTCTCGTATTTGGGCCACCATTTCTTTATATGAACTCCGATTTGAGTGTTCTTTGGCTCGTTCGATTCGTATGGACGAGGGCTATAACACCATGGCATTGGATCATCAGTTGGAGTTGATGGAGAAATTAACGTTTTCCTCCCCTCAAATGGCTAAGTCTGGTGCCTGCAACTCCTCCATATTGAATCCTGTTGGATCCATTTATCCATGATTCTACATATCATCTTCACACAAATCAAAGATAAGAAAAAGGTAATAAAATCCTAATAAAACTACTAATGTGCAAAGCCCATGTGAAAATGAATGAAAACTAGAAATCGATACATAATAGGCATAGTTGTAGATAGATGTATCAAGTAATGAGTGACAATATAAATAATTTATATACTTATATATGCATCAATTTTGGACTCATCAGCGGAGGAGGGGGGCTCTATGGGGTTGGGGAATGCGGTGGAAGCGGCGCAACAAGGTAGCGGGGTCAGGGATGGCAGGGGAAGGCCTCGCATGGCGGCGGCGGATACAGGTGGTGGTGATGGGGGCGAACAACACGAGGAAGCGAGGAAGTCGGGTGGGGCCTACATGGTGTCGTGGTGAGCTATGTGCGTGTGTGAGTTGTGTGCGGGGCGGCGTACGGTGTGGTGTTGCACGTGGGGTTGGGTCATGTTTGTGTGTGTGTGTGTTGCACAATGGTGTCGTGGGGTGGTTCTAGGTTAGATGGTGTGGGTTATGTGTGGCGGCGAGGTGGATTAGGTCTAAGGCTAGGGTTAGGTTTGGTGTAGGTTTAGTCTAGGGTTTGGCTGCTGGGTTTGTAGGTGGACTCCGATTGGGCCATTGGGCATGACCGGTTGTCTACCTCCCCCAGTTTTTGTAAAATATGTTTTTATTTATTTATTTTATTTTAAAAATCTTTTGATAAATAGTTTTAGACAAATAAATGATCCATACGGACCTAGGGTTTTGATTTGAATAAAGAGAGAGGATAAATAGAAAACAAAGATAGGATTTTGAAAAATAGTTTTAGGCGAACATATGCATGATGTCATGATGATCCTCGAATGCAATGTGGCATGATGACATGAGAATGCGATCATGATGATGCACAAAATAAAAACAGCGAGCGATTTTCTGGTAGTGGTTTTACCGGGGTGCTACAACCCATGTGTCATTCTCTCATCATTGGCTTCGAAACTCAAGACCAGCGATACTCAAGGGCCGCCCCTCATATTTTGGGATGAATAATACTTTGGGACGAATAGCTGCACAATGGTGGCAGTCATCAAGTTGAACTGCAAATTCTGCAGAGAAAAGAAAGTAGGACCAATTTATGGTGCAAGAGTAAGTGTTATGTTAAAAAACTATTGTATGCTTGTCAAACAAAGCATTGAGAGCGCCAGACTCTCAGATTAATCTGTCAACTCGGAAAACATTTACTGCATATAACAACATCAGGTAGTGAGGAACATATCACTATGAGCATGGAGTAAAACAGTGCATTTCTAAACATTAAGAATAAAAAGTTGGTTAAACTATCTATATAAACAAAGAACCAAGTAGCAGCATAACTAAACAAAAACAATGTATGACATAGTATAACCGATGACTACATTTATACTCCTTCAATAAAATAGTTCATGTCAAAAGAACACAAAACAGTTATAGGTTAGGAAATAATAAACATATACATGTTTATTCTCTAAATTTTCACATAAAATATAACAAAATGAATGCCGTGTGGAATAACCACTATATAGTGTTAATCACCAAACCTTGATATGAAAATAAAAAAAGGTAACAACCCAAGAAAATCTAACAGGTTTCAAGGCACTGTACATGATCATTATATCAGCAAGTGGTCTCAACCTGCAATCCGCATTCTGGTTTCTACAAGAAAAGTATCTATAGGTCATGTTCTTTCAAATACATTTAGTGTGTATATTTATGCACAAGATGTTTGAAGATTATATCGTCTATCAGCAAGATTATTAAAGCATGCTTGTAGTTAAGATGGGAAGATTAGGCTTCAGTTAATGAAACACCAAATGAATGGTAAAATACTGAATTAAACCTTAATTAGTTCTCAGCAGAATAAGTCAACAAACTAAATCGATGATAAAATATTGTCTTAGATCTTAATTAGTTTTCAGAAGAATACAAAAAGGAAAGTAAACTAACAGTGTGAGGTAAACTTAGAGGTTGTCCTAAAAGATAAATCTAAAGAAGTTCTAAAATACTGCAACTCTGAAAAGACTCCTACTATGTCTTGTTGATATCATCTAAAATGAAGAGCTACACTGAATGCTCCTCTTTCAATAGATATAAGCTACACTAATTGTCCAACTCGTAAAATACTATAGGTGTTCTTCAAGGTAAGAAAATATATACATATAATATGCCTCCAATTATTCTTACCTTGAGCACATCTGAATTTTCCCAACAACAAGGAATTTAAGACTATGAGCTCCTAATTTTCCCAGATGTTTCTCCAAACAATCACATGCAATAGATTAAAGTCGAGTCAGCTAAGCAGGAGATTTCCTCGGATAGTCTCTACTTGGTGGCACATCACAATATTGGTAGCCACTAGAGTATCTGTGACGTGTTCAAATGGGTAAGCTCGCCATCGCCATCACCAGCCAGCAAGAGATACAACCTTGACGTCGTGTTCTACGAATTTCGCACTTACCATGCATGCAAATCTATTATGAGTAAGTGGTAAATGTAGAACACACAACACTTGGGCATTCCAAAAAGAAGTACAGAAACAACGGGGCTGTTGCAACAGGAATCTACTTCATATGTACATACCAATCCCAATAGGAAGGAGGTATTTAGAGAACACAGCCCGCATGAAATGAACACCTAATAGTTAGTTGCATCACCAAAAGCTGACATTCCTGCAAAGAAAAAGATAACTTAACGATAGGCTAAACTGAAGGTAAATCAAACAAATGGTAAAGATCACAAGTTGTATAAGTAGTTATTTGCTAATTCTTCTGAACAAATGAGGAAATATATTACGCATAGTAGAATCTATTTGGTTTTAAAGCAAAACACAGTGCACCTACATACATAAGGAGTTAAAATTGTGGACACAATCTAGGCCCCCTTCTTTTCAGCTTCTAGAACAGATTCTAGCCCAAAATCTGCAAAATCCCAAAAGAAGGGTCCAGCTCCTGAAGCGCTTATTTCCACCGAGAAGCATAAAATGGACGTGAATCCAGAATCAGTCGGCGACCCGATTCTGAATGGATTCCCGGGATTCTCCACCTTGGGCCCAAAGGATATCCCCAATTGCCCCTCATGTTGGTACTATTTACATGATATTACCACCGAAGGGAAATTGGGAAAACAAAGAAACACGATGCCCTGCCCCGCATCGACATGAACCAGCTAGGGTTGACCCTGCCGCCGCCGCTGAGCCTGCCTCCGACTCGCCGCTCCGTTCCTAGCTGCCATTCTGCCGCCCCACCGCCACCTCGTCTGCTGCGCCGCATGCCCCTGACCGAATGCCAAGGACCACCGCCTCCGCCACCAACCCACCCCCCCCCCCCCCCCCCCCCCCCCACACACACACACACGCAATCTCGTCCCCCTCCCTCCATCTGGCGACCTCGAGCTCCTACTATTTCACAGTTCAACACGTTTGGAATCCCAAATTCCATAAGGCAAAAAGAAGAGAAGATTGTAGATTGTGTGAGCTTCTTCCCACCATAGATTCCTCCAACAATCTCCCAAAATCCAGCTTCTCTAGCATCATAAGCTGAAAAGAAGGGGCCCTAATCAAGGCAGTTAAATTTAAATCTAGAGTTACGTAATGTAGAAACGCTAATGGAATGATACATAACTAAAGGAAACTCTCTGGTTTGTACTTCCTTATCTCAGGAAAACTCAAGCATGAGCAAATTAGCTTCGCATATCAAGGCATAAGTACAACCCGTATAATATTGTAGGTGTTCTTCAAGGAAGAAATCTATGGTGATTATGTGCATGTGAAATTCGGCATCGCTAAAGCTGATGACATGCTGAAAATTAGTCGTTCTGTTCCTAGAACATCTGATAGTCATTTTGCAGATGGCTTAGGCCCGAGCCCTATGGTGAGTGTGTGGTACTTCCATGCAGGCACAGGTATGCACAAACCATTAGCTATTCGGGGCTTGACCCGATGCTTGCAATAGCTAGTCATTTCATGCATTATTGCTACTGGAAGCTAAGATCAATATGAACCCACAACACAAACTTCACAGGAAATTTGTGATATAAAACAAACTCGAATTGAGAAGGCACCGGACTAATTTTATAACTGGTTTGGGCATATGGTCTCACAAATACATTCTTATTAGTAATGAGATGAAAAATACTTATTCATTAGCAAGAGCATAGGAACTTCTTGTTTAGCAGGCAATAGGCAGCTCTTGGTTTCAGAGGCAACTGAAGTGTGACTTGGACTCTTTGAAAGATCACATGCATGTGGAAGCAAAAATAGAATAGGATAAATGCAGGCAGAAAGATATAAGGCATTCACACTCATACTATTTATGATTCATCCAAAAGCTAGACTTTTGCAAGTATACCGGGATATTTGCATGTTCTCTAAAAAAAGAGCACCTTCTTAGAAAAAATAGATGTAAGCCTTTTGCACCTTCAATAAGGAGAGTAGTGGAAGTCACTAACATCAGTCATCGTCACCAGCTAAGTGGAAGACGATTGATTAGATGTGAGGTGTATGTAACACCCTCGAATCGGCACTATGCGGATTTTAGCGATTCCTGCCAAACCCGCATAGAAACGATTCAATGGTACCCACCAAGCACTTGTGTGCAGGTGGAAAACGAATTAATAGCATTACAAAATAGTCCAAGATGGAACCCACAAGAACATATATATACAACAACGACTCAGCAAGTCAAGAATACATATATACATTACAAAGATCCAAATCACATTGAAAATTATACAAAATCCAAGTAGGTATAGGATGCAAATTGGACCAAGAGTCCTGAAGAATAACAAATGGTGTCCATAACCCTACCTAGGCCAAGTCGGAAGGATAACCTTGCTAACATCGTCGAACTCATACTTCTCAAAGAAATTAAAAAAGGGTGCCGACAAAGGGAAAAGGAAAAAGGAAGCAGTCAGTACTTAGGCCAGCACATGGTGAGTCTTAGAATTCGGCGGCTCTCGTCTACATGTGTATGGTGGACTAAAGCGGCAGCAAAGCATGCACTAAACAACCTATAGAGACTCGATATAACTGTCGGCTATCAAAGAGAGAAGAGAGACCTATTCGGATCCAATTTGACACTAACACCAGACATAACCCATCCTAGGATTCCCCCTCGAAACCAAATGAGGGAGTCCTTCCGAGAAAAACTCACACAGTTGACAGTTTTATTAATCATTTCATGGTAGTTGCCCAACTTACTAGTCATGTCAAATCCAAGTCATATTTAGAGTACTTCTTTAGTGTAAGTTATCTATGATCGAGAAACTGTGCTCCAAGTCGTCCGTAACTTTGGACACAACTTTCAAAAAGATTTACCCTACAGGGGTGCACAAATAGTAACACATGCACGATCAACCTCGGAAGAAGCAAACAAATAAAAAGTAATGAGGCATCACAACATAACCATTCCAAGAAACCAGAGAATGGTTGTTCCATATGTACATAGATGAAATATTGAATGAGTTCAATAGGGAAACGACGAGAAAGGTTCTTAACACATGGAAAACGTTGAATCAAGATTCAAGTGTATTGATACTTGGTGAGTGAATCAAGATTCAAGTGTTTTGACACTTGGTGAGTAAAATGACATGAATATCTTGATAAACGAGATTCAAGTGTTTTGACATTTGGTGAGTAAAAACACATGAATATCATAATCAATCATACCGTGATATGTACATATACAGATATGGCCTATGCTCTAAATGTTATGAGAATCTACCAGTGTGACTCATAAGATAATCATTGGCTGATAGTATGAGCATATACCAGGGTGACTCATAAGATGATCATTGGACGATAGTAAGGATATTCTTATTATATTTGGAAGAAATAAGAATATATTATGTATGTATAAGTGACAAATAGTTCATTGTAAAGTGTTACATTGGAACTAAACTGATAGTTTAATGTAACATGTTACATCGGTATTAGTATTGTCACAAGATACAAATTAAGTTTATCTCAATTTAGGCTATGGGTTAAGGTGGCACAGTTTGATGGAAGAAAGTTCCATAATAGATTTGGATGAGTTCCAAAAGGTTAATTATTGTGATGACGACTACAACAAAAGGCTAAGTATAATACTTCTGTAGTAGCAGCAAAGAAACTAGGTGTAGTTCACAATGGGCTAGTACAATTAAGATATATTGTATGACAATAATATCAACATGTTTTAACCCAAAGGAACTAAGGTCTCACCAAAGGACCAAATTTATACAATGTCATCTCATTTGAGAATGAGTGATGCGTAGAGACGCAAAGACATGCAAATACACACGGACCTGAAAGTGTCAGATCCGAAGATTATGTTTACCACTAGCAAACGCATATATACAACACCAAAATGCCATATGTGTTGAAAGTGCAAGTTTTTTCAAACTAGATTATTGACTCTAGTGCAAGTAGGAGACTGAAAGGAATATGTCCGAGAGGCAATAATAAAATGGTTATTATATTATTTCATGTTTATGATAAATGTTTATTTCTCATGCTATAATTATGTTAACCAAAAACATTAATACATGTGCGTTTAATAAACAAAGAAAAGGTTCCTAGCAATGCCTGTTATTACACTAGATTGTTGATTAATAGATGATCAAGGTTTCCTGATCATGACATTGGATGTTGTTAATAACAAGGTCAGCACATTGGTAGAATGATATGATGAACATTCTCCCAAAGTGTAGTAATATGATCATGCCTTCAAGATTTATATTACTATATCATTCGTAGTAATTCTAATCCTTAGACCATGAGATCACGTCAATCACTAACTCTGAAAGAGTACTTTGATTCCATCAAACATCACACCATAACAGGGTGATTATAAAGATATCATCGGGTACTTAGAAAGTGTTAGTTGAGGCTCATGGATCAAGAGTGGGTTTTGTCCATCCTGATGCGGAGAAATATACTCAGGGCCCTCTTGGTGATATCACATTAACATAGCTTGCAAGCAAGTGATAAGATCACTAAGAATATTACATCATAGGAACAAGAAAATAGTACTTGTTGGTAACAAGATCTAACTAGGCATGGACGATACCAAATGATCGGATCTCGGACAAGTAAAATATCGCGAGACAAAAGGAATTGGTTACTGCGAAAAAGGTTCACGTGATCACTAGTTCATCGTTGAATTAGTGGGAGTCATTATAGATCTCTAGGTCCCTCTAATGGTTATTGATCCGAGGGAGTGTCGATCATGTCCACATAATTCATGAGCCCGTAGGGAGACACACTTAAGGGTATTCAATGCATTTGAGAGGATAGGGAACGCCGAAGAAAATACTGGATATTGCAGGAATTGTTCTGATAAATCTACCAGAATAGTTTTGGTGTATCGAAATATGTCAAGGGGATAATAAGTTAATGTGTTCATTAAATGAAGTGTTTATCAAATTAAGTGGAATTAAACCAAGTGAATTAAAGTGTTTTAATGGAAAGACCTTTGGTTTTTTGGGTGGAATTTTAATGGGAGAAAGTGGAGATAAATAATTGTTAGTGGAGTGTCCACCCACCTCAATGAGGGAAGAGGTAGGAGGACTCCTTTGGCCGCCGGCCATGGGAGGGGCTGCCCCCTCCCCCTATAAAAGGAGGTAGTGTGACCCCTCTCTCTCACACACACTTATCCATTCCTCTCATATGCCCTTTGGTTGGCATATTCCTCTTCTTGCTAGCCTTGTCCATTTCCACGAGTACGGTGCTTAGGAGAAGCCCTACTCTATATATTCTCCATCACCACCACTACCATGTCATAATAATGCTGGAGTTCCCAAGGATCCGCTACTTCCACTGCCCAACTTGGAGAAAGGGACGGAGGTCGTTGGCTAATGCGCCCAAAATTGAAGCATATTTACCTTTTGTTATTGCATAAATAGAGTAGAGATTTTTGTATTTCACTATGCCTACGCGCGCTATTTCGTTCTTATTTCAACAGGATCCTAAATCATAGAGTCATATATGAACATATCAACTAGAGTTGTCATATTGTGTAATTATATGATATTTCTAAGTGATAAAAGTCATTTTATAAATTTACCTTCGCACCTGGAAGAATAACAAACAAGGAGGAGGCATCAGTACCGATAACGAGCACTGGTACGGGCGGAGCCCACCCGTACCATCCACCCTACCAGGTGCCATCACGACTGCCTCGTCAAATACTTCTCTCTGGTGAAGACAGGAGAGAGAGATCCAACATTCATAGCCACCAGAAACTACGAAACACCACATCCGAGAGGGATCTGAAGGAGGAACTTGGTTGGACTAAAATCCCGGCTGCTTCACGGATCATTGGAGGACAACGCATCATCCCCTTCATCATCAACCGCTGCATCTCCATCACCACCATCACTCCCATCTTTCATCTATTAGATCTCTTTGTAATTCCAGATCCAATTGTGGTTTGCATTAGATCTACCATCGTACTTTTATTCATCCATTTGATTATGATGATGTTGTTGATTGTTTCCATAAGTGAGTAGTTTCTTTGTTCTTGGAGAGATGGAGAAACCCTAGCACCATTATGAACTTGTAATAAAGATGATTTATTCTTGTGTCCATATGACTTGTTTGTCATAATTATGATTTGTGTTTGATTTCTCTTTTTAGATGATATGTGAAGTCGACCACATATCATTTTCCTTTGGGACTAAAGGGAGGAAGAAACCCTTTGGACGTTTTTTGGAAGCATACCTAGAATGCCCCGTGACAGATTGGCGTCGGCTCATAACCTACACGGTCAAAGGGGGATTAAAGAGGGACTCCCTAAGCTAATTACGATATCTATGGGGAAACCCTTAATTGCGGTGGTTTGTATGGGTGATTTCTCTCAGACATCGCAGTGGTTATTTAGAGGTGACCCCATACTTGGTTCAACAAAGTGGCTTTCTACAAGCCTTGTCGTGAACATATTATTATGGAGCTCTCTCCATACATATCATGACACAAGAAGTATGTTATCTTGTTTGCATATAATAATAATGCTATGCTAGTGGTGTATCCTACATCACCAAGAATGTTTTAGCCTTATTGAGTTCAACCACGCTTTCATACAATCTTATTACTTGTTTTCTATTACTTGTTTTAATTACTTTTCTGCAAACAACTATAAACCATTCAAACACCATTTACTTGATATCAAATGCAACTTATTAGTATTCTTTGGTAAAGAGTAACGAGGGGTATAAAGACCTTTACCAATAGCTATATGTGGGTTCGATATCTTTACTTCGAAACAAGCTACAATTGGTCTGTATACTTGTAGTCATCATCGGCACACCGAACGTGTGACCGATTATGGAGGCGCTGCCCTTTGTGGTGCTTATAGTCATCGCGTCCTTGAGGACGGTCGTGTACATTCTACAGCAGCCACGTTTGTTTGCAGGAACGTTATCCCGCTTACGGTCTTCGAGCGTGAGTCCTTCTGAAAGCGTTACAAGTATCGCTTAGATTTGATTTTGGAAGTTGCAACCGTAGAAAAAAAATTCTATGTAATAAACCCCATCAAGGGGCTCAGTCTAGTTGAGAGGAGCTTGATCAGGTTCGAACTACGGCGATCCACCAGCAAATGAAAAGGGGAAATTTGCCAGGCCCACTCAACAATTAACCGTTTCCACCTAAAATAATTGATCCCACTATCAGTTATTTGTTGGTTGATGGTCTCATGGTCCTACTTCTAAGTATTTGATGGCCCCACTCATATCAGGTTGTTAGCCAACGAACGTTCAAATGCCTTGACTTGACGGAAACATTCTGTTTGGGTATTCGCAATGCTCGGTTTGAGAGAGAGGGCACAAATGAGGAGTATTTAGAGCGTCGGGGAAAACCGAATAATAAAAATCTTAGTTGGGCACGAAAATAGTTATCCCTTCTTTCTTTGCTTGAAAGAATAATAGGGTATCATGTACGAACAAAAAGGAGAGAGATACCAGGAGAACGACAACAAACTTTAAGTGGATTTATCAAATTTCCATCAATGCCTTTATTTAAGAGGGTCGAGAGACCATCAATAAAAAAGAGCGGAAATTGAGGGTCACCTTGCGAGAGGTCCCATTAAATTTATAGAATGGCTCACTCACGTCACATATGTCATTCCAGTCATTTTTCTCTAGAATAACCAATCAATATGATAATACGTCTTAGATAAATCGAGCTTATAAGCATAAAAACTCTTGGTAGGATCATTTGCATGTTTATATAGTAGATACACTCAAAGTCCAAGAGAGCATTATCGGTTATCATTCTCTCTAGGACAAATGCACTTTGAGAAGGAGATATGGTGTCATTCCAAAGAGACCTCGGTATATTCACTAAGCATTTTTTTGAGCATATATTAATATTGAGAGATACCAATTACACCCGGCCTCTGCAACAATACAATATTATAATGGCAATACGGATACACACATCCAAAAAAAGTAAAATAGAACTATGAAATAAAAGTCCGCCACGTTATTTTAGCTCTAGCAACAACAATACATCCACCACCAAGATAATACATGAATTCCAGGCTCTCCAAAAGCGACGCCTTCAAGAAGGTAACAGTGCACAAGCACCATCGTCGTCCGATCAGAAGATCTTAGGTTTTCACCCTGAAGATAGTCCACGCTCTCAAAACAATACCTTTAACAAGGCCATTGCCAGACACAACCAATTAAGGCCCGACTTTAGATTTTCACCCTAAAAGGTAAGACTCTGAACTTCACCTATGCTCCCGCCCCTACTATCATATTGCTATTGTGAAACCAGAACACCAAACAAGTCCTTCAACAACACAGAGACTCGAACCTCCATTGCTAATCCTCCAATCTGGCCTTTATGATATTCTCCACCTCTGATTTCACCAATAAATAGAATGTGCTGGCAACACAGAACAGAGCTTTGCGCCGCTCCCTCCAGAACCAAACGGTCGGAATAAAAGCATGGATGCGCACGACCGAATACCACCCGATCCAGCAAACTCCAGGCATAATGTGCACTGTTACATTCACCGGCAGAGCCTTACGGAACTCAACACTCCGGCCAGATCAAGAAGGACCAGCCTCAGGATGGTCTCCATATTCGCACAAGAGGAACCCTAGGACAACCACCTTTGTTGAAAAGTGGACCAGCAGCCCCGACGCCACCGGTCCACAGCCGAGGAGGAGGAGGCTCAACAACCAAAAGCCGAACAACGAACGTGGCCGCCAGACATAGAACAGATCATCAGTAGGCAGCTGCACGACCCGGTCGCACCGCCACCACGAGGGCTCTGCCAGCAGTTAGGTCTGACCGCCTCCCCGGGATCCCGATGCCCAGCTCCGCCATGCCTCGTGGCCAGCCTGGAACGGATCCAGATCCATGCCCCGCGTAGACGTCGCCGGTACTCCATGTCGCGCCTGGCCGCCGCGCCGCCATGGCTGCGCCGCCTCGCTCACTAAGCAATTGGGCACCACTTTATATATGTTACTCCGATAATTTGCATGGAGTAGTCAATTTAAGAATTAGAACAATTGATGTAATATTGTCCCCTTCCGACATAATACTTGTTCTAAAGAATTCGTGTACCACACTAACAATTTTTTCCTTGAAAGCCCCTAAGTTATGCTGAATAAATCTAGCGGGGAAACCATCTGGCCCCGGAGCTTTAAGTGGTCCATTCTAAAACAAAGCATCAGAAATTTATTTTTCAAAAAATCCAGACAAAAACGTTCATTGGTCTCATCCGAGACACATATCTATACTACTAGTAAAATGCATGTGCGCTACCACGGGCTCTTAATTTTTCATTTCCATACATGTAATTATTATCCATGTAAAAAAATATGGCGGCATGGATGATATACAAGTGATGAAGACACCTTTTCGGTCAACATTTTAACGGCAGCACCTATCCAGCTGAGGATATCATTGTTGTTTGGGACACAAAATTTATCGGGCCATGTTCTTAAACTTCTTCATCCCTTCTATCTTAAAGTTGCATACTTTCTCTGATCCAAATTAATTGACATGAATTCATTGAACCTAGACAAATTTTAGGTAATATTTTTCTTAATTCTGCATCAATTAATTTTTATATGGAGTATTTCTATTTCACATTGCATTGTTGCTTCCTAAATGAAGTAGCTATAAGAAAAGGTGAGCTTTTGGATTTCCAAGTATTTCTGTTTCTTCTTATTGTTCCCTTGATTCTTATTTGGGATTTCTGGTAGATTTGATTATATGGAGACTTTACTCAAATAGTCGTTTGCAATTTATCATATATTATTTACATTGTGAGAACTTGCTTAGGTCCATAAGTTTCAGGAAGCAAAATTAAAATTAAATATCATTTGACATGAAACTCCACAAATCAATGGGCCTCATATGACAGTTTGTTTATATGGTGCAAAGTAAACAAATAGATGATGGCAGATCTCAGATTAGTAAGGTAAGTACATTGTACAAAAAATTCAACGGTCGGAAAATTCTAAATAGATGGCATAATATAACATAGTCTGGGTGAAAAGATCGAAAGAAGACTTCAAATTCCAGCTATGTGCCATAAACCAAGTATATGACGATCGAGCAATCCCAAACAATTCTAGAGGCCGGACAACAATGCCAGCGCAAACTATCATCTACCAATCGGCCATTGCAATTAATTCCATGCAATACCAAAAAGGGTACCAACAACACCTACAATGCTTTAACTTTCACAATCTGGTCTTCTTCGGTCATCGTCTGGGGTATTGTCCGTCTGATCATAATGTCATGCTTCCATTTTCTGTTTGATCCCAAGCAGCCTCTTTCATGTTGTTTCTTCCCCCATATTGATATTTAATTATTCTTAGGAAAAATGATATTGCGAGGCGGGTGATTTCATACAATCAGTTCCTCAAAAGGCACTAAATTTCGTTCTACAATCATATCTCCAAAGAGTATGTATAAAAATAGGCATAAAATTGCTGATGGCAATATTAAAACATTAGAACTACATAAATAACCATAGAAGCTTGGATAGTAGTACTTAGTGCTCATCATTCTTGTTAGTCAAACCGTGACTTATTACCAGCACAAATATTTGCTACAAAATTTAACGATGTTGACTTTATTGTGCCGTGTAGTTGTATCTATATTCTCTAAAATTATTTAAGACACTCATGTGAGGGGTGGGGTTCCAATTGTTATTTTATTTGTAGGAAATAATAAAATTACTATTTCTCATTTAGATCAACCCAACAAATGTAAATACAATTGATTCTATGTAGAAAATAAGGAAAAATCATTATATGCTTTGTCATTTAGATCAAGCCAACAAATGTAAATACAATGGATTAAGTCAACATATGGTAAGCTCATAGCTTGTAATTCCAGATGTCTTTCTAACTTAGTAGAAAATATACACTACAAGCCTGTACATGTGGATACAAGTAGCACCAGTCCTTGCTATTTCAAAGCTCTCAAAACCAATCTGCCATCGACTATATCATATTTTCGGTATACTTAGAACATATTTATGATGTACTTAGGAAAAGTTATTGAAATTTAAGCAGTAATAAATTGATCCAATAAACATTTTTTCCTTTAAACAAAGAAGCAGCAAAGCGACAGTATAATGTATTAGTAAGCGACACTCTGATTCTGGAAGACCATTTCAGCTAGAATAACAAAGTAGAGAAAACAATGGTTGTTCCTAACCAGGGGAACCTCTTGATCCAATAACCACTAAACTTGTAAACCGGGACACATAAATCGAATCCAGAAGCAACAACATAACTTGAAAATTCTAGCAAATGAGGCCAAGAAAAATACCAAAGATATTAATTACTCCCAAAGAAAATAACGGCCAACAAATCTATGCTAGGTAAGCCTTATGGAATCTGTAACACTAAATAAGAAGGATTATAAATATATGCTTCATGAATTCTAAAAAGTGACATTTTAGGAAGGGCGGAACTTACTATGCTAGTCCCATATATAGTCCAAATATGTGATCCCGATATGAAATTGCTCAAGCTTTGGTCCTCCAAAATAGTGATGATAATCATGGTATTCTACTCCACAGAATTGAACATGCTTCAGACTGAATCAAAAATCAAAGCTCAAAAATGACAAGACAAAGTTAATCAATGTATAGGAAGTTTTCATGGGCATCATTACCGCTCATTACTAACTACAACAACTATATAGGAAACATGACAAAACATCATTTTCATTTCCACCTTCGGAATTGAGTAATGCAGGAATAAGAAATATGCAACTTGCACTGTGGACCGAGAGAAACAAAAAACGAGTTATATCTGTAGATGGAGGAAGTAAATCACACGGAGGCAGTGGTAGAGCTAGAATTGGCAACTTCTGATGTAAAAAGTGCAAAATGGGTGAAAAACTGAGCTATGAGGTCATTATCTAGTATTTATGGGGTCAAATGGTGTATTCATAATGGTGTTTTCCCAATTTTTGTGATGTCACTTGACATCATCTACAAGATATAGCTCTGCCACTACACGGAGGCACATCTGGTAGCACATGGCTCTGACTAACCTATAGTTATATATAATTAACTCCAATAAAATAAAATATAGCATTGGCATAGGAAAAAAATACAGTAATTGGCAACTTCTGATGTCAAAAGTGCAAAATGAGTGGCAAAGTGAGCTATGAGGTCATTATCTCTAGTATTTATGGGGTCAAAATAGGTGTATTCATAGCTAGCATATTGGTGTTTCCCCTATTTTTGTGATGTCACTTGACATCATCGACAAGATACAGTCATCCGCTGCACGGAGGCACATCTCGTAGTCCATGGCTCTGACTAACCTATAGTTATATATAATTGACTCCAATAGAAGTAAGTATAGCATTGGCATAGGAAAAAATGCAGTAATAAAAAATGGGCATAAGACAAAAGTGCAGCACTACCATAATGAATAACACAAGACTGTAATGTATGTGTGAACAAATTTTACAGCAAAGTGAATCGATGAGATGTAATTTAGGCCAAGTGTCCCTCTTGTTAGTAACTAATGTTCCTAGATAGGATAATAGATAAAGCTTTCATAATGAGAACCACTTCTTGTCTCAGAGGTATGCTCTCGCCCACAGAGAGGTTATCCTCGCCATCTAGAGTCAAAGGGATGCCTACGATGAAGCTCTTAATGACAACGAATTTTTCTATATTATGAATTGCACATAACAAACACATACAATCAAAATAAATTGAGAATTTTTATGAACAATGAACTGGAGAAAAAACAACAACAATCATGAAGCAAGGAATGAATTTGACGTTCAGGAGGGGATGAATAAACAAAAAGAAGCAAACCTGGTCTATGCAAGAACATGAGCGTTTCCAAACCATCAAGTTCACAGAGCAAATGTTAAACTTGAAGAAACATATAAATTTTCTAGAAATAGACATGTTAGCGGACAAAATTGCGTTTGCTAGGTCACCGAACATCAAAAAGTTGGCAAAAAATCTAATCACCCACAACTTGAAGAAATGTAAATGGTTAGAGGCTTGAACGCGCGTCATGCAATGCTTTGACTTCCTACCATAATAATCAGAAGTGCAAAAAGGAGCGAAAATCATTAACAAAGTTGTATTGTCTTTAGCAAAAAAAAGTTGCAAGTTCTTGAGCGTAGAAAGAAGCTTGACATGTATTCCAGGTTCAACTCTGGACTTCAACATGCAAACATAGGAGACAATGAGGGTATCAAACACAGGTTGCTGGTCAACATATGGCCATTTGAGACGAAGTTTGTTAAATTGGTTTTCTGGAGCACGGAGGTCATGGTGAAGGATGTTTTTGTTGCGACTGCTAGAAGAAAGCAATGAAGAGAATGAAGAGCTCCAAGAAGCAGCATGCCATGGCTTTCCATGGTTCTCGTGCCCTTCCATCAAGTTGCATCCAGATCTACATAAGACAAAAGATGCAAGGTGAAAATCAGAATTACCCTACGAAAAATGCAAGGTGACAATCTACCCTTGGAAAACCAAATGCCAACTGGATTAGTCATTTACCTCTAGAATATAAATCTTGATATGAGCAAATGTATTCTTTCGACATAGTGTAAATGAAGATGGTGTTAAAAGTAATTCATGTCAGGTTACCCTACAGACTCCATGTATCCATCATAATTGGTGATGTGCATGGTCATGATCTTTCTGAAACAAAAGCAAAAAAAATCACGAGGAAAACCATCATACACTAATCCACGATCTTATTGGTTGTAAGAAGGACGTCGTGCAAACTTACTCATTGGATGGTATCATTCACCCATGCAAATGGATTGCTTCAAATATCTCCCTCACTTTCCTTCTATTTCCAACTGCGTTGTCCGAAAATTTGTATCCATCTCACTTTCCTCGAGTAGTAGGAACCATGATAAGAAATAATTTTGTTGAATCATCTAGCTTCCCGATCAAATAACCTCAGAAAGACCAAAAGAGTATAGGTCCTAGAAAAGAGTTCATGTCAGAACTACTAAATAAAGCTTGCAATGCAAAAAAAAAAATACTAACCGTCGATGCAACAAGACACCTAAACAGGGTCCAGAAATGCTCAAAAGATTTTTAGTTATAGAGAGTAATACCAGAAATACAACTTGCATTATCAGTAGGGTTCTGTACCATCCGCGTGAGATACCAATGTCAGCAATGTAGAGTGTTCCTAAGTGACAGTTTAGATTCAAATTCAGACTTGAATAGCATGCGAAATTAGGCGTTACTAAGGCAAGGAAAATACAATAAAACTTCAAAATTATTATGGTCCACTCAAATAATAGTGCAATTTAAGTACTCTAAACACCTAAGACCTTCATGTGATACAAAATTAAGAGAACAAATATAACAGTGCTTGTCGCTACTATTCTGTGAAATACACACGCATAAAATAGGAGATCTATGCATAGAACAAAATTCTACACCGTTGCTTTAGTGAATGTGAAGAAAGTAGTATTATGTTACCAAATACTACATAGAAGAGTGGGAAAATACCATAAAGGATGTGTCACATATTACACAGTTCTGAGTGGATAAACTAATCCAAATCAAATAAGAAGTGCACCTGGCCTGATGCAACCCAGCTCGGGCTACAGACCACACCGTAACAATTGTGTAGGTTTTCTTGTTATTTTCCTTCTATTGAGGTGCCTCTCAGGCACAAGACCCCTTAGCCAATAGCATTATCGCATAGGCATAACCATATGTCCACGAGTATCTACAAGGCGAGATGAAGGCATTTCGTGTTTTCGTGATGCGTAATTGGGACCGCCAATTCAGGAACTGGATGGTCGCCTCTACTGTAGCCTTGAGCCCAATCCTGTTGCTCATCCTGGAATTTCACAACATAGTTCAATCCATTAGATGGCTTCAAATATAAATATATTGCAGCGCAGTATTGCAACAAAACCAATTCAATTCATGAGGTCAATTCAAATAGAATTTCCCCATCTTAAATTCTGAAGGCTAAAAATTCCAGAAGGCACAATTTAGGGTAACAAATTTATAAGCTCCCAGCAGTTAGTACATGCAAATTATAATATGATGAAGATTCTGAAGTCTAATTATTCCAGAAGGCACACTTTAGGGTGACAAATTTCTAAGCTCCCAGCAGTTAGTACATGCAATTTATAATACGATGAAGATTCTGAAGTCTAATTATTCCAGGAGGCACATTTTAGGGTGACAAATTTCTAAGCTCCCAGCAGTTAGTACATGCAATTTACAATAAGATGAATTCATGTAGTGTTCATTGTGCTAAATAATAAGATGAATCCATGTAGCGTTCATTGTGCTAAAAATATGTACTCACGCCAGATGGATTGTAATATCCTTGTCCGTCTGTCTCCAGCATGGTCACAATACGCTAAAAAAATAAGTAATGCTACGTTAAGTCTGCTGCCTCATAGACATCTCTCCCTCCGAGCTCACTATACAAAAGACCACTGATTAGACAAGCAAAAGGAAATTTCCAGTATATACTTTATGAAATTAAACCGTAATATTCTCACTATGTACTCTCAAATAAAGAAGGGGCTAGCTGCTGATATATAGGACATTCGTCGGATCTGCACCACTCTGCACCACATGACTGATACGACCTACACGCTGCAGGGCCAATCGAGTTGGTTTCATTAGAGCGGATGGACAAAGGGGATGAGGAGAAGGGGTTAGCTGCCGCCGCGTACGAGGGCCTGAGAAAAGTATAGGG
Organism: Avena insularis; assembly: GCA_023614405.1. NCBI lineage: Eukaryota > Viridiplantae > Streptophyta > Magnoliopsida > Poales > Poaceae > Avena > Avena insularis. The sequence goes on from CM042684.1 coordinate 363,395,429, forward strand.
CGATGGACGACAGCTGCTGCAGCCCCTGACGTCACCTCCATCGAGACCGAGAAGACCTCGCCGGGTGAGAGGCAACGCGAGGAGGAGACAGACTACAATGGAGTTTGGGAAGCACAGGAGACGACGGAGGAAGGGGATCGGAGTTCAGGAGACGTACAGAACTTTCTGAAGAAACACTCGTGGACTCCTGCCCCGGCAACAGTTGATGCCAGTGCTGTCGGATATGCCTTCGTCGCCGGCCTCCACCGCCGCGAGCGTATCTTTGTCGAAGATCACAGCACTGGCTCCGGTGGCTTCGTCCTGGAGGTATTGGTAGATCCGCTCGACAACTTCTGTTCCCTTAGGCTGGAGGTGTGGAGTCGATGGTGTGAAGGCGGACGATCTGGAGGCGCTTTTCGAGGCGTGGAGGTAGGGGCGGCGCATCGTCCATGGAAAGGGAGAAGATTGGATCGCGAAAAGCCCAGCGCGTGATTTGGGGAGGAGGGGCATGGTTGTGACGAAGGGCGTACCGAGCGAGTGGAGAGGCGTGCGACGTATTGGCATAAAACGGAACAACTATGTTCTTTTTTCTATTACTAGTGCCCGTGCGTTCTAACGGGATACACATTCTAATTTTTTAACACAACTTCTCTAACATATACTCTTAGCATCCTCATGTATATTACGCACAATATCTTTTTATCCTTCTTCTCAGTTTTTGTTTTGGCGACTACTCTCGTAACTGACACAACTCAAATGCTTCATCCCAGCCATGCCCCAATTTAAGACGTCAACCCTGATCGTGCGTGTTATTGTGGTCAACATGGCGCTCACGCTTTGGAAAAACGTCCTGCTAGTTCCAAATCTCCCAAGATATCAACATTGCAAGATAGGACATGACCTTTTTGACAATAGCCATAACTTTATACTATGAATAACTATAACTCGCCAACGGTCGCAAAAGGAGACCATGAAGTGGTATGAGATGGTTCAAGCCCCAACCAAGGAACTATGACATTCCAAATTTGCAATGAGTAGCCGCCTCTTAAACATGATGTCAACTGGTAGCAAACCTTCGCATATGAATGGATGCAAATAATGTGCAACACAATCCCACTAAGGAACTTGAATTTATATCGATTTTCCAACAAAAATGGTACAAAATTCGTTGCATAAAAGGTCGTGACCATGCTATCCACAACGAGCATAAATCAATCATCTATAAAAGAAACAACACTATAAAAACAGGGCTATCAACCAGTTTATACCGAGATATGTAACGCATCACAAAGATGCAGATTTAATCCAGACACTCAGGTAGTATGCACATATACATACATATTATATGATTAAAAACAACTTAATTTATACCTCACATCATCAAAAATTGAAGTTGCTTACAGTAGACATAGATTCTTAATTGCTAAAGATAAAAACCTCCATTAGAATTATATACAGGCGACACAATATTAGCTCATGACTCAGGGAATAAGTGAATACTCTGAAGTTTGGAGTAAGCTATGTGATCTTGCTGATGGGGCTATGTTGTCTAGGTCTCTCTGAAAATGTTTCTGTCCCCCAATAGTCAGGTAAGTGATTAAGAAGAAATGACGGATCATTTCCATTGCATTTCTGATGCATCGAGGTAATTACATTTACAGAAAAAACTAATATAATTCACAAAACTTTTCCTAAACTAAAATTTACCTTTCCACTTTACAACAATTACTCACTTACTGAGATAACAAATAATCGCTGCAGGTACTCTTCTATTTTTTTGCAAATTTATTGGCTTAGATGTGTAAGAATCCATGCCTGCAGTAAGGCCCATCAGCTCTCTCTGAAAATGAATTTGACGTCATCTGCAATGATATTCTTGAGGTTATAAAGTATCCCAGAAAAAAAATCGACTTGATGTAATTGTCCATGAACCCTATTATATTTGCTTCACAAGCCACGAGCTAATCTCATGCATCGACATTTAAAGACAGATTAAAAAGTAAGTGCAGTCTCATCGACAGAAAGACAGCGTAATGTCTCCACATCCTTTGCATCAACTTACTCAGGAATGTAGGAGTAGAGATATACAAATATTTATATTGCTCATCAATAAATTGGGTCTTAATGTTGTTCTCACATAGTGGTTTTCCTAAATTTAGGTAAAGTTACGTAATTGCTAAAAAAAGATGAAATGAGCTCTTAAGTACGCTCTAAATGCTAGAATTTCCAACATTATTTGGAGGAAAAGGAAAATGTTCTACACCACCTTATTTCGGTGGATAACATCATAATTGGTGCATATTAATCACATGTATATATACTAATTGCATATAAAAAAACATTTGCAATAGCACAGGATCAGCCGTCTGACTTCAAAAGAGGTGTTCTCTATTTGAAAACATGTAAACACACTTTCACTAAACATTAGCATTCTAAAAATTTATTTGCACTGAAGTGTGATCGAGAACAAAAAAAAGTTTCATGAAGTAACATGTGAAGAAAGTTGAGATAGAGATAATATTTAACATCAATTTGTGATTGTGTAAGAGAGAAAGCTTACCACAATTATACAAACTCTCTTCCCTTTTTTTCTTGTGCACAGTCAGAAGAAATAGTTGAGTTAGCTATCGTCTGATTGTTTTAGGCTTTACAGAAGCTTCCAATATTTTCAAAGCCGAATCCGCACAGAAAAAATAGAAGGAGGAAGAAGAATAAATGCCCCCACTGTACCACAGTGTACCAACACAAACAATAAAACTAAAAGCCAATGGGGAAGTGAAATGTTGTTGGGTCCGCAACATAGAAAACAAAAAAATTCCTACGGTGTGAACTACACTCCAAGATCTATCTACTAGGTACAAAGCAAACGGGTGGACATACATCCATAGAGAACTTACCCTCGAAGACAACGAGCTTTGTTAACGAGTAGGAACTCGTGGTTGATGTAGTCATACACTTGCCGATCTCAAGATCGTGAGGAAGTCCGAGCGCCGCAACTCAGCAGCGCATCCAAGACACACGTTCAAGTCACCGGACAACCTCCACCTCCTCGCTCTAGCGATCCAGCGGAAGCAGCAACTCCTTCCAGACGAAATGCCACCGGTAACATGTATCTCGCTAATCCGAGATCATGGGGGAATAATTCTAGAGGGGGAGAGAGATCCTTCACAAGGAGGTGTGAGGATGAAGGAGGAAATGGGTGGCCTTTTATAGGAGGAGGGGGTGCCCCCTCTCTCCATGGCCGGCGCATGGGGGGGTGACCCCTCACCTCCCCCATTCATGTGGTGGTAACTCCTCCACATTAAAATGCTTTTTCACATTCCCTTTTAAAGTCTTCACTTTAAATGCATTAAGTTTCTCCAAATTTAATGCTCTCTCATTTAATAAAACTCTTTTATTAAATTTATTCAGAATTTTGTTAATTACTTTAATTAACAAACATTCACATATAGGCCCTTGCAATATTTCAATATCACATGCAGAACCACCTTCTGCAATTTCACCCGAAATAATTTCCGGTTTCTATTAAAACAATTCCTACGCTTTGTAATTCTTTGATGTTATCAAGATACTCTTCCGATATTAGCAATTAACATGATCTCATGGTCTAAGGATAAAGATTACTTCGTATGATGTTATAGCAATATAAACACAATGACTTGATCGTAATGCTATACTTCGGATGAATGTTCTTCACATCATTCCACCAATGGTGTGACCTTGTTATTAACAACATCCAATGTCCATGATCAGGAAACCTTGATCATCTTGTTAATTAACAAGCTAGTCTATAAGAGAGGCATGACTAGGAACCCTTTTTGTTTATTAAACACACATGTATTGATGTTTCCTATCAATACAATTATAGCATGTAAAATAAACATCTATCATATACAAGGAATACATAATAACAACTTTATTATTGCCTCTCAGGACATATTTCCTTCAAATGTCCGACATACAAAAATGAATTTCTCGCGCATGCTGCAACGCACTTCTGCGTTTGATACAGAGAGAAAACTTTTGTCTTTGCCAGTGGCATCTTATCAAATAGTTGTCGTGCAACTTCACTGGCAATAGCTAACAAAATGTTTCAGAATGCAAGCTATTTAAGACTGAAAAGAAATAATTGTTCCAAGTTTAAATACCTCCATTTTCTTGAAGTAGTTGACTTGATACATCTTCTTGGTGTAAAATCAAAATTCTATGCACCAACCAACATCAGAGTGACACACACATTTCCACTCGTTGGCATATTTTCTTAATGAATAACAGTACCAGGAAGCCCTCGTAGTAGGCAAGCTGCTCCGCTTCTAGGACTCACCTGTCGATGAGTATCTATCTAAAACATAAACATAGAAATCAGGTTGAGTTTATTTAAATTGTTGCATGAGAACAATAATTTTTGAATGTAGAATGCTTGTACTTAACATTAGCGCTGTGTTCAAAGTATAGCACAAAGACCAGATACAAACCGTATATGAGAAGCAATTATGATTAGAAAATTAGCAGCAAGCAATCAATCTAGTAAGTAAAATAGTAGCAAAAATATCCCATGCTCCCAACTCTCATGAATCCTTCCCACTCTCGCTTAATTTCTCAGCTGAACCCCCTTCTACCCAGCCCCTCGTCCTCACTCTCCCTTATGCGCCCCTTATACTCACCAACGTCCCTCTGGCTCCCTTCTGCAAGGAAAAAATATAGGGGACTTGATCAAATGCTTCCTTTGGACCAGTAGTCAATATTTTTTTTTGAGGTCGATACACATAACGGTGCATTCCTAAAATCATAGAATCATGTGCATTCCTAAAAATACCCATCCAGACCATGTGGTTCTCATCCTCGTCATCTTAATTATCCTTCGGTGCGCGGCACTATTTTTGTTAACTTGCACAAATACCCATCGAAATTTTAGTTCGGTGACATATTGCAATCTGGCAAGCATCTCACCATCATGTCACCACTCAGCCTTTTAAGAACAGAACGATGAGTTCTGTTATTTCCAATTAACTAAAAGGATGAGGAAGTAATTTAGCAAGTATGTGATGGCACATGACATGAATAACCTAGTTATTGTTCTGTTGTAGAACTACAGGGATTACTTATCAACTAATTATAGAACACACATACATAAATTCGCTTCTCATAGAATAAACTTTTCAAAGAAATGATTTTCACTCCTATTACAAACTTGAAACTTGTAGGCTTTGATCCGTGACAGGGGCTCACTACATAAAGTGCTTAGATGTAGATAAAATTATGAAACAAAACTGAAAAAATGAAGCATCATGAGTAGAAAAAGGACACCCTTCAAGTGTTGACCAGATTAAGCCATGATTTAAAATTGTGACAAGCATATATTCAAGAGAACAATGTAGTACACAATGTTTAAATGTAATGAACATCTTCCAGGACCTATCTGTAAGCTAGAAAAAATAAAGAGAAATATAAATTGAAAAGGTGAAGATAAATACAACTACCTGATCCCAGATTTTGGTTTGCAAGTGTGCCTATACCTACACGGCAATGTTAGTAATTTCTTGAAGACGAAAAATTGTACCAGTTTGAGATGATGATAATAATTAGATCTAATTATTACTTTAAGAGTACGAATACAATCTTCCATCATCAAAATTTTGCCTCGCACACGGTAAGCAAGAAATGAACAATACATGTGGCATTCAAACATAATAGATGTTTCAAAGTAGGTACTTATATATAATATATGTAGTTATTTTAGAACATAATCACTTGAAAATTGCTTTTAATCAATTGAATGGCTGATGTTAAAGGCGGATATGATAGTATCAATTCTTTTCCATGTGAGCACATTAGCCAATGCCAGGTAATGTTATTTGTGCAATATAAAATTAGCCCACTGTTGTGTTAAAATGCTATTGCAGTTATTGTTTTAGTATTTTACATTCAACTCTAGTAATGCAAGGCTAGGACTTTGCTATATTTGTCCAAGAAATATTGAAATCTAAAGAAAATGGAACTAAAAGTCAGTCCTCGTAATTTCTGTAGAATCTGGCTCTCAAAACGTTAGAAGAGCTCATTTAATTGCATATCTAAAAAAGGAATATCAGTGCAGATTACTAATAAACAAGAGGTATATTTGCAAAAATATATTCCTCAACTGTTGACTTCCTATAGTAAAGATATATGTATGTTAAATAAATTTTAATAATGAGCTAGCTAAATACGCATGCATTGCTATGATAATATAAGCATAATGTTAGCTTTATGTATTTTAAGAGCAGATATCTTTTGACAGGGCATAATATGACCAATCGCACTCTAGCCTCGACAACCGACAATGTTTTTCCACTTGCAAGGAACCTGCATGGGACATAAAAACAAACAAAACAATACAATGTTAGCTTTATGTATTTTAAGAGCACATACCTTTTGAAAGAGCATAATATGACAAATCGCACTCTAACCTCGGCAACGGACAATGCTTTTCCACTTGGAAGGAACCTGCACCGGAGACATGAAAATTTACCGATAGACCATTCCCGAATATAGAGGCTCCGAACTGAGAAGTCCGAAAACAACAATTGCCAGCTGCCATGATACATGTCGTCTGCCCAGCTTAGCCTCACATGCAACGACCATATACAAGATAGGAGACCGATGAGCTCCTTGACACCTGCACTCACAATTATATTGATGAGGTTAGTTGATCCGAGCATGTAAATAGCAACGGTACTTGTGAGAATGAGGCAGCTGATTGGACTGGATTACTTCGGATTTCCTCATCGCGGACTTGTGATCAATCCCCTAGAATCTCACATTTACCTTGCTGACCCCATCAAAGATGTCCGGTGACCCACATGCACGATATCGATCCTTCTCCGCGCTAGCCTAGACATTAAGAACTCAGAGCACTCTAGGTCTGACCTCTCAAGTCAGAAATAAAAAAATAGTAGTACTCCATCTAAATTGAGCACAGTGGATAGTAGAAAGTAACAGAGCTGAAGCAGAAAGAAAATTCTAGGAGATACAGTCGACAGGGCATGTCCGGATTGCGTGGGTGATGCAGTCATTGGGTGTTGTCACACTGGATGACAATGCGGGAGCGGCCATGATGCCGAAGGTTCACTGCCATGGAGCCCGCACTTGAGTCAGGTGATCTTGTCGATGAACACGGCCGCGTCTCGCAGTCTCCACCGCTCTATGATGTGTAGAAGAGGAAAAGTGCACTAAATTAAAATAGAAGAGGATATGCGGACATTTAAGAAATTAACATTTATAGATCTGCATTTGCACTTAGCTAACTACAAGTGGAGTAGCAATCGTTTTGGTAAAATAATACCACCAGCAAGAGATTAGCAAGGTAAATACAGTAATCAGGACGATCGCAGGTCACCTACCAAACCAGTTGACGTCGGCACTCAATAGCAGGTCTTTCATTACAACTATATTTTCTTGTGTGCAATACTTCTTTCTAGTTTGGAATCCAAGATGCTCAATCGGCTACTTCCAAGTTCGATCAGACATGAAACATACCAAGGCTGCATCATCTACCTATAAATTGAGATAAAAGTCTTCTTGTAGTAAGATTTATCTTGATGCTGAAAATCCCGATGGTGTGCCAGACATACTACACAATCGAAGCTACACCAATCAAGCTGCAAATACCAAACCTGTGGGACACTCACATGGCTTGTCGAGGATGGACGACCATGGCAACGACGGTGGTGAGACCCTGTCGTCGACCAGGATGCGTTCTGGCAACGTTAGGCGCATGAACAAATGGCGGCGACCGGGCGCGTGGTCGCAGGCGTGCGGGAGGGCGGGCGGTCGTGCCTGCCGGCAGTGAAACAGAGGATGGGTGACAACTGAGAGGCAGGGAAGTGGACTGCCGCCGTGGTCGCTGGGGTGTAGGGGGACGTACCGGATTCCGGCCGGCGAGCACCGACGGTGTAGCAGGGCCGCTTCCTAGATGGAGCGGAATCTGTGGTGGGAGCATGCTTCGCCGGTTGAGGAGAGCATGGACTGCAATTTCGGATGAAATCTGTTGCTCCTGTACCCATGGAAATCAGAGTATTAGACAGCCTCGCGTGCTCCCGGTCGCACGCCTGCCGCGCCGCCGGGTAGGACGACAACGGGTATACCTTCGTTGAGCAATCCCGCTGGGCATGCCGAGGCGAAGACTGTATTGAGAGATTAACGGGACCAGAGATCCCATCCCAATTTTTGCTTAGGGGAGACGTGCGTTAATGAGGAAAGGACTGCGTTCCTAATTTTTCTCGGGTGTCTTAATGAGAGAGGGAATCACGTCCCGAGTTTTCCTAGGAGCGGGGGCGTGAGACGATCGACGAAGCAGCGACGTAGTGGGCAGAAAACGGAACCCGTTCGTGCTTTTTTGATAGTAGAGATTCACGTAGCCGTATATTCGTCGCTCAGCCAATTTTTCCGTTTGTCCTGCTTTTGACGATTGTGCCCCTGGTTGTTAGAATATATTACGACGTATGCCACCGCCGATTGATCCTGAACCGTTCGGTTCGTGTCTTCCTTTCCACTCAACCGAGCCCAAGCGAGCCCAGAGGATCCACCGCCGGCACCAATCGATCTCCGACCACCGGCGACCTGCACCCTCTCCGTGAGGTGGAACGGGACTGTGGAGGCGGTAGCCTGGACCTCCTCGTTGTTTGATTCCTCTATTTTAGCCCCTACCCAGTCAATCGGGGACCAAGATCTCGACGTGGACACGGCCGACGCTAGGAGACGGAGGGTACTGTTGGCGCTAGGAGATCGGAGATGAGGCTTGGCGGCGGGGATCCGCTCCGGAGAGGAGAGCTAGATGAGGGAGGCACCGGCTGCCGGCATGCACGTGCGTGCTTGGCCACGGCGGAGGGGAGCCATTTTTTATCTGGTTTGGAGGAGCCAAGGGGATTTTTATTGAGATGAAGAACTCCCCGAAGGACTCTTACTATTTTTTCAACGCATGGGGTCACCTCTTCTTGACCGAAACGGATCCCTCCTCTATGTGAACTAAGTGCCATAATTGTTTCATTTGGCATCGGTATTTTTTAAGTAGCATAGAGATTTGGTACAGATAACATTGTGGAAGGCCGTCGGCACTCTGCTTGTCAGATACCAGAGCCTATATCATCACAATAATACGGTGTAATCTCCCTGGTGAGAGCTGACACTTTGTCCCTTTTAGACTTCAGTTTAGAAAAAGGTTACAGGTCAATCTTTATATGCAGAAAATTTATAGTTGAACTTGCATCGAGTCCTGATTTGGAGCGACGAGGCTTGATCTCTTATTTCGATTTGATTTGTTCAGAGGTTAAGCTAACCAAACAGCTATGGTCGTTTACAAGGAGCACCACTTCGAGTCCAAGGCCGACGCTGGGCGTCCAAGGCCTACCCAATGCAGGCCGGCTCCATGCGCAAGAGCGGCCACATCGTCGTCGAGAACATACCTGCAACATCTTCATCAAGAACTGACCCTGCAAGGTTGATAACTCGATTGATATTGAATGGTGGTACTGTATACTGTGGAGTGCCGCGTGCGGTCACAATTTTGATTAGCTCCTGTGTTCTAGATGAACTCTCATGCTTCTATTGTTACCTGTGAATAGTTGGGACATGTCTTGGCTGTTGCTCTTTTTCCAAATAAGTAAGGATGAAGGTGGGAGTAATGAGTTAAATTCAGGCGAATATGTGAGGCGTGCCATTAGGAAATTTATTCTGCTAGGTCTTATTTTATTTGATACAGATAGGATTGACTAGATTTGCCGTTTTCAGTTTTTGTATCTCTCTGGATTAGCCATTAAAAGAGCTGATCCAGATCAAAAGTAAAAGTGAACCCATAGGATAAAGATGAATGGTTTATTTATTTATAGGGGGACTGCTCTAACCATGTCGATGGAAACACAAATACTGGGAACAACAATCTATTTTGTACGATTGCTGGAAAGATTCTGTTTGCTTAGTTAACCAATCTGATCATGGATGATGCAGGCAAGCACACAAAACACTACCAGCTGCTTCTACCCGGATCTTCATGTTTGTTAATCAGATGCTCAAGTGTTCACTGTCAGTGATGCATCATGTGCTTGTGCCTTAATTAGTACATGCATTATTCTGTTAATCACGAAACAACCTTGATGCGCAGGAGAAACATACCTATGTAGTCAAACAGAACAGCGTTCTATGATCAGCACACAGTGGCAAGAAAAAATATTGATATGCAAGTGGTATCTTTGGTATCTCATTTTTAACAGTAGTGTTGTTAGTTTGACCATTTACTGTCTGCAAAAATAGTTGATCATTTAATGAAAAAAAATGAGACCAACCAGGACTACCCATTGGTGACTGTTGGGGGATACCCCGGGTAGGGTAACGCCGGAGTATAAAGGCCGAGTTAGCCGGGGTACGGCGCGGTCAAAGCAAGTGCTGACCGGGTCACCTCAAGACAGGCCGAACCACGGAGTGACCCGGCCCGTGGAACATCTCCTTAGCCGTAACCGGGCCGGCATAAAATATATGCCGGCCATGTTTGTCTATCTGTTTTGCAGGTATCTTAGTAGCAGGATTAGCCACGTGCTAGCCGGATATCATATGGCTTCCAAGAGAAGGAAGGAATCTCCCGCTGGTCAAAACGTAGCTTTATTAGCTGTGGCATGAGCGAAGCAAAGCAGAGAGGAGGACCAGCGGGTCAGGGGCGACCAAGATGACACGGGCAATATCGGCTGACGTAGTCTGTGTCTGGTGACGCTTAGAGACGAGGATTACGTTGCGGGTTACGTCCAAAGCCCGGACGGGCCGTTAAAGAGAATAAAGAAGCATCTAGCTTTAGACGAGGAGCAACGTGTGTCCTAAATTGTAACCCGGGCTCCCCTATATAAGGAGCACCGAGGCCTCCATAGAGAGGGATCGATCATTTTCTCTGTCTTAGATAGAACTCTTGAGCTAGCTTGTAGGGAGTAAGAGACATAGTCTCTTTCTTACCAAGAGCTTGAAGAGTACTTGTAAACACCATTGATAGAGAGAATACAAGAACTTCTGTGTGTGGAATCACCACGTTCTTCCTCCCTGGATTCCCCTAGCACACATTGGCCCCATCTTTAGCCTATCCATGACATCTGCCATGCCACCACCACGACAGTTGGCGCCCACCGTGGGGCAAACGGTGCTAGCAGGGGTGAAAATCCAGACGGGAAGCTTCTCCAGCACCGACGAGCGCGTCGTATCCGGCCTGGTTCAGCGCTTTGGAGCGCTGGACTACGTCGGCGATAATGCAGGGAGCTTCGGCAGGAACCCCCCTCCGCGCAACGACATCTTCATCAAGCTTGGCACGCATAAGATCTACGTCGGTGTGGACGAGACCTGCATTCATACGCGGCACATCATCGAGGGAGGCGAACCACCTCTCAGCGTGGCCCGTGGTGTGCGTATCACTCGCCCCACCAGCAGCGTTGAGGTCCTGATGACCGTGATGTCTACGCACTTCTATTCTTGTAGACAGTTGTTGGGCCTCTAAGTGTAGAGGTTTGTAGAACAGCAGCAAGTTTTCCCTTAAGTGGATCACCCAAGGTTTATCGAACTCAGGGAGGAAGTGGTCAAAGGTATTCCCTCTCAAGCAACCCTGCAATCAAGATACAAGAAGTCTCTTGTGTCCCCAACACACCCAATACACTTGTCAGGTGTATAGGTGCACTAGTTCGGCGAAGAGATAGTGAAATCCAAGTGGTATAGATAATTATAAGTGGTAACAGTGATAGAAAATAGCTTGATGGCGTGGAAAAGACTAAAGGAAAACTTAAATAAAGATGGAAGCAAGCAAACATGTAACAGATCTAGTAGCAAACGGTATTTCAATGCTTAGAAACAAGGCCTAGGGATCATACTTTCACTAGTGAACACTCTCATATAGATATCTTCTCTTTATGATACTACGCTGAACTACTCTCCGGTTGGACACTCTAATCGATGGTAGGGCTATAACAGCACTCCTCAAAGTTCATTTTTCCCATCTAGATAACCCCACACTGTCACCTTGAGTACTAGATGAGTACAACAAACACCACAATTTAATAAAGACATCCAACTCCAATTATAACTCATAACAAGTATTTGTAATCTCTAGCCTAAGTGCCACCATGGTGTGCACACTGTCAACTTCACACACATGGGGAGAGCAGAGATCTATTAAAGCACTTGAGTAGCAAGGTAGATCTAATTGATTATAAAGCTCATGATCACAATATGATCATGCATAGAGAGAGAGAGAGATGAACACATAGCTACCGGTAGAACCCTTAGCCTCGAGAGAGAACTACTCCCTCCTCATCATGGGAATCAGCAACGGTGATGGAGATGGTGGTGGAGATCGATGGAGATGGCTCCGGGGGCACTTCCCCGTCCCGGCTGGGTGCCGGAACAGAGACTTTCTGTCCCCCGAATCTCCCCTTCGGTGGCGGTGGCGCTGCCGAACTTTTCGTGGCTGGAGGCTTGACTATTTAGGGTTTATGCATCGGGAGGCTCTTATAGGCGAGAGGGGAGACAGAGGGGGTGCCGAAGAGGCCCACACCACCCCCTGGCCCGTGCCACCAGGTGGTGTGGCCACCCTCTAGCCCTTCTCCGTCTCGTATTCTGGCTCTAAGTGTCTCCCGGTAAAATAATAACTTTGGCTTTTGTGCCGTCCAATTCCGAGAATATTCATTTTCTGACTTCCTGGAACCAAAAACAACAGAATATAGGCAGCTGGCACTATGGCTCTTGTTAATAGGTTAGTCCAAGAAATCATATGAAAAATACTCCAAAGTGTGGACAAAACATAAGAAAGTAGATAAAACCAAACATGGAACATCAAAAATTATAGATACATTTGCAATGTATCAACATCCCCAAGCTTAACTCATGCTCGTCCTCGAGTAGGTAATGTAGGGTTCCGTAGCAGAAAACAAAAAATTTCTATCTACACGAACACTAATACCAGGATCTATACTATGTAGACATATAACGGAGAAAGAATACAATATTCATACCATTGCAGACAGAGGCACGCCTTACGCAGGAAGGCGTATATTGATGAAGACGAGCTGCACCCCAAGTGTGGTGCCTCCGAAGTTCATCACACGTCCGGTGTAGGAGACGTCAACCGGACTCCGATCCAGCCGAGCAGCGGAAGAAGTAGATGCCATATCGCTGATCACATGACGGTAGTGTGAAGGTGGAGAACTCAACTACGAGGTCCTCCCCAATATTACGGGGAAGTCCTCAGCAGATGAGAGAGAGAGAATGAGAGGAATGGATGATTCCAAAGGGGGAGGGGGACCCCTTTATATAGTGGGAGGGGGGGCACCACCCAGGGGCCAGGCGGTGTGGGACTAATCCCCACAACCGCCGGCGACCTAGGGGCAGCCGCCGGCCCTAGGTGGGCCCCACTGGGGCGGCCCACCAGCCCTAGGCTGGCCAGCCCCCACTCCCTAGGCACCTTGTCCTATTGGGCCTCCCTTCGGGTGAGGCCCATTAGCAATATGGAGCCTTTAAAAATAAAATAAAATATATATTTAATATTAATTCTCCAATTAACATTCAAATACACATATTATATTATTTCTTCACTCTGGAACAACTTCCGAACCCCTTCCGATCTCCATCGGATGTTACCAAAACTATTCCGGTTTCTCTCTCTCTATTTCTCATACGATACCTCATCTACCCTAAGCGTCCCTACCCTTAAGCGTGACATCCTTCTGTTCGGAAACACTCCGGACATGATAGAGACCACTCTCATATCAATGATCAACAGAGGGACCTGGATGGCCATGTGACCCCCGTGCGTTTCACGAATACAATCGCTCGAACCGTGAGATAGTCGTTCCCCATTCCCTTTGTATTTCGATACCTAAGTCATCCGAGACTTGATCTTCGGTATCTCCATACCTTAGTTCGATCCCGTTACTGATGAACTTGTTTTATCGTTCTCATGTCATTGCATTCCATGACCTAGTCACATGCTTGCAAGCTTCATTAATGCAACGCCACCGAGATGGCCACATGTATCTGTCCGTTACATGGACTAGACAAATCCTGGTCTTGATATGTACTCCTCAACACATCCCTTCGGAAAACCTGAGTGGCATCTTTTTGATCACCCTTTTACGAGATGATTCTTGATAACCATCAAAGCTTCTTCCGGAAATGGTGATTTGCATTACCTCACAGTCAAAGGATCAGGTTGCGAGGTTCTTTGTGTTTTATCATTAATGGTGAACTTTGTAACTAGATCTCATTAAGATATAACGGTCGGATGTTTGTTTATCATGTTATTCAACTTATAACATGACCTCATTGTCAGTTGGCATAAATGTCCATGATCCTGAAACACAGACCATCCTCATGACCAATGAACTAGTTCACTAGAGGTAACTAGAGACACAGTTTGTTTACATACCACACGTGTATTAACGTTTCGTATTAACACAGTTATAGCATAGTATGAAACGTATTATGAACATACAGGAGATATATCAAATAATACACTTTATTATTTGCCTCTAGGGCATAACTCCTTCAGTATCCCACTTGCACTAGAGTATAGACAAAACTAGTTTACAATAGGCAGGAACCTAACACCGATGGATCTCGGTGTTATTCGTACTTTTCCTGATGGAGAGCTTTAGTCAAAGGATCTGCTACATTCAGTTCCGTATCTACTTTGCAAATCTTGACTTCACCTTCATCAACATTCTGTCGAATGACGTGAAATCTTAGCTTGATGTGTTTGTATGTGGAATGAGTTCTTGGTTCCCTTGCGTTTGCAATAGCACCCGTGTTATCACAATAGACCGTCACGGGGTCTTGCACATTGGGAAAAACTCCCAGTTCGATGACAAAATTCCTTAGCCAAACAGCTTCATTTGCTGCATCAGCCGCAACAATATATTCAGACTCCATTGTGATGGGTTCGTAGCATAGAAAACAAAAAATTTCTACCGCAAGAACGAACAAAACCCAGATCTAATCTAGATAAAAGCCAAGATCTAATCTATTAGACATGTACAACGAGATAGATCTGTACTAACCCTTGTAGATCCGAAAGTGTTGCAAGATCGGATCTCGTGGTTGATGTAGTCGATCACTTGACGATCTCAAGATCGAGTAGATGATCCTTCCGGCAGCGCTTCCGCAGTCGGTCACACGCTTGAGTCGAGACTTTCCTCTCGTTCCAAAGGAGCGGAGGTAGTAGATCTCTCCATGGAATCCCAGCACGACGGCGTGGTGGTGGTGGAGTAGAATTCTGCAGGGCTTCGCCTAAGCGAGGCAGAGGGAAGGAGGAGGAGAGGCAACTTGAGATCTAGAGAATAGAAGGGGAAGGGGGTGGCGCCCACCCTCTATTTAAAGGAGGAGGCGCCATGGGAGGAGTCCTAGTAGGACTCCTCCTCCTTCCTGGCCGGCGGATTGGGAAGGGGGGAGGAGTCCTCCTCCCCCACTACTCCTTGTCTTGTCCCACAAGGATTCCTTGATCCTTTCTTGGTTTTCAAGTAAACTCCAAGAAATCTTCTAGAACCTTTCGGAACATTCCGAAACCTTCTAGAATCCCCATACAAATACTCCGGAACATTTCCTAACTTAGAAAATTATCCCCAATATATGAATCTTATTCTCCGGACAATTCCGGATCTCCTCGTGATGTCCCCGATCCAATCCGAGACTTCGAACAACATTCGGTCTCCAACGCACATTCCATATCTACTTAAAACAACTTCGAACCTTAAGTGTGTCACCCTACGGTTCGTGAATATGCAGACATGATGGAGACACCTCTCCGATCAATAACCATCAGCGGGATCTGGAGATCCATAATGGCTCCCACATACTCAGCGATGACTTCGTGATCGATAGAACCATTAACATACGAAACCAATTCCCTTTGTCACGCGATACTCTACTTATCTGAGGTTTGATCGTCGGTATCTCCATACCTAGTTCTACCTTGTTACTGATAAGTACTCTTTACTCGTTCCATGATATGTCATCCCTTGTGACCTAGTCACATGCTTGCAAGCTAACTAGATGACATTCCACCGAGAGGGCCCAGAGCATATCTATCCGTCATATGGATGGACAAATCCCAATCTTGGTCCATGCGCTTCAACACATACTTTCAGAATACCCAATGTCATCTTTATAACCACCCAGTTACGAAGCGGCGTTTGACGTCATCAAAGTACCCATCCGGTGATGGTGATTAACATAACCTCATGGTCGAAGGATTAGGTTACTATGCATTTGAAAAGCTTGTAGCAAAACGAACTTAATGACTTGATCTTATGCTATGCTTACTATGGGTGTGTGTCCATCACATCATTCTCCTAATGATATGATCTTGTTATTAACGACATCCAATGTCCATGATCAGGAAACCATGATCATCCATTAATCAACAAGCTAGTTTAACAAGAGGCTTACTAGGGACTCTTTTATGTTTACAAAACACACAAGTATTAATGTTTCCGGTTAATACAATTATAGCATGGGATGTAAACATTTATCATAAACATAGAGATATAATAATAACCACTTTATTATTGCCTCTTGGGCATATCTCCAACACATTGAAGATTGTGCCACCACCGGCTGCTTCTTGCTTTTCCAGCTTACCGCCCCACCATTCACCAGGAACACAAATCCTGTTTGAGACTTTGAGTCATCATGATCTAAGTTCCAGCTTGCATCCACGTAACCCGTTATGTTTAGAGCTTCATCACTTCCTCCATAAATTAGGAACATATCCTTTGTTCTTTTCAGATACTTCAGGATATTCTTGACAGTTGTCCAGTGGTCTGGTCCTGGATTACTTTGGTATCGGCTCGTCAAACTAAGAGCCAATGCCACATCAGGTCATGTACTTAACATTGCATACATGATAGACTCTATGGCTGAGGCATAAGGTGTGAAAGCCATCTTCTTTCTATCATTGTCTGTTACAGGACATTGAGTCATACTCAATTTGCAATTCTTCATCATGGGAGTGAAACCCTTTATGGTGTTCTCCATTTTGAACCTCTTCAAAATCTTTTCTATGTAAGTACTTTGACTCAATGTTATTAGGCGCCTTGATCTATCTCTATAGATCTTGATTCCTAATATGTATGTAGCTTCACCTAGATCCTTCATGGAAAATTGGTTACTCAAGTATGCTTTCACGCTTTTCATAAGATCCACATCATTTCCCATGAGTAATATGTCATCCACATACACTACTAGGAAAACAACTGAGCTCCCACTCGCTTTCTTGTAAACACAGAACTCTTGTTGGTTTTGGACAAATCCAAAACTCTTGATCACTTGATCAAAATGTTGGTTCTAGCTCCGAGATGCTTGCTTCAATACATAAATGGACCGTTGAAGCTTGCATACCTTTCCAGCATCCTTAGGATTGACAAAACCTTCTGGTTGCATCATATACAACTCTTCATCAATGACCATTGAGGAATGCGGTCTTGACATCCATCTGCCTAATTTCATAGTCGAAATGTGCAGCAATTGCTATTAAAATCCTGACAGCCTTAAGCATCACTATGGGAGAATAAGTCTCGTCATAATCAACTCCTTGAATTTGTCAAAAACCCTTTGTGACAAGTCGAGCTTTGTGAATGGTTACATTACCATTCGCATCTGTCTTTTTCTTAAAGATCCATTTATTTTCCACGGCCTTGCGGCCTTGTGGAAGATCCACCAAGGTCCAAACTTAGTTTTCATGCATGGATCCTATTTCGGATTTCATTGCTTCTAGCCATTTCTCGGAGTCAGCACTATCCATAGCTTCTTTGTAGTTTGCAAGCTCTTCCTGTTCATCTAGGATGACAGACATCACAAGGCTACTGTACCAATTAGGAGTGGCACAAACCCTTGTAGACCTGGGAACCTCAGAAGTCTCGATGTCATTGTTTTGATCATCATCAACTGGCTCTTCCTCCATGTTGGAGAGCGGTTTCGGAACAGCTTCCGTTGCGCTAGTCGGAATTTGGAGAGAAGGGTTAACAATTTCATCTAACTCAATTTTCCTTCCACTCACTCCTTTTGCAAGAAACTCTTTCTCGAGAAAGGTGTTGTTTCTTGCGACAAACGTTTTGCCTTCGGCTTGGTTGTAGAAAGTATACCCAGCAGTTTCCCTTGGATATCCTACAAAGATACATTTTTCTGATTTGGATTCAAGTTTGTCAGGCTGCAGTTTCTTAACGTAAGCCTCACAACCCCAAACTTTCAGAAATGACAACTTGAGCTTCTTCCCATACCATATCTCATATGAGGTTGTCTCCACGAAATTGGATGGTGCTCGGTTTAAAATAAAAGTGTGGTTTCTAACGCGTATCCCAAAAAAGACATAGATAAATCAGTTAAAGACATCATGGACCGTACACTATCCAATAGGGTTCGGTTACGGTGTTCCGACACACCATTACACTGTGGTGTTCCGGCTGGCGTAAGCTGTGGGATAATCCCACAGTCCTTCAAGTGCATGTTAAACTCATAACTCAAATACTCGCCTCCTCGATCCAATCGAAGGTGCTTGATTTTCTTGTTAAGTTGATTCTCTACCTCTTTCTGAAATTCCTTGAGCTTTTCAAAGGTTTCAGACTTGTGCTTCATCAAGTAGATATATCCATATCTACTTAAGTCGTCAGTAAAGGTAACAAACTAACGATAACCATTGCGTGTTGAGACACTCATTGGTCCACATACATCCGTATGTATGATCCCAAGTAGGTCTGCAGCTCTCTCCACTATTCCGGAGAATGGTGTCCTAGTCATCTTGCCCATGAGGCATGGCTCACATGTATCAAGGGATTCGAAATCCAATGATCCAAGAAGCCCTTCTGAATAAAGCTTCTTCATGCGCTTTACGCCAATATGACCAAGACGGCAATGCCACATGAACATGCCATTATCGTCACTGTGCTTACAATGTTTAGCATCAACACTATGGATGTGTGTATCACAATCAAGATCAAGTAAGAATAAACCATCACATACAGGAGCATGAACATAGAAAACATCATTCATATAAATTGAACAACCATTTGTTCCTGATTTAAATGAATAATGGTCTTGCAACAAGCAAGACCCACTCACAATATTCATACTCAATGCGGGTACATAATAGCATTTATTCAAAACCAACAATAATCCTGACGGTAGACGGAGATGCAGGGTGCCGACGACCATCACTTGGACTCTCGAACCATTGCCGACGCGCATCGTCACCTCGTCCTTCCTCAGGTGCCTCCTACTCTGCAGATCCTACTGAGAGTTACAAATGTGAGCAACAGATCCGGTATCAAATACCTAGGTGTTACTCCTGGCGCTCGTAAGGAATACATCAATAACATGTATATCATATATACCGGGATGGCTATCTTGCTAGCTCGCTTGTCTTCAAGGTACTTGGGGTAGTTGCGTTTCTAGTGCCCATCCCCTTTGCAGTAGAAGCACGAAGTGCCGGGCTTAGGGCCAGGCTTGGTAGTCTTTGAGGTGCTGGGAACAAACCTGCCATCCCTCTTAGACTTCTTACCCTTGCCTTTCCCCTTTTGCCCCAGTTTCTTAAAGTTGGTGGTCTTGTTGACCATCAGCACCGTTGGCTCCTTCTTGATTTCAACCTCAGCAGTTTTGAGCATGGCGAACACCTCAGCAAGGGTCTTAGTCATCCCTTGCATGTTGTAGTTCATCACAAAACTCTTATAGCTAGGGGCGTGAAAGACCCTATCTATAGCGAGCTCCTCCGGGATTTTGCAATCCAGGGCGTTTAAGCGCTTAACGTAGCCAGACATTTTGACCACGTGCTCACTAATACTGCTGTGCTCTTCCATTTTAGCAGAGAAGAAGAGCTCGGAAGCATAATACCTCTATGCACGAGCCTGTGGAGCAAAGACAGCCTTGAGATCCTCAATGGTCTCAAAATCATTCATCTTCTCAAAACGCTTTTGAAGCTCCGGCTCCATGGCATAGAGCATTCCACTCTGGATGAGGGAGAAATCATCTGCCTTGGACTGCCAGACATTCTTTTCGTCCTAGGAGGCGGAATCTGTAGGCTTAGCCGGAAGCTCAGCCTCGATGACATAAGTCAACTTGTAGGGGACTAGGAGGATCCTAAGATTGCGGAACCATGCGGTGAAGTTGGTTCCATTAGTTTTCAGCTTGTCCTTCTCGAGGAAAGTGCTAAGGTTGAAGGTGGGTGGGCGAGACATCTACAAAGGATTTGCAAAGTATTTAGACTATGTTCATAATAATGAGTTCAAGTTTTAACTAAAAGAACTCCCACTTAAACGAATATCCCCCTACTTGTTTAGTGATCACATGATCCCAATCCTCTGCACCTCCCCCGGTTAAACACAGCCATCAATGCAGTATCAAGGGTGGACATTCCCTAATGTCGATCACATCAACTATGTGATTCATGCTCGACCTTTCGGTCTCTTGTATTCCGAGGCCATGTCTCTGTAACGTGCTAGGCTCGCCAGTTCTAACTCGTGTGTATTCGTAGTGCACCATGGCTTACACCCACTGCATGCGAACGTAGATATGTCTGACACCCAGGCCTGTAACCCTGGATCACCTCATACCGAAGAACTTTCTTGGTGGTGCACACACAAGGGGAATACGATAACTGGAATACTATGAGGGATTATCTTATTATGCTACCGTCTAGTAAGTATACTAGCACAATAAGTAATACTTCAAAAGTAAAGTGTTATAACATGGTTACAGCTTTATGATCATCATCAAGAGCCTTAAAGTTTCACAAACTTGTCAATGCCATGTTATAATACTTGCCCCTATGCAATAATGAAGATATACGCTTCTATATTAACTATTGCATGTTTTACGCGGCTTTAGGGCTTTCGTAGTAGAACCCCTTCTCACCTACGAATGTCAAGCCACAACATCAATGATTGCCGTTCTTCTTCCCTTTTCAGGGCCCTCCAGTATCAATGCCATATCACTACTGTAGAGAGACAGACACCCCCCTAAGCCACTTTAATTTGTGGACCAGTCTCGTGAATCACTACGTGAGGTCGGTTAGGGGCCGCTTCATCAAATAGTGCCGCGATATGAACAATAATACTAAAGAGGGTAGCAACTAGAGAATCAATGCCCACATATTGCTATGTGTTCTATCCGTACGACATGTCTACCCATAGACCCGCTCTGATACCACTGTAGGGTTTTGTAGCAGAAAACAAAAATGTTCTATCTACACGAACACTAATACCAGGATCTATACTATGTAGACATAAGTAATGGAGAAAGAATACATTATTCATACCTTTGCAGACAGAGGCACGCCTTACGCAAGAAGGCGTATATTGATAAAGACGAGCAGCACCCCAAGTGTGGTGCCTCTGAAGTTCGTCACACGTTCGGTGTAAGAGACGTCAACCAGACTCCGATCCAAGATGCTGGATTGCTAATCACACGACGATAATGTGAAGGTGGAGAACTCAACTATGAGGTCCTCCCCAATATTACGGGGAAGTCCTCAGCAGATGAGAGAGAGAATGAGAGGAATGGGTGATTCCAAAGGGGGAGGGGGACCCCTTTATATAGTGGGAGGGGGGCGCACCACCTAGGGGCCAAGCGGTGTGGGACTAATCCCCACACCCGCCGGCCACCTAGGGGCAGCCACCGGCCCTAGGTGGGCCCCACTAGGGCGGCCCACCAGCCCTAGGCCGGCCGGCCCCCACTCCCTAGGCACCTTGCCCTATTGGGCCTCCCTTCGGGTGAGGCCCATTAGCAATATGGAGCCTTTAAAAATAAAATAAAATATATATTTAATATTAATTCCCCAATTAACATTCAAATACACATATTATATTATTTATTCACTCCGGAACAACTTCCGAACCCCTTCCGATCTCCATCGGATGTTACCGAAACTATTCTGGTTTCTCTCTCTCTATTTCTCATACGATACCTCATCTACCCTAAGCGTCCCAACCCTTAAGCGTGACATCCTTCGGTTTGGAAACACTCCGGACATGATAGAGACCACTCTCATATGAATGATCAATAGAGGGACCTGGATGGCCATGTGACCCCCGTGCGTTTCACGAATACAATCGCTCGAACCGTGAGATAGTCGTTCCCCATTCCCTTTGTCTTTCGACACTTAATTCATCCGAGACTTGATCTTCGGTATCTCCATACCTTAGTTCGATCTCGTTACCGATGAACTTGTTTTCTCATTCTCATGCCATTGCATTCCATGACCTAGTCACATGCTTGCAAGCTTCATTAATGCAACGCCACCGATATGGCCACATGTATCTGTCCATTACATGGACTAGACAAATCCTGGTCTTGATATGTACTCCTCAACACATCCCTTCGGAAAACCTGAGTGGCATCTTTTTGATCACCCTTTTACGAGATGATTCTTGATAACCATGAAAGCTTCTTCCGGAAATGGTGATTTGCATTACCTCACAGTCAAAGGATCAGGTTGCGAGATTCTCTGTGTTTTATCATTAATGGTGAACTTTGTAACTAGATCTCATTAAGATATAACAGTCAGATGTTTGTCTACCATGTTATTCAACTAATAACATGACCTCATTGTTAGTTGGCATAAATGCCCATGACCTTGAAACATAGACCATCCTCATGACCAATGAACTAGTTCACTAGAGGTAACTAGAGACACGGTTTGTTTACATACCACACGTGTATTGATGTTTCGTATTAACACAGTTATAGCACAGTATGAAACTATTATGAACATACAAGAGATATATCAAATAATACACTTTATTATTTGCCTCTAGGGCATAACTCCTTCAGGTAAGTGATAAAAAGAAAGAATAATTTTTGAGGTGACATGCACCATCATAAACTTGATCAAAGTATTTGTAAAACATTCAAAGCTAGGATCATAGTACTTCAATCATAACATGAAAGACAAAGTTCTAGCAACAAGACAAAGAAACTATGTTGCAACATAAAAAGGCACAAACAAAAGATTCATGAATAACAATGCTTTGCAAGACGTTTGTTTGTTTCACATAAAGAAAACATAGCATAGTAGTATTCAGCTTGTCCCTCATAGAGTAGCAAGTATAAATGCATAGGACACCTTCAAAGTTTACAAGAGTGACTAGATACAAATAGTTTAAAACAAACAATATCAAGATATGCATCAATCAACTAGTCTTGGGACAATGCACATAGAACTAAGAATGGACACTATGCTCTCAAAGTAGGTGCATAAAGGTAGAACGTGGAGACTCAATATAATGGTGGAAGAAAGGCCTTCATAGAAGGAAGTAGAGATTCAAGTTTCATAAAGAGCTTCCAAAAATTATGGTACTTACTAGCTTTCAGCTCTCATTGCCCCTATCATAAGCATCTTGAAGTGATTAAGGTTAA
Organism: Avena insularis; assembly: GCA_023614405.1. Lineage (NCBI taxonomy): Eukaryota > Viridiplantae > Streptophyta > Magnoliopsida > Poales > Poaceae > Avena > Avena insularis. Next base: position 363,418,805 of record CM042684.1, read on the forward strand.
ATTGAACAAACTATGGTGTACATGCTTGACAAAGAATAAGTTAGAAATCTCATGTCCCTTGAATATGAGGGCCGCTCCTCATGCTACTAAAGTTTAGTTACCGGTAAGTTCTTGTCATCGTAAGTACATGTGTATCATAGAGAACCGCCAACGGGGTACCCCTTTCCCGATGATACGGAAGAATCCCCATATCAAAATGACAAGGCAAACAGACAACAAACATCTCAGCAATCTTCTTATTTACCATGGGAATATGGTGCTTTTTTCTCTCTTTCCTCTTTTCATAATCTCTTTTTTTTCTTTTTCTCGTTTTTTCTCAATATAGGACGCTTTTTTATAAGAAGAATGCTTCATAGACAGCTCATTATGGTTACGCTGCAGGTTTCCACCATGTCAGCATGGATTAGACCAGCGGCCAGGCGTTTCTCTAACACATATACATAACTCCATGGACTTACAAGCTGCCCTTTCATTTCACACTGACGACATCCATAGACAAAAGAGCATGATATCAACTAGGTACAAAGTACCCGTGCAATGTTGAAAGTGTTCCCCACGACAGCATGGTTCTGCTAATTCCCAACGAATAAGTGCAAGCATATACAACATAGACGACACAATAGTTCAAGTTTATTAAGGGCAAGAAAAGTAAAGTGTGCCATCAAGTTCGTGAGAGCTTTAATCACTAGTTTTCTCATAACAAGTTTAATTTGGAAGGTAAACAAAAGCATGAATATACTTGGAATAGCATATGCTAGTGGGTAGGTATGGTGGACTCTTTGGAATAACTTGGTTTAGGGAGTTGGATGCATGAGTGGAACTCATACTTGGTTGTGGAGGCTAGCAAAAGACTGGGAGCGACAAACTAAGAGAGCAGTAATGGCCATAATCATGCAGAGCGACAAAACATCATTGATCAAAGCATAAAGTGATACTACAAGTTGAAAACTAAAGGATCATAAAGGCTATGGTGACTTTGGATAGTCATAACATGGTGTGAGCATGCACCAAGTCAACCCAAATAAAGCATCAAAGGAGAATACCACAATACTATGCTTTAATATGCTAAAACAATGCATGGTTCATACAAGGCACATTAAGCAATCTCAATAGTTTATAACAAGTCATGCTACAACAAAGAATACTAAGCATAAAGCCAAAACAATTTCAAGCATGGCATGACAAAGCATAGGCCGTAGTCAAAAACAAGCTCTCTTTACCACTTAAGCATGAGCTTTTCCTACTCTTTTCCAATCCAAACCAAACTATTTTTAAAACCAATACATGAAAGAGGGGGTCCAACCAATTTATTCAGCAAACTAAGAAAACCAAGCAAACTAAAAACCAAAAACAAAAATGAAGACACTCCAAGAACAACACCACTGTGCATGAAACAATAAAAATGAAGTGTTTGGAAGAAACCTGGGATTTTTATTGATGAAGAAGGGGATGCCTTGGGCATCCCCAAGCTTTGACGCTTGTACTTCTTGGATATTTCTTGGGGTGACACGCGTGGCCTCCCCAACCTTGAGCTTTAGTCCATCCTTCATCTCATTACTCATTCCTTCCATACACATGAAATTTTTCCTTCATACAAAAGTTCACACAATCTTTATTAGCAACATTAGTGCACTCAAGATAATAAGTCTTTGGGTTCAGTTTCAACACCAATAAAACTTCCATTAAAACACAAGTACCGTAGTACTTCCCTTGAAAAGCTCAATTCACCAAAGAGAACCCAAAAAGGAACCAACAAGAAGCAAATGCAAATAATGGTAGAAATCTGTCAAAACAGACCTCAAAAGGACGTACAGAGATTTTACACGAATTTTTACGGTGAAGCACAGAAATCTGTTTCGGGACAGCAACTTTCCCAATCATTACTTCTCTCTCATTAGAGGTTACTCTTAGCACAAAAAGCAAACAAAAAGGATAAGGAGCGGTTGTTACTGAAGTAATAACTTCTAAGACTCATCTAAAACTTTTGGGTTATCTCCCAATAAGTACTTTTCTTTAACGCCTTTAAGTTAGGCGTGATAGTTTGAGAAGATGCTCACGTAAGAAATATGAATTTAAGTAAAAGAGAGCATCAAGAAGCAAATTCAAAACACATTTAAGTCTAACCCACTTCCTATGCATAGGAATCTTGTAAAGAAACAAGTCATGAAAGCACAAAGCAACAATCATAGGAAAGCAAAACAAGTGCAACTTCTAAAAATTTAACATAAAGAGGGGAAACTTAATATTGTTGAGACACATAAAACCATGTTTCCCTCTCTCATAATAAATTTCAGTAGCATCATGAATAAAATTAACAATATAACTATCACATAAAACATTCTTATCCTGAGCCACATGCATAAAAGAATCAATACTCCCCACATAAACATAGTCATTCTTATTGATTGTAGTGGGAGCAAATTCAACAAAATAGCTATCATTATTATTCTCATCACCATAATCATCAAATATAGGAGGCATATTGTAATCATAATTAATTTTCTCCTCAATAGTAGGTGGACTGAAAATATCATATTCATCATTGTAATCATCATATATTGGAGGTTTGGTATCATCATAAGCAATAGAATAGCTATCTTCCAAAGCTGGGGAACTAAAAAGATCATTTTCATAAAAACTAGCTTCCCCAAGCTTAGACTTTTCCATAGCATTAGCAATAATGGTGTCCAAAGAATTCATACTAACAACATTGCTATTAGCATGCAAATAAAGTTCCATAGGTTTTTTAATTTTCTCTTCAAACACTTCATGTCCTAACTCAAGATAAATACTATAAAGCTCTCTAATGTTTTTGTTGTTTTCCATTAAGCCTAACTAGTGAAAATAAGAAACAAAAAGACAAAATTGCAGAATCTAAAGGAAATAACTTCGAGCACTCACACCGGAGGATGTGAGTACCTTTTACCTTACCTCCCCGGTAATGACGCTAGAAAATAGCTTGATGTCTACGCACTTCTATTCTTGTAGACAATTGTTGGGCCTCCAAGTGCAGAGGTTTGTAGAACAACAGCAAGTTTTCCCTTAAGTGGATCACCCAAGGTTTATCGAACTCAGGGAGGAAGTGGTCAAAGGTATTCCCTCTCAAGCAACCCTGCAATCAAGATACAAGAAGTCTCTTGTGTCCCCAACACACCCAATACACTTGTCAGGTGTATAGGTGCACTAGTTTGGCGAAGAGATAGTGAAATCCAAGTGGTATAGATAATTATAAGTGGTAACAGTGATAGAAAATAGCTTGATGGTGTGGAAAAGACTAAAGGAAAATTGAAATAAAGATGGAAGAAAGCAAACATGTAACAGATCTAGTAGCAAACTGTGTTTCAATGCTTAGAAACAAGGCCTAGGGATCATACTTTCACTAGTGAACACTCTCATATAAATATCTTCTCTTTATGATACTACGCTGAACTACTCTCCGGTTGGACACTCTAATCGATGATAGGGCTATAACAACACTCCTCAAAGTTCATCTTTCCCATCTAGATAACCCCACACTGTCACCTTGAGTACTAGATGATTCCAACAAACACCACAATTTCATAAAGACATCCAACTCCAAATATAACTCATAACAAGTATTTGTAATCTCTAGCCTAAGTGCCACCATGGTGTGCACACTATCAACTTCACACACACGGGGAGAGCAGAGATCTATTAAAGCACTTGAGTAGCAAGGTAGATCTAATTGATTACAAAGCTCATGATCACAATATAATCATGCATATATAGAGAGAGAAATGAACACATAGCTACCGGTAGAACCCTTAGCCTCAAGAGAGAACTACTCCCTCCTCATCATGGGAATCAGCAACGGTGATGGAGATGGTGGTGGAGATCGATGGAGATGGCTCCGGGGGCACTTCCCCATCCTGGCTGGGTGCCGGAACAGATACTTTCTGTCCCCCGAATCTCCCCTTCGGTGGCGGCGGCGCTGCGGAACTTTTCGTGGCTGGAGGCTTGACTATTTAGGGTTTATGCATTGGGAGGCTCTTATAGGCGAGAGGGGAGACAAAGGGGTGCCGGAGGGGCCCACACCACCCCCTGGCCCGCGCCACCAGGTGGTGTGGCCACCCTCTAGCCCTTCTCCGTCTCGTATTCTGGCTCCAAGTGTCCCCCGGTAAAATAATAACTTTGGCTTTTGTCCCGTCCAATTCCGAGAATATTCATTTTCTGACTTCCTAGAACCAAAAACAGCAAAAAACAGGCGATCTATGGCTCTTGTTAATAGTTAGTCCAAGAAATCATATGAAAAGTACTCCAAAGTGTGGACAAAACATAAGAGAGTAGATAAAACCAAACTTGGAACATCAAAAATTATAGATACATTTGCAATGTATCAGACCACGCCAGACACGGAAGCAAACAAGGGCCCGGCGCCAGAGCTGGAAGTCACGCCGAAGAAGACCAGGTCTAGGTTTCCCCCACTAGAAAGGCCGGAGAATGTGCTCCAGCAAGCAAATGATAGCCTAGAAATGCTGATAGCACCTGTGGTAGATCCGACTCAGGCGCAAGCTGAGTTAGAAGAAACTAGGCGAAAAATGTTAGCTGGGACAAAGAAGGTAGCAGAGCTGCAGCAATCCTTGAACATTACTTTGAGAGAATATGCAAAGGCAAATCACATAGATGGGGTGAATATCCGAGGTAGAAATTTGATTACTGAGATTGACAAGGAATACGAACCTAGACCGGGTCAGACAGTCACGATGGTAACGGGAGGGCTGGATAGGTACAACACCCCGGCAAAGAACCTCAGGGAAGCAAATGTGGCCGCGTCCGAGTTAGAAGGTTTAATCTGAGAGGCCTGTCAAAGGCAACAAGAAAGGGTGAACCACTTGCTAAGAGTTACTTGCCAGCAAAATGAGAAAATGAACAAGACAAACCCGATACAAGTGGGAGCATCACATGTGGTTCATTCGGCTAGGAATAACCCAGCAAGATCTGGGGGAGCCGCATCATCTCCGGGTCACAATCCCAGGAGAGAGGAAGTGGTAAACTCCGGAAGAAAAGACAAGCAAATGGTTCCTTACGATCCAGTGAGGGTCGGAAAGGGCAAAGCAGTGCAAGTTGATGAAGATCGGCACAATACCATCCGAGGTGTGGCCGGCCGAGGTAACCGCGACCAAGGCAATGCCGGTCAGAGGAATGCTGCCAATGGCAATGCCGGACAGCATGATCCCGTGGGAACGGGGCAAAATGTACCTCGGCAAAGTTACGCACCTCGGCAAGAGGAAGTGCGGACACAAGACAACAACAAAATGCTTGTCCGGATCAGGAAAGATACAATGATGGTTATTCGGCTATGATCGACGACGGGTATCCCAGACCGGATCACCACATAATTGGGTCAAGGCTGTGAAGTAGATGCAAGGTTGAAACTGGATAGAATTTATAGGTCGAAGCTAATCAAAGTACAAGGTCCACCGGGTTCGGCATGCTTTGCGCCCCGGATCATGAAGGAGCCACCAGTGCCGAACTTTCAGCTGGCTAGAGGAACCAGAACCTATGATGGTAGTACTAGGCCAGAGGATTGGCTGATTGATACGCGACGACGATCAAGATCACAACCAGAAATTTGAGATGGAAGTAAGATATGTGCCACAAATATTGGAAGGACCAGCGAGAGTTTGGCTGAACAATTTGCCACCAGGAAGTATTAACTGTTGGCTGGATTTTGAGGAGTTGTTTGTTAGGAACTTCTCGAGCACCTACAAGAGGCCCAACAGGCCGCAGACTCTGGCGCTATGCCGGCAAAGACCGAATGAGCCAGACCGAGATTTCTTTACTCGGTGGTGCAACATGGATAACTCATGCGAGGGAGTAATTGAATCACAAGATATTGCGTGGTTCTCCCAAGGATGCAGGTATGGAAGTATGTTGTGACAGAGGCTACAGCAAGATATGGCAACCACTTTGGCTGAGACAATCCGGATCGCAGATTCGTATGCTTTGGGAGATGCAACACAACCCAGGCTAATGTCAAGCGAGGCAAATGAGGAATATTACAACCGAGATGGCTCCGGGTCATCGAGGAGAAATGATTTTCGAGGAAAGAGAAGGGACGAGCGCCCGGATTACAGATATAACTCGCACCAGGTGGTAGTGGTAGACCGGGACCAGCCCAATGCCGGTGCCAGCGAGCGCCAGAAAACTGGAGGGCAAAAATGGCAATAGAAAAACAAAGGGAAAAAGCCTTGGACCCTGGAGTAGAAAAAGCAATGGCAAGAGCGGAAAGATAGACCGAGGTATACGTTCGAGTCTATGTTGGATCAACCTTGCAAGTTCCACACACCAAGTCCGAATAGTCCGGCAAACCACATGACCCGGCAATGTGAGTGGATGAGAAAGTTAGAGCAGGGCAGTTCGGGGAATGCTCAGGCACCTTGGAACAAAGCACCTAGGAACGAGGCACCACAGCAGCCATTACTAACAGGGGGAAATGGACAACAGCTAATGTTACCACCACCTCCACCGAGGTACGAAAATCAGGAAAGGAGGGATGCGGTACATCAAGTAGACAATAACCAGCAACAAGGTCAAGGTTACCACATGAATGAGGGACGAAACGAGTATAGGGAGCATCATCAAAGTTACTGTGTGTTTACCACGGAAGAAAATGACCAGAAAAGCTTGCAGTGCTGGCATATGGAGGTAAACGCAGTAATGCCGGCAGTAGTGAGATACATGCCCTGGGCGGATCAGGAGATCACGTGGAGTATTAAGGATCACCCAAAGATCATGCCTAGCCCTAGGACCTATGCACTGGTCCTGGATCCAACATTCATCGGGCCAAATCTCAATGTGAGGCTTTCCAAAGTACTAATTGACAATGGCGGTAGTATCAACATTCTGTACAAGGATACCATGCACAAGTTGGTAATAACAGAGAACATGCTGCAAGCAACGAGGACCACCTTTCATGGCATTGTGCCAGGTATTTCCTGTGAGCCGATCGGTAAGGTCCGAGTTGATGTGTTATTCGGCACGAGAGACAATTGCCGGACTGAAAATTTTGAGTTCAAAGTGGTGAATCTGGAGAGCGCTTATCACGCGTTACTCGGCAGGCCCGCGCTGAACAAGTTCATGGCAAGTACTCACATCAACTACCTTAAGATGAAACTGCCCAGGCCAAGGGGTGTGATAACTGTATCAGGGGACTTCTGGCGTTCGATCGAGTGCGCCTCAGTCGGATCTAACTTAGCCGAGTCACTCATGATAGCACAGGAAAAAAGGAAGATACTAGAAGTGGCAGCATTGGCTCAATCTGCGCAGCAGCATATGCCGGCTCGGACCAACCCGCACGGAAGCGTGTCATTCCAAGCAACCAAGGACACAAAGAAAGTGATAATTGATGGTCAATTCCCAGAGCGCACCGTAACCATTGGTGCCGGGTTAAGCAGCAAATAGGAAAGCGAGCTCGTCAACTTCCTTTGTGAGAATCGGGATATCTTTGCTTGGTCCACTCAGGATCTGCAAGGTGTGCCGAGGGAGCTGTCCAAGCACTCATTAAATGTAAGACCCGGGGCTAAGCCAGTAAAGCAGCCTCTCTAGCGTTTCACCGAAGACAGAAGGAAAGTCATTGGGGGATGAGATAGCTAGGCTCCTAGCTGCCGGGTTTATCATGGAAGTACTCTATCCGGATTGGCTCTCTAATCCGGTGCTTGTGGAAAAGAAGAAGGATGATCCGAACGTGGCCATGGTATGGCACATGTGCATTTATTACATGAACCTGAATAAGGCGTGTCCCAAAGATCCGTTCCCGCTCCCTAGAATAGATCAAGTCATAGACTCAACAGCCGGATGCAAACTACTGTCATTCATTGATGCGTATTCTGGTTACCACCAGATACCCCTGAATCCGGATGATCAAATAAAGACTATGTTTATTACCCCGTACGGGGCTTATTGCTATCGCACTATGCCGTTTGGACTACATAATGCAAGAGCAACGTACCAACGATGCATGCAAAAATGCTTACACGACCAAATAGGTCGGAACGTGCAAGTTTATGTGGATGATGTGGTGATAAAGACTAAGGAAAGCAATACGCTCCTTGATGATATCTAGCAGACATTCACGAACTTAAGAAGGTTCCGAATGAAGCTTAACCCAGAGAAGTGCACCTTTGGTGCACCCGCTGGAAAGTTACTCGGTTTTCTAGTGTCTAGCCGAGGTATTGAAGCTAAACCGACGAAAATCCGGGCCATAGAGAGAATGGAACTGCCAAAATGCCTTAACGATGTGCAGAAGTTCACTGGTTGCCTAGCATCGTTAAGCCGGTTCGTATGTCGGCTGGGAGAGAAGGCCTTACCCCTCTACCAGTTAATGAAAAAGGCAGACAAATTCACATGGACGCCACAGGCGGACATTGCGTTTCGAGAATTGAAAAAGATGTTATCTACTGCGCCGATCCTAGCAGCACCACTACCCAAGGAGCCAATGTTGCTCTATGTAGCCGCGACCAACCGAGTCGTAAGTGCAGTAATTATAGTGGAGCGTGAGGAAGAAGGAAAGTCAGTGCAAAGGCCGGTGTATTATCTGAGCGAAGTATTGTCTGCTTCAAAATAGAATTACCCTCACTATCAAAAGATGGCGTATGGCGTATATATGTCGGCCAAGAAACTCAAACACTATTTTGAGGAACATCCTATCAAAGTGATATGTGAGGCACCCATATCAGAGATTATGAGTAACAAAGATGCAAGTCGCCGGATAGCAAAATGGGCAATTGAGTTAGCCTCATATGCGCCACAATTTGACAGAACAAATGCTATAAAATCGCAAGCTATGGCGGATTTCTTTGTCGACTAGGCTAAAATGCAATATGAGCCACCTCTGCCCGACTCCAATTATTGGCGAATGCACTTCGATGGATCGAAACTGAAAGATCGGTTGGGCGCTGGAGTAGTGCTTACCTCGCCCAAGAAAGAACAACTGAAACATGTCCTTCAAATCCACTTCAGTGCCTCGAACAATGTTGCGGAGTACGAAGCATTGGTACATGGTCTTAAGGTAGCGAAAGAAGTGGGGATTCGTCGGATACAATACTTTGGAGATTCGGATTTGGTGGTGCAACAACTTTCTGGAAATTGGGATGCTTTGGATGCTAACATGGCCCTATATAGATTCCATGTTCAAAAGATAAGTGGATTTTTCGAAGGGTGTGAATTCCATCACATACCTCAGATTGAAAACGAGGCGGCAGATACGCTGTCCAAGTTAGGCTCATCCCGGCAGCCAATCCTGCCGAATGTTGCTTTGGAGCACCTGAGAAAACCATCCATCACGCCATCGCCTGAATCAGACTCAATTTATATCCCGACACTCTCCGGATCAGGAGCTGCACCTATGGAGATAGAGTGGGGAGGCACCTCAGCAAGCCCGGGGACTGCTTCGGCAAACCCGGGGACTGATCAGCCAGACCCGGCAGGAGTTATGTCGGTAGATGCGATGGAAATTGATGAGAAACCATTTCCCGTCTGGACTATACCAGCTTGGGCCAAGCCAATTTTTGATTTCCTGAAAGAGGGAACCTTGCCGGATGACGAGATAATCTCAAGACAGATCTAGAGAAGAGCAAAGGCCTATACTATAATCAACGCCGAATTATATAAAAGGAGTGTAACAATAGTGCTGCAGCGGTGTGTTGACCCGGAAGAAGGACTCGACATACTCCGAGATATTCACCAAGGGGAATGTGGCCACCATTCCTCCTCAAGAGCGTTAGTGGTGAAAGCTTTTCGGCATGGATTTTATTGGCCAAGTGCTTTGGAGCAAGCAGAGGATTTGGTGATAAAATGCAATGGCTGTCAGAGATACGCCACGAAAACTCATTTACCAATGTCGGAATTCAAAACTATCCCCATTACCTAGCCATTTGCTGTATGGTGCCTAGACATGTTAGGGCCATTTAAGCCGGCTAAAGGAGGAATGACCCATATCCTAGTTATGGTCGACAAGTTCACCAAGTGGATTGAAGTAAATCCAATTAAGAAATGTGATGGGGCAACAACAGTAAGATTCCTCAAGGACATAATCCTAAGATATGGCTATCCCCATAACATCATAACTGATAATGGCACAAATTTCGCTGAAGGAGCATTTGTGAGGTTCTGCCAAGAAAAGAAGATTCGGCTAGATGTCGCCTCAGTCGCTCACCCCTCATCGAACGGGCAAGTGGAGAGATCCAATGGACTAGTTTTGTCCAGGATAAAACCCCGGCTCAAAGAGCCGCTGCAAAGACCAGCGGGGTGCTGGATAGAAGAACTACCAGCGGTACTATGGAGTTTAAGAACAACTCCGAATCGATCAACAGGCTATACGCCATTCTTTCTGGTATATGGGGCAAAAGCTGTATTACTAGCCGACATAGAGCATGATTCGCCAAGGGTCACCCAATACACAGAAGCCGAAGTGTGCGAAGCCTGACAAAACGATGTTGATCTGCTAGAAGAAGCGAGAGAACTGGCCTTGTCCAGATCCGCCATATATCAGCAAAATCTCCAACGCTACCATAGCCAGAAAGTGAACCCCCGAGTCTTCCGGGAAGGTGACCTGGTACTCCGATTGATACAGCGCACTGCTGGCATGCATAAGCTATCCCCTCCATGGGAACGACCTTTCATTGTAAGCAAAGCTTTGCACAATGATTCCTACTATCTTATTGATGCACAACCACGGGAAAAGAACAAGGCGGACAGGTCCAGAGAGGAATCTAAGCGACCGTGGAATGTAGCACTACTTCGTCCTTTTTACACCAGACAAAGAGGTGTATGTATCCAAGCAACTCATATGTCGGTATGTATGTCGGCAATGAGCTTATTAATGAAACTTTGGCACCCCAAGCAGAGACTTAGGGACTGCCGTAATAATTGTCTTTCTCATTTTCGTATCTTTCTATGTCGGCTGGGTTAAGTCGCTTATATCTTAGTCGGATTAGTAGTGTGTGAGCACCAAAAACCCAACTCTTCGACTTTGCTGTTGTCCAACAAGAATTGGCTTCATGGCAAGCAAGAGAACAAGTTTGGAATGGCAAAGCACATGAAAAACGACTAAGGAAAAGAACTTAAGCGGGCCGACATTGGTTATTTTGACTAACCCTTTGTTTACTATATTTATCTAACGCCGGATCATTTTGAGCTAATCTCAAAGTTTCAAGTATTGTTAAGTCAATTTTTTGAACCTCAGACTCGTAAGTCAAAAAATGAATCAAGGTAGACGCGAGCCGAATCAAAAATTGGGGGAACAAGAAAACAAAACTCGGGGACTTTGCCCACGATGATCCAACATTAAGAACTTAGTTCCAAACAATAAGTTGTAGCACAACCAAACCAAAGTACTTAGATACATTTCTGCCCAACATTCCGGGGATCTAACAAATATGATCAAGTGTTTTTAAGGAGCTGGGGCAATAGCCGAATCATCAGCCGAGGAAGGAGGTACCTCGAAATTTGGGGGAGGGGCGCTAGCCTCAGCTTCATCCTCAGGGTTGACCTCGCCATCCTCCGGGTCTTCGGCCTCATCGCCAAGTTCGGAGGCCTCACCCTCACTCCCTTCAACTTCTTCATCACCAGAAGCAACTTCATCATCGAAAACGTCGAGATAGCTCGGCCCTTCATTCCAAGCGTGGCAGAAGGAGTACTGGATGAGTTTGTTAGCACAAGGTTTGCAGCACGCGATGCACTCCAGATCTTCGGACTACTTAGATCCGGTGCGCATGCGGGTAAGCAACCCCAAGTCAATTCCTTCATACCATGAGAGGATGAACTGCAAGGCAATGTCAGCCCCGGCTCGCGCAGCCGACACACGTCACAGATGCAGCTGTGTCTCGCACTCCATCAGTTTGGCAACGAGAGTGGCATTCCCCTTTGGAGTGGGCTCGCCAGGCCATAGAGAGTTCAGCATCCGCATCGTGGCAGGCATGATATCAGTGCCATAATTCTTTACCAGCTCCAGGTGAGCAGCAAGGCTAACAAGCAGATCCTGTGTCGTGTAAGGGACTGACCCGGATCCAGGGCCCATGGGAATACCAAGCTGCTCGCGAGACCGGGTTACAGCAGCACCGGCAAGAGTACCACCTTCTAGAAATTTGCCTGAGAATAAAGCAGAGGAAGTAATGAGCAAGCGCATTAATCCGGAAAAAAGAAAATTGAACAAGAGGAAGAAACTCACGAGAAATCTGGAAGACGAGACATTGAAGCTCGGCATCAACATTGGCACTGCTGGCCAGGAGTTTCTCATATTCGGAGGTTACCGACGTAAGTTTTACATCGGCTTCCTCCAATAGATCCTTATCCTTGGAAATTTGAGTCGTCAAACGCTCTTTTTCCTCGGCAAACTCCTGGTCTGCCTTGTCGAGCTCGGTTTTGTGGAGGTCTTTGAGCCTCTAGATTTCGGCACTCAGCCGAGTAATCTCCGAGTCCTGGAGCCGCAGCGAGATATCGCATCATCCTTATTCTTCAGTTCAGCCTGATGCTTCCATGTTTGTTCGAGGAAATGGGTCATCATATCAGGCATGGGTACACTGTCTTCAAGAGCAACTGCAACAGTGGGTTAATCCGGCAGAGCCGGAGTATAAATATACACCGGATGAAGAAAAGAGCGCACAATAATGGGGTGAATGAGATAAGATACCTTGGATCTCAGCCAGATTCTTCCGCATGTTGATATTCTCCGCTTCAACCTCGGCTACATAGTCCGGATAAACAAATTAATACGGATCACAGAAAACTCGAACAAACGACAGTGGAAGAAGGAAAAGTCTAAGTCAAAAACATTACCCTTCTTCTGGTGCTCCTCCAAGAGCTTGCCATAATGCGCGCGAATGTCTTTATAGGAGTCCAGCAGGCGCTAGAACTCGGCAGATCGGCGGTTAGTGGTAATCTAAAATAAGCAAGGAAATGTCAAGATCAAAGGCAAAGTACAAAGTAATTCGAATTCTACAAGATACGGGCCAAGTGGAACTTAACCCGGCTCTAGGTGTGTGGATATTCGAAGTCTACAAGATCCAGGCCAAGTGTAAATTAACCCGGCTCTAGGTTTGTGGATATTCAAAGTCTACAAGATCCGGGCCAAGGGGAACTTAACCCGGCTTTAGGTGTGTCGATATTCGAAGTCTACAAGATCCAGGCCAAGTGGAACTTAACCCGGCTCTAGGTGTGTGGATATTAGAAGTCTACAAGATCTGGGCCAAGTGGAACTTAACCTGGCTCTAGGTGTGTGGATATTCGAAGTCTACAAGGTCTGGGCCAAGTGGAACTTAACCCGGCTCTAGGTGTATGGATATTCGAAGTCTACAAGATCCGGGCCAACTAGAACTTAACCCTGCTCTAGGTGTGTAGATATTTCAAGTGTCCAAGATCTGGGCCAAGGGAACTTAACCCGGCTCTATGTAAATATGTGAAATTGCTAAGGATAGAAACCAAATTCTCTAGGAGCATCCGACCGAGTAACAAGTTACTCCCTCGGAGGCTCGGGCACTAGGGTTATATCTACAAGTGCTCATCTATACAAAGTACCACAGCGGAGGAAAAGAATTACCTCCATCATCCAGCCAGCCAAAGAGATGTCCTTGGTCACGGAGTTCATCCGTGCGCTGAACTCGGCGGGGCTGAACTTCTCTGGCAGATCATCTTTTGGATCGATGAATTTAGCATTGTTCTAGTTCTTCACATACTCCAGGAGCAGTGGAATATAACTTTCGCCACTAGGAGAGTAGTTCGCCACAAGGCCTTTGACGTGGGCCTCTCGCCTTGCAGATTGAGCTGCAGCAAGGCTGGTATGCAGAACCAGCTACCCGCTACCCTCTGATCCGGCAGCGTGTGACTCAAAAGAGATACCCTTAGCTGATCCGACAGCTTTCTTGAGCTTGCCGGATGACGAAGGACACGGCAGAAGATCCGAGGCCGCTGACCCGAAAGGAACTTGAGAAGCTGGCGGAAAAATATCTGCAATAGACGCCGTTGATCCGGGGGCCACCAACGGAGCCTTCTTATTTGGGGCCTTGGTCGATGTCATCCTGCTTCTTTGTTGCCTTCTTTCACATCTTTGTTGCTGCTGCTGCTGGTGGTGGTGCTGATGATGCTATTGGTGCTGCTGCTGGTGGTGCTACTGGTCCTGAAGACACTTGAACAGGAGAGAGGAACTTGATTGGGGCGGTGTCGATGGAGCTGGCACCTCAACACTTGGCGCTAGGGCCGAAGAGGAACTGGGAAGATCTGGCATGGCCGTATCCAAAGCTGCCCCACCACCGCTCGCGCTGAAATTGCTCTCCTCATGATGAGGTGATCTCAGATCAGGCGCAGCCGCGGAGCCCACTTGGATAGGGCTAAGCGGGCGAGTGTCGTCATCGCGAGGGGGAGAAGGGCTACTCCGGATTGGATATGCTATGCCGGAGCCGCTCTGGGGAATGACCCTACGAGCTCTGAGAAGCAGAAAAGAACCAAGTCAAAAAGAGAAAAAGAACCAATAAGAGACAAAAGCAAACACACAAAGGAAAAAACTCGAAGGGCAAATGCAGAGAGACTTACTCATCTGAGGTTGGGGGAGCCCAAGGTTTGGGCATCCTCTGGACCGTGCTCTTGGCGGCCGGCTTAGTCAAGGTTTCCACCCTGGACTTTTTCTGCCTCTTCTTGGGCGGCGGCGCCTCCGAAGCTGCGGTCGAGGCAGCCGCGCGCTTTTGGGAAGAAGGAAGGACCGGACCACCAGTGGCAAGGGGAGGAACCTCATGGAACTGACTGGCCGGGTTAGCTAAAGACTCGGACATAACCAGATGTGCGTAAGAGATGAGAACCGGATCAAGTACCTCCAGGACCTCAACGTCCGAGTCATCGTCATCCGGCCAATCCCTTAGAGAAGAGGCCTTACCAGAGCTACATTTGATGATGTCTGGAGTAGGCAGGAAGGTCTCCGGATCAGGCTCCTCCTCGTCCTCCTCAGCACGGTCCGATACCCACTTGCTCGCCGGCACCTCGCCATCCTCTAGTGGCTGCTGGAGGAATCACTGAGAGCAAGACAACAATTGCCAAGTTACAAAAGTAAATCGACATACAGAGACGATCCGGAAAACAGTAAGAAGTAAGTTTACCTTTGGAGGAGGGTTGTCCCGGGTGAAGGGCTCGAGCCCCCATTCCCAATCTTCGGAGAATTCCTTCTCCACATTGAAAATGGCCTTAACCCAGCGGTAAACCGCCGAGTTATCGAGCTCAAAAGATGAAGTCCGGTGGGGGTCGAGGGGGCCGCTCAAGTAGCAGATCTTGTGGGCACGCTTCTGAAGGGGGGAGACCCGACTGCTGACAAAAGTGATCATGATGTCCTCCCCCTGAAGCTTCTCCTTGACCAGCTCCTTGATTCGGCGCTCCACTTGATTCGCCAGGGTTGTGGGTCGCTTGGGGATGCTCTCCCAAAGAGAGGTATCTCGAGGGCCGAGTTTGAAGGGGAGGAGCCAGATCAGATCTTCCTCAGTGGTGTTCCGGACATAGAAGAAAGTCTGGGCCCAACCTTTGCAGGACTCGAGCCAGGTGACCCGGGGAATACGGAGCCTTTGCGGGGAGATATGAAGGCAGCGCCGCACTGAGTCAGGTGCTTCTCCTCCAGAGTAAGCTCCTTATCCGGAACCACATTCCTCCGGAGACCGAAGAATTTGATCCACAGTTCCTTAGATGGCCAGAGGCCGATATATCCCTCAATGCCAGAGGCGAAAGAGGACAAAGAAGTGATGTCATTGGCAGGGAGATGATGTGGTTGCAGTTGATACATAGAGATGAAATCAAAAAAGAAATTTGAGGTAGGAAGGCCGAAGCCACGCTGAAAATGAGAAAGAAAAACGACATACTCTCCAGGATTGGGAGCGGGGGAAACTTCACCGGCGGCAAGGCAACAGGCAACGCCGGCGGGGATGCGGCGTGTGGCACGGAGCCAGTCCAGATCATCCTCACAGACGAATGCGCCGTCCCAGCCGCCGCGCTCGCGGCCTTCTCCTTCCACCTCCTGCTACGCCACCACGGCTGCCTCCTCCTCAGTCATGGTGAACTCAAGGTCTTCGAGAAGGAAATTGGAATAGAAATAACCGGTGGAGGGGAACCGAGAAGCGCAAGGCCCCGTGGTGAAGCTCTTGAGTGGGAACGGTGGCGCAGGCGCAAGGTGCTGCCTATGCACAGTCGCCACGGCACGGGTGTGACGAGGAACTAGCGGCGGCGGTGAGGTTGTAGTGAGAGAGAGAAAGGAGGCTGGGAAGCACGGAGAAAATGGGGAACTTCCCCAAAGATTGCCCCAGGCCCCCTACTTAACCGCGCGTGGGGGCACGAAGTGGGATCCTTTACGGTTGCCATGTCACACGCAACGGGCGTGTACACAGTAGAGTCAGCCAATCAGAGCGTGGCCACAGCAAGGACCACCGGGACAGAGGATCCCATGACGCGATGTAATGTTACAGTTAACGAGGCGCTACAGTGAAGGGACGCGTGCATCAGTTATTCCTGACATTGCGACAGTAACTGGCGTATTAAATTCGCATGGCCCTTAAAATGAGGCAAAACGATGATTACCCTCCACGTAGGATGTGGGGAAGCATACAAGAGAAGGAACGGTAACCCGGATAGGCAGGCAAAAGACCCGGCCAACGAGGAATAACTTGGAATGAGCAAGAAATCGCCAGAGGAAAGGCCCCGGGTTACGGGGTAGCTCGGCCAAAAAGGCAGAGATCCGGATACGGGAACCTGCTGTGGCCTTAACAACTAAAAGTTGCAAAGACCACACCAGCTTCAGAGACTAATGTTGGGGGGATACCCCCGGGTAGGGTAACGACAGAGTATAAAGGCCGAGTTAGCCGGGGTACGGTGCGGTCAAAGCAAGTGCTGACCGGGTCACCTCAAGGTAGGCCGAACCACGGAGTGACCCGGCCCGTGGAACATCTCCTTAGCCGTAGCCCGGCCGGCATAAAATATATGTCGGCTATGTTTGTCTATCTGTTTTGCAGGTATCTTAGTAGCCGGATTAGTCACGTGCTAGCCGGACTATCATATGGCTTCCAAGAGAAGGAAGGAATCTCCCGCTGGTCAAAAGGTGGCTTTATTAGCTGTGGCATGAACGAAGCAAAGCAGAGAGGAGGACCAGCGGGTCAGGGGCGACCATGATGACGCAGGCAATGTCGGCTGACGTAGTCCGTGTGTGGTGACGCTTAGAGACGAGGATTACGTTGCGGGTTACGTCCAAAGCCCGGACGAGTCGTTAAAGAGAATAAATAAGCATCTAGCTTTAGACGAGGAGCATATTCGAAGACTATGCTGCCACGTGTGTCCTAACATTGTAACCTGGGCTCCCCTATATAAGAAGCACCGGAGCCTCTATAGAGAGGGATCAATCATTTTCTCTGTCTTAGATAGAACTCTTGAGCTAGCTTGTAGGGAGTAAGAGACATAGCCTCCTTCTTACCAAGAGCTTTAAGCGTACTTGTAAACACCATTGATAGAGAGAATACAAGAACTTCTGTGCGTGGAATCACCACGTTCTTCCTCCCTGAATTCCCCGGCACACATTGACCCCATCTTTAGCCTATCCATGGCATCTGCCTGGCCACCACTACGACAGTGATATATTTTTATAAAAGGAGACTCATTGAGTGACGAATGAACATTGTTTGGTGGATAAATTATGTGAAGTATTGCACCATAGAGTTGCCAGCATTCATAGTACGATTTTAGGAAGTTTTTTTGCTTACCGACATGATTTTTGGAGACGATGTTTAAGATTAAAATTTTGCTAGCTTTATAAGATCTGGGCAACCTTGTACAGACATTTTGTTCAATCAGATCACAATTAGGGTGAAACGGGAGGATTAAAATTGGAGCGCAACCAAACATTATAAATAAAATTTTCTAATAGGAATACACCAAAAATCAGTATCAAAACCCTTAAATGTTTTTGTGGTATCTTTTCTAGACATTTTCGGGTTTGTCAGAACCCGTTGCAACGCACGGACATTTCGCTAGTATTAAATAGATCAACTACTGGTTGTGGATCGAGATCGAGATCAACATCAGTAGTAAAGAGATTTTGAAAATACTCATTTAGCATACTGCGCATGTTATCCACGTCCTCATGCTCAACGCCAAGATCATCCATCAATTTCTGGATTTTATTCTTGCTCGCCCTCCAGACTGCGTTGATATAAAATACTTGGTATTTTTATCAACTTTTTTTAAAGCAAGTAAGCCAGGATCGCTGCATCCACATCTTCTCCTCACGATGCAAAAGTTTATTCATTTTGTCAGTTACCTTCCTTATTTCCGCTTTGTCACAACATCTCAACTCGATTGGAGGACCCAGTTTTTGGCCCGGAGGCCTAAAACTTCCTAGTCACGAGCCCAGTGATGCCGGTGATCGTATTTGAATTTACGGAATTTAAATCAAAATTAGATGAAAATCGAGCAGATTTGGGCGAAATTCATACTAATCCTGCCATATATATAGCATATATGCGAAATTGGTTCATTACATAGGCTATTTAGGCCGAAATTTAAACTAAAAATATGATAAAATAAACTAAAACGCAGCCAGCAGCCTAGTTCATGCCGAGGCTCTTGTAGAAGGGTGTCGTAGTCACCGTCGTCGTCATCACTAGGTGGGCGGCGGCTGCTTCCATAGCCCGGGTCGCCGACTCGTGCAGGCCAGCTGCTCGGCCCAGCAACATCGTCATCGTTGTCGGCAAGGACGATGACGTTAGTGCAACGACGGGCCCGGCGATTGGCAGCGCGCAGGAGCGCCCGCTGGCAGGTGGCCTCCTCCCGCTCGTACTCCGCCTTGGACCAGGCGAGAGCATCGGCTGCACGTCGTTGAGGGAGGCTTGCATCGCCAGTCGGAGACACAGTTGTCATGCTCGTCCTCCGGCGTGTCCAACGGCTCCCTCTTCGGTCGGACGAGGCGGGGCCACCCAGAAGGAGTAGAGGGCTATGACAGCGGTGAGGCGCGGGGGCCGCCGATGGTGATGCCCCGTGGGGCCCGTGGGGGTTGGCGGCGCATCAGAGCCGTCGTCGAAAAGGGCAGAGAGGATGGCTCTCACCGGTAGAAGCTGAGGCGTGTCGCGTCACGCCTCGCCAGAGGAGCGGGAGGCTGAGCCGAGGACGAAGAGGAGAAGGCTCCCATACGCCTCGGCAACCAGGAGTTACCGCGCCTGTGCGAGGTGCTCGTTGGCGTCCTCGCCGGGTACGTGAGGCGTGGCAAGTTGCTGGGCTCGATGTGTTCGAGGACGGCGACGAGCGTCGGCCGAGGCACGCCTCATCATAGGCGCTGCCCTTTGGCGTTCTTCCGCTTCGGCACCGGCGGTAGCCCCTCGTAGGACGCCATCTCCCGCTGGTGCCGCTCGCGGAAGTACTCCGTCCAAGCGGCATGGTTGTCGGGGAAGTGGTGCCGATCCGCGTGGTCCTCTTCGGACATGTCGGCGAGGAAAACTTGGATCTCCCCTATCATGTTGATGACCTGGGGAGGAGGCGGTGTCAGCAGGCCTCCGGTGTTCAGCGCCCAGCCTGCGGCGTGCGGAAGTCTGGCGGCGCCGAGTAGTTGGTGTCATAGAGGAGGCGACCCTCCCACTCAGTGAGAGAGCGGCGGCCGAAGGCGTTCGCTGCCACGCCGTCGCCAGGAAAGTTCTCCGCCATGGTTTGCCGAGGTTATGACGGCGCTTGAGGAGGAGGGAAGATGTGGTAGGGATTTTTGGTGTGCAACTGACGGCAATGAGGGGCCTATTTATTAGCGGCGGCAAGCCAGGAGGGGTGTAGCCAGGCGGGGAGAAATGGCGGGAGGGGTGTAGAAGCTGAGGTGCTGGCTCGCCGCGAATGCCCAACCTGCTCGATTTAGATCAGGAAAATCGTACAGATTTTATGAAACCATGTACGATGGCTCGAATCCATAGTCAATCCTATCGATAGGACCGGTTGACAATTGAATCCAATTTTTCCCATTATTTGACTATCCATAATAGTGCGGAAAGAAAGCCCGGAGGAAAAGTGGCCTTGAGTTTCTCGCCCCTTTGTCTTAGGATTCGTTAATTCTCTTTCTCGATGGGACAGGGAAGGGGTATAACTCAGCGGTAGAGTGTCATCTTAACGTGGTGGAAGTCATTACTTCGAGCCTCATTGCTAAGTGCTACAAGATCTAGTGCACTGGACCTCGTGGTTATGGACCCGAATCCTTTAGTATGGAACATTGGCTTTTCCAAGTAAAGACCCCTAGTATATGAAAGAATGAAAAGGTGCTTTCGTTCTTGTGAAATAAGAAGCCCTAGTACCTTAATGAAAAGAAAATCGTAATTTTTCGTTGCTACGCCCTTTCTCGTCTGTGGGTGCCTAGGTATCCACCGCAAGCCTTTTTTCTTTTGAACCTCGCCATTAACGTTAATGCTATGCCATCCTAAGGTGCTACTAAATGGAAGGATCTTATCAACGTCCATGAATGCAAAGATCGAACTGCCGAATTGGCAAAATTCGGTGCTATCATAGTATCCGCTAAGTTCACGGGCTGGAGATAAGCGGACTCGAACCGCTGACATCCGCCATAGGGTAAACCACCGCCTCTCAGGCCTCCCCGACAGGTTCTACCGTAGAGGCCAACGATAGACAATAACTCCCCCCGAACACAGCTTACAAGGCTCTCATACGCCTCGGCAACCAGGAGCTACCGCGCCTGTGCGATGTGCTCGTTGGCGTCCTCGCCGGGTACGTGAGGCGTGGCGAGTTGCTGGCCTCGATGTGTTCGAGGACGGCGGTGAGCGTGCGCCCAGGCACGCCTCATCATAGGTGCCGCCCTTTGGCATTCTTTCGCTTCGGTACCGGCGGTGGCCCCTCGTAGGACGCCATCTCCCGCTGGTGTCGCTCGCGGAAGTACTCCGTCCAGGCGGCATGGTTGTCGGGGAAGTGGTGCCGATCCGCGCGGTCCTCTTCGGACATGCCTGCGAGGACAGCCTGGATCTCCCATATCATGTCGATGACCTGGGGAGGAGGCGGTGTCAGCACGCCGCCGGTGTTCAGCGTCCAGCCTGCGGCATGCGGAAGTCCGGCGGCACCGAGTAGTTGGTGTCATAGAGGAGGCGACCCTCCCACTCAGTGAGAGAGCGGCGTTCGAAGGCGTTCGCCGCCGCGCCGTCACAGGGTAAGTGCTCCGCCATGGTTTGCCGAGGTTATGACGGCGCTTGAGGAGGAGGGGAGATGTGGTAGGGATTTTTGGTGTGCAATTGACGGCAATGAGGGGCCTATTTATTAGCGGCGGCAAGCCGGGAGGGGTGTAGCCAGGCGGGGAGAAATGGCGGGAGGGGTGTAGAAGTTGAGGCGCTGGCTCGCCGCGAATGCGCCGTGTGGACGGTGATTGGACGTCGCCCTAGGTGATGAGGACGAACGAACTCTCTCGCCGACAGCTTGGTCCCACTTGGCGGGTTTCGCTGCTTCCTGCCAATTCCTCTCTATCCGGCGCCCCCAGACAAACCCCGTGACGCTGAGTTCGGCCTAAGTTCGGCGGATGGATTTTAGGCCCAATCCAGCGAATTTCGGCCACCTGAGGACGTGGCTGGAGGAGAATTCGCCGGATTTAGCAGAAAACGAGCCTGGGGGTGTCCGTGGGGGCTAAGTGGAGATGCTCTCAGCGTTCATGTTCATCAACTCGTGAAGCTACAACCTGGAATTGTGTAGCTCTATTGTTACATTTCCGAATTTTAATTTACTCCTTTCATGTAACTTTGTCATAATTTTGCCCAACGCTATATCCACATTACCAAGGTCGACGACATCTCCTACAGAATCCCATGTCTTTTGAATAATTTCAGGTAAAGCATCATCACGGTCCCACATGATTTCCAATTGCTTGCATTTTTTCAACCTCCTCGATCTCCCCTTTAATGAGCAAAACTACATGGTCCGAGCATGGGATGACATTATGTTAACCGAGTAGAACGGAAACATGTTGTGGCAGGAATTGGTAGCCACTGTTGTTATCATATATGTATGTGGGACACTAGAGAAGCCCAAATCGATCAACTCACAAGTCTCCAGAATATCTCTAAATGTGGCCATTTTGCGTCTTTGATCTTGGAGTAGCTGAAAGTTCACTCGTTTTTTTTTTGTTTTCGGGCCAAAATTCAGCTTCGGATGGACCTATTTTTTTCTCCGGGGACTCACCTTTTTCTAGCCGAGTTTCCAGGCCCAAATTTCCACCGCACCGCCGCGGCCGCAAGCGTGCCGTCGTTCGCCGCGCCGGACAACACCGGACAACGCCCGGCGACGCAGTCGGGGACGGCGACACAGTCACATAGAGGAGCACCACCGCAACTGTGTCCGAGGCGAGCGGGCGCCACCACCTGCAAGCGGCGAAGGCGGCGGAAGAAGCTCCTGTGCAAGCAGCGGAAGAAGCTCCTCAAGAAGCCGAGGAGCCCGTGCGTGGCGCCCATCGAGCCCGAGGCCGAGCGCCGCCTGCTGGCCCTATGCGTCGTCCTCGACCGCGACGCCGCCTTCCGCTTCCTCTACCGTGCGCGCTCCTTCATGGCCTCCCTCCCGCCGCCGCACCGCAAAACCCTCACCGAGGCCAGCAAGCTGTACAGCGAGCTCGGCTTCCCCGCGGTCGCAGCGTCACGCACGCCGCCGCCCGCCACCCGCTGATTTTCCTCTGCACCACCGTGGGCTCCGTCCCGCACCTCGTGCTCACGCCGCTCATGTGCCCGCTCCTCGAGGAGGAGCGCCACATCCACGAGGAGCTCCTCCCGGCGCGGGTGCTGGCCGTGCGGAAGCTCCTCATGCTCACCGCCCACCGCCGCATCCCCCTCGCGAAGCTCCACCACTGTCGCTCGGTGCTCGGCCTCCTCGACCACTTTCGGGACCGAGGCGAAGCAGCTCAGGCGGATCTGGAGTGCAACGCAGCGGGCGGCGACGCGGCGTAGCTCTTCGTCGAGTTTGCGCCCGGTGGTTTGCTGGCCGACGAGGCCGCTAGGAGCGGCGGCTGCCTCCCCGCGCCCGCCATCTGGCGTACGCCGAGGGTGCTGGAGCACCTCCACGCGAGGTCGCTGGTGCACGTGTTGGAGAGGAGTGGTGGGCAAGGTGGTTGGTAGGGTCAGATGGGACACGTGTTGGAGAGGGAGTGGTTGGTAGCTTCGTCTGGCATTCCAACGCCTCGGGATCGGCCTGTGAACGCCGTATGAAAACGGCGCAAAATTTGGCATGAGAATGCTATTGAGTCGTTTTGTGTAAATCCGGATAAAAAAATGTCATGAGAATGCTAGTAGAGATGCTCTAATCCTACACGGAGAGGGTGTTTCATGGTGGCTTGAACGGCGGAATTGGTGACCAATTTGTTTGGAACAAAAATCACTTAAAACAGAAGATCATTGTTGGGACGAATTGGAGTTCCCATCTTCTCTTATCATCCACCGCGTAATTAAAAGAAAATGCTAATGTCGACGAGCAAAAAGGAAAATATTCAATGACACGGAAGGAGAAAAGCACGAGAAAACCTAAAATTTGACCGAGCATTTTGAGAACACAGGATCCTAATTTTCTTTGGCAAATTAAGCATGACAAAACACATGCGTAGCGGTCCCGTTCAGATGGGGGCCTCCCTTTAAAAAATATGAGTACATGGGCTGCAGAGTCCCGGGCAACATGAAATCTTTTCCGGATGAAGTGACACGAGGTGTGTAAGAAAAGGTCGTGTTTAATATTCAGAAGGACGTTGCTAGGGAGTGCGCGGGCACTGCCCGGTCTTCCACGGTGCCCTGCCCAAATTAGGATTGTCTGTACCTGGTCTTACCAAAAAGGGAAAAACATGTATATGCGGACGCTCACCCTGTCGTTTTGTGCCAAACCATTTGTCTTCGGTCAGTCACAGTTCACACACTAAACCAAGTACTCCCTCCGTTATCTAGACGCGTTTTTCATACCAATCTAGATAAATCTTCGGCATCCTTTTTTGGACGGAGAAAGTATAAAAATTGCTATACAAACATACAAAATTACATTCCCAATATGTTCATATGCATTGTTAAGTAAAATCAGACAAAAGAACTACAAAATGAACTTGCAGCACGAACCAAGCTAGCACCTTTTTTCTTTACTATTGCTGTTTAGACATCTTTGAAAGATAAGCTAAATAAGGTTACTAGATTAGTTCCAAACTAAGAGAAAAAAGAGCGTCAAATTGGTCTACAATTGATAACAACAAAGGTGCTCCCTTGCAGTGCATCAAAAGTTACAGCCTCTGCAAGTCACACAACAGACTTCAGACATTTCTGCATGAATGTGCCAGACTTACAATAAAATGAAAACTTTAGGCAAATAGAGAAAAGAGTTCCACTTATGCATATGTACTTCCATAGATTACTGTTTTGGTGGATAGTTACTTCCCAAAACAAATAGCTACTGCTACAAGCTGATCATAGCTAACAACATGATTTACTTTAGATGAGTTGGTTAAATAAATCTTCACCGTTCTCTATATTGAGAATCTGAAATTCAGCTACAAAATAACAAAATATGGTTTAAATATGCTTAGGAAAGGTTGTCATATCTTCTCTTATTTTGAGATCATTAGATGTAACTAATCTATTCTAGTATATATAACAATTATGGTTAAAATATGTTTGTGGACCTTGGATATAACTAATATATTTTGTTTTATTGCAATGAAGTCGGAATAGATCTTTCTTTCTTATGCCACCAACATTTGTGGCAAACAATGACATGAGCAAGAAGTAAAACACAGCTGCTTCTAATATAATCGATAGTCACATCCACCACATGATGTATAAATTACTGGAACCCAAAACACTGACTTTTTTGCAACTCATGCAAAACACACATTCAAATTGCAGAACGTTGTAAGTAAGGCTTACATAGATACTCACACAAAAAAATATAGAGAGAGGCTGCCGATCTTACAGCGGTTGGGTGAGGTCAATCTAACCGTCAGCGAACGAAATTGGAAGAAGCGGCCAGCAGGCCATATGCAACAAGGTGTACTCCATAACAAAAAGCTCACATCTTCCTGTACAAAAAAATAGAAAACCATATACACTTAATGAACCATATATTATACATGACAAAATTCACTGCCACCTAGAAGAAACTCCATAGCGAGAGCTCATGATAAGGTGCAGTTACATCTAGATTGACCCAGCATAAAAAAAGAGCACATATTCGAAAAATAAAGAAGAAGAATAGTCTGTTGATTCCAGCAGAAAAGGCGAGTCCCCTCCCATATATAGACAGATAAAAGCTGGTTCCTTGTAACTTTAGAGACCACGGTTAGGGAACAACACATCAGCCAAATCTGGCAGTATAAAACTTATGCACCTCGTTGTCTTAGGGAGAAAAAGAGACAACAAGATGTAACAATCAGCATCACAGCTATAAATTTTTCATGTACAGAAGTCGCGGCTTCAATCCCCAAACTTACCTCACACCCAAAAAGCCATAAAACCATAGTAACTACATAGTAATTCCAAAATTTACATCATATGTTGTTGTTAAAAGCGCCATGGATGTAGCAGTTGTGTCTACATTAGAACTAAACTACATCCATAAGAAGCACACCAGTTATTCTTACCATGGGTACCAAATTTCCAACCAAATAATAATAAGTGCAGCTCCAAAAATGTATAAAAACACTATGAAAGGTGAAGAAACCCGTTAAAAATAGAATCAACTTACATGCATGTATATACAGAAGCACAAAATAGTTACATGCATATGACAAAAAACAATTATATCCATAATGGAAAAAGTTACAGTTCAGACACCATAATGGCAAGAAGTTACTTTCTATATAATATGCATGTGCAGAAAAGTTACAGTCTAGAAATTATCCTTATGCAAAAAGTTACTTGCTAGTTAATAAACCGAAATGTATAAAACCCCTCCCTGTAAAAAGTTAAATCCGTTAAAATTGACAACTACACTACTAAAATGCATTCATATTGATGTTAGTTACATGCATATATATATAGTTTATTACAAAGTTGCATGCATATGCCAATTTTTTTTGACAAAACAATGTCAAAAAATCCTAACACTATTATGAATTCAAAAAAAGTTACAGTCCATACTCTAAAAGTTACAGGCTATATATATAAAGGCACGGTCCATACACCGAAAAAATACATGCGAAGATATAAAAAGCGTAATTACAGTCAATACTTAAAATGTTACACGCTAATGTGAATTAGAACCCTCCATCTTAGCAAAAGTTACAGGCTATATATAAAATGTTACCACCCATATGCAAAACATCCTAGGTGTAAAAAGAGAATGTTACAGTCCATACATAGAAAATTACATGCTAATATATAAAATCCTAATTATAGCCCATACTAGAATGTTACATGCTAAGATGAATTAGTGCCCTCCTTCATCTTAGCAAAAAGTTATAGGCTATATATCAAAAGGCACGGTCCATACACTGAATATTACATGCTAAGCCATGAAAAGCCTAATTACAGCCTATTCATACAGAGTAAGTTACATGCTAAGACAAATTAGAGCCACCCTTCGCTCTAAAATGCCCCATAATTAGTACTGTCATAATGTGAATTAGTGCTAATTTAAACATGATAGTTACATTCTATCTCCTAAAAAGATGGTTTACTCATAATAAACCCGAAATGATCTCATCTGGGATCAACACCACCATTAAGTACTGGATGAGCACCACCGAGAGTACTGGACGAGTACCGCCATGACCAAAAAATAGAACGTTACATCCTAAGTGTACACAGGATGGGAATAAAACATATTGTCGTCCTACAGACTAACATTATGGAATGTAAGAAAATTTAAAAATAAATGGCGCAGAACGTCGGAACTCCAAAACATTTGTACCGTCGGCGGTAACAGGATAGATTATAGCTTCCACGCTTGTGTAGAATGTACCAAAGCAAAAGCATTGCGACATAGAATGAGAGATTTATGTATTCTCTTCCCAAGAGAAGAAAATTTTACAAGAACTGGAAAAGAGTGGTTGCTGGTATTACAGAATAATTCCAACAAAGATATGTATCAGGTCATTCTTCTCGTCCTCTGGAGATCGCGGCAATTGAGAAACATTTGCCACGCAAAGGGGAACGTGACTATTGAACACTCTGCTAGAGTTCTTGTTATCTCATGTTCATTCTCTAAATGCTAACGCATCATCTTGTGTCGTAATTGACTGGACAGATAGAAAAGGCAAGAAACATATCCTGGATTTGCAAGGCGAGGCTCGAAGACAAAAGATGTTGCTGAAACTTTTAGGCAATGGAACCGCCTCCATTGGGTTGGCTTAAAGAAAATGCAGATGGTTCTTTCATTGCTACATTGATGCTGCACGACGGGCGTTGTGATACATGACCACCTCGGACAAGTGATTGTCATAGCTGGAAACATTATGCCTGCTGAAGAATCAGAAGCTCTTGCTCTCATAGATGGCCCCTGGTTGGCCAGAGACCGGACAAGTAATTTTTTAGTCTGAATATGCCTCAGTCATCCAAGATTTGCAACTGGGTAGTGCTTCGTTGTCTCACCTAAGGAGCATCATTCAGATTTTGCTTGCTCCTCATCGCTGCTCTAGAACTGGAAGTGTGTTTATGCTAAAAGAGCTCAAAATTGTGCCGCTCATGAGTGTGCTGCCTGCCCGTGGCTGTTAGGTATCAGGTCAATTTTTGAAAAATTTCAGATCGATTAGCTAAGGCTATGGGTTTAGATTGTAACCAAAAATCTATTGATACATGAATGAATCTGTTTAGCCCTCAAAAAGAACGACTGGGACTGTGATTCGTGCAGAACTCACCAGGCGAAATTCTTTGCTGGGATCGACGAGCAGCATGTCGAGGATGCTCCTCCGTCATCGCCTCCCATCACGGCAACTCCTGCGCCTCGACGCGTTGATACAGGGGCCCGAGCCGCCGCTGCTCGTCTGCCACCCCTTTGGCCATGGCCGTCGCCCTCAGACACGTCGATCCGCACCCCCTCCCCCCGGTCGTCGCTCCTCCACCAACACTTCTCCCATGAACCAGTACAATAGCCCTGCGCCTTAGATGCGTCTCCTGACCTGACGCTCGTCGCCGACGAGCTCCAGCGGGGAGGAGGAGAAAGCGATGCGGGGGAGGGAGACAAGAGGGGACAGGGATAAGCTGGTTCTATATTTGTTTTGTCTCTTCCGCCGCTTCGTCTGTGTCACACGATGACGATCTGACGTTCGCGAGATGTGAGCACTCCGTATGACAAAAACGAGCGCACGCAAGAATTAGAAATTGGGTATTCAGAATCCAATGTTACCAGTTTACCGCGTGTACAGTCTGCGCGAAAATTCGGGCTTGGTGATTAAACCCTCTGTGACAATAATTTTGAAAATATCGTTGCGGTGATTAAACCCGTCCCCAATCCCAAGAAAGCTGTTACAAGAGCTGGCACTCTCACGTGACAGGATCAACATGGGAGCGGATCCTGCGCGGCAGCATCGCAACCGTCCATGCAGACAGCTGTCCCTCCACGCCTGAACGTACGCACGGGATCAACCGGGGCAACGCCCGACGCGCGCCCCAGCGCTTAGCTTAGCCTTCAAGGCTCCTCCGCCTATATATGCCGCCACCCACCTCTCCCCGGCCTCATCCCCATTCCACAAAGTTCCAGAGCTTTCCAGAGGCCTCCACCCTCCTCCCGCCGCAGAGAGGAGCCAGAGAAACCCTAGACGTAGGAACCGAGCGAGAGAGAGAGAGATCCCCAGCCATGGAGGGGCTCTTTCGCCTGCTCCTGGTGGCCGGTCTCCTGGCCGCGGTGCTCCCGGCGGCCGCCGCCACCTTCGGGCCGCAGCCGGGGCCCCCCGCGAGCCCACCCTACTCGCCACCCAGGTCGCGCTCTTCTGCGCGCCCTACATGCCCTCCGCGCAGTGCTGCGAGCCCGTGGTGGCCGCCGTCGACCTCAGGGGCGGGGTACCCTGCCTCTGCCGCGTCGCCGCCGAGCCGCAGCTCGGCATGGCCGGACTCAACGCCACGCACCTCCTCACGCTCTACACCTCGTGCGGCGGCCTGCGTCCCGGAGGCGCCCACCTCGCCGCCGCCTGTGAAGGTACGTCGTTCCTACTCCACGCCCTGCCTCCCTCCCTCTCCGCCTCTCGTTCGGGGCCGATTCAGCGATTCGCTTTGCCTTTTTTCGGGGCTTTTGATGGTTTAGGGAGATTGCGGTGTTCGATTTGGTTCAATTTTTCGCTCCTTGAACTGGATCTGGAACCGCGGCGTCGTGTGCTCGCCGTTTGCCGTGGCGAGCAACCAGCGCGCGCGGCTTAGTTCATCGATAACCGGACGCGCTCGCATAAGATCAAGCAGTGTCGCGCGGGTTTGATCCTTGTTTGGATTTGCGGTTTGACCCGTCCTGCGTCCTGTCAGTTATTCGACGCTTTTATCTGCCGTTTGCTTCAGCAGGAAACCACTTCGGCATCTTGGGTTTATGCTTAACCTTGCAAGGGTTCCGCGCCTGCCCTTCCAGAGTGGTTTTGAGAAGGTTTTGAGAGGGTTTTAACCTCAGTGCTTTAGTACTACTTTTGCGCAGCCATGGCCCATGGCCACGGGCTCATGAATATTAATTTCGAAACGACCGTCGTCAAGGTCTGGGAGCGACCCATGTGTTTTCTGCTGCCATGGTTTACGCTAATTTGAAACCAGAACGCAGCGTGGCTTTCTGCAGAAACTTTTGGGTTCTTGTCTTCTCTCGTGGGGTTGTGCAGGATTTCATGGTCAAAAGCGCTCTGCCGTAGACATAGCGAAGGCTCTGTCTCTCTTTTTTTCCTTAGGCAGAGCGTCTCTTTTGTTTTTTCTTTTGCCTTCTTTAGTCGGATGTGTTCTGATCCATGTTGATCCCCTTGCCAGAGCTCAACGTTTTCCATGTCGATCCTCCTAGTCACGGGGTGTTCCGCAGCTGTCAGGATAGAACACACTGCACACTCCTCTCTCTGCTGATACTACTTTTTATCTTCTATTTTCTTGGTGCGCACGTCATGCATCGAACATAACGTGTAATATACACTTGTTTGTTGTATTTTCGAACTTTGAAACACGGCCCATAATTTCTTTTTGCGGGTGAAACACAGCGCATAATTAACTTGGTTTGATTGCTGTATGCACATGTACAGGACCCGCTTCCGTTGTCAGCGTCCCTCTCCCCTCGTCCGGACCTCGCCGCAAGCAGCCAGCAGGTAAGCCTGCGAACCTCCTCCTGTCTACTTGCCTGGTTACCACTTACCACACTCGGTTACTCATGGGTGCTTTCTCCATCGGTTTTGCAGACGAGGCACCTCCCCTGCCGCCGTCCACCGAGAAGCTGTCCCCGCCGCCTCAGCAGCACGACGGCGCTGCCCACTCCAAGGCCGTCCTCGCCTACGTGGCTACTTCCCCGCTCGCGCCCGTTGCTGCTATCTCCCTGGCGGCACCTCACCCACCGCATTCTGCTGTGTCGTTTGAACTGATCTCCACGGCGGCCGGTGAGTGCAATTAACACCTCCGTCTTTGATCTAATGGTCTTGCTGTGCAGCCTGTGCATCATTATTATATTTCGAATATTGCCTGTTGACATCACCGTACTGATTTAGCCTTTATTTCCATATGTTTTGCAGACGGGTTGTCGAATGGATGTGTTCATGTTCAAGACTTCAGTACTGCTATTGCCGTTCAGTGTGGGCTGGCGCCATCCGAAGAACACTGCTGCACCATCTTGAGACGTGTTATTGATCCGGCAGAAGTTGACATTTGCATATGTCTAATTTCACAGCAGGAAGCTATCAAGCAATCCGGATTGACTGCTCGTCACATCGTGCAGTCCTATGCTACCTGCAGACACATACGGCCGGGAGACGTTCACTTTTCTTCAAGAGGCTGTTTGAAAGGTTATTTTTCTAGTTAATAGAACTTCTATAACAGATGTTATGCAAGTTGAGAAGATGGTAAGTTAACGCGTACAGGTACCTCACCAATACCTCCTACATGGTTTGCGCCGTCGGCACCTGCTTCATGGACGTCGCCTTCATGGAACGTGCCGCCGGCCGTTGGGACGCCGCCAGCACCTACTTCCTTGTCGTTGCCGACACAGACCGCGCCACCAGCCGCTGGGACGCCGACGGCCTCTTCGCCATCGACCGGGAGCAACGGGATACTGGTGGCCATTTTCTTTGCACTCGTATTCATTATTCTCATGATTGCTGCTGCAGCAATACTTTTATGGAGAAGAGGTAAAGAGTATTCCCTGTCACGGTACAAGTATCATATGTGCTTTGTCCATTGAAATTAAAATTAAGACCTTTGTGCCATGCAGGACATTTTGGATGGATGCAGATGCCATGCTCTTACCGACGAAAATGAGCAGCAGATGCAGATGCAGCAGCCCCCCAATGTGATCATAATACAGAACGGACCGGCCAACCCCAATCTGCATGCAGATGACATTTCCCTGGAAGACAACGAGAGTAAGATTGACCAGATTCTCCAAGAGGCGCGGTACAGCCTACGGCTCCGAGGCTTGCCAGCAGGTCCAGGGTTACCATAGGGGCCACAGGTGCCGCTGATGAGATATACTTACCGGCTATTTTTAAGTGTTTAGGAGTTTTGCGGTGATGAACTGATGCCCATCTCGGCAGAAGAAAAGAAAAATGCTCGTAGCGCTATATAGGCAAAATATTCACTCGTAGTCGTAGGTAAATTGGCTATGCACGTCAGGTTGGATCGCTGAGAAAAAGAGAAGAGTTGGAGCGAACGACGAGGGATCCATCGATTCATACATGGTCGACTTGTTTGCTCGTTCGGCCGCGTCGACTTCCATTGATCGATGCATCAAGCTTGTGTTCCACCGGTGCATGCGCACGTCTTCATCCAAAACGGCGATTCCAACGATTGACGCCACGCACGAATCCTATAAGATGACTCGGTCTCACACTTCATAAAGGGAAATGATACACTTCCTCCGCGATAACTAAGGACGTGTTTGCTAGTCCGGATCCCCGTTTCTCGCATGGGGTGGAAAAAATAAGGGCATTTATTTGCCCAAAATCTAATTCCTGCGCGCGCTCCATCTTGTCTAGGAAAGTGCTCACCCCGCGCGTCTGTCAGATGCTCATCGCGTGGTAGATCGACTCCCTACCGAAGCAGTGCTACCCGACAAAATTCTGAGCCTGTTCAAACTTTGGTTCCTGTGTCAAAAAATTCCCCAATCCAGTTCATCTCCCGGCACCTCCTCCATCTGAGGCGTTTTTGCTCTCTCTCTCTTGGAAATCTCTCTTGTCGCTGGCAACCAGCCCGCCGGAAAACTCATCGAGCGGGAGGCGGTGGTTCGCCTCTGTGTTCTGGAGCGGCTGTGCTGCATCGCGCTCGCGGATCAGGCCTCGTCTCCTCCCACACCCCAAGGGGACGATGCTGTCGATTCGGCCGGTCTGAGAGCAGAGGACGTGGGAGAGCATCGTCGGTGAGGTCGTCCGGCCCAGCTTCTGGTGTACGTGTTTCGATTTCGTCAGGTGAGTACCTTAATCCCCATCTCCAATCGATTTGTTTGCCTCTACCTGCCAGTTGGATTATCATAAGCGGGAGAGTTTTCTAGGGGTTGTAGTATTCATATGACTCAGCCTAGTTCTTCGGCTGTACAATATCGGGGTCATGGATTACTCTTCGTCGATTCGTGACAGTGTGACATCATCGCTGAACAATGCGCTGTATCATCCACACGGCGCACACCCATCTCCGGCGCCGCTCCATCTAGACTAGCGATACACATATGTCCACCACGCGCAGGGTTGGAACCTTCTAATTAGCTAGCCAGGCTGTCTTTATTGCCCTCAGAAAAACAGCACGCCGTCGTTTTCCATCAAGTGATCCGGCTAGCTTGTTCTCCTCCGGCGATGGGAGATATGAACCAGCTCATAGCTTCCAAAAATATAGAGCTGAATGACAATGTCATGACGATCTCCGTGTCATACGTGTGGACAGACCTCACTTCGGTTCGCTCCTAACAAAACAAAACTTGACGATATTGGTGTTAAATTTGGTGTTAAGATTTCCTGAAACCACCCCTTGCCGGTATGATTCGGCGTGAGGACTACAGAATTTCGTCTGATTTCTGGAAGAGAACTAGAAGAGGATAGACCGAGAAATAGCGAGCAGAGTTGAGATTCTCTTTACTTTCTTCAGAATTGGTTCTCTCGTCAGTTACAATGCTATGCATATAGCAACTCATCATGTACAGCATGGCCTCTGGCCAACACACACAGAGCTGTGACAAAAGCCATAGCGACATGCACATCATGTCTGGTATTTTTTTTGTAAGCCAGAGTTACAATAATTAGTGCTAATTCATCTTAGGATGTAATTATATATACATATATGCATGGTCTTGTGTCTCTAAAATGTAACTATAATGTTCAAATTAGTACTAATTCATATCAGGAAGTAATTACACGCTTTTGGTACATGTTAGTTACATGTTTGTCAAATATGTAGGCTGTAACTTTTTGAATTTTGACTGTATTTTTCAAACATCCTGGCCTAGAACCGCAAACTGCATTGTATGTTTGTTCACGAGGAGTTCTTTGCTAGAACAGCAAACTGTGACGTGTTAATGATGATTGATGCAGGATTGATTTCATACGAGGTTATTATGAACCGTTTACTAGAATTTTCTATTCTTGGATGTTGTAGCTGATTTTTAGTGTGAGTTTCCTGAATTTTGGTTCAGGCTAGAGTAGTCTGTCTAAAATGCTTACATGCATGGAGCGCTAGATGACCTTGATCGCTCCTGTCCTCTAGACATCATCACCTACAACTTGCTAAACTGACAAGGTAGTGCAGATTGGATAGTCACCTACAACTCGCTAAGATCGCTCCTGCCCGCATCTTATTATGTAATTTTTTTCGTTTTGACTGTATTCAAGCATCTCAGCCTGTAATATTTTTTAATATGCGGACTGAAACTTTGTGTGTTCAGCATGTACCTCTTCGCATATACACCAAAAGTTTGTGTATCTAGTCTAACTCTTTTGTGTATGTAGCATCTAGCATTTTTGCACATGGTTAGTATGTAGACTAACTTCTTTCTTATTGATAGTATATAGGCTGCATTTATTTTGTTGAATTGATATCCGCCATAACTTTTTTGTCATATGTATGTAACTAGTATTTTGTTTCTGTATATATATATGCTTGTCAGTTTAATCGAATATAATGGGTTTAACTTCTACATGATCTTTTGTCTTACATTTTGGAGCTGCACTTTCTAATTATTTTGATCCCTTTTAGCTGGTTCACATGTACATTAGGGCATTGGATATGTTGATCCCTCGAAATTAAAATCGAAGTGAAATTTCTTCGTCCACTTCAGTTTTTTCTTAAGTTTTTTCTTAGGGACCATGCTGTAGATCCCTTGAAATCAAAGTGAAATTTCTACGTCTAAGGGCAGAATGGTGCTGCTGTAATATTTTGTTTTGTCTTTTTGTATCACAGTATGTAACTACAATGTCTAAATTTAACACTAAATCATTTCTAGGATGTAACTATCATGATTAAATTAGAACTAATTATGGGTACTTTTAGATGAAGGGGCAGTAATTTATTTTTAGGATTTTAGCCTGTAATTTCTGTCACGCACTGTAACGTTAATATCTAGCTTGTAACTATTGATATCTAGCCTGTAACTTTTCATATCTAGCTTGTTAATTTTGATATCTGGCCTGTAACATTCTGTACCAAGTATGTAACTTATATTTAAAGTATGCACTATACCTTTTTGAATTCATAGCATATTTGTCAGGTTTTTACCATATATGCATGTAACTTTTATCATTTTATTGGTCCACTTTTATAGTTTTTACCTAGCCTGTAACTTTTACAGTTTTATTACACCTAGCCTGTAACTTTTACAGTTTTAGTACACCTAGGCTGTTATTTTTAAAGCACGTAGGCTGTAAATTTTTGATATAGCCTGTAACTAAAACTTTGTGGAACTGTTGATATAGGTGGCTGTAACTATTTTTTTTTGATATAGCCTGTAACTAAAACAAATTTTTGATATAGCCTGTAACTAAAAATTTAGTACAGTTTTATTACACCTAGCCTGTTGATATAGGTGGCTGTAACTTTTTTTGTACTTGAATCCATACATAGCAACATCTCAAAAATTACAGCTATTCTTTTACTAGTGGTTGTTTCTGAAATTAGATGTAGACTGGAGCAGTTAGTCTGAACTACATACGACTGGGTAAAAAAATGTTTAGATGGTCTAGATCACTTCAGTCCTCTGTTGTGGCTTGCCTGCTCTCGCTGGAGATGATCAGTAGCTATTGCTAGACTTTGTCGAGATCAGGTTTTCCTATTTTTTGAGGGATGACGTCGGGTGTTAGTAGCGACTTGGCCTAACCCTATTTATTTTCTGAAAACAACAAAGCAACGTCTCATCATACATATGTGTATGCTGACAACATTTTTTTCAGACCACTCACTGCTCGTCCCTTGTGGTATCCTGACGTTTTATATGCTTATTGGTTTAACTCTTACAGGGTCTATTGTTCTACACTTTTTGGATGTGCATTTTTCAAATTGGCTAGAAGTTATGGAACCCAATGTAAGAACATTTTGTGCACATCATTTTTTTTGCTAACTTTCCCCCATGTTCATTGTTGTGTTGCAGAAACAACCACTCACTCCTAAAAACATTGGCAAGTCTGGGCTGCCGAATAATTATAGAAGGATGAAATAAAAGTTGCAGTTAAAAGTAGAGGTAAATGAACCAAATATACAGAAAGATAAGGAAGCATTGAAAGAAGAGGCAATTTCTAGTGAGTTGCCACACAGAGAGGAAGTCCCGCACGCAGATGAAGATGATACCGAGGAAGTTCAGCCTATGGATGAAAAGAAAAATGTGGTATGACACTATGCATCTACCTATCCCTTTTTTGTACCTTTTCCCTTTGCCTCATATTTTATCAAGAATGACACCACATGCACATATGTCTCATACAAACATGTGATTTTTTTGCAGAACAATCTGTTTAACCGTGCATCTCCTATGAGGTTGGTCCTGGTTTGCAAGGGGATGACTAAATCTCAGCGGGATCTGATAACTAATTCAGAATTTGGAGACTTTCTGAACATGAGGTGTTCCAAGTTGATTCCAGAACTCTGCAGGTTTCTTATGGACTGCTTCAACCCAGATAGATGTGAACTTGATTTTGGACCTAGGGGAAGTGTACCTGTAACCGTTCAATCGGTACACAGAATTATGAGAGTACCTATGGGCAGCATTCCAGTGGCATATCGGATGGACTCCCAATCGACCCGAGTCATAATGGAGATGTTTGAGATTCCCAATGGCAGGCAACCATCTATTACATCCGTGGAGACACAGTTAAGACCTACGTATCCTGCAAACAATGATTACCTAAGGAAGTTTACCATCTTCTCGGTGTCCACTGTTTTTGCTCCAACCACTTGCACAAGGGTTAGTCCAAAGTGTTACCCACCTGTGATCAACACAGAAGCCATTAAAAGACTAAACTGGGCTCAATTCATCATCGACATCCTAATCCAAACATCAAAAGCAAAGGGTGTTAAGAACTGGTTCAAAGCATGTATGCCTTATCTCATGGTAAGATCCCCTATCCCCACATGGTATCCCGTATTTTCTTTTTTTCTCCTACTACATTTTTGCTACAGAGGATATCACTTTTTTAATCACAATTTTTGCTTTTTTGGAGGTTCTATACGTCGACTCATTGGAAACTGATGCAATAGATGTCCCTGAGAAAGGAACTCGGATCTGCATATGGACAAATAAGATGATCAACCAGATTGTTACGCTGGACACACATATCGATGGTTCATTCGGGAAGTTGCCGGTATGATTTTTCCTTTTTTTTGTTGCATATAGTTTGTAACTTTTTTTTCTTTTGTTGCTTGTGTTTCAAAGAACCTAGCCTGTAAATTTTTCAAATATATAGCCTGTAACTTTTCTGAGGCCAGTAACTTTTTGGTTCTTAGCATGTAACTTTCTTATTTTGTTGTAACTTTTTATTTACTTTAGTTTTCTAGCTGTAACTTTTTTGTCTACTCAGTAACTTTTCATTTTTTTTTATTTTTACTTGTAAACTTCCTGACATTTTTGTAACTTTCTTAGTTTCTAGCTTGTAACTTTTTTACTTTAACTTTTCTATTTTGTTGTAACTTCTTATATTACTTTAGCTTGTAAATTTCACGTCATGTTGTAACTTATTTTCTAGCTTGGAGACAGGGGGCGCCCCTACTTTTTTTGTGTGTCCAGCATGCAGCATCTGATGGTTTTTTCTTTTTCATTTTGGTTGTTACAGCTCAAGGCATGTTTCAGAAACAAGTTCTCTATGTTCTCGTCAGATCCATCAATAGTGGATATGTTCATCAAACACCATGTCCCGGGCATTCTCAGCGAAGAGGTCAGGCGTTGATCATAATGAAAGTTTTTTCCTAACTTTTTTTTCTCCTATTATTTTTATGAATGTGTGTGCTGATTAGCTTTTCTTTTCTTTTTTCCAAAAACATTGAACAGTCAATGGAAAAGTATAGGGTCTCTGTGATTGATATGTGCACTGTATTTGAGGACGGACTAGCAAAGTTCCTAATGTCAGTTGGAAGTGCTCCGAACTATGGACAAGAAGAAGGGGATCAGGACAAAAAGAAGACAATACATAAAAGAAAGAAGCGCAAAACCCTGGCAGATGTACAAGCTGCACATGTGCTTAAGCAAGCAAGCCAACAGACGACTGTAGGTCAAGATGACGTGTTGGCGGCAACATTGCGTCAAAACAACACGGATGCAGTAGATGAAAGGATGGTTGTAGGAGACAAACCCACTATGGAAAATGTAGGAGAAAGTCACCAAGATGTAGAAATGGTAGAACAAAATCAAGAAGTTACAGTCATGGTAGAGAACCCCGCAAGTGTTTTACCAGCAGAAAATGCTTGCAACACAACGGACCTTCCAGTGGCAGATGAAAGTGGGATGAAGGTTTTTTCAGAAGTTAGTGACACTCAGCGCTGCGTTGAACCTGAACAGACTACATGCCATGATTATACACCTGTCCGGGCCTCCGCAGTGGATCCTTTGAAGCACTTGCAGTGCTATGGATCAGGTTCTCAATCCAGTGCAGAATCAGCTGGCAGGGGTGCACCCATGTATGATATGACACCTATTGCATCTACTGCAAGTCAAAGTGATGTTCTAATGGATCAACCAGGAGTAGACAAGGGTGCACCTGTGTTAGATATTACACCGCCACATCTGCTGCAAGTAGAAGCGACTTCCTAATGGATTAACCAGGAGCCCAGAAGGGTGTACCTGTGTATGATACGACACCCCCTGCATGCTTGCTACAGAAAGTTACAGGCCAAGAGGATAAACCAGGAGATGGTAAGAGACATGTGTCTTTTGCAAGCCAGGACAAGGATCCTTTGGATCAGTTCAACAACACTGAAATCAAAGCAGCTTCGGTCAACCGTGTTACAAACAAAACAGTCCAAGGAAGCCCAACCGGTAGGAGACCGGTTACTAGATCCATGTCACCTGCCAAGTTACCAGCTCCTATTGAAAAGGAAAACCCTCTTGAAATTTATGGAAAACATCTGAATATTTCCCCAGTCCCTCAAAGAAAAACAAGATTTGCTACCTCTAAAGTAAGGGCAAGCTGGACCGCATCAAACGTGCAGCCTGTCGACACACAGGAAGCCATTGATAAGCCAACAAATACAACCCAGGTTAACAATATAAACAGGAAGATTGAGCTGGATTCAGAAAGTGCAGAAGCTAAAATAGAAACTTTAGAGCAGAGACAGCGGCGAGAACTCATTGAGGACTGCCCCTCTTTTGATCTTGGCTTCGATGGTACTACTCAGGAGGAAACTATACATGTTGTCAAAGAGTAGGAAAAACAAGGAACTGTTGAAGAGCATGTTATTATTTCAAGCAACGATGATAGTGAGGACTCTCTAGACAAGATATTTGCAACTATTGAATTGCCTAATAGAACACTAACCACAAAGAAGATCGAAGATGCGCAAGGAGCGCGTGTCTCACCTATTAATCCTAGCAGTTACACACCCATACCACAAGCACACCAAAAGAGAGTTATAAAGCAAAGCAGAGCACAGAAATCTCCATTTTTGAAATTGAAAAACAAAACAGTTTCTAACAAATTCACAAATGAGGTGTACAATGCAGTATGTTCACATGGTGGCAAAACTAAATATGCTCTGAACAAAGAGAAAATAGTTGACTATGGCTCCTTGTACGTATGGCTCTGGAATTTGGCAGATTCTGTAAGGCCCGGGGCTTGGCTAAGCAACACCGTTTGCGAGATTGCGCTACATGTTCTTTCAAAGGAAATGGCGGCACATAAGAAACATGTGATGCCACTTTTTATGGCGGTGAGTTCATGTACATGATTTTTGTTCAATGTAGCAAAATGCTTCTATCTATGTATTTTTTCTATTTTTTTCTGGGTGTTTTTTTAGACTGTAACTTTTGTATCTTTATCATGCATGCAGACCAAGCTTAGAAGTGCCACGTGCGTTCACGATAAAAATGTGAAGAAAGCTTTTGTGTTCTCGCCTGAGAAACGATTAGACCACAAGGAGCAGGTGAAATCTTTTTGTGTTTTTTCTGTATATTTTTTCATTTTTCTGCTCCCTGAGTGGTTTTTTGGACCATAACTTTTTTTTTTGTTTTACTCCATGCCACATGTAATGTTTCCTGTTCTCCAAAACCTCACGTCTGAACTCAAAGATTTCACAGGGCGCTACTACCTGATTGTACTTAACCTAAAGGCCGAGAGATTCGAAATTATGGATTCACTTAGAGCAGAAGGGAACCAGGGTCTCATGAAAGATGCTAGATTAATTATAGGCTCAATCAAGTACATGTGGTCTAAGAACTATACTGAATCCAAGATCAATATCCAAAACTACAAGACCGTGCACATACCGACTCCAATGCAAAGCACAACGTAAGCGTAACCATCATTTTTTTCCTTTCTTGATTCTTTTGGCCCTTGGTTTTATATATATACTGTATGTACATTATCTTCATAGCCTGTAACTTATGTTATTTTTCTTCTTGTTTTCTTTTTTTAATATACTAGACCTTCTTGGTTTCTTTTTTAATATAGCCTGTAACTTTTTGGTCTTTTTAAATATAGCCTGCAATTTTCAGAGGACTTTTTGGTCTTTTTAAATATAGCCTGTAACTTTTAAATATAGCCGGTAAAGTTTCACCTTAGATTTAAATATAGCCTGTAACTTTCAGATGACTTTTTGGTCTTTTTAAATATAACCTGTAACTTTTAAATATAGCCTGTAACTTTAATATAGCCTGTAACTTTTTGGTCTTTTTTAAATATAGCCTGTAATTCTTGGTTTCTTTTTAAATATAGGCTGTAACTTCTTCTCATAGCCTGTAACTTCTGTAATTCTTTTTTCTAGCATGTAAAAATAAGAAGATAAGTATGTACATGTATTCATAGCCTGTAATTTTTTTACTTTTATGTTTAAAACATCCTATCATGGCTTTATATGTAGTTTTGACAATATGTAGACCGTAACTTTTCTTGGTTTCATTGACTGTACTTAGCCTGTAACTTTAGAGGTTTTTGTTGATATCATGTATTGTCCTAGCATATAACTTTCTTTTTTAATTGTGTGAACTGATCACCAATTTCC
Source organism: Avena insularis (assembly GCA_023614405.1). Taxonomy (NCBI): domain Eukaryota; kingdom Viridiplantae; phylum Streptophyta; class Magnoliopsida; order Poales; family Poaceae; genus Avena; species Avena insularis. The sequence continues at coordinate 363,459,532 of CM042684.1, forward strand.
TTCTTTCTGTTTTTGCAAGGTTTGACTGCGGTTTTTTCATGCTAAAGTTCATTGAATATTGGACTGGCAGAAAGATGTTGACTTTCAATCCAATGGACATGCCTATTATAAGGAAACTCTTCACCTTAAAATGGCTAGAATGGGAGGAAAACCAAACCGAATGGGTGGAAAAACTGCTTTGAATTTTTTTTCTCATGCTAAAATGCAAAAGGTACAACTTGCTGTACTACCTCCAGGATGTCAGAATTTCTATTCTTTTTTTAAATCATGTGATTTACATGTTCTGTCCTTTTTTAACAGTACTGATTCAGTAAAAAGATAACACTTTGTCATCGTAAAATTACTTATCCTTTTGTATGCAAATTCTTATCATATACTGTTCTTTAGCATGACTACTATTCTTTAGCATGACATAATCCAACCCTCCAACAAAAATAAGCTTAGGGAAATATTACGCAACTATTTAAAGCATAATCCGAACTTGATACAAGAACAAACTTCATACACTAAGCTCGGGGAAAAGTTCATTGGTGAAATTGAAAAACTACTTTTACAAGTCCAAACTTCATACACTAAACCATATCAGCCAAGAAGTTGAACTCTACTGGTTTTGGTTCAGGAATGATCTTGCTTGGTTTCTTGGACTTCAAATGTAGCCCCGATTTCTTCCTTTTCTCCGATGGACGACCTTTAGTGGCGGTGCATTCAGGGTCCCGAGCATGGTGATAATGCGATGAATTTACTTGCCCATCATCACCTACAAACTCAACACCGGATGTACCGTCTTTAGGTTTTGTTTTACCCTTCTTGTCTTTCCGCTTAACTGCTTCAGCTATCTTCATTGCTTTCAATTCATTACCCAATGCACGCATGTACTTATCAGCTAGAGCTTTCTCTTTATCCGATTCGGCTGCAACCTTCGCATGCTCTGTCCAGTCATTGCACAGTGTCCCATAACGTAGCAGCTTCCTTTCTTTGTTTGTTAACTTTCTATTAGTTGGCACTCCAGACAAGTCCACCTTCTCTGCCACAAGCTCATCCTCTGGCATTGTCCACCTAGGTAGTATGTAGTGAGGCGGAATAGAGTCTACAGCACCAAGTTGTGCCATTACTCTCAACACATGGCAACACAAAATACCATCCCTGCTGAACTTAGAACACTCACATTGGTAGGTTGCTTCCTGCAAGTTTGCGTCCACTATGTACGATCTCCTACCGTACCCAAACACAGACCCTAAGATAGGCACAACACTAAACTGTTGTCCATCCACATGGGTGACATTGTAGGAAGTAACTTTTCTAAGCTCTCCACGAAAACGCAAGTAAATGGGGTGTGTGTACACCTCCAAAGCTTGCTTCTCTAGAGGATAATCTCCACACACCCTAAGAATCTTGTCTTCCATTTGGAACTTATTTAAATCTTCTACTACACCTATCCTCTCTTGCAACTTTATGTACTGCTGGAAGAAATGGAAGAGGCTATTGTGAGGCTTTACATATCTCTTCAGGACTGTATTAAACCCTTCGCTACGTGCTGTAGTTTGTAGGAATGGGAAAAACCTATCTTTGTGGTATGCAGGGACAAAAGTTGCCCTCAGATCATACAAATCCATTAATGCCTTATTGTCCCCAACATTGTGTCGTAGAATCATCTCTGCCCATCTCATCTCAAACTCATCAACTGTCATGCTATGGTCAATTGTATCATTCAACTCCTTACGTAGCTCTTCATGTGTCGACATGAAATTTCCCAACACATTCTGTGCATTCTGCATGACGTGCCATCTACAATTTCGGTGCCATGTTTCTGGAAATACGACCAAGATGGCACTTTTCATGGAAGCATCCTGGTCTGTAATGAAGTTACTTGGCTGGACACCACCATGAGCTTCAAGAAATTTTTCATACAGCCAAACAAAATCTTCTATTCTTTCATTCTTAAGGAAGCCACATCCCAGCTGAATAGACTTCCCATACTGGTTGATACCGATGAATGGCGCAAAGGGCAAGTTGTAAGCATTTGTCATATAAGTTGCGTCAAATGACACACAATCACTATAATTTTTGTATGCAGCCCTTGCTGGCCCATCAACCCAGAAAATACGTTGAACTCTGTCAGCATGATCAAGATCTAGCTTGTAGATGAAATCTGGGTCATCCTTTTTTACTTTTTCAAACTCAGCAAGCAACAATGACATGTCCTGGTATTTGTGCCCCTCATCAAGCGTAGATATGAAGTTACTTACGTCCTTTGATTGATAGGGAACATTAGCTAGATTCCCATACAACTCTGCCATAATAGACATCACCCTGCCAGCTGAGAGATTAACCTTATGTAGTAGCTTGATAAATTCTCTTTCTTCCTTTGGTATTCCTCTATGAGACCTTAAGTACCTTTTCAAGGAAAACTTTTTGATACATGGATGGTTGTGCTCCTCAACAAACATTGTGACATGCCACTTTTCGGCTCTTCTCTTAACTCTCAGACGTGCCCTGCAGTCTGTCTTCTTAGTTATGTTACGGTTCCGCTGCCTTACGGGTGGAGCTTCTTGCTGGTCTATATCCTCATTTTTTCCATGTTTGTTGCAGACAAATAGTTGCTTCTCCTTTTCACCATCCAAAGTAGAATTTCTAGAGGTGCTGGAGTTGATGGAAAACCCGACACTCTTAGCATATCTGTTATAGCACATCTTTGCATCTTCTAGAGTTGCAAAAATCATGTCTGGATAAGGCTTCTCTACTGGAGTTAGGGATGGTGTTGACTGAACCTCTTCCTCTCCACCTGAATTGGCACTAGACAATGTATGCCCAGTTTCAGCTCTTGTGTCAGCGGATTGACCTGTTTCACCCCCGATGCAGGCCCAGTTGTAGGAACATTGCCTGTGACTTGTTCATCATCACTAGTAACTTCTTGGGCTGGGTTGTTTAGGTCAATCCCAGCATTAGGGAACCAGAAATCCATATATGCAAGAAATAGGTACCAATTACTTTACTTTAAGAAATTTACTTCTACATTAGGAAAACAGAAATCCACACATGTTACTGCCATGGACAAAATTTTGTGGAGTCCTTCACATGATTAAGACGAAATTAAATACCTTTTAAAATTATATTCATGGGTGCATGCTCTACTCATCAGGATATGTAACACCATTATTTTGAACAACTTTTACATGTACCTTTTTTCTTGAAACAAGTAAACAACACCTATTTATTCCTTTTTTTCATCTAGTTTTTGCAGATCATGCTTTTTTCAACCAACTTTTGGTATATAATTGTACATGCTGATGATTTTTTGTTGCTACCAGGTTTACTATTACATGCAAGTTCTGAATCTACTGCAAGAAACTACATGTCTGCCATGCATCCATTGGAAACTTGCGTGCCTTTTGTTACATCTGAATTAGGTGGGAAAACAACAGAAGCAGTGCATGGAGTTGATCAATATACTTGCTTGATGTGGCACCAAGTTTTGAGAAGCAATGCTGATTCTGAATCTACTGCAGGAAACTACATGTGTGCCATGCATCCTTTTTTTAGAAACTTGTGTGTCTTTTTGTTACATCTGAATTAAGTGGGAAACAACAGAAAACAGTGTGTGGATTTGAACAATATACTTGCTTGGTTGTAATTTTGCCAGATTAACTTCAATTCTAGATCGTGCTTGGACAAGAACATACCTATGCTTATCAAGTTCTTTTTCTCTCTGAAAATACCCTACTTTTTTTGCGATCTGGGGGTGGGGGAGAGGAGGTGGAAGGGGAGGGGGAGATCTGGGGGTGTGGAGATCTGCTCTTTGATGTAGTTTGAATGGTGGAGATCTGGGGGTGGAGACTTCCTACCCGGCGACTGCAGAAGGAAGAAGGAGAGATAGGGTTGGAAAAGGGAGGGGCTGGGAGATGGATCTTATGTGCTCGCGCGCAGCCGGCCCAAAAAAGTCACAGGAAGCCAGGGAGGGAAAGTGTCTGGGACCACTGTCTATTTTAGGAAATTTTTGAATTAAGACAGGGGGCACCCCGTAAGACCAAATGGAGCGTGCGCTCCGTGTAGCAGTGTCCATTTGTTTGTCCATACGGTAGAGAATCTTTGCACTGCACGAGTTTTAAAGCAACACTCAGTCTGGTCTTGGAGGAATGCCGAAATCGGGCCTTTTCACGGAGCCAACTTCTTCTCGCACTTGGGAGAGAAGAAGATGCAAGAGCACGTACAAGGGAGGGATGGCGGGAGCTCGCCCGCGCACGGGAAATTCCGACGGGAGAAATTGGGCTCACCTCCCTTCGCACCGCCTATTTAGACCTCTCCGCCTCGCCTCCAATTTCCGCGCCACCATTTCGCCCCCATTTTGAGCTTCCCTCCAAATCCTCTTATTCACCGACGAGATGGTAAGTGGCACCTCCTACTCTGGTGGATCGAGCTCATCTTCGGCAAGTCTTCTTTCTCGGCTATCTTCGACATGTCATCCACGTCGTCTGATGTTGAGATCGCTATAAGAGACACCTAACCCTAACTCTTGGAGCTTAGATCTGTTATCATGTTAGCGCTCATAGTTCATATGTTCACGTGTGCTTGCTCCTAGTAGATATGGACCTTTTGTGGTACAGTTTGGCACTCATTATTCATGTTGTACTATGAGGATTGTCATGCGGTGTAGGTAGGATTAGTGTTACAAGTATAGTTCTTCCTCTTGAGCTGAACACAATGCGTATCTCTAGTGTCGTAGGAGAAGGTTGCGTCCCCTGATCTGTTGGCGACCTCTATGTTGCCTCTGTGTTATGTGTTGATGTCTGATGTGGTGTGCAAGAAGAAGTTGGCCATGTCATGGCCAGCATCTCTGTTCACCTTCGTCTTGAATAGGGTTTGCCAGTTGATCCAGAGAAGGGGTTCAGTTGTTCAGAGATTCATAGAGGCGGACATGCGCATTATTGCAGACGATGTCTTCAAGTTCTGTGGCTGGACAGTCACTTCGAACCAGGTGTACAACCACAAGAGGCTCTAGAGAGTTAGGTGGATTCAGGTGCCGAGGATCAAAAGGCTTGAGAACGTGCACTGGGTTAAGGCAATCTCTGCTATCATGATGGACGATGACCATTACTATGCGCACATCAAGGTTCGATATATTTGCACTTGCATCAGTAACTTGTCTAGGTTAGAGCTCATATATGAACTACACGTTTTGAACTAATTGTGATTCTCATGAAGGTCATCCAAAGGACACTGAGTTGATCAACAAGCCAGCTGAGAGCTATGCTCGGATGAAGATGATCTTCAGTGCTCGTGTTCCTGCTACGCCCATTACTCCGACTGCGTTACACCTTAGCCACCTGATGGAGCATAGTGGACATGCGACTAGGTATCTTGCCATGACCCCTGATCGCAGGATGAGCTGGTTCATGGCCTTCCCGAACAAGCACTACCTATGAGCAGCGGACTGTGTTGTTCGAGGAGGTGCTGCTAGCGGTGTTAATGATGATGAATGTGATGTATATTTTGGAGTAGCTAGGTTGATGAACTTTGGTTGCAATGACCCTTAAACTTCAGTCTGTATATTTTGGGAGGTGGTATTCAGTTATAACCCCTCCCTTTAGGACAAACTTGTGTTGCATCACGAACAGTTGTTCGCGAACTCGTGGTGCAGCACACACGTCTTGGCTAATTATGTGGATTCAATCTTAATCTAGGTGTTCTCTGAATTGCAATTGTCGGAACTTTGTAGTGTGTTGTTGTTGTCATGGGTAAGCTCACCACATGATCAAGGAGGTAAGGATATCAAGGAGAATGCAACTAGCCAAACGAGTCTTGAATTTTCGAAAACCAAGAAAACATGTAAGAAAATAACTTGCTTCCCAAACCACGGAGAAATGAAAATGCACTCCGGGTGCGACTAATGTCCCTGAGCAAGCAAACACTCCCTAGATGATTCCCGGTTGTTCATTCCGCCCTAGACTCGTCTCCTTTTCCGCATGCTTCCTGACTCTTAGCATGTGTTTGCTTGCTCTGGCCAGAATTTCTCATTTTTTCTAGTTGGCTCGGCGGATGCTGCATGAGGGGAGATTGGGCTTGGGCCTGGATGGACGTGTTATTTAGTAGCCGTATTTTCATTTCCCTACTAGGGGAGCCCATATGGCCACTTTGTTTGGTTTCCTAGAATGGGCTCGGCTGATGCAAAGGTGCATGTTTGGGAGCCCGTGTCCGGCCCGATATGGTTACTCGCACGAAAAATGGTGAGATTACCAACTACTCATCAGGGTTTAAGGTCTTACATGATCGATCACATGAATCAGAACAACTGGTAGTACATAGTCCACATGATCAGGCCAATGATGATGATGTCTTTGATCATACTTTTAGCCTGTAAAGGTGGAACCTGTTGTTGTGGATGAACTGGATGAGCTACAGGTTGTGGAGAGAAATTTATGCTCATAACTTGTGGCGGATTTCCCTCTTGTAGTCGCTCTGCTAAGAACTAAGAGTAGGCTAATTGTACTTGCTCTAGAGTCTTAAACCTCTTATGGAGGTTGTGCTGGTAAGCCGTAACTTGTTGGATGCACTCCTCCCATGTCTTGTAGATTCCCGTCTTCTTGCCGTAGTACACCATATACCAGTCGTATTTCTATGAGACATATCATGTGCAACATAAGGATCAAAACTAAAGCACGCAAACCAAATCCACAAACACAAAGGTAAGCAAGATAAGCAAGTTAAGCATGCACGATCGTATGGGCAAAAGCATCAGCAGTTCATCTACAAGCTAGTGTGATCCTACCAATCGCCACCAATTTCTATGGTGTCATCCTACCACCACATCAATGGGGTGCAAACCTACCACCGCAAGTTCTCTATAATGTGAGGGGTTAGTATATACCACCTCACAATAAGCAGGCCTTATAATAAGTTTTCATCAAGTCCCTAGCTACTTCAAAATATACAGCCAACAACTTCTTCTTCATCATGCATGCACCACCTAATGGGTTCGTAGCATGGAAAACAAAAAATTTCTACCGCAAGAACGAACAAAACCCAGATCTAATCTATATAAAAGCTAAGATCTAATCTATTAGACATGTGCAACGAGATAGATCTGTACTAACCCTTGTAGATCCGAAAGCGTTATGAGATCAGATCTCGTGGTTGATGTAGTCGATCACTTGCCGATCTCAAGATCGAGTAGACGATCCTTCCGGCGTTCCCGGCAGCTTCTGTGATCGGTCACGTCTTGAGTCGAAGCAGACCTTCCTCTCCCCGTTCTAGCGAGCAGCAGAGGTAGTAGATCTCTCCACAGAATCCCAGCAGCACGACGGCGTGGTGGTGGTGGTGGAGTAGAGAATTCTGCAGGGCTTTGCCTAAGCCAGAGCAGAGGGAAGGAGGAGGAGAGAGTCAACTCAAGATCTAGAGAATAGAAAGGGCAAGGGGGCTTGTGCCTCCACCCCTCTATTTAAAGGAGGGAGGCGCCATGGGGAGGTGGAGTCCTTGTAGGACTCCCCTCTCCCTTGGCCGGCGGATCAAGGAGGTGGGGGGAGAGTCCTACTCCCCCACGAATCCTTGTCTTGCCCCATAAGGATTCCTTGATCCTTTCTTGGTTTTCAAGTAAACTCCAAGAAATCTTCTAGAACCTTCTGGAACATTCCAAAACCTTCTAGAATCCCCATACAAATACTCTAGAACATTTCCTAACTTAGAAAATGATCCCCAATATATGAATCTTATTCTCTGGATAATTCCGGATCTCCTCGTGATGTCCCGGATCCAATCCGAGACTCCGAACAACATTCGGTCTCCAACACACATTCCATATCTACTTAAAACAACTTTGAACCTTAAGTGTGTCACCCTACGGTTCGTGAACATGTAGACATGATGGAGACACATCTCCGATCAATAACCATTAGCGGGATCTGGAGATCCATAACGGCTCCCACATACTCAACGATGACTTTGTGATCGATAGAACCATTAACATACGAAACCAATTCCCTTTGTCACGCGGTACTCTACTTATCCGAGGTTTGATCGTCGGTATCTCCATACCTAGTTCTACCTCGTTACTGATAAGTACTCTTTACTCGTTCCATGATATGTCATCCCTTGTGACCTAGTCACATGCTTGCAAGCTAACTAGATGACATTCCACCGAGAGGGCCCAGAGTATATCTATCCGTCATATGGATGGACAAATCCCAATCTTGGTCCATGCGCTTCAACACATACTTTTAGAATACCCAATGACACCTTTATAACCACCCAGTTATGAAGCGGTGTTTGATGTCATCAAAGTATCCATATGGTGATGGTGATTAACATAACCTCATGGTCGAAGGATTAGGTTACTATGCATTTGAAAGCTTGTAGCAAAATGAACTTAATGACTTGATCTTATGCTATGCTTACTATGGGTGTGTGTCCATCACATCATTCTCCTAATGATATGATCTTGTTATTAACGACATCTAATGTCTATGATCAGGAAACCATGATCATCCATTAATCAACAAGCTAGTTTTACAAGAGGCTTACTAGGGACTCTTTTATGTTTACAAAACACACAAGTATTAATGTTTCCGGTTAATACAATTTTAGCATGGGATGTAAACATTTATCATAAACATAAAGATATAATAATAACCACTTTATTATTGCCTCTTGGGCATATCTCCAACACCACCGCCACCATCTCCATGATCAGGGAGCAATCACTACACATAGTAGTGCTTGTCCAGGTTGGTCCTAAGCCAGAGCGCCTTGTGGTCCTCTGCCATCTGAACAAAGTCGTTGCTTGTAGCCTAGTTGTCGAAGAGGTGGTTGAGCACCACCATTAGAGCCTCAGGGATGAAGCCAGGGGAGCTCATAATGGTGTCGTAGAGAGCGGGCTTCTTCGTTTGCGGTACCAAAGTTCCCGGGCGAGTGCATCGCGGGACCTAAGTTGCCTGAAATTGCCGTATTTTGAAAAGTTGGGCTACCAAGTACCGAGAGGGGCCATTTCGAACATTCCGTGAAACCTCCCCTACCAAATCCAAACATTCCGTAAAACTGCACCGTGAAGTAGACGGCTGGGACCCTCATGTCAGTAATATGTATGTGACACGAGTGCCAACGCGGCAACCACATAGGCAAAACAAGGGACTAAAGGGGCTTGGTGCATTGACCAAATTCACAAATCCACTCCCTTCTTTCGGATGAACCCTAGCACCGGCAGCGTCGAAATCCCCCTCCAACCAGAATGATCCATTTGAGAATTTGACTTCCGGTGCCGGGTTGTGGTGCCTACTTGCTGATCCCGATCTCCAATGCTGAATGCCATGCTTGTCGTTGCGACGCTTTAGCCCGCCTCTACCACCGACGAGCTGAGCAGCATGAAGGATGGCAGATCCTATTGCCGAGGAAGAAGTACTTCTGGCTAATTGCGGGTGAGCTACTCTTCTCTTTGCTATTCGCACTATCTATAACTGCTAGCTAGCTATTGGCATTACAGAGATAGACCGAACCTAGAATTGTTTTCTAGCACAATGCTGACAAACAATTCTTATCTTTTGTCCCCAATTTTCTGTCAAGTAGGATCTCCGCTGAACCCAAATACACGGTTGTGCTCACTCTCTACAGCTACCACACTAAATTAGCAGATGGGAAGAGCACGTGGAATCAAACTCACAGTCTGAAGATTGAAGTAGCGCCTGCGCAGTTATGCACTATCCCTAGTATGGTTGCTGCTGTGCGTGAACATCTGATACATTGCAAATGTATCTATAATTTTTGATGCTCCATGCTTGGTTTTATCCACTTTCTTGTGTTTTGTCCACACTTTGGAGTACTTTTCATATGATTTCTTGGACTAACCTATTAACAAGAGCCATAGTGCCAGCTGCCTGTTTTCTGCTGTTTTTGGTTCCAGGAAAGTCAGAAAATGAATATTCTCGGAATTGGACGGGACAAAAGCCAAAGTGCCTATTTTTGTAGAAGACTCCAGAAGCCAGAATATGAGACGGAGGAGGGCCAGGGGCTGGCCACACACCCCTAGGCGCGGGCTGGGCCTGGCGTGGTGTGGTGGCCCCAGGCACCCCCTCGGTCTCCCTCTTCGCCTATAAGTAGCCTTCTAACCTAAAAACTTCGGGGGGTTCGACGTTTTTCCAGAAGGAGTTCCGCTCTGCCGCCACCACCAGATTCCACGAAACAGCACCATAAACTCCGTTCTGGCACCCTGCCGGGACGAGGAATTGGAGGAGATCATCACCATCATCATCACCATCGCTTCTCCATCGACCATCCATGTTTCCCCCATCTATGAGTGAGTAATCCCCCGCTGTAGGCTATGGGGATGGTAGGGATTGGATACGATCGTTCATGTAATGGCATCAGATTGTTAGGGCATGGTGCCTAGTATCTTTTATTAGTGCTTTATGACTTTGTTGCGACTTGTTGTACTTAATGCTTGTCACTAGGGCCCGAGTGCCATGATTTCAGATCTGAACATGTTATTGATTCATTATGATAGTATTGTTTTTGGTCTTATCTGCAAGTTGTATACACACGTTGTTGTCCGGAACCTATGGCCCCGAAGTGACAGAAATCGGGATAACCGGAAGGTAATGGCTTTGATGTGAGGATCACATGTGTTCACGGAGTGTTAATGCTTTGCTCCGGTGCTCTATTAAAAGGAGCACCTTAATTGCCAGTAGTTCCCTAGAGGCCCCGCTGCAAACGGGCTGGCAGGACAAAAGATGTTGTGCAAGTTCTCATTGCGAGCATGTATGACTATATATGGAACACATGCCTAGGATTATCTAGTACTTGGATGCTTTATCTTATTTATCTTCAATTGCCCTATGTTCTGATTGCTATGTGAATTGTCTTGTCCATGCAACGCCCGTCCATCCATCCCTATGCCTACCGCACTCGAATCCCACTATTTACTACTTTTGTTACTACTGTCTTTGCTTTACTACTGCTATTACTTTACTATTCCTACTACAAAACTGTTGTTACTGATAAACTGCTGTGAGCAAGATTGTTTCTAGGTGCAGTTGAATTGACAACTCAGTTGTTAAGGCTTATAAATATTCTTTGGCTCCCCTTGTGTCGAATCAATAAATTGGGTTTCACTTCCCTCGAAAATACTGCGATACACCCCCTATACTTGTGGGTCATCAAGACTATTTTCTGGCGCCGTTGTCGGGGAGCATAGCTTTATTTATCAAGTTCACTTGGATTCTCTATTGTTCGCTGCTATCCATCCGTCATGGGTAAGTCTCGTGATGGCAAGGTTCCTATTTTACCATCCACTACAAGAAGAGGTACGGTTCTAAACACCTTTGTTGCTCTTGATTCACCATCTATTATAAGTAAGCTCGTTACACCACCACATACACATGCTACACACACTGCTACTACTGCTGAATCTGAAACTTATGATGCTGCTTCTACTGTGCTTGATAAGAGTGGTTCATTAGGTCCTTTCCTAGATGCTACGATTGCTAGAACTATAGCTGGAAATACCGAAACTCCTAATGAAGACACTACCACACCTGTTAGCTCACCTGAGTCTAGTGAGAGTTATGATATTGAAGAAGATTATGTTGAGATGACCGATGAGTTTATTAAAGAATGTAAGAACACCCATGATAGGAGCGCTGCTAAGAGTCTCCTTGAGAGGCGTACTATTAGACCCAAATTATCTCCTGCTGCTAAGTTTGCTGCTTCTCCCATAAACATTATAGATAAAGATTATGATTTCTCTCTCGATCTATCTTACATAGCTATTGTCGAGAAAGAACCTTTTTGTGGGACTAAGAATGAAAGTGCGGTAGCACATATGAATGAACTTTCTACCATGAGTGGCTTGTTTTCTGATGATATTAAGATGCGTACTTACTTTGTTGCTAAGATTTTCCCTTTTCCTTTGAAAGGAGAAGCTAAAACTTGGTTTAGTAATTTACCTCCTGGATCTATTGATAGCCCTGAGTGCTTGATTAGTACTTTCCTGCAGAAATATTTTCCTCCCAGTGCTAGACATGCTATTTTGCAGGAACTTTTTGATTTCAAACAGGGAGAAAAAGAGGTATTGCCCGAATCTTGGGCGAGGTTTTGTGCTCTGATTCATGCACAGGCTGGAAGTCCTTTACCTAAGAATGAGCTTCTTGATATATTCTATAATGGACTAACCGAGGAATCTAGGACATACCTAGATAGTTGTGCTGATTGTGTTTTCAGGAATAGGACTCCAAAGGAAGCTGAGGAATTAATGGCTAAAATAAGCAAGAATTATGAAGATTGGACTCCTCCTAAACATGCTATACCTGAAGTAATTGTACCTGAACCATCTATTCCTGTGCCTATTCCAACATCAAAGAAGAGGGGAGTTATTGAATTAAACTATGAAGTGATGAAGGAAGCTAAGAAATGTCTTAAGGAGAAGGGAATTAAAGCTGCAGATGTCAAGAATTTACCTCCTATAGAAGAATTATGTAAGCCTATTCCCTACTCATCCACTATTGAGGTACACTCCCTCCAACACTTTGATGAAGGTGATATCCCTTACTTGAAACCTCCTGATCAATGCTTAGAAGAATTTGATATCTTTATTGTTAAGCAAGATAACTTTAATAAGAGGGTGCAAAATCATCTAATGGAAAACACTAGAACTATTGTTGAGTTGAAAGATATTGTGGAAAGAACCTCTAATGATGTTAAAACGATTGTTAAACACTTTCAAATGGTTCAAACTCAAATAGATCAACTCGTTAAAGTGCAAAACGACTTGCTAGTTAATGCTGCTAAAGAAAAACATGCTTATGAAATTAGAACTAGAAGTGGTGCTGCTACCCAGGATCCTCTATATCCTGAGGGGCATCCCAAAAGAATTGAGCAGGATTCTCAACAAGCTGAAAATAGTGGTTCTACTCGTAAGAAAAGGAAAAAGAAACATAAAACTTTGTAGAACCCTCTGAACCTGCTATAGATCCTAATAGTATATCTATCTCTGATGCTGAAACTGAAAGTGGTAATGAAGAAAATGTTGTTCCTAATGAAGAAAAAGTTGAAGAAGAACCTGAAAACCACACTAAGAATACTAAATACAACAAAGAAGATTTTATTGCTAAGAAACATGGTAGTGAAAGAGAACCTTGGGTCCAAAAACCTATGCCTTTCCCTGATAAGAAACACAAGTCAAAGGAAGATGAACACTATAATAAGTTTTGTGAGTGGATGAAGCCTTTATTCTTGCAAATTCCTTTGACTGATGCTATTAAATTGCCTCCTTACTCAAAGTATATGAAGGACATTGTCTCGAATAAAAGGAAGATCCCTAATGAAGAAATTTCTACTTTGCTTGCTAATTATTCCTTCAATGGTAAGGTTCCTAAGAAACTTGGAGACCCAGGGATTCCAACTATCCCTTGCTCTATTAAGAACAGTTATGTTAGAACTGCTTTATGTGATTTGGGAGCTGGAGTTAGTGTTATGCCTTTCTCTCTCTATAAGAGGCTTCAACTTGAACAATTAATACCGACTGATATATCTTTGCAAATGGATGCTAAATCTACCACTATTCCTGTGGGTATATGTGAGGATGTACCTGTTCAGGTGGCTCACAATTGCTTGATATTAACTGATTTTGTTGTGCTTGAAATGCCCGAAGATGATAATATGCTATTATTCTTGGGAGACCTTTTCTTAATACTGCAAGAGCTGTTATTAATTGTAATCAAGGAAAGGTGACCTTCAATGTTAATGACAAGGAACATACTGTCTATTCCCCAATAAGATTGAAAGGACTTATGGTTTGAATTCAATTGAACATGTTGAAGGCACTGAAGTTGGAGAAATATATTGTCCCATACCAAGTGAAAAATTTGAAACTATTATGATTGGGACCATTGCTATCAAGGTTGAGGTAACATAATCATTAGTGGAATACAAAGTTTTGTCTCATATGAAATTGTTTTGGTAGCAAGACCTGATCAACCTTGTTAACAAAAGTATTTAATTGAACAAAACAATGTTTTCACCATGATTATCTCTGCTTACTTCTATTCTATCCATTTTAGTTTTTGCTTATGCCTAACTTAAAGGCGTTAAAGAAAAGTACTTATTGGGAGATAACCCAAAAGTTTTAGATGAGCCTTGGAAGTTATTAATTCAGTAATGACTGCTCCTTATCCGTTTTATTTGCTTTTTGTGCCAAGAGTAACCTCTAATGAGAGAGATGTAATGATTGGGGAAGTTGCTGTCCCGAAACAGATTTCTGTGCTTTACCGTAAAAATTCGTGTAAAATCTCTGAACGTCTTTTTGAGGCGTGAATTTTTGTGCTTCTGCCCCAGGTTGTGATCTAACTTTCGTTAGATCAACACTTTTTGATTTGAGCAACAGAAGGTCTTCGAAAAAATTCGTCTTTACCTGCTGGTCTGTTTTGACAGATTTCTGCCATTTTCTGCATTTGCTTCTTGTTGGTTCCTTTTTGAGTTCTTTTGGGGAATTGAGATTTTTGAGGGAAGTGCTACAGTATATAGTGTTCTAATGGAAGTTTATTTGGTGTTAGAACTGAACCTTAAGACTTATTTATCTTGAGTGCACTAATGTTGCTAATAAAGATTGTGTGAAGTTTTGTATGAAGGAAAACTTTCAGGTGTATGGAAGGAATGAGTAATGAGATGAAGGATGGACTAAAGCTCAGCCTTGGGGATGCCACGCATGTCACCCCAAAAAATATCCAAGAAGTGCAAGCGTCAAAGCTTGGGGATGCCCAAGGTATCCCCCTCTTCATCAATAAAAATTCCAGGTTTCTTCCAAACGCTTCATTTTTATTGTTTCATGCATAGTTGTGTTTTTCTTGGAGCGTCTTCCTTTTCATTTTCGTTTTTTTAGTTTGCTTGGTTTGCTCAGTTTTCTGAATAAATTGATTGGACCCCCTCTTTCATGCATTGGTTTGCAATTAGTTTGGTTTGGTTTGAAAAAGAGTAGGAAAGTTCATGCTTATGTGGTAAAAAGAGCTCGTTCTTGACTGTGGCTATGCTTTGTCATGCCATGCTTGATATTGTTTTGGCTTTATGCTTAGTATTCTTTGCTGTAGCATGACTTGTTATAAACAATTGAGATTGCTTAATGTGCCTTGGATGAATCATGCGTTGTTTTAGCATATTAAAGCATAGTATAGTGGTATTCTCCTTTGATGCTTTATTTGGGTTGACTTGGCGCATGCTTACACCATGTTATGACTGTCACAAGTCACCATAGCCTTTATGATCCTTTAGTTTTCAACTTGTAGTATCACTTTATGCTTTGATCAATGATGTTTTGTCGCTCTGCATGATTATGGCCATTATTGCTCTCTTAGTTTGTCGCTCCCTTACTATTGCTAGCCTTCACTTACACTGAGTGTTTACTCATGTTTCCAACTCCCTTAAACCAAATATTGCCAAAGTTCCACCATACCTACCTATTAGCATCATTTGATACTTCTGTGCATATTCAATATGCCTTGTTTTCTTCCGAATAAAATGTTTGCTTGTTATGAGAAAGTTAGTTAGTAAAGCTCTCACGAACTTGATGGCACACTTTATTTCCTGCACTTAATAAACCTGAACCATTGTGAACTCTCCATGAAAGTTATATGCTTGCAAATTATAGGCTGGGGATTAGCAGAACCGTGCTGTCACGGGGAACGCTTTCAACACTTGTAAATATATACCCAGTTGATACCTTGCTCTTTTGTTTGCGGATGTCGTCGGTGTGAAATAAAAGGGGAGCTTGTAAGTCCATGGAGTTATGTATGTGTGTTAGAGAAATCCCTGGGCCGCTGGTCTAATCCATGCTGACATGGTGGAAACCTGCAGCGTAACCATAATGATATCTATGGAGCATTCTTCTTATAAAAAAAGGGAAAGATAGCTATTGAGAAAAAAAAGAGATTTATGAAAAGAGGAAAGAGAGAAAAAAGCACAATTTTCCCATGGTAAATAAGAAGATTGCTGAGATACTCATTGTCTGCTTGCCTTGTCATTTTGATATGGGGATTCTTCCGTATCATCGGGCAAGGGGTACCCCGTTGGCGGTTCTCAATGATACGCACATACTTACGATGACAAGAACTTACCGGTAACTAAAGTTGAGTAGCACGAGGAGCGGCCCTCGTACTCAAGGGACTTGGGATTTTCAGTTTATAGTCTGTCAAGCATATAACTCAGATTAGACCTCACTTTCACCTTAACCACATTAAAGATGCTTATGATAGGGGAAATGAGAGCTCAAAGCTAATGAGTACCATACTTTTAGCATTTGGAAGCCTTTCAAACTATTCAAAACCTTTTCATTTCCTTGTTGAGTATCCACACATTCTATGAGCACTTTCTTGAGAGCATAGTGGCCATTCTTAGTTCTATGTGCATTGTCCCAAGACTTGTTGATTGATGCATACCTTGATATTGCTTGTTTTAACCTATTTGTATCTAGTCACTCTTGTAAACTTTGAAGGTGTCCTATGCATTTATGTTTGCTACTCTATGAGGGACAAGATGAATGGCACTATGCTATGTTTTCTTTATGTGAAACAAACAAACGTCTTGCAAAGCATTGTTATTCATGCATATTTTGTTTCTGCCTTTTCATGTTGCAACATAGTTGCTATGTCTTATTGCTAGAACTTTGTCTTTCATGTTATGATTGAAGTACTATGATCCCAGCTTTGAATGTTTTACAAATACTTTGATCAAGTCTTTGATGGTGCATGTCACCTCAAAAATTATTCTTTCTTTTTATCACTTACGTACTCGAGGACGAGCAGGAGTTAAGCTTGGGGATGTTGATACATTGCAAATGTATCTATAATTTATGATGCTCCATGCTTGGTTTTATCCACTTTCTTGTGTTTTGTCCACACTTTGGAGTACTTTTCATATGATTTCTTGGACTAACCTATTAACAAGAGCCACAGTGCCAGCTGCCTGTTTTCTGCTATTTTTGGTTCCAGGAAAGTGAGAAAATGAATATTCTCGGAATTGGACGGGACAAAAGCCAAAGTGCCTATTTTTCCAGAAGACTCCAGGAGCCAGAATACGAGACGGAGGAGGGCCAGGGGCTGGCCACACCCCCTAGGCGCGGGCTGGGCCTGGCCGCGCCAGGGCATGGTGTGGTGGCCCCAGGCACCCCCTCGGTCTCCCTCTTCTCCTATAAGGAGCCTTCTGACCTAAAAACTTCAGGGGGTTCGACGTTTTTCCAGAAGGAGTTCCGCTCCACCGCCACCACCAGATTCCACGAAACAGCACAAGAAACTCCATTCTGGCACCCTACCGGGACGGGGAATTGGAGGAGATCATCACCATCGCTTCTCCATCGACCATCCATGTTTCCCCCATCTATGAGTGAGTAATCCCCCGCTGTAGGCTATGGGGATGGTAGGGATTGGATGAGATCGTTCATGTAATGGCGTCAGATTGTTAGGGCATGGTTCCTAGTATCTTTTATTAGTGCTTTATGACTTTGTTGCGACTTGTTGTGCTTAATGCTTGTCACTAGGGCCCGAGTGCCATGATTTCAGATCCGAACATGTTATTGATTCATTATGATAGTATTGTTTTTGGTATTATCTTCAAGTTGTATACACACATTGTTGTCCGGAACCTATGGCCCCGAAGTGACAGAAATCGGGATAACCGGAAGGGAATGGCTTTGATGTGAGGATCACATGTGTTCACGGAGTGTTAATGCTTTGCTCCGGTGCTCTATTAAAAGGAGCACCTTAATTGCCAGTAGTTCCCTAGAGGCCCCGCTGCAAACGGGCTGGCAGGACAAAAGATGTTGTGCAAGTTCTCATTGTGAGCACGTATGACTATATATGGAACACATGCCTAGGATTATCTAGTACTTGGATGCTTTATCTTATTTATCTGCAATTGCCCTATGTTCTGATTGCTATGTAAATTGTCGTGTCCATGCAACGCTCGTCCATCCATCCCTATGCCTACCGCACTCGAATTCCACTGTTTACTGCTTTTGTTACTACTGTCTTTGCTTTACTACTGCTGTTACTTTACTATTTCTACTACAAAACTGTTACTACTGATAAACTGTTGTGAGCAAGATTGTTTCCAGGTGCAGCTGAATTGACAACTCAGTTGTTAAGGCTGATAAATATTCTTTGGCTCCCCATGTGTCGAATCAATAAATTGTGTTTCACTTCCCTCGAAAATACTGCGATACACCCCATATACTTGTGGGTCATCAACATGCTGAAATGGGGCTAGAGCAGACTGCACGGTTCAGCTTCATGGATGAACGAGGCTTCATGGTTCCTATAGCGTGTGACAGTCAGCTAATTGGGTTGATGAAACAGTCTGTTGGGCTTCGTGTGGTTGTGCTGATTTGTAAAATACTGGATGTGGAAGCTCCTGCTACTGGGAGTCGCCCAACTATTATTGCACAGGGTGGTCTAACTCGAACCCCTGCTGTTGTTGAGCAAATTGTGGTTCCTCATCCGAGCCATGCTTCTATCAGGCAACATCCTCGAAGGAGTCCCCGTATTTCCGCTGTGCAAAACTCTGCACTAGAATCTGCTGGTACTTGTCATCCCCGTGGTGTTGCTGATCTGGCTGCTACTGACCCAATCCATGCCGCTGTTGGGCAAACTAAGGCTTCCGGAGGCTGCCCTGCTGTTGTTGCCAAGACCGCTGCCTTGTCTACTCCTCCTCCTCGAAACTGTGCTCAAGTTGTGTGAAACTCTGCTCTAGAAGCTGCTGGTACTGGTCGTCTCTGTGGTGTTGCTGCTCCGGCTATTGCTGACCCAATCCATGCTGCTATTGAGCAAACTAAGGCTCCCGGAGGCTGCCCCGATGTTGTTGCTAAGATCACCGCCTTGTCTGCTGCTCCTTCTCGAAACATGCTCAAGTTGTGCGAAACTCTACTCTGGAATCTGCTGGTACTGGTCGTCCCCGTGGTGTTGTTGCTCCGGCTGTTGCTGACCCAATCCATGCCGCTGTTGAGTAAACTAAGGCTTTCGGAGGCTGCCCTGCTATTGTTGCCAAGACCACTACCTTATCTGCTCCTCCTCCTCAAAACCTTGCTCAAGTTGTGCAAAACTCTGCTCTAGAATCTGCTGGTACTGGTCGTCCCCGTGGTGTTGCAGATCTGGCTGCTGCTGACCCAATCCATGCTGATGTTGAGCAAACAAAGGCTTCTAGTGGCTGCCCTGCTGTTGTTGCCAAGACTGCTACCTTGTATCCTCCTCAAACCCATGCTCAGGTTCAGCGAGCTGCTTGTCTGGAGCTAGCTCATGGCCTGGACTCTGCTAGCACTCGAAACACTGTTGTTCTGGGAACTGCTCCTGATCATCGATGTGGCGTGGC
The DNA here is from genome assembly GCA_023614405.1 of Avena insularis. Classification (NCBI taxonomy): domain Eukaryota; kingdom Viridiplantae; phylum Streptophyta; class Magnoliopsida; order Poales; family Poaceae; genus Avena; species Avena insularis. The sequence goes on from CM042684.1 coordinate 363,478,858, forward strand.
AGCAGCTGCTCCTATTATGGCTGATGTTAGCCGTGGCCCTGCCGGTCCACCAGGTATTGTAGCTCCCATTGCTAAGGGCCCTCGCCTTGCTCCTAGTCCTTTTACTTCCACCAAGGTTGCTCCAGCTAACGATGATGCTGGTGATGGCGAAGGTGGCATTGTGGCTGTGTCTGATGGTACCGCTCCACCTCTCGAACCTCTCGGAGGTTTCTATCCTGCAGAACCTGATGATGGCAAAGTAATCATTCGTATCGATGTCGAGGAGTATACTGTAAAATTAGATGATGGCATAGAAAAATTCTATGAGGAGTTCAATGTAATCCTTGGCAGATACGATTCTGAAGTGGTAGAGTTATCTAACCTGATGGCATTCTTACATGTGAAGGTGTTGTGGGGGTCCTCCCAGGTAGCACGTTTGTTATATTTTAGTAACAGGAGCAAAAAGGCTATAGAAGTGAAAGATACCAGGGATTTAATCGTACCGTTTACAAGGAAACATTATAGAGGTGAAGTGTACTTCCACTTGATAGTGCAAATGGTTGGAGAGGAATTGGATTTTGACATTAGAGATGATGGACTTGTAGAAGGCATGCGTGACCTGATCCATGGCATCACTGGAGCTAGTGCGACTGAGGGTAGCTTCAAATAGAGGAGAGTCATAAAGAGGAGCAGAAAGAGCATCCCCAGAAAGGGCACCCCGAAGAAGAACATCACCAAGGATACCACGCCAGAGAATAGGACACCCAAGAGTCGCACGAAAAAAGGCACCACACCGTAGAGTACACCCCTGAGATCCAGTCAAAATGCCACACCAAACGGTAGCAACAAAAATGCTAAGAGGGCTAGCATGGTGAACACTCCCAGGAGTGGTAGCAAAAAGGCGAAGATGGCCAGCACGGAGGCTACCACATCCAGTAGGAGCAGAAAAAAAAATGCTAATTTGGAGCGGAACACGCCGTTGAGGTTAGGCAATAATGCCAGCACGAAGGACAACACGCCCAATAGTAGCAGCAAAAGGGCTAATTTGGAGCGGAACACGCCGCTGAGGTCAGGCAATAATGCCAGCACAAAGGAGAACATGCCCAATAGTAGCAGCAAAAGGGCTAATTCTAAGAAGAACACGCCGCAGAGGTTAGGCAATAATGGTAGCACCCTGGAGCCAACACCCATGAGGGGAAGCAGGAAGGAGATCACACCCAAGAGCGACAGCAAAAAGCCTAGTTCGATGGGGAACGGAACGCAGATGTCAAGCCCTACAGATATCATCAGGAAGGAGGATGTACACAAGAAGAGCAAGAGTGTTCTGTACAGTCAAGATGAAATTGATTCTGACTGCTCTGTATCTACTGAAGTACCAGGGATGGGTGCAAACATAATACCACCCCATGTGGTTGCAGCAGAACCAACCGAGTGTCTTGGAGAAAACAGAGTTGCCGGTGAGGTAGATTGGGGCAATGTTTGATACATTGCAAATGTATCTATAATTTTTGATGTTCCATGCTTGGTTTTATCCACTTTCTTGTGTTTTGTTCCAACTTTGGAGTACTTTTCATATGATTTCTTGGACTAACCTATTAACAAGAGCCACAGTGCCTGCTGCCTATTTTCTGCTGTTTTTGGTTCGGAAAGTCGAAAATGAATATTCTCGAATTGGACCGGACAAAAGCCAAAGTGCCTATTTTTAGGAAGGGGTCAAGTGCGATCTGAGACGAGAGAGAGGGGCCAGCCACACCACTGGCCGCCAGGCCAGATCGCCCGCCAGGTGGTCTGGCCGACCCCAACACCCCCTCGGCCTCTCCTTCCGCCTATAAGTTTCCCTCAGGACGAAAACCCTAGGTACCCGATCAAAAATCCACGAAAGAGTCTGTAGCCGCTGTCATCTCCATCCCTAGACCGGGAGGGATGTGAAGCTCTTCCCAGCACCCTACCAGAGAGGGGAATTCACCCTGGAGGCCTTCTTCATCACCATGCAAGCCTCCGGTGTGATGCGTGAGTAGTTCATCCTTGGACTACGGATCCATGTAGTAGCTAGATGGCCAGTTTCTCGTCCTTTGTGCTTTCATGTTTAGATCTTGTGAGCTCCGTTCATGATCAAGATCATCTATTTGTAATTCATACATGTTGTGTTTGCGGGGATCCGATGAATATTGAGATGCGATTTCAGATTGATTATTGATTCTATCATGTCTTTTGTATTTGAGATCCTGCATGCTTTCCGTTGTTAGTAGCTATCTTGGCCAAGTAGATGCTAGCAACTCCAAGAGTTAGTATTTATGCTCGATAGTGGGTTCATGCCTCTAGTAATCTGGGGAAGTGACATAAATCTCTAAGGTACTAGATTTGTTGTTGCTACTAGGGAGAAAACAACAATCCTTTGTTCATAGAACAATCGTATTGTTTACCTTACACGCAGTTTGTAAAGCAATAATCTGTTGCTTGCAACTTAATACTGGAGGGGGTTCGGATGATAACCTGAAGGTGGATTATTAGTCATAGATGCAGTTGGATGGCGGTCTATGTATTATGTTGTATTGCCCAATCAAGTCTCAAAGGAGTCAAGATGATTAGTATATGCATGTATTGCTTTCTCGGTGTTTGTCAATTGCCCCGCTGTAATTTGTTCACCCAGCATGTTATCTATCTAAGGAGAGCCACCTCTAGTGAACTATGGATCCCGGTCCTTGTCTTTTATATTCAATCTATAAACTGTTTCTGCTTTGTGTTTACTTTCTGCAAACTTTTACTTCTTTGCATTCGATACGTTTAATCTTTTGTTTTCTGCAAAACACGGTGAGATTGACAACCTCATCGCAAGTTGGGGACAAAGTTCTGTGGTTGTGTTGTGCAGGTCTCCACGTTGCTACTAGCACCGGTAGTGCGCCCTGCCAAAGCTCAGCTAGTAACACCTTTGGGGTGTTTCCTTGCTCCTACTGGTTCGATTAAACCTTGGTTTCATAACTGAGGGAAACTTGCTGCTGTGCTCATCATACCTTCCTCTTGGGGTTCCCAACAAGCTCTACATCAACCACGAGCCATCAACACTTTTCTGGGCGTCGTGCATTGAGCCATCAAGCATTTTTCTGGCGCTATTGCCAGGGAGTCAAGGACATCTTCACAAGGGGAGTCCCTCATAACCTATCTCTTTACTTTGTTATTTTTGTTTTGTTCTTCAAAAAACACAAAAAAAATTAGTTTTACTAGTTTGCTTTCTTATTTGAAAACCCAAAAAAATGACTACTCTTGAAAACACTAAGTTGTGTGACTTCACTAGCACCAACAACAATGATTTTATGAGCACTCCTATTGCTCCACCTGTGGCTGAAAATACTTTCTTTGAGATAAAACCTGCTTTGCTCAATCTTGTTATGAGAGAACAATTTTCTGGTATTGGTAATGAAGATGCTACTTCCCATCTAAATAACTTTGTTGAACTTTGTGAGATGCAAAAGCATAGGGATATAGATGGTGATATTATTAAACTGAAATTGTTTCCTTTCTCTTTGAGAGGAAAAGCTAAAGAATGGTTGAATTCCTTAACTAGGAATAGTATTGATTCTTGGACTAAGTGTAAAGATGCTTTTATTGGAAAATACTATCCTTCTGCTAAGATTATATCCATGAGAAGTGAAATAATGAAGTTTAAACAACTTGATAATGAGCATGTTGCTCAAGCTTGGGAAAGAATGAAATCTTTGGTAAAGAATTGTCCCACTCATGGACTGACTGCTTGGATGATCATCCAAACTTTTTATGCAGGATTGAACTATTCATCAAGGAACCTATTGGATTCAGCTGCTGGAGGTACCTTTATGACCATCACTTTGGGTGCTGCAACAAAACTATTGGATAATATGATGGTTAATTATTCTGAATGGCATACTAAGAGAGCTCCACAAGGTAAGAAGGTAAATTCTGTTGAAGAAACCTCCTCCTTGAGTGATAAGATTGATATCATTATGTCTATGCTTGTTAATGGGAAAGCCCATATTGATCCAAATAATGTTCCTTTAGCCTCTTTGGTTGCTCAAGAAGAGCAAGTTGATGTGAACTTCATAAGAAATAACAACTTTGGCAACAATGCTTATGGTAATAATGCTTATAGGAACAATTTTGGTAACAACAATTATAAGCCTTATCCTCCTAATGCTAAAAAGAAACTCATGCGGAGTCTTAATGATGTTCTTATTATGGCTAACGATTCCTATGTCCCCGTTGATTTCTATGTTTTGGATGTTGAATACAATGCTTCTTGTCCTATTACTTTGGGAAGACCTTTTCTTAGAACTGTTGGTGCCATCATTGATATGAAAGAAGGCACCATTAAATATCAACTCCCACTCAAGAAAGGTATAGAACACTTCCCTAAAAAGAGAGAAAAGATTTCTTTTGCTTCTCCTATGAAAACAAAATTTGGTCTTAATGCTTCTTCATTTGAGAACACTTGATTCTTTCTTTGCTTCTTATGCCTAACTTAAAGGCGTTAAAGAAAAGTACTTGATGGGAGATAACCCAAGAATTTTAGATGAGTCTTGGAAGTTATTACCTCTGTAATAACCTCTCCTTATCCTTTTTATTTGCTTTTTGTGCCAAGAGTAACCTCTAATGAGAGTGAAGTAATGATTGGGAAAGTTGCTGTCCCGAAACAGATTTCGGTGCTTCACCGTAAAAATTTCTGAGAGAGTTCTGTATGTCGGATTGAGATGTAATTTTTTGTGCTTCTGCCCCAGGTTGTTATCTAACTTTAGTTAGGTCAACACTTTTTTATTTGAGCAACAGAAGGTCTTCGAAAAAATTCGTCTTTACCTGCTGGTCTGTTTTGATAGATTTCTGCCATTTTTTGCATTTGCTTCTTGTTAGTTTCTTATTGAGTTCCTTTGGGGAATTGAGATTTTTTAGGGAAGTGCTACAGTAGCTAGTGTTCTAATGGAAGTTTATTTGGTGTTAGAACTGAACCTTGAGACATATTTATCTTAAGTGCACTAATGTTGCTAATGAGATTGTGTGAAGTTTTGTATGAAGGAAAATTTTCAGGTGTATGGAAGGAATGAGTAATGAGATGAAGGATGGACTAAAGCTCAGCCTTGGGGATGCCACGCATGTCACACCAAAAAATATCAAAGAAGTGCAAGCGTCAAAGCTTGGGGATGCCCAAGGTATCCCCCTCTTCATCAATAAAAATTCCAGGTTTCTTCCAAACGCTTCATTTTTATTGTTTCATGCATAATTGTGTTTTTCTTGGAGCGTCTTCCTTTTCGTTTTTTTTAGTTTGCTTGGTTTGCTCAGTTTTCTGAATAAATTTATTGGACCCCCTCTTTCATGCATTGGTTTGCAATTAGTTTGGTTTGGTTTGGAAAAGAGTAGGAAAGTTCATGCTTATGTGGTAAAAAGAGCTCGTTCTTGACTGTGGCTATGCTTTGTCATGCCATGCTTGATATTGTTTTGGCTTTATGCTTAGTATTCTTTGCTGTAGCATGACTTGTTATAAACAATTGAGATTTCTTAATGTGCCTTGGATGAATCATGCGTTGTTTTAGCATATTAAAGCATAGTATAGTGGTATTCTCCTTTGATGCTTTATTTGGGTTGACTTGGCGCATGCTTACACCATGTTATGACTGTCACAAGTCACCATAGCCTTTATGATCCTTTAGTTTTCAACTTGTAGTATCACTTTATGCTTTGATCAATGATGTTTTGTCGCTCTGCATGATTATGGCCATTATTGCTCTCTTAGTTTGTCGCTCCCAGTCTTTTGCTAGCCTCCACCACCAAGTATGAGTTCCACTCATGCATCCAACTCCTTAAACCAAGTTATTCCAAAGAGTCCACCATACCTACCTACTATCTTATGCTATTCCAAGTATATTCATGCTTTTGTCTACCTTTCACTTGTTATGAGAAAACTAGTGATTAAAGCTCTCACGAACTTGATGGCACACTTTACTTTTTTACCTCTAATAAACTTGAACTATTGGGTCCTTCTTTGTTGCGTATATGCTTGCGCTTTATAAGTTGAAGTTAGCAGAACCATGTTTCATGGGGAACGCTTTCAACATTGCACTTGTACTTTGTACCCCGTTGATATTATGTTATTTTGCTTACGGATCCCGGCGGTGTGAAATAAAAGTGGAACTTGTAAGATCATGGAGTTTGTATGTGTGTTAGAGAAACGCCTGGGCCGCTAGCCTAAGCCATGCCTAATCATGGTGGAAACTTGCAGCATCACCATAATGAGCACTCTATGAAGCATCCTCAATAAAAACCTATGCAAATAGCAAATAAAAAGATCGCTGAGATGCTCATTGTCTGCTTGCCTTGTCATTTTGATTATGGGAAAGCTCCCATATCATGTGCAAGGTACCAGTTATGGTTCTTAATGATACACATATACTTACAATGACAAGAGCTTACTCGTGACTGAAGTTGAGTAGCATGAGGATCGGTCTTCGTAAGTAAGAGGCATGAGATTTCGGTTTATAACTTGTCAAGCATATCCTCTTAGTTGTGTCACTTTAACCCTAATCACCTTCAAGATGCTTATGATAGGGGCAATGAGAGCTGAAAGCTATAAGTACCATAATTTTTGGAAGCTCTTTATGAGACTTGAATCCCTACTTCCTTTTACAACAAGTCTTTCTTCCACCATTATATTGAGTCTCCACCTTCTATCTTTATGCACCTACTTTGAGAGCATAGTGGCCATTCTTAGTTCTATGTGCATTGTCCCAAGATTAGTTGATTGATGCATAACTTGATATTGTTTGTTTGAAATTATTGTATCTAGTCACTCTTATGAAATTTGAAGGCGTCCTATGCATTTATATTTGCTACTCTATTGAGGGACAAGCTGAATACTATTATGGTATGTTTTCTTTATGTGAAACAAACAAACGTCTTGCAAAGCATTGTTATTCATGAACCTTTTGTTTGTGCCTTTTCATGTTGCATCATAGTTTCTTTGCTTATTGCTAGAACTTTGTGTTTCATGTTATGATTGAAGTACTATGATCCCAGCTTTGAATGTTTTGCAAATACTTTGATCAAGTCTTTGATGGTGCATGTCACCTCAAAAATTATTTCTTTTTATCACTTACCTACTCGAGGAATGACAGGAGTTAAGCTTGGGGATGTTGATACATTGCAAATGTATCTATAATTTTTGATGTTCCATGCTTGGTTTTATCCACTTTCTTGTGTTTTGTTCCAACTTTGGAGTACTTTTCATATGATTTCTTGGAATAACCTATTAACAAGAGCCACAGTGCCAGCTGCCTGTTTTCTGCTGTTTTTGGTTCCAGGAAAGTCAAAAAATGAATATTCTCGGAATTGGACGGGACAAAAGCCAAAGTGCCTATTTTTCCGGAAGGGATCAAGTGCTAGAATACGACACGGAGAGGGGCCAGGGGCCGGCGACACCACCTGGCTGCACGGCCAGGACTAGCCCGCGCCAGGGGGTGGTCTGGCCGACCCCAGCACCCCCTCGGCCTCTCCTTCCGCCTATAAGTTGTCCTCAGGACGAAAACCCTAGGTACCCGATCAAAAATCCACGGAAGAGTCTGTAGCCGCCGTCATCTGCATCCCTAGATCGGGAGGGATGTGAAGCTCTTCCCGGCACCCTGCATGGGGATTTCACCCTGGAGGCCTTCTTCATCACCATGCAAGCCTTCGGTGTGATGCGTGAGTAGTTCATCCTTGGACTACGGATCCATGTAGTAGCTAGATGGCTGGTTTCTCCTCCTTTGCGCTTTCATGTTTAGATCTTGTGAGCTCCGTTCATGATCAAGATCATCTATTTGTAATTCATACATGTTGTGTTTGCGGGGATCCGATGAATATTGAGATGCTATTTCAGATTGATTATTGATTCTATCATGTCTTTTGTATTTGAGATCCTGCATGCTTTCCGTTGTTAGTAGCTATCTTGGCCAAGTAGATGCTAGCAACTCCAAGAGTTAGTATTTATGCTCGATAGTGGGTTCATGCCTCTAGTAATCTGGGGAAGTGACATAAATCTCTAAGGTACTAGATTTGCTGTTGCTACTAGGGAGAAAACAACAATCCTTTGTTCATAGAACAATTGTATTGTTTACCTTACATGATTAAGAAAGCAATAATCTGTTGCTTGCAACTTAATACTAGAGGGGGTTCGGATGATAACCTGAAGGTGGATTATTAGTCATAGATGCAGTTGGATGGCGGTCTATGTATTTTGTTGTATTGCCCAATCAAGTCTCAAAGGAGTCAAGATGATTAGTATATACATGTATTGCTTTCTCAGTGTTTGTCAATTGCCCCGCTGTAATTTGTTCACCTAGCATGTTATCTATCTAAGGAGAGCCACCTCTAGTGAACTATGGATCCTGGTCCTTGTCTTTTATATTCAATCTATAAACTGTTTCTGCTTTGTGTTTACTTTCTGCAAACTTTTACTTCTTTCCATTCGATACATTTAATCCTTTGTTTTCCGGAAAACACGGTGAGATTGACAACATCATCGCAAGTTGGGGACAAAGTTCTGTGGTTGTGTTGTGTAGGTCTCCACATTGCTACTAGCACCGGTAGTGCGCCCTGCCAAAGCTCAGCTAGTAACACCTTTGGGGTGTTTCCTTGCTCCTACTGGTTCGATTAAACCTTGGTTTCATAACTGAGGGAAACTTGCTGTTGTGCTCATCATACCTTCCTCTTGGGGTTCCCAACGAGCTCTACATCAACCACGAGCCATCAACACTTTTCTGGGCGCCGTGCATTGAGCCATCAATGTTCCGGTCCATCCGGGTGGAGATGATGGTGCAGCCTCACCCATGGGAGTCAATATGATGTGTGCAGTACTAGGCATTAGAGACGATGGCCAAGATTCTGAATCATATGAAGAAGGCACTGTAGAGGATCAAGAATCTGGTGATGATGAAATAGATGAGGAACTTAACAACGAGGCTGGTATTCCAGTCGATGATTTGGGTGTTGAAGTAGAAGAAATGAAACATGACCATGAGTATCCTATAATTTCGGTCGGCACTGAGTTCAGGAGCATGCATGAGTTCAGGACATTGTTTTGGCATTTTTGTATCAAGGGGGAGTTCGACGTTTATCGACTAAAGAACACTGCCTAGAGGTATGAGGCCATTTGCATGTTAACGTGCATGAATGGACGGGTCGAGGTACATTGTCCATGGAGGATCACAGCAAGAGCCTTACCTGCGTCAAAGACAATTAGGGTACTGGGGCAATGAATGCAGCAAACCATTAGAACTTTCTCTCTTTTCACTCTATAAATACAATTGTTGTGCGATATCTTTCTGGCAACTAGTCGACTCCGCTTATCTTTTAAATGAATCTGTGTTGCAGGTGAACAAAATGGGCCCTCCACACATGTGTCTGACAAGCAGCTAACTGAAATCCTCAATGGCTGATACGGAGTGGGTGGCTATACAAGCTATGTCCATACTAAAGGATAACCCTAAGGAGACCGCGAAGAATATTCAGACTAGCCTCGGTTCTAAATACAACATTGTCCTACCGTATTACACGGTTTGGAAAGGTAAAGATAAAGCTCTAGGGTGTCTTGCACGAGGATTGGACCAATAGCTTCAGGATGTTGTAGAACTTCAAGGCGGAGGTACAAGCTAGGTGTCCGGGGAGTGTTGTGGAGATTGACACCGAATCGGTACGTGGTAAATATATTTCAAAAGATTTTTCATGGTGCTTAAACCTTGCATCCAAGGATTCAAGGATGGCTGTAGGCCATATCTGAGTGTAGACAACACTGTCCTAACTGGTAAATGGAAAGGCTGCCTGCCATCTACCACATCACTTGATGGTCTGTTGGATGTTCGGTGGCATTCGGACTGTTTGAAATGTAAAGCAGAGGAAACGGGTAGTGCGAACATCACCATCCCTAACTAGCAAAGGGGAAAGGCTACCTGCCATCTACCACAACACTTGATGGTCACAACTGGATGTTCCCAGTGGCATTTGGGCTATTTGAAACAAAAACGGGGGGAACCTGGGTCTGTTTTATGAGGCAGCTCAGGAGATCAATTGGCCACATGGATCCATTGGCTATATCCACAGATGCATGCAAAGGGCTGATGAATGCAGTGAAGGAGGTGTTCCCGCGAGCTGAAGGTAGAGAATGCCATGCCCATATGATGCTCAACTTGTACTCACAGTATGCAAGCAGCGTATTTCGTTACATGTTTCCTGCTACTAGAGCTTACAAACCTAGTAGCAGCGAATATTTCATGAGCAAGATTTTTGCAGAAGCCCCTGAACTTCCAGAGTACTTCGCCATCCATCATTCGCAGCTATGGAAGAGGAGTCAATTCAACCCTGACATCAAAGTTGATTACATAAACAACAACCTTGCGAAATGCCTGAATAACTGGGTGAAGGACATAAAAGTGCGTCATGTTCATATCTTGATGGACATCATACATGGTATGATCATGAGGCTATTAAATATAAGGAGAGAGATTGGTAGGAGACTTAGAGGACATATGCTACCTCCAGTTGTACAGCAACTGCACAAGAGAAGCTGAGGACTTGCTCATCTTAAGGTTCTCATGTCAACCAGTAGTAGCTGTGAGGTGGTCGATATGTCCAAGAGTGGCAAAAGGGATGTTGTGAACATCCAGCTGCGAGAATGCACCTTCTTAGAGTGACGGCATACCGGGAAACCTTGCGACCACACATTGGCCTTCTTGGTGAAGAAAAGAATTCTACCACATTTGGATCAGTATTTGTCAAACTACTACTCTATGGAAAAGTTCAGAGCTACGTACGCTGGATCCATCGAGCCATGTACAGAACCATCTCAGTGGCCTCAAGTCCAGCTGACTTTCGAGCTTTGCCAGCCAGTTACAAAAAGGGGCAGAGGAAGACCTCAGGTGAATAGGTTTAAGAATTTTCTCGAGAAGAAGGGTTCGGCTTTCTGTACTACCAAGAAGGGCAAAAACAGATGCAAGACCTTCCATATTATAGGCCATAGAGCAGCGGGTTGTCCCCTTAATGCTCCCAAACCTAGGTGTGAGATGGTACATTCACAAAAAATTGTTTACAGTCTGTAGATATGAGGTAGTAATCCATGTACTGTTTTTTAACAGGAAGCGCATGGTAAGAAACAAGACAGCCGACTCAATGATTTTGCTGCGGGAAGAGAACCAAAACGAGTGGAGTGATGATGCTGGACAAGATTCTGGTGCTGATTGGCCTGACTTCCCTCGACCCGGAGATGCAGAGTACGTGAAGGTAAGAAAATTGACACCCAGGAAGAGGAAGAAGGCAGGAAATGAAGAAACCAGTGGACATGAAGGCAAGAGGAAGAAAGTTGGCACCCAAGGAGAGAAGGAAGGCTATTAGTGTAGAAGCCTAATAATGTATTGAACTTGAACCTATATATGTAGTTCGGTTAAACTCTGTAGCTATGTGCATGGAACTTGTCGGGCGAAACAATCTGCCTCCCGTACTCGGAGTAAAATGTATCGCGACTTGAGGATTGGATATGGCCGAGGCCACTAGTTGAATCCGAAATTGTGACTGTGCCACTACTATCTGAACAATCGCACCACCAGGACTGTGATAGCTGAGTGGTTAAGGAGTCTCCAAAATCGATGGGTGTTAGTGGCATAGACATGAATTATTTATAGGCGCTTAATAAATCCCTACTATTGGCATTACACTTATTATAAGATTCTGAGCTGAAAAACAAGTTATAAGTTGGCTGCTACACTCCACGAAGTAGCAACTTATTTCAGCTGCTGGACAATGACATGGAAACATAAACTACAAAGGCAACAGATAATGCCCAGATAATGAGGAAATTATTTTCACTATCTGGCCTAATCTTGAGCCTGTCTGTCTCACCACCTCCCTACTCATGCCTCCCATACACCTGGCGAAGCTCCCGTATCTCTCGATCCAATGCACGAATCTCCTCTTTATTGTCCCACACAGCATCACGCAGATCCTGAACAAGCTCTTTGTGAAAACCTGTTAGTGGATTTTCGATCCACACAAACTTTTCATAGCCAATTCCCCTTCCTTCCTATTAAGTAGATCGAAGGAAACAAAAAAAGGAATTACATTACGCTTTCCGGATCTGGGTTACCATTGTACCTATAGTAGGAACTTACCGCTCTAATATTGTAGTTGCTGAATTTTCCTGCAGTATTTTTGTCGGTCCATGAAATCCATCTTGGCATCTTCTCACCGCACAAACACAACATATCCGGGTAGTAATCATAGGGCGCCCTCTGGTAACTAATGGGGGAACCCGCCTAACGGCGTTGAGCCGACCCTGATTCCGCCCAAGACGAACTGCATGAGCGAGGGGAGCGAGGGCAGAGGAAAGAGTAGCCTTTGGATGTCAGGGTAGTGGCGCGATGAAGCGTGATTTATCCCCACTTAATAACTCAGGCAGAATCCTACCGTCCACATTCGGCTGACAGGTGGGGGACCTAGCGTGCGGACGTGTCAACCAAACCTCGCGCCTTCGCGGTTCAAAGGCCTCTCGCGCGCATTGGACAATTATTTTTGGCACCTTGCCCACGTACATATCACTGGGAGGCCTTGCTCAGGAACCAGACATGCCTGGCCCACACTCTTACTCCCTCGGAACTTGTCATGGCTCGCGCCGGCAGATCCATCCACTCCACCGCTCCCGGTCAGGCTCACCGCGACCGATCCACCCGAAGATCCTACTGTCGCAGTATCAAATGGCCATGGTTTCTTGAGCTGAGCGACGACGCTATCTCTCCGAGCTTGGCCCCTCCTACTTGTAGAAGGACTGGTGCGGCATCGAGCTCGAGCAGGAGCCTCCACGCGTGATGGGGCTCGGTCCACGCCAACCCCGTCCCCTTCGTCATTGTCGATTCCAATGGGGAGGATGACGGGGACGAAGCTGTGCAGAACGCCATTATTTCCTCCTTGGCGAAGGGCAAGCCACGGGCGGGAGCGGATGTCACTGTGAAGGGCACGGCGGTGTCACCAATGAGGTGGACTCCACTGAAAGCACTATGATGTGGGTTTAGATGTTGTTTAGGATGGTTGCAATTTTGGTTGTGTTTAGTGCGAGTACAATTATTCTAATGGGTTGTCGAGCTATATTGAGAAATATGTGCAATAGCAGCGCGTAAGTGCTTCCACTTTAGAAATTGTGTCTTTGCCATTTGCATGTTGCATTATCAACGTAGATTACATGTAAACAATCCAGCGAAAATCAGATTACAACCATCAGATGGTAGTGGCAGGATGGAAGAGAAGTGGGGACAGTGGCTTCGAGGGAAAGGAAGAGAAGTAAGGGGGACGTGACACTGGAAGGTGGGCCCATGGAACACATGACACTGACATGCGGGATCACGTGGTATTGCCAGCCTGTCGAGAGCAAGCGGACTTTGCAACATGACAACAACAAGCTGATTGGACCAATAACTCGTCGAACTATTAAGGAGTACTAAAAAACTACAACTGGGGTAAATTCGCACAACACGTATGCTCTACGCACCTGAGAAGCATCGCTTAAGTCTAATAGTAACGACATCATAAGTACTACATTTCCCTATCGGTCTTCTCGATATAAATATAGAAATGCATCTGCCTGTTAGGTCCAGCACCGACAAGGTACTGAGATGGCACACATAGGATCAACCTTAGGCCCGCATACTCCACCTCCCGTGGCGTCGGGTAGCTCGGTGCCTCGGCTAGCACAAGAATGCTATCGGACGAAGGCGGCTAGGCGTTCACCCACATGCGCACCGTGTATAGGAGCCAGGCGCACAAGACCGGCCTGATGCATACCGCACACATGAAGGTTGGCCCAGCTCTAGTTCCCGGAACACCGGCGGTGATGGTCAGGACGAAAATAGAGCCACCCCCTTGGAAAATTAGCCTACGGCGGGCCCAGTCAGTGAACGACACCTGCTCTTGGAGAAGTAGGGCGTGGCCGTACGAGATCCTAATCACTTCGATCAAGTGCTCCTCTGCAAGGTGGACGACGCGCTCTGCAGGCGGGCCGGTGTAGTTGCAGCCCGGCTCCATGCAGGAGCACGTGCCGTGAAGGCACACGAGCTCGTGGAGCGAGAGCTCGTGGTAGGAGTAATGGCGAAAGCATCCTGGGTGGGAGCACACGAGCGAGAACATCGCTATGAAGTTTCATGCGAACATCTCCAGATTCTTGGGCTGCAGTATCTGTCACATCTGGATTTCGTCGAGAAATCAGATAAAAGATCAGTAGTTAGATCGGTGAATAGCAGGAATATGTAAGATAAATTCAAAAGCTTGTAAAATGATTTCTTAGCATGAAGGTAGCGACTCGAGAATTAACGACTGTCGTCCAGGCACGGCACATGAAAGCTGGTGGCATCGTTCGGGCACGGTGACGTGTGGTGGATGAGGGGGGCTATGGAGTAGACGTGCTCACTCACGAGCTCTATGATATTACTAGTAGGCTATAGGGGATCGCTCTTATGAGGAACAACCTACTCGCGGACCACTCTTATGAGGAACCATCTTATTCATCCACGCGCCCCAATCGAACAGTCTGCAACAATTAGATCAGATAACTAGTTCTTCAGGCGGGGGCCTTCTAGAAGACGCGGTCTTATGTGATTTGTGAAAAGAACACACATGCAATGAATCTAGTGGATCCATATGTGGTTTGTGAAAATAACACACATGCAATGACATTGGTGGATCCATGTGTTTTATGAAAAGAACACACATGCAATGACTCTAGTGGATCCATATGTGGTTTGTGCAAAGAACACACATGCAATGACATTGGTAGATCCATGTGGTTTGTGGAAAAGAACACACATGCAATGACTATGGTGGATCCATATGTGGTTTGTGAAAAGACCACACATGAAATGACATTGGTGGATCCATGTGGTTTGCGGAAAAAACACACATGCAATGACTCTGGTGGATCCATATGTGGTTTGTGAAAAGAACACACATGCAATGACTCTAGTGATGGTTTATGAAAAGAACGTACATGCAATGACTCTAGTGGATCCATATGTGGTTTGTGAAAAGAACACACATGCAATGACTCTGGTGGATCCATATGTGGTTTGTGAAATGAACACACATGCAATGACTCTAGTGCTAGTTTCATGAAAAGAACACACATGCAATGACTCTGGTGGATCCATATGTGGTTTGTGAAATGAACACACATGCAATGACATTGGTAGATCCATGGGTTTCATGAAAAGAACACACATGCAATGACTCTGGTGTTGGTTTAGTGATAAGAACACACATGCAATGACTCTAGTGGCTCCACATGTGGTTTGTGAAAAGAACACACATGCAATGACTCTGGTCGATCTATATGTGGTTTGTGAAAAGAACACGCATGCCATGACTCTAGTGCTGGTTTATGAAAATAACACACATGCAATGACTCTAGTGGATCGATATGTGGTTCATGAAAACAACACACATGCAATGACTCTGGTGGATCCATGTGGTTTGTGGAAAAGAACATACATGCAATGACTCTAGTGCTGGTTTAGTCATAAGAACACACATGCAATTACTCTAGTGGATCCATATGTGGTTCATGAAAAGAACACACATGCAATGATTCTGGTGGATCCATATGTGGTTTGTGAAAAGAACACATATGCAATGACTCTAGTGCTAGTTTCATGAAAAGAACACACATGCAATGACTCTGGTGGATCCATATGTGGTTTGTGAAATGAACACACATGCAATGACATTTGTGGATCCATGGGTTTCATGAAAAGAACACACATGCAATGACTCTGGTGTTGGTTTAGTCTCTGGTGGATCCATATGTGGTTTGTGAAAATAACACACATGCAATGACATTGGTGGATCCATGTGGTTTGTGGAAAAGAACACACATGCAATGACTCTTGTGGATCCATATGTGGTTTGTGAAAAGAACACACATGTAATGACTCTAGTACTGGTTTATGAAAAAACATACATGCAATGACTCTAGTGGATCCATGTGTGGTTGATGAAAAGAACACACATGCAATGACTCTGGTGGATCCATATGTGGTTTGTGACAAGAACACACAAGCAATGACTTTATTGCTAGTTTCGTGAAAAGAACACACATGCAATGACTCTAGTGGATCCATATGTGGTTTATTAAAAGAACACACATGCAATGACTCTAGTGGATCCATATGTGGTTCATGAAAAGAACACACATGCACTGATTCTAGTGCTAGTTTCATGAAAAGAACACACATGCAATGACTCTAGTGCTAGTTTCATGAAAAGAACATACATGCAATGACTCTTGTGGATCCATATATGGTTTGTGAAATGAACACACATGGAATGACATTTGTGGATCCATGGGTTTCATGAAAATAACACACATGCAATGACTCTGGTGTTGGTTTAGTGATAAGAACACTCATGCACTGACTCTAGTGGATCCATATGTGGTTTGTGAAAATAACACACATGCAATGACATTGGTGGATCCATGTGGTTTGTGGAAAATAACACACATGCAATGACTCTGGTGGATCCATATGTGGTTTGTGAAAAGAACACACATGCAATGACTCTAGTGCTGGTTTATGAAAAGAACATACATGCAATGACTCTAGTGGATCCATATGTGGTTCATGAAAAGAACACACATGCAATGACTCTGGTGGATCCATATATGGTTTGTGAAAAGAACACACATGCAATGACTCTAGTGCTAGTTTCATGAAAAAGAACACACATGTAATGACTCTAGTGGATCCATATGTGGTTCATGAAATTAACACACATGCAATGACATTGGTGGATCCATGGGTTTCATGAAAAGAACCCCAATGCAATGACTCTGGTGTTGGTTTTGTGATAAGAACACACATGCAATGATTCTGGTGGATCCATGTGTGGTTTGTGAAAAGAACACACATGCAATGACATTGGTGGATCCATGTGTTTTATGAAAAGAACACACATGCAATGACTCTGGTGGATCCATATGTGGTTTGTGAAAAGAACATACATGCAATGACTCTAGTGGATCCATATGTTTCATGAAAAGAACATACATGCAATGACTCTGGTGGATCCATAGGTGGTTCGTGAAAAGAACACACATGCAATGACTCTGGTGGATCCATATTTGGTTCATGAAAAGAACACATATGCAATGACTCTGGTGGATCCATGTGGTTTGTGGAAAAGAAGACACATGCAATGACTCTAGTGCTGGTTTAGTGATAAAAACTGACTTTAGTGGATTCATATGTGGTTCATGAAACGAACACACATGCAATGACTCTGGTGGATCCATATGTGGTTTGTGAAAACAACACACATGCAATGACATTGGTGGATCCATGTGGTTTGTGGAAAAGAACACACATGCAATGACTCTGGTGGATCCATATGTGGTTCATGAAAAGAACACACATGCAATGACTCTAGTGGTGGTTTATGAAAAGAACATAAATGCATTGACTCTAGTGGATCCATTTGTAGTTTCTGAAAAGAACACACATGCGATGACTCTGGTGGATCCATATGTGGTTTGTGAAAAGAACACACACTAGTGGAAAAAGGGCCTCTAGTCCCGATTCATAAGGGCCATTGGTCCTGGTTCCCGAACCGGGACCAATCACTCTGGACTAATGCTGGTCCCAGTTCGCGCACGAACCGGGACCAATGGGTCTCCACGTGGGCGAGCGTGTGACGAGGGGGTGGATCATTGGTCCCGATTCGTGGAACAAATCGGGACCAATGGGTCTCCACGTGGGAGCACAAGAGACGAGCGGGGGTGGATCATTGGTCCCGGTTCTTGGCACGAACCGGGGTCGTTGGTCTATATGCCGCGGCAGGGTTTTGTGCCGCTATAGGATTTTCGGGCTATTTTTGTGCCACAACAGGGTTTTGTGCCACGGCAGGATTTTCGGGCTATTTTTGTGCCGCGTCAGTATTTTTTTATCAATTTAATGGTACTACACATATACAACAATAATGAAACCACGATATATATTACACATCATGCATGATCACAAATATATTATACACCGTCTCATCCGTCTTCTTGGTCGAAACATATTATAATTACAAACGATACTCTCACACGAATTTGATCTAATATACATCTTCTTTTTTACACTTCACTCTTCCAAATGAAGCGGGTAATAGTATTCTCCTTTCGGATCTATGACTTGTTCTAACAAGAATCCGACAATTTCCTCTTGAATTGCTTGCACGCGTTCTTGTGATAGAAGACCGTTCCGCATCCGTTCGATCTAATATAAAGAAAGGGATCAATATATATGAATGAAACTGAACACAATTGGTGGTAATAAAATAAAGTTGTGATTATTGTTTATCGTACTTCAATTTTTTTGATGTTCTGGTCTGCGCCCTTCTCTTTGGTCGTCTGGCAAATGAACTCGCAGACATAGTATCCACATAAGTTATTCCCGGCTTCCTGCCTCTAGCACTTTGCGAGAATAGAGTTCAATCAAAATAATAATTAAGCATGATAATGGTGGTATTGAAACTAGAATCAAAGAGATGCGTGGATCTAGCAAGTAGTACTTACAGCCAATGGTTGAAATGTAAGCTCTGGCTTCCAAACACCCCTAGTTTTGGCGGTGAACCATTTCCAAGCCTTCTGGAGGCATTCCTGCATGTCCGTCCACTTTTCTAATGGTGTACGTTTCGAGTCCAGAACTTTTACTACTCCGGTGTCAACAGCAATGATTAACAGAATATAATGGAAGTTGGACACACTAACAAAATATAACACGAGTCAATTATACGCTTAACATCGAGTAAGCGAAAATAGAATGTGTACAAGACAGTAACACTCACCCAGCGTTGTAAGGAAATATATTTCCCTTCTATTGCTGAAATGCTTCAACGCTTGTACCAAGTTGTCCTCTATCTCTTTGGGTTTTGTTTTTAGAGTAACTTCATGAACGAAATTGCAGTCAACAAACCCAAGGTCATAGATTTGTCCTTTGTTGCATTCGAGAATCTTCATTCTGCATATATAATTAGTATAGTGATGAGTAAGATTATACAAGCAACGAATGAGCTGAGCTAGAAAGACTTAATTACAGAAATTAATAATACTTATAAACAATAGGCACTAACGATAGTTTTGTCAAGGGCGTCTTGTTGGTAAAACTGAAATAATTCTGGAAATTCGATCAGTAGGAAGCCATCTCCATAACCGTAATGATGGTGTTTATATGCAGCATAGATCTAGTTTTTGGATTCAGCACAGGCTTGGATGTACCAGTTATGCAATCTTCGCATTTTTGTTGGTAGATCTTTGACTAACTCGGGTTTGATGAGAGGAACCCCGTACTGGTACACATATGCTGTTTCTTGGTACCCCTCGAACTCATCCATACGGCTCATGTGCTCAGTAATAGACAGTCCATATAATTGGGCCTTTTCTCCGTACAGTCGAACAAACTCCGGATCAATGTTCAGATCATGCCGCTCCTGGGCTCTCCACTCATTGGTATCGTACACTTTGAGTGGTTCGATCGATTGATTTTTCTGTTGTCCGATCTGGGCAACTTCTTTCCCGACTCTCCGCTCTTTTGCCTCAGCCGACTTGGTAATAGAGCGATTATAGTCTGATGTGAGTGCTATGGGTTGGTGAAGCTGAATCTTAAGCGCAGCTGCTTTGGCTTTATCTTTTGCCGTGACCGGGAAGAATGCCTCTATCGGCTTTTTCTTGTTAGCCATGTCAATCTTCCACTTTTCATAATGGGCAGCTGCGGCCACAGCAGTTTCCTCATTTGTCTTCTCGCAAGGTAGCTTCTTCATATTCTGATGAGGTACTTTTGGGAGGGGTGATAGCTTACGTTTCGGTGATTGGAACGTGCTCTTGCTGCTGCTGGTGGTGCTGCCCCTCTTAGTATACTTCTTCTTTTGTCTCTAAGGCTCAGGGGACGGAGACGGCTGAGACAGCGATGGAGACGGTTGCGCTGAGTGGTGAGGCGGTGGAGGCGACGGTTACGCTGGAGAATGGTGAGGTGGCGGCGAAGGTGGACTGCTGCTCTGAGGAGTGGGTGTCCTTGGCGGCACATAATTTGGAAGCATGATGCGCTCCTTTGGCCATAGAATAGTCCCCCTTTGGCTTCTCGTAGTTGAGTCAGCTCCATATCTTCCCGTGCAGGGTGGTCTAGCTTCAGCTCCTCAAAATCTTCATTCACCTCATCCACCGTGACAACAGCGTACCCTTTTGGAACCGGTCTGCAATGCCAAGTTGGGTTAGGCGCAATTGGTACCGCCATGCCGACCGCCGCCGTCACCCTTAAGTTCATAACCTACACCTTTAGCTCACAAGCTGTGGTCTCCGTGATATCATCCACTGGGTAGCGTTTAGGAGGAGATGTCGTCGGTGCATCATCATCAACATCATGGAGCTGCATGGAAGCAACGCTGCTTTTCTTATTCGATAGGGAGCCGGTACCCTCGAATGCAGCTTCTACCACGTGCCGCTGAGATTGGCCGCTAGTACCTTGCTGGCTAAGTCTGTCGAGTTGATCCTGGTGCCGCTTTAATGCTTCTTCTACATTATGCAGCCGATCTGCAGCGGCCGCTTTCTCAGCTGCCTCCCTTTCCTTTCTCCTCTGATGGCTTTTATTGGGATATCTCTTCATTTCCGGGGGGAAGGCAACCTTCCACGGCTTGGAGCCTGGTGTGCCTCGTGCTCGTCCGTCGTGGTCAGGATTTTTAAGGGCACGTGTGAGCTCGTCGTTCTCTCTATCGAGAACGAACCGTCCCACTGCAACATCATCTACTGCATTTCTAATATCGTCGATGGGCAGTAGGGGATCATCTTTGTGTTTCTGATTATATATTGCCCTCCCTTCTTTGTCCAACGTGCCCCCATGGCCGTAAAACTAGTTTCTCACCCGTGGTGTCCATGTTATGGCTCGTCCGATCCCGGCAGCTATGTAATTGACCTCAAGTGCATCCCACTTAGGCATGCAACCGGCATAGCCAGCATGCCCCATGTTATGATGGTATACTTTCTTAGCAGCGTTCTCCGTATTTATTCAGACCTTTCCTTAGCTTTATCCGATGTCTTGTACTTCACAAAATCCTCCCACTAGTGTCTTAACATAGCATAGCCGCCTTGAGTGAAATCCGGAGTCTTCTCTACCTTGACAAAGTTATTGTACAGTTTCTTCTTCCAGTTCTTGAATGCATCGGCCATATTGATGAGAGCAAACTTCTCGACTCTTTGCACAAGCTCCATTCTTGCTCTCTCCTCCTCATCTGGATTCACATCTGGCATCAGCAGGAGGAAATTAATCATGAGCTTGTCAAAAAGCTTATCTTTGGCGGTGTCGCCGACATACGGGACTCCACCGCCGCTTGGCCGATTCCATTCTTGAACGGTGATCGGGATGTAGTCCCTCGCAAGAACTCCGCATTGCTTGACAACTTTTCTTGCGACATCGACGGGAGCTTGCGGTTCACCATCTACACCGACCACGTCGATCCTATACCTCACAGTGTCATCCACCTTTTTTGTTGGGCCTCGTTTCGTTCTTATGGAAGAAGTTCTTGATCTAGAGGGCTAAAAGAAGAAAGAGTGTTAATATATGCATCTATATATATAGACAACAACATTTTAATTACAAAAATACATATATACACCTCGCCGGTGTTTGCGAGATTTAAGGTTCTGCTGGAGCTGTCGCCTTCTCCCTTATCGGCTTCTCCCCTATCCCAGGCTTCGGCTTCTACCTCACCGGAGCCGTCTCCTTGGTTGAGAGACTCATCTCCCTGATCGGAATCATTCAGAAACTCACTGGTGACATCGATATCGATATCTTCATTTTCGCAGATCATTCCTTGGAGGATGTTTTCCTGATGTTCTGGAATCATAGTATCTTTATGTGTTGGATCCATAGTATCTGCAAAGATGATGTTCTGGAATTACATATTAAGTTTATGACAAGAAAGGGGAAACAACAATCAACACATGGCATCGATGCAATGCTCAAGCAAGGATGATGATATGACAAGTTAAATAGAGTTGAAATGTAACCCTAATGCATGCTTGGCAATTTAAGTGGGAACCGAAGGGTCCAAATCCTAGTACAGGAGAGACCCCGAAATCACCTACTAGGGGTTGATTTCATTCTCTGATTAAACTTGTAACTAAAGTTGTTGAACAATGCATGGTTATGAGTCTATTATGTAGATCTCATTTTTCTGAACATTTTGATATATTATACATATTTTTCTAACTTAGAAATAATTAGTTATTGAATTTATAAGATTAAACTCTTTTTTGAAATTATTTAAACAATTATTAAACTTTTACTACATCATTATGACGTCAGCTCGGGGTGGGGGTTTGTTTTTCTCCACGGCTAAACTAGCCACAGAGACTGACGCGAGGGGCCCAAGCCACCTCAGATGCCACGCTGGCGGGGCTTGGTCAGCGCCCACATCAAGCACACGCGACGCCACGTCGACACCACAGTGGCGCCACGTAGCCTCGCCGGCGAACTGCCAGGCGGTGGTGGAAGAAGGCGAAGAATAGCGCGGGGGGTGACGCGACTAGGACCGTTCGAACCAGCGTGATGCGGGCTACCTAAAACGGGCTGCGCCGCTACGGGAGGTGCGCCAGAGCAAGGGGTTTGATGGTGGCCGCCGGCGGCAGGTGCTCGTGGGGAGGACGATACAGTGAGGGAGGGAGACGTAGGAGTGGTGCTGGAGCACCAGTGGCTCACTAGGAGGCCGATGGAGGGTGCGGTGAGGCCGGAGGAGGCAGGGTGCTGCCGGAATTAGTGGAGAACGCGGCGGCTGGAGTCGGGGATGGTGGGGTCGATTGCAGCGATGGAATCCTTGCTCGCTTTCATGGGCGTCCGGACGACGGCGACAATGGCGCCGGCTGACGGCGTCGACAGCGTGAAGCGGCCGCTCTGGATTTGGGCAGCCTGACGGCGTGATTTTGCTCCGCCGCAAATTTTCCTTAGCCGCGCGTCGATGTGCTCTATGATTTGGGGGAGTTGGGGAGGAGGAAGGGCCAGGGCTGTTAACTGTACAGGCCTTTGGTCCCGGTTCGTCCCACCAACCGGGACCAAAGGATCAACGGTCCCGGTTGGTGTGACGAACCGGGACCAATGGTCTGGCCTTTGGTCCCGGTTCGTCCCACCAACCGGGACCAATGGCATGTTGATCAGCGCGCGCACCCAGGATCATCGGTCCTGGTTGGTGGGACGAACCGGGATCGTTGACCCGTTTTTCAGATTTTGGCAAACCTTTTGGTCTTCCCGCCATTTTCAAATTTGTTTTCTTCTTTAATTAATAAGATGTTTCAATTTAAGATGATTATTTATTTGGAATTTCAAAAAACTTTTAACAGGAAAAGTGCTTCAATTTAAATAACTAATCAAAAACCATTTTCTGTTTTCAAATATTTTTATTTGAACTATACAATTTTACTATTTTCAATTAAAATTGCATTACAAAATATTTATTGCTTAATTTGGAATTTCAAAAAACTTTCAACAGGAAAAGTGCTTCTATTTAAATAAATAATAAAAAACCATTTTCTGTTTTCAAATATTTTTATTTGAACTATACAATTTTACTATTTTCAATTAAAATTGCATTAACAAATATTTATTACATAATTTGGAATTTCAAAAAACTTTTAACAGGAAAAGTGCTTCAATTTAAATAACTAATCAAAACCCATTTTCTGTTTTCAAATATTTTTATTTGGACTATATAATTTTACTATTTTCAATTAAAATTTGCATTAACAAAATATTGAACTACAAGTACATGATATAATTGCAACCACCAAATTAAAGTTTGGCATTGGTACCAACCCATTTTTCAAAAATACTACACCACCTTATATGGACAATTTCCCAACCGATGTATCTGGAACCTTTCAGTCCATCCCTCATGAAAAAGACAAATTCCTGCCGAATCGGCAGGAGGTTGCCAAGATTTGAACTACAAGTACATGATATAATGCTTGTGAATTAAAAAAAAATCATTTATAGGTTCACAACATGCTATTTCATCAGAGGTCTACTTCAAGTTCAGCGAGGCTCAGCCCCGGGATAAGAAGCTTCGTGCCCGCCGTTGTGAATATAGTTTGAAACGGGCATAAGAAATTCAAAGATGATTCAAACAATGTGAAACCTTCGCGTGGTGTCATATTATGTGTCACAGTTGCAAGGAAAAATATTGAACTTGAAAAATTGCAAACATCATAAAAAATCCTTCACAAAATGACCTATCATGTTCGAGGTTTCATGGCATTTAGGTCAAACCACCAATGTTATGGCTAGAATCAGGGCATAGTTTGTGATAATGTGCCCATATTGTGCACACCTGTGCATCTGGGGATGGCTTACGATGTTGCAGGAGGAAGTTTTCCTTTTCGACACACGATAAAGCCAATTTCCATTTTTGAGGTGCCGAAATCGGGGTGTTCTGTGAAGCAACCACCAAATTAAAGTTTGGCATTGGTACCAACCCATTTTTCAAAAATACTAGACCACCTTATATGGACAATTTCCCAACCGGTGTATCTGGAACCTTTCCGTCCATCCCTCATGAAAAAGATAAATTCCTGCCAAATCGGTAGGAGGTTGCCAAGATTTGAACTACAAGTACATGATATAATGCTTGTGAATTTAAAAAAAATCATTTATAGGTTCACAACATGCTATTTCATCAGAGATCCATTTCAAGTTCAGCGAGGCTCAGCCCCGGGCTAAGAAGCTTCATGCCCGCCGTTTTGAATATAGTTTGAAACGGGCATAAGAAATTCAAAAATGATCCAAACAATGTGAAACCTTCGCGTGGTGTCATATTATGTGTCACAGTTGCAAGGAAAAATATTGAACTTGAAAAATTGCAAACATCATAAAAAATCCTTCACAAAATGACCTATCATGTTCGAGGTTTCATGGCATTTAGGTTAAACCACCAATGTTATGGCTAGAATCAGGGCATAGTTTGTGATAATGTGCCCATATTGTGCACACATGTGTATCTTGGGATGGCTTATGATGTTGCAGGAGGAAGTTTTCCTTTTCGACGCACGAAAAAGCCAATTTCCATTTTTGAGGTGCCGAAATCGGGGTGTTCTGTGAAGCAACGACCAAATTAAAGTTTGGCATTGGTAGCAACCCATTTTTCAAAAATACTAGACCAACTTATATGGATAATTTCCCAATCGGTGTATCTAGAACCTTTCCGTCTATCCCTCATGAAAAGACAAATTCCTGCCGAATCGGTAGGAGGTTGCCAAGATTTGAACTACAAGTACATGATATAATGCTTGTGAATTTTAAAAAAAATCATTTTTAGGTTCACAACATGCTATTTCATCAGAGATCCACTTCAAGTTCAGCGAGGCTCAGCCCCGGGCTAAGAAGCTTCATGCCCGCCGTTTTGAACATAGTTTGAAACGGGCATAAGAAATTCAAAAATGATCCAAACAATGTGAAACCTTCGCGTGGTGTCATATTATGTGTCACTGTTGCAAGGAAAAATATTGAACTTCAAAAATTGCAAACATCATAAAAAATCCTTCACAAAATGACCTATCATGTTCGAGGTTTCATGGCATTTAGGTCAAACCACCAATGTTATAGCTAGAATCAGGGCATAGTTTGTGATAATGTGCCCATATCGTGCACACCTGTGCATCTTGGGATGTCTTACGATGTTGCAGGAGGAAGTTTTCCTTTTCGACGCACGAAAAAGCCAATTTCCATTTTTGAGGTGCCGAAATCAGGGTGTTCTGTGAAGCAACCACCAAATTAAAGTTTGGCATTGGTACCAACCCATTTTTCAAAAATACTAGACCACCTTATATGGACAATTTCCCAACCGGTGTATCTAGAACCTTTCCGTCCATCCCTCATGAAAAAGACAAATTCCTGCCGAATCGGTAGGAGGTTGCCAAGATTTGAACTACAAGTACATGATATAATGCTTGTGAATTTTTTAAAAATCATTTATAGGTTCACAACATGCTATTTCATCAGAGGTCCACTTCAAGTTCAGCGAGGCTCAGCCCCGGGCTAAGAAGCTTCATGCCCGCCGTTTTGAATATAGTTTGAAACGGGCATAAGAAATTCAAAAATGATCCAAACAATGTGAAACCTTCGCATGGTGTCATATTATGTGTCACAGTTGCAAGGAAAAATATTGAACATAAAAAATTGCAAACATCATAAAAAATCCTTCACAAAATGACCTATCATGTTCGAGGTTTCATGGCATTTAGGTTAAACCACCAATGTTATGGCTAGAATCAGGGCATAGTTTGTGATAATGTGCCCATATTGTGCACACATGTGTATCTTGGGATGGCTTATGATGTTGCAGGAGGAAGTTTTCCTTTTCGACGCACGAAAAAGCCAATTTCCATTTTTGAGGTGCCGAAATCGGGGTGTTCTGTGAAGCAACCACCAAATTAAAGTTTGGCATTGGTACCAACCCATTTTTCAAAAATACTAGACCAACTTATATGGATAATTTCCCAATCGGTGTATCTGGAACCTTTCCGTCCATCCCTCATGAAAAAGACAAATTCCTGCCGAATTGGTAGGAGGTTGCCAAGATTTGAACTACAAGTACATGATATAATGCTTGTGAATTTTTAAAAAAATCATTTTTAGGTTCACAACATGCTATTTCATCAGAGATCCACTTCAAGTTCAGCGAGGCTCAGCCCCGGGCTAAGAAGCTTCATGCCCGCCATTTTGAATATAGTTTGAAACGGGCATAAGAAATTCAATAATGATCCAAACAATGTGAAACCTTCGCGTGGTGTCATATTATGTGTCACAGTTGCAAGGAAAAATATTGAACTTGAAAATTGCAAACATATAAAAAATCCTTCACAAAATAACCTATCATGTTCGAGGTTTCATGGCATTTAGGTCAAACCACCAATGTTATGGCTAGAATCAGGGCATAGTTTGTGATAATGTGCCCATATTGTGCACACATGTGCATCTTGGGATGGCTTACGATGTTGCAGGAGGAAGTTTTCCTTTTCGACGCACGGAAAAGCTAATTTCCATTTTTCGTGCGTGGGTGCAACTGAGACTAAAGCTTTAGTCCCGGCTGGTGGGTGCAACCGAGACTAAAGCTGCCGGTGGGATAAGGACGCATGGGTAACCTTTAGTCCCGGCTGGTGGGTGCAACTGAGACTAAAGCTGTCGGCGGGATAAGGACGTGTGGGTGGACGCACTGCTCGATGAGATAAAGCATGTAGCGCACGACGCCCTGTCGGAGGAACAAGACAAAGTAGAAGAGGTGTCGTGCCTATAAAAGGAGCATTGATACGCCATGGCAAGCAACTCAACAAGCCAACATAGGTAGAGAGAGTTTCATCCCCATGGATGGAGGGTTGGGAAATATCCCATGGCGGAGCTTCTCGAAGATGTCGTTGGTGCACACGCCCTATGACATCTTCGGAAGCTCCACCTCGGAAAAATTTCCCTGCAAGCCCGTGAAACACTCCATCTCCTCCAACAGTGTTGGGGAAAGGGTTGGGAAATCTCCCGTGGCGGAGCTTCTCGAAGATGTCGTTGGTGCACACGCCCTACGGCATCTTCGGAAGCTCCAGCTCGGAAAAATTTCCCTGCAAGCCCGTGAAAGACTCCATCTCCTCTAACAGTGTTGGGGAAATGGTTGGGAAATCTCCCGTGGCGGAGCTTCACAAAATGACCTATCATGTTCGAGGTTCTCATATAAAGTTTTCATACATCACATAAAGTTTCCATACATTACATAGATTTACATAGGGTTTAGGGTATGAATCCTTCGTCGCGTATGTCGATCCCTTGCCTATGATCGCTTCTTAGGCCATAACCATGGAGCATCTTCTTTGCTTAACGGGATGCTTGGGTCAGTTTTCACGGTGAAGGGCGGAATTTCATTAAACTTATCATAATATGCTGACATGTCTGTCTTGTCCTCGACTCCCACGATGTTTCTTTTCCCTGAAAGAACTATGTGACGCCTGGGCTCATCGTATGATGTATTTGTTTCCTTATTTTTTCTTTTTTCGGTCTAGAGGACATGTCCTTCACATAAAAAACCTGAGCCACATCATTGGCTAGGACGAATGGTTCGTCTCTGTAACCAAGATTCTTGAGATCCACTGTTGTCATTCCGTACAGCTGGTCTACCTTTACCCCTTCTCCATTCATGTTGACCCAACTGCACCGAAACAAAGGGACCTTAAAAGTAGGTCCATAGTCAAGTTCCCATATCTCCTATATGTAACCATAGTATGTGTCCTTTTTCCCATTCTCGCATGTTGCATCAAAGTGGACACCACTGTTTTGGTTGGTGCTCTTTTTATCTTGGGCAATCATGTAAAATGTATTCCCATTTATCTCGTACCCTTGGAAAGTCAATACAGTCGCAGATGGTGTCGCGGTCAACAAGTAGAGATGATCTCCAATAGTGGTGTCATTCATGAGATGTAATTGCAACCAAGTGCCGAAAGTCTCCATGTGATTTTCTTTAATCTAGTAGTCATCCTTCCCCGGGAACTTGGAGCGTACAACATTCATGTGTTCCTCGATATATGGAGCCACGAAGGTAGAACTTTGTAGAACTATGTAGTGTGCTTGATTCACAGAATGTCCGTCCCTAAATATCATTGTTTTCTTTCCTAGCGTGCCTTTTCCACTCAGTCTCCCCTCATACCGTGATTCAGGAACACTGATGCGCTCGACGATCGACGTAGAGCTCGTTGGGAACCCCAAGAGGAAGGTATGATGAGCACAGCAGCAAGTTTTCCCTCAGTTATGAAACCAAGGTTTAATCGAACTAGTAGGAGCAAGGAAATACCCCAAAGGTGTTACTAGCTGAGCTTTGGCAGGGCGCACTACCGGTGCTAGTAGCAACGTGGAGACCTACACAACACAACCACAAAACTTTGTCCCCAACTTGCGATGAGGTTGCCAATCTCACAGTGTTTTGCGGAAAACAAAGGATTAAACGTACCAAATGGAAAGAAGTAAAAGTTTGCAGAAAGTAAACACAAAGCAGTAAAGGATTGTAGATTGTATGTAAAGACAAAGGACCGGGATCCATAGTTCATTAGAGGTGGCTCTCCTTAGATAGATAACATGCTGGGTGAACAAATTACAGTGGGGCAATTGACAAACACTGAGAAAGCAATACATGCATATACTAATCATCTTGACTCCTTTGAGACTTGATTGGGCAATACAACATAATACATAGACCACCATCCAACTGCATCTATGACTAATAATCCACCTTCAGGTTATCATCCGAACCCTCCAAAGATTAAGTTGCAAGCAATGATTATTGCTTTACGAACTGCGTGTAAGGTAAACAATATGATTGTTCTATGAACAAAGGATTGTTGTTTTCTCCCTAGTAGCAACAGCACATCTAGTACCTTAGAGATTTCTATCACTTCCCCAGATTATCAGAGGCATGAACTCACTATCGAGCATAAATACTAACTCTTGGAGTTGCTAGCATCTATTTGGCCAAGATAGCTACTAACAACGGAAAGCATGCAAGATCACAAATGACAAAGACATGATAGAATCAATAATCAATCTGGAATGGCAACCCAATATCCATCGGATCCCCGCAAACACAACATATATGGATTACAAAAAGATGATCTTGATCATGAACGGAGCTCACAAGATCTAAACATGAAAGCACAAAGGAGGAGAAACCAGCCATCTAGCTACTACATGGATCCGTAGTCCAAGGATGAACTACTCATGCATCACACCGGAGGCTTGCATGGTGATGAAGAAGGCCTCCAAGGTGAATTCCCTCTCGGCGCAGGTGCCGGAAGAGCTTCAGATCCCTCCCGATCTAGGGATGGAGATGATGGCGGCTACAGACTCTTTCGTGGATTTTTTATCGGGTACTTAGGGTTTTCGTCCCGAGGGCAACTTATAGGCGGAAGGAGAGGCCGAGGGGGTGCCAGGAGCGGCCACACCACCCCCTGGCGCGGGCCAGGCCTGGCCGCGTGGCCAGGTGGTGTGGTGGCTCCCTAGCCCTTCTCCGTATCGTATTCTGGCACTTGATCCCTTCCAGAAAAATAGGCACTTTGGCTTTTGTCCCGTCCAATTTCGAGAATATTCATTTTCTGACTTTCCTGGAACCAAAAATAGCAGAAAACAGGCAGCTAGCACTATGGCTCTTGTTAATAGGTTAGTCCAAGAAATCATATGAAAAGTACTCCAGAGTTGGAACAAAACACAAGAAAGTGGATAAAACCAAGCATGGAACATCAAAAATTATAGATACATTTGCAATGTATCAACATCCCCAAGCTTAATTCCTGCTCGTCCTCGAGTAGGTAAGTGATAAAAAGAAAGAATAATTTTTGAGGTGACATGCACCATCAAAGACTTGATCAAAGTATTTGCAAAACATTCAAAGCTGGGATCATACTTCAATCATAGAATGAAAGACAAAGTTCTAGCAATAGGCAAAGAGACTATGATGCAACATGAAAAGTCACAAACAAAAGATTCATGAATAACAATGCTTTGCAAGACGTTTGTTTGTTTCACATAAAGAAAACATAGCATAATAGTATTCAGCTTGTCCCTCAATAGAGTAGCAAATATAAATGCATAGGACACCTTCAAAGTTCATAAGAGTGACTAGATACAAATAGTTTAAAACAAGCAATAACAAGTTATGCATCAATCAACTAGTCTTGGGACAATGCACATAGAACTAAGAATGGCCACTATGCTCTCAAAGTAGTGCACAAAGATAGAAGGTGGAGACTCAATATAATGGTGGAAGAAAGGCCTTTTGTAAAAGGAAGTAGGGATTCAAGTCTCATAAAGAGCTTCCAAAAATTATGGTACTTATAGCTTTCAACTCTCATTGCCCCTATCATAAGCATCTTGAAGGTGATTAAGGTTAAGGTGACACAACTAAGAGGATATGATTGACAAGTTATAAACCGAAATCGCATGCCCCTTACTTACGAAGACCGATCCTCATGCTACTCAACTTCAGTCACGAGTAAGCTCTTGTCATTGTAAGTATATGTGTATCATTAAGAATCGCCAATGGGGTACCCCTTGCACATGATACGGGAGCTTTCCCATAATCAAAATGACAAGGCAAGCAGACAATGAGCATCTCAGCGATCTTTTTATTTGCTATTTGCATAGGTTTTTATTGAGGATGCTTCATAGAGTGCTCATTATGGTGATGCTGCAAGTTTCCACCATGATTAGGCATGGCTTAGGCTAGCGGCCCAGGCGTTTCTCTAACACACATACAAACTCCATGATCTTACAAGTTCCATATTTCACATCGCCGGGATCCGTAAGCAAAAGAACATGATATCAACGGGGTACAAAGTACAAGTGCAATGTTGAAAGCGTTCCCCATGAAACATGGTTCTGCTAATTTCAACTTATAAAGCGCAAGCATATACGCAACAAAGAAGGACCCAATGGTTCAAGTTTATTAGAGGCAATAAAGTAAAGTGTGCCATCAAGTTCGTGAGAGCTTTAATCACTAGTTTTCTCATAACAAGTGAAAGGTAGACAAAAGCATGAATATACTTGGAATAGCATAAGCTAGTAGGTAGGTATGGTGGACTCTTTGGAAAAACTTGGTTTAGGGAGTTGGATGCATGAGTGGAACTCATACTTGGTGGTGGAGGCTAGCAAAAGACTGGGAGCGACAAACTAAGTGAGCAATAATGGCCATAATAATGCAGAGCAACAAAACATCATTGATCAAAGCATAAAGTGATACTACAAGTTGAAAACTAAAAGATCATAAAGGCTATGGTGACTTGTGACAGTCATAACATGGTGTGAGTATGTGCCAAGTCAACCCAAATAAAGCATCAAAGGAGAATACCACTATACTATGATTTAATATGCTAAAACAACGCATGATTCATCCAAGGCACATTGAGCAATCTCAATTGTGTATAACAATTCATGCTACAACAAAGAATACTAAGCATAAAGCCAAAACAATATCAAGCATGGCATGACAAAGCATAGCCACAGTAAAAAACGAGCTCTTTTTACCACATAAGCATGAACTTTCCTACTCTTTTCCAAACCAAACCAATGTATGAAAGAAGGGGTCCAACCAACTTATTCAGAAACTAAGGAAACCAAGCAAACTAAAAACCAAAACGAAAACGAAAAGGAAGACGCTCCAAGAACAACACAACTGTGCATGAAACAATAAAAATTAAGCGTTTGGAAGAAACCTGGGATTTTTATTGATGAAGAAGGGGATGCCTTGGGCATCCCCAAGCTTTGACGCTTGTACTTCTTGGATATTTCTTGGGGTGACATGCGTGGAATCCCCAAGCTTGAGCTTTATTCCATCCTTCATCTCATTACTCATTCCTTCCATACACCTGAAAATTTTCCTTCATACAAAACTTCACACAATCTTTATTAGCAACATTAGTGCACTCAAGATAAATAAGTCTTAAGGTTCAGTTATAACACCAAATAAACTTCCATTAGAATACTACCTACTGTAGAACTTCCCTCAAAAAGCTCAATTCCCCAAAAGAACTCAAAAAGGAACCCACAAAAAGCAAATGCAGAAAATGGCAGAAATCTGTCAAAACAGACCAGCAGGTAAAGACAAATTTTTACGAAGACCTTTTGTTGCTCAAATCAAAAAGTGTTGAACTAACGAAAGTTGGATAACAACCTAGGGCAGAAGCACAAAACATTACAGCTCAATCCGACGTACAAAGATCTCTCAGGAATTTTTACGGTGAAGCACAGAAATCTGTTTCGGGACAGCAACTTTCCCAATCATTACTTTACTCTCATTAGAGGTTACTCTTGGCACAAAAAGCAAATAAAAAGGATAAGGAGCGGTTATTACTGAGGTAATAACTTCCAAGACTCATCTAAAACTCTTGGGTTATCTCCCAACAAGTACTTTTCTTTAACGCCTTTAAGTTAGGCATAAGAACCAAAGAAAGAATCAAGTGTTCTCAAATGAAGAAGCATTAAGACCAAATTTTGTTTTCATAGGAGAAGAAAAAGAAATCTTTTCTCTCTTTTTAGGGAAGTGTTCTATACCTTTCTTGAGTGGGATTTGATATTTAATGGTGCCTTCTTTCATATCAATGATGGCACCAACAGTTCTAAGAAAAGGTCTTCCCAAAGTAATAGGACAAGAAGCATTGTATTCAACATCCAAAACATAGAAATCAACGGGGACATAGGAATCGTTAGCCATAATAAGAACATCATTAAGACTCCCCATGAGTTTCTTTTTAGCATTATCATCAAGTGGGACATTCAAATAGCATTCTTCAAGATGAGGCAAATCAAGCATATCATAAATCCTTCTAGGCATAATAGAAACACTACTATCAAGATCACACAAAGCTTTGAAATCAAAGTCATTCACTTTCATATTAATGATGGGTTCCCAACCATCTTCTTGCTTAATAGAAATAGAAGCTTTATGTTTCATCTTTTCTTCTTTATTTTTTATGAGATCATCAGTAATGTGTTTTGTAAAAGCCATGTTCATAGCACTAGCATTAGGACTTTTAGCAAGCTTTTGTAGGAACTTAATAACTTCAGAGATGTTGCAACCATCAAGATCAAAATCAACTTTATCATCTAAAGTAGTAGAACTATTACTAGCCTCAACACTAGTGGTGGTAATAGTAGAAACACTAATGTTTCTAGCAATTTCATCTTATCTTTCCCACTTAGCATGTAATTCAGCTAATAGTCTAACATTTTCATCAATTCTTACTTGTATAGCATTAGTGGCTGCAAAGGGATTCTCATTAGTCTCAGGTTTAGCAGCCATTTTATTAATCAATGAAGATTGAGCTTAAGATAGAGATGATATATTTCTTTCAGCATTAGAGAGTTTCAATTGTAAACCAGGAATTTCCCTATTTAGATTCTCAAGTTGATGGCTAATGTTCTTCAAAATGATAGATTGTTCCTCCATAGTTTTAGTAAATAGCTTATTCTTGTCATATTGCATTTGCATGAAGTTTTTAGTGGCTCTTTCAACTTCTAAAATTCTTCCTTCACTAGGTAATTCAGATTTACCATTATAGCCATAGGTAGTATTAGGAGGATAAGGCTTATAATTTTTGTTACCAAAATTGTTCCTATAAGCATTATTGCCATAAGAATTGTTGCCAAAGTTGTTATTTCTTATGAAGTTCACATCAACTTGCTCTTCTTGAGCACCCAAAGAAGCTAAAGGAACATTATTTGGATCAATATGGGCTTTCCCATTAACAAGCATAGACATAATAATATCAATCTTATCACTCAAGGAGGAGGTTTCCTCAACATAATTTACCTTCTTACCTTGTGGAGCTCTCTCAGTATGCCATTCAGAATAATTAACCATCATATTGTCTAGAAATTTTGTTGCAACACCCAAAGTGATGGTCATAAAGGTACCTCCAGCAGCTGAATCCAATAGGTTCCTTGAAGAATAGTTCAATCCTGCATAAAAAGTTTGGATGATTATCCAAGCAAATACCCATGAGTGGGACAATTCTTTACCAAAGATTTCATTCTTTCCCAAGCTTGAGCAACATGCTCATTATCAAGTTGTTTAAACTTCATTATTTCACTTCTCATAGATATAATCTTAGCAGGAGGATAGTATTTTCCAATAAAAGCATCTTTGCATTTAGTCCAAGAATCAATACTATTCCTAGTTAAGGAATTCAACCACTCTTTAGCTTTTCCTCTCAAAGAGAAAGGAAACAATTTCAGCTTAATAATATCACCATCTATATCCCTATGCTTTTGCATCTCACAAAGTTCAACAAAGTTATTTAGATGGGAAGCAGCATCTTCATTACCAATACCAGAAAATTGTTCTCTCATAACAAGATTGAGCAAAGCAGGTTTTATCTCAAAGAACGTATTTTCAGCCACAGGTGGAGCAATAGGTGTGCTCATAAAATCATTGTTTTTGGTGCTAGTGAAGTCACACAACTTAGTGTTTTCAAGAGTAGTCATTTTTTTGGGTTTTCAAATAAGAAAGCAAACAAGTAAAACTAATTTTTTTGTGTTTTTGAAGAACAAAACAAGCAAACAAAGCAAAAAGAAACTAAACAAAACAAAAACAACAAAGTAAAGAGATTGGTTATGAGGGACTCCCCTTGTGAAGATGTCCTTGACTCCCTGGCAACGGCGCTAGAAAACGTCTTGATGCGCTCGACGATCGACGTAGAGCTCGTTGGGAACCCCAAGAGGAAGGTATGATGAGCACACCAGCAAGTTTCCCTCAGTTATGAAACCAAGGTTTAATCGAACCAGTAGGAGCAAGGAAACACCCCAAAGGTGTTGCTAGTTGAGCCTTGGCAACGCGCACTACCGGTGCTAGTAGCAACATGGAGACCTGCACAACACAACCACAGAACTTTGTCCCCAACTTGCGATGAGGTTGTCAATCTCACCGGTTTTGCTGAAAACAAAGGATTAAACGTATCGAATGGAAGGAAGTAAAAGTTTACAGAAAGTAAACACAAAGCAGTAAATAGTTTGTAGATTGTATGTAAAATAAAAGGACCAGGATCCATAGTTCACTAGAGGTGGCTCTCCTTAAGATAGATAACATGCTGGGTGAACAAATTACAGCGGGGCAATTGACAAACATCGAGAAAGCAATACATGCATATACTAATCATCTTGACTCCTTTGGAACTTGATTGGGAATTACAACATTATACATAGACCGCCATCCAACTGTATCCATGACTAATAATCCACCTTCAGGTTATGATCTGAACCCCCTCCAGTATTAAGTTGCAAGCAACAGATTATTGCTTTACGAATTGCATGTAATGTAAACAATACAATTGTTCTATGAACAAAGGATTGTTGTTTTCTCCCTAGTAGCAACAACACATCTAGTACCTTAGAGATTTCTGTGACTTCCCCAGATTACCAGAGGCATGAACCCACTATCGAGCATA
Organism: Avena insularis; assembly: GCA_023614405.1. Taxonomy (NCBI): domain Eukaryota; kingdom Viridiplantae; phylum Streptophyta; class Magnoliopsida; order Poales; family Poaceae; genus Avena; species Avena insularis. The sequence goes on from CM042684.1 coordinate 363,514,841, forward strand.
AATACTAACTCTTGGAGTTGCTAGCATCTACTTGGCCAAGATAGCTACTAACAACGGAAAGCATGCAAGATCACAAATAACAAAGACATGATAGAATCAATAATCAATCTGAAATAGCATCTCAATATCCATCGGATCCCTGCAAACACAACATGTATGGATTACAAAAAGATGATCTTGATCATGAACGGAGCTCACAAGATCTAAACATGAAAGCACAAAGGAGGAGAAACCAGCCATCTAGCTACTACATGGATCCGTAGTCCAAGGATGAACTACTCACGCATCACACCGGAGGCTTGCATGGTGATGAAGAAGGCCTCCAGGGTGAATTCCCCTGTCCGGCAGGGTGCCGGGAAGAGCTTCAGATCCCTCCCGATCTAGGGATGGAGATGATGGCGGCTACATACTCTTTCGTGGATTTTTGATCAGGTACTTAGGGGTTTCGTCCCGAGGGCAACTTATAGGCAGAAGGAGAGGCCGAGGGGGTGTCGGGAGCAGCCATACCACCCTCTGGCGCGGGCCAGGCCTGACCGCGCGGCCAGGTGGTGTGGTGGCTCCCTAGCCCTTCTCCGTCTCGTATTCTGGCACTTGATCCCTTTCGGAAAAATAGGCACTTTGGCTTTTGTCCTGTCCAATTCCGAGAATATTCATTTTCTGACTTTCCTGGAACCAAAAACAACAGAAAAACAGTACCGCACTGTGGCTCTTGTTAATAGGTTAGTCCAAGAAATCATATGAAAAGTACTCCAAAGTTGGAACAAAACACAAGAAAGTGGATAAAACCAAGCATGGAACATCAAAAATTATACATACATTTCCAATGTATCAAACACCAATCGGCTTAAGGCCAGGAAGAAAGTCTACACAGAACCCAATGACCTCCTCTGTTCCATAGCCCTTGGAGATGCTTCCTTCTGGCCTAGCACGGTTATGAACATATTTCTTTAAGACTCCCATGAACCTCTCGAAGGGGAACATATTGTTCAGAAATACAAGACCGAGAATGGAAATCTCTTCGACTAGGTGAACTAAGAGATGCGTCATAATATCGAAGAAGGACGGGGGGAACACCAACTCAAAACTGACTAGACATTGGACCACATCCTTCTATAGCCTTTCTAGACTTTCTCGATCGATTACCTTCTGAGATATTGCATTGAGGAATGCACATAGCTTCACAATGGCTAATCGAACATTTTCCAGTAGAAGCCCCCTCAGTGCAACCGGAAGCAACTATGTCATAATCACGTGGCAATCATGAGACTTCAGGTTCTGAAATTTTTCTCTGCCATATTTTTATTCCCTTTATATTTGACGAGAAGCCAGCCGGGACCTTGATATTATAAAGGACTTCAAAAAAGATTTCCTTCTTGGCTTTGGTAAGAGCGTAGCTGCTTCAGTATTCACGTCCTTTATCAGTATGCTTGTTGTATGGGTCTTGGATACATTGCTGGTCCTCCCATGCTTCTGGTGTATCTTTTGTCTTCCCATACATGCCCAGGAAGCCTAGAAGGTTCACGCAAATATTCTTCGTCACGTGCATCACGTCGATTGAAGAACGGGCCTCTAGATCTTTCCAATACTCAAGCTCCCAAAATATAGATTTCTTTTTCCACATGGCCGTGTGTCCGGTAATGGGGTCTTTCGGAACAGATTGACCGCCAGGACCCTTTCCAAAGATTACTTCTAGGTCCTTCACCATACCAAATACATCAACACCTTTAGGGAGCTTAGGCTTCTTCCGGTAATCTGCCTCACCGTTGAAATGCTTGCCTTTCTTTCTTACTTGATGATTGGTCGGAAGAAATTTACGACACCCCAGGTACACAACCTTCTTACATTTATCCAAATATGTACCTTTAGTCTTATCTAAGTAGTGTGTGCATGCATTGTATCCCTTGTTTGACTGTCCTGAAATGTTACTAAGAGCAGGCCAATCATTGATGGTTACAAACAACAACGCTCGTAGGTCAAATGGCTCCTATTTGTGCTCATCCCACACCTTTACACCTGGTTCTGCCCACAACTGCAAAATTTCATCGACTAATGGACTTAGGTACATATCAATGTCGTTGCCGGGTTGCTTCGATACTTGTATGAGTACTGGCATCATAATGAACTTCCGCTTCATGCACAACCAAGGAGGAAGGTTGTAGATACATAGAGTCACTGGCCAGGTGTTGTGACTATAGCTCTGCTCCCCAAAAGGATTCATGCCATCTGTACTTAGACCAAACCATAAGTTCCTCGCGTCACCTGCAAAGTTCGAGTACTTTCTCTCGATGTTTCTCCACTACGACCCATCGGCGGGGTGTCTCAGTTTCCCGTCTTTCTTACGCTTGATACGTCCAAAACGTATCTACTTTCCCGAACACTTTTGCTATTGTTTCTCCACTAAACTTTTGTGATTTGAATGCAACTAACGCGGACTGACGCTGTTTTCAGCAGAATTGCCTTGGTGTCTACTTTTTGTGCAGAAAACCAACTATCAGGAAAAATCCCGGAAAATATGCCAAAAATCCTATTTCACCAGAAGACTCGGGGAGCTGAATACGAGAGAGAAGAGCCGGGTGGCCACACCACACAGTGGCACGGGCCAGAGCCGCCAGGTGGTGTGGGCCCCCCAGGCACCCCCTCGGTCTCTCTCTTCGCCTATAAGGAGTCTTCTGACCTAAAAACTTCGGGGGGGTTGACGTTTTTCTAGAAGGAGTTCTGCTCCGCCACCACCACCAGATTCCACGAAACAGCACCAGAAACTCCGTTCTGGCACCCTGTCGGGACGGGGAATTGGAGGAGATCATCGCCATCATCATCACCATCGCTTCTCCATCGACCATCCATGTTTCCCCCATCTATGAGTGAGTAATCCCCCGCTGTAGGCTATGGGGATGGTAGGGATTGGATGAGATCGTTCATGTAATGGCATCAGATTGTTAGGGCATGGTGCCTAGTATCTTTTATTAGTGCTTTATGACTTTGTTGCGACTTGTTATGCTTAATGCTTGTCACTAGGGCCCGAGTGCCATGATTTCAGATCTGAACATGTTATTGATTCATTATGATAGTATTGTTTTTGGTCTTATCTGCAAGTTGTATACACACGTTGTTGTCCGGAACCTATGGCCCCGAAGTGACAGAAATCGGGATAACTGGAAGGGAATGGCTTTGATGTGAGGATCACATGTGTTCACGGAGTGTTAATGCTTTGCTACGGTGCTCTATTAAAAGGAGCACCTTAATTGCCAGTAGTTCCCTAGAGGCCCCGCTGCAAACGGGCTGGCAGGACAAAAGATGTTGTGCAAGTTCTCATTGGGAGCACGTATGACTATATATGGAACACATGCCTAGGATTATCTAGTGCTTGGATGCTTTATCTTATTTATCTGCAATTGCCCTATGTTCTGATTGCTATGTGAATTGTCTTGTCCATGCAATGCCCGTCCATCCATCCCTATGCCTACCGCACTCGAATCCCACTGTTTACTGCTTTTGTTACTACTATCTTTGCTTTTGTGACTACTATTACTTTACTATTCCTACTACAAAACTGTTGCTACTGATAAACTGCTGTGAGCAAGATTGTTTCCAGGTGCAGCTGAATTGACAACTCAGTTGTTAAGGCTGATAAATATTCTTTGGCTCCCCTTGTGTCGAATCAATAAATTGGGTTTCACTTCCCTCGAAAAGACTGCGATACACCCCCTATACTTGTGGGTCATCAAGACTATTTTCTGGCGCCGTTGCCAGCGAGCATAGGTTTATTTATCAAGATCACTTGGATTCTCTATTGTTCGCTGCTATCCATCCATCATGGGTAAGTCTCGTGATGGCAAGGTTCCTATTTTACCATCCACTACAAGAAGAGGTACGGTTCTGAACACCTCTGTTGCTCTTGATTCACCGTTTGTTTTGAGTAAGTTCCTTACACCACCACATACACATGCTACACAATCGCTACTACCGCTGAATCTGAAATTTCGATGCTTATGATGTCGCTTCTCATGCTTGATAAGAGTGGTTCATTAGGTCCTTTCCTAGATGCTATGATTGCTAGAACTATAGTTGGAAATATCGAAACTCCTAATGAAGACACTACCACACCTGTTAGCTCACCTGAGTCTAGTGAGAGTTATGATATTGAAGATGGTTATGTTGAGATAACCGATGAGTTTGTTAAAGAATGTAAGAACACCCATGATAGGAGCGCTGCTAAGAGTCTCCTTGAGAGGCGTACTATTAGACCCAAATTGTCTCCTGATGCTAAGTTTGCTGCTTCTCCCATAAACATTATAGAGAAGATTATGATTTGTCTCTCGATCTATCTTACATAGCTATTGTCGAGAAAGAACCTTTTTGTGGGACTAAGAATGAAAGTGTGGTAGCACATATGAATGAACTTTCTACCATGAGTGGCTTGTTTTCTGATGATATTAAGATGCGTACTTACTTTGTTGCTAAGATTTTTCCCTTTTCACTGAAAGGAGAAGCTAAAACTTGGTTTAGTAATTTATCTCCTGGATATATTGATAGCCCTGAGTGCTTGATTAGTACTTTCCTGCAGAAATCTTTTCCTCCCAGTGCTAGACATGCTATTTTGCAGGAACTTTTTAGTTTTAAACAGGGAGTAAAAGAGGTATTGCCCGAATCTTGGGCAAGGTTTTGTGCTTTGATTCATGCACGGGCTGGAAGTCCATTACCTAAGAATGAGCTTCTTGATATATTTTATAATGGACTAATAGAAGAATCGAGGACATACCTAGATAGTTGTGCTGATTGTGTTTTCAGGAATAGGACTCCTAAGGAAGCTGAGGAATTAATGGATAAAATAAGTAAGAACTATGAAGATTGGACTCCTCCTAAACAGGCTATACCTGAAGTAATTGTACGTGAACCATCTATTCCGGTGCCTATTCCAACATCAAAGAAGAGGGGAGTTATTGAGTTAAATGATGAAGTGATGAAGGAAGCTAAGAAATGTCTTAAGGAGAAGGGAATTAAAGCTGTAGATGTCAAGAATTTACCTCCTATAGAAGAATTATGTAAGCCTATTCCCTACTCATCACTATTGAGGTACACTCTCTCCAACACTTTGATGAAGGTGATATCCCTTACTCTAAACCTCCTGATCAATGCTTAGAAGAATTTGCTATCTTTATTGTTAAGCAAGATAACTTTAATAAAAGGGTGCAAAATCATCTAATGGAAAACACTAGAGCTATTGTTGAGTTGAAAGATATTGTGGAAAGAACCTCTAATGATGTTAAAACGATTGTTAAACACTTTCAAATGGTTCAAACTCAAATAGATCAACTCGTTAAAGTGCAAAACGACTTGCTAGTTAATGCTGCTAAAGAAAAACATGCTTATGAAATTAGAACTGGAAGTGGTGCTGCTACCCAGGATCCTCTATATCCTGAGGGGCATCCCAAAAGAATTGAGCAGGATTCTCAACAAGCTGAAAATAGTGGTCCTACTCGTAAGAAAAGGAAAAAGAAACATAAAACTTTGTAGAACCCTCTGAACCTACTATAGATCCTAATAGTATATCTATCTCTGATGCTGAAACTAAAAGTGGTAATGAAGAAAATGTTGTTCCTAATGAAGAAAAAGTTGAAGAAGAACCTGAAAACCACACTAAGAATACTAAATACACCAAAGAAAATTTTATTGCTAAGAAACATGGTAGTGAAAGAGAACCTTGGGTCCAAAAACCTATGCCTTTCCCTGAACAAGTCAAAGGAAGATGAACACTATAATAAGTTTTGTGAGTGGATGAAGCCTTTATTCTTGGAAATTCCTTTGACTGATGCTATTAAATTGCCTCCTTACTCAAAGTATATGAAGGACATTGTCTCGAATAAAAGGAAGATCCCTAATGAAGAAATTTCTACTTTGCTTGCTAATTATTCCTTCAATGGTAAGGTTCCTAAGAAACTTGGAGACCCAGGGATTCCAACTATCCCTTGCTCTATTAAGAACAGTTATGTTAGAACTGCTTTATGTGATTTGGGAGCTGGAGTTAGTGTTATGCCTTTCTCTCTCTATAAGAGGCTTCAACTTGAACAATTAATACCGACTGATATATCTTTGCAAATGGATGCTAAATCTACCACTATTCCTGTGGGTATATGTGAGGATGTACCTGTTCAGGTGGCTCACAATTGCTTGATATTAACTGATTTTGTTGTGCTTGAAATGCCCGAAGATGATAATATGCTATTATTCTTGGGAGACCTTTTCTTAATACTGCAAGAGCTGTTATTAATTGTAATCAAGGAAAGGTGACCTTCAATGTTAATGACAAGGAACATACTGTCTATTTCCCCAAGAAGATTGAAAGGAATTATGGTTTGAATTCAATTGAACATGTTGAAGGCATTCAAGTTGGAGAAATATATTGTCCCATACAAAGAGAAAAATTTGAAACTATTATGATTGGGACCATTGCTATCAAGGTTGAGGTAACATAATCATTAGTGGAATACAAAGTTTTGTCTCATATGCAATTTTTTTGGTAACAAGACTTGATCAACCTTGTTAACAAAAGGATTCCATTGAACAAAACAATGTTTTCATTATGATTATCTCCGTTTATTTCTATCATTTGCATTTTAGTTTTTGCTTTCGTTTAGTTTTCTATTTGTTGTTAGTTGTTTGCATGTTAGAACTTCTGTAGTTCTAGACTTGTTTTTTCCTTGCATCATGTTTCCAAAAGAAAAAAAATCTTTCTGTCAGAAAAATCATTCTTCTATTTCTGAAAAATGCCCAAAAATAAAGTGTCTCGAAAAATTCCAGAAAATTCATATTAAATTTTTACGTGAAAAAAGGGGCAGAGGAGTACCTAGGAGGTACCGGGGGGCCCACCAGGCAGGCACAACACATGGTGGCGTGGCCAGCCTTGGGTGGCGCCATGCCCTGGTGTGGGCCACCCTTGCCCCCCCACTAACTCTCTCACCTGCCACTTTCTTCTCTCTCCCGAGTAAGCTCTAGTTCATATCTCAAAATCGCGTTCTTGCTGTGCTTGCTCTCGATTTTTTCGATCTCCTTGCTCAGCCCATCTTTCTTGCTGAAATTTGGAGCAATTGTTCCCTGGTATGTGACTCCTCCCCTTGTCCAAGTAGATTTGTGTTTAGTGGATTATATGTTGAGTTTTTTGCTGCTGTAGGTGACTGATTATGAGGGCTTGTAAGCTTGTTTGATGCTTAGAGATATATTTTTGATGCATGTTTAGGCTTCTTGCAAGTCCCTATGAGTAGAATCCTTCATTAAATTTACTTTGCAATCACTTGTTTAATAGGTGTTTAAATTTTAGAATACCAAGCATGAACAACCATACTTTTGGAGAGATATTTGAGAGTGATGCACCTAGGAGGTCGAGGCCCTCAAGAACAACCTCTCAGGCTAGGCCATCATACAATGAAGATCTCATTGCAACTCGTATTGGTAGTGAAAGGGATGATGGGGATGCTCACCCATCCTCTTTTCCTTGTTTTACCTTCTTACAAGCTACAGGTATTCTTGATGATTTCTTGTTACTGATTGAGAGGGTTGGTTTAACCTCATATATGCAAGACGAGAGTGCGCAATACGCTATGCTCACCAAAACTTTTGTAGGGAGCTTCACGTTTACTAACACACCCTATCAGTCTACTGTCTCTTTTAAAATCTATGATCTGCCCTTCACCATGCCTTTGGAGAGATTTTGCAGTATTGTAGGTGTGCGCATGATAGGGACCGTGAAGAAAATTCAAAGGCGACCCGCTGATTTGTTGGAGCTTTATCGAGGGGTGACCAATGATGATGACCGCGTGGCGCAGCGCGGAAAGATAAGAAATATCCAACTCCCTGCTCTTAGATACTTTGCATATTATCTTGCTACTAGCGTACTAGGTAGGGAGAACACAAGTAATATCTCCAACTATCATTTAGCATTCCTTGCTGCTGCGCTTAACAATGATACTCGGTACAATCTTGGCTCGCTTATTGCTCGCCGCCTAGCTACTAGGGGTCCTATCTATGGGGGCATCATTGCCTCGCGTATAGTCAATGCATTGGGTCTATCCGTGGATCCCTATGATGCTATGCTGGCACCATAGAGGCTTGACCTTGTTGCCTTGAAAACTCATCACTTTGTCACTGCTACCTCTGATTTGAACAATCTAGTATATAGGATGCTTTTCACTGACGGGGATGAAAGGGAGATCCTTTTGCCATAGGCCGCTTTGTTTAGTGTTCACAGGAGACTGTGGTCCCGCTCTAAGGAGGAGGTGGACGAGAAGCTTCGCTTGCTAGGTTTCCACGAGCAGCACCAGGAGGATGTGCCCTCCTATGATTACTCCGCGCATTACGGAGGGACGTACTCGAGTTTGCACCAGGATGAGGGGACCTCTTCGTCGTACCCGGGTGACACTTCATCCTGGCCAGCTTGGGATTGATACCCACTTAGGCCAAAAGCCTAAGCTTGGGGGGAGGTACGCCGACACCGCACTCATCTCCATATCATGTTTTGTTGGTACTTTGTATATTCATGTTTTCGTTCTCTTTTTAGTTTTCGTTCTTCTTTGCTTTTGCTTTCTAAAAACACAAAAAGACCAAAAATATTTCTGTTGTAAAACCTCTTTGGTTTGCTTCTTCTTTTTGCCTTGGTTTGCTTTTCCCTTTTTGCTTTGTTTGAACTATTCGAATTTGGGCGCTGGACCAATGGAGTTGGTTCGTGGCATGAACCGGGACCAATGCTCCGCAGAGCGCCACGTGTGCGTCGTGGGGGCTTTGGTCCTGGTTCATGCCACGAACCGGGACCAATGCTTAGAGATGAACCGGGACCAATGCCCAGGCAGCATGAACCGGGACCGGTGCCTGGCATTGGTCCCGATTATGGAAACGAACCGGGACCAATGGAATTTGGGCGCTGGACCAAAGGGCCTTTTTCTACCAGTGACACATGCAATGACTCTAGTGCTAGTTTATGAAAATAACACACATGCAATGACTCTAGTGGATCCATATGTGGTTCATGAAAAGAACACATATGCAATGACTCTAGTGGTTCCATGTGGTTTGTGGAAAAGAACACCCATGCAATGACTCTAGTGATGGTTTAGTGATAATAACACACATGCAATGACTCTACTGCTGGTTTATGAAAAGAACATACATGCACTGACTCTAGTGGATCCATATGTGGTTCATGAAAAGAACACACATGCAATCACTCTGGTGGATCCATATGTGGTTTGTGAAAAGAACACACATGCAATGGCTCTATTGCTACTTTCTTGAAAAGAACACACATGCAATGACTCTGGTGGATCGATATATGGTTTATGAAAAGAACACATACGCAATGACTCTGGTGGATCCATATGTGGTTCATGAAAAGAACACGCATGCAATGACTCTAGTGCTAGTTTCATGAAAAGAACACACATGCAATGACTCTGGTGGATCCATATGTGATTTGTGAAATGAACACACATGCAATGACATTTGTGGATCCATGGGTTTCATGAAAAGAACACACATGCAATGACTCTGGTGTTGGTTTAGTGATAAGAACACTCATGCAATGACTCTGGTGGATCCATATGTGGCTTGTGAAAAGAACACACATGCAATGACAAGGTGGATTCATGTGGTTTGTGGAAAAGAAAACACATGCAATGACTCTGGTGGATCCATATGTGGTTTGTGAAAAGAACACACATGCAATGACTCTATTGCTACTTTCTTGAAAAGAACACACATGCAATGACTCTGGTGGATCCATCTGTGGTTTATGAAAAGAACACACACGCAATGACTCTTGTGGATCCATATGTGGTTCATGAAAACAACAAACATGCAATGACTCTAGTGCTAGTTTGATGAAAAGAACACACATGCAATGACTCTGGTGGCTCCATATGTGGTTCATGCAATGAACACACATGCAACGACATAGGTGGATCCATGGGTTTCATGAAAAGAATACAGATGCAATGACTCTGGTGTTGGTTTAGTGATAAGAACACACATGCAATGACTCTGGTGGATCCATATGTGGTTTATGAAAAGAACACACATGCAATGACATTGGTGGATCCATGTGTTTTATGAAAAGAACACACATGCAATGACTCTGGTGGATCCATATGTGGTTTGTGAAAAGAACATACATGCAATGACTCTAGTGGATCCATATGTTTCATGAAAAGAACATACATGCAATGACTCCGGTGGATCCATAGGTGGTTCGTGAAAAGAACACACATGCAATGACTCTGGTGGATCCATACGTGGTTTATTAAAAGAACACACATGCAGTGACTCTGTTGCTACTTTCGTGAAAAGAACACGCATGCAATGACTCTGGTGGATCCATATGTCGTTTATGAAAAGAACACACGCGCAATGACTCTGCTGGATCCCTATGTGGTTCATCAAAAAAAGACACATGCAATGACTCTAGTGCTAGTTTCATGAAAAGAACACACATGCAATGACTCTGGTGGATCCATATGTGGTTTGTGAAATGAACACACATGCATTGACATTTCTGGATCCATGGGTTTCATGAAAAGAACACACATGCAATGACTCTGGTGTTGGTTTAGTGATAAGAACACTCATGCAATGACTCTGGTGGATCCATATGTGGTTTGTGAAAAGAACACACATGCAATAACATTGGTGGATCCATGTGGTTTGCGGAAAAGAACACACATGCAATGACTCTGGTGGATCCATATGTGGTTTGTGAAAAGAACACACATGCAATGACTCTAGTGCTGGTTTAAGAAAAGAACATACATGCAATGACTCTAGTGGATCCATATCTGGTTCATGAAAAGAATACACATGCAATAACTCTGGTGGATCCATATGTGGTTTGTGAAAAGAACACACATGCAATGACTCTAGTGCTAGTTTCATGAAAATAACACACATGCAATGACTCTAGTGGATCCATATGTTGTTCATGAAATGAACACATATGCAACGACATTGGTGGATCCATGGGTTTCATGAAAAGAACACACATGCAATGACTCTGGGGTTGGTTTAGTGATAAGAACACACATGCAATGACTCTGGTGGATCCATATGTGGTTTGTGAAAAGAACACACATGTAATGACATTGGTGGATCCATGTGTTTTATGAAAAAAAAACAAATGCAATGACACTGGTGGATCCATATGTGGTTTGTGAAAAGAACACACATGCAATGACTCTAGTGGATCCATATGTTTCATGAAAAGAACATACATGCAATGACTCTGGTGGATCCATAGGTGGTTCATGAAAAGATGACACATGCAATGACTCTGCTGGATCCATATGTGGTTCATGAAAAGAACACATATGCAATGACTCTGGTGGATCCATGTGGTTTGTGGAAAAGAACACACATGCAATGACTCTGGTGCTGGTTTGGTGATATGAACACACATGCAATGACTCTAGTGGATCCATATGTGGTTCATGAAACGAATACACATGCAATTACTCTGGTGGATCCATATGTGGTTTATGAAAAGAACAAACATGCAATGAAATTGGTGGATCCATGTGGTTTGTGGAAAAGAACACGCATGCAATCACTCTGGTGGATCCATATGTTGTTCATGAAAAGAACACACATGCAATGACTCTAGTGCTGGTTTATGAAAAGAACATACATGCAATGACTCTAGTGGATCCACATGTGGTTTCTGAAAAGAACACACATGCAATGATTCTGGTGGATCCATATGTGGTTTGTGAAAAGAACACACATGCAATGACTCTAGTGTTGGTTTATGAAAATAACACACATGCAATGACTTTAGTGGATCCATATGTGGTTCATGAAAATAACACATATGCAATGACTCTGGTGGATCCATGTGGTTTGAGGAAAAGAACACACATGCAATGACTCTAGTGATGGTTTAGTGATAAGAACACACATGCAATCACTCTAGTGCTGGTTTATGAAAAGAACACACATGCAATGACTCTGGTGGATCCATATGTGGTTCATGAAATGAACACACATGCAATGACATTGGTAGATCCATGGGTTTCATGAAAAGAACACACATGCAATGAATCTGGTGTTGGTTTAGTGATAAGAACACACATGCGATGACTCTGGTGGATCCATATGTGGTTTGTGAAAAGAACAACATGCAATGACATTGGTGGATCCATGTGTTTTATGAAAAGAACACACATGCAATGATTCTGGTGGATCCATATGTGGATTGTGAAAAGAACACACATGTAATGACTCTAGTGGATCCATGTGTTTCATGAAAAGAACATACATGCAATGACTCTGGTGGATCCATATGTTGTTTGTGAAAAGAACACACATGCAATGACATTGGTGGATCCCTGTGTTTTATGAAAAGAACATACATGCAATGACTCTGGTGGATCCATATGTGGTTTGTGAAAAGAATACACATGCAATGACTCTAGTGCTGGTTTATGAAAAGAACACACATGCAATGACTCTAGTGGATCCATATGTGGTTCATGAAAATAACACACATGCAATGACTCGGGTGCATCCATATGTGGTTTGTGAAAAGAACACACATGCAATGAATCTATTGCTAGTTTCATGAAAAGAACACATATGCAATGACTCTGGTGGATCTATATGTGGTTTATGAAAAGAACACAGATGCAATGCCTCTAGTGGATCCATATGTGGTTCATGAAAAAAAAACACATGCAATGACTCTGGTGCTAGTTTCATGAAAAGAACACATATGCACTGACTCTAGTGGATCCATATGTGGTTTATGAAATGAACACACATGCAATGACATTTGTGGATCCATGGGTTTCATGAAAATAACACACATGCAATAACTCTGGTGGATCCATATGTGGTTTGTGAAAAGAACACACATGCAATGACATTGGTGGATCCATGTGGTTTGTGGAAAAGAACACACATGCAATGACAATGGTGGATCCATATGTGGTTTGTGAGAAGAACACACATGAAATGACTCTAGTGCTGATTTATGAAAAGAACATACATGCAATGACTCCAGTGGATCCATATGTGGTTGATGAAAAGAACACACATGCAATGACTCTGGTGGATCCATATGTGGTTGGTGAAAAGAACACACATGCAATGACTCTAGTACTAGTTTCATGAAAAGAACACATATGCAATGACTCTAGTGGATCCATATGTGGTTCATGAAATGAACACACATGTAATGACATTGGTGTATCCATGGGTTTCATGAAAAGAACACACATGCAACGACTCTCGTGTTGGTTTAGTGATAAGAACACACATTGAATGACTCTGGTGGATCCATATGTGGTTTGTGAAAAGAACACACATGCAATGACATTGGTGGATCCATGTGTTTTATGAAAATAACATACATGCAATGACCTTGGTTTGTGAAAAGAAAAAACATACAATGACTCTAGTGGATCCATATGTTTCATGAAAAGAACATCCATGCAATGACTCTGGTGGATCCATATGTGGTCCGCGAAAAGAACACACATGCAATTACTCTGGTGGATCCATATGTGGTTCATGAAAAGAACACATATGCAATGACTCTGGTGGATCCATGTGGTTTGTGGAAAAGAACACACATGCAATGACTCTAGTGCTGGTTTAGTGATCAGAACACACATGCAGTGACTCTAGTGGATCCATATGTGGTTCATGAAATGAACACATATGCAATGACTCTGGTAGGTCCATATGTGGTTTGTGAAAAGAACACACCTGCAATAACATTGGTGGATCCATGTGATTTGTGCAAAAGAACACACATGCAATAACTCTGGTGGATCCATATGTGGTTCATGAAAATAACACACATGCAATGATTCTGGTGGACCCATATGTGGTTTGTGAAAAGAACACACATGCAATGACTCTAGTACTGGTTTATGAAAAGAACATACATGCAATGAATCTAGTGGATCCATATGTGGTTCATGAAAAGAATACACATGCAATGACTCTGTTGGATCCATATGTGGTTTGTGAAAAGAACACACATGCAATGACTCTAGTGCTAGTTTCATGAAAAGAACACACATGCAATGACTCTAGTGGATCCATATGTGGTTCATGAAATGAACACACATGCAACGACATTGGTGGATCCATGGGTTTCATGAAAAGAACACACATGCAATGACTATGGTGTTGGTTTAGTGATAAGAACACACATGTAATGACTCTTGTGGATCCATATGTGGTTTGTGTAAAGAACACACATGCAATGACTCTAGTGGATCCATATGTTTCATGAAAAGAACATACATGAAATGACTCTGGTGGATCCATTGGTGGTTCGTGAAAAGAAAACACATGCAATGACTCTGGTGGATCCATATGTGGTTCATGAAAAGAACACATATGCAATGACTTTGGTGGATCCATGTGGTTTGTGGAAAAGAACACACATGCAATGACTCTGGTGCTGGTTTAGTGATAAGAACACACATGCAATGACTCTAGTGGATCCATATGTGGTTCATGAAACGAACACACATGCAATGCCTCTGGTGGATCCATATGTGGTTTATGAAAAGAACGCACATGCAATGACATTGGTGGATCCATGTGGTTTGTGGAAAATAACACTCATGCAATCACTCCCGTGGATCCATATGTGGTTCATGAAAAGAACACACATGCAATGACTCCAGTGCTGGTTTATGAAAAGAACATACATGCAATGACTCTAGTGGATCTATATGTAGTTTCTCAAAAAAAAACACAAGCGATGACTCTGGTGTATCCATATGTGATTTGTGAAAAGAACACACATGCGATGACTCTAGTGCTGGTTTATGAAAATAACACACATGCAATGACTCTAGTGGATCCATATGTGGTTCATGAAAAGAACACATATGCAATGACTCTGGTGGATCCATGTGATTTGTGGAAAAGAACACACATGCAATGACTCTAGTGATGGTTTAGTAATAAGAACACACATGCAATGACTCTAGTGCTAGTTTATGAAAAGAACTCTAGTGGATCCATATGTGGTTCATGAAAAGAACACACAAGCAATGACTCTGGTGGATCCATATGTGGTTTGTGAAAATAACACACATGCAATGACTCTGCTGGATCCATATGTGGTTTATGAAAAGAACACACACGCAATTACTCTGGTGGATACATATGTGGTTCATGAAAACAACACACATGCAATGACTCTGGTGCTAGTTTCATGAAAAGAACACACATGCAATGACTCTGGTGGATCCACATGTGGTTTGTGAAATGAACACACATGCAATGACATTTGTGGATCCATGGGTTTCATGAAAAGAACACACATGCAATGAATCTGGTGTTGGTTTAGTGATAAGAACACTCATGCAATGACTCTGGTGGATCCATATGTGGTTTGTGAAAAGAACACACATGCAATGACATTGGTGGATCCATGTGGTTTGTGGAAAAGAACACACATGCAATGACTCTGGTGGATCCATATGTGGTTTGTGAGAAGAACACACATGCAATGACTCTAGTGCTGGTTTATGAAAAGAACATTCATACAATGACTCTAGTGGATCCATGTGTGGTTGATGAAAAGAACACACATCCAATGACTCTGGTGGATCCATATGTGGTTTGTGAAAAGAACACACATACAATGACTCTAGTGCTAGTTTCATGAAAAGAACACATATGCAATGACTCTAGTGGATCCATATGTGGTTCATGAAAAGAACACATATGCAATGACTCTGGTGGATCCATGTGGTTTATGGAAAAGAACACACATGCAATGACTCTAGTGCTGGTTTAGTGATAAGAACACACATGAAGTGACTCTAGTGGATCCATATGTGGTTCATGAAATGAACAGACATGCAATGACTCTGGTGGATCTATATGTGGTTTGTGAAAAGAACACTCCTGCAATAACATTGGTGGATCCATGTGATTTGTGCAAAAGAACACATGTGCAGCAACTCTGGTGGATCCATATGTGGTTCATGAAAATAACACACATGCAATGATTCTGGTGGACCCATATGTGGTTTGTGAAAAGAACACACATGCAATGACTCTAGTACTGGTTTATGAAAAGAACATACATGCAATGAATCTAGTGGATCCATATGTGGTTCATGAAAAGAATACACATGCAATGACTCTGTTGGATCCATATGTGGTTTGTGAAAAGAACACACATGCAATGACTCTAGTGCTAGTTTCATGAAAAGAACACACATGCAATGACTCTAGTGGATCCATATGTGGTTCATGAAATGAACACACATGCAACGACATTGGTGGATCCATGGGTTTCATGAAAAGAACACACATGCAATGACTATGGTGTTGGTTTAGTGATAAGAACACACATGCAATGACTCTTGTGGATCCATATGTGGTTTGTGAAAAGAACACACATGCAATGACATTGGTGGATCCATGTGTTTTATGAAAAGAACACACATGCAATTACTCTGGTGGATCCATATGTGGTTTGTGAAAAGAACACACATGCAATGACTCTAGTGGATCCATATGTTTCATGAAAAGAAC
The DNA here is from genome assembly GCA_023614405.1 of Avena insularis. Classification (NCBI taxonomy): domain Eukaryota; kingdom Viridiplantae; phylum Streptophyta; class Magnoliopsida; order Poales; family Poaceae; genus Avena; species Avena insularis. The sequence continues at coordinate 363,531,389 of CM042684.1, forward strand.
ATACATGAAATGACTCTGGTGGATCCGTTGGTGGTTCGTGAAAAGAACACACATGCAATAACTCTGGTGGATCCATATGTGGTTCATGAAAAGAACACATATGCAATGACTCTGGTGGATCCATGTGGTTTGTGGAAAATAACACACATGCAATGGCTCTGGTGCTGGTTTAGTGATAAGTACACACAAGCAATGACTCTAGTGGATCCATATATGGTTCATGAAACAAACACACATGCAATGCCTCTTGTGGATCCATATGTGGTTTATGAAAAGAACACACATGCAATGACTCTAGTGCTAGTTTCATGAAAAGAACACACATGCAATGACTCTGGTGGATCCATATGTGGTTTGTGAAATGAACACACATGCAATGACATTTGTGGATCCATGGGTTTCATGAAAAGAACACACATGCAATGACTCTGGTGTTGGTTTAGTGATAAGAACACTCATGCAATGACTCTGGTGGATCCATATGTGGTTTGTGAAAAGAACACACATGTAATTACATTGGCGGATCCATGTGGTTTGTGGAAAAGAACACACATGCAATGACTCTGGTCGATCCATATGTGGTTTGTGAGAAGAACACACATGCAATGACTCTAGTGCTAGTTTATGAAAAGAACATACTGTAAGATCCCTCCTTATTAAAGGAAAAGATCCCTGTGTTTGCAATGCTAGTCCCTGGATCAATGCTAGCATCCACAGTTTAAGATGAAGTACACAGATACAAAGGTCGTTTATTACAGTCATTCCAGAGATAAACATAGTCTTTTACAACTCATGGCCAAAGGCCTAATACAAGAGTTTATGGAATATATAAATAAACGTAAGTCTTCATCTTCATGTGCCACAGGCAAGCATGTTGAATGTAGACTCATGACTCCTTTTCATCATCAGAGTAACCTGCAACATCATAAGTTACAGCCACAGAGGGTCAATACTTTGGAATAGTATTGGCAAGTGATACCTTAGTATATTTTAAGTGGACTATAATACTATATGCATTTGGCTGGTGGAGCTTAGGCTTGCATTTCTCAAAATAGATTTTTCCTTAACATTTGAAAATACTAAGTTTTTGTTTTGGCAAAAACTATCCCAAGGTATCTACCAATCAAAGACTGAAGATCCTTTTAACCCTTGTTCACCCACAAGTTTTATTTTGAAATTGGAGTGATGAGATTCTTGAAGTTTCCATGTCTTGATGCTCAAATTGTCCTTTACCAGGGACCTGGCTAAGTACTTAGGTTTTACACTCTGCAGAGGTGGTGCACTTTCCCCACAAGCCTTGGTTTCCCAAGACATGATCCTTCAGTAGCCTTCCCTTAGTCAAATGGACGCGTTCCATCCTATCATCCCATCTACCACCCACTGTCCAAAAGACTAAGTTCTAGCATCCTAAGATCATGGCAGAGCCCATATTGCCAAGTGGTTGCACTTGAAGCTTCTCAACATTTGACATCTCAAATCTCTTTGTTTCCTGGGTGGCCATCCACAAGTGAGATACACAAGCCAAGTCCATGGCCTTGTGAACCACTCAACATAAACCATTCCTTCCATTCCACCCAGGTGATTCATTAACTTAGTTGTTTTGTTAAAATAAAACACAAGTCCAAAAGACTTAGAATATTTTTCCATAGTGTGAATATATAAACCACCCTTGTTTTCTAGTAGCTAGGCTAAGCATGATAGTAATAGGAATCATGACTTAGGGAATTTTCACTAAGGCTTCACCTAATAGGTTTTCCCATAGCATAGTTTATACTTAGCAAAAATCCATGCAAGTCCTATACTTAGAAAAATAATACTAATGCATATATAAAATATAGGAATGGAATATTCATGATGATATCACTTGCCTTGGTAGTGTGGAGAGTAGCACTCGTCACAATCACAATCACTAGCAAAATCTACACACAAAGTTGTAGCACACAATTACACACAAATATACACAAACAAGAAATAGTATGAATGCATGCATGCATGAATCTACCAAGTGATGATTTTTGAAAAACTCAACCAAGCAAGTGCATGAATACAGAAACTAAACAAGTCACAAAATAACCAAGACAAACTTAATTAATCCTAAAACAAGTTATTAAACTAAAACTATTCTCAAAAAGGCCTCAAACAAGTTTCTGCAATTTAAGCCAAACTAATGGTTACTATTTGCTAAACAAAAAGGATAGGCAGAAAGGGCTTGTTTTTCTGAATCCAACGGTATAAAGTTTGCAAAATTCCAACGTGGCATTCAAAAGATATTGGCATTTGAAATCTGGATCAAAATCTGTTTTTAAATTCTATTTTCAGATCTAACCTAGCCACGCGTCATGTTCTTATTCGCCTGCCGTTCAAGACTGGATCGAGCTTCACAGCCGTAGGATCTAAATGAAATCTGGCGGCTCAGATCGCGTACCGCTTCGGGGTTAAGTGGATCTATCCTAGCGCTACGATACAGATCTAACGGCTGCTATTGCCCTGGCCAAGAACTGGCGGCGGAGCGGCGGCTACCGGCGGCGGAACTGTCGGTCGATGACGTTGCCGATGATGCAGGAGGTAAGTGAGAACGAGGAGTAGCTCACCGGGCTCAGGAGGTCACGGCGATGCTCGTCGTACTCGTGGTTGGTCAAGGGGCGCTCGGACAAGGTTGCGATTGCTCGCCGGAGTGGAAGACGGCGTCGGATGCGTCGGGTGGTCGTCGTGGACGTTGCTGTGGATCACCCCAAGGCAAAGCGAGGACACGGTTAGATTCACAGAGTCAAGGCGAAGTAGTGAGCATGAACGGGAAGGCGAGGGGCGGTCTGTACCTACCGGGAAAACTCGTCGGAGTTGATGTCGCCGTCGGTGCTCGCGGTGTCAAGTGGAACCGGCGACCTGGGGCAGTACAAGACGGACTAGTGAGGTCAGGAGATGCGCCAAGACACGCTGAGTCAGATTGTAAGAATGAGAGGCAGATGGGAACACTAGGCTCACCGGAATCGATCGCCGGAGAGGCTCTGTCCGCGGCGGTGCAAAGCTGATTGAGGACAGCCTGGTGGCGGAGTGAGCGAGGTGTTTGGGGGAAAAAGATCGCGAGGCAGAGAGGATCTTATAGCCGGGGAATCGACAGGAAACGCTCGCGGTTAAATGCCCATTTACGCCGCGCCATTTCCGGCCATCACTGCTGCAGCGACGTGGTCGCAGCGATCTGGGAAGACGAGGCGACGTGGACCGGGCCCGCCACGTCAAGAGTGCGAGGTGGCGGTGGGCTCACTGTCGGCGTCTGCTTGCATGTGCTTTCAAGGTGAGAGAAGGAAAAGGAGATCCCGGGTGGGCTTGGGGATCCGTCGATTCCGCCGCCTTTTTTCCTTTGCCTAAGCCTTTTCTTTTTCTAAATTCATTTTGTGGTATGAATTTGATATGAATTCAAATCCTTTTGAATTCAAACCGTTTTGGGGATTTTTGCAGGGTTCTGTGGGTTCAAAAACGAGTCAGATGACCATGTGGTTACTAGCAAGGCTTGGTCAAGCTTGGGTCTTTGAAATAAACAGAGACTTTGTCTCTTTGTCTCTAGTTTGAAATAGGGTTTAGAAAATATTTCTAAATTTTGAATCTTGGGTTAAAAGCTTCACCTAGTCTTTCCAACCATGGAGGCAAGCAAACAAGTTCATAGACAATCAAATCCCAAAGGGTGATGGCCATTTGAGATAAATTGCCCACATGAAATCATAGCTCAAACTTCTGTCTCTAAATGATTTTGAGAAAAACCCTATATGAATGAATGATGCAAGAATGATATGAATGAGTTTTGAAACATGATTTTTGGGATGTTACAAATCTAACCCCCTTAAAATGAATCTCGCCCTCGAGATTCGGATTGGCTAGCAAATAGGTGAGGGTGGTCTTTCCGAAGATCATCTTCTCTTTCCCATGTTGCTTCCTCTTCGGAATGATGATTCCATTGTACTTTGCAAAATTTGATAGTCTTTGTCCTTGTGACTCTTTTTGCGGTCTCAAGTATCTTGATAGGCTTTTATTCATAGGTGAGGTCACTTTCTAGTTGAACTTCCTCCAAAGATATGGTATCCTTCAAAGAAGATCCTTCCATTTCTGGGTGACATTTCTTGAGCTGGCTCACATGAAAAACATTATGAATGCTAATAGAGATCTTTGGCGATTCGATTTCATATGCAGCTTCTCCCTTGCGACTTAGAATGTTGAATGGTTCAACATATCTTGGTGCTAACTTTCCTTTGACTCCAAATCTTTTTACTCCACAAAGTGGTGATACTCTAAGATAAGCTCTATCCCCAACTTCGTAAGTGACTTCTCTACGCTTAGCATCTGCGTAGCTTTTCTGTCGAGACTGTGCTATTTTCAATCTGTCTCTAACCAATTTGACCTTTTCTTCGGCGTCTTTGATAAGATCTGGTCCAAACAAACTCCTTTCCCCTACACCATTCCATAGCAATGGGGTGGTACACTTCCTTCCGTAGAGAAACTCGAATGGTGCCATCCCAATACTAGATTGGTGACTGTTGTTGTAAGAGAACTCTGCGTAAGGCAGACTTTCATCCCAACTTGCTCCATAGTCTAGGGCACATGCCCTCAACATGTCTTCAAGAATTTGATTAGTCCTTTCTGTTTGTCCATCAGTTTGAGGATGAAAAGCGGTGCTGAATTCCAATCTCGTTCCTAAAGATTCATGAAGTTGTCTCCAAAAGTGAGAAGTGAACTGAGTTCCTCTATCAGATACAATACTCTTTGGCACACCGTGAAGGCATACAATTCTGCTCATGTAGATTTTGGCTAACTTGGCACTGGTATAAGTTGTCTTTACGGGTATAAAATGAGCCACTTTAGTTAGGCGATCCACAACTACCCATATGGAATCATACCCTGACCTGGTCCTTGGTAATCCGGTAATGAAATCCATACCAATATTTTCCCACTTCCATTCAGGAATAGGCATCGGTTGAAGCAAACCTGCTGGTTTCTGATGCTCCGCTTTTACTCTACTACACACATCACACAAGGCAATGTGTTCGGCGATGTCCCTTTTAAGATTGTTCCACCAAAATCTTTCTTTCATATCCATGTACATTTTGGTGTTTCCCGGGTGAATAGAATATGGAGAGTTATGGGCTTCCTGTAAAATCAGTTTCCGCATTTCCGGATCTTGTGGAACACAAATACGTTTCCCGTGCCATAAAGTACCTTGTTCGTCCTTATGGAAACTTTTAGCCTTCCCTTGGCTAATCCTTTCCTTGATCTCTTCGATTTCTTTATCCGTCTTTTGGGCTTCTTTAATCTTATCCAACAGAGTGGGTTGAACATCCAAAGACATGAGATGTCCTTCTGGCACAATCTCCAACCTGAGTTCCTTGAATTGCTTACACAAGTCATCTGGCAATTCACCTTTGGTAAGGCCATTTACAAACGCTTTACGACTTAGAGCATCTGCTACTACATTTGCTTTACCGGGGTGGTATTGCAAACTCAAGTCATAATCCTTGATAATTTCTAGCCATCTTCTTTGTCTCATATTGATTTCCTTCTGGGTGAAGATATACTTCAAGCTCTTATGGTCGGTGAACACTTCACAACGTTTTCCCAAAAGGTAGTGTCTCCATGTTTTGAGTGCATGGACAACAGCGGCTAACTCTAAATCATGAGTAGGATAATTTACTTCATGAGTTTTGAGTTGTCTCGAGGCATAAGCCACAACTTTTCCGCCTTGCATAAGTACGACACCTAATCCTTGATGACAAGCATCACAATATACTTGGAAATCCTTTTCCAAATCTGGTAGGCACAGTACTGGTGCTGACACAAGTCTCTTCTTTAATTCTTGAAAGCTGAGTTCACATCCTTCAGACCAAGCAAATTTCTTATCTTTCTTTAACAATTCTGTCATTGGTTTAGCAACCTTTGAAAAAATTTCAATGAATCTTCTGTAGTAACCTGCTAAACCAAGGAAACTACGAACCTCTTTTACATTCTTAGGAGATTCCCATTCTGTCACAGCTGAAACTTTAGCAGGATCAACTGCTACACCATCCTTTGTCATAACATGACCAAGAAATCCAACTTCCTCTAACCAAAACTCACACTTGCTGAATTTGGCATAAAGCTTATGTTCCCTTAGTTTCTCAAGTATCAAGCGTAGATGTCTTTCATGCTCCTCCTTGCTCTTGGAGTAGACTAAGATGTCATCGATGAAAACGACAACGAACTTGTCGAGAAATTCCATGAACACTTTGTTCATCATATTCATGAAGTATGCGGGAGCGTTGGTTAAACCAAAAGGCATCACAGTGTACTCATACAATCCATACCTTGTGGTGAATGCTGTTTTAGGTATGTCTTGCTCTCTTATCTTGAGTTGAAAATAGCCTGACCGAAGATCAATCTTTGAGAACACACATGCTCCTTCTAGCTGATCAAACAAGTCATTGATTCTTGGCAAAGGATACTTGTTCTTGATGGTTACCTCGTTGAGAGAACGGTAATCTATGCATAATCTTTGAGTTCTGTCTCTCTTTTCTACGAACAAAACTGGAGCTCCCCAAGATGAAGAACTTGGCTCGATGAATCCTTTCTGCAATTGTTCTCCAAGTTGTTTCTTGAGTTCCTTAAGTTAAATCAATGACATTTTATAAGGCCTCTTTGCCCTTGGTCCAGAACCTGGTACCAAATCTATTATAAACTCCACATATCTATCTGGTGGCATTCCTGGTAATTCTTCCGGAAACACATCCGGATATTCACACACAATTGGCACCGTGTCCATGCTAACCCCCTCAAGAGAATTCAGCTTACTTCCTTTAGATTTAAAATTGGTCTTGAATTTTATCCTCTTACCTTCAGGGGTTGTGAGTGAAACTGTACGATTGGAACAATCTAGTACTCCCTCATATTTAGACATCCAATCCATTCCCAAAATCACATCCAATCCTTGGGAATTCAGGATTATTAGGTTTACTGGAAACTTATGTTTTCCAAACTCTATGACTAAATCATGACATCCTGAGTTCACTATCATTTCTCCACCAGGAGAGCTTACTTTTATAGGACACCCAATGGTTTCTACCGGTAGTTCATTTCTTTCGACAAATGCTTTTGATATGAATGAATGAGATGCACCAGTGTCAAAGAGTACAAATGCTGAGATGGAATTGAGTCTGAACTTACCAAAGAACATCGTGCTCTTCATAGACCTCCTCCACATTGATGTGGTTAACCTGTCCTTTCTGAAAAGGATTGGGCTTGATAGGTCCTTCAAATTTCTTCTCAGGACACTCATTAGCATAATGCCCTAGCTTCTTGCATTTGTAGCACTCAACTTGACTGATGTCCGTCTTAGGCTGACTTCTACTTCCACTTCCACCTCCACTATGGTGGTTCTTATATCCACTCTTGTGGTTCTTGTACTTATCATTGTCATGACTGCGATGATGCTTGTTGTCATGACGGTTGTGGTTGTGGTGCTTGTTAAACTTCCCATGCTTGTGAGATCCTGAGCTGACACTATCATCATAGTGAGATCGTTTATGAGACGATCCCGAGCTATGCTTGTCGGAGTGTTTCCTCTTCCTACTCTCGACTTGCTTCATTTTATTCTCCACAATAACAGCCTTGTCACACAGCGACTGATAAGTTGGAACATATGCCACAGACAGCTGCAGATTCAGTTCGTCATTCAAGCCTTCCAGAAACTTTTCCTTCCTTTTGGCATCAGTGTCAACCTCATCCGGTGCATAGCGCGCCAGATTGTTGAACTCTTCAATATATTCAGCCACGCTGTGGTGGCGCTGCTTCAGGTTGTGAAATTCCTTCTTTTTCAGGCTCATCATACCTGGTGAGATATGAGTAGTACGAAATCCATCTTCAAAGATAGCCCAAGTCACCTCATCAATAGGCGTGGTAATCTGGAAGTTGTCCCACCATGCGGCGGCTGGTCCTTCCAACAGATGTGCTGCGAACCTGACCTTTTCAGCATCTGTGCATCCCACGGTCACTAAGTCTTTGTTCACAGAACGTAGCCAATCATTGGCCACCATGGGATCAGTCGTTCCTGAAAACTTAGCTGGCCTCAGACGCAGAAATCTGGTGAGCATATCAAAACCTGGAGGGTTGTTGTTGTTGTTATTGTTGTTATTGTTGTTGTTGTTGTTGTTGTTGGGGTTGTTGTTGTTCTGGTTCTGGATGAACGTTGTCATCATTTGCATAAGCTGTGTCTGCGCATTCATCATTTGTTGCATTTCCGGGGTAATGTTGGGGTTGGGGTTGGTGTTTGCGCGACGGGGAGGCATCTGTGGTTTTATTCATATAGAGATAAGAATGAGATACCCTTACATGATTTATGCACAATACATTACTCAAACAAACACATAGCAAGCAACACTAGGATAAAAGCTCAACAACAAGATAACAAAAAGTCTCAAAGTACAAACACACAAGTGGCAAGCCATCCACATGTCGGATGGTCCAATAATAAGTTCACAAATAATAAGTGCGGTAAATAAAGATAACTGAGTAGTCAAATCTACTCGTCGGCATCAATCTCCTCCTCGACAAAGGTAAGACCTGCGTTCTCCATTGCGGTCTTGTTCTCCTCGATGGTAGTGGTCAAAGAGTCGATCTTGGCCTTGGGAGCCCTCTTAGGGGCAAGCCTCTCAATCCTTTGTCTGCTGCTGCTCTAACTCGAAGTCCTTGGACTGCAGTTCCTCGGTCATATCACGAATCCTCTTGTTCCTATCCTGGACACGCTTCTCTTGACTCTTGAACTTACGGTCTTGGGTCTCGAACTTTGTCTCCATCTCCTTGACTATCTCGTCCTGCTGCGCAAAGAGCTTGTCCTTCTCGCGAAGCTGCACCTGGAGCTCGTCATTACTAAGCATGACGTTGGTCCTATCGGTATCCACGTGCCTAATAAGAGTCTCTAAGTCCTGGAGGTACAGGCGTATCGGCTCTGCTGTGACCCTCGAGTCGTCCTCAAAGTCGATGGACTCTCCGTCATCATCACGCCTTCCGAAGGCGTGGAAGTGAGTGCCTCTAACCTGTCGGGAGTGACGTCCTAACAGTCGTCCTATCAGATCCTGCAGGACAACCTCCATGCCTCTCTCCCTGTCATCGTGCATAAGCTTGAAGACGATGGCCTCCGTAGTAGGCTCTCAAGGCCCTGGCTGGTTCACCTTGAAGCCCCAAAGGTCCTTCCTCTCAAACTTGGTGAGTGGGTGCACCGTAATGATAGGAAGAGGGAGATCGAGTAAAGTAGTAAGCTCTACGATACGAGGACCAAAACGGGTAGTCTGGAACTCCTCAACAGTGCTGATGGCAATAGGCATCTATTTATAAGATAGAAATGTTAGGATAACACAATTTAAATTTAACAAGACAAACATTCAAGCATAACCATGGAACACAAAAATCACACAAGTCTTGCATACATAAATCCATTACATCAACCAAGGTTCAAACTTTTAAGGTATCATTTTGGAAAATAAGGTGATAGGTGGTGGTCCAACTAACGAAGTGCGCTTACAATCCTATCTCATTGGATCTGGTGGCTAACACAATGTTCCTAGTGGCAATCACCCTATCTTGTTCACATGCTTCTATCACTAAGTCTATAATATCTCCTCTTAAGGATTGGTTGGTGACTTCCAACTCTTGGGTATGTTCCTTCTCTTTCTCTAAGTCTTTTTGGAGGTTGAGCATCCTGCACTTGACTCTAGCACTTAGTTCCTTGATAGTCTTCCAAGCTGCTTCTTTTGCTGACTCAAAGAATGTGGTATGCATAAAAGTGTTGGTGTACATGCAGAAGCCTTTTTCTTTGTGGTTGTCTTCCTTGTTTTTGTACAAATGAAGTTGCACCCACCAATACTCCACCCCATCCTCCATCACTGGAAAGCCCTTGTACACTGCTGCACCATGTACTCCCATGGTCTCCATGAGGTCCTTGAGAATTTTGGGAAACTCAGTCTCACACTCCAAGGTCATGGTCATGAGTGGTCCTTTCTTCACGGCTTCGTTGACGGAGTTCATCTACAAATAGAGATGAGAATGAGAAGATTAGAAAAGTTTACGAGAAGAATAGACAAGTGTAGAAGAAGTAAAAATTTTCCTTAGTGGTTTCCAATCCTAGGGTAATAATCCTATAGGCAACACAGTGCTCTGATACCATCTGTAAGATCCCTCCTTATTAAAGGAAAAGATCCCTGTGATTGCAATGCTAGTCCCTGGATCAATGCTAGCATCCACAGTTTAAGATGAAGTACACAGATACAAAGGTCGTTTATTACAGTCATTCCAGAGATAAACATAGTCTTTTACAACTCATGGCCAAAGGCCTAATACAAGAGTTTATGGAATATATAAATAAACGTAAGTCTTCATCTTCATGTGCCACAGGCAAGCATGTTGAGTGTAGACTCATGACTCCTTTTCATCATCAGAGTAACCTGCAACATCATAAGTTACAGCCACAGAGGGTCAATACTTTGGAATAGTATTGGCAAGTGATACCTTAGTATATTTTAAGTGGACTATAATACTATATGCATTTGGCTGGTGGAGCTTAGGCTTGCAATGCTCAAAATAGATTTTTCCTTAACTTTTGAAAATACTAAGTTTTTGTTTTGGCAAAAACTATCCCAAGGTATCTACCAATCAAAGACTGAAGATCCTTTTAACCCTTGTTCACCCACAAGTTTTATTTTGAAATTGGAGTGATGAGATTCTTGAAGTTTCCATGTCTTGATGCTCAAATTGTCCTTTACCAGGGACCTGGCTAAGTACTTAGGTTTTACACTCTGCAGAGGTGGTGCACTTTCCCCACAAGCCTTGGTTTCCCAAGACATGATCCTTCAGTAGCCTTCCCTTAGTCAAATGGACGCGTTCCATCCTATCATCCCATCTACCACCCACTGTCCAAAAGACTAAGTTCTAGCATCCTAAGATCATGGCAGAGCCCATATTGCCAAGTGGTTGCACTTGAAGCTTCTCAACATTTGACATCTCAAATCTCCTTGTTTTCTGGGTGGCCATCCACAAGTGAGATACACAAGCCAAGTCCATGGCCTTGTGAACCACTCAACATAAACCATTCCTTCCATTCCACCCAGGTGATTCATTAACTTAGTTGTTTTGTTAAAATAAAACACAAGTCCAAAAGACTTAGAATATTTTTCCATAGTGTGAATATATAAACCACCCTTGTTTTCTAGTAGCTAGGCTAAGCATGATAGTAATAGGAATCATGACTTAGGGAATTTTCACTAAGGCTTCACCTAATAGGTTTTCCCATAGCATAGTTTATACTTAGAAAAAATCCATGCAAGTCCTATACTTAGAAAAATAATACTAATGCATATATAAAATATAGGAATGGAATATTCATGATGATATCACTTGCCTTGGTAGTGTGGAGAGTAGCACTCGTCACAATCACAATCACTAGCAAAATCTACACACAAAGTTGTAGCACACAATTACACACAAATATACACAAACAAGAAATAGTATGAATGCATGCATGCATGAATCTACCAAGTGATGATTTTGAAAACTCAACCAAGCAAGTGCATGAATACAGAAACTAAACAAGTCACAAAATAACCAAGACAAACTTAATTAATCCTAAAACAAGTTATTAAACTAAAACTATTCTCAAAAAGGCCTCAAACAAGTTTCTGCAATTTAAGCCAAACTAATGGTTACTATTTGCTACACAAAAGGATAGGCAGAAAGGGCTTGTTTTTCTGAATCCAACGGTATAAAGTTTGCAGAATTCCAACGTGGCATTCAAAAGATATTGGCATTTGAAATCTGGATCAAAATCTGTTTTTAAATTCTATTTTCAGATCTAACCTAGCCACGCGTCATGTTCTTATTCACCCGTACCGTTTCGCACTGGATCAAGCTTCACAGCCGTAGGATCTAAATGAAATCTGGCGGCTCAGATCGCTGCATCGCTTGAGTTAAGTGGATCTATCCTAGCGCCACGATACAGATCTAACGGGCGCTATTGCTCGCCAAGAACTGGCGGCGAGCGGCGGCTACCGGCGGCAGAACTGTCGGTCGATGACGTTGCCGACGATGCAGGAGGTAAGTGAGAACGAGGAGTAGCTCACCGGGCTCAGGAGTTCACGGCGATGCTCGTCGTACTCGTGGTTGGTCAAGGGGCGCTCGGACAAGGTTGCGATTGCTCGCCGGAGTGGAAGACGGCGTCGGGTGCGTCGGGTGGTCGTCGTGGACGTTGCTGTGGATCACCCCAAGGCAAAGCGAGGACACGGTTAGATTCACAGAGTCAAGGCGAAGTAGTGAGCATGAACGGGAAGGCGAGGGGCGGTGATCACCCGGGAAAACTCGTCGGAGTTGATGTCGCCGTCGGTGCTCGCGGTGTCAAGTGGAACCGGCGACCTGGGGCAGTACAAGACGGACTAGTGAGGTCAAGAGATGCGCCAAGACACGCTGAGTCAGATTGTAAGAACGAGAGGCAGAGGGGAACACTAGGGTCATCGGAATCGATCGCCGGAGAGGCTCTGTCCGCGGCGGTGCAAAGCTGATTGAGGATAGCCTGGTGGCGGAGTGAGCGAGGTGTTTGGGGAAAAAAGATCGCGAGGCAGAGAGGATCTTATAGCCGGGGAATCGACAGGAAACGCTCGCGGTTAAATGCCCATTTACGCCGCGCCATTTCCGGCCATCACTGCTGCAGCGACGTGGTCGCAGGCGCAGTCTGGGGAAGACGAGGGCGACGTGGACCGGGCCCGCTCGTCAGCGAAGAGTGCGAGGTGGCGGTGGGGTCGGCCTGTCAGCGTCTGTTTGCATGTGCTCGCGCGTGAGAGAAGGAAAAGGAGATCCCCGGGTGGGCTTGCTGGGCTTGATCCATTCATTGGCGATGATTCTGGCCTTTTTCCTTTGCTCTAAGCCTTTTCTTTTCTAAATTCATTTTCTGGTATGAATTTGATATGAATTCAAATCCTTTTGAATTCAAACCGTTTGGGATTTTGCGGGTTACGTGGGTTCAAAAACGAGTCAGATGACCATGTGGTTACTAGCAAGGCTTGGTCAAGCTTGGGTCTTTGAAATAAACAGAGACTTTGTCTCTAGTTTGAAATAGGGTTTAGAAAATATTTCTAAATTTTGAATCTTGGGTTAAAAGCTTCACCTAGTCTTTCCAACCATGGAGGCAAGCAAACAAGTTCATAGACAATCAAATCCCAAAGGGTGATGGCCATTTGAGATAAATTGCCCACATGAAATCATAGCTCAAACTTCTGTCTCTAAATGATTTTGAGAAAAACCCTATATGAATGAATGATGCAAAAATGATATGAATGAGTTTTGAAACATGATTTTTGGGATGTTACACATACATGCAATGACTCCAGTGGATCCATGTGTGGTTGATGAAAAGAACACACATCCAATGACTCTGGTGGATCCATATGTGGTTTGTGAAAAGAACACACATGCAATGACTCTAGTGCTAGTTTCATGAAAAGAACACAGATGCAATGACTCTAGTGGATCCATATGTGGTTTATGAAATGAACACACATGTAATGACATTGCTGGATCCATGGATTTCATGAAAAGAACACACATGCAACGACTCTCGTGTTGGTTTAGTGATAAGAATACACATTGAATGACTCTGGTGGATCCGTATGTGGTTTGTGAAAAGAACACACATGCAATGACATTGGTGGATCCATGTGTTTTATGAAAAGAACATACATGCAATGACTGTGGTTTGTGAAAAGAAAAAACATACAATGACTCTAGTGGATCCATATGTTTCATGAAAAGAACATACATGCAATGACTCATGTGGATCCATATGTGGTCCGCGAAAAGAACACATATGCAATGACTCTGGTGGATCCATGTGGTTTGTGGAAAAGAACACACATGCAATGACTCTAGTGCTGGTTTAGTGATAAGAACACACATGCAGTGACTCTAGTGGATCCATATGTGGTTCATGAAATGAACACACATGCAATGACTCTGGTGGATCCATATGTGGTTTGTGAAAAGAACACACCTGCAATAACATTGATGGATCCATGTGATTTGTGCAAAAGAACACACGTGCAATAACTCTGGTGCATCCATATGTGGTTCATGAAAATAACACACATGCAATGATTCTGGTGGACCCATATGTGGTTTGTGAAAAGAACACATATGCAATGACTCTAGAACTGGTTTATGAAAAGAACATACATGCAATGACTCTAGTGGATCCATATGTGGTTCATGAAAAGAATACACATGCAATGACTCTGGTGGATCCATATGTGGTTTGTGAAAAGAACACACATGCAATGACTCTAGTGGTAGTTTCATGAAAAGAACACACATGCAATGACTCTAGTGGATCCATATGTGGTTCATGAAATGAACACACATGCAACGAAATTGGTGGATCCATGGGTTTCATGAAAAGAACACACATGCAATGACTATGGTGATGGTTTAGTGATAAGAACACACATGCAATGACTCTTGTGGATCGATATGTGGTTTGTGAAAAGAACACACATGCAATGACATTGGTGGATCCATGTGTTTTATGAAAAGAACACACATGCAATGACTCTGGTGGATCCATATGTGGTTTGTGAAAAGAACACACATGCAATGACTCTAGTGGATCCATATGTTTCATGAAAAGAACATACATGAAATGACTCTGGTGGATCCATTGGTGGTTCGTGAAAAGAACACACATGCAATGACTCTGGTGGATCCATAGGTGGTTCATGAAAAGAACACATATGCAATGAGTCTGGTGGATCCATGTGGTTTGTGGAAAAGAACACACATGCAATGACTATGGTGCTGGTTTAGTGATAAGAACACACATGCAATGACTCTAGTGGATCCATATGTGGTTCATGAAACGAACACACATGCAATGCCTCTGGTGGATCCATATGTGGTTTATGAAAAGAACGCACATGCAATGCCATTGGTGGATCCATGTGGTTTGTGGAAAAGAACACTCATGCAATCACTCCCGTGGATCCATATGTGGTTCATGAAAAGAACATACATGCAATGACTCTAGTACTGGTTTATGAAAAGAACATACATGCAATGACTCTAGGGTATCCATATGTAGTTTCTGAAAAAAAGACACAAGCGATGAGTCTAGTGGATCCATATGTGATTTGTGAAAAGAACACACATGCGATGACTCTAGTGCTGGTTTATGAAAATAACACACATGCAATGACTCTAGTGGATCCATATGTTGTTCATGAAAAGAACACATATGCAATGACTCTGGTGGATCCATGTGGTTTGTGGAAAAGGACACATATGCAATGACTCTAGTGCTGGTTTAGAGATAAGAACACACATGCAATGACTCTAGTGCTGGTTTATGAAAAGAACATACATGCAATGATTCTAGTGGATCCATATGTGGTTCATGAAAAGAACACACATGTAATGACTCTGGTGGATCCATATGTGGTTTGTGAAAAGAACACACATGCAATGACTCTGGTGGATCCATATGTGGTTTATGAAAAGAACACACATGCAATGACTCTGGTGGATCCATATGTGGTTTGTGAAAAGAACACACATGCAATGACTCTAGTGGATCCATATGTTTCATGAAAAGAACATACATGAAATGACTCTGGTGGATCCATTGGTGGTTCGTGAAAAGAACACACATGCAATGACTCTGGTGGATCCATATGTGGTGCATGAAAAGAACACATATGCAATGACTCTGGTGGATCCATGTGGTTTGTGGAAAAGAACACACATGCAATGACTCTGGTGCTGGTTTAATGATAAGAACACACATGTAATGACTCTAGTGGATCCATATGTGGTTCATGAAACGAACACACATGCAATGCCTCTGGTGGATCCATATGTGGTTTATGAAAAGAACACACATGCAATGCCATTGGTGGATCCCTGTGGTTTGTGGAAAAGAACACTCATGCAATCACTCCCGTGGATCCATATGTGGTTCATAAAAAGAACACACATGCAATGACTCTAGTGCTGGTTTATGAAAAGAACATACATGCAATGACTCTAGTGGATCCATATGTAGTTTCTGAAAAAAAACACAAGCGATGAATCTGGTGGATCCATATGTGATTTGCGAAAAGAACACACATGCGATGACTCTAGTGCTGGTTTATGAAAATAACACACATGCAATGACTCTGGTGGATCCATATGTGGTTCATGAAAAGAACACATATGCAATGACTCTGGTGGATCCATGTGGATTCTGGAAAAGAACACACATGCAATGACTCTAGTGCTGGTTTATGAAAAGAACATACATGCAATGATTCAAGTGGATCCATATGTGGTTCATGAAAAGAACACACATGTAATGACTCTGGTGGATCCATATGTGGTTTGTGAAAAGAACACACATGCAATGACTCTGGTGGATCCATATGTGGTTTATGAAAAGAACACACATGCAATGACTCTGGTGGATCCATATGTGGTTTGTGAAAAGAACACACATGCAATGACTCTAGTGGATCCATATGTTTCATGAAAAGAACATACATGAAATGACTCTGGTGGATCCATTGGTGGTTCGTGAAAAGAACACACATGCAATGACTCTAGTGGATCCATATGTGGTGCATGAAAAGAACACATATGCAATGACTCTGGTGGATCCATGTGGTTTGTGGAAAAGAACACACATGCAATGACTCTGGTGCTGGTTTAATGATAAGAACACACATGCAATGACTCTAGTGGATCCATATGTGGTTCATGAAACGAACACACATGCAATGCCTCTGGTGGATCCATATGTGGTTTATGAAAAGAACACACATGCAATGACATTGGTGGATCCATGTGGTTTGTGGAAAAGAACACTCATGCAATCACTCCCGTGGATCCATATGTGGTTCATAAAAAGAACACACATGCAATGACTCTAGTGCTGGTTTATGAAAAGAATATACATGCAATGACTCTAGTGGATCCATATGTAGTTTCTGAAAAAAAACACAAGCGATGAATCTGGTGGATCCATATGTGATTTGTGAAAAGAACACACATGCGATGACTCTAGTGCTGGTTTATGAAAATAACACACATGCAATGACTCTGGTGGATCCATATGTGGTTCATGAAAAGAACACATATGCAATGACTCTGGTGGATCCATGTGGATTCTGGAAAAGAACACACATGCAATGACTCTAGTGCTGTATTAGTGATAAGAACACACATGCAATGACTCTAGTGCTGGTTTATGAAAAGAACTCTAGTGGATCCATATGTGGTTCATGAAAATAACACACAAGCAATGACTCTGGTGGATCCATATGTGGTTTGTGAAAAGAACACACATGCAATGACTCTACTGGATCCATATGTGGCTTATGAAATGAACACACACGCAATGACTCTGGTGGATCCATATGTGGTTCATGAAAAGAACACACATGCAATGACTCTAGTGCTAGTTTCATGAAAAGAACACACATGCAATGACTCTGGTGGATCCATATGTGGTTTGTGAAATGAACACACATGCAATGATATTTGTGGATCCATGGGTTTCATGAAAAGAACACACATGCAATGACTCTAGTGTTGGTTTAGTGATAAGAACACTCATGTAATGACTCTGGTGGATCCATATGTGGTTTGTGAAAAGAACACACATGCAATGACATTGGTGGATCCATGTGGTTTGTGGAAAAGAACACACATGTAATGACTCTAGTGGATCCATATGTGGTTTGTGAAAAGAACACACATGCAATGACTCTGGTGGACCCATATGTGGTTTGTGAAAAGAACACACATGCAATGACTTTCGTACTGGTTGATGAAAAGAACATACATGTAATAACTCTAGTGGATCCATATGTGGTTCATGAAAATAAGACACATGCAATGACTCTGGTGGATCCATATGTGGTTTGTGAAAAGAACACACATGCAATGACATTGGTGGATCCATGTGGTTTGTGGAAAAGAACACACATGCAATGACTCTGGTGGATCCATATGTGGTTTGTGAAAAGAACACACATGCAATGACTCTAGTGCTGGTTTATGAAAAGAGCATACATGCAATTACTCTAGTGGATCCATATGTAGTTCATGAAAAGAATACACATGCAATGACTCTGGTGGATCCATATGTGGTTTGTGAATAGAACACACATGCAATGACTCAAGTGCTAGTTTCATGAAAAGAACACACATGCAATGACTCTAGTGGATCCATATGTGGTTCATGAAATGAACACATATGTAACGACATTGGTGGATCCATGGGTTTCATGAAAAGAACACACATGCAATGACTCTGGTGTTGGTTTAGTTATAAGAACACACATGAAATGACTATGGTGGATCCATATGTGGTTTGTGAAAAGAACACACATGCAATGATATTGGTGGATCCATGTGTTTTATGAAAAGAACACACATGCAATGAATCTGGTGGATCCAAATGTGGTTTGTGAAAAGAACACACATGCAATGACTCTATTGCTACTTTCGTGAAAAGAACACACATGTAATGACTCTGGTGGATCCATATGTGGTTTATGAAAAGAACACACATGCAATGACTCTGGTGGATCCATATGTGGTTCATGAAAAGAACACACATGCAATGACTCTGGTGGATCCATTTGTGGTTTGTGAAATGAACACACATGCAATGAAATTTGTGGATCCATGGGTTTCATGAAAAGAACACAATTGCAATGACTCTGGTGTTGGTTTAGTGATAAGAACACTGATGCAATGACTCTGGTGGATCCATATGTGGTTTGTGAAAATAACACACATGCAATGACATTGGTGGATCCATGTGGTTTGTGGAAAAGAACACACATGCAATGACTCTGGTGGATCCATATGTGGTATGTGAAAAGAACACACATGCAATGACTCTAGTGCTGGTTTCTGAAAAGAACATACATGCAATGACTCTAGTGGATCCATATGTGGTTCATGAAAAGAATACACATGCAATGACTCTGGTGGATCCATATGTGGTTTGTGAAAAGAACACACATGCAATGACTCAATTGCTAGTTTCATGAAAAGAACACACATGCAATGACTCTAGTGGATCCATATGTGGTTCATGAAATGAACACATATACAACGACATTGGTGGATCCATGGCTTTCATGAAAAGAACACACATGCAATGACTCTGGTGTTGGTTTAGTGATAAGAACACACATGCAATGACTCTGGTGGATCCATATGTGGTTTGTGAAAAGAACACACATGCAATGACACTGGTGGATCCATGTGGTTTGTGGAAAAGAGCACACATGCAATGACTCTGGTGGATCCATATGTGGTATGTGAAAAGAACACACATGCAATGACTATAGTGCTGGTTTATGAAAAGAACATACATGCAATGACTCTAGTGGATCCATATGTGGTTCATGAAAAGAATACAGATGCAATGACTCTGGTGGATCCATATGTGGTTTGTGAAAAGAACACACATGCAATGACTCAATTGCTAGTTTCATGAAAAGAACACACATGCAATGACTCTAGTGGATCCATATGTGGTTCATGAAATGAACACATATGCAACGACATTGGTGGATCCATGGCTTTCATGAAAAGAACACACATGCAAGGACTCTGGTGTTGGTTTAGTGATAAGAACACACATGCAATGACTCTGTTGGATCCATATGTGGTTTGTGAAAAGAACACACATGCAATGACACTGGTGGATCCATGGGTGGTCTCTTTAGAGAACACACATTTCAATGACACTAGTGGATCCATATGTGGTATGTGAAAAGAACACACATGCAATGAAATCTGGTTGTTCTTAGTGAAAAGAACACACATGCAATGACACTGGTGGATCCATAGGTGGTATGTGAGAAGAACACACATGCAAAATGACTCTGGTTGTTGTTACTAAAAAGAACACACATGCAATGACACTGGTGGATCCATGTGGTCTCTCAGAGAACACATTTCAATGACACTGGTGGATCCATATGTGGTATGTGAAAAGAACACACATGCAATGACTCTGGTTGTTGTTAGTGAAAAGAACACACATGCAATGACACTGGTGGATCCATAGGTGGTATATGAGAAGAACACACATTTCAATGACTCTTGTTGTTGTTACTAAAAAGAACACACATGCAATGACACTGGTGGATCCATGGGTGGATTGTGAAAAGAGCACACATGCAATGACACTGGTGGATCCATATGTGGTATGTGAAAAGAACACACATGCAAAATGACTCTGGTTGTTGTTAGTGAAAAGAACACACACGCAATGACACTGGTGGATCCATAGGTGGTATGTGAAAAGAACACGCATGCAAAATGACTCTGGTTGTTGTTTCTAAAAAGAACACACATGCAATGACACTGGTGGATCCATGGGTGGATTGTGAAAAGAGCACACATGCAATGACACTGGTGGATCCATATGTGGTATGTGAAAAGAACACACATGCAATGACTCTGGTTGTTGTTAGTGAAAAGAACACACATGCAATGACACTGGTGGATCCATATGTGGTCTCTGAAGAGAGCACACATTTCAATGACTCTTGTTGTTGTTAGTAAAAAGAACACACATGCAATGACACTGGTGGATCCATGTGTGGTCTCTTAAGAGATCACACCTGCAATGACACTGGTTGTTGTTACTAAAAAGAACACACATGCAATGACACTGGTGGATCCATGTGTGGATTGTCAAGAGAACACACATGCAATGACTCCGGTTGTTGTTAGTGAAAAGAACATACATGCAATTACACCGGTGGATCCATGTGTAGTCTTTATAGAGAACACACATTTCAATGACACTGGTGGATCCGTAGGTGGTAGGTGAAAAGAAAACACATGCAAAATGACTCTGGTTGTTGTTAGTGAAAAGAACACACATGCAATGACACTGGTGGATCCATAGGTGGTATGTGAAAAGAACACACATGCAAAATGACTCTGGTTGTTGTTAGTGAAATGAACACACATGCAATGACTCTGGTGGATCCATGTGTGGTCTCTGTAGAGAACACACATTTCAATGACACTGGTGGATCGATATGTGGTATGTGAAAAGAACACACATGCAATGACTCTGGTTGTTGTTAGTGAAAAGAACACACATGCAATGACACTGGTGGATCCATAGGTGGTATGTGAGAAGAACACACATGCAAAATGACTCTGGTTGTTGTTACTAAAAAGAACACACATGCAATGACACTGGTGGATCCATGTGTGGTCTCTGTAGAGAACACACATTTCAATGACACTTGTGGATCCATATGTGGTATGTGAAAAGAACACACATGTAATGACTCTGGTTGTTGTTAGTGTAAAGAACACACATGCAATGACACGGTGGATCCATGTGTGGTCTGTGAAGAGAGCACACATTTCAATGACTCTTGTTGTTTTTAGTAAAAAGAACACACATGCAATGACACTTGTGGATCCATGTGTGGTCTCTAAAGAGAGCACATATGCAATGACACTGGTTGTTGTTACTAAAAAGAACACACATGCAATGACACTGGTGGATCCATATGTGGTATGTGAAATGAACAAACATGCAATGACACTGGTGGATCCATAGGTGGTATGTGAGAAGAACACACATTTCAATGACTCTGGTTGTTGTTACTAAAAAGAACACACATGCAATGACACTGGTGGATCCATAGGTGGTATGTGAAGAGAACACACATGCAAAATGACTCTGGTTGTTGTTACTAAAAAGAACGCACATACAATGACACTGGTGGATCCATGGGTGGATTGTGAAAAGAACGCACATGCAATGACACTGGTGGATCCATAGGTGGTATGTGAAAAGAACACACATGCAAAATGACTCTGGTTGTTGTTACAAAAAAGAACACACATGCAATGACACTGGTGGATCCATGTGTGTTCTCTGTAGAGAACAAACATTTCAATGACACTGGTGGATCCGTAGGTGGTATGTGAAAAGAACACACATGCAAAATGACTCTGGTTGTTGTTAGTGAAAATAACACACATGCAATGACACTGGTGGATCCATAGGTGGTATGTGAAAAGAACACACATGCAAAATGACTCTGGTTGTTGTTACTAAAAAGAACACACATGCAATGACACTGGTGGATCCATAGGTGGTATGTGAAGAGAACACACATGTAATGACTCTGGTTGTTGTTAGTGTAAAGAACACACATGCAATGACACTGGTGGATCCATGTGTGGTCTTTGAAGAGAGCACACATTTCAATGACTCTTGTTGT
Source organism: Avena insularis (assembly GCA_023614405.1). NCBI lineage: Eukaryota > Viridiplantae > Streptophyta > Magnoliopsida > Poales > Poaceae > Avena > Avena insularis. The sequence continues at coordinate 363,553,693 of CM042684.1, forward strand.
TGTTAGTAAAAAGAACACACATGCAATGACACTGGTGGATCCATGTGTGGTCTCTAAAGAGAGCACATATGCAATGACACTGGTTGTTGTTACTAAAAAGAACAAACATGCAATGACACTGGTGGATCCATATGTGGTATGTGAAATGAACAAACATGCAATGACACTGGTGGATCCATAGGTGGTATGTGAGAAGAACACACATTTCAATGACTCTGGTTGTTGTTACTAAAAAGGACACACATGCAATGACACTGGTGGATCCATAGGTGGTATGTGAAGAGAACACACATGCAAAATGACTCTGGTTGTTGTTACTAAAAAAGAACACAGATGCAATGACACTGGTGGATCCATGTGTGGTCTCGAAAGAGAGCACACATTTCAATGACTCTTGTTGTTGTTAGTGAAAAGAACACACATGCAGTGACACTGGTGGATCCATGTGTGGTCTCTAAAGAGAGCACACATGCAATGACACTGGTTGTTGTTACTAAAAAGAACACAAATGCAATGACACTTGTGGATCCATATGTGGTATGTGAAATGAACAAACATGCAATGACACTGGTGGATCCATAGGTGGTATGTGAGAAGAACACACATTTCAATGACTCTGGTTGTTGTTACTAAAAAGGACACACATGCAATGACACTGGTGGATCCATAGGTGGTATGTGAAGAGAACACACATGCAAAATGACTCTGTTGTTGTTACTAAAAAGAACGCACATGCAATGACACTGGTGGATCCGTGGGTGGATTGTGAAAAGAACGCACATGCAATGACACTGGTGGATCCATAGGTGGTATGTGAAAAGAACACACATGCAAAATGACTATGGTTGTTGTTACTAAAAAGAACACACATGCAATGACACTGGTGGGTCCATGTGTGTTCTCTGTAGAGAACACACATTTCAATTTCACTGGTGGATCCATATGTGGTATGTGAAAAGAACACACATGCAATGACTCTGGTTGTTGTTAGTGAAAAGAACGCACATGCAATGACACTGGTGGATCCATAGGTGGTATGTGAAAAGAACACACATGAAAAATGACTCTGGTTGTTGTTACTAAAAAGAACACACATGCAATGACACTGGTGGATCCATGTGTGGTCTCTATTTCAATGACACTAGTGGATCCATATGTGGTATGTGAAAATAACACACATGCAATGACTCTGGTTGTTGTTAGTGAAAAGAACACACATGCAATGACACTAGTGGATCCATAGGTGGTACGTGAGAAGAACAAACATTTCAATGACTCTGGTTGTTGTTACTAAAAAGAACACACATGCAATGACACTGGTGGATCAATGTGTGGTCTCTGTAGAGAACACAAATTTCAATGACACTGGTGGATCCATATGTGGTATGTGAAAAGAACACACATGCAATGACTCTGGTTGTTGTTAGTGAAAAGAACACACATGCAATGACACTGGTGGATCCATAGGTGGTATATGAGAAGAACACACATTTCAATTACTCTTGTTGTTTTTACTAAAAAGAACACACATGCAATGACACAGGTGGATCCATGGGTGGATTGTGAAAAGAGCACACATGCAATAACACTAGTGGATCCATATGTGGTATGTGAAAAGAACACACATGCAAAATGACTCTGGTTGTTGTTAGTGAAAAGAACACACATGCAATGACACTGGTGGATCCATAGGTGGTATGTGAAAAGAACACACATGCAAAATGACTCTGGTTGTTGTTACTAAAAAGAACACACATGCAATGACACTGGTGGATCCATGGGTGGATGTGAAAAGAGCACACGTGCAATGACACTGGTGGATCCATGTGTGGATTGTGAAGAGAACACACATGCAATGACTCTAGTTGTTGTTAGTGAAAAGAACATACATGCAATGACACCGGTGGATCCATGTGTGGTCTCTATAGAGAACACACATTTCAATGACACTGGTGGATCCATAGGTGGTATGTGAAAAGAACACACATGGAAAATGACTCTGGTTGTTGTTAGTAAAAAGAACACACATGCAATGACACTGGTGGATCCATAGGTGGTATGTGAAAAGAACACACATGCAAAATGACTCTGGTTGTTACTAAAAAGAACACACATGCAATGACTCTGGTGGATCCATGGGTGGATTGTGAAAAGAACACACATGCAATAATACTGGTGGATCCATAGGCGGTATGTGAAAAGAACACACATGCAAAATGACTTTGGTTGTTGTTACTAAAAAGAACACACATGCAATGACACTGGTGGATCCATGTGAGGTCTCTGTAGCGAACACACATTTCAATGACACTGCTGGATCCATAGGTGGTATATGAAAAGAACACACATGCAAAATGACTCTGGTTGTTGTTACTAAAAAGAACACACATGCAATAACACTGGTGGATCCATAGGTGGTATGTGAAGAGAACACACATGCAAAATGACTCTGGTTGTTGTTACTAAAGAGAACACACATGCAATGACACAGGTGGATCCATGGGTGGTCTCTCTAGAGAACACACATTTCAATGACACTGGTGGATCCATATGTGGTATGTGAAAAGAACACACATGCAATGACTCTGGTTGTTGTTAGTGAAAAGAACACACATGCAATGACACTGGTGGATCCATAGGTAGTATGTGAGAAGAACACACATGCAAAATGACTCTGGTTGTTGTTACTAAAAAGAAGACACATGCAATGACACTAGTGGATCCATGTGTGGTCTCTATAGAGAACACACATTTCAATGACACTAGTGGATCCATATGTGGTATGTGAAAAGAACACACATGCAATGACTCTGGTTGTTGTTAGTGAAAAGAACACACATGCAATGACACTGGTGGATCCATAAGTAGTATGTGAGAAGAACACACATGCAAAATGACTCTGGTTGTTGTTACTAAAAAGAAGACACATGCAATGACACTAGTGGATCCATGTGTGGTCTCTGTAGAGAACAAACATTTCAATGACACTAGTGGATCCATATGTGGTATGTGAAAAGAACACACATGCAATGACTCTGGTTGTTGTTACTGAAAAGAACACACATGCAATGACACTAGTGGATCCAAAGGTGGTATATGAGAAGAATGCACATTTCAATGACTCTTGTTGTTGTTACTAAAAAGAACACACATGCAATGACACTGGTGGATCCATGGGTGGATTGTGAAAAGAGCACACATGCAATGACACCGGTGGATCCATATGTCGTATGTGAAAAGAACAAACATGCAAAATGACTCTGGTTGTTGTTAGTGAAAAGAACACACATGCAATGACACTGGTGGATCCATAGGTGGTATGTGAAAAGAACAAACATGGAAAATGACTCTGGTTGTTGTTACTAAAAAGAACACACATGCAATGACACTGGTGGATCCATGGGTGGATTGTGAAAAGAGAACACATGCAATGACACTGGTGGATCCATATGTGGTATGTGAAAAGAACACACATGCAATGACTCTTGTTGTTGTTAGTGAAAAGAACACACATGCAATGACACTGGTGGATCCATATGTGGTCTTTGAAGAGAGCACACATTTCAATGACTCTTGTTGTTGCTAGTAAAAAGAACACACATGCAATGACACTGGTGGATCCATGTGTGGTCTTTGAAGAGAGCACACATGCAATGACACTGGTTGTTGTTACTAAAAAGAACACACATGCAATGACACTGGTGGATCCATGTGTGGATTGTGAAGAGAACACACATGTAATTACTCCAGTTGTTATTAGTGAAAAGAACATACATGCAATGACACCGGTGGATCCATGTGTGGTCTCTATAGAGGACACACATTTCAATGACACTGGTGGATCCATAGGTGGTATGTGAAAAGAACACAAATGCAAAATGACTATGGTTGTTGTTAGTGAAAAGAACACACATGCAATGACACTGGTGGATCCATAGGTGGTAAGTGAAAAGAACACAGATGCAAAATGACTCTGGTTGTTGTTACTAAAAAGAACACATATGCAATGACTCTGGTGGATCCATGGGTGGATTGTGAAAATAACACACATGCAATGACACTGGTGGATCCATAGGTGGTATGTGAAAAGAACACACATGCAAAATGACTCTGGTTGTTGTTACTAAAAAGAACACACATGCAATGACACTGGTGGATCCATGTGCGGTCTCTGTAGAGAACACACATTTCAATGACACTGGTGGATCCATAGTTGTTATGTGAAAAGAACACACATGCAAAATGAGTCTGGTTGTGTTTACTAAAAAGAACACACACGCAATGACACTGGTGGATCCATAGGTGGTATGTGAAGAGAACACACATGCAAAATGACTCTGGTTGTTGTTACTAAAAAGAACACACGTGCAATAAAACTGGTGGATCAATGGGTGGATTGTGAAAAGAACACACATGCAATGACACTGGTGGATCCATAGGTGGTATGTGAAAAGAACACACATGCAAAATGACTCTGGTTGTTGTTACTAAAAAGAACACACATGCAATGACACTGGTGGATCCATGTGTGGTCTCTATAGAGAACACACATTTCAATCACACTGGTGGATCCATATGTGGTATGTGAAAAGAACACAGATGCAATGACTCTTGTTGTTGTTAGTGAAAAGAACACACATGCGATGACACTGGTGGATCCATGTGTGGTCTTGATACGTCCAAAACGTATCTACTTCCCCGAACACTTTTGCTATTGTTTCTCCTCTATACTTGTATGATTTGGATGCAACTAATGCGAACTGACGCTGTTTTTAGCAAAATTGCCTTGGTGTCTACTTTTCGTGCAGAAAATCAACTATCACGAAAAATCCTGGAAAATATGCCAAAAATCCTATTTCACCCGAAGACTCCAAGAGCCAGAATACGAGACGGAGAAGAGCCCTGGGGTGGCCACACCACCTGGTGGCGTGGGCCAGGCCAGGCCGCGCTAGGGGGTGGTGTGGGCCCCCTAGGCACCCCCTCGGCCTCTCTCTTCGCCTATAAGGAGCCTTCTAACCTAAAAACTTCGGGGGGTTCGATGTTTTTCCAGAAGGAGTTCCGCTCCGCCGCCACCATCAGATTCCACGAAACAGCACCAGAAACTTTGTTCTGGCACCTTGCTGGGACGGGGAATTGTAGGAGATCATCGCCATCATCATCACCATCGCTTCTCCATCGACCATCCATGTTTCCCCCATCTATGAGTGAGTAATCCCCCACTGTAGGCCATGGGGATGGTAGGGATTGGATGAGATCGTTCATGTAATGGCATTAGATTGTTAGGGCATGGTGCCTAGTATCTTTTATTAGTGCTTTATGAATTTGTTGCGACTTGTTGTGCTTAATGCTTATCACTAGGGCCCGACTGCCATGATTTCAGATCTGAACATGTTATTGATTCATTATGATAGTATTGTTTTTGGTCTTATCTACAAGTTGTATACACACGTTGTTGTCCGGAACCTATGGCCCCGGCGATGTAAATCAGGATAACCGGAAGGGAAAGGCTTTGATGTGAGGATCACATGTGTTCACGGAGTGTTAATGCTTTGCTCCGGTGCTCTATTAAAAGGAGCACCTGAATTGCCAGTAGTTCCCTAGAGGCCCCGATGCAAACGGGCTGGCAGGACAAAAGATGTTGTGCAAGTTCTCATTGCGAGCACGTATGACTATATATGGAACACATGCCTAGGATTGTCTAGTACTTGGTTGCTTTATCTTATTTATCTGCAATTGCCCTATGTTCTGATTGCTATGTGAATTGTCTTGTCCATGCAACGCCCGTCCATCCATCCCTATGCCTACCTCACTCGAATCCCACTGTTTACTGCTTTTGTTACTACTGTCTTTGCTTTGCTACTGCTATTACTTTATTATTCCTACTACAAAACTGTTGCTACTAATAAACTGCTGTGAGCAAGATTGTTTCTAGGTGCAGTTGAATTGACAACTCAGTTGTTATGGCTTATAAATATTCTTTGGCTCCCCTTGTGTCGAATCAATAAATTGGGTTTCACTTCCCTCGAAAATACTGCGATACACCCCCTATACTTGTGGGTCATCAAGACTATTTTCTGGCGCCGTTGTCAGGGAGCATAGCTTTATTTATCAAGTTCACTTGGATTCTCTATTGTTCGCTGCTATCCATCCGTCATGGGTAAGTCTCGTGATGGCAAGGTTCCTATTTTACCATCCACTACAAGAAGAGGTATGGTTCTAAACACCTTTGTTGCTCTTGATTCACCATCTATTATAAGTAAGCTCGTTACACCACCACATACACATGCTACACACACTGCTACTACTGCTAAATCTGAAACTTATGATGCTGCTTCTACTGTGCTTGATAAGAGTGGTTCATTAGGTCCTTTCCTAGATGCTACGATTTCTAGAACTATAGCTGGAAATACCGAAACTCCTAATGAAGACACTACCACACCTGTTAGCTCACCTGAGTCTAGTGAGAGTTATGATATTGAAGAAGATTATGTTGAGATGACCGATGAGTTTATTAAAGAATGTAAGAACACCCATGATAGGAGCGCTAAGAGTCTCCTTGAGAGGCATTATTAGACCCAAATTATCTCCTGCTGCTAAGTTTGCTGCTTCTCCCATAAACATTATAGATAAAGATTATGATTTCTCTCTCGATCTATCTTACATAGCTATTGTCGAGAAAGAACCTTTTTGTGGGACTAAGAATGAAAGTGCGGTAGCACATATGAATGAACTTTCTACCATGAGTGGCTTGTTTTCTGATGATATTAAGATGCATACTTACTTTGTTGTTAAGATTTTTCCTTTTTCACTGCAAGGAGAAGCTAAAACTTGGTTTAGTAATTTACCTCCTGGATCTATTGATAGCCCTGAGTGCTTGATTAGTACTTTCCTGCAGAAATATTTTCCTCCCAGTGCTAGACATGCTATTTTGCAGGAACTTTTTGATTTCAAACAGGGAGAAAAAGAGGTATTGCCCGAATCTTGGGCGAGGTTTTGTGCTCTGATTCATGCACAGGCTGGAAGTCCTTTACCTAAGAATGAGCTTCTTGATATATTTTATAATGGACTAACCGAGGAATCTAGGACATACCTAGATAGTTGTGCTGATTGTGTTTTCAGGAATAGGACTCCAAAGGAAGCTGAGGAATTAATGGCTAAAATAAGCAAGAATTATGAAGATTGGACTCCTCCTAAACATGCTATACCTGAAGTAATTGTACCTGAACCATCTATTCCTGTGCCTATTCCAACATCAAAGAAGAGGGGAGTTATTGAATTAAACTATGAAGTGATGAAGGAAGCTAAGAAATGTCTTAAGGAGAAGGGAATTAAAGCTGCAGATGTCAAGAATTTACCTCCTATAGAAGAATTATGTAAGCCTATTCCCTACTCATCCACTATTGAGGTACACTCCCTCCAACACTTTGATGAAGGTGATATCCCTTACTTGAAACCTCCTGATCAATGCTTAGAAGAATTTGATATCTTTATTGTTAAGCAAGATAACTTTAATAAGAGGGTGCAAAATCATCTAATGGAAAACACTAGAGCTATTGTTGAGTTGAAAGATATTGTGGAAAGAACCTCTAATGATGTTAAAATTATTGTTAAACACTTTCAAATGGTTCAAACTCAAATAGATCAACTCGTTAAAGTACAAAGAGACTTGCTAGTTAATGCTGCTAAAGAAAAACATGCTTATGAAATTAGAACTAGAAGTGGTGCTGCTACCCAGGATCCTCTATATCCTGAGGGGCATCCCAAAAGAATTGAGCAGGATTCTCAACAAGCTGAAAATAGTGGTTCTACTCGTAAGAAAAGGAAGAAGAAACATAAAACTTTTGAAGAACCCTCTGAACCTGCTATAGATCCTAATAGTATATCTATCTCTAATGCTGAAACTGAAATTGGTAATGAAGAAAATGAAGTTCCTAATGAAGAAAAAGTTGAAGAAGAACCTGAAAACCACACTAAGACTACTAAATACACCAAAGAAGATTTTATTGCTAAGAAACATGGTAGTGAAAGAGAACCTTGGGTCCAAAAACCTATGCCTTTCCCTGATAAGAAACACAAGTCAAAGGAAGATGAACACTATAATAAGTTTTGTGAGTGGATGAAGCCTTTATTCTTGCAAATTCCTTTGACTGATGCTATTAAGTTGCCTCCTTACTCAAAGTATATGAAGGACATTGTCTCGAATAAAAGGAAGATCCCTAATGAAGAAATCTCTACTTTGCTTGCTAATTATTCTTTCAATGGTAAGGGTCCTAAGAAACTTGGAGACCCAGGGATTCCAACTATCCCTTGCTCTATTAAGAACAGTTATGTTAGAAGTGCTTTGTGTGATTTGGGAGTTGGAGTTAGTGTTATGCCTTTCTCTCTATACAAGAGGCTTCAGCTTGAAAAATTGATACCAACTGGTATATCTTTGCAAATGGCTGATAAATCTACCACTATTCCTGTGGGTATATGTGAGGATGTACCTGTTCAGGTAGCCCACAATTGCTTGATATTAACTGATTTTGTTGTGCTTGAAATGCCTCAAGACGATAATATGTCTATTATTCTTGGGAGACCTTTTCTTAATACTGCAGGAGCTGTTATTAATTGTAATCAAGGAAAGGTGACCTTCAATGTTAATGACAAGGAACATACCGTCTAATTCCCCAAGAAGATTGAAAGGACTTATGGTGTGAATTCAATTGAACATGTTGAAGGCATTCAAGTTGGGGAAATATATTGTCCCATACCAAGAGAAAAAATTGAAACTATTATGATTGGGACCATTGCTATCAAGGTTGAGGTAACATAATCATTAGTGGAGTACAAAGTTTTGTCTCATATGCAATTGTTTTGGTAGAAAGACTTGATCAACCTTGTTAACAAAAGGATTCCATTGAACAAAACAATGTTTTCATTATGATTATCTCCATTTATTTCTATCCTTTGCATTTTAGTCTTTGCTTTCGTTTAGTTTTCTTTTTGTTGTTAGTTGCTTGCATGTTAGAACTTCTGTAGTTCTAGCCTTGTTTTGTCCTTGCATCATGTTTCCAAAAAAGAAAAAAAATCTGTCTGTCAGAAAAATCATTCTTCTATTTCTGAAAAAAGCCCAAAAATAAAGTGTCTCGAAAAATTCCAGAAAATTCATACTAAATTTTTACGTGAAAAAAGGGGCAGAGGAGTACCTGGTAGGTACCAGGGGGCCCACTAGGTAGGCACACCATGTGGTGGCGCGGCCAGCCCTGGGTGGCGCCATGCCCTGGTGTGGGTCACCCTGGCCTCCCACTTACTCTCTCACCTGCCACTTTCTTCTCTCTCCCAAGTAAGCTCCAGTTCATAGCTCAAAATCGCGTCCTTTCTGTGCTTGCTCTCGATTTCTTCGATCTCCTTGCTTAGCCCATCTTTATTGCTAAAATTTGGAGCATTTGTTCCTTGGTATGTGACTCCTCCCCTTGTCCAAGTAGATTTGTGTTTAGTGGATTATATGTTGAGTATTTTGCTGCTGTAGGTGACTGGTTATGAGAGCTTGTAAGCTTGTTTGATGCTTAGAGATATAGTTTTGATGCATGTTTAGGCCTGTTGCAAGTCCCTATGAGTAGAATCCTTCCTTATATTTACTTTGCAATCACTCGTTTAAAAGGTGTTTAAATTTCAGAATAGAAGATGAGTGAACACCACCTAAACCAACATGAGCTTTGGGTGCCTGAGGTCATGAAGGTCAATCGGGAGGAGGAAGTTTTTCCCTCCATTTATCCATGCCCTGAGTTCATGAGAGCTACAGGAATTCTACAAGATTTCCACACTTTGGTTTCTAATGCAGGGTTAGAGCGTTACTTGGAAGATGAACCTTGTCAATTTGTGAAGCTAACCATGTCTGTGGTGCAGGATTTCCAATTTAGTCACTCTTTGCCTAACCCCATGGTCCACTACAAAATTTACAATATTGCTATCAATCTTTCTCTTGATGATTTTTGTGCAGCCATTACGGTACCTCAATGGGGATCATGTAAGAAGACTAAAGAGAGACCGGAACCACTCATGGATTTATACGTAGAAATTTGTCAAGGGAGTAGCTTCTCAAAGGAGAATGGAAAAATCCGTAACATTCATCTTCCCTCCATTCGCTACTTTGCCTACTTTATTGCCAAGTGTGTTCTTGCTAGGAAAACTGCCAATAAGTTATCTTCGTTTGATCTAGCATTTATCTCTGCTGCTCTTAGACGAGATAGGTCTTACAACTTGGGTTCTTTGATAGCTTTCCATCTTGCTGCTAACCGTGAGAAAGGTGGAATTTGTGGAGGCCTCATTGCTTCTCGTTTACTAGCATTGCATGGTTTAGTGCCTCATCATCTAGACCTATAGTTTCCCATAGAGAGGCTTGATTTTAATTCCATGATACAGCCTAAATTTATTTTCTCGTGGGCCAGTTTGAGGGAGTTGTCTTATGAAATAACCTTTCTCAAATCTGGTTGGAGAAATAGCAAGTCCGAGCGTGTTGTCCTTTTGCCTGCACCTGTTTTATTTAACCTTGATAACAGGGAAGGATGGTCCCTCACTGAGGAGGAGCTGGACACGTACTTGGGAGAGCTCTCCCAACAGGAGCAGGACACTAGAAGGGAGGTCACGGATGATTTGGTCCAGCCCTCGAATGAGGGAGAGTCTTCATATCAGCAGACCGCTTATGATTGGGGAGCTTCCTCTTCTTCTCATGGGCCCAGCTACGACCATTCTTACCAAGATCCGCCCGCTTGGAACCCCTATTCGTACATGGATTGATACCCACTTAGGCCAAAAGCCTAAGCTTGGGGGGAGGTACGCCGACACCGCACTCATCTCCATATCATGTTGTGTCGGTACTTTGTATATTCATGTTTTTGTTCTCTTTTTAGTTTTCGTTCTTCTTTGCTTTTGCTTTCTAAAAACACAAAAAAACCAAAAATATTTTTGTTGTTTCTCTTTGGTTTGCTTCTTCTTTTTGCCTTGGTTTGCTTTTCCCTTTTCGCTTTGTTTGAACTATTCGAAAAACCCAAAAAGATTTTGCTTTGCTTGTTTTTCTCTTTTGGTTCTCATTTAAAATTCGAAAACACCAAAAATATTTGTCGTTCTTCTTTGTTTTTTGCAAGTTTGCTACAGGGTTCGGCAGTTCTCAATGGATTATTGGTTTCATATTATTATTCAAGCCACACAAGTGAAGAGCAATAATGAGGATCAATGACAACTTGAGGCGTGGTAAGAGGCTGGTAACGAACTCTATTTGTTTTCATTTTTGTGCATATACTCATCACTATGGGCGTGCTTAGTCTGTTCATGTAGAGTGTATGTTTTCTTTGGATGCTTAGTAGTTCTTGCTTTCTTGTGATTAGCTCCAGCCCGCTAATAATTTGTAGCATGTTTCATGAATGTTTGCTTGCATTACTCTATTCATAAATTGGTATGACACCGTGGTATCCTCCTCTGAATGTTTCATTCGATTGACTTGGCACATGCTCACGCATGCACATGACTGTAATAATCAGTTAAGCCTCGATGAATTATTTTGCCTTGAGGATCTTGAATCAATTTCATGCCATGAGAGTCTTGTTTTGTTGCAAGCATGATAATGACAGCTATTGCTCTCTCGTTTGTCGCTCCCTTACTTTGCTAGCATTCACTTCCACTGAGTGTTTTACTCATGTTTCCAACTCCCTAAACCAAATATTCCAAAGTGTCCACCATACCTACCTATTAGCATCACTTGCTACTCCCGTGCATATTCGTTATGCCTTGTTTTCTTCCGAATAAAATGTTTGCTTGTTATGGGAAAATTAGTTAGTAAAGCTCTCACGAACTTGATGGCACACTTTATTTCCTGCACTTAATAAACCTGAACCATTGTGAACTCTCCATGAAAGTTATATGCTTGCTAATTATAGGCTGGGGATTAGCAGAACCGTGCTGTCACGGAGAACGCTTTCAACACATGTAAATATATACACAGTTGATACCTTGCTCTTTTGTTTGCGGATGTCATCGGTGTGAAATAAAAGGGGAGCTTGTAAGTCCATGGAGTTATGTATGTGTGTTAGAGAAATGCCTCGGGTCATGGTCTAATCCATGCTGACATGGTGGAAACCTGCAGCGTAACCATAATGATATCTATGAAGCATTCTTCTTATAAAAAGAGAGAGAGATAGCTATTGAGAAGAAAAAAAAAGAGTTCTATGAAAAGAGGAAAAAGAGAAAAAAGCACCATTTTCCCATGGTAAATAAGAAGATTGCTGAGATACTCATTGTCTGCTTGCCTTGTCATTTTGATATGGGGATTCTTCAGTATCATCGGGCAAGGGGTACCCCGTTGGCGGTTCTCAATGATACGCACATACTTATGATGACAAGAACTTACCGGTAACTAAAGTTGATTAGCATGAGGAGCGGCCCTCGTACTCAAGGGACTTGGGATTTTCAGTTTATAGTCTGTCAAGCATATAATTCAGCTTGGACCTCAGTTTCACCTTAACCACGTTAAAGATGCTTATGATAGGAGCAATGAGAGCTCAAAGCTAACAAGTACCATACTTTCAGCATTTGGAAGCCTTTCAAAATTATTCAAAACCTTTTCCTTTACTTGTTGAGTCTCCACTTATTCTCCGAGCACCTTCTTGAGAGCATAGTTGTCATTCTTTGTGTTTGTTCCAATACATGATTATTTGTGTTATGACTTTGATGCTTGTATCCTTGATATCTTTACTTCTAGTCATCACTTGAACTTCAGAGGTGCCTTGGCATTCATAATCAAAGGCAAGCGAGATACCACTCTATCATACCTTTTTATGAGCATTGTAATGTTGCTTATGTTCGTGCTTTATGCTACTTATTATTCTTGAGTTAGAATCTCTTCATAGCTTGCAATGACTATTAAGTGGACTCAGTTGCATACCCTTTATTATGGATTGTCTAAGTAGTTGATCACATTGCTGAGAATATTTACATCATATGAAGCAAATGTGTTCATGAAAGTTCTTTTATCGCACTCAGTTTTCAACTGAATTGCTTGAGGACAAGCAATAAGCTAAGCTTGGGGGAGTTGATACGTCCAAAACGTATCTACTTTCCCGAACACTTTTGCTATTGTTTCTCCTCTATACTTGTGTGATTTGGATGCAACTAATGCGAACTGACGCTGTTTTCAGCAGAATTGCCTTGGTGTCTACTTTTTGTGCAGAAAATTAACTATCAGGAAAAATCCCGAAAAATATGCCAAAAATCCTATTTCACCCGAAGACTCCAAGAGCCAGAATACGAGATGGAGAAGAGCCCTGGGGTGGCCACACCACCTGTAGCGCTAGCCAGGTGCGTCGGGGTGGTGTGGGCCCCCAGCACCTCTCTCTTCGCCTATAAGGAGCCTTCTGACCAAAAAACTTCGGGGGGTTCGACGTTTTTCTAGAAGGAGTTCCGCTCCGCCGCCACCATCAGATTCCACAAAACAGCACCAGAAACTCCGTTCTGGCACCCTGCCAGGACAGGGAATTGGAGGAGATCATCGCCATCATCATCACCATCGCTTCTCCATCGACCATCCATGTTTCCCCCATCTATGAGTGAGTAATCCCCCGTTGTAGGCTATGGGGATGGTAGGGATTGGATGAGATCGTTCATGTAATGGCATCAGATTGTTAGGGCATGGTGCCTAATATCTTTTATTAGTGCTTTATGAATTTTTTGCGACTTGTTGTGCTTAATGCTTGTCACTAGGGCCCGAGTGCCATGATTTCAGATTTGAACATGTTATTGATTCATTATGATAGTATTGGTTTTGGTCTTATCTGCAAGTTGTATACACACGTTGTTTTCCGGAACCTATGGCCCCGAAGTGATAGAAATCAGGATAATCAGAAGGGAAAGGCTTTGATGTGAGGATCACATGTGTTCATGGAGTGTTAATGCTTTGCTCCGGTGCTCTATTAAAAGGAGCACCTTAATTGCCAGTAGTTCCCTAGAGGCCCCGCTGCAAACGAGCTGGCAGGACAAAAGATGTTGTGCAAGTTCTCATTGCGAGCACGTATGACTATATATGGAACAGATGCCTAGGATTGTCTAGTACTTGGATGCTTTATCTTATTTATCTGCAATTGCCCTATGTTCTGATTGCTATGTGAATTGTCTACTCCATGCAACGCCCGTCCATCCATCCCTATGCCTACCGCACTCAAATCCCACTGTTTACTGCTTTTGTTACTACTGTCTTTGCTTTGCTACTGCTGTTACTTTAGTATTCGTACTACAAAACTATTGCTACTGATAAACTGCTGTGAGCAAGATTGTTTCCAGGTGCAGCTGAATTGACAACTCAGTTGTTAAGGCTTATAAATATTCTTTGGCTCCCCTTGTGTCGAATCAATAAATTGGGTTTCACTTCCCTCGAAAATACTGCGATACACCCCCTATACTTGTGGGTCATCAGGTCTCTGAAGAGAACACACATGCAATGACACTGGTTGTTGTTACTAAAAAGAACACACACCCAATGACACTGGTGGATCCATGTGTGGATTGTGAAAAGAGCACACATGCAATGACACTGGTGGATCCATATGTGGTATGTGAAAAGAACACACATGCAAAATGACTCTGGTTGTTGTTAGGGAAAAGAACACACATGCAATAACACTGGTGGATCCATAGGTGGTATGTGAAAATAACACACATGCAAAATGACTCTGGTTGTTGTTACTAAAAAGAACACACATGCAAAGACACTGGTGGATCCATAGGTGGATTATGAAATGAACACACATGCAATGAGACTGGTGGATCCATAGGTGGTATGTGAGAAGAACACACATTTCAATGACTCTTGTTGTTGTTACTAAAAAGAACACACATGCAATGACACTGGTGGATCCATAGGTGGTATGTGAAGAGAACACACGTGCAAAATGACTCTGGTTGTTGTTACTAAAAAGAACACACGTGCAATGACACTGGTGGATCCATGGGTGGATTGTGAAAAGAACGCACATGAAATGACACTGGTGGATCCATAGGTGGTATGTGAAAAGAACACACATGCAAAATGACTATGGTTGTTGTTACTAAAAAGAACACACATGCAATTACACTGGTGGATCCATGTGTGGTCTCTGTAGAGAACACACATGCAAAATGACACTGGTGGATCCATATGTGGTATGTGAAAAGAACACACATGCAATGACTCTGGTTGTTGTTAGTGAAAAGAACGCACATGCAATGACACTGATGAATCCATAGGTGGTATGTGAGAAGAACACACATGCAAAATGACTGGTTGTTGTTACTAAAAAGAACACACATGCAATGACCCTGGAGGATCCATGTGTGGTCTCTGTAGAGAACACACATTTCAATGACACTGGTGGATCCATATGTGGTATGTGAAAAGAACACACATGCAGTGACTCTGGTTGTTGTTAGTGAAAAGAACACACATGCAATGACACTGGTGGATCCATAGGTGGTATGTGAGAAGAACACACATGCAAAATGACTCTGGTTGTTGTTACTAAAAATAACACACATGCAATGACACTGGTGGATCCATGTGTGGTCTCTGTAGAGAACACACATTTCAATGACACTAGTGGATCCATATGGGGTATGTGAAAAGAACACACATGCAATGACTCTGGTTGTTGTTAGTGAAAAGAACACACATGCAATGACACTGGTGCATCCATAGGTGGTATATGAGAAGAACACACATTTCAATGACTCTTGTTGTTGTTACCAAAAAGAACACACATGCAATGACACTGGTGGATCCATGGGTGGATTGTGAAAAGAGCACACATGCAATGACACTGGCGGATCCATATGTGGTATGTGAAAAGAACACACATGCAAAATGACTTTGGTTGTTGTTAGTGAAAATAACACACATGCAATGGACTGGTGGATCCATGGGTGGATTGTGAAAAGAACACACATGCAATGACACTGGTGGATCCATAGGTGGTATGTGAAAAGAACACACATGCAAAATGACTCTGGTTGTTGTTACTAAAAGGAACACACATGCAATGACATTGGTGGATCCATGTGTGGTCTCTGTAGAGAACACACATTTCAATGACACTGGTGGATCCATATGTGGTATGTGAAAAAAAACACATGCAATGACTCTGGTTGTTGTTAGTGAAAAGAACACACATGCAATGACACTGGTGGATCCATGTGTGGTCTTTAAAGAGAGCACACATTTCAATGACTCTTGTTGTTGTTAGTAAAAAGAACACACATGCAATGACACTGGTGGATCCATGTGTGGTCTCTAAAGAGAGCACACATGCAATGACAGTGGTTGTTGTTACTAAAAAGAGCACACATGCAATGACACTGGTGGATCCATGTGTGGATTGTGAAGAGAACACACATGCAATGACTCCAGTTGTTGTTAGTGAAAAGAACATACATGCAATGACACCGGTGGATCCATGTGTGGTCTCCGTAGAGAACACACATTTCAATGACACTGGTGGATCCATAGGTGGTATGTGAAAAGAACACACATGCAAAATGACTCTGGTTGTTGTTACTAAAAAGAACACACATGCAATGACACTGGTGGATCTATGTGTGGTCTCTCTAGAGAACACACATTTCAATGACACTGGTGGATCCATATGTGGTATGTGAAAAGAACACACATGAAATGACTCCAGTTGTTGTTAGTGATAAGAACACACATGCAATGACACTGGTGGATCCATAGGTGGTATGTGAGAAGAACACACATGCAAAATGACTCTCGTTGTTGTTACTAAAAAGAACACACATGCAATGACAATGGTGGATCCATAGGTGGATTATGAAATGAACACACGTGCAATGACACTGGTGGATCCATAGGTGGTATGTGAGAAGAACACACATTTCAATGACTCTGGTTGTTGTTACTAAAAAGAACACACATGCAATGACACTGGTGGATCCATAGGTGGTATGTGAAGAGAACACACATGCAAAATGACTCTGGTTGTTGTTACTAAAAAGAACACACATGCAATAACACTGGTGGATCCATGGGTGGATTGTGAAAAGAACGCACATGCAATGACACTGGTGGATCCATAGGTGGTATGTGAAAAGAACACACATGGAATGACTCCAGTTGTTGTTAGTGAAAAGAACACACCTGCAATGACACAGGTGGATCTATAGGTGGATTGTGAAAAGAGCACACATGCAATGACTCCAGTTGTTGTTAGTGAAAAGAACACACCTGCAATGGCACTGGTGGATCCATAGGTGGATTGTGAAAAGAGCACACATGCAATGACACTGGTGGATCCATATGTGGTATGTGAAAAGAACACACATGGAATGACTCTGGTTGTTGGTAGTAAAAAGAACACACATGCAATGACACTGGTGGATCCATAGGTGGATTGTGAAAAGAGCACAAATGCAATGACATTTGAATGGTACGGGTGGATCCATAGGCGGATTGTGAAAAGAGATTTTCCCTCTCTCTCTGTGTCACAAATCTCACAAAAGCCCAAATGTGTGGAGATCCCAAACATGTGCTCACTCTGGGTGCTATGCCCTGATTGGCTGACACAGATGTCACGCGGATTGTCTCCACCAACCGTTGATCCCATGTTATCCAACGGGCAGGATAACCTCTCCTTTCTCCACTTTTTTATGCATGGTCAATCCGTGCCACCTCTCTATCCGTGCCACCGATACTAAACCCCCATAAACAAGTGAAAATCCATCTATCTAACTAAAATAAATAAAATAAATGATCATATTTCGAAGAAGCCATCGTCTTCGTCTTCCGGTTCGTCCTCGTCTTCGTCAACGCCATGGTCCCCGCCATCGGCGCCGTCGGTGCCCTCCTCTGACGACTCGACACCGCCCCCTTCCTCGAATAAGCACGCTTTCTCCTTGTCGGAGTCCTCCTCCTCTTCCTCTTCGTAGTCCCACGGGTCCACGTTACTCTCCTCCGCTTCTGCCTCCAACTGATCGATGAACGCCTCCTTGTTGGCCGAGTCGGACTCGTCCAAATAGCTATCTCCTCTCTTCTTCCTGGTCTTCTTATCGTTCCTCTTCTTGTCCGTACTCGCCGGTGCAACATGTGCCCCCGTCCTGGCTGCTACTTTGCGCTCGTCCGATGCTGCAGGTACCCCACGCTCCTCCTGCGCGGCTGGTACGAGCTTCGATGTTGAAGTGTCCTCGAGTGTCGATGTCGATGGATCCTGATGCAGTCGGACACGACGTGCAGCCTCAGCAGGCGACTCGCGAGCGCGGACGATGCAGCAAAGAGCCGGTGACGCAGGACGGTCAGTGGACGGCTTGGACCTGCCATTGCCACGGCGAGGGGCATCGTGCTCGAGGTAGTTGCTCCGAATGGTCGATGGCGGGTACACAGAGTGGGGTGCCGATCTGATCAAGGACGAGCAGCGGTTTCGTGCGTCGTGTCCACGCGTGCATTTGTCGATTATGAAAAAAAGAAGAAGAAAGAAGTAATATCTCGCATACTGAACATAATTTGATCACAACTAAAGTGGCACATCATATTCTAGACTCGTAAATATCCCGTGCGTGCCTGTCACATGGAGTTCGACGGAGTTGGACGTGCTGACGTGACCGTGCAGCAGTTGCGCGCGTCATTGCCCCATCAACATGTGACACACTCACGCATGATGTGTGCGCCGATTCCCGTGACGACCACCCGGCTCGCACTCCCCTTATTATATACTGGATTTTGGGCGGCACCGAAGACCATTGAAGTGTCCATCGCAATAAAGACAAGTCCCATCGATTCCCTACCCCTGCCTCCCTGGCTTCTTTGAGAAGGTAGACCGTACACTGTGGTCTTGTATATTAGTACTAGTACTACTGGACCACGGCCTCTACTCTTACTCTTCTCCCACACTAATAATCACTATCTCCTTCCTCATGCCTCCGCCACACTCACCCTGCAAGCCATGGCTCCACTGAGGAGGGGGAGAGGCCGATCGACGATCCTCGTGGAGAAAAGGGAGAGAAATCTCCGCGAGGCACTTCTTGCTCTACCAGCCGCTCAAGCCCACCCTCTCATCGAGGCCCAATCTCCCCCGACAATGGCGCCGAATGTTCTAGTAGGCGAGGGCTCCTCCCGGTACGGTCTCCTTATTCTATTTCTTCTCCATCTCCCTCTCCATCATGATCTTAATCAGCTTCTTCTTGTTTTTCTTCTTCTTCTGGCTCTTCCTCTTCTATGTATTACAGGTCGGCCGTGGATCCCGAATCCACCACGACGGAGGCGTTGCAGGACCCGTTCGTCCCCGTTCCATGTCTCAGCGAGGTAGCAAATCTCCACGCTATTATTTCTCCGAGTTATGATGTGGATTTCTTAGATGTTGTCCGCCCCGCATTGGTTTTTCTTCTTCTTTTGCGAGTTGTATTTGTTTTCATGAATGTGACTGGATCTCTTGGTCTTTCCTTAATACCGCTGTTCATAGATTCACTATGGATTTTTTGTGATTAGGATTAGTTTATCGTGGTCATGAATAGATCTCCAGGTCCATTTTTTAACACTGCGGCCAATAGATTCAACGGGATTTTTTGATGTATTAGTATTCACCTGGGACCTGGAGTGTAATTGTAGAATTCCTATTTCAATTAACATGAACGATGCAGCGATCGAAGGCCGAGTACCGTGAGAAGGTGGCCGCGATCAGTTCCAAGATTGCCAACCAACATGAGCTTGCACGCTCCCTCACCCAAGCTAATGAGAGCCTACGCAAGCAATTATCTATGCAGAAGGAGATCTCGCTAGATTTTGCACGTGACGTCGTTAGGCTGCAGAAAGTGCTTGACCGTAACTTGATCAGGCAAGAACAGGCCATCAAGATAATCAACGAGCTCACGGAGGAGAAGAAGAATCTCATGGAAAGGTGCATTCTCCTGCAGGACGAAGTCAGTGAGGCACTCAGAGGACGCGTCGAGGAAACCAAGGCTACCATCCGAGCCTACCATGATAGGAACCGTGGCCTGGATGCAGTCAAGGAGATGAAGGCGGACATGAGCAGAGGGATCACCGTACTCGAGGGTGTTCGGAAAGAGAACGAGGAGCTAAGGGCATGTCTGGAGGCGTACCGGAGCAATGCCCAAGTCTGATTCCCGTTAGCGGGGACACGAATACCAGTTCATCCTCCTCTCCTTTTGTAATGTTTAGGGTACAGGGAGCAATGCCCATGTCTGCTTCCCATTATAGGGTGCAATAAGAATCCTAGGGCAACTCCTTATCTATCTGGACATGTGTTGGTGTTCATGTTCATGAATGGACACCATGTTCTCTTTCCATATGTATCTGGACATGGATTTCTGCATTATGAGTTTGCCACTCTCCCACTACTATTTGGTGATATTGGACAAAACCCACAACACACTCAACTGTTGATAAATCTTATTTGTCTTCGAAATTGAAATTATGACAGTGCCACTAGTCGATTCATAAAATGTTGATTAGTCCTAGATTGCTTCTTCCTTGAAATTATGACAGTGCCACTAGTTGATTCAGTTAATTATGGAAACTAACCAGCTTGTCCTGGTGAACTGAACAAACCATACTATGTATTTTTGTTGCAGGGAAAGAGGCGAAAGATCGACCAGGACCTGGCGACCTGGCTAAATGACAAGATAGCAATCCAAAGGGAGAAGCGGAATTCCTAGAAACTGGCCTTTGACCAACTACGCGCTGAATTCGCGGTCCTTTCTGACAAGTGCCAGAAACTGAAGATGTTAAACGCCGACTGGGTGAAGCTACATAGTGAAGGTCGCGCCTCGGCTAGGAAGCAGACGAATATCATGAAAGGGATCTTGAAGGAAAATCGTATGGCTACAGAAAAAATTCTCCAATCCATGATGGAGCGCTGGAACCTACAAATTGAAGCACGACATAATCTTGAAGGAGCCAATCTTAGGGAGGAAAATAGGCAGCTCGGGCGGCTCGCTGAACACAACATATGTCTATTTAGTACTGAACTGCCTGGTTTATCCTCTGCAGTGGTGATTTTGTAAGCGTGAACTTAACTCTATGCACGATATGTGTGTTCATCTGAAATTAGTTTGCTCGAGGATTGAGTTTGGCTTGTTCGGAAAGCGCAACTACAAGTCTTACAATTAACTAGTTTCAGGCATTGGTACAACATAAATTATTCATCTCGAATTTCCTTTATCCTCTATAGTCTATCCTTGTTCACCCTCGCGCGCCTTCTTCAGTTCCTTCAACAGATCCGCAATGCAGCACTCTAGCTTCTTCTTGTCTTCCGTGAGCTCATCCCTCTCCTTTTCTACATTATATATCAGCAACCTGTGACTATCCTGAAGCTTCTTTGCAGTTCCAACAACCAAGCTCCCATCAATTCCGTCAGTTAGCTTTGACTGCAAATTCTCGATTTCTTGTTCCAGATCCTTATTTCGTACCGATAGCTTATAATTTTTTTCAGCTGCATCACTTACATCAGTAAATCTCCCTGACCTTTCCAACTCATACATCTCCCATAACTGTGCCAAACATTTCTTAAGTGCATCTGGCCACTCAAGATCCACCCACTCTACTGCTTTACACACCGGGCCAACCTAAAAACACACACACTATAGTGTTATGAACATGCCCGATACATTTTACTTCATGTCACAGTTGCACATAATGTAAACAAACCTGATTTGTACAGCCCAAAAACCTTCTTCCAGTGTTACTGCCTTTGAATGCAACATATCTCCTTAGTTTTAGCCTATGGTCACATGGCACTTCTCCATCGAGATCTAGGCCCTCCCATTCGGAGTCGTAGATCATCCTTGGTACCTATAGGTAAACGCAAAGCTGAAATGGAACACGATTGCATGCACATATGGAGCTTAGATCGAGTGATTTACCATTGCCTAACCCTAGCCCGAGAAAACAGAGGAACTCACATCATGGAAGGAATACTCGATGTCGGAGAGAAGGCTGTCGCTGCTCGACTGGTCGTCCTCGCCGTTCAAGGACAGCATGTCGAATGTGACAGTGACAGCGACGGCGACGGCATCGGCAAGAGAGAGAGAGAGAGAGAGAGAGAGAGAGAGAAGACCTTCTACCGCTGCAATGATGATTAAATTGGCATGTTACAATAGTTTAATGGATACCATGCCCTTTCCCTGGATTACTGTCTCCTGCCTGATATGGATTCTCTTCACACATTCTCATTTCAAATATTAAACCTGCACTCCCTCCATCCCAATTTCATTGCCTAACGAAAACATACTAGTATATTACATCATCCAAAGAAACAAAATCATGTCAACTACAAGGTATTTATGCATCACTTCTTCAGTCATGGTTTCACAAAACATTACATTATAATCTCCCAACAAACATAACCACAACATGGTTTCGCAAAACATCACATTACAATCTCTCAACAAACGTAATCACAGAAACAAGTATATTACATCAACTCAAGAAACAAAATCATGTTGACTACAAGGTACTTACACATCACTTGTCCTGTCATGGTTTCACAAAACATTACATTACAGTCTCTCAACAAACAAAATAACAGAAACAAGTACAGTACATCATCTCAAGAAACATAATCATGTCAACTACAATGTATTTATGCATCACTAGTCCAATCATGGTCTCACAAAACATTACATTACAATGTCCCAACAAACATAATAACTGAAACATGTACGGTACGTCATCTTAAGAAACATAATCATGTCAACTACAATGTACTTATGTCTTATTACAACAACGATGGTTTCAGTGAGTGACATGTCCGAAAATCTCAATAGCTCGCACAGCATTATATCGCAATCTCTCAACAAACATAATCACAGAAGCACCCTCTAAATGCAACAACAGTCAATATTACAAATACAGGCAGGGGAACCCCGCAGTCCATATGACAAGCCTAGGGTAGCAGCTCTCATCAGATCTCATCAACGTCGACCACCTCATTCTGTTCATCCACTACAGAGGCATCTACATCCACTATAACCTGTTCAACAACATCAGAAATGGTACCAAGGAAGAACACCTTCCTGGTTCGCTTCTTTCGCCACATAATCTGCATAAGATCTTCAGTATCCAAAACATCTATGAATTGCTGCTTCTTATGATGCCACCACTGGATTTTTGCCATCTGCTTAGGGCCAATACTGATTTCCTTACCGATCATCTCTCTCATTTCATCAAGAGTTATGTTTTTGGAATCGAAAGTGATCTCCATAGTACATGACGAAACTGGCTTATTAACTCCCTCATCAAGTTTTGCCATGTATGAATCCACCTCTATGCGTATACTGAACTTATCTAGATCAACATCTATTGGTCCGTATTCTCTAGGAGCAGAAGCTCTGGCAGCAAGATCTCCAGCATCTGCATACATGTCATCAATCATCGCTTCAACTTTCACCTTACGATCAGCTGCACAACACTCCCAAACCATCTGAAGCTCATGGGAGTGCTCAATTTGCTAATAGGTATCATTCATGTTGCGCCACACCAATTTTGTCCTCTGTCTAGAACCCTAGGGAATTTGCGGCAAGCATATCTACCAGCTGCGAAACAGACACAACCTCTTTGCAATTCACAAGAAGATGCACATCTTGCCCGAACATAACCCTCTCGCAACCAAAATTAAGCTTTGCAGTGTACTGCCGAACATGAACTGTGAACTCATATAGGTCCCTTGTATCAAAGTTGTGCCTAATTTGATTAAAAAGGGGAACATTTCAGTTCATTCGATTCTATTATGCCGTAACTAATCTACTTGCAAGATAAGGCACAGATAAGAAAAATTCACCTCTCGCTCTTCTCCCTGGTTTTTTTCTTCGAGATCTGAGTGCTGCATCCGCCCACCGGAGCCGAACAATCCGCCGCCGGCCTTGCTTTTCTCTTCAACCCGCTGCTCATGGGTACCTTGGGAGCAGAATCCTTGCTGGCCTCCTTGCTAACCCGGGCTGAAGACCTCGCCGCAGCTACACGTTGAACCCCAGACTTGGGCCCCGACGGACCCTTTTCAATCGGCGACGTAGCTACAACCTTCGCCTTGCAAGACATGCTGGGCCGCCGCCGCCGGATTCAGTGTCGGGGGAGGGAGAAAAAAGGTCCTCCACCGCCGACAGATTTAGGGTCAAGGAAGGGAAGAAAAGGGACCACCACCACCGCAGCAAGATTCAGTGTCGAGAGTTAGGAAAGTACAGTAATGGATTTGCCCCTATGACACATGCAGGGTGGCTAAGAAGAGTGACCAGCAAAGGAGGGGCACAGCAGAAACTAGTGTAACAGAATATCCTGACTTAATGGGCGCGATTTGAAAATATTTGGTTTGGCCATCATTCACTCGAAAGACCCATCTCAGCAATTGGTGCCCCAACTTTTCGAATCGTGGTGATAAAAATCGACTTGGGTACCGCGTTGCCTGGCCACCCCAACTTTCGGGCTGCAAAATGATATTCTCTCTACCGGTAGCTATGTGTTCATCTCTCTCTCCATGCATGGTCATATTGTGATCATGAGCTTTGTAATCAAGTAGATCTACCTTGCTACTCAAGTGCTTCAATAGATCTCTGCTCTCCCCATGGGTGTGAAAGTGACAGCGTGCACACCATGGTGGCTCTTAGGCTAGAGATTACAATTACTTGTTATGAGTTATATTTGGAGTTGGATGTTTCTATGAAATTTTGTGGTGTTCGTTGGAACCATCTAGAGCTCAAGGTGATAGTGTGGGGTTATCTAGATGGGGAAAGCAAACTTTGAGGAGTGCTGTTATAGCCCTACAATGTATTAGAGTGTCTAACCGGAGAGTAGTTAAGAGTAGTATCATAAAGAGAAGATATTTATATGAGAGTGTTCACTAGTGAAATTATGATCCCTAGGCCTTGTTTCTAAGCATTGGAACATCGTTTGCAACTAGATCCATTACATGTTTGCCTACTTCCATCTTTATTTTAGTTTGCCTTTAGTCTCTTCCACGCCATCAAGCTATTTTCTGGCTCCGTTGTCTTATATCCATACCACTTGTATTTCACTATCTCTTCGCCTAACTAGTGCACCTATACACCTGACAAGTGTATTGGGTGTGTTGGGGACACAAGAGACTTCTTGTATCTTGATTGCAGGGTTGCTTGAGAGGGGATACCTTTGACCACTTCCTCCCTGAGTTCGATAAACCTTGGGTAATCCACTTAAGGGAAAACTTGTTGTTATTCTACAAACCTCTGTACTTGGAGGCCCAACAACTGTCTACAAGAATAGAAGTGCGTAGACATCAGATGTCTATAAACTCATTAAATTCTGGAAAGCATACAGGCCTGTGGGTCTATCTGACGGGGACAACATCCTAAGTGGGAGTAGCGTACCTTAGAAGCTTCAATTTCAAAATTTCGGCAGAGCGCCGAAATATTCCGCCCACCCATTCAAACATCCAGCACCAAAAAAACATCTAGCCCCAAAAATTATTTTATTGCACAAATTTAGCTTGGAAGCTTGAAAGGGCGTTATACAAATTTAGCTTGGAAGCTTGAAAGGGCAGACATATTGGTTGATTTGCAAAGATGCACCGATCTACCAAATAATGACACGTCATCATAAACTATTTCCATGACCGTGGTCACCTTTTTTTCGGACGATGGTCATCTTCTTGAAAGCCTTAAATTGTTCGAAAATTTCAGCAAATGCTTAGAAACTCGTTTAAATGCTGGGAAGCAATTCTCGCTGGCGTGTGGGCCTAGACGTTGACGCCGCGTAAGTCCGCGGGCGAGTGCACCGCGGTACCTAAGTTGCCTGAAATTGCCGCATCTCAAAATGTTGGGTCGCCAACTACCGAGAGGGGCCATTTCGATGCAAACATGCCGTGAAACTGCCCCGTGAAGTAGACGGTCGGGACCCTCATGTCAGTAATAATTCCGTGACGCGAGCGCCAACGCGGCAACCACGTAGGCAAAACGAGAGACTAAAGGAGCATGGTGCGTTGACCAAATTCACAAATCCACTCCCTCCCTCCTTTCGCATGAACCCTAGCACCGGCGGCGTCGAAATCCCCTCTCCAACCAGAATGATCTCTTCGGGCATTTGACTTCCGGTGCCAAGTTGCTGTGCCTACTCGCTGCTACCAAGCTCTAATGCCGAATGCCGTGCCAGCCATTGCGACGATCTAGCCAGCCTCTACCGCCGACAAGCTGAGCAGCGCGAAGGATGGCAGATCCATTTGCCGAGGAAGTACTTCTGGCTAATTGCGGGTGAGCTACTCTTCTCTTTGCTATTCGCACTACCTATAACTGCTAGCTGGCTATTGGCATTACAGAGATATATCGAACATAGAATTATTTGCTAGCACGATGCTGACAAACAATTCTTATCTTTTGTCTCCAATTTTATGTCAAGTAGGATCTCCGCTGAACCCAAATACACGGTTCTGGTCACCATCTGCGGTTACCTCATTAAATTAGCACATGGGAAGAGCACGTGGAAACAAGCTCAGAATCTGAAGATGGAAGTAGCGCATGTGCAGTTATGCACTATCCCTGGTTTGGTTACTGCTGTGCATGAACTTGCTGAAATGAGGCCAGAGCAGACTGCACAGTTCAACATCCTTGATGAACGAGGCTTCAAGGTTCCTATAGCGTGTGACAGTCAGCTAATTGGGTTAATGAAACAACATGTTGGGCTTCGCGTGGTTATGCTGGTGTGTAACATACTGGATGAGGAAGCTCCTGCTATTGGGAGTCGCCCAGCTATTATTGGACAGGGAGGTCTAACTCGAACCCCTGCTATTGTTGAGGAAAATGTGGTTCCTCGACCGCGACATGCTTCTGTCAGGCAACCTCCTCGTAGGAGTCCCTGTTGATAGGTTTGTAGCATGGAAAACAAAAAATTTCTACCGCAAGAACGAACAAAACCCAGATCTAATCTAGATAAAAGCCAAGATCTAATCTATTAGATATGTGCAACGGGATAGATCTATACTAACCCTCGTAGATCCGAAAGCGTTACGAGATTAGATCTCAGGGTTGATGTAGTTGATCACTTGCCGATCTCAAGATCGTGTGGACGATCCTTCCGGTGCCACGTTCCGGCAGCACTTCCGCAGTCGGTCACACGTGCAGAGTCGAAGCAGACCTTCCTCTCCCCATTCCATCAAGCAGTGGAGGTAGTAGATCTTCTCCACGGAATCCCAGCAGCACGACGGTGTGGTGGTGGTGGTGGAGTAGAGATTTCTGCAGGGCTTCGCCTAAGCCGGAGCAGAGCGAAGGAGGAGGAGAGAGGCGGCGTCTAGGGTTTGTTATGAGAGAGGTTCTGGGGGTGGCGCCCCCTCCCCTCTATTTAAAGGAGGCAGGCGCCATGGGAGGGGGAGTCCTAGTAGGACTCCCCTCCCTCCTTGGGCCAGTTGGGAGGGAAGAATCCTCCTCCCCCACGAATCTGTGTCTTGCCCCACAAAGACTCCTTGATCCTTTCTTGGTTTTCAAGCAAACTCCAAGAAATCTTCTAGAACCTTCTAGAACATTCCAAAACCTTCTAGAATCTCCATACAAACACTCCGGAACATTTCCTAACTTAGAAAATGATCCCCAATATATGAATCTTATTCTCCGGATAATTCCGGATCTCCTCGTGATGTCCCGGATCCAATCCGAGACTCCGAACAACATTCGGTCTCCAACGCACATTCCATATCTACTTAAAACAACTTCGAACCTTAAGTGTGTCACCCTACGGTTCGTGAACATGTAGACATGATGGAGACACATCTACGATCAATAACCATTAGCGGGATCTAGAGATCCATAACAGCTCCCACATACTCAACGATGACTTTGTGATCGATAGAACTGTTGGAGATATGCCCAAGAGGCAATAATAAAAGTGGTTATTATTATATCTTTGTGTTTATGATAAAAGTTTACATCCCATGCTATAATTGTATTATTAGGAAACACTAATACTTGTGTGTTTTATAAACGTAAAAGAGTCCCTAGTAAGCCTCTTGTTGAACTAGCTTGTTGATTGATTGATGATCATGGTTTCCTGATCATGGACATTGGATGTGATTAATAACAAGGTTATATCATTAGGAGAATGATGTGATGGACACACACCCATAGTAAGCGTAGCATAAGATCATGTCATTAAGTTCGTATTGCTGTAAGCTTTGAAATACATAGTAACCTAATCCTTCGACCATGAGGTTACGTCAATCACCATCACCGGATGGGTACTTTGATGACATCGAACGCCGCTTTGTAACTAGGCGGTTATAAAGGTGTCATTGGGTATTCTGAAAGTATGTGTTGAAGCGCATAGACCAAGATTGGGATTTGTCCATCCATATGAAGGATAGATATACTCTAGGCCCTCTCGGTGGAATGTCATCTAGATAGCTTGCAAGCATGTGATTGGGTCACAAGGGATGACATAACATGGAACGAGTAAAGAGTACTTATCAGTAACGAGGAAGAACTAGGTATGAAGATACTGACAATCAAACCTCGGATAAGTAGAATATCGCGTGACAAAGGGAATTGGTTTCGTATGTTAAATGGTTCTATCGATCACGAAGTAATCGTTGAGTATGTGGGAGCCGTTATGGATCTCCAGATCCCGCTAATGGTTATTGATCGGAGAGGTGTCTTCATCATGTCTGCATATTCACGAACTGTAGGGTGACACACTTAAGGTTCGAAGTTGTTTTAAGTAGATATGGAATTTGCGTTGGAGACCGAATGTTGTTCGGAGTCTCGGAATGGATCCGGGACATCACGAGGAGATCCAGAATGGTCCAGAGAATAAGATTCATATATTGGGGATCATTTTCTAAGTTGGGAAATGTTCCGGAGTGTTTGTATGGAGATTCTAGAAGGTTTCGGAATGTTCTGGAAGGTTCTAGAGGATTTCTTGGAGTTTACTTGAAAACCAAGAAAGGGATTAAGGGAGTCCAAGTGGGGCAATACACGGATTCGTGGGGGAGGAGGACTCCTCCCCCCAACGCGCCGGCCCAAGGAGGAGGGGAGTCCTACTAGGACTCCCCCTCCCCAGGCGCGCCTCCTCCTTTAAATAGAAGGGAGGGGGCGCCCCCTCTTGCCCCTCTCTCATAACAACCAATCTCAGCCGCCTCTCTCCTCCACCTTTCTTCTGCACAGGCATAGGCGAATCCCTGCAGAATTCTCATCTCCACCACCACCACCACGCCTGGTTGCTGGGATTCCGTGGAGAATATCTACTACCTCCGCTGCCGGAACAGGGAGATGAAGGTCTGCCGACTCCTGCGTGTGACCGTCTGAAGCGCCGCGGAACGCGCCGAAGGATCGTCCACACGATCTTGAGATCGGCAAGTGATCGACTACATCATCCACGAGATCTAATCTCGTAACGCTTTCGGTTCTACGAGGGTTAGTACCGATCTATCTCGTTGCTCATGTCTAATAGATTAGATCTTGTTTTTTTTCTAGATTAGATCTGGGTTTTGTTCGTTCTTGTGGTAGAAATTTTTTGTTTTCCATGCTACGAATCCATCAGTGGTATCAAAGCCTTGTCTATGCGTAGATCTGTTGCACGAGTAGAACACAATGAGGTTGTGGGCATTGGTGCTCGTGTCGTCTTTTGCTATGTGTGTACTTTGCATCTTGCGGTATGGTGGGATGAAGTGGCTCGGGCTAACATTACATGTCATCGTACATGAGACTTGCTCCACGCTTGACGTGCAACTTGCCTTGCACAAGTGGCTTTGAGGGTGTCTGTCTCTCCCATCATAGTATAGATCAAATCTACACTTTGCACTTGATAGCACTTGTATCAACGTTGTGGTTCAGTTTCGTAGGCAAGATGCGTTCTTAGTCGAAAGCCCCAAGCCACGTAAAACTTGCAAAGAAAATTAGAGGCGTCTAACTTGTTTTTGCAGGGGTTTTGTGATGTGATATGGCCTACATGTGATTGTGATTGTATTTGATGTATGCAATGATCCTTGTTGTAATATGACAACCGGCAGGAGCCTAATGGTTGTTTTTAATTCTGTTAAGACCTGCATGTCGATTCATCTTGTAATAGCTTCGTTCCAAGTAGTTGTAATAGTTTCTAGTGAAGATGAACAACCATGAAGCGGCGCCACGGACCTTGACGCAATGCTGGTGATGATGGAGATCATGTCCGTGCTTTGGAGATGGAGATCGAAGGCATAAGAAGAAAGGGCCATATCATATCACACTAATTATGAATTGCCTGTGATGTTAATCCTTTATGCATCTTGTATTGCTTAGATCGCGACGGTAGCATTATAAGATGATCCCTCTCACTAAATATCAAGTAATAAAGTGTTCGTCCTTAGTTGGCACCGTTGCTAAGACTCGTCGTTTCGAAGCATCTCGTGATGATCGGGTGTGATAGACTCTATGTGTGCATACAACGGGTGCAAGCCAGATTTGCACATGCGGAAACTAAGGTTAATCTTGACGAGCCTAGCATGTACAGACATGGTCTCGGAACACGGAATACCGAAAGGTAGAGCATGAGTCGTATGATTGATATGATGAACATGAAGATTGTTCGCCGATGAAGCTACATCATCTCACGTGATGATCGGACTTGGTGTAGTGGATTTGGTTCGTGTAATCACTAAAACAACTCGAGGGGTGTTGTTTTGAGTGGGAGTTCACCTAGTTGATTTAAGAATTAAATTTGAACATTATTTATCATAAACTTAGTCTAAACTAATTGCAAATTTGTTGTAGATTATGGCGAACGTTTCCATCAATTTCAATGCGTTCCTAGAGAAAGAAAAGCTTAAGAACAATGGAAGCAATTTCACGGACTGGTTCCGTGGACTGAAGATCCTCGTGGCTGGTCAGTTGACCTATGTGCTCGAAGAACCGCTAGGTGACCCACCTGCAGAAGATGCCACCGATGACGTAAAGAATGTTTATGCCACTCGGAAACATCACTACTCCACAGTTCAGTGTGCCATCCTGTACGGTTTAGAATCGGAACTTCAAAAGCGTTTTGAGCACCATGACCCGTTTGAGATCATTAAGGAGCTCAAACTCATTTTTGAGACTCGCGTGGCCATGGAAAGCTATGAAGCTTCCGAGAAGTTCTTTACCTGCAAGATGGAAGAGGGTAGCTCTGTTAGCGAGCACGTGCTCACCATGTCTGGGCATGCAAACAAACTCCGAGAGTTGGGGATACCGATTCCTAATGAACTGGGGATTCACCGTGTCCTCCAATCACTGCCACCAAGTTACAAGAACTTTGTGATGAACTACAATATGCACTGTATGAACAAGACGTTGCCTGAACTATCGTCCATGCTGATGGTTATTGATCGGAGAGGTGTCTTCATCATGTCTGCATATTCACGAACCGTAGGGTGACACACTTAAGGTTCGAAGTTGTTTTAAGTAGATATGGAATTTGCGTTGGAGACCGAATGTTGTTCGGAGTCTCGGAATGGATCCGGGACATCACGAGGAGATCCGGAATGGTCCGGAGAATAAGATTCATATATTGGGGATCCTTTTCTAAGTTGGGAAATGTTCCGGAGTGTTTGTATGGAGATTCTAGAAGGTTTCGGAATGTTCTGGAAGGTTCTAGAGGATTTCTTGGAGTTTACTTGAAAACCAAGAAAGGGATCAAGGGAGTCCAAGTGGGGCAATACACGGATTCGTGGGGAGGAGGACTCCTCCCCCAACCCGCCGACCCAGGAGGAGGGAGTCCTACTAGGACTCCCTCCCAGCGCCTCCCTCCTTTAAATAGAAGGAGGCGCCCCTCTCGCCTCACATAACAACCAATCTCAACCGCCTCTCCTCCACCTTTCTTCTGCATGCATAGGCGAAGCCTGCAGAATTCTCATCTCCACCACCACCACCACGTGTCGTGCTCGGGATTCCGTGGAGAAGATCTACTACCTCCGCTCATTGGAGCAGGGAGAGGAAGGTCTACCGACTTCGACGCACGTGTGACCGTCTATGGAAGCGCCTTTAACGCTACCGGAAGGATCGTCCACACGATCTTGAGATCGGCAGGTGATCGACTACATCATCCACGAGATCTAATCTCGTAACGCTTTCGGTTCTACGAGGGTTAGTACCGATCTATCTCGTTGCTCATGTCTAATAGATTAGATCTTGTTTTTTGTCTAGATTAGATCTGGGTTTTGTTTGTTCTTGCGGTAGAAAATATTTGTTTTCCATGCTACGAACCCATCAACAACCATTTAACATACGAAACCAATTCCCTTTGTCACGCGATACTCTACTTATCCGAGGTTTGATCGTCGGTATCTCCATACCTAGTTCTACCTCGTTACTGATAAGTACTCTTTACTCGTTCCATGATATGTCATCCCTTGTGACCTAGTCACATGCTTGCAAGCTAACTAGATGACATTCCACCGAGAGGGCCCAGAGCATATCTATCCGTCATATGGATGGACAAATCCCAATCTTGGTCCATGCGCTTCAACACATACTTTCAGAATACCCAATGTCACCTTTATAACCACCCAGTTACGAAGCGGCGTTTGATGTCATCAAAGTACCCATCCGGTGATGGTGATTAACATAACCTCATGGTCGAAGGATTAGGTTACTATGCATTTGAAAAGCTTGTAGCAAAACGAACTTAATGACTTGATCTTATGCTATGCTTACTTATGGGTGTGTGTCCATCACATCATTCTCCTAATGATATGATCTTATTATTAACGACATCCAATGTCCATGATCAGGAAACCATGATCATCCATTAATCAACAAGCTAGTTTAATAAGAGGCTTACTAGGGACTCTTTTATGTTTACAAAACACACAAGTATTAATGTTTCCGGTTAATACAATTATAGCATGGGATGTAAACATTTATCATAAACATAAAGATATAATAATAACCACTTTATTATTGCTTCTTGGGCATATCTCCAACACCTGTATTGCCGTTGTGGAAAACTCTACTCTAGACTCTGCTGGTACTGGTTGTCCCGTCCCTCGCGTCTGCTCTTGTTACGCTTCGCCACGCAATCCATGTATTTGAGCAAACTAAGGCTTCCGGAGGCTGCCCCACTGTTGTTGCCAAGACCGCCGCCTTGTGTGCTACTCCTCCTTGAAACCATCCTCAAGTTGTGCGAACCCGTGCTCTGGAATCTGCTGGTACTGGTTGTCCTCGTGTTGTTGTTGATCTGGACGCTGTTGACCCAATCCCTGCCGCTGTTGAGCAAACTAAGGCTTCCAGAGGCTGCCCCACTGTTGTTGCAAAGACTGATGCCTTGTCTCCTCCTCGAACCCGTGCTCGGGTTCAGCGAGCTACTGGTCTAGAGCCAGCTCATGGCCTGGACTCTGCTAGCACTCGAAACACTGATGTTGTGGGAACTGCTCCCAATCGTTGATGTGGCATGGCAGCAGCTGATCCTATTGTGGTTGCCATTAGAAGGGGCCCTACCTGTCCACCATGTAATGTAGCTCCCGCTGCTAAGGGCCCTCACCTTGCTCCTGGTCCTGGTACTTCCACCGAGGTTGATCCAGCTAACGATGATGCTGGTGATGGCGGTGGTGGCATTGGGGCTGGGTCTGATGGTGCTGCTCCATCTCTCTAACCTATTTAAGGTTTCTATCCTGAAGAACCTGATGATGGCAAAGTAATCGTTCGTATCGGTGTCGTGGATTATACTGCAAAATTAGATGATGGCACAGAAAAATTCTATGACGAGTTTGATGTAATCCTTGGCAGATACGACCCTGAAGTGGTAGAGTTATCTGACCTGATGGCACCATGACATGTGAAGGTGCGGTGGGAGTCCTCCCAGGAAGCACGTTCGTTATATTATGGTTACATGAGCAAAAAGGCTATCGAAGTGAAAGATACCAGGGATTTAGTCGTACCATTTACAAGGAAACATTATAGAGGTGAAGTGTACTTCCACTTGATAGTGCTCACGGTTGGAGAGGAATTGGAACTCGACAATAGATATGATGGAATTTTAGAAGGCATGTGTGACCTGATCCATGGCATCACTAGGGCTGGTGCGACTAAGGGTAGCTTCGAACAGAGGAGAGTCTTACAAAGGAGCGTCATAAAGAGGAGCAGGAATAGCATCCCCAGAAAGGGCACCCCGAAGAAGAACGTCACCAAGGAAACCACGCCAGACAAGAGGACGCCCAAGAGTCGCACGACAAAAGGCACCACGCCGCAGAGTACACCCCTAAGATCTAGTCAAAATGCTACATCGAACGGTAGCAGCAAAACGCTAAGAGGGCTAGCACGATGGTGAACACTCCTAAGAGTGGTAGCAAAGAGGCGAAGATGGCCAGCACGGAGGCTACCACACCCAGTGGGAGCAGAAAAAAATACTAATTTGGAGCGGAACACGCCGCTGTCAGGGAATTATGCCAGCACGAAGGAGAACACACCCAATAGTAGGAACAAAAGGGCTAATTTGGAGCGGAACACGCCGCTGAGGTCAGGCAATAATGCCAGCATGAAGGAGAAGATGCCCAATAGTTGCAGCAAAAGGGCTAATTTGGAGCGGAATACGTCGCTGAGGTCATGCAATAATGCCAGCACGAAGGAGAGCACGCCCAATAGTAGCAGCAAAAGGGCTAATTTGAAGAAGAACACACCGTAGAGGTCAGGCAATAATGCCAGCACCATGGAGCCAACACCTATGAGGGAAGGCAGTAAGGAGATCACACCCAAGATCGGCAACAAAAATCTAGTTCGATGGGGAATGGAACGCGGATGTCAAGCCCTACTGATACCATCAGGAAAGATTACATCAGGAAGGAAGATGTACACAGGAAGAGCAAGAGGGTTCTGTACACTCAAGATGAAATTGATTCTGCCTGCTGTTTGTCCACTAAAGTACCTGGGATGCGTGCAAACGTAAGACCACCCCATGTGGTTGTAGCAGAACCAACCGAGTGTCTTGGAGAAAACAGAGTTGCCGGTGAGGTGGATTGGGGCAATGTTCCGGTCCATCCGGGTGGAAAAGATGGTGCAACCCCACCCATGGGAGTCAATATGATGTGTGCAGTACTAGGCATTAGAGACGATGGCGAGGATTCTGAATCAGATGAAGAAAAAGGCACTGTAGAGGATCAAGAATATAGTGATGATGAAATAGATGAGGAACTTAACGATGAGGCTGGTATTCCAGTCGATGATTTGGGTGTTGAAGTAGAAGAAATGAAACATGACCACGAGTATCCTATAATTTTGGTCAGCACCGAGTTCAGGAGCATGCATGAGTTCAGGATGTCGTTCCGGCATTTTTGTATCAAGGGGGAGTTCGACATTTATCGACTGAAGAACACTACCGAGAGGTATGAGGCCGTTTGCAAGTTAACATGGATGAATGGACAGGCCGAGGTACATTGTCCATGGAGGATCACAGCAAGAGCCTTACCTGCGTCGAATGCAATTAGGGTACTGGGGCAATGAATGCAGCAAACCATTAGAACTCTCTCTCTCTTTTCACTCTATAACTACAATTGATGTGCGATATCTTTCTGGCAACTAGTCGACTCCGCTTATCTTTTAAATGAATCTGTGTTGCAGGTGAGAAAATTGGCCCCTCCACACATGTGTCTGACAGGCAGCAAACTGAAATCCTCAATGGCTGATACGGAGTGGGTGGCTATGCAATCTATGTCCATACTAAAGGATAACCCTAAGGAGACCGCGGAGAATATTCAGACTAGCCTCGGTTCTAAATGCACGGGGATTGGACCAATAGCTTCAGGATGATGTACAACTTCAAGGCGGAGGTACAAGCTAGGTGTCTGGGGAGTGTTGTGGAGATTTACACCGAATCAGAAGGTGGTAAAATATATTTGAAAAGATTTTTCATGGCGCTTAAACCTTGCATATGGGATTCAAGGGGAGTAGGCCGTATCGAGTGTAGAACAACCTTGTCCTAATCGGCAAATGGAAAGGCTGCCTGCCATCTGCAACAGCACTTGATGGTCACAAATGGATGTCCCCAGTGGCATTCGAGCTGTTTGAAACAAAAACGGAGGAAAACTGGGTCTGGTTTATGAGGCAGCTCAAGAGATCAATAGGCCACATGGATCCATTGGCTATATCCACGGATGCATGCAAAGGGCTGACAAATACAGTGAAGGAGGTGTTCTTGCGAGATGAAGGTACAGAATTCCATGCCCATATGATGCTCAACTTGTACTCACACTACGCAGGCAGCGTATTTCGTTACATGTTTCCTGCTGCTAGAGTTTACAAACCTAGTAGCAGCGAATATTTCATGAGCAAGATTTTTGCCGAAGCCCCTGAACTTCCAGAATACTTAGCCATCCATCATTCGCAGCTATGGAAGAGGAGTCAATTCAACCCTGACATGAAAGTTGATTACATAAACAACAACCTTGCAGAATGCCTGAATAACTGGGTGAAGGACATAAAAGTGTGTCATGTTCATATCTTGACGGACAACATACGTGGTATGATCATGAAGCTGTTAAATATAAGGAGAGAGATCGGTAGGAGACTTAGAGGACATATGCTACCGCCAGTTGTACAACAACTGCACAAGAGAAGCCGAGGACTTGCTCATCTTAAGGTTCTCCCGTCAACCAAAAAAAGTTGTGAGGTGGTCGATATGTCCAAGAGTGGCAAAAGGGATGTTGTGAACATCCAGCTGCGAGAATGCACCTGCTGAGAGTGGCAGCATATCAGGAAACCTTGCGAACAAGCTTGGCCTTCTTGGTGAAGAAAAGAACTCTAAAACATTTGGACCAGTATTTGTCAGACTACTACTCTATGGAAAAATTCAGAGCTGCGTACGCTGGATCCGTCGAGCCATGTACAGACCCATCTGAGTGGCCTCAAGTCCAACTGTCTTTCGAGCTTTGCTAGCCAGTTACAAAAAGGGGCAGAGGAAGACCGCAGGTGAATAGGTTTAATAATTTTCTCGAGAAGAAGGGTTCGGCTTTCTATTCTACAAAGAAGGGCAAAAACAAATGCAAGACCTGCCATCTTATAGGCCATAGAGCAGCTGGATGTCACGTTAATGCTCCCAAACCTAGGTATGAGATGGTACATTCAAACAAAAAATTGTTTATAGTCTGTAGATATAAGGTAGTAATCCATGTACTATTTTTTTTACAGGAAGTGCAAGGTAAGAAACAAGACAGCCGACTCAATGATTTTGCTGCGGGAAGAAAACCAAAACGAGTGGAGTGATGATGTCGGACAAGATTCTGGTGCTGATTGGCCTGACTTCCCTCGGCCCGGAGATGCAGGGTACGTGAAGGTAAGAAAATTAGCACCCAGGAAGAGGAAGAAGGCAGGAGATGAAGAAGCCATTAGACGTGAAGGAAAGAGGAAGAAAGTTGGCACCCAAGCAGAGAGAGAAGGCTAGCAGTGTAGAAGCCTAATGATGTATTGAGCTTGAACCTATATATGTAGTTCGGTTAAACTCTAGAGCTGTGTGCGTGGAACTTGTCGGGCCAAACAATCTGCCTCCCGTACTCGGAGTAAAATGTATCGCGACTTTAGGATTGGATACGGCCGAGGCCACTAGTTAAATCCAAAATTGTGACTGTGCCACTTCTATCTGAACAATCGCGATAGCTGAGCGGTTAAATCCTCTCCAAAATCGATGGGTGTTAGTGGCACATACATGAATTATTTACAGGCGTTTAATAAATCCCTGCTATTGGCATTACACTTATGATAAGTTTCTAGGCTGAAAAACAATTTCTTAAGCTGGCTGCTACACTCCACGAAGTAGCAACTTATTTCAGCTGCTGGACAACGACATGGCAACATAAACTGCAAATGCAACAGATAATGCCCAGATAATGAGGAAATTGTTTCCACTATCTGGCCTAATCTTGAGCTCGTCTGTCTCACCACCTCCCTGCCTCCCCTGCACTGTAAACTCCCGGATCTCTCGCTCCATCGCGAATCTCCTCTTTCTTGTCCCACACAGCATCACGTAGATCTGAACAAGCTCTCTGTGAAAACCTGTCAGTGGCTTTTCGATCCACACAAACTTGTCATAGCCAGTCCCCCTCCCTTCCTGCGTAGTAGATCGAAGGAAACAAAAAAAAAAGAATTACATTACGCTTTCCGGATCCGGGTTACCATTGTAGCTACAGTAGGAACTTACCGCTCTGATGCTGCAGTTGCTGAATTTTCCTGCAGTATTTTTGTCGGTCCACGAAATCCATCTCGGCATCTTCTCACCGCACAAACATAGCATATCAGGGTAGTAATCATAGGGCGCCCTCTGGTACCTGATGGGGCACCCGCCTGACGGCGTTGAGCCGACCCTGATTCCGCCCGAGACAAACTGCACGAGCTGCGAGCCATGAGTGAGGGGAGCAAGGGCAGAGGAAAGAGGAGCCTTTGGATGTCAGGGTAGTGGTGAAGCGTGATTTATCCCTACTTAATAATCTGGGCAGAATCCTACCGTCCACATTCGGCTGACAGGTGGGGGATCTAGCGTGTGGACTTGTCAACCAAACCTCGCGCCTTCGTGGTTCAAAAGCCCTCTCGCATGCATTGGACGAAGTTTTTTGGCACCATGCTCGCGTACATATCATTGGGAGGCCTTTCTCAGGAACCAGACACACCTGTCCCACAATCTTACTCCCTCCTAGGAACTTGTCATGGCTCGTGCCGGCAGATACATCCGCTCCACTGCTTCCAGTAGGGCTCGCCATGGTGGATCCACCCCAAGATCGTACCGTCGCAGTATCAAATGGCCATGGTTTCTTGAGAGGAGCGACTATGCTACGTATCCGAGCTTGGACCCTCCTACCTGTAGAAGGACTGATGCGGCATCAAGCTCGAGTAGGAGCCGCCAGGCACGACGGCGCTCGGTCCATGCCAACCTCGTCACCTTCGTCATTGTCGATTCCGATGTGGAGGACAACAGGGACGAAGCTGTGTAGAACGCCATTGTTGCCTCCTTAGTGAAGGGCAAGCCACGGGCGGGAGTGGATGTCGGTGGGAAGGGCACGGTGGTGTCACCAATTCAGGTGGACTCCGACGACAGCGGTGTTATGTGGGTTTAGATGCTGTTTAGGATGGTTAAAATTTTGGTTGTGTTTAATGCGAGTACAATTATTGTAATGGGTTTGTCGAGCTATATTGAGAAATATGTGCAATAGCAGCGTGTGAGTGCTTCCACTTTAGAAATTGTCTCTGTGCCATTTTCATGTTGCATTATCAACGTATATTACATGTAAACAATCCAACGAAAATCAGATTACAACCATCAGACGAGAGTGGCAGGATGGAAGAGAAGTTGGGACAGTGGCTTCGAGGGGAAGGAAGAGGAGGCGTGACATCTGGCGGTGGGCCCTCGAACACGTGACATCGACATGCGGGAAAGCGGAGCTGCGGTATTGCCGGTCTGTCCAGAGCAAGCGGACTTTGCAACGTGACAACAGCAAGCTGATTGGACCAATATAATAACTCGTTGAATTACTAAGGAGTACTGAAAACTACAACTGGGGTACATTCACACAACACGTATGCTTTAAGCACCTGAGAAGCATCGCTTAAGTCTAACAGTAACGACAACACAAGTACTACATTTCCCTGTCGGTCTTCTCGATACAAATGTAGAAATGCATCTGCCTATTCGGTCCAGCACCAACAAGGTACTGAGATGCCACACATAGGATCGACCTTAGGTCCACATACTCCACCTCCCGCGGCGTCGGGCAGCTCGGTGCCTCGGCTAGCACAAGAATGCTATCTGACGATGGAGGTCGGGTGTTCGCCCACATGCGCACCATGTATACGGGCCAGGCGCACGAGACCAACCTGACGCATACGGCACACACGACGGTAGGCCCGGCTCTAGTTCCCGGAAGACCGGCAGTGATGGTCAGGACGAAAACAGAGCCGTCCCCCCTGGAAAATTGGCCGGCGGCGTGCCGAGTCAGTGAACGGCACCTTCTCTTGGAGAAGTTGGGCTAGCCCATACACGATCCTAATCACTTCGATCAAGTGCCCCTCTGCAAGGTGGACGACGAGCTCTGCCGGCAGGCCGGTGTAGTTGTAGCCCGGCTCCGTGCAGGCACGCGAGCTCGTGGAGCGGGAGCTCGTGGTAGGAGTAACGGCGAAAGCATCCTGGGTGGGAGCACACGAGCGGGAACGTCGCTGCGAAGTTGCATGCGAGGATCTCCAGATTCTTGGGCTGCAGCATCCGCCACATCTAAAGTTCGTCGAGAAATCAGAAAAAAGATTAGCAGTTAGATTGGCGAATAGCAGGAATATGTAGGATAAGTTCAAAATCTTGTAAAATGATTTCTTAGCATGAAGGTAGCGACCCGAGAATTGGCGGATGTCATCGGCTTGTGGCTATGACAAGATGGAAGTGAAGTGGGGAAAGTGGCTTCGAGGGGAAGAAAGAGAAGTACGGAGAGGAAGAGAAGTAACGGGGACATGACACTGGGATATGGCCCACTAAACTCGTGAGTCGTGACACTTGCAACATGCCAGTTTGTCTAGAGCAAGCGTGCCAATCATGCCGCAGAACAACCTACTCGAGGATCGCTCTCATGAAAACCATCACAATCGTCCAAGCGCCCCAATCAAACAGTATGTAACAATCGTCAAGCAGAACAACTGTGTTATGGTGTGCCTTCTAGAAGACTCGTTCTAACGGTGGAACCATTGGGGGGCTAAGGTTAGGGCTCTCCTAAGGTTAGGATCCATATGTGGTTTGTGGAAAAGAACACGCATGCAATATCGTCGGATTGATGACAAGTACGCCATGAGGGCTCCAAGGCTCAAACCACATATGTGGTGGCAGCTTCAGCTTCGTCGGTCCATACAAAATCCTTGGTCTTTTTCAGGAGTTTGTATAATGGTGCGGCTCTTTCACCAAGCCGGCTTACAAATCGACTGACTGCAGCAATGCAACCAGTTAGTCTTTGTACATCCTTCAGGCGAGTTGGCCTGGAAATATTGAGTATAGCCTTGATTTTGTCCCGGTTCACCTCTATGCCTCTTTGAGACACGATGAAACCTAACAATTTTCTGGCTGGAATTCCAAAGAAGCATTTCTTCAGGTAAGCATGATGTTGTATTTTCGTAGATTGGTGAACGTTTCCTTCAAGTCGGAAAGCAGCGTTTCCTTCTTTTTGGACATCACCGCAATATCATCCACGTATGCATGTACATTGCGTCCGAGTTGGTCGTGGAGGCAACGCTGCATCGTGCACTGGTACGTAGCTCATACGTTCTTTAGCCCAAAGGGCATCTTAACAAAACAGAAGGTTCCGAAGGGGGTTATGAATGAAGTTTTGACTTTGTCAGATTCCTTCTTCCGGATTTGATGATAACCGGAATATGCGTCGAGAAAACAGAGGAGTTCCGAGCCTCCCGTAGAATCGATAACTTGATCAATCCTAGGCAGAGAGAACGGATCTTTTGGACAAGCCTTGTTCAAGGCAGTATAATCAACACACATCCTTAAATCAGTGGTGTCCTTTTTAGGGACCATTATAGGATTGGCTGACCACTCAGTGTGGATGACCTCTTCTATGAATCCGGCTAACTCGAGCCGTGCTAGTTCCTTAGCTATTGCCTTACGCTTTTCATCGCCGAAACGTCGTAAGGACTGTTTGACGGGTTTAGCGTTCGGGTTTTACATTTAAAGAGTGCTCGCCAAGTTCCCTAGGTACTCCGGTCATGTAGGATGGCTGCCATGCGAAGATGTCTTGATTTTCTTTGAGGAACTTGATGAGCGCGCTTTCCTATGCGCTATCTAGGCCTACACCTATCTAGGTCACCTTGGAGGGGTCATCATCCTTCAACGGCGTTTTCTTCGTCTCTTCTAATGCCTTGAACTCCGGATTCGACTTTGTCACCTCCTTCTTCGTTGCGGGCATCTCGGACGGATCTATGCTCTTCTTGATCTCCTGGTACTCCTGGGCATGCAGCATGGCTTCAGCAAAGGCGGCATTTCCATCCTCACACTCTCGCACTTTCTTTGGGTCTCCCCTGATGGTGATTACACCGTTGGGACCTGGAATTTTCATCATATTGTAAATGTAACATGGACGAGCCATCAAATCCCAGTAAGCCGGACGTCCGAATATAGCGTGGTACGCGCTCTTAAACGGGACCACTTCGAAGGAAAGTGCCTCCATCCGATAGTTCTTTGGAGTTCCGAAGGTAACATCCAAAGTGATTTCTCCCAGGGAATTGGCTTGCCTTCCTGGGACAACTCCGTGAAAGATCACAGAGCTATGGTTTAGCTAGGTCTCCGAGATCTTCATCCGGCGTAGCGTTTCGACATACAGAATATTGATACTATTGCCGCCGTCCATGAGAGTCTTGGAGAAACCATAACCATCGATAAGTGGCTTGACGATTAAGGCGTATTTTCCTCGCCTGTGCAACTTAGGAGGATGATTAGCACAGTCAAATGTGATTGCCACTTCCGACCAGTCCAAGAATTGGGGGACAGCCGGAACCGTTGCATTGAGCTCATGTAGAACTGCTTTCTTGACCTTTGCTGGTTGAGATCTGAGGAAGGTGACATAAGTGTCTTTCTTGGTCGAATTTTTTTTCTTCCCTTCCGTCTTGGGATTTGAAGCATCGGCTTCCTCCATGTCGGAATCTTCCTTGGTCTCTTTATCTTTTTCAGGATTCTTCTTTCCCTTCTTCTGCTTAGTTTGTAGCCAGCAGTGTCATCTCTTTTGATGTCGTCATTGAAATGACACTCGGCGTTGGTATGGGATGATCCCCCATTGGCATCTAAGTGATGCACACATGGGTTATTGGCAATGTCGGCCCAAGAGTAGGTTTTGCCTGGTTACTAGTCTCCTCTACCTTGAACTCTCGAAGTCCCACGGCCACGCCCGCAAGGTTAGGATCCATATGTGGTTTGTGCCTTGGAGCTGGACTTCGGCTTCTGCCACCACCTCCTACACCACGACACCCTCCCTGGTCTCCTTGTGAGCCGTTGTGATGGCTACTTGGTGGAGAGGGTGGAGCCGTTGGGTTATTTCCGGCTGATCGCTAGCCTCCGTCCGGAGCATCATTATTCCGGTTCCGGGGAGGGTCTTCATCGTGACGAGCCCCCTGCCGGCTTGTCCCAGCACGGTGTCCGTCGTTCCTTCGTCTGTTATCCGGACGACTTTCATGTCTAGGAGGTGGCATTCTTTGTCGGTCCTCCTCCCGATGTTTATCTTTATCATCATCCCTGCGGTCTTTCGACTCTCGCCAGGGCGGGTTCCTCGGATTTAGTGCAGCAATTGCCTCTTGCTCCACAACTGGGTTAACATTACGCCAGTCACGGGTAGCTTTGTGGTGCTGTCCCGAAGATCCGGTTCTCGAGTAATTGTCTTCCCGGCGATCGGGGCGATGGTGCTGCTCCGGAACACGCTGGTGTCTTACGTCAGCCCATGCTGGATCTGTGCGACATTGGTCGGAATCAGAGACCAGTTTTTGACTTCCGGACATGGCGACCTTTTGCTGTTCCAGTCCCCTTATTGAGTAGTTTGATTCCCAACCGGATCTCCTCCGGGTCTATATTAGCCGATAGAATTTCTCGGGCTGCCATGGTATTCTGTACTGGGGTTGGATACACCCAATCCCCTTTGCTGTCTTTCCGAGGCTTCCCCATCTCTTCTCCGAAAAGGACGGCGTGGATCTGTGGGAATTGGTTGTCATTAGTATGACGCTTCCTGGTCTTCTGGTATTGCCTGGAGTTGTACTTCTCCGCAGATGATATGCGTTTCTTTTCCTCCTCAATGTTTTTGACTTCATCGAGGAGTACTTGACGACGCGCTTCTAGGGCTTGTGCCCTCTCGTCCAGTTCTTCAGCAATAAGTTTTGCAGCTGTAGGAATAGGTGTGGTTAATGCAGCATCAATGAGTTTACGCGCACCTTCAGTGATCACGTGTCCATCCACCGACTCATCTTTTTTGGGCTCTTCTGGGATAAGTGCTCCATTCAAATCTTCCTCGTATTCCTCAGCAATCACCTCCTCTACCAAAGGGTCTTTTGCCAGGGTCTTGTTCTTCTTGTTCTTCTTCTTTGACTTCTTGGTAGCGCCGGTAGCAAAGACCGCTTTGGGTCCGTTTCCTAGAGTCAAGCTCTAATCGGTACTTTCGGACCTCTGGATCTCGGGATTATCTCCGATTTCCATGTCATCCTG
The DNA here is from genome assembly GCA_023614405.1 of Avena insularis. Lineage (NCBI taxonomy): Eukaryota > Viridiplantae > Streptophyta > Magnoliopsida > Poales > Poaceae > Avena > Avena insularis. The sequence goes on from CM042684.1 coordinate 363,597,821, forward strand.
CGCTTGGGAGAGTGTTCCCCGGATCCTTCATCCATGGCTTCTCCTTCCTCTGCAGTTTTGGAGTTATATTCCTCTTCATATTCCACGGAGAACTTTCGGAAATCTGCTGACATCATCGATTCATCCGAGGATGCGGGTACGTCGGTGTTTGTTCCAATTACCTCTAGCACAAAGTCAGTGCTGTTCCAGCATCGGCAGAGCCGGATCCGGATCCCACATATCCGACAAAGTGCGACGCGTGCTTCCTAAGGAACCTGCGGCTCTCGCGATCAGCTTCGTCGAATTTTTTGATGGTCTCGAGAATTGCATCTTCGCCTGAGTTTTGCATTATCATACGTCGCAGCGTGTACCTTAGGAAAGGCTTGTCTGTCCCAGCATCATCAGAGCCGGAATTAGTGTCGTTGCTATGCTCCTCCTGGATTTTGACTTCCACGGGTGGGTCGATTTGGGATTCGGTCTCTCCAAGGAGATCCACTTCAGATTCGACTTGGACTGCTAGGTCTGCTTCAGGCTCGGATTTCTCCACTATCTTTGCAACTGGTGCGGGCTGGGTGGGATTAGGGTTTTCTAAGATCCGAAACTCTTCCGCCTCCACGGACAAAGGGGACCCAGAAGATTCTTCTGCCTCTACCATCACCGCTGGGGTGGGTGGGATAGGTTCAGTAAAACCGATGTAAACATCGATCTTGCCAAAAGACATGATGGTGTAGGCAGTCACAGCCTCCCTAGCCGGAATCCAGGTCTCGTCAAGAATGATGAGAGGGACATTGCTGGTGTAGAGGATGCGACCAACGGCCATAGTCTCGCCGATTCCGAATTTTGCAGATTCTGAAGCTCACTTGCCCCACGGTGGGCGCCAACTGTCGTCGGATTGATGACAAGTACGCCATGAGGGGGTCCTCGAGGCGTGCGGAAGAGAGGGTGAGACGACGTTCGGGACGGTGAGCACACAAGTTTACCCGGGTTTGAATCCGCCGACTTTGGACGGATCCTACTCCTGCTAGCAATCCAGTAATACGGCAGAGCCGGAATATGGGTTACAAGGGTCCGCATGTGCGAGTTGAGATTGTAGACTATTGGGTGCCCTAAAGGCTCTCCCTAGGATGGCTTATATAGATATCTGGCCTAGGGTTTACAGGAGAGATCTATCCGGCTACGACTAAGAGTCGGTTACAGAGTACATCTTGAACTACAAGTAACGTTATGGGCCTAAGTCGGTAAGTCTTCTGGGCCTTCCCGTAGCCAGACTGGACTCCGTCTCTTCTCCCTAACTGGGCCGCCCGTGAAGCAAAGCTCTAACCCGAAGTAGGCCATCCTGGTCAGTGAGGAACGCTAAGGATACCCGGAAAGTATATCCCCAACATGCAATGAACACTGGTTGATCCATATGTGGTTTGTGGATAGAACACACACGCAATGACATTGGTTGATCCATATGTGGTTTGTAGAAATAACACACATGCAATGACTACTGGTTGATCCATATGTGGTTTGTTGAAAAGAACACACATGCAATGAACACTGGTGGATCCATAAGTGGTTTGCGGAAAGAACACACATGAAGTGAACACTGGTGGATCCATATGTGGTTTCTGAAAATAACACATATGCAATGTCTCTAGTTCTGGGTTTAGTATAAGAACACACAAGCAATGACTCTAGTGTGTCCATATGTCATTTGTGAAAAGAACACACATGCAATGACACTGGTTGATCCATATGTGGTTTGTGGAACGAACACACATGCAATACCATTGGTTAATCCATGTGTGGTTTGTGGAAATAACACACATGCATTGACACTAATGGATCCATATGTGGTTTGTAGAAAAGAACAAACATGAAATGACCACTGGTTGATCCATATGTGGTTTGTGGAAAGAACACACATGCAATGACACTGGTTGATCCATATGTGGTTTGTGGAAAGAACACACATGCAATGATTATAATGGATCCATATGTGGTTTGTGGAAAAGAACACACGTGCAATGACCACTGGTTGATCCATATGTGGTTTGTGGAAATAACACACATGCAATGACACTGGTTGATCCATGTGTGGTTTGTGGAAAGAACACACATGCAATGACTCTAGTGTTGATTTTAGTATAAGAACACACATGCAATGACTCTAGTGGGTCCATATGTGGTTTCTGAAAAGAACACACATGCAATGACTCTAGTGGATCCATATGTTGTTTGTGGAAAAGAACACACATGCAATGAACATGGTGGATCCATAAGTGGTTTGTGGAAAGAACACACATGCAGTGAACACTTGTTGATCCATATGTGGTTTGTGAAAAGAACACACATGCAATGCCATTGATTGATCCATATGTGGTTTGTGGAAAGAACACACATGCAATGACACTGGTTGATCCATGTGTGGTTTGTGGAAAGAACACACATGCAATGACTCTAGTGGGTCCATATGTGGTTCATGTCAGGAACACACATGCAATGCCATTATTGGATCCATGTGTGGTTTGTGGAAAGAACACACATGCAATGACTCTAGTGGGTCCATATCTGGTTTGTGAAAAGAACACACATGCAACGACCACTAGTTGATCCATATGTGGTTTGTGGAAAGAACACACATGCAATGACACTGGTTGATCCATGTGTGGTTTGTGGAAAGAACACACATGCAATGACTCTAGTGCTAGTTTTAGTATAAGAACACACATGCAATGACTCTAGTGGGTCCATATGTGGTTTGTGAAAAGAACACACATGCAATGACCACTGATTGATCCATATGTGGTTTGTGGAAAAGAACACACATGCAAATGAACACTGGTGGATCCATAAGTGGTTTGTGGAAAGAAGACACATGTAGTGAACGCTCGTGGATCCATATGTGGTTTGTGAAAAGAACACACATGCAATGACTCTAGTGCTGGTTTTAGTATAAGAACACACATGCAATGACACTGGTTGATCCATGTGTGGTTTGTGGAAAGAACACACATGCAATGCCATTCGTTGATCCATGTGTGGTTTGTGGAAACAACACACATGTAATGACTCTAATGGATCCATATCTGGTTTGTGGAAAAGAACACATATGCAATGACCACTGGTTGATCCAAGTGTGGTTTGTGGAAAGAACACACATGCAATGATACTTGTGGATCCATGTGTGGTTTGTAAAAAGAACACACATGCAATGACCACTCGTTGATCCATATGTGGTTTGTGGAAAAGAACACACATGCAATGAACACTGGTGGATCCATAAGTGGTTTGTGGAAAGAACACACATGCAATGAACACTGGTGGATCCATATGTGGTTTGTGAAAAGAGCACACATGCAATGAGTCTAGTGCTGGTTTTAGTATCAGAACACATGCAATGACTCCAGTAGATCCATATGTGGTTTGTGGAAAAGAACACTCATGCAATGACCACTGGTTGATCCATTTGTGGTTTGTGGAAAGAACACACATGCGATGACACTGGTTGATCCATGTGCGGTTTGTGGAAAGAACACACATGCAATGACTCTAGTGCTAGTTTTAGTATAAGAACACACATGCAATGACTCTAGTGGGTCCATATGTGGTTTGTGAAAAGAACACACATGCAATGACCACTGGTTGATCCATATGTGGTTTGTGGAAAAGAACACACATGCAATGAACACTGGTGGACCCATAAGTGTTTTGTGGAAAGAACACACATGCAGTGAACACTGGTGGATTCATATGTGGTTTGTGAAAAGAACACACATGCAATGACTATAATGATGGTTTTAGTATAAGAACACACAAGCAATGACTCTAGTGGGTCCATTTATGGTTTGTGAAAAGAACACACATGCAATGCCACTGGTTGATCCATATATGGTTTGTGGAAAGAACACACATGCAATGCCATTGGTTAATCCATGTGTTGTTTGTGGAAAGAACACACATGCAATGACTCTAATGGATCCATATGTGGTTTTTGGAAAAGAACACACATGAAATGACCACTGGTTGATCCATATGTGGTTTTTGGAAAGAACACACATGCAATGACACTGGTTGATCCATGTGTGGTTTGTGGAAAGAACACACATGCAATAACTCTAGTGCTAGTTTTAGTATAAGAACACACATGCAATGACTCTAGTGGGTCCATATGTTGTTTGTGAAAAGAACACACATGCAATTACTCTAGTGGATCCATATGTGGTTTGTGGAAAAGAACACACATGCAATAAACACTGGTGGATCGATAAGTGGTTTGTCGAAAGAACACACATGCAGTGAACACTGGTTGATCCATATGTAATTTGTGAAAAGAACACACATGTAATGCCATTGGTTGATCCATATGTGGTTTGTGGAAAGAACACACATGCAATGACACTGGTTGATCCATGTGTGGTTTGTGGAAAGAACACACATGCAATGACTCTAGTGGGCCCATATGTGGTTCATGTGAGGAACACACATGCAATGCCATTGGTGGGATCCATGTGTGGTTTGTGGAAAGAACACACATGCAATGACTCTAGTGGGTCCATATGTGGTTTGTGAAAAGAACACACATGCAATGACCACTGGTTGAAACATATGTGGTTTGTGTAAAGAACACACATGCAATGACACTGGTTGATCCATGTGTGGTTTGTGGAAAGAACACACATGTAATGAATCTAGTGCCAGTTTTAGTATAAGAACACATATGCAATGACTCTAGTGGGTCCATATGTGGTTTGTGAAAAGAACACACATGCAATGACCACTGGTTGATCCGTATGTGGTTTGTGGAAAAGAACACACATGCAATGAACACTGGTGGATCCATATGTGGTTTGTGAAAAGAGCACACATGCAATGAGTCTAGTGCTGGTTTTAGTATCAGAACACATGCAATGACTCCAGTAGATCCATATGTGGTTTGTGGAAAAGAACACTCATGCAATGACCACTGGTTGATCCATTTGTGGTTTGTGGAAAGAACACACATGCGATGACACTGGTTGATCCATGTGCGGTTTGTGGAAAGAACACACATGCAATGACTCTAGTGCTAGTTTTAGTATAAGAACACACATGCAATGACTCTAGTGGGTCCATATGTGGTTTGTGAAAAGAACACACATGCAATGACCACTGGTTGATCCATATGTGGTTTGTGGAAAAGAACACACATGCAATGAACACTGGTGGACCCATAAGTGTTTTGTGGAAAGAACACACATGCAGTGAACACTGGTGGATTCATATGTGGTTTGTGAAAAGAACACACATGCAATGACTATAATGATGGTTTTAGTATAAGAACACACAAGCAATGACTCTAGTGGGTCCATTTATGGTTTGTGAAAAGAACACACATGCAATGCCACTTGTTGATCCATATATGGTTTGTGGAAAGAACACACATGCAATGCCATTGGTTAATCCATGTGTTGTTTGTGGAAAGAACACACATGCAATGACTCTAATGGATCCATATGTGGTTTTTGGAAAAGAACACACATGCAATGACCACTGGTTGATCCATATGTGGTTTTTGGAAAGAACACACATGCAATGACACTGGTTGATCCATGTGTGGTTTGTGGAAAGAACACACATGCAATAACTCTAGTGCTAGTTTTAGTATAACAACACACATGCAATGACTCTAGTGGGTCCATATGTTGTTTGTGAAAAGAACACACATGCAATGACTCTAGTGGATCCATATGTGGTTTGTGGAAAAGAACAGACATGCAATAAACACTGGTGGATCGATAAGTGGTTTGTCGAAAGAACACACATGCAGTGAACACTGGTTGATCCATATGTAATTTGTGAAAAGAACACACATGTAATGCCATTGGTTGATCCATATGTGGTTTGTGGAAAGAACACACATGCAATGACACTGGTTGATCCATGTGTGGTTTGTGGAAAGAACACACATGCAATGACTCTAGTGGGCCCATATGTGGTTCATGTGAGGAACACACATGCAATGCCATTGGTGGGATCCATGTGTGGTTTGTGGAAAGAACACACATGCAATGACTCTAGTGGGTCCATATGTGGTTTGTGAAAAGAACACACATGCAATGACCACTGGTTGAAACATATGTGGTTTGTGTAAAGAACACACATGCAATGACACTGGTTGATCCATGTGTGGTTTGTGGAAAGAACACACATGTAATGAATCTAGTGCCAGTTTTAGTATAAGAACACATATGCAATGACTCTAGTGGGTCCATATGTGGTTTGTGAAAAGAACACACATGCAATGACCACTGGTTGATCCGTATGTGGTTTGTGGAAAAGAACACACATGCAATAAACACTGGTGGATCCATAAGTGGTTTGTGGAAAGAACCCACATGCAGTGAACACTGGTGGATCCATATGTAGTTTGTGAAAAGAACACACATGCAATGACTAGCGCTGGTTTTAGTATAAGAACACACAAGCAATGACTCTAGTGGGTCCATTTGTGATTTGTGAAAAGAACAGACATGCAATGACACTGGTTGATCCATGTGTGGTTTGTGGAAAGAGCACACATGCAATGCCATTGGTTGATCCATGTGTGGTTTGTGGAAAGAACACACATGCAATGACTCTAATGTATCCATATGTGGTTTGTGGAAAAGAACACACATGCAATGACCACTGCTTGATCCTTGTGTGGTTTGTGGAAAGAACACACATGCAATGGCACTGGTTGATCCATGTGTGGTTTGTGGAAAGAACACACATGCAATGACTCTAGTGCTAGGTTTAGTATAAGAACACACATGCAATGACTCTAGTGGGACCATATGTGGTTTGTGAAAAGAACACACATGCAATGACTCCTGGTTGATCCATAAGTGGTTTGTGGAAAAGAACACACATGCAATGAACACTGGTGGATCCATAAGTGTTTTGTGGAAAGAACACACATGTAGTGAACACTGGTGGATTCATATGTGGTTTGTGAAAAGAACACACATGCAATGACTATAGTGATGGTTTTAGTATAAGAACACACAAGCAATGACTCTAGTGGGTCCATATATGATTTGTGAAAAGAACACACATGCAATGCCACTGGTTGATCCATATATGGTTTGTGGAAAGAACACACATGCAATGCCATTGGTTAATCCATGTGCGGTTTGTGGAAAGAACACACATGCAATGACTCTAATGGATCCATATATGGTTTTTGGAAAAGAACACACATGCAATGACCACTGGTTGATCCATATGTGGTTTTTGGAAAGAACACACATGCAATGACACTGGTTGATCCATGTGTGGTTTGTGGAAAGAACACACATGCAATAACTCTAGTGCTGGTTTTAGTATAAGAACACAATGCAATGACTCTAGTGGGTCCATATGTGGTTTGTGAAAAGAACACACATGCAATGACTCTAGTGGATCCATATGTTGTTTGTGGAAAAGAACACACATGCAATGAACACTGGTTGATCCATAAGTGGTTTGTCGAAAGAACACACATGCAGTGAACAATGGTTGATCCATATGTAATTTGTGAAAAGAACACACATGTAATGCCATTGGTTGATCCAAATGTGGTTTGTGGAAAGAACACACATGCAATGACACTGGTTGATCCATGTGTGGTTTGTGGAAAGAACACACATGCAATGACTCTAGTGGGCCCATATGTGGTTCATGTCAGGAACACACATGCAATGCCATTGGTGGGATCCATGTGTGGTTTGTGGAAATAACACACATGCAATGACTCTAGTGGGTCCATATGTGGTTTGTGAAAAGAACACACATGCAATGACCACTAGTTGATCCATATGTGGTTTGTGGAAAAGAACACACATGCAATGAACACTGGTGGATCCATCAGTGGTTTGTGGAAAGAACACACATGTAGTGAACACTGGTGGATCCATATATGGTTTGTGAAAAGAACACACATGCAATGACTATAGTGATGGTTTTAGTATAAGAACACACAAGCAATGACTCTAGTGGGTCCATATATGATTTCTGAAAAGAACACACACGCAATGTCACTAGTTGATCCATATATGGTTTGTGGAAAGAACACACATGCAATGCCATTGGTTAATCGATGTGTGGTTTGTGGAAAGAACACACATGCAATGACTCTAATGGATCCATATGTGGTTTGTGGAAAAGAACACACATGCAATGACCACTGGTTGAACCATATGTGGTTTGTGGAAAGAACACACATGCAATGACACTGGTTGATCCATGTGTGGTTTGTGGAAAGAACACACATGCAATGACTCTAGTGCTCGGTTTTAGTATAAGAAAACACATGCAATGACTCTAGTGGGTCCATATGTGGTTTGTGAAAAGAACACACATGCAATGACTCTAGTGGATCCATATGTGGTTTATGGAAAAGAACACACATGCAATGAACACTGGTTGATCCATATGTGGTTTGTCGAAAGAACACACATGCAGTGAACACTGGTTGATCCATATGTGGTTTGTGAAAACAACACACATGCAATGCCATTGGTTGATCCATATGTGGTTTATGGAAAGAACACACATGCAATGACACTGGTTGATCCATGTGTGGTTTGTGGAAAGAACACACATGCAATGACTCTAGTGGGTACATATGTGGTTTGTGAAAAGAACACACATGCAATGACCACTGGTTGAACCATATGTGGTTTATGTAAAGAACACACATGCAATGAAATTGGTTGATCCATGTGTGGTTTGTGGAAAGAACACACATGCAATGACTCTAGTGCCAGTTTTAGTATAAGAACACACATGCAATGACTCTAGTGGGTCCATATGTGGTTTGTGAAAAGAACACACATGCAATGACCACTGGTTGATCCATATATGGTTTGTGGAAAAGAACACACATGCAATGAACACTGGTGGATCCATTAGTGGTTTGTGGAAAGAACACACATGTAGTGAACCCTGGTGTATCCATATGTGGTTTGTGAAAAGAACACACATGCAATGACTAGTGCTGGTATTAGTATAAGAACACACACGCAATGACTCTAGTGGGTCCATATGTGATTTTTGAAAATAACATACATGGAATGACACTGGTTGATCCATGTGTGATTTTTGGAAAGAACACAGATGCAATGCCATTGGTTGATCCATGTGTGGTTTGTGCAAAGAACACACATGCAATGACTCTAATGGATCCATATGTGGTTTGTGGAAAAGAACACACATGCAATAACCACTGGTTGATCCTTGTGTGGTTTGTGGACAGAACACACATGCAATGGCACTAGTTGATCCATGTGTGGTTTGTGGAAAGAACACACATGTAATGACTCTAGTGTTGGGTTTAGTATAAGAACACACATGCAATGACTCTAGTGTGTCAATATGTGGTTTGTGAAAAGAACACACATGCAATGACTCCTGGTTGATCCATATGTGGTTTGTGGAAAAGAACACACATGCAATGAACACTGGTGGATCCATAAGTGGTTTGTGGAAAGAACACACATGCAATGACCACTGGTTGATCCATATGTGGTTTGTGGAAAGAACACACATGCAATGACTCTAGTGGGTCCATATGTGGTTCATGTCAGGAACACACATGCAATGCCATTGGTGGATCCATGTGTGGATTGCGGAAAGAACACACATGCAATGACTCTAGTGGGTCCATATGTGGTATGTGAAAAGAACACACATGCAATGACCACTAGTTGATCCATATGTGGTTTGTGGAAAGAACACACATGCAATGACACTGGTTGATCCATGTGTGGTTTGTGGAAATAACACACATGCAATGACTCTAGTGCTAGTTTAAGTATAAGAACACACATGTAATGACTCTAGTGGGTCCATATGTGGTTTGTGAAAAGAACACACATGCAATGACTCTAGTGTATCCATATGTGGTTTGTGGAAAAGAACACACATGCAATGACTCTAGTGGGTCCATATGTGGTTCATGTCAGGAACGCACATGCAATGCCATTGGAACCATGTGTGGATTTAGAAAGAACACATGCAATGACTCTAGTGAGTCCATATGTGGTTTGTGAAAAGAACACACATGCAATGACCACTGGTTGATCCATATGTGGTTTGTGGACCGAACACACATGCAATGACACTGCTTGATCCATGTGTGGTTTTTGGAATGAACACTCATTCATTGACTCGAATCCGAGTTTTAGGTTAAGAACACACATGCAATGACTCTAGTGGGTCCATATGTGGTTTGTGAAAAGAACCCACAAGCAATGACCACTCGTTGATCCATATGTGGTTTGTGGAAAGAACACACATGCAATGACTCTAGTGGGTCCATATGTGGTTTGTGGAAAGAACACACATGCAACATTGGTGGATCCATATGTGGTTTGTGGAAAGAAAACACATGCAATGCCTCTAGTGGATCCATATGTGGTTTGTGGAAAAGAACACACCTGCAATGACCACTAGTGGATCCATATATGGTTTATGGAATGAACACACATGCAATGACACTAGTTGATCCATGTGTGGTTTGTGGAAAGAACACACATGCAATGACATTGGTTGATCCATGTGTGGTTTGTGGAAAGAACACACAATGACTCTAATGGTTGATCCATATGTGGTTTTTGGAAAAGAACACACATGCAATGACCAGTAGTGGTTGATCCATGTGTGGTTTGTGGAAAGAACACACATGCAATGACCACTGGTTGATCCATATGTGGTTTGTGGAAAGAACACACATGCAATGACTAGTGCTGGTTTTAGTATAAGAACACACATGCAATGACTCTAGTGGGTCCATATGTGATTTGTGAAAATAACAAACATGCAATGACACTGGTGGATCCATATGTGGTTTGTGGAAAAGAACACACATGCAATAAACATTGGTGGATCGATAAGTGGTTTGTGGAAAGAACACACATGCAATGACTCTAATGGATGCACATGTGGTTTGTGAAAAGAACACACATGCAATGAGCCCTGGTTGATCCTTATTTGGTTGTTGGTAAGAACACACATGCAATCACACTGGTTGATCCATGTGTGGTTTGTGGAAAGAACACACATGCAATGACTCTAGTGCTTTTTAGTAAGTACACACATGCAATCACCTAGTGGGTCCATATGTGGTTTGTGAGGAAACACACATGCAATGCCATTGGTTGATCCATGTGTGGTTTGTGGAAAGAACACACATGCAATGACTCTAATGGATGCATATGTGGTTTGTGGAAAAGAACACACATGCAATGACCCCTGGTGGATCCTTATTTGGTTTGTGGAAAGAACACACATGCAATGGCACTGGTTGATCCATGAGTGGTTTGTGGAAAGAACACACATGCAATGACTCTAGTGTTGGTTTTAGTATAAGAGCACACATGCAATCACTCTAGTGGGTCCATATGTGGTTTATGAAAAGAACACACACGCAATGACTCCTGGTTGATCCATATGTGGTTTGTGGAAAAGAACACACATGCAATGAACACTGGTGGATCCATAAGTGGTTTGTGGAAAGAACACACATGCAGTGAACACTGTTTGATCCATATGTGGTTTGTGAAAAGAACACACATGCAATGAGTCTAGTGCTGGTTTTAGTATAAGAACACACATCTAATGACTCCAGTGGATCCATATGTGGTTTGTGGAAAAGAACACACATGCAATGAACACTGGTGGATCCATATTTGGTTTGTGGAAAGAACACACATGCAATGCCATTGGTGGATCCATGTGTGGATCGCGGAAAGAACACACATGCAATGACTCTAGTGGGTCCATATGTGGTTTGTGAAAAGAACACACATGCAATGACCACTGGTTGATCCATATGTGGTTTGTGGAAAGAACACACATGCAATGACACTAGTTGATCCATGTGTGGTTTGTGGAAAGAACACACATGCAATGACTCTAGTGCTAGGTTTAGTATAAGAACACACATGCAATGACTCTAGTGGGTCCATATGTGGTTTGTGAAAAGAACACACATGCAATGACTCTAGTGGATCCATATGTGGTTTGTGGAAAAGAACACACATGCAATGAACACTGCTGGATCCATAAGTGTTTTGTGGAAAGAACACACATGTAGTGGACACTGGATTCATATGTGGTTTGTGAAAAGAACACACATGCAATGACTAGTGATGGTTTTAGTATAAGAACACACAAGCAATGACTCTAGTGGGTCCATATATGATTTGTGAAAAGAACACACATGCAATGACTCTAGTGGATCCATATATGGTTTGTGGAAAGAACACACATGCAATGCCATTGGTTAATCCATCTGTGGTTTGTCGAAAGAACACACAAGCACTGACACTAATGGATCCATAAGTCGTTTGTGGAAAGAACACACATGCAATGACCACTGGTTGATCCATATGTGGTTTTTGGAAAGAACACACATGCAATGACTCTTGTTGGTCCATCTGTGGTTTGTGTAAAGAACACACATGCAATGACTCTAGTGTGGTTTTAGTATAAGAACACAATGCAATGACTCTAGTGGGTCCATATGTGGTATGTGAAAAGAACACACATGCAATGACCACTAGTGGATCCATATGTGGTTTGTGGAAAAGAACACACATGCAATGACACTGGTTGATCCATGTGTGGTTTGTCGAAAGAACACACATGCAATGAACAATGGTTGATCTATGTAATTTGTGAAAAGAACACACATGTAATGCCATTAGTTGGTCCATATGTGGTTTGTGGAAAGAACACAAATGCAATGACTCTAGTGGATCCATGTGTGGTTTGTGGAAAGAACACACATGCAATGACTCTAGTGGGTCCATATGTGGTTCATGTCAGAACACACATGCAATGCCATTGGTGGGATCCATGTGTGGTTTGTGGAAAGAACACACATGCAATGACTCTAGTGGGTCCATATGTGGTTTGTGAAAAGAACACACATGCAATGACCACTGGTTGATCCATATGTGGTTTGTGAAAAGAACACACATGCAATGACACTGGTGGATACATGTGTGGTTTGTGGAAAGAACACACATGCAGTGAACACTGGTGGATCCATATATGGTTTGTGAAAAGAACACACATGCAATGACTCTAGTGATGGTTTTAGTATAAGAACACACAAGCAATGACTCTAGTGGGTCCATATATGATTTGTGAAAAGAACACATGCAATGCCACTAGTTGATCCATATGTGGTTTGTGGAAAGAACACACATGCAATGCCATTGGTTAATCCATGTGTGGTTTGTGGAAAGAACACACATGCAATGACTCTAATGGATCCATATGTGGTTTGTGGAAAAGAACACACATGCAATGACCACTGGTTGATCCATATGTGGTTTGTGGAAAGAACACACATGCAATGACACTAGTTGATCCATGTGTGGTTTGTGGAAAGAACACACATGCAATGACTCTAGTGCTCGGTTTTAGTATAAGAAAACACATGCAATGACTCTAGTGGGTCCATATGTGGTTTGTGAAAAGAACACACATGCAATGACTCTAGTGGATCCATATGTGGTTTATGGAAAAGAACACACATGCAATGAACACTGGTTGATCCATATGTGGTTTGTCGAAAGAACACACATGCAGTGAACACTGGTTGATCCATATGTGGTTTGTGGAAACAACACACATGCAATGCCATTGGTTGATCCATGTGTGGTTTGTGGAAAGAACACACATGCAATGACACTGGTTGATCCATGTGTGGTTTGTGGAAAGAACACACATGCAATGACTCTAGTGGGTACATATGTGGTTTGTGAAAAGAACACACATGCAATGACCACTGGTTGAACCATATGTGGTTTATGTAAAGAACACACATGCAATGAAATTGGTTGATCCATGTGTGGTTTGTGGAAAGAACACACATGCAATGAGTCTAGTGCTGGTTTTAGTATAAGAACACACATGCAATGACTCTAGTGGGTCCATATGTGGTTTGTGAAAAGAACACACATGCAATGACCACTGGTTGATCCATATATGGTTTGTGGAAAAGAACACACATGCAATGAACACTGGTGGATCCATGAGTAGTTTGTGGAAAGAACACACATGCAGTGAACACTGGTTGATCCATATGTGGTTTGTGAAAAGAACACACATGCAATGACTAGTGCTGGTATTAGTATAAGAACACACATGCAATGACTCTAGTGGGTCCATATGTGATTTTTGAAAATAACATACATGGAATGACACTGGTTGATCCATGTGTGATTTTTGGAAAGAACACAGATGCAATGCCATTGGTTGATCCATGTGTGGTTTGTGCAAAGAACACACATGCAATGACTCTAATGGATCCATATGTGGTTTGTGGAAAAGAACACACATGCAATAACCACTGGTTGATCCTTGTGTGGTTTGTGTACAGAACACACATGCAATGTCATTTGTTGATCCATGTGTGGTTTGTGGAAAGAACACACATGTAATGACTCTAGTGTTGGGTTTAGTATAAGAACACACATGCAATGACTCTAGTGTGTCAATATGTGGTTTGTGAAAAGAACACACATGCAATGACTCCTGGTTGATCCATATGTGGTTTGTGGAAAAGAACACACATGCAATGAACACTGGTGGATCCATAAGTGGTTTGTGGAAAGAACACACATGCAATGACCACTGGTTGATCCATATGTGGTTTGTGGAAAGAACACACATGCAATGACTCTAGTGGGTCCATATGTGGTTCATGTCAGGAACACACATGCAATGCCATTGGTGGATCCATGTGTGGATTGCGGAAAGAACACACATGCAATGACTCTAGTGGGTCCATATGTGGTATGTGAAAAGAACACACATGCAATGACCACTAGTTGATCCATATGTGGTTTGTGGAAAGAACACACATGCAATGACACTGGTTGATCCATGTGTGGTTTGTGGAAATAACACACATGCAATGACTCTAGTGCTAGTTTAAGTATAAGAACACACATGTAATGACTCTAGTGGGTCCATATGTGGTTTGTGAAAAGAACACAAATGCAATGACTCTAGTGGATCCATATGTGGTTTGTGAAAAGAACACACACGCAATGACTCTAGTGGGTCCATATGTGGTTCATGTCAGGAACACACATGCAATGCCATTGGTGGAACCATGTGTGGATCGCGGAAAGAACACACATGCAATGACTCTAGTGAGTCCATATGTGGTTTGTGAAAAGAACACACATGCAATAACCACTGGTTGATCCATATGTGGTTTGTGGAAAGAACACACATGCAATGACACTGGTTGATCCATGTGTGGTTTATGGAAAGAACACACATGCAATGACTCTAGTGCTAGTTTTAGTTTAAGAACACACATGCAATGACTCGAGTGGGTCCATATGTGGTTTGTGAAAAGAACACACATGCAATGACCACTGGTTGATCCATATGTGGTTTGTGGAAAGAACACACATGCAATGACTCTAGTGGGTCCATATGTGGTTCATGTCAGGAACACACATGCAATGCCATTGGTGGATCCATGTGTGGATCGCGGAAAGAACACACATGCAATGACTCTAGTGGGTCCATATGTGCTTTGTGAAAAGAACACACATGCAATGACCACTGGTTGATCCATATGTGGTTTGTGGAAAGAACACACATGCAATGACACTAGTTGATCCATGTGTGGTTTGTGGAAAGAACACACATGCAATGATTCTAGTGTTAGTTTTAGTATAAGAACACATATGCAATGACTCTAGTGGGTCCACATATGGTTTGTTAAAAGAACACACATCCAATTACCACTGGTTGATCCATATGTGGTTTATGGAAAAGAACACACATGCAATGAACACTGGTGGATCCATAAGTGGTTTGTGGAAAGAACACACATGTAGTGAACACTGGTGGATCCATATGTGGTTTGTGAAAAGAACACACATGCAATGACTAGTGCTGGTTTTAGTATAAGAACACACAAGCAATGACTCTAGTGGGTCCATATGTGATTTGTGAAAATAACAAACATGCAATGACACTGGTTGATCCATGTGTGGTTTGTGGAAAGAACACACATGCAATGCCATTGGTTGATCTATGTGTGGTTTGTGGAAAGAACACACATGCAATGACTCTAATGGATGCACATGTGGTTTGTGGAAAAGAACACACATGCAATGACCACTGGTTGATCCTTATTTGGTTTGTGGAAAGAACACACATGCAATGGCACTGGTTGATCCATGTGTGGTTTGTGGAAAGAACACACATGCAATGACTCTAGTGCTGGTTTTAGTATAAGAACACACATGCAATCACTCTAGTGGGTCCATATGTGGTTTGTGAAAAGAACACACATGCAATGACTCCTGGTTGATCCATATGTGGTTTGTGGAAAAGAACACACATGCAATGACTCTAATGGATGCATATGTCGTTTGTGGAAAAGAACACACATGCAATGACCATTGGTTGATCCTTATTTGGTCTGTGGAAAGAACACACATGCAATGGCATTGGTTGATCCATGTGTGGTTTGTGGAAAGAACACACATGCAATGACTCTAGTGCTGGTTTTAGTATAAGAACACACATGCAATCACTCTAGTGGGTCCAAATGTGGTTTGTGAAAAGAACACACATGCAATGACTCCTGGTTGATCCATATGTGGTTTGTGGAAAAGAACACACATGCAATGAACACTGGTGGATCCATAAGTGGTTTGTGGAAAGAACACACATGCATTGAACACTGGTGGATCCATATGTGGTTTGTGAAAAGAACAAACATGCAATGAGTCTAGTGCTGGTTTTAGTATAAGAAGACACATGGAATGACTCCAGTGGATCCATATGTGGTTTGTGGAAAAGAACACACATGTAATGAACACTGGTGGATCCATATTTGGTTTGTGGAAAGAACACAGATGCAATGCCATTGTTGGATCCATGTGTGGATCGCGGAAAGAACACACATGCAATGACTCTAGTGGGTCCATATGTGGTTTGTGAAAAGAACACACATGCAATAACCACTGGTTGATCCATATGTGGTTTGTGGAAAGAACACATATGCAATGACACTGGTTGATCCATGTGTGGTTTGTGGAAAGAACACACATGCAATGACTCTAGTGTTAGTTTTAGTATAAGAACACATATGCAATGACTCTAGTGGGTCCATATGTGGTTTGTGAAAAGAACACACATGCAATTACCACTGGTTGATCCATATGTGGTTTGTGGAAAAGAACACACATGCAATGAACACTGGTGGATCCATAAGTGGTTTGTGGAAAGAACACACATGTAGTGAACGCTGGTGGATCCATATGTGGTTTGTGAAAAGAACACACATGCAATGACTAGTGCTGGTTTTAGTATAAGAACACACAAGCAATGACTCTAGTGGGTCCATATGTGATTTGTGAAAAGAACACACATGCAATGACTCTAGTGGATCCATATGTGGTTTGTGAAAAGAACACACATGCAATGACTCCTGGTTGATCCATATGTGGTTTGTGGAAAAGAACACACATGCAATGAACACTGGTGGATCCATAAGTGGTTTGTGGAAATAACACACATGCAATGACCACTGGTTGATCCATATGTGGTTTGTGGAAAGAACACACATGCAATGACTCTAGTGGGTCCATATGTGGTTCATGTCAGGAACACACATGCAATGCCATTGGTGGATCCATGTGTGGATTGCGGAAAGAACACACATGCAATGACTCTAGTGGGTCCATATGTGGTATGTGAAAAGAACACACATGCAATGACCACTAGTTGATCCATATGTGGTTTGTGGAAAGAACACACATGCAATGACACTAGTTGATCCATGTGTGGTTTGTGGAAAGAACACACATGCAATGACTCTAGTGCTAGTTTAAGTATAAGAACACACATGTAATGACTCTAGTGGGTCCATATGTGGTTTGTGAAAAGAACACAAATGCAATGACTCTAGTGGATCCATATGTGGTTTGTGAAAAGAACACACACGCAATGACTCTAGTGGGTCCATATGTGGTTCATGTCAGGAACACACATGCAATGCCATTGGTGGAACCATGTGTGGATCGCGGAAAGAACACACATGCAATGACTCTAGTGGGTCCATATGTGGTTTGTGAAAAGAACACACATGCAATAACCACTGGTTGATCCATATGTGGTTTGTGGAAAGAACACACATGCAATGACACTGGTTGATCCATGTGTGGTTTGTGGAAAGAACACACATGCAATGACTCTAGTGCTAGTTTAATTTAAGAACACACATGCAATGACTCTAGTGGGTCCATATGTGGTTTGTGAAAAGAACACACATGCAATGACCACTGGTTGATCCATATGTGGTTTGTGGAAAGAACACACATGCAATGACTCTAGTGGGTCCATATGTGGTTCATGTCAGGAACACACATGCAATGCCATTGGTGGATCCATGTGTGGATCGCGGAAAGAACACACATGCAATGACTCTTGGGTCCATATGTGCTTTGTGAAAAGAACACACATGCAATGACCACTGGTTGATCCATATGTGGTTTGTGGAAAGAACACACATGCAATGACACTAGTTGATCCATGTGTGGTTTGTGGAAAGAACACACATGCAATGATTCTAGTGTTAGTTTTAGTATAAGAACACATATGCAATGACTCTAGTGGGTCCACATATGGTTTGTTAAAAGAACACACATCCAATTACCACTGGTTGATCCATATGTGGTTTATGGAAAAGAACACACATGCAATGAACACTGGTGGATCCATATGTGGTTTGTGGAAAGAACACACATGTAGTGAACACTGGTGGATCCATATGTGGTTTCTGAAAAGAACACACATGCAATGACTAGTGCTGGTTTTAGTATAAGAACACACAAGCAAAGACTCTAGTGGGTCCATATGTGATTTGTGAAAAGAACAAACATGCAATGACACTGGTTGATCCATGTGTGGTTTGTGGAAAGAACACACATGCAATGCCATTGGTTGATCTATGTGTGGTTTGTGGAAAGAACACACATGCAATGACTCTAATGGATGCATATGTGGTTTGTGGAAAAGAACACACATGCAATGACCACTGGTTGATCCTTATTTGGTTTGTGGAAAGAACACACATGCAATGGCACTGGTTGATCCATGTGTGGTTTGTGGAAAGAACACACATGCAATGACTCTAGTGCTGGTTTTAGTATAAGAACACACATGCAATCACTCTAGTGGGTCCATATGTGGTTTGTGAAAAGAACACACATGCAATGACTCCTGGTTGATCCATATGTGGTTTGTGGAAAAGAACACACATGCAATGACTCTAATGGATGCATATGTCGTTTGTGGAAAAGAACACACATGCAATGACCATTGGTTGATCCTTATTTGGTCTCTGGAAAGAACACACATGCAATGGCATTGGTTGATCCATGTGTGGTTTGTGGAAAGAACACACATGCAATGACTCTAGTGCTGGTTTTAGTATAAGAACACACATGCAATCACTCTAGTGGGTCCAAATGTGGTTTGTGAAAAGAACACACATGCAATGACTCCTGGTTGATCCATATGTGGTTTGTGGAAAAGAACACACATGCAATGAACACTGGTGGATCCATAAGTGGTTTGTGGAAAGAACACACATGCAGTGAACACTGGTGGATCCATATGTGGTTTGTGAAAAGAACACACATGCAATGAGTCTAGTGCTGGTTTTAGTATAAGAAGACACATGGAATGACTCCAGTGGATCCATATGTGGTTTGTGGAAAAGAACACACATGCAATGAACACTGGTGGATCCATATTTGGTTTGTGGAAAGAACACACATGCAATGCCATTGGTGGATCCATGTGTGGATCGCGGAAAGAACACACATGCAATGACTCTAGTGGGTCCATATGTGGTTTGTGAAAAGAACACACATGCAATAACCACTGGTTGATCCATATGTGGTTTGTGGAAAGAACACACATGCAATGACACTGGTTGATCCATGTGTGGTTTGTGGAAAGAACACACATGCAATGACTCTAGTGTTAGTTTTAGTATAAGAACACATATGCAATGACTCTAGTGGGTCCATATGTGGTTTGTGAAAAGAACACACATGCAATTACCACTGGTTGATCCATATGTGGTTTGTGGAAAAGAACACACATGCAATGAACACTGGTGGATCCATAAGTGGTTTGTGGAAAGAACACACATGTAGTGAACACTGGTGTATCCATATATGGTTTGTGAAAAGAACACACATGCAATGACTACTGCTGGTTTTAGTATAAGAACACACAAGCAATGACTCTAGTGGGTCCATATGTGATTTGTGAAAAGAACACACATGAAATGACACTGGTTGATCCATGTGTGGTTTGTGGAAAGAACACACATGCAATTCCATTGGTTGATCCATGTGTGGTTTGTGGAAAGAACACACATGCAATGACTCTAATGGATGCATATGTGGTTTATGGAAAAGAACAAACATGCAATGACCACTTGTTGATCCTTATTTGGTTTGTGGAAAGAACACACATGCAATGGCACTGGTTGATCCATGTGTGGTTTTTGGAAAGAACACACATGCAATGAGTCTAGTGCTGGTTTTAGTATAAGAACACACATGCAATGACTCCAGTGGATCCATATGTGGTTTGTGGAAAAGAACACACATGCAATGAACACTGGTGGATCCATATTTGGTTTGTGGAAAGAACACACATGCAATGACACTGGTTGATCCATGTGTGGTTTGTGGAAAGAACACACATGCAATGACTCTAGTGCTGGTTTTAGTATAACACACATGCAATGACTCTAGTTGGTCCATATGCGGTTTGTGAAAAGAACAGACATGCAATGACTCTAGTGGATCCATGTGGTTTTTGAAAAAGAACACACATGCAATGAACACTGGTGGATCCATAAGTGGTTTGTGGAAAGAACACACATGTAGTGAACACTGGTGGATCCATATGTGATTTGTGAAAAGAACACACATGCAATGAACACTAGTGGATCCATTAGTGGTTCGTGGAAAGAACACACATGCAATGACCACTGGTCGATCCATATGTGGTTTGTGGAAAGAACACACATGCAATGACTCTAGTGGGTCCATATGTGGTTCATGTCGGGAACACACATGCAATGCCATTAGTGGATCCATGTGTAGTTTGTGGAAAGAACACACATGCAATGACTCTAGTGGGTCCATATGTGGTTTGTGAAAAGAACACACATGCAACGGCCACTGGTTGATCCATATGTGGTTTGTGGAAAGAACAGACATGCAATGACACTGGTTGATCCATGTGTGGTTTGTGGAAAGAACACACATGCAAAGACTCTAGTGCCAGTTTTAGTATAAGAACACATATGCAATGACTCTAGTGGGTCCATATGTGGTTTCTGAAAAGAACACACATGCAATGACCACTGGTTGATCCATATATGGTTTGTGGAAAAGAACACACATGCAATGAACACTGGTGGATCCATAAGTGGTTTGTGGAAAGAACACACATGTAGTGAACACTGGTGTATCCATATGTGGTTTGTGAAAATAACACACATGCAATGACTAGTGCTGGTTTTAGTATAAGAACACACAAGGAATGACTCTAGTGGGTCCATATGTGATTTGTGAAAATAACAGACATGCAATGACACTGGTTGATCCATGTGTGGTTTGTGGAAAGAACACACATGCAATGCCATTGGTTGATCCATGTGTGGTTTGTGGAAAGAACACACATGCAATGACTCTAAAGGATCCATATGTGGTTTGTGGAAAAGAACACACATGCAATGACCACTGGTTGATCCTTGTGTGGTTTGTGGAAAGAACACACATGCAATGGCACTACTTGATCCATGTGTGGTTTGTGGAAAGAACACACATGTAATGTCTCTAGTGCTGGGTTTAGTATAAGAACACACATGCAATGACTCTAGTGGGTCCATATGTGGTTTGTGAAAAGAACACACATGCAATGACTCCCATTTGATCCATATGTGGTTTGTGGAAAAGAACACACATGCAATGAACACTGGTGGATCCATAAGTGGTTTGTGGAAAGAACACACATGTAATGACCACTGGTTGATCCATATGTGGTTTGTGCAAAGAACACACGTGCAATGACTCTAGTGGGTCCATATGTGGTTCATGTCAGGAACACACATGCAATGCCATTGGTGGATCCATGTGTGGATCACGGAAAGAACACACATGCAATGACTCTAGTGGGTCCATATGTCGTTTGTGAAAAGAACACATGCAATGACCACTAGTTGATCCATATGTGGTTTGTGGAAAG
The DNA here is from genome assembly GCA_023614405.1 of Avena insularis. Classification (NCBI taxonomy): domain Eukaryota; kingdom Viridiplantae; phylum Streptophyta; class Magnoliopsida; order Poales; family Poaceae; genus Avena; species Avena insularis. The sequence continues at coordinate 363,620,114 of CM042684.1, forward strand.
AACACACATGCAATGACACTGGTTGATCCATGTGTGGTTTGTGGAAAGAACACACATGCAATGACTCTAGTGCTAGTTTAAGTATAAGAACACACATGCAATGACTCTAGTGGGTCCATATGTGGTTTGTGAAAAGAACACAAATGCAATGACTCTAGTGGATCCATATGTGGTTTGTGAAAAGAACACACACGCAATGACTCTAGTGGGTCCATATGTGGTTCATGTCAGGAACACACATGCAATGCCATTGGTGGAACCATCTGTGGATCGCGGAAAGAACACACATGCAATGACTCTAGTGGGTCCATATGTGGTTTGTGAAAAGAACACACATGCAATAACCACTGGTTGATCCATATGTGGTTTGTGGAAAGAACACACATGCAATGACACTGGTTGATCCATGTGTGGTTTGTGGAAAGAACACATGCATTGACTCTAGTGCTAGTTTTAGTATAAGAACACACATGCAATGACTCTAGTGGGTCCATATGTGGTTTGTGAAAAGAACACACATGCAATGACCACTGGTTGATCCATATGTGGTTTGTGGAAAGAACACACATGCAATGACTCTAGTGGGTCCATATGTGGTTCATGTCAGGAACACACATGCAATGCCATTGGTGGATCCATGTGTGGATCGCAGAAAGAACACACATGCAATGACTCTAGTGGGTCTATATGTGCTTTGTGAAAAGAACACACATGCAATGACCACTGGTTGATCCATATGTGGTTTGTGGAAAGAACACACATGCAATGACACTAGTTGATCCATGTGTGGTTTGTGGAAAGAACACACATGCAATGATTCTAGTGTTAGTTTTAGTATAAGAACACATATGCAATGACTCTAGTGGGTCCACATATGGTTTGTGAAAAGAACACACATCCAATTACCACTGGTTGATCCATATGTGGTTTATGGAAAAGAACACACATGCAATGAACACTGGTGGATCCATACGTGGTTTGTGGAAAGAACACACATGTAGTGAACACTGGTGGATCCATATGTGGTTTGTGAAAAGAACAAACATGCAATGACTCTAGTGGATCCATATGTGGTTTGTGAAAAAGAACACACATGCAATGAACACTGGTGGATCCATAAGTGGTTTGTGGAAAGAACACACATGTAGTGAACACTGGTGGATCCATATGTGATTTGTGAAAAGAACACACATGCAATTAACACTAGTGGATCCATAAGTGGTTCATGGAAAGAACACACATGCAATGACCACTGGTCGATCCATATGTGGTTTGTGGAAAGAACACACATGAAATGACTCTAGTGGGTCCATATGTGGTTCATGTCGGGAACACACATGCAATGCCATTGGTGGATCCATGTGTGGTTTGTGGAAAGAACACACATGCAATGACTCTAGTGGGTCCATATGTGGTTTGTGAAAAGAACACACATGCAACGGCCACTAGTTGATCCATATGTGGTTTGTAGAAAGAACACACATGCAATGACACTGGTTGATCCATGTTTGGTTTGTGGAAAGAACACACATGCAATGACTCTAGTGGGTCCATATGTGGTTTCTGAAAAGAACACACATGCAATGACCACTGGTTGATCCATATATGGTTTGTGGAAAAGAACACACATGCAATGAACACTGGTGGATCCATAAGTGGTTTGTGGAAAGAACACACATGTAGTGAACACTGGTGTATCCATCGTGGTTTGTGAAAAGAACACACATGCAATGACTAGTGCTGGTGTTCGTATAAGAACACACAAGGAATGACTCTAGTGGGTCCATATGTGATTTGTGAAAATAGACATGCAATGACACTGGTTGATCCATGTGTGGTTTGTGGAAAGAACACACATGCCATGCCATTGGTTGATCCATGTGTGGTTTGTGGAAAGAACACACATGCAATGACTCTAATGGATCCATATGTGGTTTGTGGAAAAGAACACACATGCAACGGCCACTGGTTGATCCATATGTGGTTTGTGGAAAGAACAGACATGCAATGACACTGGTTGATCCATGTGTGGTTTGTGGAAAGAACACACATGCAAAGACTCTAGTGCCAGTTTTAGTATAAGAACACACATGCAATGACTCTAGTGGGTCCATATGTGGTTTCTGAAAGAACACACATGCAATGACCACTGGTTGATCCATATATGGTTTGCGAAAAGAACACACATGCAATGAACACTGGTGGATCCATAAGTGGTTTGTGGAAAGAACACACATGTAGTGAACACTGGTGTATCCATATGTGGTTTGTGAAAATAACACACATGCAATGACTAGTGCTGGTTTTAGTATAAGAACACACAAGGAATGACTCTAGTGGGTCCATATGTGATTTGTGAAAATAACAGACATGCAATGACACTGGTTGATCCATGTGTGGTTTGTGGAAAGAACACACATGCAATGCAATTGGTTGATCCATGTGTGGTTTGTGGAAAGAACACACATGCAATGACTCTAAAGGATCCATATGTGGTTTGTGGAAAAGAACACACATGCAATGACCACTGGTTGATCCTTGTGTGGTTTGTGGAAAGAACACACATGCAATGGCACTACTTGATCCATGTGTGGTTTGTGGAAAGAACACACATGTAATGACTCTAGTGCTGGGTTTAGTATAAGAACACACATGCAATGACTCTAGTGGGTCCATATGTGGTTTGTGAAAGAACACACATGCAATGATTCCCATTTGATCCATATGTGGTTTGTGGAAAAGAACACACATGCAATGAACACTGGTGGATCCATAAGTGGTTTGTGGAAAGAACACACATGTAATGACCACTGGTTGATCCATATGTGGTTTGTGCAAAGAACACACGTGCAATGACTCTAGTGGGTCCATATGTGGTTCATGTCAGGAACACACATGCAATGCCATTGGTGGATCCATGTGTGGATCACGGAAAGAACACACATGCAATGACTCTAGTGGGTCCATATGTCGTTTGTGAAAAGAACACACATGCAATGACCACTAGTTGATCCATATGTGGTTTGTGGAAAGAACACACATGTAATGACACTGGTTGATTCATGTGTGGTTTGTGGAAAGAACACACATGCAATGACTCTAGGTGCTAGTTTAAGTATAAGAACACACATGTAATGACTCTAGTGGGTCCATATGTGGTTTGTGAAAAGAACACAAATGCAATGACTCTAGTGGATCCATATGTGGTTTGTGAAAAGAACACACACGCAATGACTCTAGTGGGTCCATATGTGGTTCATGTCAGGAACACACATGCAATGCCATTGGTGGAACCATCTGTGGATCGCGGAAAGAACACACATGCAATGACTCTAGTGGGTCCATATGTGGTTTGTGAAAAGAACACACATGCAATAACCACTGGTTGATCCATATGTGGTTTGTGGAAAGAACACACATGCAATGACCTGGTTGATGCATGTGTGGTTTGTGGAAAGAACACACATGCATTGACTCTAGTGCTAGTTTTAGTATAAGAACACACATGCAATGACTCTAGTGGGTCCATATGTGGTTTGTGAAAAGAACACACATGCAATGACCACTGGTTGATCCATATGTGGTTTGTGGAAAGAACACACATGCAATGACTCTAGTGGGTCCATATGTGGTTCATGTCAGGAACACACATGCAATGCCATTGGTGGATCCATGTGTGGATCATGAAAGAACACACATGCAATGACTCTAGTGGGTCTATATGTGCTTTGTGAAAAGAACACACATGCAATGACCACTGGTTGATCCATATGTGGTTTGTGGAAAGAACACACATGCAATGACACTAGTTGATCCATGTGTGGTTTGTGGAAAGAACACACATGCAATGATTCTAGTGTTAGTTTTAGTATAAGAACACATATGCAATGACTCTAGTGGGTCCACATATGGTTTGTGAAAAGAACACACATCCAATTACCATTGGTTGATCCATATGTGGTTTATGGAAAAGAACACACATGCAATGAACACTGGTGGATCCATACGTGGTTTGTGGAAAGAACACACATGTAATGAACACTGGTGGATCCATATGTGGTTTGTGAAAAGAACAGACATGCAATGACTCTAGTGGATCCATATGTGGTTTGTGAAAAGAACACACATGCAATGAACACTGGTGGATCCATAAGTGGTTTGTGGAAAGAACACACATGTAGTGAACACTGGTGGATCCATATGTGATTTGTGAAAAGAACACACATGCAATTAACACTAGTGGATCCATAAGTGGTTAATGGAAAGAACACACATGCAACGGCCACTGGTCGATCCATATGTGGTTTGTGGAAAGAACACACATGCAATGACTCTAGTGGGTCCATATGTGGTTCATGTCGGGAACACACATGCAATGCCATTGGTGGATCCATGTGTGGTTTGTGGAAAGAACACACATGCAATGACTCTAGTGGGTCCATATGTGGTTTGTGAAAAGAACACACATGCAACGGCCACTGGTTGATCCATATGTGGTTTGTGGAAAGAACACACATGCAATGACTCTGGTTGATCCATGTTTGGTTTGTGGAAAGAACACACATGCAATGACTCTAGTGGGTCCATATGTGGTTTCTGAAAAGAACACACATGCAATGACCACTGGTTGATCCATATATGGTTTGTGGAAAAGAACACACATGCAATGAACACTGGTGGATCCATAAGTGGTTTGTGGAAAGAACACACATGTAGTGAACACTGGTGTATCCATACGTGGTTTGTGAAAAGAACACACATGCAATGACTAGTGCTGGTTTTAGTATAAGAACACACAAGGAATGACTCTAGTGGGTCCATATGTGATTTGTGAAAATAACAGACATGCAATGACACTGGTTGATCCATGTGTGGTTTGTGGAAAGAACACACATGCAATGCCATTGGTTGATCCATGTGTGGTTTGTGGAAAGAACACACATGCAATGACTCTAAAGGATCCATATGTGGTTTGTGGAAAAGAACACACATGCAATGACCACTGGTTGATCCTTGTGTGGTTTGTGGAAAGAACACACATGCAATGGCACTACTTGATCCATGTGTGGTTTGTGGAAAGAACACACATGTAATGACTCTAGTGCTGGGTTTAGTATAAGAACACACATGCAATGACTCTAGTGGGTCCATATGTGGTTTGTGAAAAGAACACACATGCAATGACTCCCATTTGATCCATATGTGGTTTGTGGAAAAGAACACACATGCAATGAACACTGGTGGATCCATAAGTGGTTTGTGGAAAGAACACACATGTAATGACCACTGGTTGATCCATATGTGGTTTGTGCAAAGAACACACGTGCAATGACTCTAGTGGGTCCATATGTGGTTCATGTCAGGAACACACATGCAATGCCATTGGTGGATCCATGTGTGGATCACGGAAAGAACACACATGCAATGACTCTAGTGGGTCCATATGTCGTTTGTGAAAAGAACACATGCAATGACCACTAGTTGATCCATATGTGGTTTGTGGAAAGAACACACATGCAATGACACTGGTTGATCCATGTGGTTTGTGGAAAGAACACACATGCAATGACTCTAGTGCTAGTTTAAGTATAAGAACACACATGCAATGACTCTAGTGGGTCCATATGTGGTTTGTGAAAAGAACACAAATGCAATGACTCTAGTGGATCCATATGTGGTTTGTGAAAAGAACACACTAGCAATGACTCTAGTGGGTCCATATGTGGTTCATGTCAGGAACACACATGCAATGCCATTGGTGGAACCATCTGTGGATCGCGGAAAGAACACACATGCAATGACTCTAGTGGGTCCATATGTGGTTTGTGAAAAGAACACACATGCAATAACCACTGGTTGATCCATATGTGGTTTGTGGAAAGAACACACATGCAATGACACTGGTTGATCCATGTGTGGTTTGTGGAAAGAACACACATGCATTGACTCTAGTGCTAGTTTTAGTATAAGAACACACATGCAATGACTCTAGTGGGTCCATATGTGGTTTGTGAAAAGAACACACATGCAATGACCACTGGTTGATCCATATGTGGTTTGTGGAAAGAACACACATGCAATGACTCTAGTGGGTCCATATGTGGTTCATGTCAGAACACACATGCAATGCCATTGGTGGATCCATGTGGATCGCTGAAAGAACACACATGCAATGACTCTAGTGGGTCTATATGTGCTTTGTGAAAAGAACACACATGCAATGACCACTGGTTGATCCATATGTGGTTTGTGGAAAGAACACACATGCAATGACACTAGTTGATCCATGTGTGGTTTGTGGAAAGAACACACATGCAATGATTCTAGTGTTAGTTTTAGTATAAGAACACATATGCAATGACTCTAGTGGGTCCACATATGGTTTGTGAAAAGAACACACATCCAATTACCACTGGTTGATCCATATGTGGTTTATGGAAAAGAACACACATGCAATGAACACTGGTGGATCCATACGTGGTTTGTGGAAAGAACACACATGTAGTGAACACTGGTGGATCCATATGTGGTTTGTGAAAAGAACAAACATGCAATGACTCTAGTGGATCCATATGTGGTTTGTGAAAAAGAACACACATGCAATGAACTTGGTGGATCCATAAGTGGTTTGTGGAAAGAACACACATGTAGTGAACACTGGTGGATCCATATGTGATTTGTGAAAAGAACACACATGCAATTAACACTAGTGGATCCATAAGTGGTTCATGGAAAGAACACACATGCAATGACCACAGGTCGATCCATATGTGGTTTGTGGAAAGAACACACATGAAATGACTCTAGTGGGTCCATATGTGGTTCATGTCGGGAACACACATGCAATGCCATTGGTGGATCCATGTGTGGTTTGTGGAAAGAACACACATGCAATGACTCTAGTGGGTCCATATGTGGTTTGTGAAAAGAACACACATGCAACGGCCACTAGTTGATCCATATGTGGTTTGTAGAAAGAACACACATGCAATGACACTGGTTGATCCATGTTTGGTTTGTGGAAAGAACACACATGCAATGACTCTAGTGGGTCCATATGTGGTTTCTGAAAAGAACACACATGCAATGACCACTGGTTGATCCATATATGGTTTGTGGAAAAGAACACACATGCAATGAACACTGGTGGATCCATAAGTGGTTTGTGGAAAGAACACACATGTAGTGAACACTGGTGTATCCATACGTGGTTTGTGAAAAGAACACACATGCAATGACTAGTGCTGGTTTTAGTATAAGAACACACAAGGAATGACTCTAGTGGGTCCATATGTGATTTGTGAAAATAACAGACATGCAATGACACTGGTTGATCCATGTGTGGTTTTGGAAAGAACACACATGCCATGCCATTGGTTGATCCATGTGTGGTTTGTGGAAAGAACACACATGCAATGACTCTAATGGATCCATATGTGGTTTGTGGAAAAGAACACACATGCAACGGCCACTGGTTGATCCATATGTGGTTTGTGGAAAGAACAGACATGCAATGACACTGGTTGATCCATGTGTGGTTTGTGGAAAGAACACACATGCAAAGACTCTAGTGCCAGTTTTAGTATAAGAACACACATGCAATGACTCTAGTGGGTCCATATGTGGTTTCTGAAAAGAACACACATGCAATGACCACTGGTTGATCCATCTCTGGTTTGAGGAAAGAACACACATGCAATGAACACTGGTGGATCCATAAGTGGTTTGTGGAAAGAACACACATGTAGTGAACACTGGTGTATCCATATGTGGTTTGTGAAAATAACACACATGCAATGACTAGTGCTGGTTTTAGTATAAGAACACACAAGGAATGACTCTAGTGGGTCCATATGTGATTTGTGAAAATAACAGACATGCAATGACCTGGTTGATCCATGTGTGGTTTGTGGAAAGAACACACATGCAATGCAATTGGTTGATCCATGTGTGGTTTGTGGAAAGAACACACATGCAATGACTCTAAAGGATCCATATGTGGTTTGTGGAAAAGAACACACATGCAATGACCACTGGTTGATCCTTGTGTGGTTTGTGGAAAGAACACACATGCAATGGCACTTGATCCATGTGTGGTTTGTGGAAAGAACACACATGTAATGACTCTAGTGCTGGGTTTAGTATAAGAACACACATGCAATGACTCTAGTGGGTCCATATGTGGTTTGTGAAAAGAACACACATGCAATGACTCCCATTTGATCCATATGTGGTTTGTGGAAAAGAACACACATGCAATGAACACTGGTGGATCCATAAGTGGTTTGTGGAAAGAACACACATGTAATGACCACTGGTTGATCCATATGTGGTTTGTGCAAAGAACACACGTGCAATGACTCTAGTGGGTCCATATGTGGTTCATGTCAGGAACACACATGCAATGCCATTGGTGGAACCATCTGTGGATCGCGGAAAGAACACATGCAATGACTCTAGTGGGTCCATATGTTTGTGAAAAGAACACATGCAATGACCACTAGTTGATCCATATGTGGTTTGTGGAAAGAACACACATGCAATGACACTGGTTGATCCATGTGTGGTTTGTGGAAAGAACACACATGCAATGACTCTAGTGCTAGTTTAAGTATAAGAACACACATGCAATGACTCTAGTGGGTCCATATGTGGTTTGTGAAAAGAACACAAATGCAATGACTCTAGTGGATCCATATGTGGTTTGTGAAAAGAACACACACGCAATGACTCTAGTGGGTCCATATGTGGTTCATGTCAGGAACACACATGCAATGCCATTGGTGGAACCATCTGTGGATCGCGGAAAGAACACACATGCAATGACTCTAGTGGGTCCATATGTGGTTTGTGAAAAGAACACATGCAATTACCACTGGTTGATCCATATGTGGTTTGTGGAAAGAACACACATGCAATGACACTGGTTGATCCATGTGTGGTTTGTGGAAAGAACACACATGCATTGACTCTAGTGCTAGTTTTAGTATAAGAACACACATGCAATGACTCTAGTGGGTCCATATGTGGTTTGTGAAAAGAACACACATGCAATGACCACTGGTTGATCCATATGTGGTTTGTGGAAAGAACACACATGCAATGACTCTAGTGGGTCCATATGTGGTTCATGTCAGGAACACACATGCAATGCCATTGGTGGATCCATGTGTGGATCATGAAAGAACACACATGCAATGACTCTAGTGGGTATATATGTGCTTTGTGAAAAGAACACACATGCAATGACCACTGGTTGATCCATATGTGGTTTGTGGAAAGAACACACATGCAATGACACTAGTTGATCCATGTGTGGTTTGTGGAAAGAACACACATGCAATGATTCTAGTGTTAGTTTTAGTATAAGAACACATATGCAATGACTCTAGTGGGTCCACATATGGTTTGTGAAAAGAACACACATCCAATTACCATTGGTTGATCCATATGTGGTTTATGGAAAAGAACACACATGCAATGAACACTGGTGGATCCATACGTGGTTTGTGGAAAGAACACACATGTAGTGAACACTGGTGGATCCATATGTGGTTTGTGAAAAGAACAAACATGCAATGACTCTAGTGGATCCATATGTGGTTTGTGAAAAAGAACACACATGCAATGAACACTGGTGGATCCATAAGTGGTTTGTGGAAAGAACACACATGTAGTGAACACTGGTGGATCCATATGTGATTTGTGAAAAGAACACACATGCAATTAACACTAGTGGATCCATAAGTGGTTCATGGAAAGAACACACATGCAATGACCACTGGTCGATCCATATGTGGTTTGTGGAAAGAACACACATGAAATGACTCTAGTGGGTCCATATGTGGTTCATGTAGGTAACACACATGCAATGCCATTGGTGGATCCATGTGTGGTTTGTGGAAAGAACACACATGCAATGACTCTAGTGGGTCCATATGTGGTTTGTGAAAAGAACACACATGCAACGGCCACTAGTTGATCCATATGTGGTTTGTAGAAAGAACACACATGCAATGACACTGGTTGATCCATGTTTGGTTTGTGGAAAGAACACACATGCAATGACTCTAGTGGGTCCATATGTGGTTTCTGAAAAGAACACACATGCAATGACCACTGGTTGATCCATATATGGTTTGTGGAAAAGAACACACATGCAATGAACACTGGTGGATCCATAAGTGGTTTGTGGAAAGAACACACATGTAGTGAACACTGGTGTATCCATACGTGGTTTGTGAAAAGAACACACATGCAATGACTAGTGCTGGTTTTAGTATAAGAACACACAAGGAATGACTCTAGTGGGTCCATATGTGATTTGTGAAAATAACAGACATGCAATGACACTGGTTGATCCATGTGTGGTTTGTGGAAAGAACACACATGCCATGCCATTGGTTGATCCATGTGTGGTTTGTGGAAAGAACACACATGCAATGACTCTAATGGATCCATATGTGGTTTGTGGAAAAGAACACACATGCAACGGCCACTGGTTGATCCATATGTGGTTTGTGGAAAGACATGCAATGACACTGGTTGATCCATGTGTGGTTTGTGGAAAGAACACACATGCAAAGACTCTAGTGCCAGTTTTAGTATAAGAACACACATGCAATGACTCTAGTGGGTCCATATGTGGTTTCTGAAAAGAACACACATGCAATGACCACTGGTTGATCCATATATGGTTTGCGAAAAGAACACACATGCAATGAACACTGGTGGATCCATAAGTGGTTTGTGGAAAGAACACACATGTAGTGAACACTGGTGTATCCATATGTGGTTTGTGAAAATAACACACATGCAATGACTAGTGCTGGTTTTAGTATAAGAACACACAAGGAATGACTCTAGTGGGTCCATATGTGATTTGTGAAAATAACAGACATGCAATGACACTGGTTGATCCATGTGTGGTTTGTGGAAAGAACACACATGCAATGCAATTGGTTGATCCATGTGTGGTTTGTGGAAAGAACACACATGCAATGACTCTAAAGGATCCATATGTGGTTTGTGGAAAAGAACACACATGCAATGACCACTGGTTGATCCTTGTGTGGTTTGTGGAAAGAACACACATGCAATGGCACTACTTGATCCATGTGTGGTTTGTGGAAAGAACACACATGTAATGACTCTAGTGCTGGGTTTAGTATAAGAACACACATGCAATGACTCTAGTGGGTCCATATGTGGTTTGTGAAAAGAACACACATGCAATGATTCCCATTTGATCCATATGTGGTTTGTGGAAAAGAACACACATGCAATGAACACTGGTGGATCCATAAGTGGTTTGTGGAAAGAACACACATGTAATGACCACTGGTTGATCCATATGTGGTTTGTGCAAAGAACACACGCAATGACTCTAGTGGGTCCATATGTGGTTCATGTCAGGAACACACATGCAATGCCATTGGTGGATCCATGTGTGGATCACGGAAAGAACACACATGCAATGACTCTAGTGGGTCCATATGTCGTTTGTGAAAAGAACACACATGCAATGACCACTAGTTGATCCATATGTGGTTTGTGGAAAGAACACACATGTAATGACACTGGTTGATTCATGTGTGGTTTGTGGAAAGAACACACATGCAATGACTCTAGGTGCTAGTTTAAGTATAAGAACACACATGTAATGACTCTAGTGGGTCCATATGTGGTTTGTGAAAAGAACACAAATGCAATGACTCTAGTGGATCCATATGTGGTTTGTGAAAAGAACACACACGCAATGACTCTAGTGGGTCCATATGTGGTTCATGTCAGGAACACACACATGCAATGCCATTGGTGGAACCATCTGTGGATCGCGGAAAGAACACACATGCAATGACTCTAGTGGGTCCATATGTGGTTTGTGAAAAGAACACACATGCAATAACCACTGGTTGATCCATATGTGGTTTGTGGAAAGAACACACATGCAATGACACTGGTTGATCCATGTGTGGTTTGTGGAAAGAACACACATGCATTGACTCTAGTGCTAGTTTTAGTATAAGAACACACATGCAATGACTCTAGTGGGTCCATATGTGGTTTGTGAAAAGAACACACATGCAATGACCACTGGTTGATCCATATGTGGTTTGTGGAAAGAACACACATGCAATGACTCTAGTGGGTCCATATGTGGTTCATGTCAGGAACACACATGCAATGCCATTGGTGGATCCATGTGTGGATCGCAGAAAGAACACACATGCAATGACTCTAGTGGGTCTATATGTGCTTTGTGAAAAGAACACACATGCAATGACCACTGGTTGATCCATATGTGGTTTGTGGAAAGAACACACATGCAATGACACTAGTTGATCCATGTGTGGTTTGTGGAAAGAACACACATGCAATGATTCTAGTGTTAGTTTTAGTATAAGAACACATATGCAATGACTCTAGTGGGTCCACATATGGTTTGTGAAAAGAACACACATCCAATTACCACTGGTTGATCCATATGTGGTTTATGGAAAAGAACACACATGCAATGAACACTGGTGGATCCATACGTGGTTTGTGGAAAGAACACACATGTAGTGAACACTGGTGGATCCATATGTGGTTTGTGAAAAGAACAAACATGCAATGACTCTAGTGGATCCATATGTGGTTTGTGAAAAGAACACACATGCAATGAACACTGGTGGATCCATAAGTGGTTTGTGGAAAGAACACACATGTAGTGAACACTGGTGGATCCATATGTGATTTGTGAAAAGAACACACATGCAATTAACACTAGTGGATCCATAAGTGGTTCATGGAAAGAACACACATGCAATGACCACAGGTCGATCCATATGTGGTTTGTGGAAAGAACACACATGAAATGACTCTAGTGGGTCCATATGTGGTTCATGTCGGGAACACACATGCAATGCCATTGGTGGATCCATGTGTGGTTTGTGGAAAGAACACACATGCAATGACTCTAGTGGGTCCATATGTGGTTTGTGAAAAGAACACACATGCAACGGCCACTAGTTGATCCATATGTGGTTTGTAGAAAGAACACACATGCAATGACACTGGTTGATCCATGTTTGGTTTGTGGAAAGAACACACATGCAATGACTCTAGTGGGTCCATATGTGGTTTCTGAAAAGAACACACATGCAATGACCACTGGTTGATCCATATATGGTTTGTGGAAAAGAACACACATGCAATGAACACTGGTGGATCCATAAGTGGTTTGTGGAAAGAACACACATGTAGTGAACACTGGTGTATCCATACGTGGTTTGTGAAAAGAACACACATGCAATGACTAGTGCTGGTTTTAGTATAAGAACACACAAGGAATGACTCTAGTGGGTCCATATGTGATTTGTGAAAATAATGACATGCAATGACACTGGTTGATCCATGTGTGGTTTGCGGAAAGAACACACATGCCATGCCATTGGTTGATCCATGTGTGGTTTGTGGAAAGAACACACATGCAATGACTCTAATGGATCCATATGTGGTTTGTGGAAAAGAACACACATGCAACGGCCACTGGTTGATCCATATGTGGTTTGTGGAAAGAACAGACATGCAATGACACTGGTTGATCCATGTGTGGTTTGTGGAAAGAACACACATGCAAAGACTCTAGTGCCAGTTTTAGTATAAGAACACACATGCAATGACTCTAGTGGGTCCATATGTGGTTTCTGAAAAGAACACACATGCAATGACCACTGGTTGATCCATATATGGTTTGCGAAAAGAACACACATGCAATGAACACTGGTGGATCCATAAGTGGTTTGTGGAAAGAACACACATGTAGTGAACACTGGTGTATCCATATGTGGTTTGTGAAAATAACACACATGCAATGACTAGTGCTGGTTTTAGTATAAGAACACACAAGGAATGACTCTAGTGGGTCCATATGTGATTTGTGAAAAATACATGCAATGACACTGGTTGATCCATGTGTGGTTTGTGGAAAGAACACACATGCAATGCAATTGGTTGATCCATGTGTGGTTTGTGGAAAGAACACACATGCAATGACTCTAAAGGATCCATATGTGGTTTGTGGAAAAGAACACACATGCAATGACCACTGGTTGATCCTTGTGTGGTTTGTGGAAAGAACACACATGCAATGGCACTACTTGATCCATGTGTGGTTTGTGGAAAGAACACATGTAATGACTCTAGTGCTGGGTTTAGTATAAGAACACACATGCAATGACTCTAGTGGGTCCATATGTGGTTTGTGAAAAGAACACACATGCAATGACTCCCATTTGATCCATATGTGGTTTGTGGAAAAGAACACACATGCAATGAACACTGGTGGATCCATAAGTGGTTTGTGGAAAGAACACACATGTAATGACCACTGGTTGATCCATATGTGGTTTGTGCAAAGAACACACGTGCAATGACTCTAGTGGGTCCATATGTGGTTCATGTCAGGAACACACATGCAATGCCATTGGTGGATCCATGTGTGGATCACGGAAAGAACACATGCAATGACTCTAGTGGGTCCATATGTCGTTTGTGAAAAGAACACATGCAATGACCACTAGTTGATCCATATGTGGTTTGTGGAAAGAACACACATGCAATGACACTGGTTGATCCATGTGTGGTTTGTGGAAAGAACACACATGCAATGACTCTAGTGCTAGTTTAAGTATAAGAACACACATGCAATGACTCTAGTGGGTCCATATGTGGTTTGTGAAAAGAACACAAATGCAATGACTCTAGTGGATCCATATGTGGTTTGTGAAAAGAACACACACGCAATGACTCTAGTGGGTCCATATGTGGTTCATGTCAGGAACACACATGCAATGCCATTGGTGGAACCATCTGTGGATCGCGGAAAGAACACACATGCAATGACTCTAGTGGGTCCATATGTGGTTTGTGAAAAGAACACACATGCAATAACCACTGGTTGATCCATATGTGGTTTGTGGAAAGAACACACATGCAATGACACTGGTTGATCCATGTGTGGTTTGTGGAAAGAACACACATGCATTGACTCTAGTGCTAGTTTTAGTATAAGAACACACATGCAATGACTCTAGTGGGTCCATATGTGGTTTGTGAAAAGAACACACATGCAATGACCACTGGTTGATCCATATGTGGTTTGTGGAAAGAACACACATGCAATGACTCTAGTGGGTCCATATGTGGTTCATGTCAGGAACACACATGCAATGCCATTGGTGGATCCATGTGTGGATCGCAGAAAGAACACACATGCAATGACTCTAGTGGGTATATATGTGCTTTGTGAAAAGAACACACATGCAATGACCACTGGTTGATCCATATGTGGTTTGTGGAAAGAACACACATGCAATGACACTAGTTGATCCATGTGTGGTTTGTGGAAAGAACACACATGCAATGATTCTAGTGTTAGTTTTAGTATAAGAACACATATGCAATGACTCTAGTGGGTCCACATATGGTTTGTGAAAAGAACACACATCCAATTACCACTGGTTGATCCATATGTGGTTTATGGAAAAGAACACACATGCAATGAACACTGGTGGATCCATACGTGGTTTGTGGAAAGAACACACATGTAGTGAACACTGGTGGATCCATATGTGGTTTGTGAAAAGAACAAACATGCAATGACTCTAGTGGATCCATATGGTGATTTGGGAAAAGAACACACATGCAATGAACACTGGTGGATCCATAAGTGGTTTGTGGAAAGAACACACATGTAGTGAACACTGGTGGATCCATATGTGATTTGTGAAAAGAACACACATGCAATTAACACTAGTGGATCCATAAGTGGTTCATGGAAAGAACACACATGCAATGACCACTGGTCGATCCATATGTGGTTTGTGGAAAGAACACACATGAAATGACTCTAGTGGGTCCATATGTGGTTCATGTCGGGAACACACATGCAATGCCATTGGTGGATCCATGTGTGGTTTGTGGAAAGAACACACATGCAATGACTCTAGTGGGTCCATATGTGGTTTGTGAAAAGAACACACATGCAACGGCCACTAGTTGATCCATATGTGGTTTGTAGAAAGAACACACATGCAATGACACTGGTTGATCCATGTTTGGTTTGTGGAAAGAACACACATGCAATGACTCTAGTGGGTCCATATGTGGTTTCTGAAAAGAACACACATGCAATGACCACTGGTTGATCCATATATGGTTTGTGGAAAAGAACACACATGCAATGAACACTGGTGGATCCATAAGTGGTTTGTGGAAAGAACACACATGTAGTGAACACTGGTGTATCCATACGTGGTTTGTGAAAAGAACACACATGCAATGACTAGTGCTGGTTTTAGTATAAGAACACACAAGGAATGACTCTAGTGGGTCCATATGTGATTTGTGAAAATAACAGACATGCAATGACACTGGTTGATCCATGTGTGGTTTGTGGAAAGAACACACATGCCATGCCATTGGTTGATCCATGTGTGGTTTGTGGAAAGAACACACATGCAATGACTCTAATGGATCCATATGTGGTTTGTGGAAAAGAACACACATGCAACGGCCACTGGTTGATCCATATGTGGTTTGTGGAAAGAACAGACATGCAATGACACTGGTTGATCCATGTGTGGTTTGTGGAAAGAACACACATGCAAAGACTCTAGTGCCAGTTTTAGTATAAGAACACACATGCAATGACTCTAGTGGGTCCATATGTGGTTTCTGAAAAGAACACACATGCAATGACCACTGGTTGATCCATATATGGTTTGCGAAAAGAACACACATGCAATGAACACTGGTGGATCCATAAGTGGTTTGTGGAAAGAACACACATGTAGTGAACACTGGTGTATCCATATGTGGTTTGTGAAAATAACACACATGCAATGACTAGTGCTGGTTTTAGTATAAGAACACACAAGGAATGACTCTAGTGGGTCCATATGTGGTTTGTGAAAAGAACACACATGCAATGACACTGGTTGATCCATGTGTGGTTTGTGGAAAGAACACACATGCAATGCAATTGGTTGATCCATGTGTGGTTTGTGGAAAGAACACACATGCAATGACTCTAGTGGATCCATATGTGGTTTGCGGAAAGAACACACATGCAATGACCACTGGTTGATCCTTGTGTGGTTTGTGGAAAGAACACACATGCAATGGCACTACTTGATCCATGTGTGGTTTGTGGAAAGAACACACATGTAATGACTCTAGTGCTGGGTTTAGTATAAGAACACACATGCAATGACTCTAGTGGGTCCATATGTGGTTTGTGAAAAGAACACACATGCAATGATTCCCATTTGATCCATATGTGGTTTGTGGAAAAGAACACACATGCAATGAACACTGGTGGATCCATAAGTGGTTTGTGGAAAGAACACACATGTAATGACCACTGGTTGATCCATATGTGGTTTGTGCAAAGAACACACGTGCAATGACTCTAGTGGGTCCATATGTGGTTCATGTCAGGAACACACATGCAATGCCATTGGTGGATCCATGTGTGGATCACGGAAAGAACACACATGCAATGACTCTAGTGGGTCCATATGTCGTTTGTGAAAAGAACACACATGCAATGACCACTAGTTGATCCATATGTGGTTTGTGGAAAGAACACACATGTAATGACATGGTTGAATCATGTGTGGTTTGTGGAAAGAACACACATGCAATGACTCTAGGTGCTAGTTTAAGTATAAGAACACACATGTAATGACTCTAGTGGGTCCATATGTGGTTTGTGAAAAGAACACAAATGCAATGACTCTAGTGGATCCATATGTGGTTTGTGAACAGAACACACACGCAATGACTCTAGTGGGTCCATATGTGGTTCATGTCAGGAACACACATGCAATGCCATTGGTGGAACCATCTGTGGATCGCGGAAAGAACACACATGCAATGACTCTAGTGGGTCCATATGTGGTTTGTGAAAAGAACACACATGCAATAACCACTGGTTGATCCATATGTGGTTTGTGGAAAGAACACACATGCAATGACACTGGTTGATCCATGTGTGGTTTGTGGAAAGAACACACATGCATTGACTCTAGTGCTAGTTTTAGTATAAGAACACACATGCAATGACTCTAGTGGGTCCATATGTGGTTTGTGAAAAGAACACACATGCAATGACCACTGGTTGATCCATATGTGGTTTGTGGAAAGAACACACATGCAATGACTCTAGTGGGTCCATATGTGGTTCATGTCAGGAACACACATGCAATGCCATTGGTGGATCCATGTGTGGATCGCAGAAAGAACACACATGCAATGACTCTAGTGGGTCTATATGTGCTTTGTGAAAAGAACACACATGCAATGACCACTGGTTGATCCATATGTGGTTTGTGGAAAGAACACACATGCAATGACACTAGTTGATCCATGTGTGGTTTGTGGAAAGAACACTCATGCAATGATTCTAGTGTTAGTTTTAGTATAAGAACACATATGCAATGACTCTAGTGGGTCCACATATGGTTTGTGAAAAGAACACACATCCAATTACCATTGGTTGATCCATATGTGGTTTATGGAAAAGAACACACATGCAATGAACACTGGTGGATCCATACGTGGTTTGTGGAAAGAACACACATGTAATGAACACTGGTGGATCCATATGTGGTTTGTGAAAAGAACAGACATGCAATGACTCTAGTGGATCCATATGTGGTTTGTGAAAAAGAACACACATGCAATGAACACTGGTGGATCCATAAGTGGTTTGTGGAAAGAACACACATGTAGTGAACACTGGTGGATCCATATGTGATTTGTGAAAAGAACACACATGCAATTAACACTAGTGGATCCATAAGTGGTTAATGGAAAGAACACACATGCAACGGCCACTGGTCGATCCATATGTGGTTTGTGGAAAGAACACACATGCAATGACTCTAGTGGGTCCATATGTGGTTCATGTCGGGAACACACATGCAATGCCATTGGTGGATCCATGTGTGGTTTGTGGAAAGAACACACATGCAATGACTCTAGTGGGTCCATATGTGGTTTGTGAAAAGAACACACATGCAACGGCCACTGGTTGATCCATATGTGGTTTGTGGAAAGAACACACATGCAATGACTCTGGTTGATCCATGTTTGGTTTGTGGAAAGAACACACATGCAATGACTCTAGTGGGTCCATATGTGGTTTCTGAAAAGAACACACATGCAATGACCACTGGTTGATCCATATATGGTTTGTGGAAAAGAACACACATGCAATGAACACTGGTGGATCCATAAGTGGTTTGTGGAAAGAACACACATGTAGTGAACACTGGTGTATCCATACGTGGTTTGTGAAAAGAACACATATGCAATGACTAGTGCTGGTTTTAGTATAAGAACACACAAGGAATGACTCTAGTGGGTCCATATGTGATTTGTGAAAATAACAGACATGCAATGACACTGGTTGATCCATGTGTGGTTTGTGGAAAGAACACACATGCCATGCCATTGGTTGATCCATGTGTGGTTTGTGGAAAGAACACACATGCAATGACTCTAATGGATCCATATGTGGTTTGTGGAAAAGAACACGCATGCAATGACCACTGGTTGATCCTTGTGTGGTTTGTGGAAAGAACACACATGCAATGGCACTACTTGATCCATGTGTGGTTTGTGGAAAGAACACACATGTAATGACTCTAGTGCTGGGTTTAGTATAAGAACACACATGCAATGACTCTAGTGGGTCCATATGTGGTTTGTGAAAAGAACACACATGCAATGACTCCCATTTGATCCATATGTGGTTTGTGGAAAAGAACACACATGCAATGAACACTGGTGGATCCATATGTGGTTTGTGAAAAGAACACACATGCAATGACTAGTGCTGGTTTTAGTATAAGAACACACAAGCAATGACTCTAGTGGGTCCATATGTGATTTGTGAAAAGAACAAACATGCAATGACACTGGTTGATCCATGTGTGGTTTGTGGAAAGAACACAGATGCAATGCCATTGGTTGATCCATGTGTGGTTTGTGGAAAGAACACACATGCAATGACTCTAATGGATGCATATGTGGTTTGTGGAAAAGAACACACATGCAATGACCACTGGTTGATCCTTATTTGGTTTGTGGAAAGAACACACATGCAATGGCACTGGTTGATCCATGTGTGGTTTGTGGAAAGAACATACATGCAATGACTCTAGTGCTGGTTTTAGTATAAGAACACACATGCAATCACTCTAGTGGGTCCATATGTGGTTTGTGAAAAGAACACACATGCAATGACTCCTGGTTGATCCATATGTGGTTTGTGGAAAAGAACACACATGCAATGACTCTAATGGATGCATATGTGGTTTGTGGAAAAGAACACACATGCAATGACCATTGGTTGATCCTTATTTGGTTTGTGGAAAGAACACACATGCAATGGCATTGGTTGATCCATGTGTGGTTTGTGGAAAGAACACACATGCAATGACTCTAGTGCTGGTTTTAGTATAAGAACACACATGCAATCACTCTAGTGGGTCCATATGTGGTTTGTGAAAAGAACACACATGCAATGAACACTGGTGGATCCATAAGTGGTTTGTGGAAAGAACACACATGTAGTGAACACTGGTGGATCCATATGTGATTTGTGAAAAGAACACACATGCAATTAACACTAGTGGATCCATAAGTGGTTCATGGAAAGAACACACATGCAATGACCACTGGTCGATCCATATGTGGTTTGTGGAAAGAACACACATGCAATGACTCTAGTGGGTCCATATGTGGTTCATGTCGGGAACACACATGCAATGCCATTGGTGGATCCATGTGTGGTTTGTGGAAAGAACACACATGCAATGACTCTAGTGGGTCCACATGTGGTTTGTGAAAAGAACACACATGCAACGGCCACTGGTTGATCCATATGTGGTTTGTGGAAAGAACACACATGCAATGACTCTAGTGGGTCCATATGTGGTTCATGTCGGGAACACACATGCAATGCCATTGGTGGATCCATGTGTGGTTTGTGGAAAGAACACACATGCAATGACTCTAGTGGGTCCATATGTGGTTTGTGAAAAGAACACACATGCAACGGCCACTGGTTGATCCATATGTGGTTTGTGGAAAGAACACACATGCAATAACACTGGTTGATCCATGTTTGGTTTGTGGAAAGAACACACATGCAATGACTCTAGTGGGTCCATATGTGGTTTCTGAAAAGAACACACATGCAATGACCACTGGTTGATCCATATATGGTTTGTGGAAAAGAACACACATGCAATGAACACTGGTGGATCCATAAGTGGTTTGTGGAAAGAACACACATGTAGTGAACACTGGTGTATCCATACGTGGTTTGTGAAAAGAACACACATGCAATGACTAGTGCTGGTTTTAGTATAAGAACACACAAGGAATGACTCTAGTGGGTCCATATTTGATTTGTGAAAATAACAGACATGCAATGACACTGGTTGATCCATGTGTGGTTTGTGGAAAGAACACACATGCCATGCCATTGGTTGATCCATGTGTGGTTTGTGGAAAGAACACACATGCAATGACTCTAATGGATCCATATGTGGTTTGTGGAAAAGAACACGCATGCAATGACCACTGGTTGATCCTTGTGTGGTTTGTGGAAAGAACACACATGCAATGGCACTACTTGATCCATGTGTGGTTTGTGGAAAGAACACACATGTAATGACTCTAGTGCTGGGTTTAGTATAAGAACACACATGCAATGACTCTAGTGGGTCCATATGTGGTTTGTGAAAAGAACACACATGCAATGACTCCCATTTGATCCATATGTGGTTTGTGGAAAAGAACACACATGCAATGAACACTGGTGGATCCATATGTGGTTTGTGAAAAGAACACACATGCAATGACTAGTGCTGGTTTTAGTATAAGAACACACAAGCAATGACTCTAGTGGGTCCATATGTGATTTGTGAAAAGAACAAACATGCAATGACACTGGTTGATCCATGTGTGGTTTGTGGAAAGAACACACATGCAATGCCATTGGTTGATCCATGTGTGGTTTGTGGAAAGAACACACATGCATTGACTCTAATGGATGCATATGTGGTTTGTGGAAAAGAACACACATGCAATGACCACTGGTTGATCCTTATTTGGTTTGTGGAAAGAACACACATGCAATGGCACTGGTTGATCCATGTGTGGTTTGTGGAAAGAACATACATGCAATGACTCTAGTGCTGGTTTTAGTATAAGAACACACATGCAATCACTCTAGTGGGTCCATATGTGGTTTGTGAAAAGAACACACATGCAATGACTCCTGGTTGATCCATATGTGGTTTGTGGAAAAGAACACACATGCAATGACTCTAATGGATGCATATGTGGTTTGTGGAAAAGAACACACATGCAATGACCATTGGTTGATCCTTATTTGGTTTGTGGAAAGAACACACATGCAATGGCATTGGTTGATCCATGTGTGGTTTGTGGAAAGAACACACATGCAATGACTCTAGTGCTGGTTTTAGTATAAGAACACACATGCAATCACTCTAGTGGGTCCATATGTGGTTTGTGAAAAGAACACACATGCAATGAACACTGGTGGATCCATAAGTAGTTTGTGGAAAGAACACACATGTAGTGAACACTGGTGGATCCATATGTGATTTGTGAAAAGAACACACATGCAATTAACACTAGTGGATCCATAAGTGGTTCATGGAAAGAACACACATGCAATGACCACTGGTCGATCCATATGTGGTTTGTGGAAAGAACACACATGCAATGACTCTAGTGGGTCCATATGTGGTTCATGTCGGGAACACACATGCAATGCCATTGGTGGATCCATGTGTGGTTTGTGGAAAGAACACACATGCAATGACTCTAGTGGGTCCACATGTGGTTTGTGAAAAGAACACACATGCAACGGCCACTGGTTGATCCATATGTGGTTTGTGGAAAGAACACACATGCAATGACACTGGTTGATCCATGTTTGGTTTGTGGAAAGAACACACATGCAATGACTCTAGTGGGTCCATATGTGGTTTCTGAAAAGAACACACATGCAATGACCACTGGTTGATCCATATATGGTTTGTGGAAAAGAACACACATGCAATGAACACTGGTGGATCCATAAGTGGTTTGTGGAAAGAACACACATGTAGTTAACACTGGTGTATCCATACGTGGTTTGTGAAAAGAACACACATGCAATGACTAGTGCTGGTTTTAGTATAAGAACACACAAGGAATGACTCTAGTGGGTCCATATGTGATTTGTGAAAATAACAGACATGCAATGACACTGGTTGATCCATGTGTGGTTTGTGGAAAGAACACACATGCCATGCCATTGGTTGATCCATGTGTGGTTTGTGGAAAGAACACACATGCAATGACTCTAATGGATCCATATGTGGTTTGTGGAAAAGAACACACATGCAATGACCACTGGTTGATCCTTGTGTGGTTTGTGGAAAGAACACACATGCAATGGCACTACTTGATCCATGTGTGGTTTGTGGAAAGAACACACATGTAATGACTCTAGTGCTGGGTTTAGTATAAGAACACACATGCAATGACTCTAGTGGGTCCATATGTGGTTTGTGAAAAGAACACACATGCAATGACTCCCATTTGATCCATATGTGGTTTGTGGAAAAGAACACACATGCAATGAACACTAGTGGATCCATATGTGGTTTGTGAAAAGAACACACATGCAATGACTAGTGCTGGTTTTAGTATAAGAACACACAAGCAATGACTCTAGTGGGTCCATATGTGATTTGTGAAAAGAACAAACATGCAATGACACTGGTTGATCCATGTGTGGTTTGTGGAAAGAACACACATGCAATGCCATTGGTTGATCCATGTGTGGTTTGTGGAAAGAACACACATGCAATGACTCTAATGGATGCATATGTGGTTTGTGGAAAAGAACACACATGCAATGACCACTGGTTGATCCTTATTTGGTTTGTGGAAAGAACACACATGCAATGGCACTGGTTGATCCATGTGTGGTTTGTGGAAAGAACACAAATGCAATGACTCTAGTGCTGGTTTTAGTATAAGAACACACATGCAATCACTCTAGTGGGTCCATATGTGGTTTGTGAAAAGAACACACATGCAATGACTCCTGGTTGATCCATATGTGGTTTGTGGAAAAGAACACACATGCAATGACTCTAATGGATGCATATGTGGTTTGTGGAAAAGAACACACATGCAATGACCATTGGTTGATCCTTATTTGGTTTGTGGAAGAACACACATGCAATGGCATTGGTTGATCCATGTGTGGTTTGTGGAAAGAACACACATGCAATGACTCTAGTGCTGGTTTTAGTATAAGAACACACATGCAATCACTCTAGTGGGTCCATATGTGGTTTGTGAAAAGAACACACATGCAATGACTCCTGGTTGATCCATATGTGGTTTGTGGAAAAGAACACACATGCAATGAACACTGGTGGATCCATAAGTGGTTTGTGGAAAGAACACACATGTAGTGAACACTGGTGGATCCATATGTGGTTTGTGAAAAGAACACACATGCAATGAGTCTAGTGCTTGTTTTAGTATAAGAAGACACATGCAATTACTCCCGTGGATCCATATGTGGTTTGTGGAAAAGAACACACATGTAATGAACACTGGTGGATCTATATTTGGTTTGTGGAAAGAACACACATGCAATGTCATTGGTGGATCCATGTGTGGATCGCGGAAAGAACACACATGCAATGACTCTAGTGGGTCCATATATGGTTTGTGAAAAGAACACACATGCAATAACCACTGGTTGATCCATATGTGGTTTGTGGAAAGAACACACATGCAATGACACTGGTTGATCCATCTGTGGTTTGTGGAAAGAACACACATGCAATGACTCTAGTGTTAGTTTTAGTATAAGAACACATATGCAATGACTCTAGTGGGTCCATATGTGGTTTGTGAAAAGAACAGACATGCAATTACCACTGGTTGATCCATATGTGGTTTGTGGAAAAGAACACACATGCAATGAACACTGGTGGATCCATAAGTGGTTTGTGGAAAGAACACACATGTAGTGAACACTGGTGGATCCATATGTGGTTTGTGAAAAGAACACACATGCAATGACTAGTACTGGTTTTAGTATAAGAACACACAAGCAATGACTCTAGTGGGTCCATATGTGATTTGTGAAAAGAACACACATGAAATGACACTGGTTGATCCATGTGTGGTTTGTGGAAAGAACACACATGCAATTCCATTGGTTGATCCATGTGTGGTTTGTGGAAAGAACACACATGCAATGACTCTAATGGATGCATATGTGGTTTATGGAAAAGAACACACATGCAATGACCACTTGTTGATCCTTATTTGGTTTGTGGAAAGAACACACATGCAATGGCACTGGTTGATCCATGTGTGGTTTTTGGAAAGAACACACATGCAATGAGTCTAGTGCTGGTTTTATTATAAGAACACACATGCAATGACTCCAGTGGATCCATATGTGGTTTGTGGAAAAGAACACACATGCAATGAACACTGGTGGATCCATATTTGGTTTGTGGAAAGAACACACATGCAATGACACTGGTTGATCCATGTGTGGTTTGTGGAAAGAACACACATGCAATGACTCTAGTGCTGGTTTTAGTATAACACACATGCAATGACTCTAGTTGGTCCATATGTGGTTTGTGAAAAGAACAGACATGCAATGACTCTAGTGGATCCATATGTGGTTTGTGAAAAAGAACACACGTGCAATGAACACTGGTGGATCCATAAGTGGTTTGTGGAAAGAACACACATGTAGTGAACACTGGTGGATCCATATGTGATTTGTGAAAAGAACACACATGCAATGAACACTAGTGGATCCATAAGTGGTTCGTGGAAAGAACACACATGCAATGACCACTGGTCGATCCATATGTGGTTTATGGAAAGAACACACATGCAATGACTCTAGTGGGTCCATATGTGGTTCATGTCGGGAACACACATGCAATGCCATTGGTGGATCCATGTGTGGTTTGTGGAAAGAACACACATGCAATGACTCTAGTGGGTCCATATGTGGTTTGTGAAAAGAACACACATGCAATGGCCACTGGTTGATCCATATGTGGTTTGTGGAAAGAACACACATGCAATGACACTGGTTGATCCATGTGTGGTTTGTGGAAAGAACACACATGCAATGACTCTAGTTGTAGCATCCCAATTGTCTAACAATTGCCATGCTACTAGCCTAGTCTATATAAATGCTACTTCCTATATATAATTGTTGCATCATCATTATATCATGCTCATGTCATCATGCCACCTTGCATTTGAGCATCATATAAAACCCTTTTGATTTGGTTCTTCTCTCATGTGCGTTGTAAATTGTATTTGCCTCTTGATATTGTATTTGGTTCTTGATATATTGTTTAAATGCCCAAGTTGAGTTGGGGGCATATCTCTTATTAACTCCACCACCCTTTCATTTCACCACCTTATAATTCCACCATCCAACTAAATATGAGATTGGCACTTATTGGGTTTTACCTCTAGCTCATGTGGGTTAGGATGGATCCAATTCTTTTCCACATGCTCTCATCTTGACATCATGTTGTTTTCACATTATTGATATATGAGAGCCACATGGCCATCTTTGCATGCCTTGTGAGTGGAACCCTTTGTCCTAGCTTCCATATGGATTATTATTGGATTTATGCTCATGTGGGAATATTTTTGGGACTATTGAGCATCTAGTGGCACATACACACTAGCAAGTCCCATTTCTATTCAAACATGGTCATCTCCATCTATTCCACATGGGGCATCCTTTTTAATTCTTTTTGCTTGGCCTTTATTCCAATTTTGGGAATGCAAACTAGTAATGCCATGCAACAATATTGTTTTCACAAGAATCATCATGGCAATAAATATTTTTGCATGGGCCATGCAAGTGCCACCTTTGCTAGTATTTGGTTTTTATTTGAATCCTGAGTGGATCATCATCTCTCTCTCTCTCTTCTTCATCTCCCTCTCCTTTTCACCTCCTTACATGCTTGGTCATGTGGTTTTATCTCTAAACCCCAAACCATACCCTATCTCTCTCTATCTTTCTCTTATCTCTCACCTAAGCTAAACCCTAAATCTACCTCTTTGGGTTGGCTAAGCCAAACCATCTCTACACCCTAATCTCTCTTGCCTCTCTTTTCTATCTCTAATCCTAAGCCTCATCTTCCCTCACTCTAGCCCGAGGCTACCACAACCTCAGCCCTAGCAAACCCTAAACCACCCATCTACCCTAGCCCGAGCTCACCTCCCCTCTCGGATACCCTCTCTTCTCCTTCCCCTCACCTTGGCCCCACCTTGCAGCCTCTCTGCCCCTCTCCACTCTTTCTTTGGCTTCAAGACAAAGAGAAGAAAGGGAGAAACCTACCCACCCGAGCCTTCTCTTGCTTTGCAAAAAGTGGAGACCACCCCATGTGCTTCCACCCCCTCTTCCTTATCACCCACCTCCCCTGTACCTCTCAGATCGAGACCTGGAGCCCCAGGCACCCACCGTCCTCCCTCCTTCCCTCTAGCTAGGCCATAGCCATCACCTCGCAACCCTAGCTCTTCGGCCTGGTCAAGATCGACGCAGCCTGCTGCTCCCCAAGGCGATCCAGGGAGCACCAGGGCGTCCTCTGCTTCCTCTTCATCGCCTAGCCCCGCTGGAAGCCACCGGGAACCGCCGGAGAAGCCCCGCCGCCGCCGTGCCCGTGAGCAGCAGGAGTGCTCCGGCCCCCTGCTTCCCCGACGATCGACGCTACCCCGAGCCCGCTAGCTGCACCAGATGGTCGCTGGTGAGCCCCTCTTTCCCCTAGACATCGTCTCCCTCCCTCTTGCATCGCCGCCGCCTTCCGTCGAGCGCTCACAGGCTGCTGCTGTCAAGGCCTGGCAGCAGCAGCTGCAGCAGCTTCCCGTCCGCCTGTTCCTCGACCTACCCCGCGCGCTGTAGCCCTCCTCTGCGTTAGATCGCTAAACGAGACTTGTAGCCCGATGTCCCCTCTTCAACTTGCGTTTTAGCGGCCGGCTTTCTCCAGCGTGATTCGTCGCCACCGTCGACGAAAAGCAGCCAAATCCCGCCCGTCGGTTGCTGCGTTCCGTCACAAGCAGCAGCCGATGACCATCTTGCGCGTAGCCCCCTCCCCTTTTTCCCGCCTAAACCCGCGGTCCCCGTAGCCCCACCAGTCAGCCAGCCTTTGGGTTTTCTAAAAACACCCCCGGAGATCCTGGCCACCACGGACCGATCCCTCCCCCGCGTGCAGGATCGCCCACGTGTCCAGCATGCGTTGGCCGCGCGCGTGTAGTGGCCCCGCAGCCCTCGGACCCACCCGTCGGCCTCTATGGCTGGCAGCAGCTGCGGTGAGAAAAGCTTTTGCGCGCCGTGAACGCCAGCTCAGCACAGGCCCCACCTGTCTGTGACTCAGGCTAGTTTCCTCTGAGTGTAAAGAAATATTTCTGGTTCTCTGTTTAATTCAAATCTATTTCAAATTAATTCAAATTCAAACTTAAATCTGTTTTTAAATATCTTTTAAAATATAAATCCAAATAATACATATAATATATGTTTTCAAATCAGAAAATTGTGAGGAATTCAAACCTTTCATCCAAAATATATTTTGAACATTTAAAATTGCAAGTTGATTAAAATTACAATGAAATGCCCTTTCACCTTATTTAATTAATAACTTTTGTTTTATAACTCCAAATTTAACAAATAATATGTCTAAAATGATTAGCTCGACGAGACCTTTCTGTTTATGCATTCCATGTTTTGTGTTGCAGCATGCATCATATAAATATAATGTGTACAGCAACTAATATGAGAATAAAATGGGGCCAAAGCTCAATAAAAATGCTTTATTATTGTTTCCACACCTCACCCATGCCATGCTACTGTCATGCCATGCAAATTGTGCATCATTCATCATGGCATGATTGTTTGCTTGATGCATTTATAAATATGCTTGTGCACTTTATTTATGTTGGCCCTTGTTTGTTTGGTTCTTCTCCGAATAGACGCTGAGCAGGGGATATATCAAGAGAACCAGGAGCACTACCCAGATCCATCCATTGCTTCAACTGAGCTGCCAAGCAAGCACTACCACATGCTTGCATACATATAGTACCTATTGCCTCTATCTTATTCTTGCATCATTGAGTCGCGATTGCATTAAACTGAATCCCAAGTATTGCATAGCCTTTACTTTTAAACCCCACCGAAGCTTGTTCCTCCATCCCATGAGCCATTACTACAGGAGTTGTTTAAGCCATGCGAGTCGTAGAACAACATGTGTAGGGTATGTGAGTGTCTGATGGATAACGAGGTACCTAAACAACTTAACCTGAGTAGTAATGGGAAAACTAATGAAAGTGGCATCGGTGAGCCATATTCGCTATTTGGTTTTTCAGGCTCACTTGTGTCCCGTAAGACCCCGAGTACTTGATTCCTGTTCCAAGAATATTCGCGCTATCCACATCCGGGAGGCTTATGAACCCCCGAGCTGAGCTTGATTCATTCTTATTTCTTGGGGCCACAAACTAGTTTGAGGTTTTATTTACTATCTGTACTTATGCCATGCTTTATCGCTTTATTTAAATTGTGCGAGGTGCACACTATACCTTTTAGGAAAGGGAGTGTTTTCATGTGTCGACAAGCCCAGTCACATTTTCGGGTTCCCGATCGTTCACACCACTAGCGCAAAACCTTGAGGCCATCTCGAGTCGCCTAACTTCGCTATGGTAGCTCAATGGGGTGGCCCCAAATATTTCAATCTGTGATCGCTTTGTCGTGATCGCCTGGGTTTTGATTTGGTTTTTCCGAGGCATATCGAGTGTGTGTTGTTATTTGTGCACCCCTCAGGTAAAACTTTCGAAAAGCCGTGTCATGGTTATGGACGACTTGGAGCACAGTTTCTCGATCATAGACAAGCATAACTAAAGGATCGCTTTTAATTTGACTAGACTAGGTACCTGACTAGTAAATAGTGCAACACTCATGGAATGGATAATAAAACTGCCAAAGGATGGGGGGTTGTTCGTCCGCTTCCTCGTCGGTAAGCGAGGAGGAGGATGGATCTATGGATATTACCGTTATAATCAAGTATAACTGTTATTAATTCACGGACATCCGCTCTATCTCTGGTTAGGCGGATGGTTAGCGAGTATCTATAGAATTGTTAGGGTTTATCTTTTGCTGCAATTGCGTCACCCCAGGTTGTGTCCCCTTTAGAGGCATAAAGACTTGCTGAGTACTCCTAGGGTCTCACACGATAAATTATTGGTTCAGGTGAACAGGTACCCTCGCAAGATGGATACTGGGTGGAAGAGACGGACGATGTGGGCAACGATCATTCGGTGTAGAGATTCCGGGAACAGGGATCCGTGAGATCTGTGGGCGGGATCTGCTTATTTATGGGGCATCTTATGCCGATTTGCTTCTTATCCGTACTCGGATTTTTTCTTTCGCTTCCGCCTGATACTCTGATGTTTGATGTATGAGGAGATATCCTAAACTATTATATCTATCTAGGATATTTGGATCTTGCCATATGGCGTTGCTATATTTCCTTTCTTTTTAGATGGAATGGCTCTGATGTACTATTGTATGGTGGCTTGCATACATACTCATTTGTGTATGTAGTTGATCCCTTCGCTTTGCCGACACGCCGCCCGTTCTTGTCCCGATGTTTGGAAATGGTTGGGACGGCCGAAAGGTCTACCTGTGAGTGGCATTTGGGCCCCACCGTACTATTTCAACCATTTCCGTTCATCCAGGCTTGTAACTAGGAGCGTAATTCACCGAGGTAGTTACAATTGGTATCAGAGCCATCCCGACCTTCAGGGTCTCAGCCAAATGGTCGTTGTCTGTCTAGCAAATATTTTGATAGTTATGTATACTAGGGAAAAACAAAATGCGAGAGTAGGACTGCTTCCATTTTTCTTCTTACCCACCCACCACCCTTTTCTGGTAAGGAAGTGTAACGTTTTCAATCCTCTTCTTAAAATTCAAACTAGGATTCACGTGTTCTGGTTTTCCGTAGTACCATAGAAAGTGTGTGTGTGTGTAATTCCTTGTCTATCTGTTGCATCCATTTTGTTATCATAATCTGCCTTTGGTTATCAACTGTTGGTACATTCCATACTGACAGGTTTTTGAAAACCGGCGCGATCTATCTGACTCCTTGTTAACCGGTGCCATCTTCTTAAGGGTGTCCTTCCTTCTAGCAACTCCACATTCTGTGAAATCATCAGTTGCTAATCTCTACCTGATAAGTGTTTTTGCGCATCTATTGGTATTTTAATCCCGAAAAATGCGGAAAATTTTTCTTTGATACATCTGTGTTTCCACACTCCTTTTCAGTCGTGTGTGAAACATTATCTATCTCCCTTTTATCAGCATGTCCATGCTAACTCATTCTTTTGTCACCGGCGCTTAATCACGAGTTCCTTTACATCTCCTTTTCTCTTGGGCTAATTACATAACATGTGTCGATCCGATGCTGATGATTGTAATTTGGCTCTCGGCATAGCTATATTCCACTCATGATAAGTGTCGATTGGAATATGGAAAATGCTATCAACCGTCACCATCTAGAGGATAAGGTTATCTCCTGTGATTTTGAGTACACCGTGATCATATCTACGCATATTCAAGTATCTTTGGCAATCCAGAGTTTCCCAAAGCACTACGACGGTCTATCATCTGTCCATCATGCTGCACATCTTTTTGAACCCCATATCTGCAAAATTCTCTTTGAGTCGAGTGAATTGCATCTTTTCATCTCTGATAGCTTTGGTTAAGGTATGAGCTATCATCGTTTCTTATCCAAGATCTCTTTATCTTTGTAACCGGTGATCCAATCGACAATGTGAATCAGGTGACATCTCTTTTTCTTCCAAAGAACCAGATAATCTATTCTTCCAGTGCATATTCTTCAACACGAACCCGTGCTCTTAATATTGATCTTTCTAAGAGCGTTGAGCTCAGGAAGTGTTCGAGCATTTGTTCGTTTCTCTCGCCTTTTGAACTTGATATTCTGGGAATATCCTGTTAATCCATGGTGGTATATGTTGATAATATGCTTGCCTATTCGATATCAATGGAAGAACATGGAAGATCATCTATGTCTCTTTCTCTCAAGCTTCGAGAACACTGCCTGTGTGCAAAGCCTCAAAGTGAGAACTCTGACTTTTTGAAGTCACCTATGTCGGCCACGTCCTTCTGCTAAATACATTACTTCAATTCTGGAATTAGCAAGTCCATTGTTAAATCCATCCTCCATCTTCAACCAATCCGGAGTTGTTCCTTGTTGGCAGGTTATCATCGTCGTTCCGCCGTAGTTTTCCTCAAGGCTGCTAAATCTCTCTCTATCTTTTCAAGAAGGAAATGGAGTTCCGTCACCTCAGTCTCGACAAGTAATCTCTTGAAACCTTCTCGCTCTATCGTCTATGCTCAATCCACCGGAGGCCATGAAGACCTTCCAGATCTTGTTTTCCTTCTGTTCAAGTGGTGCTATCTTTTTCTTTGTCTGTGGAATCTTGCAGTTCTTCTCCGTAATCTTCCTTCATATCTTTCTGGTGGCTTGGTACTTCAGACATGACGACAACATCATCATCCTTATCTATCTGTGAATCCGGTGAATCGTTTGCATCAATCTTTGTTTTCTTACGGAGTTCCATGAGCTCTTCTTATCAATACCTTCAGTCTGTTTCGGTAGTTGGGTTGCATGGTTTTCTTATTCATGTGCGGAGTAATGCTTTGAGTGCGGGATGGATTAGCTACCATACCACTACTCTTATCATTCGCTCTTGTACATTGAATTGGTGAATTAATGTGATTCCACTCATTCCACGGAAGTTAGAAGTGGCCTTTATCCCTTGATACTTTTACTTCCGTCCTTGTTTTTCCGGAGGGCTCTCTCGAAGAAAGTAATCAATAATCTCTTGTTGGTGATCTCGCCCTTTCTACACGGAGCAAAATCCTCAATTATCTGGTGGAACAAACGCAAACTCTTTCCTATCCTCGTCTTTCTACCGGTGCTTGATATCCCCAAACAAGATGAAAGGAAACTATCTCTCTCTTTGTTTCATCAATTCTTTTCTGTGGTAAAGCCAGTTATGGTTGATGCCATCCGCCGCAAATCTATTGCGTTAGCCTCAAGGCTAAGGAAAGCAATAAGTATCTCTACGATAAACTCCAGATCCTCCATATTCTTTGCTTCTCGGGATTCCACCATGATCTGGCTTCACATCCGTCTCTGGAAGTTATATCCGCGCACCTCAATTGCGTGATCCTTTGGGTCTTACCGGCGCAACAAGAATCTAATCCGACGATGTCTAACTAAATCTTTCTGTTGATATCAAGGGACTCTATTGTTTGAAGGCAATATTGTTTCCGTGCTTCATTTCTCAAATCCGAGAGAAGTTACGATGCTATTGTCATAGCGGTTCAAACCTCTCCAACCTAGCTCTTTCCTTCCGGCGAGATAAAGATTCATCCTCTCTAGTACCAGTAAATCTATAATCTTAACGGCGTGTCTTTCTTTATCCATGATGCATCATCTTGTCCCTTCTTTCACAAGTGGATCTTCTCTTTTATCATGTTTCTTGAGAAAACCGGAGCTTTGTCCATCCTATCCTTCTTGTCTCACGACAATCCTTCAACTCTTCTAACCCGTTGTTTCTCAAGCAAAACGCAAGACTCGCAACAAGTCTAGCAAGTTTTGCAAGGTGTAGTGGTCGCACCATTCCGTTTTTCATCACCTTGGGAACGTGAGGATCACCTTCGTTCCGAATACCTGCCTCTCCTTGTGTTGTTTTCTTTTTCCTAGGAATCTCGGGGCGAGATTCTTGTTTAGTGGGGGAGAGTTGTAGCATCCCAATTGTCTAACAATTGCCATGCTACTAGCCTAGTCTATATAAATGCTACTTCCTATATATAATTGTTGCATCATCATTATATCATGCTCATGTCATCATGCCACCTTGCATTTGAGCATCATATAAAACCCTTTTGATTTGGTTCTTCTCTCATGTGCATTGTAAATTGTATTTGCCTCTTGATATTGTATTTGGTTCTTGATATATTGTTTAAATGCCCAAGTTGAGTTGGGGGCATATCTCTTATTAACTCCACCACCCTTTCATTTCACCACCTTATAATTCCACCATCCAACTAAATATGAGCTTGGCACTTATTGGGTTTTACCTCTAACTCATGTGGGTTAGGATGGATCCAATTCTTTTCCACATGCTCTCATCTTGACATCATGTTGTTTTCACATTATTGATATATGAGAGCCACATGGCCATCTTTGCATGCCTTGTGAGTGGAACCCTTTGTCCTAGCTTCCATATGGATTATTATTGGATTTATGCTCATGTGGGAATATTTTTGGGACTATTGAGCATCTAGTGGCACATACACACTAGCAAGTCCCATTTCTATTCAAACATGGTCATCTCCATTTATTCCACATGGGGCATCCTTTTTAATTCTTTTTGCTTGGCCTTTATTCCAATTTTGGGAATGCAAACTAGTAATGCCATGCAACAATATTGTTTTCACAAGAATCATCATGGCAATAAATATTTTTGCATGGGCCATGCAAGTGCCACCTTTGCTAGTATTTGGTTTTTATTTGAATCCTGAGTGGATCATCATCTCTCTCTCTCTCTTCTTCATCTCCCTCTCCTTTTCACCACCTTACATGCTTGGTCATGTGGTTTTATCTCTAAACCCCAAACCATACCCTATCTCTCTCTATCTTTCTCTTATCTCTCACCTAAGCTAAACCCTAAATCTACCTCTTTGGGTTGGCTAAGCCAAACCATCTCTACACCCTAATCTCTCTTGCCTCTCTTTTCTATCTCTAATCCTAAGCCTCATCTCCCCTCACTCTAGCCCGAGGCTACCACAACCTCAGCCCTAGCAAACCCTAAACCACCCATCTACCCTAGCCCGAGCTCACCTCCCCTCTCGGATACCCTCTCTTCTCCTTCCCCTCACCTTGGCCTCACCTTGCAGCCTCTCTGCCCCTCTCCACTCTTTCTTTGGCTTCAAGACAAAGAGAAGAAAGGGAGAAACCTACCCACCCGAGCCTTCTCTTGCTTTGCAAAAAGTGGAGACCACCCCATGTGCTTCCACCCCCTCTTCCTTATCACCCACCTCCCCTGTACCTCTCAGATCGAGACCTGGAGCCCCAGGCACCCACCGTCCTCCCTCCTTCCCTCTAGCTAGGCCATAGCCATCACCTTGCAACCCTAGCTCTTCGGCCTGGTCAAGATCGATGCAGCCTGCTGCTCCCCAAGGCGATCCAGGGAGCACCAGGGCGTCCTCTGCTTCCTCTTCATCGCCTAGCCCCGCTGGAAGCCACCGGGAACCGCCGGAGAAGCCCCGCCGCCGCCGTGCCCGTGAGCAGCAGGAGTGCTCCGGCCCGCTTCCGACGATCGACGCTACCCGAGCCCGCTTAGCTGCACGGATGGTCGCCGGTGAGCCCTCTTTCCCTAGACATCGTCTCCCTCCCCTCTCGCCTTTGCATCGCCGCGCCTTCCGTCGAAGCGCTGCTGCATGTGTCACAAGGCCTGGCAGCATTGCAGCAGCTTCCCGTCCGCATGTTCCTCGACCTACCCCGCGCGCTGTAGCCCTCATCAGTGTTAGATCGCTGAACGAGACTTGTAGCCCGATGTCCCCTCTTCAACTTGTGTTTTAGCCGCGTCGCGTTTCTCCCGGAATTTCGCCGCGATGAAAGCAGCGAATCTGCCGCCCGTCGGTGCGTGCCGGTGCGTCGGCTGCTGCAGCAGCCGATGACCATCTTGCGCGTAGCCCCCTCCCCTTTTTCCCGCCTAAACCCGCGGTCCCCGTAGCCCCACCAGTCAGCCAGCCTTTGGGTTTTCTAAAAACACCCCCGGAGATCCTGGCCACCACGGAGCGATCCCTCCCCCGCGCGCAGGATCGCCCACGTGTCCAGCACGCATGGCCGTAGCAGTGGCCCCGCAGCCCTCGGACCCACCCGTCGGCCTCTATGGCTGGCAGCAGCTGCAGTGAGAAAAGCTTTTGCGCGCCGTGAACGCCAGCTCAGCGCAGGCCCCACCTGTCTGTGACTCAGGCTAGTTTCCTCTGAGTGTAAAAAATATTTCTAGTTCTCTGTTTAATTCAAATCTATTTCAAATTAATTCAAATTCAAACTTAAATCTGTTTTTAAATATCTTTTAAAATATAAATCCAAATAATACATATAATATATGTTTTCAAATCAAAAAATTGTGAGGAATTCAAATCTTTCATCCAAAATATATTTTGAACATTTAAAATTGCAAGTTGATTAAAATTACAATAAAATGCCCTTTCACCTTATTTAATTAATAACTTTTGTTTTATAACTCCAAATTTAACAAATAATATGTCTAAAATGATTAGCTCGACGAGACCTTTCTGTTTATGCATTCCATGTTTTGTGTTGCAGCATGCATCATATAAATATAATGTGTACAACAACTAATATGAGAATAAAATGGGGCCAAAGCTCAATAAAAATGCTTTATTATTGTTTCCACACCTCACCCATGCCATGCTACTGTCATGCCATGCAAATTGTCATCATTCATCATGGCATGATTGTTTGCTTGATGCATTTATAAATATGCTTGTGCACTTTATTTATGTTGGCCCTTGTTTGTTTGGTTCTTCTCCGAATAGACGCTGAGCAGGGGATATATCAAGAGAACCAGGAGCACTACCCAGATCCATCCATTGCTTCAACTGAGCTGCCAGGCAAGCACTACCACATGCTTGCATACATATAGTACCTATTGCCTCTATCTTATTCTTGCATCATTGAGTCGCGATTGCATTAAACTGAATCCCATGTATTGCATAGCCTTTACTTTTAAACCCCACCGAAGCTTGTTCCTCCATCCCATGAGCCATTACTACAGGAGTTGTTTGAGCCATGCGAGTCGTAGAACATCATGTGTAGGGTATGTGAGTGTCTGATGGATAACGAGGTACCTAAACAACTTAACCTGAGTAGTAATGGGAAAACTAATGAAAGTGGCATCGGTGAGCCATATTCGCTATTTGGTTTTTCAGGCTCACTTGTGTCCCGTAAGACCCGAGTACTTGATTCCTGTTCCAAGAATATTCGCTATCCACATCCGGAGGCTTATGAACCCCCGAGCCGAGCTTGATTCATTCTTATTTCTTGGGGCCACAAACTAGTTTGAGGTTTTATTTACTATCCTGTACTTATGCCATGCTTTATCGCTTTATTTAAATTGTGCGAGGTACTGACACCTTTGCTTTAGGAAAGCGGAGTGTTTTCGCGGTGTCGACAAGCCCACCACATTTTCGGTTCCCGATCGTTCACGCCAACGGCGCAAACCTTGAGGCCGTCTCGAGTCAGCTAACCGTTGCGGGTAGCTCAATGGGGTGGCCCCAAATATTTCTGAATCCTGATCGCTTTGTCGTGACTGCCTCGTTGGGTTTTGATTTGGTTTTTCCGAGGCATATCGAGTGTGTTGCTATTTGTGCACCCCTCAGGTAAAACTTTCTGAAAGCCGTGTCCGCGCGGTTATGGACGACTTGGAGCACGTTTCTCGATCATAGACAAGCATAACTAAAGGACCGCTTTTAATTTGACTAGACTAGGTACCGACTAGTAGATAGTGCAATACTCATGGAATGGATAATAAAACTGCCAGCGGATGGGGGTTGTTAGTCCGCTTCTCGTCGAAGCGAGGAGGAGGATGGATCTGTGGATATTACCGTTATAACTGTTATAACTGTTGTTATTAATTCACGGACATCCGTCTATCTCTCGGTTAGGCGGATGGTTAGCGGTATCTATAGAATTGTTAGGGTTTATCTTTTGCTGCAATTCGTCACCCAGGTTGTGTCCCTTTAGAGGCATAAAGACTTGCTGAGTACCCTAGGGTCTCACACGATAAATGATTGGTTCAGATGAGCGGTACCCTCGCAAGATGGATCTTGGGTGGAAGAGGCAGACGATGTGGGCAACGATCATTCGGTGTAGAGATTCCGGAGCGGGATCCGTGAGATACGTGCGGATGCGCTTATTTATGGGGCATCTTATGTCGATTTGCTTCTTATGCGCATTTCGGATTTTGTCTTCCGCTACGCGATACTCGATGTTTGATGTATGAGGAGATATCCTAAACTATTATATCTATCTAGGATATTTGGATCTTGCCGTATGGCGTTGCTATATTTCCTTTCTTTTTAGATGGAATGGCTCTGATGTACTCTTGTATGGTGGCTTGCATACATACTCATTTGTGTATGTAGTTGATCCCTTCGCCTGCCGATTACGCCGCCCGTTCTTGTCCCGATGTTTGGAAATGGTTGGGACGGCCGAAAGGTCTACCTGTGAGTGGCATTTGGGCCCCACCGTACTATTTCAACCATTTCCGTTCATCCAGGCTTGTAACTAGGAGCGTAATTCACCGAGGTAGTTACACTAGTGCCAGTTTTAGTATAAGAACACACATGCAATGACTCTACTGGGTCCATATGTGGTTTTTGAAAAGAACACACATGCAATGACCACTGGTTGATCCATATATGGTTTGTGGAAAAGAACACACATGCAATGCACACTGGTGGATCCATAAGTGGTTTGTGGAAAGAACACACATGTAGTGAACACTGGTGTATCCATATGTGGTTTGTGAAAAGAACACACATGCAATGACTAGTGCTGGTTTTAGTATAAGAACACACAAGGAATGACTCTAGTGGGTCCATATGTGATTTGTGAAAATAACAGACATGTAATGACACTGGTTGATCCATGTGTGGTTTGTGGAAAGAACACACATGCAATGCCATTGGTTGATCCATGTGTGGTTTGTGGAAAGACACACATGCAATGACTCTAATGGATACATATGTGGTTTGTGGAAAAGAACACACATGCAATGACCACTGGTTGATCCTTGTGTGGTTTGTGGAAAGAACACACATGCAATGGCACTAGTTGATCCATGTGTGGTTTGTGGAAAGAACACACATGTAATGACTCTAGTGCTAGGTTTAGTATAAGAACACACATGCAATGACTCTAGTGGGTCCATATGTGGTTTGTGAAAAGAACACACATGCAATGATTCCCATTTGATCCATATGTGGTTTGTGGAAAAGAACACACATGCAATGAACACTGGTGGATCCATAAGTGGTTTGTGGAAAGAACACACATGCAATGACCACTGGTTGATCCATATGTGGTTTGTGCAAAGAACACACGTGCAATGACTCTAGTGGGTCCATATGTGGTTCATGTTAGGAACACACATGCAATGCCATTGGTGGATCCATGTGTGGATCACGGAAAGAACACACATGCAATGACTCTAGTGGGTCCATATGTCGTTTGTGAAAAGAACACACATGCAATGACCACTAGTTGATCCATATGTGGTTTGTGGAAAGAACACACATGCAATGACACTGGTTGATCCATGTGTGGTTTGTGGAAAGAACACACATGCAATGACTCTAGTGCTAGTTTTAGTATAAGAACACACATGCAATGACTCTAGTGGGTCCATATGTAGTTTGTGAAAAGAACACACATGCAATGACTCTAGTGGATCCATAAGTGGTTTGTGAAAAGAACACACACGCAATGACTCTAGTGGGTCCATATGTGGTTCATGTCAGGAACACACATGCAATGCCATTGATGGAACCATGTGTGGATCGCGGAAAGAACAAACATGAAATGACTCTAGTGGGTCCATATGTGGTTTGTGAAAAGAACACACATGCAATGACCACTGGTTGATCCATATGTGGTTTGTGGAAAGAACACACATGCAATGACACTGGTTGATCCATGTGTGGTTTGTGGAAAGAACACACATGCAATGACTCTAGTGCTAGTTTTAGTATAAGAACACACATGCAATGACTCTAGTGGGTCCATATGTGGTTTGTGAAAAGAATACACATGCAATGACCACTGGTGGATCCATATGTGGTTTGTGAAAACAACACACATGCAATGAGTCTAGTGTTGGTTTTGGTATAAGAACACACATGCAATGACCCTAATGGATCCATATGTGGTTTGTGGAAAAGAACACACATGCAATGACCACTGGTTGATCCTTGTGTGGTTTGTGGAAAGAACACACATGCAATGGCACTAGTTGATCCATGTGTGGTTTGTGGAAAGAACACACATGTAATGACTCTAGTG
Source organism: Avena insularis (assembly GCA_023614405.1). NCBI lineage: Eukaryota > Viridiplantae > Streptophyta > Magnoliopsida > Poales > Poaceae > Avena > Avena insularis. The sequence goes on from CM042684.1 coordinate 363,660,448, forward strand.
CTGGGTTTAGTATAAGAACACACATGCAATGACTCTAGTGGGTCCATATGTGGTTTGTGAAAAGAACACACATGCAATGATTCCCATTTGATCCATATGTGGTTTGTGGAAAAGAACACACATGCAATGAACACTGGTGGATCCATAAGTGGTTTGTGGAAAGAACACACATGCAATGACCACTGGTTGATCCATATGTGGTTTGTGCAAAGAACACACGCGCAATGACTCTAGTGGGTCCATATGTGGTTCATGTTAGGAACACACATGCAATGCCATTGGTGGATCCATGTGTGGATCACGGAAAGAACACACATGCAATGACTCTAGTGGGTCCATATGTCGTTTGTGAAAAGAACACACATGCAATGACCACTAGTTGATCCATATGTGGTTTGTGGAAAGAACACACATGCAATGACACTGGTTGATCGATGTGTGGTTTGTGGAAAGAACACACATGCAATGACTCTAGTGCTAGTTTTAGTATAAGAACACACATGCAATGACTCTAGTGGGTCCATATGTAGTTTGTGAAAAGAACACACATGCAATGACTCTAGTGGATCCATAAGTGGTTTGTGAAAAGAACACACACGCAATGACTCTAGTGGGTCCATATGTGGTTCATGTCAGGAACACACATGCAATGCCATTGATGGAACCATGTGTGGATCGCGGAAAGAACAAACATGCAATGACTCTAGTGGGTCCATATGTGGTTTGTGAAAAGAACACACATGCAATGACCACTGGTTGATCCATATGTGGTTTGTGGAAAGAACACACATGCAATGACACTGGTTGATCCATGTGTGGTTTGTGGAAAGAACACACATGCAATGACTCTAGTGCTAGTTTTAGTATAAGAACACACATGCAATGACTCTAGTGGGTCCATATGTGGTTTGTGAAAAGAATACACATGCAATGACCACTGGTGGATCCATATGTGGTTTGTGAAAACAACACACATGCAATGAGTCTAGTGTTGGTTTTGGTATAAGAACACACATGCAATGACCCTAATGGATCCATATGTGGTTTGTGGAAAAGAACACACATGCAATGACCACTGGTTGATCCATGTGTGGTTTGTGGAAAGAACACAGATGCAATGACACTAGTTGATCCATGTGTGGTTTATGGGAAGAACACACATGCAATGAACACTGGTGGATCCATAAGTGGTTTGTGGAAAGAACACACATGGAGTGAACACTGGTGGATCCATATGTGGTTTGTGAAAAGAACACACATGCAATGACTCTAGTGCTGGTTTTAGTATAAGAACACAAGCAATGACTCTAGTGGGTCCATATGTGATTTGTCGAAAGAATATACATGCAATGACACTGGTTGATCCATGTATGGTTTGTGGAAAGAACACACATGCAATGACTCTAATGGATCCATATGTGGTTTGTGGAAAAGAACACACATGCAATGAACACTGGTGGATCCATATTTGGTTTGTGGAAAGAACACACATGCAATGACACTAGTTTATCCATGTGTGGTTTGTGGAAAGAACACACATGCAATGACTCTAGTGCTGGTTTTAGTATAACGCACATGCAATGACTCTAGTTGGTCCATATGTGGTTTGTGAAAAGAACACACATGCAATGACTCCAGTGGATCCATATGTGGTTTGTGGCAAAGAACACACATGCAATGAACACTGGTGGATCCATATTTGGTTTGTGGAAAGAACACACATGCAATGCCATTGGTGGATCCATGTGTGGATCGCGGAAAGAACACACATGCAATGACTCTAGTGGGTCCATATGTGGTTTGTGAAAAGAACACACATGCAATGACCACTGGTTGATCCATATGTGGTTTGTGGAAAGAACACACATGCAATGACACTAGTTGATCCATGTGTGGTTTGTGGAAAGAACACACATGCAATGACTCTAGTGTTAGTTTTAGTATAAGAACACAATGACTCTAGTGGGTCCATATGTGGTTTGTGAAAAGAACACACATGTAATTACCACTGGTTGATCCATATGTGGTTTGTGGAAAAGAACACACATGCAATGAACACTGGTGCATCCATAAGTGGTTTGTGGAAAGAACACACATGTAGTGAACACTGGTGGATCCATATGTGGTTTGAGAAAAGAAGACACATGCAATGACCAGTGCTGGTTTTAGTATAAGAACACACAAGCAATGACTCTAGTGGGTCCCTATGTGATTTGTGAAAAGAACAAACATGCAATGACACTGGTTGATCCATGTGTAGTTTGTGGAAAGAACACACATGCAATGCCATTGGTTGATCCATGTGTGGTTTGTGGAAAGAACACACATGCAATGACTCTAATGGATGCATATGTGGTTTGTGGAAAAGAACACACATGCAATGACCACTGGTTGATCCTTATTTGGTTTGTGGAAAGAACACACATGCAATGGCACTGGTTGATCCATGTGTGGTTTGTGGAAAGAACACACATGCAGTGACTCTAGTGCTGGTTTTAGTATAAGAACACACATGCAATCACTCTAGTGGGTCCATATGTGGTTTGTGAAAAGAACACACATGCAATGACTCCTGGTTGATCCATATGTGGTTTGTGGAAAAGAACACACATGCAATGAACACTGGTGGATCCATAAGTGGTTTCTGGAAAGAACACACATGCAGTGAACACTGGTGGATCCATATGTGGTTTGTGAAAAGAACACACATGCAATGAGTCTAGTGCTGGTTTTAGTATAAGAACACACATGCAATGACTCCAGTGGATCCATATGTGGTTTGTGGAAAAGAACACACATGCAATGAACACTGGTGGATCCATATTTGGTTTGTGGAAAGAACACACATGCAATGACACTAGTTTATCCATGTGTGGTTTGTGGAAAGAACACACATGCAATGACTCTAGTGCTGGTTTTAGTATAACGCACATGCAATGACTCTAGTTGGTCCATATGTGGTTTGTGAAAAGAACACACATGCAATGACTCTAGTGGATCCATATGTGGTTTGTGAAAAAGAACACACATGCAATGAACACTGGTGGATCCATAAGTGGTTTGTGGAAAGAACACACATGTAGTGAACACTGGTGGATCCATATGTGATTTGTGAAAAGAACACACATACAATGAACACTGGTGGATCCATAAGTGGTTTGTGGAAAGAACTCACATGCAATGACTCTAATGGATCCATATGTGGTTTGTGAAAGAACACACATGCAATGACACTAGTTGATCCATGTGTGGTTTGTGGAAAGAACACACATGCAATGACTCTAGTCTTAGTTTTAGTATAAGAACACATATGCAATGACTCTAGTGGGTCCATATGTGGTTTGTGAAAAGAACACACATGCAATTACCACTGGTTGATCCATATGTGGTTTGTGGAAAAGAACACACATGCAATGAACACTGGTGGATCCATAAGTGGTTTGTGGAAAGAACACAGATGTAGTGAACACTGGTGGATCCATATGTGGTTTGTGAACAGAACACACGTGCAATGACTAGTGCTGGTTTTAGTATAAGAACACACGAGCAATGATTCTAGTGGGTCCATATGTGATTTGTGAAAAGAACAAACATGCAATGACACTGGTTGATCCATGTGTGGTTTGTGGAAAGAACACACATGCAATGCCATTGGTTGATCCATGTGTGGTTTGTGGAAAGAACACACATGCAATGACTCTAATGGATGCATATGTGGTTTGTGGAAAAGAACACACATGCAATGACCATTGGTTGATCCTTATTTGGTTTGTGGAAAGAACACACATGCAATGGCACTGGTTGATCCATGTGTGGTTTGTGGAAAGAACACACATGCAATGACTCTAGTGTTGGTTTTAGTATAAGAGCACACATGCAATCACTCTAGTGGGTCCATATGTGGTTTATGAAAAGAACACACACGCAATGACTCCTGGTTGATCCATATGTGGTTTGTGGAAAAGAACACACATGCAATGAACACTGGTGGATCCATAAGTGGTTTGTGGAAAGAACACACATGCAGTGAACACTGTTTGATCCATATGTGGTTTGTGAAAAGAACACACATGCAATGAGTCTAGTGCTGGTTTTAGTACAAGAACACACATGCAATGACTCCAGTGGATCCATATGTGGTTTGTGGCAAAGAACACACATGCAATGAACACTGGTGGATCCATATTTGGTTTGTGGAAAGAACACACATGCAATGACACTAATGGATCCATATGTGGTTTGTGAAAAGAACACACATGCAATGACCACTAGTTGGTCCATATGTGGTTTGTGGAAAGAACACATGCAATGACTCTAGTGGATCCATGTGGTTTGTGAAAAGAACACACATGCAATGAACACTGGTGGATCCATAAGTGGTTTGTGGAAAGAACACACATGTAGTGAACACTGGTGGATCCATGTGTGATTTGTGAAAAGAACACACATGCAATGACTCTGGTGGATCCATAAGTGGTTTTAGTATAAGAACACAAGCAATGAATCTAATGGATCCAGATGTGGTTTGTGAAAGAACACACATGCAATGACACTAGTTGATCCATGTGTGGTTTGTGGAAAGAACACACATGCAATGACTCTAATGGATCCATATGTGGTTTGTGGAAAAGAACACACATGCAACAACCACTGGTTGATCCATGTGTGGTTTGTGCAAAGAACACACATGCAATAACACTGGTGGATCCATGTGTGGTTTGTGAAAAGAACAAACATACAATGAGTCTAGTGCTGGTTTTAGTATAAGAACACACATGCAGTGACTCTAGTGGGTCCACATGTGGTTTGTGAAAAGAACACACATGCAATGACTCTAGTGGATCCATATGTGGTTTGTGGAAAAGAACACACATGCAACGAACACTGGTTGATCCATATGTGGTTTGTGGAAAGAACACACATGCAATGACTCTAGTGGGTTCATATGTGATTTGTGAAAAGAACACACATGCAATGCCACTAATTGATCCATATGTGGTTTGTGGAAAGAACACACATGCAATTCCATTGGTTAATCCATGTGTGGTTTGTGGAAAGAACACACATGCAGTGACACTGGTGGACCCATATGTGGTTTGTGAAAAGAACACACATGCAATGACTTTAGTGTTGGTTTTAGTATAAGAACACACACGCAATGACTCTAGTGGGTCCATATGTGATTTGTGGAAAGAACACACATGCAGTGACCACTGGTGGATCCATATGTTGTTTTTGAAAAGAACACAGATGCAATGAACACTGGTGGATCCATGTGTGGTTTGTGGAAAGAACACACATGCAATGACTCTAATGGATCCATACGTGGTTTGTGAAAAGAATACACATGCAATGATGGTTGATCCATGTGTGGTTTGTCAAAGAACACACATGCAATGACACTGGTGGATCCATGTGGTTTGTGAAAGAACACACATGCAATGAACACTGGTGGATCCATATTTGGTTATAGTAAAGAACACACATGCAATGACAGTGGTGGATCCATGTGTGGTTTGTGAAAAGAACACACATGCAATGGCCACAGGTTGATCCATAAGTGGTTTGTGGAAAAGAACACACATGCAATGAACACTGGTGGATCCATATGTTGTTTATGGAAAGAACACACATGCAATGACACTGGTTGATCCATGTGTGGTTTGTGGAAAGAACACACATGCAATGACTCTAGTGTTATTTTTAGTATAAGAACACACATGCAATGACTCTAGTGGGTCAATATGTGGTTTGTGAAAAGAACACACATGCAATGACCACTTTTTGATCCATGTGTGGTTTGTGGAAAAGAACACACATGCAATGGATACTGGTGGATCCATAAGTGGTTTGTGTTAAGAACACACATAAAGTGAACACTAGTGGATCCATATGTGGTTTTTGAAAAGAAAACACATGCATTGAGTGTAGTGCTGGTTTTAGTATAATAACACACATGCAATGACTCTAGTGGATCCATATGTGGTTTGTGGAAAAGAACACACATGCAATTCCATTGGTTAATCCATGTGTGGTTTGTGGAAAGAACACACATGCAATGACACTGGTGGACCCATATGTGGTTTGTGAAAAGAACACACATGCAATGACTTTAGTGTTGGTTTTAGTATAAGAACACACACGCAGTGACTCTAGTGGGTCCATATGTGATTTGTGGAAAGAACACACATATAATGACACTGGTTGATCCATGTGTGGTTTGTGGAAAGAACACCCATGCAATGCCATCGGTTGATCCATGTGTGGTTTGTGGAAAGAACACACATGCAATGACTCTAATGGATCCATATGTGGTTTGTGGAAAAGAACACACATGCAATGACCACTGGTTGATCCATGTGTGGTTTGTCGAAAGAACACACATGCAATGACACTGGTGGATCCATGTGTGGTTTGTGAAAAGAACACACATGCAATGAGTCTACTGTTGGTTATAGTATAAGAACGCACATGCAATGACTCTAGTGGGTCTACATGTGGTTTGTGAAAAGAACAGACATGCAATGGCCACTGGTTGATCCATATGTGGTTTGTGGAAAAGAACACACATGCAATGAACACTAGTGGATCCATATGTGGTTTGTGGAAAGAACACACATGCAATGACACTGGTTTATCCATGTGTGGTTTGTGGAAAGAACACACATGCAATGACTCTAGTGCTGGTTTTAGTATAAGAACACACATGCAATGACTCTAGTGGGTCCATATGTGGTTTGTGAAAAGAACACACATGCAATGACCACTTTTTGATCCATGTGTGGTTTGTGGAAAAGAACACACATGCAATGAATACTGGTGGATCCATAAGTGGTTTGTGTTAAGAACACACATAAAGTGAACACTAGTGGATCCATATGTGGTTTTTGAAAAGAACACACATGCATTGAGTGTAGTGCTGGTTTTTGTATAAGAAGACACATGCAATGACTGCAGTGGATACATATTTGGTTTGTGGAAAGAACACACATGAATTTCCATTGGTGGATCCATGTGTGGTTTGTGTAAAGAACACACATGCAATGACACTGGTGGATCCATGTGGTTTGTGAAAGAACACACTGCAATGACTTTAGTGTTGGTTTTAGTATAAGAACACACATGCAATGACTCTAGTTGGTCCATATGTGATTTGTGGAAAGAACACACATATAATGACTCTGTTGATCCATATGTGGTTTGTGGAAAGAACACACATGCAATGAACACTGGTCGATCCATGTGTGGTTTGTGGAAAGAACACACATGCAATGAACTCTGATGGATCCATATGGTTTGTGGAAAAGAACACACATGCAATAACCACTGGTTGATCCATGTGTGGTTTGTCGAAAGCACACACCTGCAATGAACACTAATGGATCCATGTGTGGTTTGTGGAAAGAACACACATGCAGTGACACTGGTGGACCCATATGTGGTTTGTGAAAAGAACACACATGCAATGACTTTAGTGTTGGTTTTAGTATAAGAACACACACGCAATGACTCTAGTGGGTCCATATGTGATTTGTGGAAAGAACACACATATAATGACACTGGTTGATCCATGTGTGGTTTGTGGAAAGAACACCCATGCAATGCCATCGGTTGATCCATGTGTGGTTTGTGGAAAGAACACACATGCAATGACTCTAATGGATCCATATGTGGTTTGTGGAAAAGAACACACATGCAATGACCACTGGTTGATCCATGTGTGGTTTGTCGAAAGAACACACATGCAATGACACTGGTGGATCCATGTGTGGTTTGTGAAAAGAACACACATGCAATGAGTCTACTGTTGGTTATAGTATAAGAACACACATGCAATGACTCTATCGGGTCTACATGTGGTTTGTGAAAAGTACACACATGCAATGGCCACTGGTTGATCCATATGTGGTTTGTGGAAAAGAACACACATGCAATGAACACTAGTGGATCCATATGTGGTTTGTGGAAAGAACACACATGCAATGACACTGGTTGATCCATGTGTGGTTTGTGGAAAGAACACAGATGCAATGACTCTAGTGCTAGATTTAGTATAAGAACACACATGCAATGACTGTAGTGGGTCCATATGTGGTTTGTGAAAAGAACACACATGCAATGACCACTTTTTGATCCATGTGTGGTTTGTGGAAAAGAACACACATGCAATGGATACTGGTGGATCCATAAGTGGTTTGTGTTAAGAACACACATAAAGTGAACACTAGTGGATCCATATGTGGTTTTTGAAAAGAAAACACATGCATTGAGTGTAGTGCTGGTTTTAGTATAATAACACACATGCAATGACTCTAGTGGATCCATATGTGGTTTGTGGAAAAGAACACACATGCAATTCCATTGGTTAATCCATGTGTGGTTTGTGGAAAGAACACACATGCAATGACACTGGTGGACCCATATGTGGTTTGTGAAAAGAACACACATGCAATGACTTTAGTGTTGGTTTTAGTATAAGAACACACACGCAGTGACTCTAGTGGGTCCATATGTGATTTGTGGAAAGAACACACATATAATGACACTGGTTGATCCATGTGTGGTTTGTGGAAAGAACACAGATGCAATGACTCTAGTGCTAGTTTTAGTATAAGAACACACATGCCATGACTGTAGTGGGTCCATATGTGGTTTGTGAAAAGAACACACATGCAATGACCACTTTTTGATCCATGTGTGGTTTGTGGAAAAGAACACACATGCAATGAATACTGGTGGATCCATAAGTGGTTTGTGTTAAGAACACACATAAAGTGAACACTAGTGGATCCATATGTGGTTTTTGAAAAGAACACACATGCATTGAGTGTAGTGCTGGTTTTAGTATAATAACACACATGCAATGACTCCAGTGGATCCATATGTGGTTTGTGGAAAAGAACACACATGCAATTCCATTGGTTAATCCATGTGTGGTTTGTGGAAAGAACACACATGCAATGACACTGGTGGACCCATATGTGGTTTGTGAAAAGAACACACTTGCAATGACTTTAGTGTTGGTTTTAGTATAAGAACACACACGCAGCGACTCTAGTGGGTGCATATGTGATTTGTGGAAAGAACACACATATAATGACACTGGTTGATCCATGTGTGGTTTGTGGAAAGAACACCCATGCAATGCCATCGGTTGATCCATGTGTGGTTTGTGGAAAGAACACACATGCAATGACTCTAATGGATCCATATGTGGTTTGTGGAAAAGAACACACATGCAATGACCACCGGTTGATCCATGTGTGGTTTGTCGAAAGAACACACATGCAATGACACTGGTGGATCCATGTGTGGTTTGTGAAAAGAACACACATGCAATGAGTCTACTTCTGGTTATAGTATAAGAACACACATGCAGTGACTCTAGTGGGTCCACATGTGGTTTGTGAAAAGAACACACATGCAATGGCCACTGGTTGATCCATATGTGTTTTGTGGAAAAGAACACACATGCAATGAACACTGGTTGATCCATGTGTGGTTTGTGGAAAGAACACACATGCAGTGAACACTGGTGGATCCATACGTGGTTTGTGAAAATAACACACATGCAATTACTCTATTGCTGGTTTTAATATAAGAACACACAAGCAATGACACATGCAATGACATTGGTTGATCCATGTGTGCTTTGTGGAAAGAACACACATGCAATGCCATTGGTTGATCCATGTGTGGTTTGTGGAAAGAACACACATGCAATGACCCTAATGGATCCATATGTGGTTTGTGGAAAAGAACACACATGCAATGACCACTGGTTGATCCATGTGTGGTTTGTGGAAAGAACACAGATGTAATGACACTAGTTGATCCATGTGTGGTTTATGGGAAGAACACACATGCAATGAACACTGGTGGATCCATAAGTGGTTTGTGGAAAGAACACACATGGAGTGAACACTGGTGGATCCATATGTGGTTTGTGAAAAGAACACACATGCAATGACTCTAGTGCTGGTTTTAGTATAAGAACACAAGCAATGAATCTAGTGGGTCCATATGTGATTTGTCGAAAGAACATACATGCAATGACACTGGTTGATCCATGTATGGTTTGTGGAAAGAACACACATGCAATGACTCTAATGGATCCATATGTGGTTTGTGGAAAAGAACACACATGCAATGACCACTGGTTGATCCATGTGTGGTTTGTGGAAAGAACACACATGCAATAACACTGGTGTATCCATGTGTGGTTTGTGAAAAGAACAAACATGCAATGAGTCTAGTGCTGGTTTTAGTATAAGAACACACATGAAGTGACTCTAGTGGGTCCACATGTGGTTTGTGAAAAGAACACACATGTAATGACTCTAGTGGATCCATATGTGGTTTGTGGAAAAGAACACACATGCAATGAACACTGGTTGATCCATATGTGGTTTGTGGAAAGAACACACATGCAATGACACTGGTGGACCCATATGTGGTTTGTGAAAAGAACACACATGCAATGACTTTAGTGTTGGTTTTAGTATAAGAACACACACGCAATGACTCTAGTGGGTCCATATGTGATTTGTGGAAAGAACACACATATAATGACACTGGTTGATCCATGTGTGGTTTGTGGAAAGAACACACATGCAATGACTCTAATGGATCCATATGTGGTTTGTGGAAAAGAACACACATGCAATGACCACTGGTTGATCCATGTGTGGTTTGTCGAAAGAACACACATGCAATGACACTGGTGGATCCATGTGTGGTTTGTCAAAAGAACACACATGCAATGAGCCTACTGTTGGTTATAGTATAAGAACACACATGCAATGACTCTAGTGGGTCTACATGTGGTTTGTGAAAAGAACACACATGCAATGGCCACTGGTTGATCCATATGTGGTTTGTGGAAAAGAACACACATGCAATGAACACTAGTGGATCCATATGTGGTTTGTGGAAAGAACACACATGCAATGACACTGGTTGATCCATGTGTGGTTTGTGGAAAGAACACAGATGCAATGACTCTAGTGCTAGTTTTATTATAAGAACACACATGCAATGACTGTAGTGGGTCCATATGTGGTTTGTGAAAAGAACACACATGCAATGACCACTTTTTGATCCATGTGTGGTTTGTGGAAAAGAACACACATGCAATGAATACTGGTGGATCCATAAGTGGTTTGTGTTAAGAACACACATAAAGTGAAAACTAGTGGATCCATATGTGGTTTTTGAAAAGAACACACATGCATTGAGTGTAGTGCTGGTTTTAGTATAATAACACACATGCAATGACTGCAGTGGATCCATATGTGGTTTGTGGAAAAGAACACACATGCAATGAACACTGGTGGATCCATATGTGGTATGTGGAAAGAACACACATGGAATGACACTGGTTGATCCATGTGTGGTTTGTGGAAAGAACACACAAGTAATGACTCTAGTGCTGGTTTTAGTATAAGAACACACATGCAATGACTCTAGTGGGTCCATATGTGGTTTGTGAAAAGAACACACATGCAATGACTCTAGTGGATCCATATGTGGTTTGTGAAAAACAACACACATGCAATGAACACTGGTGGATCCATAAGTGGTTTGTGGAAAGAACACTCATGTAGTGAACAGTGGTGGATCCATATGTGATTTGTGAAAAGAACACACATGCAAGGCCACTGTTTGATCCATATGTGGTTTGTGGAAAGAACACACATGCAATGACACTGGTTGATCCATGTGTGGTTTGTGGAAAGAAAACACATGCAATGACTCTAGTGGGTCCATATGTGGTTCATGTCAGGAACACACCTGCAATGCCATTGGTGGATCCATGTGTGGTTTGTGAAAATAACATATATGCAATGACTCTAGTGGGTCCATATGTGGTTCATGTTAGGAACACACATGTAATGCCATTGGTGGATCCATTTGTGGTTTGTGTAAATAACACACATGCAATGACTCTAGTGGGTCCATATGTGGTTTGTGAAAAGAACACACATGCAATGACCACTGGTTGATCCATATGTGGTTTGTGGAAAGAACACACATGCAATGACACTGGTTGATACATGTGTGGTTTGTGGAAAGAACACACATGCAATGACTCTAGTGCTAGTTTTAGTATAAAAACACACATGCAATGAGTCTAGTGGGTCCATATGTGGTTTGTGAAAAGAACACACATGCAATGGCCACTGGTTGATCCATATGTGGTTTGTGGAAAAGAACACACATGCAATGAACACTGGTTGATCCATGTGTGGTTTGTGTAAAGAACACACATGTAGTGAACACTGGTGGAACCATATGTGGTTTGTGAAAAGAACACACATGCAATGACTCTAGTGTTGGTTTTAGTATAAGAACACACATGCAATGACACTGGTTGATCCATGTGTGGTTTGTGGAAAGAACACACATGCAATGACACTGGTTGATCCATGTGTGGTTTGTGGAAAGAACACACATGCAATGCCATTGGTTGATCCATGTGTGGTTTGTGGAAAGAACACACATGCAATGACTCTAATGGATCCATATGTGGTTTGTGGAAAAGAACACACATGCAATGACCACTGGTTGATCCATGTGTGGTTTGTGGAAAGAACACACATGCAATGGCCACTGGTTGATCCTTGTGTGGTTTGTGGAAAGAACACACATGCAATGAGTCTAGTGCTGGTTTTAGTATAAGAACACACATGCAATGACTCTAGTGGGTCCATATGTGGTTTGTGAAAAGAACACACATGCAATGACTCTAGTGGATCCATATGTGGTTTGTGGAAAGAACACACATGCAATGAACTCTAGTGGATCCATATGTGGTTTGTGGAAAGAACACACATGCCGTGAGCACGGGTGGATCCATCATCCATGTGTGGTTTGTGGAAAGAACACACGTGGAATGACTCTAGTGCTAGTTTTAGTATAAGAACACACATGCAATGACTCTAGTGGTTCCATATGTGGTTTGTGAAAAGAACACACATGCAATGACCACTGGTTGATCCATATGTGGTTTGTGGAAAGAACACACATGCAATGACAGTGGTGGATCCATGTGTGGTTTATGTAAAGAACACACATGCCGTGAGCACTGGTGGATCCATATATGGTTTGTGAAAAGAACACACATGCAATGACTCTAGTGCTGGTTTTAGTATAAGAACACACAAGCAATGACTCTAGTGGGTCCATATGTGATTTGTGAAAAGAACACACATGCAATGCCACTAGTTGATCCATATGTGGTTTGGAAAGAACACACATGCAATGACACTGGTTGATCCATGTGTGGTTTGTGGAAAGAACACACATGCAATGACTATAATGGATCCATATGTGGTTTGTGGAAAAGAACACAGATGCAATGACCACTGGTTGATCCATGTGTGGTTTGTGGAAAGAACACACATGCAATGACAGTGGTTGATCCATGTGTGGTTTGTGGAAAGAACACACGTGGAATGACTCTAGTGCTAGTTTTAGTATAAGAATACACATGCAATGACTCTAGTGGTTCCATATGTGGTTTGTGAAAAGAACACACATCAATGACCATTGGTTGATCCATATGTGGTTTGTGGAAAAGAACACACATGCAATGAACACTAGTGGATCCATAAGTGGTTTGTGGAAATAACACACATGCCGTGAGCACTGGTGGATCCATATGTGGTTTGTGAAAAGAACACACATGCAATGACTCTAGTGCTGGTTTTAGTATAAGAACACACAAGCAATGACTCTAGTGGGTCCATATGTGATTTGTGAAAGAACACACATGCAATGCCACTAGTTGATCCATATGTGGTTTGTGGAAAGAACACACATGCAATGCCATTGGTTGATCCATGTGTGGTTTGTGGAAAGAACACACATGCAATGACTCTAATGGATCCATATGGTTTGTGAAAAGAACACACATTAAATGAATCTAGTGGATCCATATGTGGTTTGTGGAAAGAACACACATGCAATGACAGAACACACATGCAATGACATTGGTTGATCCATATGTGGTTTATGGAAAGAACACACATGCAATGACTCTAGTGCTATGTTTTGTATAAGAATACACATGCAATGACTCTAGTGGGTCCATGTGGTTTGTGGAAAGAACACACATGCAATGACACTGGTTGATCCATATGTGGTTTGTGTGAAGAACACACGTGCAATGAACACTTTTGGATCCATAAGTGGTTTGTGGAAAGAACACACATGCAATGACAGCACTGGATCCATGTGGTTTGTGAAAAGAACACACATGCAATGACTCCAGTGCTGGTTTTAGTATAAGAACACACATGCAATGACTCTAGTGGGTTCATATGTGATTTGTGAAAAGAACACACATGCAATGCCACTAATTGATCCACATGTGGTTTGTGGAAAGAACACACATGCAATTCCATTGGTTAATCCATGTGTGGTTTGTGGAAAGAACACACATGCAGTGACACTGGTGGACCCATATGTGGTTTGTGAAAAGAACACACATGCAATGGCCACTGGTTGATCCATATGTGGTTTGTGGAAAGAACACACATGCAATGACTCTAGTGGGTCCATATGTCCTTTATGTCAGGAACACACATGCAATGACCATGGGTTGATCGATGTGGTTTGTGGAAAGAACACACATGCAATGACTCTAGTGGGTCCATATGTGGTTCATGTCAGGAACACACATGCAATGTCATTGGTTGATCCATGTGTGGTTTGTGAAAAGAACACACATGCAATGACTCTAGTGGGTCCATATGTGGTTTGTGAAAAGAACACACATGCAATGGCCACTGGTTGATCCATATGTGGTTTGTGGAAAGAACACACATGCAATGACACTGGTTGATCCATGTGTGGTTTGTGGAAAGAACACCCATGCAATGCCATCGGTTGATCCATGTGTGGTTTGTGGAAAGAACACACATGCAATGACTCTAATGGATCCATATGTGGTTTGTGGAAAAGAACACACATGCAATGACCACTGGTTGATCCATGTGTGGTTTGTCGAAAGAACACACATGCAATGACACTGGTGGATCCATGTGTGGTTTGTGGAAAGAACACACGTGGAATGACTCTAGTGCTAGTATTAGTATAAGAATAAACATGCAATGACTCTAGTGGGTCCATATGTGGTTTGTGCAAAGAACACACATGCAATGACAACTGGTTGATCCATATGGGGTTTGTGGAAAATAACACACATGCAATGAACACTGGTGGATCCATATGTGGTTTGTGAAAAGAACACACATGCAATGACTCTAGTGCTGGTTTTAGTATAAGAACACACAAGCAATGACTCTAGTGGGTCCATATGTGATTTGTGGAAAGAACATACATGCAATGGCACTTGTTGATCCATGTGTGGTTTGTGGAAAGAACACACATGCAATGACAGTGGTTGATCCATGTGTGGTTTGTGGAAAGAACACACATGCAATAACACTGGTGTATCCATGTGTGGTTTGTGAAAAGAACAAACATGCAATGAGTCTAGTGCTGGTTTTAGTATAAGAACACACATGCAATGACTCTAGTGGGTCCATATGTGGTTTGTGAAAAGAACACACATGCAATGGCCACTGGTTGATCCATATGTGGTTTGTGGAAAAGAACACACATGCAATGAACACTGGTTGATCCATGTGTGGTTTGTGGAAAGAACACACATGCAGTGAACACTGGTGGATCCATATGTGGTTTGTGAAAAGAACACACATGCAATAACTCTAGTGCTGGTTTTAGTATAAGAACACACAAGCAATGACTCTACTGGGTCCATATGTGATTTGTGAAAAGAACACATGCAATGACACTGGTTGATCCATGTGTGGTTTGTGGAAAGAACACACATGCAATGCCATTGGTTGATCCATGTGTGGTTTGTGGAAAGAACACACATGCAATGACTATAATGGATCCATATGTGGTTTGTGGAAAAGAACACAGATGCAATGACCACTGGTTGATCCATGTGTGGTTTGTGGAAAGAACACACATGCAATGACACTGGTGCATCCATGTGTGGTTTGTGGAAAGAACACACGTGGAATGACTCTAGTGCTAGTTTTAGTATAAGAATACACATGCAATGACTCTAGTGGTTCCATATGTGGTTTGTGAAAAGAACACACATGCAATGACCACTGGTTGATCCATATGTGGTTTGTGGAAAAGAACACACATGCAATGAACACTAGTGGATCCATAAGTGGTTTGTGGAAAGAACACACATGCCGTGAGCACTGGTGGATCCATATGTGGTTTGTGAAAAGAACACACATGCAATGACTCTAGTGCTGGTTTTAGTATAAGAACACACAAGCAATGACTCTAGTGGGTCCATATGTGATTTGTGAAAAGAACACACATGCAATGCCACTAGTTGATCCATATGTGGTTTGTGGAAAGAACACACATGCAATGCCATTGGTTGATCCATGTGTGGTTTGTGGAAAGAACACACATGCAATGACTCTAATGGATCCATATGTGGTTTGTGGAAAAGAACACACATGCAATGACCACTGGTTGATCCATGTGTGGTTTGTGGAAAGAACACACATGCAATGACAGTGGTTGATCCATGTGTGGTTTGTGGAAAGAACACACGTGGAATGACTCTAGTGCTAGTTTTAGTATAAGAATACACATGCAATGACTCTAGTGGGTCCATATGTATTTTGTGCAAAGAACACACATGTAATGACCACTGGTTGATCCATATGGGGTTTGTGGAAAAGAACACACATGCAATGAACACTGGTGGATCCATAAGTGCTTTGTGGAAAGAAAACACATGCAGCGAGCACTGGTGGATCCATATGTGGTTTATGAAAAGAACACACATGCAATGACTCTAGTGCTGGTTTTAGTATAAGAACACACAAGCAATGACTCTAGTGGGTCCATATGTGATTTGTGAAAAGAACACACATGCAATGCCACTAGTTGATCCATATGTGGTTTGTGGAAAGAACACACATGCAATTCCATTGGTTAATCCATGTGCGGTTTGTGGAAAGAACACACATGCAATGACACTGGTGGACCCATATGTGGTTTGTGGAAAAGAACACACATGCAATGCCATTAGTTGATCCATATGTGGTTTGTGGAAAGAACACACATGCAATGACTCTAGTGGGTCCATATGTGGTTCATGTCAGGAACACACATGCAATGACCACTGGTTGATCGATATGTGGTTCGTGGAAAGAACACACATGCAATGACTCTAGTGGGTCCATATGTGGTTCATGTCAGGAACACACATGCAATGTCATTGTTGGATCCATGTGTGGTTTGTGGAAAGAACACACATGCAATGACTCTAGTGGGTCCATATGTGGTTTGTGAAAAGAACACACATGCAATGGCCACTGGTTGATCCATATGTGGTTTGTGGAAAGAACACACATGCAATGACACTGGTTGATCCATGTGTGGTTTGTGGAAAGAACACACATGCAATGCCATTGGTTGATTCATGTGTGGTTTGTGGAAAGAACACACATGCAATGACTCTAATGGATCCATATGTGGTTTGTGGAAAAGAACACACATGCAATGACCACTGGTTGATCCATGTGTGGTTTGTGGAAAGAACACACATGCAATGACAGTGGTTGATCCATGTGTGGTTTGTGGAAAGAACACACGTGGAATGACTCTAGTGCTAGTATTAGTATAAGAATAAACATGCAATGACTCTAGTGGGTCCATATGTGGTTTGTGCAAAGAACACACATGCAATGACCACTGGTTGATCCATATGGGGTTTGTGGAAAAGAACACACATGCAATGAACACTGGTGGATCCATAAGTGCTTTGTGGAAAGAACACACATGCAGCGAGCACTGGTGGATCCATATGTGGTTTATGAAAAGAACACACATGCAATGACTCTAGTGCTGGTTTTAGTATAAGAACACACAAGCAATGACTCTAGTGGGTCCATATGTGATTTGTGGAAAGAACATACATGCAATGGCACTGGTTGATCCATGTGTGGTTTGTGGAAAGAACACACATGCAATGCCATTGGTTGATCCATGTGTGGTTTGTGGAAAGAACACACATGGAATGACTCTAATGGATCCATATGTGGTTTGTGGAAAAGAACACACATGCAATGACCACTGGTTGATCCATGTGTGGTTTGTGGAAAGAACACACATGCAATAACACTGGTGAATCCATGTGTGGTTTGTGAAAAGAACAAACATGCAATGAGTCTAGTGCTGGTTTTAGTATAAGAACACACATGCAATGACTCTAGTGGGTCCATATGTGGTTTGTGAAAAGAACACACATGCAATGGCCACTGGTTGATCCATATGTGGTTTGTGGAAAAGAACACACATGCAATGAACACTGGTTGATCCATGTGTGGTTTGTGGAAAGAACACACATGCAGTGAACACTGGTGGATCCATATGTGGTTTGTGAAAAGAACACACATGCAATAACTCTAGTGCTGGGTTTAGTATAAGAACACACAAGCAATGACTCTACTGGGTCCATATGTGATTTGTGAAAAGAACACATGCAATGACACTGGTTGATCCATGTGTGGTTTGTGGAAAGAACACACATGCAATGCCATTGGTTGATCCATGTGTGGTTTGTGGAAAGAACACACATGCAATGACTATAATGGATCCATATGTGGTTTGTGGAAAAGAACACAGATGCAATGACCACTGGTTGATCCATGTGTGGTTTGTGAAAAGAACACATATGCAATGACACTGGTGCATCCATGTGTGGTTTGTGGAAAGAACACACGTGGAATGACTCTAGTGCTAGTTTTAGTATAAGAATACACATGCAATGACTCTAGTGGTTCCATATGTGGTTTGTGAAAAGAACACACATGCAATGACCACTGGTTGATCCATATGTGGTTTGTGGAAAAGAACACACATGCAATGAACACTAGTGGATCCATAAGTGGTTTGTGGAAAGAACACACATGCCGTGAGCACTGGTGGATCCATATGTGGTTTGTGAAAAGAACACACATGAAATGACTCTAGTGCTGGTTTTAGTATAAGAACACACAAGCAATGACTCTAGTGGGTCCATATGTGATTTGTGAAAAGAACACACATGCAATGCCACTAGTTGATCCATATGTGGTTTGTGGAAAGAACACACATGCAATGCCATTGGTTGATCCATGTGTGGTTTGTGGAAAGAACACACATGCAATGACTCTAATGGATCCATATGTGGTTTGTGGAAAAGAACATACATGCAATGACCACTGGTTGATCCATGTGTGGTTTGTGGAAAGAACACACATGCAATGACAGTGGTTGATCCATGTGTGGTTTGTGGAAAGAACACACGTGGAATGACTCTAGTGCTAGTTTTAGTATAAGAATACACATGCAATGACTCTAGTGGGTCCATATGTATTTTGTGCAAAGAACACACATGTAATGACCACTGGTTGATCCATATGGGGTTTGTGGAAAAGAACACACATGCAATGAACACTGGTGGATCCATAAGTGCTTTGTGGAAAGAAAACACATGCAGCGAGCACTGGTGGATCCATATGTGGTTTATGAAAAGAACACACATGCAATGACTCTAGTGCTGGTTTTAGTATAAGAACACACAAGCAATGACTCTAGTGGGTCCATATGTGATTTGTGAAAAGAACACACATGCAATGCCACTAGTTGATCCATATGTTGTTTGTGGAAAGAACACACATGCAATTCCATTGGTTAATCCATGTGCGGTTTGTGGAAAGAACACACATGCAATGACACTGGTGGACCCATATGTGGTTTGTGGAAAAGAACACACATGCAATGCCATTAGTTGATCCATATGTGGTTTGTGGAAAGAACACACATGCAATGACTCTAGTGGGTCCATATGTGGTTCATGTCAGGAACACACATGCAATGACCACTGGTTGATCGATATGTGGTTCGTGGAAAGAACACACATGCAATGACTCTAGTGGGTCCATATGTGGTTCATGTCAGGAACACACATGCAATGTCATTGTTGGATCCATGTGTGGTTTGTGGAAAGAACACACATGCAATGACTCTAGTGGGTCCATATGTGGTTTGTGAAAAGAACACACATGCAATGGCCACTGGTTGATCCATATGTGGTTTGTGGAAAGAACACACATGCAATGACACTGGTTGATCCATGTGTGGTTTGTGGAAAGAACACACATGCAATGCCATTGGTTGATCCATGTGTGGTTTGTGGAAAGAACACACATGCAATGACTCTAATGGATCCATATGTGGTTTGTGGAAAAGAACACACATGCAATGACCACTGGTTGATCCATGTGTGGTTTGTGGAAAGAACACACATGCAATGACAGTGGTTGATCCATGTGTGGTTTGTGGAAAGAACACACGTGGAATGACTCTAGTGCTAGTATTAGTATAAGAATAAACATGCAATGACTCTAGTGGGTCCATATGTGGTTTGTGCAAAGAACACACATGCAATGACCACTGGTTGATCCATATGTGGTTTGTGGAAAAGAACACACATGCAATGAACACTGGTGGATCCATAAGTGGTTTGTGGAAAGAACACACATGCCGTGAGCACTGGTGGATCGATATGTGGTTTATGAAAAGAACACACATGCAATGACTCTAGTGCTGGTTTTAGTATAAGAACACACAAGCAATGACTCTAGTGGGTCCATATGTGATTTGTGGAAAGAACATACATGCAATGGCACTGGTTGATCCATGTGTGGTTTGTGGAAAGAACACACATGCAATGCCATTGGTTGATCCATGTGTGGTTTGTGGAAAGAACACACATGGAATGACTCTAATGGATCCATATGTGGTTTGTGGAAAAGAACACACATGCAATGACCACTGGTTGATCCATGTGTGGTTTGTGGAAAGAACACACATGCAATGACAGTGGTTGATCCATGTGTGGTTTGTGAAAAGAACACACGTGGAATGACTCTAGTGCTAGTTTTAGTATAAGAATACACATGCAATGACTCTAGTGGGTCCATATGTATTTTGTGCAAAGAACACACATGCAATGACCACTGGTTGATCCATATGGGGTTTGTGGAAAAGAACACACATGCAATGAACACTGGTGGATCCATAAGTACTTTGTGGAAAGAAAACACATGCAGCGAGCACTGGTGGATCCATATGTGGTTTATGAAAAGAACACACATTCAATGACTCTAGTGCTGGTTTTAGTATAAGAACACACAAGCAATGACTCTAGTGGGTCCATATGTGATTTGTGAAAAGAACACACATGCAATGCCACTAGTTGATCCATATGTGATTTGTGGAAAGAACACACATGCAATTCCATTGGTTAATCCATGTGCGGTTTGTGGAAAGAACACACATGCAATGACACTGGTGGACCCATATGTGGTTTGTGGAAAAGAACACACATGCAATGCCATTAGTTGATCCATATGTGGTTTGTGGAAAGAACACACATGCAATGACTCTAGTGGGTCCATATGTGGTTCATGTCAGGAACACACATGCAATGACCACTGGTTGATCGATATGTGGTTCGTGGAAAGAACACACATGCAATGACTCTAGTGGGTCCATATGTGGTTCATGTCAGGAACACACATGCAATGTCATTGTTGGATCCATGTGTGGTTTGTGGAAAGAACACACATGCAATGACTCTAGTGGGTCCATATGTGGTTTGTGAAAAGAACACACATGCAATGGCCACTGGTTGATCCATATGTGGTTTGTGGAAAGAACACACATGCAATGACACTGGTTGATCCATGTGTGGTTTGTGGAAAGAACACACATGCAATGCCATTGGTTGATCCATGTGTGGTTTGTGGAAAGAACACACATGCAATGACTCTAATGGATCCATATGTGGTTTGTGGAAAAGAACACACATGCAATGACCACTGGTTGATCCATGTGTGGTTTGTGGAAAGAACACACATGCAATGACAGTGGTTGATCCATGTGTGGTTTGTGGAAAGAACACACGTGGAATGACTCTAGTGCTAGTATTAGTATAAGAATAAACATGCAATGACTCTAGTGGGTCCATATGTGGTTTGTGCAAAGAACACACATGCAATGACCACTGGTTGATCCATATGTGGTTTGTGGAAAAGAACACACATGCAATGAACACTGGTGGATCCATAAGTGGTTTGTGGAAAGAACACACATGCCGTGAGCACTGGTGGATCGATATGTGGTTTATGAAAAGAACACACATGCAATGACTCTAGTGCTGGTTTTAGTATAAGAACACACAAGCAATGACTCTAGTGGGTCCATATGTGATTTGTGGAAAGAACATACATGCAATGGCACTGGTTGATCCATGTGTGGTTTGTGGAAAGAACACATGCAATGCCATTGGTTGATCCATGTGGTTTGTGGAAAGAACACACATGGAATGACTCTAATGGATCCATATGTGGTTTGTGGAAAAGAACACACATGCAATGACCACTGGTTGATCCATGTGTGGTTTGTGGAAAGAACACACATGCAATGACAGTGGTTGATCCATGTGTGGTTTGTGAAAAGAACACACGTGGAATGACTCTAGTGCTAGTTTTAGTATAAGAATACACATGCAATGACTCTAGTGGGTCCATATGTATTTTGTGCAAAGAACACACATGCAATGACCACTGGTTGATCCATATGGGGTTTGTGGAAAAGAACACACATGCAATGAACACTGGTGGATCCATAAGTACTTTGTGGAAAGAAAACACATGCAGCGAGCACTGGTGGATCCATATGTGGTTTATGAAAAGAACACACATGCAATGACTCTAGTGCTGGTTTTAGTATAAGAACACACAAGCAATGACTCTAGTGGGTCCATATGTCATTTGTGAAAAGAACACACATGCAATGCCAATAGTTGATCCATATGTGATTTGTGGAAAGAACACACATGCAATTCCATTGGTTAATCCATGTGCAGTTTGTGGAAAGAACACACATGCAATGACACTGGTGGACCCATATGTGGTTTGTGGAAAAGAACACACATGCAATGCCATTAGTTGATCCATATGTGGTTTGTGGAAAGAACACACATGCAATGACACTAGTGGGTCCATATGTGGTTGGTGTCAGGAACACACCTGCAATGACCATTTGGTTGATCGATATGTGGTTCGTGGAAAGAACACACATGCAATGACTCTAGTGGGTCCATATGTGGTTCATGTCAGGAACACACATGCAATGTCATTGTTGGATCCATGTGTGGTTTGTGGAAAGAACACACATGCAATGACTCTAGTGGGTCCATATGTGGTTTGTGAAAAGAACACACATGCAATGGCCACTGGTTGATCCATATGTGGTTTGTGGAAAGAACACACATGCAATGACACTGGTTGATCCATGTGTGGTTTGTGGAAAGAACACACATGCAATGCCATTGGTTGATCCATGTGTGGTTTGTGGAAAGAACACACATGCAATGACTCTAATGGATCCATATGTGGTTTGTGGAAAAGAACACACATGCAATGACCACTGGTTGATCCATGTGTGGTTTGTGGAAAGAACACACATGCAATGACAGTGGTTGATCCATGTGTGGTTTGTGGAAAGAACACACGTGGAATGACTCTAGTGCCAGTTTTAGTATAAGAATACACATGCAATGACTCTAGTGGGTCCATATGTGGTTTGTGCAAAGAACACACATGCAATGACCACTGGTTGATCCATATGGGGTTTGTGGAAAAGAACACACATGCAATGAACACTGGTGGATCCATAAGTGCTTTGTGGAAAGAACACACATGCAGCGAGCACTGGTGGATCCATATGTGGTTTATGAAAAGAACACACATGCAATGACTCTAGTGCTGGTTTTAGTATAAGAACACACAAGCAATGACTCTAGTGGGTCCATATGTGATTTGTGGAAAGAACATACATGCAATGGCACTGGTTGATCCA
Source organism: Avena insularis (assembly GCA_023614405.1). Taxonomy (NCBI): domain Eukaryota; kingdom Viridiplantae; phylum Streptophyta; class Magnoliopsida; order Poales; family Poaceae; genus Avena; species Avena insularis. Next base: position 363,684,436 of record CM042684.1, read on the forward strand.
TGTGTGGTTTGCGGAAAGAACACACATGCAATGCCATTGGTTGATCCATGTGTGGTTTGTGGAAAGAACACACATGGAATGACTCTAATGGATCCACATGTGGTTTGTGGAAAAGAACACACATGCAATGACCACTGGTTGATCCATGTGTGGTTTGTGGAAAGAACACACATGCAATAACACTGGTGGATCCATGTGTGCTTTGTGAAAAGAACAAACATGCAATGAGTCTAGTGCTGGTTTTAGTATAAGAACACACATGCAATGACTCTAGTGGGTCCACATGTGGTTTGTGAAAAGAACACACATGCAATGACTCTAGTGGATCCATATGTGGTTTGTGGAAAAGAACACACATGCAATGAACACTGGTTGATCCATATGTGGTTTGTGGAAAGAACACACATGCAATGACTCTAGTGCTAGTTTTAGCATAAGAACACACATGCAATGACTCTAGTGGGTCCATTTGTGGTTTGTGAAAAGAACACACATGCAATGTCCACTGGTTGATCCATATGTGGTTTGTGGAAAAGAACACACACGCAATGAACACTGGTTGATCCATGTGTGGTTTGTGGAAAGAACACACATGCAGTGAACACTGGTGGATCCATATGTGGTTTGTGAAAAGAACACACATGCAATGACTCTAGTGCTGGTTTTAGTATAAGAACACACAAGCAATGACTCTAGTGGGTCCATATGTGATTTGTGAAAAGAACACATGCAATGACACTGGTTGATCCATGTGTGGTTTGTGGAAAGAACACACATGCAATGCCATTGGTTGATCCATGTGTGGTTTGTGGAAAGAACACACATGCAATGACTATAATGGATCCATATGTGGTTTGTGGAAAAGAACACAGATGCAATGACCACTGGTTGATCCATGTGTGGTTTGTGGAAAGAACACACATGCAATGACACTGGTGCATCCATGTGTGGTTTGTGGAAAGAACACACGTGGAATGACTCTAGTGCTAGTTTTAGTATAAGAATACACATGCAATGACTCTAGTGGTTCCATATGTGGTTTGTGAAAAGAACACACATGCAATGACCACTGGTTGATCCATATGTGGTTTGTGGAAAAGAACACACATGCAATGAACACTAGTGGATCCATAAGTGGTTTGTGGAAAGAACACACATGCCGTGAGCACTGGTGGATCCATATGTGGTTTGTGAAAAGAACACACATGCAATGACTCTAGTGCTGGTTTTAGTATAAGAACACACAAGCAATGACTCTAGTGGGTCCATATGTGATTTGTGAAAAGAACACACATGCAATGCCACTAGTTGATCCATATGTGGTTTGTGGAAATAACACACATGCAATGCCATTGGTTGATCCATGTGTGGTTTGTGGAAAGAACACACATGCAATGACTCTAATGGATCCATATATGGTTTGTGGAAAAGAACACACATGCAATGACCACTGGTTGATCCATGTGTGGTTTGTGGAAAGAACACACATGCAATGACAGTGGTTGATCCATGTGTGGTTTGTGGAAAGAACACACGTGGAATGACTCTAGTGCTAGTTTTAGTATAAGAATACACATGCAATGACTCTAGTGGGTCCATATGTGGTTTGTGCAAAGAACACACATGCAATGACCACTGGTTGATCCATATGGGGTTTGTGGAAAAGAACACACATGCAATGAACACTGGTGGATCCATAAGTGCTTTGTGGAAAGAACACACATGCAGCGAGCACTGGTGGATCCATATGTGGTTTATGAAAAGAACACACATGCAATGACTCTAGTGCTAGTTTTAGTATAAGAACACACAAGCAATGACTCTAGTGGGTCCATATGTGATTTGTGAAAAGAACACACATGCAATGCCACTAGTTGATCCATATGTGGTTTGTGGAAAGAACACACATGCAATTCCATTGGTTAATCCATGTGTGGTTTGTGGAAAGAACACACATGCAATGACACTGGTGGACCCATATGTGGTTTGTGGAAAAGAACACACATGCAATGCCATTAGTTGATCCATATGTGGTTTGTGGAACGAACACACATGCAATGACTCTAGTGGGTCCATATGTGGTTCATGTCAGGAACACACATGCAATGACCACTGGTTGATCGATATGTGGTTTGTGGAAAGAACACACATGCAATGACTCTAGTGGGTCCATATGTGGTTCATGTCAGGAACACACATGCAATGTCATTGTTGGATCCATGTGTGGTTTGTGGAAAGAACACACATGCAATGACTCTAGTGGGTCCATATGTGGTTTGTGAAAAGAACACACATGCAATGGCCACTGGTTGATCCATATGTGGTTTGTGGAAAGAACACACATGCAATGACACTGGTTGATCCATGTGTGGTTTGTGGAAAGAACACACATGCAATGACTCTAGTGCTAGTTTTAGTATAAGAATACACATGCAATGACTCTAGTGGGTCCATATGTGGTTTGTGAACAGACCTCACATGCAATGGCCATTGGTTGATCCATATGTGATTTGTGGAAAAGAACACACATGCAATGAACACTGGTTGATCCATGTGTGGTTTGTGGAAAGAACACACATGTAGTGAACACTGGTGGATCCATATGTGGTTTGTGAAAATAACACACATGCAATGACTCTAGTGCTGGTTTTAGTATAAAAACACACAAGCAATGACACATGCAATGACATTGGTTGATGCATGTGTGCTTTGTGGAAAGAACACACATGCAATGCCATTGGTTGATCCATGTGTGGTTTGTGGAAAGAACACACATGCAATGAACCTAATCGATCCATATGTGGTTTGTGGAAAAGAACACACATGCAATGACCACTGGTTGATCCATGTGTGGTTTGTGGAAAGAACACACATGCAATGAACACTGGTGGATCCATAAGTGGTTTGTGGAAAGAACACACATGCAGTGAACACAGGTGGATCCATATGTGGTTTGTGAAAAGAACACACATGCAATGACTCTAGTGCTGGTTTTAGTATAAGAACACACAAGCAATGACTCTAGTGGGTCCATATGTGATTTGTGGAAAGAACATACATGCAATGGCACTGGTTGATCCATGTGTGGTTTGTGGAAAGAACACACATGCAATGGCATTGGTTGATCCATGTGTGGTTTGTGGAAAGAACACGCATGGAATGACTCTAATGGATCCATATGTGGTTTGTGGAAAAGAAACACACATGCAATGACCACTGGTTGATCCATGTGTGGTTTTGTAGCGTCCCCAACCTTAAATAAGATTGAGTCCCCTGTGTTTACAATGCTAGTCCCTGGATCAATAGCTAGCATCCACAGTTCAGATGTAATATCAAGAAACAAAGGTCATAATACAACTTTATAACCAGGAGTAAAATAATTTTATTACATCAAACATAGCTCATTGGCTATATACATTACATTGCAGCGGAATAACTATAGTCATGGGTCCTTCATCTTCAAAGTGCCACAGGCAGATGTTGGTTGTAGACTTTGTGATCCTAATCAATCAATCTTCACTAAAATCAATCAAACCTGCAACATTACAAGTTACAGCCACAAGGGTCAATACATTTGATTTGTATTGGCAAGTGATACTTTGGTAGTATAGTGGAGTCTATCATCTACATGCATTTTGGCTAAGTGGATATGAGGCTTGCATTGCTCAAAATAGATTTTTCCTATCATTTTAAAAACACTAAATTTTGTTTGGCAAAAACTTTCCAAGGCATCTATCAATCAAAGACTGAAGATCCACTCAGGGCATCTACCAATCAAAGACTGAAGATTTGCTTGGCAAAAACAATTTTCCCAATCTAAGATTTTGAGATCCTTGTACCAAGCCATCTCTCCATCAAAGATTGAAGAATTTCACACAACCCTTGTTCACCCACAAGTTTTATTTAGAAATTGGAGTGATGAGATTCTTGATTGCTTCCATGTCTTGATGCTCAAATTGTCCTTTTCCAGGGACATGGCTAAGTACTTAGGTTTTACACTCTGCAGAGGTGGTGCACTTTACCCACAAGACTTGGTTTCCCAAGACAAAATCTTTCAGAAGCTTTCCCTTAGACCAACATGGATGCGTTCCAACCTATCAATCACTACCACCCACTGTCCATGTGGCTAAGTTCTTGCAACCTATATGATCATGGCAGAGCCCATATTGCCAAGTGGTTGCACTTGAAGCTTCTCAACATTTGTCATCTCAAATCTCTTTGTTTCCTGGGTGGCCATCCACAAGTGAGATACACAAGCCAAGTCCATGGCCTTGTGAACCACTCAACATAAACCATTCCTTCCATTTCCACCCAGGTGATTCATTAACTTAGTTGTTTTATTAAACAAAACACAAGTCCAAAAGACTTAGAATATTTTTCCATAGTGTGAATATATAAACCACCCTTGTTTTCTAGTAGCTAGGCTAAGCATGATAGTAATAGGAATCATGACTTAGGGAATTTTCACTAAGGCTTCACCTAATAGGTTTTCCCATAGCATAGTTTATACTTAGCAAAAATCCATGCAAGTCCTATACTTAGAAAAATAATACTAATGCATATATAAAATATAGGAATGGAATATTCATGATGATATCACTTGCCTTTTTGGTAGAGGGTATAAGTTCACTCCTTGTCCTTGCAACAAACTCACTCTTCAAGTCACTACAATTCAATCAAGCAAGGTACAACTCAATCTACCAATCAAGCAAAACACAAAATCATCTAACATTCCAAACCAAAGTCAAACAAACATGCCAAGGTTGGTTCTAATGTAAGGATGGTCTCTACTAGGCTTCTAACTTTGTAAGTTCCAAATTGGTCATTTACCAAAATGGCAAAGTTAAAGTAATGCATGCAAGCATGCCAAGCTTTGCTTTGTTTGAAAAAGTGGTTCCTAGTGGGTCATAGACTTTTGGGTACATCTAATGGTCATTTTGCAAAGTGGCAAGGCCATTTGCAAAAGGGTCTCTATTAGGTTTCCTAAACTTTGTAAGATCCAAATTGGTCATTTACCAAAGTGGCAAAGTTGTTAGCAAAAGGTTTCACCTCAAAACCATTTCAAACAAGGCACCTATTTGGTCATTTTATGTGGTGAAGAAATATTTTTTTACTAAGGTATTAACCTATAGGTTTCACCAAATGAGTTGCTATTGCAAAACTTGGTGTTTTGGGTCAGTAGGTTTGGTTCAAAACATTTTCTCCAAAGTTTTCTTTATGAAAGCATTTTCATAAACAAAACAAATAGTTTTAGTTAGCTAGAAATGGACTAAACTAATTAATCCATCCTATTCTTTTCCAGAATCATTTTCCAAACTATGGGTTGATTCCTAGGGTCAGTAAGGTCACAACAAACCAAAATGCAAAGCTTTTAACCTTAAAATCATTTTTAAATGATTTTTCTAATGTTAGCAAGCACACAAAAGAATCTACAAAATCAAACAAGCTAACAAATACTATTTGCTAAACTAAGGGTAGGGTTGGCTAGGGCTTGTCTTGCTGAATCCAACGACATCAAATTTGTAAAATTTGGACGTGTGGATCCAAAGATACATGGGTTTGAAGTTTGCAAAAGTTTCTGTTTTCAAATCTGTTTTTTAAACAGATAGGTGACACGCGGCGGGTTCTTACTGGTCGATACCGGTTCGGCCGGATCGTGTGCTGCGAAGCGTTGGATCTAGTCTAATCGTACGGCACAGAGGACATACCCCTTCATGACTAAGTGATCTAATCGTGTCCGATGGATCTGCATCTAACGGTCGCTGCTGGTTTGACCTAAAAGGAGCGGCGATGCGGCGGCTGCTAGCGGCGGAGTGATCGGTCAATGACGGTGCCGGCGATGCAGAAAGCGAGAGAGAAAGAGGGCATGCTCACCGGGCTCAGGGGGTCATGGTGATGCTCGGGGAAGTGCTGGCTTGACAAGGGGCGCTCAGGGTCAGGCGTAATTGCTCGCCGGAGTAGAGGACGGCGACGGACGGCTCTGCTCGTAGTCGAAGATGGTGCTGTGGACCACGAGAAGAAAAACGGCGGTCTGGGTTAGATGCAGGAGATCATGTCGGAGCTATGGGCGTGAACGAGAGGGCTCAGGACGGTCGAGGCTTACCGGGAAACGTTGCCGGAGAAGATGCAGACACGGCGGCGCTCTGTGCTTGTCGGAGTCGTCGCTACAGATCGCCCTAAGGCAAAACAAAGGCACGGTAAGATGCGGGCGGCCATGGGGTTCATGTGAGCATGATTGAGAGGTGCTGGGGCGGACGGAGTTCACCTGGAAAGTTCGCCGGAGAAACGGCAGACGGCGGTGTGGTGTTGTGGTCGTCGTTGTCGAGGCTCTGGGGTGCCCGCGGGTGAATGGGTGGTATGGATAGATGCGTCTGGATGCGTGGAGTAAGGGTGCTAGGTCGGCGAGGTAAGGGGAGGTCTGGTTTCGCCGGAATTGCTCGGAGACGGTGGTCGGAGCTGAGGCGGTACAGATAAATGGAGGCAGCCTGGTGGCTCCGGGGAAGCGGGGTTTGAGGGGAAATGTAGAGGAGAGGGAGGTGATTTAACGAGCGTGGACGCAGTGACTAATTAACGCAGCGTTAAAGCGAAATCAAGCGCGAGAAATCAAGGCAGAAATGGCAGCGCTGTGAGGGGGAGACGGGGTCGCGGGGAGGACGATGAACAGCTGTCTGTGGGGTCCTCTGGTCAGTGGGAAAAGAAAGGAAGGAGGGGTCCACGGGTCATTCACTCAGTGGGTTTCTTTCTCGGTGCAGAAAAACGGTTCGGGGAGAGGAATAAGAGGAGGTAGGGTCTGCTGTCAGCGAGTGAGTGAGAGGGAGAAGTGGGTCCGGGCTGTCATTGGCTCTGTGGGTCAACTAATTGGTGCCAAACGTTTTCTTCGGGGAAAAGAATCTGGGCTGGACTGGGCCTATTGGGCTGGGTCTGTTGCACTATTTTTTTCTGTCTAATTCTTTTTCCTTTTTCTAATTCTATTTTCTGTTTTGCAATTCATTCAATTGTTCAAGCATTCAAACAAATTCAAACAATTCAAACAAACACTCAACTTTACTTTGAATTTGGTTCTGTTTTTCAACATATTCCAAATCTCAAAACGAAATATTATTTTTATTTAATTTAGGATCCATTTAATAATTAAATAAATGGATCTTTAGTTATTAGGGTTTGATTTATTTAATAAAATTTCCATTTGAAATCCAATTATTTTCAAAACCAAACCAGAAGGTTTAATTTGAAACATAAAAGAATACTTGGAAACTTATTTAAATAAATAAATAAGTTTTGGTGTTTTAATTAAAATGGGAAAGCCTTTACTTAAATAAAATTGGATATTTAAATCCTTATTATTTTATTTAAATAATTCTTTACTCATTTTAATCAAAGCAAAACCTTTTAATAAAAGATTTCAAAGTAGTAATAAAATACTTGGTGTTCATTTAAAATGGGAAAAGCTTTTACTTAAATAAAATTGGATATTTAAATCCTTTATTTTATTTAAATAAACCTTTAGTCATTTTATCAAAACAAAATATTTTATTTCAAAAGTTTGGCCAAAATTAATTTGGCTTATCTTTTCATTTGAAACCAAAGTCTTTTATTAAAAGATCTAAAACAGTGTTCCCAAAACAATTTATTTTTAATCCCTTTAGGATTATTTGTTCACCAAAGGGTATGGGTTTTAGATGAGGCTTTAAAGGCTTTGGAAATTCAATTTCCTTATCTTATTATACTCCTAAGATTTTGTCTATGGTTCCAAACTAAGTGAAACCAATCTCTATGGTCTTTCTTGATCCTTTGTGATTATTTGTTGATCAAATTTGGTATGGATCAAATCCATGGATTTGGAGATAACTTGGGAAATGATTTCCTTCCATTAGGGCTTAGGGATTTGGATTTATTTTCCAAGTGTTCAAATTTCCAGATACATTCATTGAGGAATGCATTTCCCTTGATTTGGATTTTTGTTGAATTCAAACTTTAATCAAAGTTTGTTCAAGATGGGATTTTAAGTTTCCTTTTAGAAACAAAAGTTTCTTTTCACCCTGATTTTCCACAAAAATTTATTTTGTTATTTTATTTTTCACATTACAAGATTTGGAAAATCTTGGGATGTGACAGGCTACCACCCTTAAAATAAATCTCGTCCCGAGATTTGGGAAGGCTAGGGTTACAAGTTGGCTCAAAACAACTAGGGTACTACCACCCTTAAAATTTTCAAACTAAACTACATCTTGGCTTGCTTGGAATCTTGAGGAAAACTTCTTCTTGGAAAACTTCTGCTTAGTGTCCTTTGTTTCTATGCTTGACTCATGGGCCAAGGTTGAGATCCTTCATAGGCTTGTTTATCTTGTTCTTCATCTTTTCTGGACAATTGCTTACATAGTGTCCTGGTTCCTTGCAATTGAAACAGTGGATATCTTGGAGTTCTTTACGTTGCTCTTGTGGACAAGTTGCTACGTAGTGGCCTGGTTCCTTGCAGTTGTTGCACACTACTTGGCCGATCTCTTTATTCTTCGGGTTCTCTGGGCATCCACTGGGGTAGTGTCCCATTTCCTTACATTTACGACATTGCACAAGGCTCATGTCTTGCTTTGATTTCTTAGGTTTCTTTAGTCCTTTGAATTGGGTTGTCTTGTTTGGAGGTATAAGTGGTCCTTTTCATTTGTCATCAACATTCTTGGCATACTTGGATCCTTCTTGTTTCCTTTGTTCAACAATAGCATAGATGGGGCATTGGATAGGAACATGGTCGTTTCCTTCACAAAGGTAACAAGTAACTTGAGATGTGGGGCATTGGCCAACTGGATGTTCCTCTTCACAATTGGGGCATTGATCTTCATGCTCTTTGGAAGTATGATCCTTGTCTCCACAAATATTGCAAGCTGGGGCTCCATCTAGAATAATATTCTTGTCATCCTTGTTGTCATACATTCTTTTGGGATAGTTTTCTTCCATGCTGATCATTTGATTAGTCACCTTAAGCATCAGTTGGGATTGTTCTTCCAAAAACTTTTGCAAGGTAGGGTCTTTATCACTATTGTTGGCTATGAACTGAGTTGTTAGTTGGTTCAACTGGTGTTGGGTTGCTAGGAGTTCTCTCATGTTGACCTCTTGGTTGTTGTTGATGTCATCATCCTTGATGCTGGAGTCTCTTGGAGAAGTCATCTGTTTGGGTTGGAGGGGATTAGAATAGGCAAAAGATTTCTAAGGGAATCAATCCTAATCACACACATCACAATTCACACAAGCAATGTGCAAGTAATCACAACCAACATTCCACTCAAACAACAAGTTTCAAGCACATACTTAGGCAACAAAATAATTTTGTTACACCACATAAGTTGGTGTGTTAGACTTTATCTATAAATGGTGGTCCATCTATATGGCTCACTTGTGATCTTTCCATCCTTCTTGGTTGATTCTTCTTGATTGAGATCTTTGTATCCTTGGAGAATTCTTGTGTCTTGGTCACAAATCTTCAAAGGTGATGATGGCTCCTTCTAAGTTGTTTTTCCTTAGTCTTCAAGTGAAATGTTACTCAAGACTTGTATTCTTTAGTGATATCCAAGTTGAAGTCCTTGGTGTACATGTTGAAGATGTTGAAGAAGTCCTTTGCACATGGTGTAGTCTTTGGTCATAGGGTAGGCTTTTCCATCAAGTTGAAATAGATGAGAAGTAGGGTTGAAACCAAAATGGTTGAGGAAAGAGTTTACAAGATTGTTTTGTAAATAAGTTTTGGAATAAAACAATTCCTATTTTCTAAGGGTTTTTGTCCAATCCTAGGGTTACAAATCCTACAGGCAACACAATGCTCTGATACCATTCTGTAGCGTCCCCAACCTTAAATAAGATTGAGTCCCCTGTGTTTACAATGCTAGTCCCTGGATCAATAGCTAGCATCCACAGTTCAGATGTAATATCAAGAAACAAAGGTCATAATACAACTTTATAACCAGGAGTAAAATAATTTTATTACATCAAACATAGCTCATTGGCTATATACATTACATTGCAGCGGAATAACTATAGTCATGGGTCCTTCATCTTCAAAGTGCCACAGGCAGATGTTGGTTGTAGACTTTGTAATCCTAATCAATCAATCTTCACTAAAATCAATCAAACCTGCAACATTACAAGTTACAGCCACAAGGGTCAATACATTTGAATTGTATTGGCAAGCGATACTTTGGTAGTATAGTGGAGTCTATCATCTACATGCATTTTGGCTAAGTGGAGATGAGGCTTGCATTGCTCAAAATAGATTTTTCCTATCATTTTAAAAACACTAAATTTTGTTTGGCAAAAACTTTCCAAGGCATCTATCAATCAAAGACTGAAGATCCACTCAGGGCATCTACCAATCAAAGACTAAAGATTTGCTTGGCAAAAACAATTTTCCCAATCTAAGATTTTGAGATCCTTGTACCAAGCCATCTCTCCATCAAAGATTGAAGAATTTCACACAACCCTTGTTCACCCACAAGTTTTATTTAGAAATTGGAGTGATGAGATTCTTGATTGCTTCCATGTCTTGATGCTCAAATTGTCCTTTTCCAGGGACATGGCTAAGTACTTAGGTTTTACACTCTGCAGAGGTGGTGCACTTTACCCACAAGACTTGGTTTCACAAGACAAAATCTTTCAGAAGCTTTCCCTTAGACCAACATGGACGCGTTCCAACCTATCAATCACTACCACCCACTGTCCATGTGGCTAAGTTCTTGCAACCTATATGATCATGGCAGAGCCCATATTGCCAAGTGGTTGCACTTGAAGCTTCTCAACATTTGTCATCTCAAATCTCTTTGTTTCCTGGGTGGCCATCCACAAGTGAGATACACAAGCCAAGTCCATGGCCTTGTGAACCACTCAACATAAACCATTCCTTCCATTTCCACCCAGGTGATTCATTAACTTAGTTGTTTTATTAAACAAAACACAAGTCCAAAAGACTTAGAATATTTTTCCATAGTGTGAATATATAAACCACCCTTGTTTTCTAGTAGCTAGGCTAAGCATGATAGTAATAGGAATCATGACTTAGGGAATTTTCACTAAGGCTTCACCTAATAGGTTTTCCCATAGCATAGTTTATACTTAGCAAAAATCCATGCAAGTCCTATACTTAGAAAAATAATACTAATGCATATATAAAATATAGGAATGGAATATTCATGATGATATCACTTGCCTTTTTGGTAGAGGGTATAAGTTCACTCCTTGTCCTTGCAACAAACTCACTCTTCAAGTCACTACAATTCAATCAAGCAAGGTACAACTCAATCTACCAATCAAGCAAAACACAAAATCATCTAACATTCCAAACCAAAGTCAAACAAACATGCCAAGGTTGGTTCTAATGTAAGGATGGTCTCTACTAGGCTTCTAACTTTGTAAGTTCCAAATTGGTCATTTACCAAAATGGCAAAGTTAAAGTAATGCATGCAAGCATGCCAAGCTTTGCTTTGTTTGAAAAAGTGGTTCCTAGTGGGTCATAGACTTTTGGGTACATCTAATGGTCATTTTGCAAAGTGGCAAGGCCATTTGCAAAAGGGTCTCTATTAGGTTTCCTAAACTTTGTAAGATCCAAATTGGTCATTTACCAAAGTGGCAAAGTTGTTAGCAAAAGGTTTCACCTCAAAACCATTTCAAACAAGGCACCTATTTGGTCATTTTATGTGGTGAAGAAATATTTTTTTACTAAGGTATTAACCTATAGGTTTCACCAAATGAGTTGCTATTGCAAAACTTGGTGTTTTGGGTCAGTAGGTTTGGTTCAAAACATTTTCTCCAAAGTTTTCTTTATGAAAGCATTTTCATAAACAAAACAAATAGTTTTAGTTAGCTAGAAATGGACTAAACTAATTAATCCATCCTATTCTTTTCCAGAATCATTTTCCAAACTATGGGTTGATTCCTAGGGTCAGTAAGGTCACAACAAACCAAAATGCAAAGCTTTTAACCTTAAAATCATTTTTAAATGATTTTTCTAATGTTAGCAAGCACACAAAAGAATCTACAAAATCAAACAAGCTAACAAATACTATTTGCTAAACTAAGGGTAGGGTTGGCTAGGGCTTGTCTTGCTGAATCCAACGACATCAAATTTGTAAAATTTGGACGTGTGGATCCAAAGATACATGGGTTTGAAGTTTGCAAAAGTTTCTGTTTTCAAATCTGTTTTTTAAACAGATAGGTGACACGCGGCGGGTTCTTACTGGTCGATACCGGTTCGGCCGGATTGTGTGCTGCGAAGCGTTGGATCTAGTCTAATCGTACGGCACAGAGGACATACCCCTTCGCGACTAAGTGATCTAATCGTGTCCGATGGATCTGCATCTAACGGTCGCTGCTGGTTTGACCTAAAAGGAGCGGCGATGCGGCGGCTGCTAGCGGCGGAGTGATCGGTCGATGACGGTGCCGGCGATGCAGAAAGCGAGAGAGAAAGAGGGCATGCTCACCGGGCTCAGGGGGTCACGGTGATGCTCGGGGAAGTGCTGGCTTGACAAGGGGCGCTCAGGGTCAGGCGTAATTGCTCGCCGGAGTAGAGGACAGCGACGGACGGCTCTGCTCGTAGTCGAAGACGGTGCTGTGGACCACGAGAAGACAAACGGCAGTCTGGGTTAGATGCAGGAGATCATGTCGGAGCTATGGGCGTGAACGAGAGGGCTCGGGACGGTCGAGGCTTACCGGGAAACGTTGCCGGAGAAGATGCAGACACGGCGGCGCTCTGTGCTTGTCGGAGTCGTCGCTACAGATCGCCCTAAGGCAAAACAAAGGCACGGTAAGATGCGGGCGGCCATGGGGTTCATGTGAGCATGATTGAGAGGTGCTGGGGCAGACGGAGTTCACCTGGAAAGTTCGCCGGAGAAACGGCAGACGGCGGTGTGGTGTTGTGGTCGTCGTTGTCGAGGCTCTAGGGTGCCCGCGGGTGAATGGGTGGTATGGATAGATGCGTCTAGATGCGTGGAGTAAGGGTGCTAGGTCGGAGACGGTGGTCGGAGCTGAGGCGGTACAGAGAAATGGAGGCAGCCTGGTGGCTCCGGGGAAGCGGGGTTTGAGGGGAAATGTAGAGGAGAGGGAGGTGATTTAACGAGCGTGGACGCAGTGAGTAATTAACGCGGCGTTAAAGCGAAATCAAGCGCGAGAAATCAAGGCAGAAACGGCAGCGCTGTGAGGGGGAGACGGGGTCGCGGGGAGGACGATGAACAGCTGTCGGTGGGGTCCTCTGGTCAGTGGGAAAAGAAAGGAAGGAGGGGTCCACGGGTCATTCACTCAGTGGGTTTCTTTCTCGGTGCAGAAAAACGGTTCGGGGAGAGGAATAAGAGGAGGTAGGTTCTGCTATCAGCGAGTGAGTGAGAGGGAGAAGTGGGTCCGGGCTGTCATTGGCTCTGTGGGTCAACTAATTGGTGCCAAACGTTTTCTTCGGGGAAAAGAATCTGGGCTGGACTGGGCCTATTGGGCTGGGTCTGTTGCACTATTTTTTTCTGTCTAAATCTTTTTCCTTTTTCTAATTCTATTTTCTGTTTTGCAATTCATTCAATTGTTCAAGCATTCAAACAAATTCAAACAATTCAAACAAACACTCAACTTTACTTTGAATTTGGTTCTGTTTTTCAACATATTCCAAATCTCAAAACGAAATATTATTTTTATTTAATTTAGGATCCATTTAATAATTAAATAAATGGATCTTTAGTTATTAGGGTTTGATTTATTTAATAAAATTTCCATTTGAAATCCAATTATTTTCAAAACCAAACCAGAAGGTTTAATTTGAAACATAAAAGAATACTTGGAAACTTATTTAAATAAATAAATAAGTTTTGGTGTTTTAATTAAAATGGGAAAGCCTTTACTTAAATAAAATTGGATATTTAAATCCTTATTATTTTATTTAAATAATTCTTTACTCATTTTAATCAAAGCAAAACCTTTTAATAAAAGATTTCAAAGTAGTAATAAAATACTTGGTGTTCATTTAAAATGGGAAAAGCTTTTACTTAAATAAAATTGGATATTTAAATCCTTTATTTTATTTAAATAAACCTTTACTCATTTTATCAAAACAAAATATTTTATTTCAAAAGTTTGGCCAAAATTAATTTGGCTTATCTTTTCATTTGAAACCAAAGTCTTTTATTAAAAGATCTAAAACAGTGTTCCCAAAACAATTTATTTTTAATCCCTTTAGGATTATTTGTTCACCAAAGGGTATGGGTTTTAGATGAGGCTTTAAAGGCTTTGTAAATTCAATTTCCTTATCTTATTATACTCCTAAGATTTTGTCTATGGTTCCAAACTAAGTGAAACCAATCTCTATGGTCTTTCTTGATCCTTTGTGATTATTTGTTGATCAAATTTGGTATGGATCAAATCCATGGATTTGGAGATAACTTGGGAAATGATTTCCTTCCATTAGGGCTTAGGGATTTGGATTTATTTTCCAAGTGTTCAAATTTCCAGATACATTCATTGAGGAATGCATTTCCCATGATTTGGATTTTTGTTGAATTCAAACTTTAATCAAAGTTTGTTCAAGATGGGATTTTAAGTTTCCTTTTAGAAACAAAAGTTTCTTTTCACCCTGATTTTCAACAAAAATTTATTTTGTTATTTTATTTTTCACATTACAAGATTTGGAAAATCTTGGGATATGACAGGTTTGTGGAAAGAACACACATGCAATAACACTGGTGGATCCATGTGTGGTTTGTGAAAAGAACAAACATGCAATGAGTCTAGTGCTGGTTTTAGTATAAGAACACACATGCAATGACTCTAGTGGGTCCACATGTGGTTTGTGAAAAGAACACACATGCAATGACTCTAGTGGATCCATATGTGGTTTGTGGAAAAGAACACACATGCAATGAACACTGGTTGATCCATATGTGGTTTGTGGAAAGAACACACATGCAATGACTCTAGTGCTAGTTTTAGCATAAGAACACACATGCAATGACTCTAGTGGGTCCATTTGTGGTTTGTGAAAAGAACACACATGCAATGGCCACTGGTTGATCCATATGTGGTTTGTGGAAAAGAACACACATCCAATGAACACTGGTTGATCCATGTGTGGTTTGTGGAAAGAACACACATGTAGTGAACACTGGTGGATCCATATGTGGTTTGTGAAAAGAACACACATGCAATGACTCTAGTGCTGGTTTTAGTATAAGAACACACAAGCAATGACTCTAGTGGGTCCATATGTGATTTGTGAAAAGAACACATGCAATGACACTGGTTGATCCATGTGTGGTTTGTGGAAAGAACACACATGCAATGCCATTGGTTGATCCATGTGTGGTTTGTGGAAAGAACACACATGCAATGACTATAATGGATCCATATGTGGTTTGTGGAAAAGAACACAGATGCAATGACCACTGGTTGATCCATGTGTGGTTTGTGGAAAGAACACACATGCAATGACACTGGTGCATCCATGTGTGGTTTGTGGAAAGAACACACGTGGAATGACTCTAGTGCTATTTTTAGTATAAGAATACACATGCAATGACTCTAGTGGGTCCATATGTGGTTTGTGAAAAGAACACACATGCAATGACCACTGGTTGATCCATATGTGGTTTGTGGAAAAGAACACACATGCAATGAACACTAGTGGATCCATAAGTGGTTTGTGGAAAGAACACACATGCCGTGAGCACTGGTGGATCCATATGTGGTTTGTGAAAAGAACACACATGCAATGACTCTAGTGCTGGTTTTAGTATAAGAACACACAAGCAATGACTCTAGTGGGTCCATATGTGATTTGTGAAAAGAACACACATGCAATGCCACTGGTTGATCCATATGTGGTTTGTGGAAAGAACACACATGCAATGCCATTGGTTAATCCATGTGTGGTTTCTGGAAAGAACACACATGCAATGACACTGGTGGGCCCATATGTGGTTTGTGAAAAGAACACACATGCGTTGACTCTAGTGCTGGTTTTAGTATAAGAACACACAAGCAATGACTCTAGTGGGTCCATATGTGATTTGTGGAAAGAACACACATGTAATGCCATCGGTTGATCCATGTGTGGTTTGTGGAAACAACACACATGCAATGACTCTAATGGATCCATATGTAGTTTGTGGAAAAATACACACATGCAGTGACCACTGGTTGATCCATGTGTGGTTTGTCGAAAGAACACACATGCAATGACACTGGTGGATCCATGTGTGGTTTGTGAAAAGAACACACATGCAATGAGTCTAATGTTGGTTTTAGTATAAGAACACACATGCAATGACTCTAGTGGGTCCACATGTGGTTTGTGGAAAGAACACACATGCAATGACCACTGGTTGATCCATATGTGGTTTGTGGAAAAGAACACACATGCAATGAACACTGGTGGATCCATAAGTGGTATGTGGAAAGAACACACATGTAGTGAACACTGGTGGATCCATATGTGGTTTGTGAAAAGAGCACACATGCAATGAATCTAGAGCTAGTTTTAGTATAAGAACACACAAGCAATGACTCTAGTGGGTCCATATGTGATTTGTGGAAAGAACACACATGCAATGCCCCTGGTTGATCCACATGTGGTTTGTGGAAAGAACAAACATGCAATGCCATTGGTTGATCCATGTGTGGTTTGTGGAAAGAACACACATGCAATGACTCTAATGCTGGTTTAGTATAAGAACTCACATGCAATGACCACTAGTTGATCCATAAGTGGTTTGTGGAAAAGAACACACATGCAGTGAACACTGGTTAATCCATGTGTGGTTTGTGAAAATAACACACATGCAATGCCATTTGTTGATCCATATGTGGTTTGTGGAAAGAACACACATGCAATAACTCTAGTGGGTCCATATGTGGTTCATGTCAGGAACACACATGCAATGACCACTGGTTGATCCATATGTGGTATGTGGAAAGAACACACATGCAATGACTCTAGTGGGTCCATATGTGGTTCATGTCAGGAACACACGTGCAATGCCATTGGTAGATCCATGTGTGGTTTGTGGAAAGAACACACATGCAATGACTCTAGTGGGTCCATATGTGGTTTGTGAAAAGAATACACATGCAATGGCCACTGGTTGATCCATATGTGGTTTGTGGAAAGAACACACATGCAATGACACTGGTTGATCCATGTGTGGTTTGTGGAAAGAACACACATGCAATGACTCTAGTGCTAGTTTTAGTATAAGAATACAGATGTAATGACTCTAGTGGGTCCATACGTGGTTTGTGAAGAGAACACACATGCAATGGCCACTGGTTGATCCATATGTGGTTTGTGGAAAAGAACACACATGCAATGAACACTGGTTGATCCATGTGTGGTTTGTGGAAAGAACACACATGCAGTGAACACTGGTGGATCCATATGTGGTTTGTGAAAATAACACACATGCAATGACTCTAGTGCTGGATTTAGTATAAGAACACACAAGCAATGACACATGCAATGACATTGGTTGATCCATTTGTGCTTTGTGGAAAGAACACACATGCAATGCCATTGGTTGATCCATGTGTGGTTTGTGGAAAGAACACACATGCAATGACCCTAATGGATCCATATGTGGTTTGTGGAAAAGAACACACATGCAATGACCACTGGTTGATCCATGTGTGGTTTGTGGAAAGAACACACATGCAATGACACTAGTTGATCCATGTGTGGTTTATGGAAAGAACACACATGCAATGAACACTGGTGGATCCATAAGTGGTTTGTGGAAAGAACACACATGCAGTGAACACTGGTGGATCCATATATGGTTTGTGAAAAGAACACACATGCAATGACTCTAGTGCTGGTTTTAGTATAAGAACACACAAGAAATGACTCTAGTGGGTCCATATGTGATTTGTGGAAAGAACATACATGCAATGACACTGGTTGATCCATGTGTGGTTTGTGGAAAGAACACACATGCAATGCCATTGGTTGATCCATGTGTGGTTTGTGGAAAGAACACACATCCAATGACTCTAATGGATCCATATGTGGTTTGTGGAAAAGAACACACATGCAATGACCACTGGTTGATCCATGTGTGGTTTATTGAAAGAACACACATGCAATAACACTGGTGGATCCATGTGTGGTTTGTGAAAAGAACAAACATGCAATGAGTCTAGTGCTGGTTTTAGTATAAGAACACACATGCAATGACTCTAGTGGGTCCACATGTGGTTTGTGAAAAGAACTAACATGAAATGACTCTAGTGGATCCATATGTGGTTTGTGGAAAAGAACACACATGCAATGAACACTAGTTGATCCATATGTGGTTTGTGGAAAGAACACACATTCAATGACACTGGTTGATCCATATGTGGTTTGTGGAAAGAACACACATGTAATGAGACTGGTGTATCCATATGTGGTTTGTGAAAAGAACACACATGCAATGAGTCTAGTGCTGGTTTTAGTATAAGAACACACATGCAATGACTCCAGTGGATCCATATGTGGTTTGTGGAAAAGAACACACATGCAATGAACACTAGTGGATCCATACGTGGTTTGTGAAAAGAACACACATGCAATGAGTCTAATGTTGGTTTTAGTATAAGAACACACATGCAATGACTCTAGTGGGTCCACATGTGGTTTGTGAAAAGAACACACATGCAATGACCATTGGTTGATCCATATGTGGTTTGTGGAAAAGAACACACATGCAATGAACACTAGTGGATCCATAAGTTGTATATGGAAAGAACACACATGTAGTGAACACTGGTGGATCCATATGTGGTTTGTGAAAAGAACACACATGCAATGACTCTAGTGCTAGTTTTAGTATAAGAACACACAAGCAATGACTCTAGTGGGTCCATATGTGATTTGTGAAAAGAACACACATGCAATGCCACTGGTTGATCCACATGTGGTTTGTGGAAAGAACAAACATGCAATGCCATTGGTTAATCCATGTGTGGTTTGTGGAAAGAACACACATGCAATGACTCTAATGCTGGTTTTAGTATAAGAACACATATGGATCCATATGTGGTTTGTGGAAAAGAACACACATGCAATGACCACTGGTTGATCCATATGTGGTTGGTGGAAAAGAACACACATGCAATGAATACTGGTGGATCCATATGTGGTTTGTGGACAGAACACACATAAAGTGAACACTAGTGGATCCATATGTGGTTTTTGAAAAGAACATACATGCAATGAGTCTAGTGCTGGTTTTAGTATAAGAACATACATGCAATGACTCTAGTGGATCCATATATGGTTTGTGGAAAAGAACACACATGCAATGAACACTGGTGGATCCATATGTGGTTTGTGGAAAGAACACACATGCAATGACACTGGTTGATCCATGTGTGGTTTGTGGAAAGAACACAAATGCAATGACTCTAGTGCTGGTTTTAGTATAAGAACACACATGCAATGACTCTAGTGGGTCCATATGTGGTTTGTAGAAAGAACACACATGCAATGACTCTAGTGGATCCATATGTGGTTTGTGAAAAAGAACACACATGCAATGAACACTGGTGGATCCATAAGTGGTCTGTGGAAAGAACACTCATGTAGTGAACACTGGTGGATCCATATGTGATTTGTGAAAAGAACTCACATGCAATGCCACTTTTTGATCCATATGTGGTTTGTGGAAAGAACACACATGCAATGACACTGGTTGATCCATGTGTGGTTTGTGGAAAGAACACACATGCAATGACACTAGTTGATCCATGTGTGGTTTGCGGAAAGAACACAAATGCAATCACACTGGTTGATCCATGTGTGGTTTGTGGAAATAACACACATGCCGTGAACACTAGTGGATGCATATGTGGTTTGTGAAAAGAACACACATGCAATGACTCTATTGCTGGTTTTAGTATAAGAACACACAAGCAATGACTCTAGTGGGTCCATATGTGATTTGTGAAAAGAACACACATGCAATGACACTGGTTGATCTATGTGTGCTTTGTGGAAACAACACACATGCAATGCCATTGGTTGATCCATGTGTGGTTTGTGGAAAGAACACACATGCAATGACTCTAATGGATCCATATGTGGTTTGTGGAAAAGAACACACATGCAATGACCACTGGTTGATCCATGTGTGGTTTGTGGAAAGAACACACATGCAATGACACTGGTTGATCCATGTGTGGTTTGTGGAAAGATCACACGTGGAATGAATCTAGTGCTAGTTTTAGTATAAGAATACACATGCAATGACTCTAGTGGGTCCATATGTGGTTTGTGAAAAGAACACACATGCAATGACCACTGGTTGATCCATATGTGGTTTGTGGAAAAGAACACACATGCAATGAACACTAGTGGATCCATAAGTGGTTTGTGGAAAGAACACAAATGCAGTGAGCACTGGTGGATCCATATGTGGTTTGTGAAAACAACACACATGCAATGACTCTAGTGCTGGTTTTAGTATAAGAACACACAAGCAATGACTCTAGTGGGTCCATATGTGATTTGTGAAAAGAACACACATGCAATGCCACTAGTTGATCCATATGTGGTTTGTGGAAAGAACACACATGCAATGCCATTGGTTAATCCATGTGTGGTTTCTGGAAAGAACACACATGCAATGACACTGGTGGACCCATATGTGGTTTGTGAAAAGAACACACATGCATTGACTCTAGTGCTGGTTTTAGTATAAGAACACACAAGCAATGACTCTAGTGGGTCCATATGTGATTTGTGGAAAGAACACACATGTAATGCCATCGGTTGATCCATGTGTGGTTTGTGGAAACAACACACATGCAATGACTCTAATGGATCCATATGTAGTTTGTGGAAAAATACACACATGCAGTGACCACTGGTTGATCCATGTGTGGTTTGTCGAAAGAACACACATGCAATGACACTGGTGGATCCATGTGTGGTTTGTGAAAATAACACACAGGCAATGAGTCTAATGTTGGTTTTAGTATAAGAACACACATGCAATGACTCTAGTGGGTCCACATGTGGTTTGTGAAAAGAACACACATGCAATGACCACTGGTTGATCCATATGTGGTTTGTGGAAAAGAACACACATGCAATGAACACTGGTGGATCCATAAGTGGTATGTGGAAAGAACACACATGTAGTGAACACTGGTGGATCCATATGTGGTTTGTGAAAAGAACACACATGCAATGACTCTAGAGCTAGTTTTAGTATAAGAACACACAAGCAATGACTCTAGTGGGTCCATATGTGATTTGTGGAAAGAACACACATGCAATGCCACTGGTTAATCCACATGTGGTTTGTGGAAAGAACAAACATGCAATGCCATTGGTTGATCCATGTGTGGTTTGTGGAAAGAACACACATGCAATGACTCTAATGCTGGTTTAGTATAAGTACTCACATGCAATGACCACTAGTTGATCCATAAGTGGTTTGTGGAAAAGAACACACATGCAGTGAACACTGGTTAATCCATGTGTGGTTTGTGAAAAGAACACACATGCAATGCCATTTGTTGATCCATATGTGGTTTGTGGAAAGAACACACATGCAATAACTCTAGTGGGTCCATATGTGGTTCATGTCAGGAACACACATGCAATGACCACTGGTTGATCCATATGTGGTATGTGGAAAGAACACACATGCAATGACTCTAGTGGGTCCATATGTGGTTCATGTCAGGAACACACGTGCAATGCCATTGGTAGATCCATGTGTGGTTTGTGGAAAGAACAAACATGCAATGACTCTAGTGGGTCCATATGTGGTTTGTGAAAAGAATACACATGCAATGGCCACTAGTTGATCCATATGTGGTTTGTGGAAAGAACACACATGCAATGACACTGGTTGATCCATGTGTGCTTTGTGGAAAGAACACACATGCAATGACTCTAGTGCTAGTTTTAGTATAAGAATACAGATGTAATGACTCTAGTGGGTCCATACGTGGTTTGTGAAGAGAACACACATGCAATGACTCTAGTGCTGGATTTAGTATAAGAACACACAAGCAATGACAAATGCAATGACATTGGTTGATCCATTTGTGCTTTGTGGAAAGAACACACATGCAATGACATTGGTTGATCCATGTGTGGTTTGTGGAAAGAACACACATGTAATGACCCTAATGGATCCATATGTGGTTTGTGGAAAAGAACACACATGCAATGACCACTGGTTGATCCATGTGTGGTTTGTGGAAACAACACACATGCAATGACACTAGTTGTTCCATGTGTGGTTTATGGAAAGAACACACATGCAATGAACACTGGTGGATCCATAAGTGGTTTGTGGAAAAAACACACATGCAGTGAACACTGGTGGATCCATATATGGTTTGTGAAAAGAACACACATGCAATGAATCTAGTGCTGGTTTTAGTATAAGAACACACAAGCAATGACTCTAGTGGGTCCATATGTGATTTGTGGAAAGAACATACATGCAATGACACTGGTTGATCCATGTGTGGTTTGTGGAAAGAACACACATGCAATGCCATTGGTTGATCCATGTGTGGTTTGTGGAAAGAACACACATGCAATGACTCTAATGGATCCATATGTGGTTTGTGGAAAAGAACACACATGCAATGACCACTGGTTGATCCATGTGTGGTTTATTGAAAGAACACACATGCAATAACACTGGTGGATCCATGTGTGGTTTGTGAAAAGAACAAACATGCAATGAGTCTAGTGCTGGTTTTAGTATAAGAACACACATGCAATGAATCTAGTGGGTCCACATGTGGTTTGTGAAAAGAACACACATGAAATGACTCTAGTGGATCCATATGTGGTTTGTGGAAAAGAACACACATGCAATTAACACTAGTTGATCCATATGTGGTTTGTGGAAAGAACACACATGCAATGACACTGGTTGATCCATATGTGGTTTGTGGAAAGAACACACATGTAATGAGACTGGTGTATCCATATGTGGTTTGTGAAAAGAACACACATGCAATGAGTCTAGTGCTGGTTTTAGTATAAGAACACACATGCAATGACTCCAGTGGATCCATATGTGGTTTGTGGAAAAGAACACACATGCAATGAACACTAGTGGATCCATATGTGGTTTGTGAAAAGAACACACATGCAATGAGTCTAATGTTGGTTTTAGTATAAGAACACACATGCAATGACTCTAGTGGGTCCACGTGTGGTTTGTGAAAAGAACACACATGCAATGACCATTGGTTGATCCATATGTGGTTTGTGGAAAAGAACACACATGCAATGAACACTGGTGGATCCATAAGTGGTATGTGGAAAGAACACACATGTAGTGAACACTGGTGGATCCATATGTGGTTTGTGAAAAGAACACACATGCAATGACTCTAGTGCTAGTTTTAGTATAAGAACACACAAGCAATGACTCTAGTGGGTCCATATGTGATTTGTGAAAAGAACACACATGCAATGCCACTGGTTGATGCACATGTGGTTTGTGGAAAGAACAAACATGCAATGCCATTGGTTAATCCATGTGTGGTTTGTGGAAAGAACACACATGCAATGACTCTAATGCTGGTTTTAGTATAAGAAGACATATGGATCCATATGTGGTTTGTGGAAAAGAACACACATGCAATGACCACTGGTTGATCCATATGTGGTTTGTGGAAAAGAACACACATGCAATGAATACTGGTGGATCCATATGTGGTTTGTGGACAGAACACACATAAAGTGAACACTAGTGGATCCATATGTGGTTTTTGAAAAGAACATACATGCAATGAGTCTAGTGCTGGTTTTAGTATAAGAAATACATGCAATGACTCTAGTGGATCCATATATGGTTTATGGAAAAGAACACACATGCAATGAACACTGGTGGATCCATATGTGGTTTGTGGAAAGAACACACATGCAATGACACTGGTTGATCCATGTGTGGTTTGTGGAAAGAACACAAATGCAATGACTCTAGTGCTGGTTTTAGTATAAGAACACACATGCAATGACTCTAGTGGGTCCATATGTGGTTTGTAGAAAGAACACACATGCATTGACTCTAGTGGATCCATATGTGGTTTGTGAAAAAGAACACACATGCAATGAACACTGGTGGATCCATAAGTGGTTTGTGGAAAGAACACTCATGTAGTGAACACTGGTGGATCCATATGTGATTTGTGAAAAGAACACACATGCAATGCCACTGTTTGATCCATATGTGGTTTGTGGAAAGAACACACATGCAATGACACTAGTTGATCCATGTGTGGTTTGTGGAAAGAACACAAATGCAATGACTCTAGTGGGTACATATGTGGTTCATGTCAGGAACACACATGTAATGCCATTGGTGGATCCATGTGTGGTTTGTGAAAATAACACATATGCAATGACTCTAGTGGGTCCATATGTGGTTCATGTTAGGAACACACATGTAATGCCATTGGTGGATCCATTTGTGGTTTGTAGAAATAACACACATGCAATGACTCTAGTGGGTCTATATGTGGTTTGTGAAAAGAACACACATGCAATGACACTGGTTGATCCATAAGTGGTTTGTGGAAAGAACACACATGCAATGCCATTGGTTGATCCATGTGTGGTTTGTGGAAAGAACACACATGCAATGACTCTAATGGATCCATATGTGGTTTGTGGAAAAGAACACACATGCAATGACCACTGGTTGATCCATGTGTAGTTTGTGGAAAGAACACACATGCAATGACACTAGTTGATCCATGTGTGGTTTGTGGAAAGAACACACATGCAATCACACTGGTTGATCCATGTGTGGTTTGTGGAAATAACACACATGCCGTGAACACTAGTGGATGCATATGTGGTTTGTGAAAAGAACACACATGCAATGACTCTATTGCTGGTTTTAGTATAAGAACACACAAGCAATGACTCTAGTGGGTCCATATGTGATCTGTGAAAAGAACACACATGCAATGACACTGGTTGATCTATGTGTGGTTTGTGGAAACAACACACATGCAATGCCATTGGTTGATCCATGTGTGGTTTGTGGAAAGAACACACATGCAATGACTCTAATGGATCCATATGTGGTTTGTGGAAAAGAACACACATGCAATGACCACTGGTTGATCCATGTGTGGTTTGTGGAAAGAACACACATGCAATGACACTGGTTGATCCATGTATGGTTTGTGGAAAGATCACACGTGGAATGAATCTAGTGCTAGTTTTAGTATAAGAATACACATGCAATGACTCTAGTGGGTCCATATGTGGTTTGTGAAAAGAACACACATGCAATGACCACTGGTTGATCCATATGTGGTTTGTGGAAAAGAACACACATGCAATGAACACTAGTGGATCCATAAGTGGTTTGTGGAAATAACACACATGCAGTGAGCACTGGTGGATCCATATGTGGTTTGTGAAAACAACACACATGCAATGACTCTAGTGCTGGTTTTAGTATAAGAACACACAAGCAATGACTCTAGTGGGTCCATATGTGATTTGTGAAAAGAACACACATGCAATGCCACTAGTTGATCCATATAGGATTTGTGGAAAGAACACACATGCAATGCCATTGGTTAATACATGTGTGGTTTGTGGAAAGAACACACATGCAATGACATTGGTGGACCCATACGTGGTTTGTGAAAAGAACACACATGCAATGACTCTAGTGCTGGTTTTAGTATAAGATCACACAAGCAATGACTCTAGTGGGTCCATATGTGATTTGTGGAAAGAACACACATTTAATGACACTGGTTGATCCATGTGTGGTTTGTGGAAAGAACACACATGCAATGCCATCGGTTGATCCATGTGTGGTTTGTGGAAAGAACACACATGCAATGACTCTAATGGATCCATATGTGGTTTGTGGAAAAGAACACACATGCAATGACCACTAGTTGATCCATGTGTGGTTTGTCGAAAGAACACACATGCAATGACACTGGTGGATCCATGTGTTGTTTGTGAAAAGAACACACATGCAATGAGTCTCGTGTTGGTTTTAGTATAAGAACACACATGCAATGACTCTAGTGGGTCCACATGTGGTTTGTGAAAAGAACACACATGCAATGACCACTCGTTGATCCATATGTGGTTTGTGGAAAAGAACACACATGCAATGAACACTGGAGGATCCATAAGTGGTATGTGGAAAGAACACACATGTAGTGAACACTGGTGGATCCATATGTGGTTTGCGAAAAAGAACACACATGTAATGACTATAGTGCTAGTTTTAGTATAAGAACACAGAAGCAATGACTCTAGTGGGTCCATATGTGATTTTTGAAAAGAACACACATGCAATGCCACTGGTTGATCCATATGTGGTTTGTGGAAAGAACAAACATGCAATGCCATTGGTTAATCCATGTGTGGTTTGTGGAAAGAACACACATGCAATGACTCTAATGCTGGTTTTAGTATAAGAACACATATGGATCCATATGTGGTTTGTGGAAAAGAACACACATGCAATGACCACTGGTTGATCCATGTGTGGTTTGTGGAAAGAACACACATGAAATGACTCTAATGCTGGTTTAGTATAAGAACACACATGCAATGACCACTAGTTGATCCATAAGTGGTTTGTGGAAAAGAACACACATGCAGTGAACACTGGTTAATCCATGTGTGGTTTGTGAAAAGAACACACATGCAATGCCATTAGTTGATCCATATGTGGTTTGTGGAAAGAACACACATGCAATGACACTGGTTGATCCAAATGTGGTTCATGACAGGAACACACATGCAATGACTCTAGTGGATACATATGTGGTTTGTGGAAAGAACACACATGCAATGAAATCTGGTGGATCTATCTTGGCATAATTTGATGTATGCCACGATGTATTTCATTGTAAAAGACACCTACTTTCCATTTTTATACTACTTAGCTTTTCCCTTGGTTTTTTGATACTACCCAGTTTTCCCCCTCTCTCTCTTTCGTAGAGGCCCAAACCTGTGCCTACTCTTCTGCTACGCCCTGATTGGTTGTCATAGTTGTCACGCGGATCGTGCACACCAACTGTTGATCCTGTGTGATCCAATGAGGCTCGTTGCACACGTCGTGCCCTTCACAGGACAGCGCGAGACAGCATGGAAGTCTCCCTCAACGAGACTTCTACAAGAAGGAACACGATGCCGTCCATGGAAAAAGTCGTCGAGTGGTCATGTCATGTTTAATCTAGTCTGCAAAGGCTACAAGTCTACTGCACGGCAACTGGTCATCCACGGCCCACGGGCTATACCATTTTTACTACGCAGCGCGCCTGCACTCTCACTTCCGACAGGCCCCCACCACACGAACCTTCCACGCGGCAGCCGCAGCCGGAAGAGCTGCCTACCGGGGCCCTCGAGGAGGCCTAAACGTCCCCGCATTAAAAACCCAGCCTATCGGGTCCTCCATTCGCACTCATCCACTACTCTCTCTTCCCTATCCAGCAAAACCCCACAATCTTGAACGTACTTGCACGAACCTTCTCCATGAAACCAGTGCGTGGGGGTGAGTGTCCGGGCATCGCCGCCGGGGTGGTGCTTCACGCGGCAGATCTGGAGGAGCATTACGCAGCACAAGGCGAGGAGGACGTGCAGTTCAACCCCTTGGGGGACCATGTACCCGCCGGTGCTGACGACTTCGGAGGCGCCGATGAGGGCCTGGAGGTTGACGAACACGCTCCGCTCGTGTACCCGGAGGTACATCTATTTCTACATGTTTCATATTTTTTGCTCGAGCTTAATCTATCCTGGCGTCATAAAAAATCTAGTCCTAATGATTAGATGCAACGTACGAACCGGTACATGGAGAGATCTAGTCTGTTCTGAATGAATCCACATTATTTATTTATTAATAAGTTACCAAGAACACAAACCACATTAATTTAGGAGCGAAATGGGAGACGGCCGTAATGAATCGCTGAACTCTGTATAGACATGTTATTGCATCGAAAGTAACTTGGAATGGTGGAAGGAATATATATTTATTATTTTGCTCATTTTGGTTTGTATTCCATACATTACAGGTGTATTCAAGTGAGATGGACTCTAACAAGGAGACCAGGGACAACAAGAGCCACCATGTCATGAAGAAGCTCAAGAGCGGGATAATCCCTTTCTGCACTCGACTTGGGGAGCTCAAGTGCCCTTTCTGTAAGAAAGGAGTCAACCTGAGGATTGCCAGCTTGATTCTGCATGCAGTTGGCATCGGTAAAAGCCCGGCTAGTAAACACAAGTCAGCGACCAAGGCTAAGCACGCTGCTTATGGCAAATTCCTGAGCGAGTATGTCAAGACCGGCCTAGTGTCCCCTTACTTAGGAATCAGCAACTTCTAGCCGACCAACCCCGTCACTGTGCTGGCCTGGTCACTAATAATATTTAGTTCTCTTACCGTATCTAGACCCTTAAACTATGGGGATTTATATTTTTGTACCCTTCAAAATATATTCAAGTTCATCTGTTTATGGAGTTAAAGTTCCGGTGGCATACTCGTTATTTTGCATGGATAGAGGGGTGCCCCCGACAGATATAAGGGTTATCCTGTTCGCTAGATCACAGAGGATCAACGGTTGGTAGGCACGATCCGTGTGACAACTGTCTCGACCAAACAGAGCGTAGCAGCGAAGATGAGCACATGTGCGAGAGATGGATACAAAGAGAGGGGAAAACCGAGTAGCAACCAAGGGCAAAACTGAGTAGAACTTAAAAACCAAGGGCAAACATGACAAAGGGATTCAAATAGAAAATAGAAAATGATTTTAAAATGGAACCAAACTGCTAGTGTTACGCTTAAGGGCAAAACTGAGTACAACTAAATCGCCAGGGTTAGACACGAGGGAAAAAAACGCGACTCACGGTACGCGTATGCGGTGCACGGGGCGGTAGCGGACACGTTTTGCCGTGCATGGTGCATTAGCATATGCACTGCACGGTAGTGCAATGAAATGTCGCTTCCCTTCTCCTTTAATAGAGACCTCCCCACTCCCACTCATCACGCACTCACTCACTCAACCGTCTCCACTGTCCCATCACCTTCTGCAAACGCCCAACAAAACTCCAACCACGCCGGTGATGGAGAAGAATGGCGCGGTGGCCATCGGCACCTCCAAGGCCACCGGCGAGGAGCCCCCTGTCCTTGTCCCTGCATCCGCCATAGCCGCCGGCGAGGAGGCCCCCGTCGGTCTCGGACAGATCCCGCTCGGCTGGGACCCCTACGAGGAGGTTGTCTACATAAGGCCGGAGAACCCCTACGACACCAGCATCGCCGACCCATGGTCTAAGGTAACCAGGGTTTTCTCCCCTTCCCTTGTTCTTCCCCCGTTCCCATCGTTGGATGCTAGATCATATGTTATTAGGGCTCGGCTGTTCGTATTTTTGACAGTAGCTAATCCTCTTGTGTTAGATCTCGATTTTCGATGAATCCCCCTGTTCATAGTTGGGATCAGTATTCGATTTGGTTTGAGATTTGGGGAATAATCGGGAGATCTCATTCAGTTAATTTATGCAAAAAATCAATCCCGATAATCAAAGTATCTCAATCATGTCCTTATTTCACTCTACTGTTTTTTCCAACAGGAGGATAGCAGCGACCTCCGTAGCGACGACGAGTCCAAGGACACCAAGACTCGTCATGTGATGAGGAGGCTAAAGTCTGGTCAGTACAACAACTTCTTCGCCGGCGATGTGTACAAGTGCCCCTTCTCCCCCACCAGGAGGCTCCGCGCCACGGACTTCAACTCCCTCGTGAAGCATGCCGAGGACGTGAGGACCTGTGGCGAGTCCGTGAACGTCCACGGCTTCATGGCCAAGCCCCAGGCGCCCGGTCTTCACCTCCGCAACCTCCAGAAGGTGGCTATCGAGGAGGGTCGCATGCCCCCGATCATACCCAAGGCGCCCTAGGTCAAGGGGCTAGGCAGCAAGAAGTGGAGGAGGCGCTAGAGGGAGGAGGCGGATGCCCTCCTGGCAGAGGCCACGAGGGGCCACTGATCAGCTGCTGCTACTGTAAAGCAGCTTCTTTTGTCTTGTTTGTGTTGAACATGTTAGCATCTACTGCTGCTGAGCAGTCTAATTGTCGAACCTTGTTAAGTACTATACTATATAACCTATATTAGCTGCTTTATCTACATCTGCTCTGTTTAGAAAGAGAGAGGGGAAAATGCGCTCTTAAAAAGGCCAAATAACAAAAAAAACTTCCACTTTAGGCGTCATGGCGCACGTAACGGCCAAGCCTTTGACCAGACGACACCCCCCTCCGAGAGCATGTGAGGGCTTCGGAATATCGGGAGGGAAAAAGTGAGGACAAATGAGACACAATGTTGCTATAGCTAAATCTGACAAAAAGCTGAATTTGGCTTTACCATGCAATTTGGCTAGAGCTCCACAATATAGCTATTCTAAATCCCTAAACTATGTGGTGCGTTGAAACCAAATGCTTTTCCAGCGACACGTGTGTTGCAAAGTTGCTTGCTCGTGCATGCTTACGCAAGTGGCCTATAGAGAAACTTATAGAAGCATGGGAAAATGAGCTTCATTTTTGCAAATTCTGGACAAGCTTTGCGCAATCGGCAGGCCTGATCGGCTGGACGGCTGCCCCGGGGTGCAGGGATGCTAGGTCCATGTCTATGCTTACACTTCTTAAACTTGTTAGGAATTAATAATAGATGTACACTTCCTTATGTCCTGTCACATTACGTCGTGTCAGCACCGCGCACCCGCTGCGGATCGGCAACGGGATGGTGGTCTACGTGACCGGTCTCTGCCACGCCAAAGCCATGTCGCACACCCGTCCCATCGCCTACCGGGATGGACGCCGAATTTAATCGCTAGGATTGGAAACCAACGGTGATCGCCCGGTCAAACTTGCTTCCGCATGGGTATGACCAGAATATTGGTAAACGGAATTTAAGCAACGCCTTCCATCTCCTCAGCACACCACTATGCAAAAATCCCTAAATCATTCCTTCCACCGCCGCCGCCACCACCACAAGAACCATCGACGTTGCCGCAGGCACCGCCTCTGCCTGGCCATACCACCGCAACAAATCACTCCACCGCCACGCCCAGTCCCAGCCACCGCTACCGACACTAGGCCACCGCCGCCGCATTAGCTGCTGTCATGGACGCAGAGTACGGCGTGTTCAGCGACAGGAGCGACTACACCGACGAGTACACCATCACTGCCCATGGCACCACCAAGCTGACGGTCGTCCACACAAATGCGTCAGTGGAGCTCGCCAAGGTCATCGCAATGTACGAGCAGTGGCTACAGGAGCCGATTGACAGGTATAAGATCGTCGGCTTTGACCTCGAGTATACCGGAGATAGGAAGAGGATGGTGCTTTTGCAGCTGTCCATGCGTAACCACTGCCTCCTATACCATGTATGTAGGGCCAAATCTGTATGCCCGGAGCTTCGCGAGTTCCTACATAGGAGGGAGATCTACTTCGCCAGCATCGACATCAAGAACGACACTCCGAAGCTAGAACGGGATCTCCTCGTTCATGTCGTCAATCATGTCGATCTCCAATGTTTGTGGAGGTACCCGGATGGCGGTACGGGGAAAGCTGGCATGGCTAGACTCGCTTCCGACATCATCGACCGTGAGTACGCCAGCATGAAAGTCGAGTTCCCGAAGCACCTGCACAAGCGATGGGAGTGGAGGCACCTGGATTATGATGCGATCAAGTACGCAGCCAGGGACACGCATGTCTTCTACAAGATGCTCAACAGGATCTGGCGGGTGGGTGAGTGTGTTGTTTACCACTACTAGTTTCGCATTTTGTTCCTAGTTTTATCTCGCCTGTATTTTATTTTGCATGTATTTTCTAAGCATTCTGTGTGTAAGAACCAAGCTCGTATGATCCTTGTGCTATTAGCTACTTAACCTGTATGAATTACATTCCCCCTTTTGTATGCTCAACATTCATTCTTACAAATTCTGTCTGTGCCATTTGTATGCGGCAGAATCCAGGACTGACATGCATAAGGTGTGATACAGTCATAAGTCATAACCAAACCCAGATTATAGCGAAGGATACAGTCATAACCAAACCTAGATTATAGATTGACAAAGGTAATACACAGCAGTTCGTAATTGCTCACATAGTGTACTTCTGAAATAACATGTTTTCATAAACACAACAATCATGCACTAATAGTCTACATCCCAGCCTGTTGGAGAAGGCAACCGATCCCAGGATGCCTTCGATCGCTTGTCCTGGCTTGTAGATTCATCTACACTCCGGCATCTGGGGCAAACAACCTGCCTTGGTTGTGGTTCATTGATGCGATGCCTTGAACGAGATTTTACAATCTGGCGGTACAACTCGTGGCTAACATACCCATCAATTGCAGCGTAATTCAGATTAGGTTCAGAAAGTGGCTTATCCTCCCAGTAATCGTGCCCTAAACGCCTCCATGAACATCTCAGCAATATGTCCTTCATGTCAGCGTACCACGGGTCGATGAGTTCGGAGGCAAGAGCGGCCATCTCGGTCGTGCCGCCCTTTGTCCCTAGGATTCAGTAAATTTCCTGGATGTCCACTCTGCACTCCTTTGGGATTCTAATGTTGACAGTCGGTCTTTCAAGCAGTTTAGTGTCATTCGTGATGTCAACACTAGTAAATGTTATGTGCTGGTTCATGAGAAAGTCATGAAACAGATCCCTAATGCTTTCACCCCACCTGCATGAAAATGAATTCAGACAAATAATATAGCAATAACTTTTGCAAACATACGGTTTAGGAACAAAAAGACAGCAAATTCTACCAGATCCCGTTAGCCTCCTTCTCGCAAAAAGGCTGGTATACGAGGACGTGCCCCTTCATGGAGAGTTGCACCACGGCGATCCTACGGTGATCGCGGCTGTACTCGAGGTCGAGACCTACGAACCTATTTTCTTCGAACTGCAGCCAACTCGTGTAATTATTCAGAGTGTTCCTTACTGTCCGAGGGTCGGTGGTGTAGACGACATCGATCTTCTTCCTGCCATGTACTTCGTTGTCGAAGTGCGCAGTTTCTTGCCTGCCGTTGTTTCGAACGTCCGGAGCATCCATGACTACAGGCAAGAGGGAAAGGATACGGAGGAAGAGGGTGATGCGATGGTGGAGGAAATGGATGAGGCCATGGAGGAGAAAGACGATGAGGCCATGGAGGAGGAAATGATATGGAGAAGTGAAAGATTGGAACCGCCCTTACCAATATCTGGAATGGTGCACGACCGTTCGTAGTAGGGTGAAGGTGGAGAAAAACGGCGGTTTTACACGTCGATGCTAGCGCTTCCTAAAATTTGTTCTGCACCACTTGCATGCGGTGGAATCGAGGTCTTCCATGCACGATCCAAGTCAAATGTAAAACACGCTTTGTGCCGTTCAAACCTTCACTCACCAGACAAGGGCCGCACATTTCTCTCTTACACTTTAATTTTTCACTTCCTCTAGACGGTTTCGGTGCCCGCCCTCAATAATTACGCCCCCCTTCTTGTCTTCCACGCGGACGAGAACCGGCGGCGGTTCCTTGTAGATTCACTCCCCACTCGAACAACTGCCCCCATCCCTGATTCCATCCCCTCTCGAATCCATCCACCTCCTTATCACAACACTTCCATTAATCTACCGGATTCTAGACTCCATTTGCCGCTATGGGTAGAGCTTGGGGTAGCAGCAGGCTGAAGCGAAAGGCATGCGACCACGACGCGGATGGCCAGGGAGACCGCTACCGTGAGGATTGGGGATGGCCGAACCTTAGCGCCGCGAACATGCACAGGATCGCCTCGGGGTTGGACATCATCTCAGCCGGCCGCCTCGCTCGCTGCATCCCTGGCCACCGCTTCACGATGCAGAACATGGACGAACAACCATTCGGCACGCCAGACCTTCTTTACCCCGATAACAGCAAATGGCCAAACGACCACAATGTCCACGTAAGTTCCAGTATCGAGCTTTTTCGTTTAGTCATATTGTTGATTCATATGTGCTGAACTCTCATCAGAATCCTATGTTCCTTTCGTCGAACGTGTTGTGTGCACACGCGATTTGAACAAATCGAACCATTTAAGACTATTCTATACAGCGGAAGCTACGCTGCACTGATATTCTGGTATTTTCAGAGTGACAGGTCTTACTTTAGGTGATAGACGAGTTGTCAATTTCGATTTTGCAATGGAATGCACTGCTAGGTGATATTCTGTTTCCTAAAATAAAACAAATGATTAGACGATTTAAGGCTGTTATGCCCCGAGCTGTTTATGATCATCGTCAGGAGTTTGTTCTGGGGGCTCTGCTACTACTCCATATATTGAGTATCTTCGTAGTGACACAGGCACAATTTAGCCGATATCTGAGGAGACACTCGTATTTAGGCGATATTTTGTGTACTTTAATCTGAAGGTCCAGTTGTCAAAATGTATTTGCAATGGAATCCATGCTAGGTGATTGTACCAACTGACAACAAACACTGCAGAATATTCATGCAAAACTGATGATGTTGGATAAGTGGTCCGAATCAGTAGTGGTGAATATCAAGGAAGAAGAAGAGACGGAAATGGAAGATGACCAGAACTGGGTGGGTGGCAACATCGAGTGGCTGGTCCTTTTATCATAGGATGGCAGTACTTGGACTCTAAAAAATGGCTACAGATCGGTGAGACTTGCATTGCCATCTTTGGAGGGTGTTGGCATTACTGCATTCAACAACGGGTGGACACCGCCCATTTCCGAATTCGCTTATAGGTTAAACATGGCAGAACTTGACCTCGTGAAGGTACAACTCCCACATAGACCGCGGGAGGGGGCGTGGAAGAACTGGGAGTACGACCTCTTAGCAGTGTTCGACAAGGCAATCACATTCATTAGATGCCCAAAAGACAATGAATGGACAGTCTTGCGCGACGACTTCCTGCGGCCGGAGAAGTATGTCGATGCCGTCTTCACCTACGGCTACTCTTCGTACAAACCGCAACGCATTTATGCGGTCACTGAACCTAGCGGCGACGTGCGTGTTTGGGAGCTGTCCATTTGGGGTGAGTCATGGTGTCATATAGCATGTAAAATCCCATTCAAAATTCTGCTTACTGACTGTAAGTAACACGCAGGTACCCACGCAGCCCCGCGCATCATTCCATCTCCGGTCATCGAAGATGCAGTAGCAGATGCTGAACTTGGGACACGGCGCTGGTTCCTGGCACCTCTCGGAGGCAACACAGAACAGGATGATGAACTCATGTGGATTCATATCAGGGGAGCACTAAACAGCGTTGGTGATACAATAGAACATATGGGGACACAACTTTCTTTATACCCATCATTGCGGTGTCACGTTTTCTCGAGGTCCGCATGCCCATCCAAAGACCCAGTAGAGCAAGTATGGAGCAGAGTCAACAATCTGAAGGGACAGTCTGTGTTTCTTGGGATCAACTACCCTTTCTTTGTCGGAGCCCCTGGAGCTGTTGAAACTGTAATTTCTCAGGCGACCCTGGCCCCTGATGCTGCTGTTGCTGCTAGTGGTGTTGGTGGTGGTGGAGCTGACGAAGAACTAGCTGCTGCTGCTCCTGGTGAAGCTGACGAAATACTTGGTGATGCTGCTGCTGCTGGTGAAGCTGACGAAATACTTGCTAATGTTGCTGCTGGTGAAGCTGATGAAATACCTGCTGAGGCTGCTGCTGGTGAAGCTGACGAAATACCTGTTGAGGCTGTTGCTGGAGTCCAGGAAGAACATGCTGGTGTTGTTGTTGAGGTGCCAACACTTCCAGTGTTGATAGCAGATTGTGTGTTTATTGCACACTCACACGCCTATCATGTTGACACTCCAGATCCGACCTGGAGCCGAATCCACGTCGGGGGGAGGGGGCCTACAATTGGCTCATTAGTAGGGTCGTACAATTTGAAGGAGAATTCTAGACGGCCAAACGCAACATCCGGGTTCGTTCCAATGATACCACCAGCTCCAGGGACCTAGTGCTCATACTAGCAGATCCGATGAACCATTTGTCTTTATCTTTATCATTAGTTACGCTTATGTGTGTAAAGACTAAGCTGTGCTTATTTGTATAAGACTAAGTTAGGCCTAACTGCGTAATATTCAGTGAAGCCCAACTTTTCTTTCCACGCCCATAACAACAGAATTGCAGCAAAGAACATACAAATGTAATGTGCATACCAGGCATTTTTGCTCAAGATAACAACCACTTCAAGCAAATGATACATGGTGTACGCATTTGAACGCATCACTAGAATGTGCCACCTATTGATGATTGATGACATGGATCTATCTTTTCTGCGCGTATTTGCATTGAATCGCTCATTGATTTGTTCACATATTTTTTGGCAATGGCTGATGAACTCCACTCTCTTGGTAACTTTCTTCGTCAGCGAGCACTTGTCGATGCAATGCAAAGTATAGAACATGGTCGTCATCGTCATTCCATTTAGGTTCTCTATGTTTCGTCATCACGGAGCTACTAATTTCAAATGAAAATCTAGTAAACAACATATGTGTACATTGTTAGAGTATGCTATGACCATGGTACATACATGTTTTTCCACAATCACAAGAAGAAAACTTGATGCATTTTCACCTTGTTGGCGTTGTGCCGAACTGGGTGGATGCGGCTTTGGGGTTCGGAGAGGAAGGCGCCGTGGCTGGTGCGTGTGCGACCACGGCGACGGCAAGCTCGGATTCTAGAGGAGGCCAACAGGACCAAGCATGGTCGGCATGGTGACAGATCTCACCCGGGAATGAATTCCCATCCCCGCGCCATGCCATGGGTGCGGTCATGGTGAGGGCGAGCTCTGATTCGGGATGGGGAGGAGAACGGGGCCGAGCAGGTTCGTCCAAGTCCTAGCTCCGTGCCAAGGCCGCGACCACCGATTGCCGCCCTGGAGGAAGAAGAGGACACGTAAAGGATGCATGCGCCAACACTGCAAGCCTACATGGCAGCCTACATGGTAGCCCCGACGGCAGCGACATAACGGCGAAAGCTGACAGGGGGGCCCAACTTGACAGCCGTTAGCCTCATTTTTTGTATTGAAACATAAAGTTGATTTCGTGCCGAAAAAGACCCTCTAAGTATTTGGCACGCCAACTTTGGGCAACGCAGCTGATTGTAAGCAACTTGGGTACCGTGTTGCCTGGCCACCCCAACTTTTGGGCCGCAAAATGATATTCTCGTCTGAGAGGCCCCACGCCAGAGTAGCGTATGCTAGAAGCTTCGACCTCAAAATTTGGTACGACGCCCAAACATCGCACCCATCTATTAAAATATCCCGTGCATCCATTCAAACATGCTTCACCTCTTTCTAGAATGCAAAATTCATCTTCTATCCCTGCTCCGAAAACAAGAATTCGAGGGAGCACTGCAATAACAGAAGGATATAGGTGGTAAATTTGCATTCTCCCAAGTGCATCACCCCATCCACGTTTCCCAGCCCTTCTTCAATATTTACCTGCCCGTGCACTCCGACCTACACCGACTTTTTGGACCCACTATGCAAGCGACCCACATGTCAGTGAGCCAGAATTACGGGAAGTAGAGATTCCCATCGCTTCTTGTTCAAAATTCGAACATTTTTCGCTAAACCGAGATAAAATCGTTAAAATCATCCAACCTGGTTTATACTATCATTCCACTATGTTAGAGTAAAAGCTAAAACAAAGCCCAAAAACACGTTTGTAGCTTTATAAGCCAAAAATCAAAAGCTAGAATTTGAGCCCAACCAAACAACACCTAAATCTCAAGAAACTCTTCTTGTTTCTCCCTTGTCCTAATACACGGGTACCTTCAATTTTATTTAACAAAAAATATGACCAAGCAGGATATCATCGACTTGTAGATCAATTTTTGAGATACTTCCATTAAATTGCGGTAACACCATTCTGTTCCATGAATATATATAACCATAAAGTTTGAAAATATTATTGAGAATTCATGAAATCCTAAACCATAAAATCTAAACCCCTAAACCCTGACCAAGCAGGTATCGTGCAACTATAGATCAAAAATTGAGATACTTTCTTTAAATCAGGTAACGCCATTCTATTAGACGAATATAAGCATAAATCTTGAGCATTACCAAAATTTTCTGAACCCAAAACCGGAAACAACCCATAAAACTAAACTGTAAAACCCAAAACCCTCAGCCCATAAACCCTAATCAAGCAGGTATCATGCACTTATATATCAAAATTTGAGATACTTTCATTAAATTGTGGTAACGCCATTCTATTCCACGAATAGAAGCATAAAGCTTGAACATTATTTAAAATTCCCGAAAACATAAAATCTAAACACTAAACCCAAAATCCTTACCAAACACGTATCATGCACTTATCGATCAAAAGTTGATATATATTCATTGAACTGGTAAGTCCATTCTATTCGATGAATATAAGCATAAATCTTGAGAATTATCGGAAATACCCTAAACCCTAAAAACCCTGAATAAAACCTAAACCTAAAACCCGAAACCCTCAACCCATAAACCCTAATAGATCAGGTATCATGCACTTATAGATCAAATATGGAGATACTTTCAATGAGTTAGGTAACACCATATATATTCTATTCGACGAATATAAGCATAAAGCTTGAGTATTATTGAAAATTTGATAAACCCCCTAAACCCTATTCAGTCTATAAAACCTAAACCGTAAAACCCTAAAACCCTAAGCCCTCGACCCATATAAACCCTAACCAAGCAGGTATCATGGACTTATAGATCAAAATTTGAGATTCGATCTTTCGTTAAATTGCGGTAATGCCATTCTATTCCACGAATATAATAGTAAAGTTTGAACATTATTGGAAATGCCTTAAACCCTAAAACCCTAAACCCTCAACACCGCATGTAGCATGGACTTATCAATCAAAAAATGATATATTTCATTAAACTGGTAACTCCATTCTATTCGATGAATATAAGCATAAATCTTGAGCATTATCGAAAATACCCTAAACAACCCCTAATAAAACCTAAACCTAAAACCCCAAACCCTCAACCCATAAATCCTAACCAATCAGGTATCATGCACTTATAGATCAAATTTTGAGATACTTTCATTGAGTTAGGTAATGATACGTTGCTAACGTATCCATAATTTTTGATGTTCCATGCTTGGTTTTATCTACTTTTTTATGTTTTTTCCAATTTTGGAGTACTTTTTATACACTTTCCTGGACTAACCTATTAACAAGATGCCACAGTGCCAATTGCCTGTTTTCTGCTGTTTTTGGTCCCAGGAAAATCAATATTCTCGGAATTGGACCGGACAAAAGCCAAAGTCGATATTTTAACGGAAGACTCACGGAGCTAGAAGACGAGACGGAGAGGGGCCACAGGGTGGCCACACCATATGGTGGCGTGGGCTAGCCCTGTCCACGCCACCAGGTGGTGTGGGCCCTTTGGCCACCCACTTACCTTGCCTCTTCGCCTATAAGATGCCTCCCGATGCAAAAACCCTAAATCGACCAGCCTCTAGCCACAAAAAGTTCCGAAGCGCCGCCGCCACCGATGGGGAGATTCGGGGGACAGAAAGTCTCTGTTCCGGTACCCTGCCGGGACGAGGAAGTGCCCAAGAGCCATCTCCATCGATCTCTACCACCATCGCCATCACCGTTGTTGATTCCCATGATGAGGAGGGAGTAGTTCTCTCTCGAGGCTAAGGGTTCTACCGGTAGCTCTGTGTTCATCTTTCTCTCTATGCATGATCATATTGTGATCATGAGCTTTGTAATCAAGTAGATCTACCTTGCTACTCAAGTGGTTTAATAGATCTCTGCTCTCCCCATGTGTGTGAAAGTGACAGCGTGCACACCATGGTGGCACTTAGGCTAGAGATTACAAATACTTGTTATGAGTTATATTTGGAGTTGGATGTTTCTATGAAATTGTGGTGTTTGTTGGAACCATCTAGTGCTCAAGGTGACAGTGTGGGGTTATCTGGATGGGAAAGGCTTACATCGAGGTGTGCTGTTATAGCCCTACCATGGATTAGAGTGTCCAACCGGAGAGTAGTTCAGAGTAGTATCATGAAGATAATATATTTATATGAGAGTGTTCACTAGTGAAAGTATGATCCCTAG
Source organism: Avena insularis (assembly GCA_023614405.1). NCBI lineage: Eukaryota > Viridiplantae > Streptophyta > Magnoliopsida > Poales > Poaceae > Avena > Avena insularis. The sequence goes on from CM042684.1 coordinate 363,724,512, forward strand.
GCCTTGTTTCTAAGTATTGAAACACCGTTTGCAACTAGATCTGTTACATGTTTGCTTGCTTCCATCTTTATTTCAGTTTGCCTTTAGTCTCTTCCACGCCATCAAGCTATTTTCGGGCACCGTTGTATTATATCCATACCACTTGTATTTTACTATCTCTTTGCCGAACTAGTGCACCTATACACTTGACAAGTGTATTGGGTGTGTTGGGGACACAAGAGACTTCTTGTATCTTGATTGCAGGGTTGCTTGAGAGGGGATACCTTTGACCACTTTCTCCCTGAGTTCGATAAACCTTGGGTGATCCACTTAAGGGAAAACTTGTTGTGGTTCTACAATCCTCTGCACTTGGAGGCCCAACAACTATCTACAAGAATAGAAGTGCGTAGACATCAAGCTATTTTTTGGCGCCGTTGCCGGGGAGGTAAGGTAAAAGGTACTCACTTCTTCTGGCTACTAAGCTATCTTTTAGTACTGTTGCTGGTGTGTGAGTGCTCGAAGTTATTTACTTTAGATTCTGCAATTATATCTTTTTGTTTCTTGTTTTTACTTTCACTAGTTAGGCTTAATGGAAAACAACAATAAAATTAGAGAGCTTTATAATGTTTATCTTGAGTTAGGACATGAAGTGTTTGAAGAGAAAATTTAAAAGCCTATGGAACTTTATTTGCATGCTAATAGCAATGTTGTTAGTATGAATTCTTTGGACACCATTATTGCTAATTCTATGGAAAAGTCTAAGCTTGGGGAAGCTAGTTTTTATGAAAATGATCTTTTTAGTCCCCCATCTTTAGAGGAGAAAATTTGCTTTGATGATACTATACCTCCAATATATGATGATTACAATGATGAATATGATATTTTCAGTCCACCTACTATTGAGGAGGAAATTAATTATGATTACAATATGCCTCCTATATTTGATGATTATGGTGATGAGAATAATAATGACAGCTATTTTGTTGAATTTTCCCCCACTACAATTAATAAGAATGACTATGTTTATGTGGAGAGTATTAATTCTTTTATGCATGTGGCTCATGATAAGAATGTTTTATGTGATAGTTATATTGTTAATTTTTTTCATGATGCTACTGAAAGTTATTATGAGAGAGGGAAACATGGTTTTATGTGTCTCAACAATATTAAGTTTGCCCTCTTTATTTTTTTCCATACAACCCCCATCACATAGGGGTCGGGTTCCACTATCAACCGATAACGGAACAAACATCACAGACCAATATCCACGACCTCAGGTTCACGCTCCTAGGAGCTAAATTCTGTCAACCAAACCAAAGATGTTTTCCTACGATTAGCTACCCCAAAATAGAAGATGTAGACAGAGAGAGAGACGCAAGATCACCGCCACAGATGAGGCTAGTGTTTTTAAGCTATCCCGACTAAGCACCACAGACATCAGGACCAAAGCAAAGGCAAACACATGCCAAAAGAGAACTCCAATATGACACCACAAGCGCTTTCTGTAAATGGCAATTGACTCCCCCTTTTTCCTCAATCTTCTTCCTGCTCATGAGCTGGAGACCTGGGGCGTTTGTGGATAACTGATGGCAGCCCCAGCAGAGGCACCCTCGCCCTATCCATGTCTTCAGCGTCACCCAGCGCATTCCTCTACAAAATCTCAGCTCCTTGACGCAGCATCTCCCCTTCCTCACCATCATGAAGACCCCCAATGTTTCAAAAAGACACAAGCATACATCACTAGATCCACAGGGGACTTGATTAGTTTGTGTTCAAAACAAGCTCTGTTTGTAAGCTTCCATATAGCCCAATAGATAACAGCTAGCTGTTATCTGAATATTATGACTCACAGCCAAAAACCTGACTATCCACCGAAAATATTGAGAAAAGGATCCAGGTCTGGTATCAACACCCACAGATTTTGCTACCACACTCCAAACATATTTGGCCGCAGGACAGGAGAAGAAAAGATGCCCTATAGACTCCTCCTGGTCACAAAATCTTCATATTGTGTCACCCTCCCGCTTCCTTTTTTTCATACTATCTTTGGAAGGAATTACATTATGCCAGATAAGCCACAGCCAAATTTTAATCTTCAAAGGAATTTTTGCCTTCCACGGGTGTTTAAAACTCCTGTCCACACCACCATTTGCTAGATGATTATACATCGATTTAACAGTAAACACCCCTGACTTTGTCCACAACCATCTTGGTTTATCATCATCACCCGTCAACGAAAAGCCAATCAACATCCCCTGCATACTTCAAGACTGCTTATCCTCAGACAACCATCTGCTAAAAGAATAGTGCCAGTTTCTTCCAGCCATCTCAGCAACAGTCACACTTTGCTGTCTACATATCTCAAATAGCTCAGGAAATTTCTTTTTCAGAGGTATATCTAGGCACCATGCATCCCCCCAGAAATCTGTTTGCACCCCATTCCCCACCACCATTCTTCTCCCAGACATGTAAATTTCTTTGACTTTCAACAGATCAGCCCAGCAAGCAGAGTCCCTTTGTTTATGCTTGATGGAGAAGATTCCTCCACTACCAAGGTATTTCTTCCTCACAAACATTTGCCATGGACCATGTTCAGATTCTAACCTCCACCACCACTTGCACAACAGACCGATATTAAAAATTCTAATGTTCTTTATCCCCAGGTCCCCTTTTTTCTTAGGTCTGCACACATATTTCCACTTAACAAGATGGTATTTCTTTTTTCCTGCTTTACCATACCAGAAGAAAGATCTGGTATGCTTTTCCACTTCCTCCACATTTGTCTTATGCAAAAGGATCATAGACATGGGATACACAGCCATACTGGAAATGCAGGAAGTAATTTTGATATATCTGCCACCCACAGAGAGTGCACCTCCCATCCATCCATCCATCTTTTTACCCAGTTTCTCTCCTATGAATCTCATATCAGATACAGAGCATTTCCTACTACCCACAGGAAGACCTAGATATTTGATAGGCCATTCCCATGTCTGACAGTTAAACAAAGTAGCATACATCTCTTGCTTTGTATCATCTTCTAGGACCATCGTCAACTCACTTTTCTCAAAATTGATCTTGAGCCCAGACATTGCTTCAAACAGGTATAACAACAGTTTCAAATTCCTGGCACCCTCCATATCATCCTTAATGAATAAAATGGTATCATCAGCATACTGCAGAATGGCTATACCTTTTACAAATAGATTATCAGCAAGCCAAGTGAACAAATCTCCTGCTTGTGCATTCAGTACCATCTTGGCCAGACAATCCCCTGCCATATTAAACAGGAAAGGAGAAAAAGGATCACCCTGTCTCACACCTTTATAGCTCCCAAAATAAGGTCCAACTTCATCATTGATTTTCACACTGAGAGTCCCTTGAGTAACAGCACTTTTCAACCAAATCAGCCAATCATCATCAAACCCTTTCTGCTTACAACAATGAAACAAGAAATCCCAGTTAACTTTATCATATGCTTTTTCAAAATCCAACTTTAGAACCACCCCTTGTTGCTTCTGAAATTAGCCTCTTTCAAAATTTCATGTATCAAGGTAACCCCATCAGCTATATATCTTCCTTTAATGAAAGCTGTCTGACAAGTTTCAATCAGTTTCTGCATCACAGGTTCAACTCTGACTGTCAAAGCCTTTGTAATTTTTTTGAAAATAACCTATAGCAAACAAATAGGTCTGAACTTCTGTATAATGTCAGCCTCCTCGCTCTTAGGCAGGAAAGTGATGATCCCATAATTGATTTTTGCCAGATCAAGTTTATGAGAATGAAAATCATCAAAAACCTCCATAATGTCCTGTTTGATAATTTGCCAGCAGAATTGATAGAATTCTATAGGCAAACCATCAGGGCCAGTAGCCTTATTTTTTTCCATCTGTTCAATTACATCTTTAATCTCCTCCTCTGAGAAAGGTCTCCCCATATTCTCTCTATCTGCTTCATTAAGCTTTTCCTCAGCAGTATAGTTGTTGTCTACCAGCCTAATAGCAAAACCATCAGCAGGGCCAAACAACTTCTTATAATAATCAGTGGCATGTTTCAAGAGAGCATAGGTCCCCTGAATCTGCCTTTCCCCATCCTGCATAGAAAAGATCATTTTTTCCTCCTGACTCCATTTGCCACTTTGTGAAAATATTCAGTATTACTATCCCCCTTCAGGAGCCAATTATCTCTTGATCTCTGTTGCCAATACTGCTCTTCCTTCTCATATACTTCTAAAAGTTCCTTCTGAATTTGAGCTTTCCTTATCTATTGCTCTTTATTAAGTAGAATGTGTTCCTCAATCTCTTCTAACTCCTTCAACTCTTCATCTAGCTGTTTCCTATGTTTTTTCTCCTGACCTCTGATATGCACACCCCACCCTTTCAGATCATTCCTGACATTCTTCATTTTTTCTGCAGCCTATCCAAACTATTTTTGCTTCTGACAGGTTTACTCCACACCTTTTTTACCCTATCCATAAACTCAGCATTTCCCAACCAACTTTTCTCGAATCTAAACTCTTTCTTTCCACCTGCTTGTCCTTCCATCGTATCCAGAAGCAAAGGACTATGGTCAGAGATCTCTCTAGAAAACTTATGAACTGTTGACAAAGGAAACAAGCTTTCCCACTTTTGACAAACAAGAATTCTATCCAGCTTTTCCAAAGTAGGAACAGCTTGATTGTTGGTCCAGGTGAATTGTCCACCTGACATCTTCAATTCCCTCATACCATAAGTATTTATTATAGAATTGAACATGTGACTCCATGTACTTAGGACATGGACCTTGTTTTTATCAGAGATAAATCTCATGATGTTAAAGTCCCCTCCAACTAGCAAAGGAATACTCTGATCCCTGCAAATATCAACCAATTCAATAAAAAATTCCTCCTTATGTTCATTTTGTGCAGCCCCATACACCACCACCAGGTGCCAATGAGTCTGCTTATCCAGGTCATATACTTTCAACTGAACATGGAACTTCCCCACTGAAGACTCACACTTGTCAAACCTGGAGGAATGTAGCCCCCCAGGATACCTCTTTATGTTAAATTTTTTGAAGTTGCACTTGTTTCGCTTTCCTATGCTTGTTGCTTTGTGCTTTCATGACTTGTTTCTTTACAAGATTATTTTTCATAGGAAGTGGGTGAGACTTAAATTTGTTCCATATTTGCTTCTTGATGCTCTCTTTTACTTCAACTCATATTTCTTATGTGAGCATCTTCTCAAACTATCATGCCTAAACTTAAAGGTGTTAAAGAAAAGTACTTCTTGGGAGATAACCCAATAGTTTTCTTGAGTCTTGGAAGTTATTACTTCTGTAATAACCTCTCCTTATCCCTTTTTTTATTATTTTATTTTTGTGCCAAGAATAACCTCTAATGAGAGGGGAGTAAGATTTGGGAAAGTTGTTGTCCCGAGACAGATTTTTGTGCTTCGCTGTAAAAATTCGTGTAAAATCTCTGTACATCGTTTTGAGGTGTGCATTTTTGTACGTCTGCCCCAGGTTGTTATCTAACTTTTGTTAGTTCAACACTTTTCGATTTGAGCAACAGAAGGTCTTCGAAAAAATTGGTTTTTACCTGCTGGTCTGTTTTGACAGATTTCTGCCATTATTTGCATTTGCTTCTTGTTGGTTCCTTTTTGGGTTCTCTTTGGGGAATTGAGCTTTTTGAGGGAAGTGCTTCAGTATCTTGTGTTCTAATGGAAGTTTTATTGGTGTTGAAACTGAAACTAAAGACTTATTATCTTGAGTGCACTAATGTTGCTAATAAAGATTGTGTGAAGTTTTGTATGGAGGGAAAAATTTCAGGTGTATGGAGAGCATGATGTAATGAGATGAATAAAGCCAATCTTGGGGATGCCACCCCATGTCAGCCCAAGAATTATCCAAGAAGTACAAGCGTCAAAGCTTGTGGATGCCCAAGGCATCCCCTTCTTCATCAATAAAAATCTCAGGTTTCTTCCAAACACTTCATTTTTATTTGTTTCATGCACTGTTGTGTTGTTCTTGGAGAGTCTTTGTTTCGGTTTTATTTTGCTTGGTTTCCTTAGTTTGCTTAAATAAGTTGGTTGGATCCCAACACACTTCTTTTGGAGAGAGACACACTCCGTTTTCATTGCCTAGAACACTCTAGTTTTCACTCTTATTGTTTCGCGAGTGTTCTCTTTTGCTAGCACTGTGTTTTGCCTTAGTTTTCTTGTGCTTTCTGCTTAGAACTTTTTAGTTCTTCTTTGTGGATTTGTGAGACAAGCTCACTGATATTTATTTATTATTATCTTTGTGAGTTGTTTCAAATATTTTGGTTTGGATTGGAAAAGAGTAGGAAAGTTCATGCTTAAGTGGTAAAGAGAGCTTGTTTTTGACTGTGGCCTATGCTTTGTCATGCCATGCTTGATATTGTTTTGGTTTTATGCTTAGTATTCTTTGTTGTAGCATGACTTGTTATAAACAATTGAGATTGTTTAATGCGCCTTGGAAGAATCATGCGTTGTTTTAGTATATTAAAGCATAGTATTGTGGTATTCTCCTTTGATGTTTTATTTGGGTTGACTTGGCACATGCTCACACCATGTTATGACTATCCCAAGTCACCATAAGCCTTTATGGTCCTTTATTTTTCAACTTGTAGTATCACTTGATGCTTTGATTAATGATGTTTTGTCGCTCTGCATGATTATGGCCATTATTGCTCTCTTAGTTGGTCGCTCCCAGTCTTTTGCTAGCCTCCATAACCAAGTGTGAGTCCCACTCATGCATCCAACTCCTAAAACCAAGTTATTCCAAAGAGTCAACCATACCTACCTATTAGCATATGCTATTCCAAGTATATTCATGTTTTTATCTACCTTCTGAATTAAACTTGTTATGAGAAAACTAGTGATTAAAGCTCTCACGAACTTGATGGCACAGTTTACTTTCTTGCATTTAATAAACTTGAACCATTCCGTCCATCTTTGTTGCGTATATGCTTGCACTTGATAAGTTGAAGTTAGCAGAACCATGTATCATGGGGAACGCTTTCAACATTGCACTTGTACTTTGTACCCCATTGATATCATGTTCTTTTGCTTATGGATCCCGACGGTGTGAAATAAAAGGGGAACTTGTAAGATCATGGAGTTTGTATTTGTGTTAGAGAAACGCCTGGGCCGCTAGCCTAAGCCATGCCTAATCATGGTGTAAACTTGCAGCATAACCATAATGAGCACTCTATGAAGCATCCTGAATAAAAACCTATGCAAATAGCAAATAAAAAGATCGCTGAGATGCTCATTGTCTGCTTGCCTTGTCATTTTGATTATGGGATAGCTCCTGTATCATGTGCAAGGGGTACCCCGTTGGCGGTTCTCTATGATACATATGTACTTTCAATGACAAGAGCTTACTTGTGACTAAAGTTGAGTAGCATGAGGTTCGGTCTTCGTAAGTAAGGGGCATGAGATTTCGTCTTATAACTTGTCAAGCATATCCTCTTAGTTGTGTCACTTTAACTTTAATCACCTTCAATATGCTTATGATAGGGGCAATGAGATCTTAAAGCTAATAAGTACCATGATTTTTGGAAGCTCTTTATGAAACTTGAATCCCTACTTCCTTCTATGAAGGCCTTTCTTTTACTTTTATGTCGAGTCTCCACCTTCTATCTTTATGCACCTACTTTGAGAGCATAGTGGCCATTCTTAGTTCTATGTGCATTGTCCCAAGACTTGTTGATTGATGCATACCTTTGATATTGCTTGTTTTAAACTATTTGTATCTAGACACACTTATGAACTTTGAAGGTGTCCTATGCATTTATGTTTACTACTCTATGAGGGACAAGTTGAATGCCACTATGCTATGTTTTCTTTATGTGAAACAAACAAATGTCTTGCAAAGCATTGTTATTCATGAATCTTTTGTTTGTGCCTTTTCATGTTGCAACATAGTTGCTTTGTCTTATTGTTAGAACTTTATCTTTCATGTTATGATTGAAGTACTATGATCCCAAGTATCAATGTTTTACAAATACTTTGATCAAGTTTATGATGGTGCATGTCACCTCAAAAATTATTGTTTATTTTTATCACTTACCTACTCGAGGACGAGCAGGAGTTAAGCTTGGGGATGTTGATACGTTGTTAACGTATCCATAATTTTTGATGTTCCATGCTTGGTTTTATCTACTTTCTTATGTTTTGTTCCAACTTTGGAGTACTTTTTATACACTTTCCTGGACTAACCTATTAACAAGATGCCACAGTGCTAGTTGCCTATTTTTTGCTATTTTTGGTTCCAGGGAAGTCAGAAAATCAATATTCTCGGAATTGGACCGGACAAAAGTCAAAGTCGATATTTTACCGGAAGACTCACGGAGCCAGAAGACGAGACGGAGAGGGGCCACAGGGTGGCCACACCATATGGTGGCGCGAGCTAGCCCTGGCCGCGCCACCAGGTGGTGTGGGCCCCCTGGCCGCCCACCGACCTTGCTTCTTCGCCTGTAAGATGCCTCCCGATGCAAAAACCCTAAATCGACCAGCCTCCAGCCACGAAAAGTTCTGCAGCACCACCGCCACCGAAGGGGAGATTTGGGGGACAGAAAGTCTCTATTCCGGCACCCTGCCTGGACGGGGAAGTGTCCCCGGAGCCATCTCCATCGATCTCCACCACCATCGCCATCACCGCTGCTGATTCCCATGATGAGGAGGGAGTAGTTCTCTCTCAAGGCTAAGGTTTCTACCGCTAGCTATGTGTTCATCTCTCTCTCTATGCATGATCATATTGTGATCATGAGCTTTGTAATCAAGTAGATCTAGCTTGCTACTCAAATGCTTTAATAGATCTCTGCTCTCCCCATGTGTGTGAAAGTGACAGCGTGCACACCATGGTGGCACTTAGGCTAGAGATTACAAATACTTGTTATGAGTTATATTTGGAGTTGGATGTTTCTATGAAATTGTGGTGTTTGTTGGAACCATCTAGTGCTCAAGGTGATGGTGTGGGGTTATCTGGATGGGAAAGGCTGTTATAGCCCTACCATGGATTAGAGTGTCCAACCGGAGAGTAGTTCAGAGTAGTATCATGAACATAATATATTTATATGAAAGGGTTCACTAGTGAAAGTGTGATCCCTAGACCTTGTTTCTAAGCATTGAAACACCGTTTGCAACTAGATCTGTTACATGTTTGCTTGCTTCCATCTTTATTTTAGTTTGCCTTTAGTCTCTTCCACGCCATCAAGCTATTTTCTTGCACCGTTGTCTTACATCCATACCACTTGTATTTTACTATCTCTTCGCCGAACTAGTGCACCTATACACTTGACAAGTGTATTGGGTGTGTTGGGGACACAAGAGACTTCTTGTATCTTGATTGCACGGTTGCTTGAGAGGGGATACCTTTGACCACTTCCTCCCTGAGTTCGATAAACCTTGGGTGATCCACTTAAGGGAAAACTTGCTGCTGTTCTACAAACCTCTGCACTTGGAGGCCCAACAACTCTCTACAAGAATAGAAGTGCGTAGACATCACGTAACACCATATTCTATTCAACGAATATAAGCATAAAGCTAGAGTATTATTGAAAATTCGATGAACCCCCTAAACCCTATTCAGTCCATAAAACCCTAAACCCTCGACCCATATAAACCCTAACCAAGCATGTATCATGGACTTATAGATCAAAATCTGAGATTCGATCTTTCATTAAATTGTGGTAATGCCATTCTATTACACGAATATAACAATAAAGTTTGAACATTTGAACATTATCGAAAATGCCCTAAACCCTAAACCCTCAACCCCGCCTAAACGACATTGAAAAATGAGCTATCACATGCACTTGTAGATTGAAATTTCAGATAAACATTCCTCAAATTGTGCTAACGCTATGCAATTCCATGAATGTAAGAATATATAAAGCAGCTTGAACATTATTGAAAATTCCAAAAAAACTTAAACCCTAAACACCTAAACCCCAAAAACCATAAAAACCCTAAACCCTCAACCCCTTACCAACACTTATAGATCAAAATCCGAGATAATTTCATTAAAGTGCAATAACACGAGTCTGTTCCACGAATATATATAAGCATATATATATATAAGCTTTAACATTATTATTGAAAATTCATCAACCCTAAAACCTAGAAAACCCTAAACCCTAAAACCCTAAATACCAACCTTAAACTCCTAAGCCCTAAACCCTAAAATCCTAAATCATATACCATAAACCCTAAACCCCTAAACCCTCAACCCAAAAAACATGAACCCTAAACCCTAGGCTATATATATCTTGTGTGGAAACTAGGGCAATGGGATTTTGAGCCAAACTTATTTGTACTTTCTTCATGACAAAAGCCATTGTCGTCACTTGAAAAATTGAAAATAACTTCAAATTCAAAAGCTTCCTTTGTAAATAATATTTTAAATGCCAATAATACAGACCAATATACCAAATACAAACATGTTGTTATAAACTATAGCAAAGGTGTGGCCATGACCTTGGTCACCTGGTTTGAAAGCCATGCAAATTCATACATGGTACGCCATATATCATATGACAAAATTATAGCCATTATTTTTGATTGGAGCTTTTAAAATAACTCCAAATATGGAAGCTCTTTTTCTAAACAATGTTAAAATACCAATATGCACCAATCTACCAAACATGGTTACATTATCATAAAGTATGGAACACATATGGCCTTGACATTGATCATCTAGTTTTTGAAAGCCATGAATGTTCAAACATAGTACGCCATATTGTGAAACGAGTTTTTCAAGAGTTATCAAATTTTATATATTTTCAAGGAAACTAGCCAATGCACACAGTGAGGCACCAATGGATAAATGAATGGTTGTATTTCCTTTTATATTTTGTTTCTTTATTTTTTTTAAAAAAATGGTCCAAATTTGGTGTCATTACTATTCATATCAAAAAATTGAAATCTTGCAAAACTCTCGGTGGTTCTCCAATATTTGACTAATTCGGTACCTTTAAACTATTTTTTAAAATTCAAGAGCAAGCTATATCACACACTTTGTAGTTCATAAATATACTTACTTTGAATCGTTAAAAAGTTATTTAATTTTAGCATCTTTAGCTAGGAAGTGTGGAAACTCATGAAAGTAGGGCATTATCCATCAAATCTGGAATCTCCTTTGTAAATAATTGCTTGAAATGCCAAGATGGACCGATCTACCAAATATGGCCAGGTTTGTAAGCTTGGTTGGCGAAGATGCTTCAATGTACGGAGTAGTACTAGTACAAAAGATGAAAAAGGTACAGAAACTATGGTTGTGACCTTGCTCCTCTTGTTTGAAGGCCTTGAATTAATGTTCATTAATTTCGGCATATGTCTATAAACTCATTAAATGCTGGAAAGCATACTGGCATGTGGGTCTATCTGACGGGGACAACATCCCAAGTGGGAGTAGCGTACCTTAGAAGCTTCAACTTCAATATTTTGGTAGAGCGCCGAAATATCCCGCCCACCCATTCAAATATCCCGCCCACCCATTCAAACATCCCGCCCATCCATTCAAACATCATGTCCCCCCCCCCCAAAATCCAGCCCCAATTTTTTTATTGCACAAATCTAGCCTTGAAGCTTGATAGGGCGTTATACATTGTGTGAAAAAGGGGGCGGTGGCATTTTGAGCCATCATCTTTGTAGTTGCTTCACAACAAAACACATTGTTGTTACTTGGAAATTCGAAAACAAACTTCAAATTTGGAAGCAGACATATTGGTTGATTTGCAAAGATGCACCGATCTACCAAATACAGACACGTCATCATACACTATTTCCATGACCTTTTTTTTGGATGATGGTCATCTTCTCGAAAGCCTTAAATTGTTTGAAAATTTCAGCAAATTCCTAGAAACTCATTTAAATGCTGGGAAGCAACTCTCGCTTGCATGTGGGCCTAGACGGTGACAGCGCGTCTGAGAGGCCCCACGCCGGAGTAGCGTATGCTAGAAGCTTCGACCTCAAAATTTGGTACGGCGCCCAAACATCACACTCATCCATTAAAATATCCCGCACATCCATTCAAACATGCTTCACCTCTTTCTAGAATGCAAAATTCCTCTTCTATCCATGCTCCGGAAACAAGAATCCGAGGGAGCACTACAATAACAGAGGGATATAGGTGGTAAAATTGCGTTCTCCCACTTGCATCACCCCATCCACGCATACCCATCCCTTCTTGAATATTTACCTACCCGCCCACTCCGACCTACACCGACTTTTTGGACCCACTATGCAAGTGATCCACATGTAAGTGAGCCAGAATTTTGGGAAGTAGAGATTCCCATCGCTTGTTGTTCAAAATTCGAACATTTTTCGCTAAACCGAGATAAAATCGTTAAAATCATCCAACCTGGCTTGTACTATGATTCCAATATGTCAGAGTAAAAGATAAAAAACAAAGCGAAAAACACGTTCATAGCTTTATAAGCCAAAAATAAAAAGGCAGAATTCGAGCCCAACCAAACAGCACCTAAATCTCAAGGAATCTTCCTGTTTCTCCCTTGTTTCAGTACCCGGGTACCTTCAATTTTATTTAACAAAAAATATGACCAAGCAGGATATCATCGACTTGTAGATCAATTTTTTAGATACTTTCATTAAATTGCGGTAACACCATTCTGTTCCACGAATATATATAACCATAAAGTTTGAAAATATTATTGAGAATTCACGGAATCCTAAACCATAAAATCTAAACCCCTAAACCCTGACCAAGCAGGTATCGTGCAACTATAGATCAAAACTTGAGACACTTTCGTTAAATTAGGTAACGCCATTCTATTAGACGAATATAAGCATAAATCCTGAGCATTACCAAAAATTCTCTAAACCCTAAACCGGAAGAAACCCATAAAACTAAACTGTAAAACCCTAAACCCTCGACCCATAAACCCCAATCAAGCAGGTATCGTGCACTTATATATCAAAATTTGAGATACTTTCATTAAATTGTGGTAATGCCATTCTATTCCACGAATATAAGCATAAAGCTTGAACATTATTTAAAAATCTTGAAACCTTGAAATCTAAACACTAAACCCTAAATCCTTACCAAACACGTAGCATGCACTTTTCGATCAAAATTGATATATTTTCATTAAACTGGTAACTCCATTCTATTCGATGAATATAAGCATAAATCTTGAGCATTATCGAAAATACCCTAAACCCCAAATAACCCCAAATAAAACCTAAACCTAAAACCCCAAACCCTCAACCCATAAACCCTAACAGATCAGGTATCCTGCACTTATAGATCAAATTTGGAGATACTTTCAATGAGTTAGGTAACACCATATATATTCTATTCGACGAATATAAGAATAAAGCTTGAGTATTATTGAAAATTCGATAAAATCCCTAAACCCTATTCAGTCAATAAAACCTAAACCGTAAAACCCTAAAACCCTAAACCCTCAACCCATATAAAAACCCTAACTAAGCAGGTATCGTGGACATATAGATCAAAATCTGAGATTCAATATTTCATTCAATTGCGGTAACGCCATTCTATTCCACGAATATAACAATATAGTTTGAACATTATTGAAAATTCCCTAAAACCGAAACCTATAAAACCCAAATCATAAACCCCTAAACCCTATAACCCTAAACCCTAAACCCTCACCAAGCACGTAGCATGCACTTAAAGATCAAAATTTAAGATAATTCCGTTAAATTGGGTAACGCCATTCTATTTCATGAATATAAGCATAAATCCTGAGTAATATCAAAATTTCCCTAAACCCTAAACAATCCCTAAAACTTAAACCCTAAACCCTAAAGCCCTAAACCCTCAGCCATAAACCCTAACCAAGCATGTGTCATGCACACATTGATCAAAATTTGAGATACTTTCATTAAATCAGCTAACACCCATTCTGTTCTACGAGTATAAGCATAAATCTTGGGCATATTAAAATTCGCTAAACCCTAAATCCTAAACAACCCATAAACTATACCGTAAAAACCCATACCCTAAACCCTCGACCCATAAACCCTAACGAAAGCAGGTATTATGCACTTATACATCAAAATTTGAGATACTTTCAATAAATTGATGTAATGCCATTCTATTCAACGAATATAAGCATAAAGCAACTTGAACATTATCAAAAATTCCTAAAACCCAAAACCCAACACCCTAAACTCCTAAAACCCTAAACCCTTACCAAGCACGTAGCATGCACTTATAGATCAAAATTTGATATACTTTTGTTTAATTTGCTAACGCCATTTTATTCTACGAATATAAGTAGAAATCTTGAGCATTATCGAAAATTCCCTGAACCCTAAACCCTAAACAACCCCTAAAACCTAAACCCTAAAACCCCAAACCCTCAACCCATAAACACTAACCAAGCAGGTATCACGCACTTTAAAGATCAAATTTTGAGATACTTTCATTAAATTAGGTAATGTCATTCTATTCGACGAATATAATAATAAAGCTTGAGAATTATTCTAAATTTGCAAAACTCTAAACTCTATACAATGATAAAACCTAAACTGTAAAACCATAACCAAGCAGGTATCATGCACTTATAGATCAACATTTGTGATACTTTCATTAAAGCAGGTAACGCCATTCTATTCGACGAATATAAGTATAAATCTTTGAGCATTATTGAAAAATCGCTAATCCCTAAACCCTAACAACCCATAAAACCTAAACAATGAAACCCTAGATCATCGACCCATAAACCCTAAACCAGCAGGTACCATGCACTTATAGATCAAAATTTGAGATACTTTCGTTAAATTTTGTTAACGCCATTCTAATACATGAATAAAAGCATAAAGCTTGAACATTATTGAAAATCAAAAACCCTTAACCGTAAACCCTAATAACCTCCTAACCCTAGAACTCTAACTTCCTAACCCTAGAACCCTAAACCCTTACCAAGGAGGTATAATGCACTTATAGATCAAATTTTGAAATACTTTTAATAAATTGCGATAACGCAATTCTATTCCATGAATATAACCATATATATAAAGCTTGAACATTATTATTGAAAATTCCCTAAACCTTCAAACCTAAACAATCATAAACCCTAAACCACTAAACCCTAAAAGCCTTAACCCTAAATTCCTAAACCATGAACCCTTAAACCCTCAACACAAAATAAAACCCTGAACCCGAAACTTAATTAACCGTAGGCTATATATACTTTGAGTGAAAACCAGGGCAGTGGGATTTAAAGCCATGTTTTGTAGTAGCTTCCTGACTAAAGCCATTGTTGTGCATTAGAAAATTGAAATAACTTCCAATTCGGAAGCTTCCTTTGTAACTAATATTTTAAATGCCAATACACACCATAAAAAATATGGATAGGTTATTATAAACTATAGAAAAGATATGGCCATGACCTTGGTCATCTGGTTTGAAAGCCATGCATATTCTTACATGGTAGTCCATATATATTGTGATACAATTTATTCTCAGAAATTATCAAATTTCAAGATTATATTTTTCCATGGAAACTAGCTAGGGCACATAGTGAGACACGAAGAGATAAAATAATGGATACATTCTTTTATATTTTGTTTCTTTGTATTTTTTAAAATGGCCGAAATTAGGTGTCATTACCATTCATATCAAAAAGTTGAAATTTCCAAAATTCTCGGTGGCTCTGCAATATTTGACTACTTGATATCTTTGAATTATTTTAAAAAGTCAAGAGCAAGGTATATCACACACTTTCTAGTTCGAAATTAGACATATTTACTTCAGATTGTCAAAAAGTCATTTTATTGCATAGATTTAGCTAGAAAGTTTGGAAATTCACAAGTTGGGCATTGTCCATCAAATCTAGAATCTTCTTTTCAAATGCCAAGATGCAGCTATCTACCAGATATGAACTCACTATTATAAACTATAAGAGAGATATGGCCGTGACCTTGGTCATCTTGTATGAGAGCCTTAGAAATATATTGTTTATCAATTTCGGCAAATGTGTGGAAACTCATTTATATGTTGGTAAGCATACTGTCGCTGGCGTGTGGGTCTAGACGGGGCCAACACGTGAGAGCGGTCGCATCGGAGTAGCGTACGTCGGAAGCTTCAACCTCAAAATTTCCACATGGCGCCGAAACATCCCGCGCACATCTATTCAAATATCCCGTGCATCTATTCAAATATCCCGCCCCGCTTTTTGCAAATGCAAAATTCCTCTTCTATCCCTGCTCCAGAAACAAGGACCGTGGGAGTACGGCTATAATAGAGGGGTATAGGTGGTAAATGTGCGTCATCCCACCTATATTCCCCCCATCGCCTCTTCCCCGCCCACACCCCTCCAACCCCAACCTTCCTCCAGCTGCTTCACCGCCAGCCCTCTCTTCCACACCGGAGCTCTTCCACTATAGGCGCTCTTTACCGAAACTATTTCACCGACTCCCTCGCAGCACCGGATCTTCTTTGCCAACGCCGCCGTCTACCCTACCGGGGTCGCTTCACTAAATCGTTCATTGCTGACCCTAAAATGTCGAGCTGTCACCCCCGCCGCCCACTTGCCCGTCCCACCCGTCCTCGCCGTGCAGCGGTAATTTCTCTTGCCTGTTTGCTATATTTTTGTTACTCGTAAGCTACGAAATCTTTAGGATGTTGCTCAATATCCTGGATGCTATTGCCATTTTGTTGGCACCCTTCATCTTGTAGGTCCTATCCACCTCATTAGCTTCTTGCTTTTATTCCCTTTCTTTATTCTCATGCTATCGGTTTAATCCTCCAACATGAACTCATAGATTCTATTCTTTCTGAGCGCTCGCACGGGTCATGCAAACAACTCATAGAGGATCCAACACTGACAATCTGACGCCCAACAAGGATGAATCGTGAGGTTTCCTTGTGTTACTTAGGCCAGTTTCTTGTCATGTTAATTAGTTGTCATTCTACCTAAGAACTTGCCATGACATTTGCATTTATGTTCAATTGTGAATATATGTGCGAATGCTTAATTCGGAAAATGTCCATCTAGTTTGGATGATATATCTGGTCATTTTTAATGCTATATGTTGGTGTTTTCACCTGCTTTCATCCTTCCAAACCAGCTATCTAGTCTGAAACATACATCTAGTAATTTTTAAAGCTATGTTTTTGGTGTTTTTCAAGAGTTTTGATCCTTCCAAACCAACCAACTTGGTTTCAAATGTCATGCAGAGAAATGACAATGGAGTACAAGGACCAGAGTTCCAACTGATCTGCTCAGATTCTTCTAGCAGATTGACCAGGAGTCGCACCCGCTCGAGAAAGAGCTACTGTCAGCCTGAACGTGCTACTGTAAGTTCATACTTACTTTAAATGATCTCTACTTTATATAATACTACTTGTTTCCCTTGTTGTTTGTTTTAACCTGTTTCACCATATTTTAGCAGACTGCAGTTAAAACCCAGCAGGTGTCCTTGGAAGGCAGGACTGAAGTTGTGATCCCTCGTCCCATTCATCCTCCCATTGCATTGCCGAAGCAAACATACTTAACAGTCCACCTAGAACAACTCCTGCATGTGATAAATATATAAATGTTGTATTGCATGCAGAACGAAAGGGTGTAGCTGCTCTTAGATCTATAGCTGAAATGTTGAAGAAGAGGACATATGATACAGTGAAGCGAATCGCCATGTACCGATCTCTTATTGATAGTACTGACACCTTGTAATCTGTCGGAATTACGATCTTGTAGTATAACCTGTTGTAACAAACTTTTATTATTGTGTAATAAGTAATTTTAATTTTTTTTGTATTTATTAATTAATGTCTTGATATTCACCTGTTCTGCGAAAAGTAGGCGCTAGCAAAAAAAGTCTGAAACAGTAACAAGTCGGAGCAGTAGCATGCCAAACATTGAAACAACATGTGCATGGACGGTCCAAAACAACCAGAATAGTAAAAGGCCAGAACAGTAAAAAGCCAGAACAGTAAAAAGCCAGAGCAGTAAAAGGCCAGAACAGTAAAAGACCAGAACAATAAAAGGCTAGAACATTAAAAGGCCAGAATAGTAAAAGGCTAGAACAGTAAAAGGTCGTAGCAGCAAAAGGCCAGAACAGTAAAAGACCAAAACCATAAAAGGCCTAAATAGTATAGGCCAGAACAGTAAAAAGGCCAGAACAGTGAAAGGTCGAAACCGTAAAAGGTATCAACAACAATAGGCCAGTACGGTGGCAGACCAGTACAGTAATAGGCCAAACACTTCCGGCCTTCACAGGCAAAAGCCCAAACACTAATGGGCCTAAACAGTAACAGGTCGAAATTCCTAAAAGGCTAAAACAGTAAGAGGACTGAACAGTAAAAGCCTAAATTTGTAACAGGACTGAACAATGCAGGGCTGGATTTGTGCATGCCTCAAGTGGCAGCATAGTGCTGGACCAACATGGGACTTCTGTAGGCCGAAATAGAATCGGGCCTGAAAGTTCGCGGGCCACATCACTGGGCCCATTTTAAACAGTGCAGGACAAAACAGTAACGGGCCATCTTCTTGTTGGGCTCCCCTGATGGGTCGGACAGTTAGTATCTAGCAGGCCTTGGCTGGGCCTGGCTTCTACCACGGTTTCTATGATCGTAATGGCAAGAATGGCCACCAACGGCGCCGCCATGTGGCGCTTGCATGACGTCACCGCCGTATGGCTGGCAAACATATCTATGCCGGAGCATGTTTTCATGGCTGAAGGGTGCGATCTGCCATGGGCGAAAGAAACCGTGGTTAATTCATTTGTGACGGGGCTTTTACCACGAAGGCCATCCGTCGCGCAAGACTCTTTGGCCATGAAAAACAGGCCTTCAACCACAAAAATCGTCTGTTGTAAAAGCCAACTTTTCTTGTAGTGATCCATAATTGCTATTGCCTCCGCAACCGCTTATAGAAATAACCTACTAGTCTCATCCATAGAAGAAATAGAACTAATTATATGCATAGTGATGTCACCGTTAATCCCAAGTAAATCCCTCACATATAACCTTACTACCCCTTCTGTCATTGGGATTCCCAACCTGTAGATTAATCATTACTCATACTCCCTATACCTGGCTCAACTCTCGGGGTCTTGGGGTACTTGACAAGTCCTTAGATTGAGGCAAGAGAGGATACAATAATCATCATGTCATACAAACTAATACATGATCCCATCTATGATAAATAACATGCACAAACGCTACATGGCTAGGCCGAAGCCCTTAGGCCAAGGAAAATTACTCACACATAGAGATGAGATCAACAATCACAAACATTGTAATGGAAATCATAAGATTGATAGAAATAGTCTTACAATGTTGCCAATCGAAGAAGAGATCTACTATTACAAGTATTGGAATATGGCTATGAAGATGGAGAAGGGTTTTGAGATCTGGAGGCAGCTGATGATCTGGGGTAGAGACTTTTGGGTGAGGCAGGAGAGTTTTCTCGTCGCTCGAGGCTTCTTTTTATAGGGGTCCCTTCATGAAAGTTGTTCTGTTTGACCTAGCGGTGGCGGCACCAACTATACGACCGGAACTATACGGCCAGAATTTTATTCCGGTCATAATCGGTCGTTAAAGCGTCTGGCTCCGCTTCACGGCTCCTGGTTTCTTCTGGTTGTTGGAAATCTTGTATCTTTGACTTTAATGTAGTGATTCCCATCTTAAAACAACATTATCCACGCAGGAAAAAATAGAAAGAAAGGATTGCATACCCCTTTGATTATTAGACATTAGTGGCAGGGTTTAGTGAGATATTTCATCAAAAATATGAATAATATCCAGTTTAAATGTGGACGTGGATGGCTATATTTCAGAGCCATCACCTAGACAAAGAAATACGCTTACTACAACTGAACAATGGACTATGCCTTGAATTGCCAGTCTTGCGCAACAAGTTTCACTCAATGTCATTACCGGTACTTGGCTACCATAGGCTACCTCTCGGGTGGAGCTCATAAGTCATACTCCTCGGTCTTTCATGAGCTTCCTAGAGATTCACCCAAATCTCATACACTGTGACCAACAGTGTAGCTCATATAGGTGTGTTCTTTCAAGATCACTCTGTCGGACAACGTCTTTGCTCCCAAGGAGACAGTCAGAACACATTAAGATATAATCAACCTTCCTTACAGAATTCTATGAGAGAATTACATCTGTAGCGGAGTGGGAGTGTGAAAGTTTCTCTCAACTCAGTTGTTTCAGTTTGTTTTCCCAGGTCCTAATTCACGGGATCTCCGATCACATAGGTTGGGTTACCCCCTTGACAACTCACGTGGGTCTCAAACCCATCTCCCTCAATGCATTTTCTATCAAATTTCTTGATAGTCCTTTCGTAAAAGGATCTGCCAGATTCTTAGCCATTTGGCCATAATCCAATGCTATAACTCCAGAGTTTCTTAGCTTTCTGACAGACTTCAGTCTTCTCTTGACATGTCTTGAACTCTTCATATTGTCCTTAGAACTGTTCACTTTGACAGTCATAGTTTGCTTGTCACAGTTCATAAGGATTACCGGTATTGGTTTTTCAACCATAGGCAAATCTGATAAGAGTTCACAAAGCCATTCTGCTTTGATAGTCGCAATATCTAATGCTGTGAGTTCTGCTTCCATAGTTAACCTCGTTAAGATGGTCTCCTTGAAAGACTTCCATGAAACAGTGCCACCACCAAGAGTGAATATATATCCACTTGTGGCCTTTATCTCATTAGCATCTGATATCCAGTTTGAATCACTATACCTTTCAAGTACTCTAGGATACCCGGTAGAATTCCATAGCTCACTGTTCCCTTTAGATAGCGCATTACCCTCTCAAGAGCATGCCAATGATCATCTCCCGGGTTGGCCACAAACCGGATAAGTTTGCTCATAGCAAACGAGATGCCAGGCCTCGTAGCGCAAGCTAAATACATAAGTGAGCCAATAATCTAAGAGTATCTCAATTGACCTCTAGCTTTCTTTTGATTCTTGCAAAGCAAAATACGAGGATCATAAGGTGTGTGAGTGGATTTGCAATCATCATAACCAAATCTACTCAACACCTTCTCCACATTATGTGATTGCACAAGTGTAATCCCATTATTCTCATCTCTCAGCAGCTTGATGTTTAGGATAACATCAGCTTCTCCAAGATCCTTCATCTCAAAACATTGAGATAAAAAGGTTTTGAACTCATTAATAACTTTGAGGCTTGTCCCAGAAATTAGTATGTCATCAACATAGAGACATAGGATAACCCCCTCACCCCCACCATGGCGGTAGTACACACATTTGCCGACTTCATTTACAACAAAGCCCACAAATGTCAAAGTTCTTTCAAACTTCTCATGCCATTGCTTGGGAGCTTGTTTGAGGCCATACAAAGATTTCTTCAATTTACACACCTTTCTCTCTTGACCTTCCAGTACAAAACCATCAGGCTGTTCCATGTAAATTGCCTCATCCAACTCTCCATTTAGGAAAATCGTCTTAACATCCATTTGATGAACGAGAAGACCGTACGAGGTAGCCAGTGATAGTAGTACTCGAATTGTGGTCAATCTAGCCACATGTGAGTAAGTATCAAAGAAATCTTCGCCTTCCTTTTGGGTATAGCCTTTAGCCACAAGACGAGCTTTGTACTTTTCGATAGTACCATCAGCCCTAAGCTTCTTTTTAAATACCCAGTTATATCCTACAGGTTTACACCCGTACAGACATTCAGATATCTCCCACGTTCCATTAGCCAAGATGGAATCCATCTCGCTTTGAACCGCTTCCTTCCAGTAGTCTGCATCCGGAGATGCAAAAGCTTCTGAAATGGTAGTGGGAGTGTCATCCACTAGGTACACAATGAAATCATTACCAAAAGACCTTGCGATCCTTTGTCTCTTGCTCCTTGTGGGCCACTTCTGAACTCTCATCATCTAATTGCATGGGGGTTTCAAGTTTAGAAATTGGATCATATTTCTTATTAGATGCTCTAGGCATATCTCTCATAGGAAATATATCCTCAAAGATTGTAGCATCACTTGATTCAAAAATGGTATCAACACTCATGTTGTCCATTTCATATTTCACCACAAGAAATCTATAAGCAATGATGTGAGAAGCATATCCAAGAAAGACACAATCCACGGTTTCCCATCCAAGCTTACGCTTCTTGTTGATTGGCACGTTGACTTTTACCAAGCAACCCCAAGTACGTAAGTAGGAGAGTGTCAACCTTTTCTTTTCCCATTCTTCAAATGGAGTAATCTCTTTATTCTTAGTTGGAACACGGTTTAGGACATGACATGAAGTCAATATAGCCTCCCCCACCATTCCTTGGATAAACCGACAGTGTCTAACATGGCGTTAACCAAATCTATTAAAGTCCATTTTTCCTCTCAGCAATCCTATTGGATTGAGTGGAATTGGGAGGCATCCTCTCATGTATAATACCATGTTCTGAACATAATAAATTGAACTCATAAGAAAATTACTCTCCACCACGATCAGACCGAATTCTTTTGATCTTTATCTCAAGTTAATTTTCAACTTCTTCCTTATAGATTTTAAAGAAATCTAAGGCCCTATCTTTAGTTTTTAAGAGATATACATAACAATACCTAGTAGAATCATCAATCAAAGTCATGAAATATTTCTTTCCACTAATTGTCAACACACCATTCATCTCACATAGATCTGAATGTATGAGCTCTAGAAGTGCCAAGTTTCTCTCCTCTAGAGGCTTGTGAGACTTGTGGGGCTACTTTGCTTGCACACAAGCATGGCACTTAGAGCCATTGACAATAGTGAATTTCGGAATTAAACTCATACCAGCAAGCCACGACATACAACCGAAATTAATATGACAAAGTCATGAATGCCAAACATTAGTTTCATTACTAGTAGTGCAAAAATGGTTCACTACATCGTCGCAGAAGTCTACCAATGAAAAACAGAACATGCCTCCGCATTCACAGACTTTTCCAACAAAGGTTCCATACTTAGACAGTACAACTTTATTGGACTCAAATACCAACTTAAACCCATCTTTGAGAAGACAATATCCACTAACGAGATTCTTCTTGATAGAAGGGATGTGAGGCCCCAGGATCAATCCTCCGAGAATCCCTGTTATGCATACAACCACGATCCCATGATCAGTTAGTCGTGGCACATAACTGACAAGTATCAAAGTAAACATCCAATACAAAACACATACATGTCATACCTTATTTGCCATTATGGCTACATCGATCAACATCAGCGGAACTTCATTAAGCGTATAGCCCGAGCCATGCCTTAACCTACAGGCAATTAACTGGGAGAACGTCCTAGCTCGCATAGTCGTCCACTTCACCTTCTTCTCGATATCTGACCAAGTTAATAGCCAGGGACAATGCTAGTGAGTACTTTTAATGTACTCGCAAATGACCTTAATAGAATAATAAAACAAGAGGATATGCAATATGGCTGTGGCAGTAGGTGGGCTCCAATGGAGGTTATTTTCTCAAATAGTTTCTCTTGTAGATATAGAATCTACATATCTTTGTTGGAAACTTTTGTAAAACATTTTGGAAACCTTTTTGAAAAGTTTTGGAAAACACTAGGATTGCGGTACCCATTTGTTCCCGTCTTCAGGTCGTCCCACGACCAAACTCCTTTCTCCCCCTTCCGACCATCCCATGGTCAAAATATTTCCAAAGCCATTTCTTTTCCGAAATCCTTTTTGAAAACAAAACCAGCACCGCTCTACTGAAGTTTGTCCAACCCGTCCATAACCGCGGACATGGCTATTCGAATAGATTTATACTCTGCAGAAGTTGCACACTTTACCACACCATCCGGGTACACTACCCTGATCTACACCGATCGTGGGTCGAGTAACCGATCAAGACTCTCTGGATGCCCACTCCAATATAAGTGCCTACCCTATGAGTGTTGTTCCCCTTAACACCGGGACGCCCTATATAGTTCTCAAGCCAACCGGAGTGCTTTTTCCACTTCCCAAGTGTGCGCTTTCAATGAGGGGCTCATAGTAACGCGTGGAGGCATGTAGACCCTTCGTTCCTTCTCCAGGTCGATGTCTCACATGGACCCTTATAGGAGAAGGCCCACCCTCCTGGGATTTTTATCCCCTGTAGTCGTTGCGAGGCAGCTTATACCAGAATAAACAAACATCAAATCCAGCCCTGTCCCATTCCAGAGTAATGTGGTTGCACGTGTTAAGTTGTTATAGCTAAATTACAAAGAACCGGGTGCATTTTTGTAAACCTTTTTCCTCTAGCTTTCCTTCAACATTTTGTAAAACAAAACCTTTTTCCTTCTCAACCTCTCTTGGGAGGTCCCATCTCACCAAGGTTTTATCATAAAACATTTGGTAAAACTTTTTCCGGGGTCTTCCCATCCTATAGCTTTGCTTTGGCTAAAACAGGGTCTCCAACGGGCTATGGTGATATGCACCATCTATTCTACTAGGGGCCAGTAGGTGTCATCAAGGGGGTTTGTACTTAATAGTACAAAAGTGTAATAGTTCAGAGGAGCCAAACCACTACCATATATACATCAACATATAGTAAACAATGCAATTTTTAATAAACAGTAGATAAAACATGCATAAGTAAAACAGTAGGACAAGGCTTATGAGCAAGAAGGTGGCTTGCCTAAAGATCAGCAATATGGCATATATGTCCCTGGACTTCTTCTTATAATACCATAATATCCAATAAAAACCATCTTCTTCTGCTCTCCGATATAACCGCAACTATCGTCGTCAAAGATAGCACATGCAAGCAAACAAAGCCATAATCAACACAAGGCATAGCAGCATCAATACAATACAGCAAACAAACATTCAACACCCTATTCACTTCAGTAGGTTTTGATAGATTAAGATAGTAGCAATTGGAAATACTTTAATTTCCTTTGTGGGATTTCATATATGATTTAAATTGTCACATACCACGTAATAAAGGGGTTTGGACTAAGGCTTGGTTCTGTATGATACCATTGTGTAAAAATGATACCAACAGACAGGCGTTGATAAAATGAAAACCAACAAAATTGGTTTCACTATTTTATCACTTTTCTTTAATTTCTTATGAATATTCTAGTGCTAAAAGCTCTAGTTTTAGGAAATAATTCACCAGAAAACTCTAGAGCTCCAAAAATTATTTCCTTGGATGGTCAGGTAGAGTTTGATGTACTGATTCACTGAGAGTTGGAATCATGTCAAAGTATTTACTAGAATGCCCTTAAGAAATTCCTAAAGGCAATTCTATAGCTGTTTTGTCTTTTTCACCAGGTTTAATATAGATAGGCTTTTGATTTGATTCCAAGGAAACATGGTGGGTATTTAGAGTACCTTTCTGTAGAAATTGGAATCCACCTTTCTGGAGATCAAGAACTACTGGAGTGGTTTATTTAGTGAAATGAGTCTACACAGAATAGTTTAAATCCTAATAAATCAACCAGGACTTAATTAAATTTGGGCTCCTGGGTTTGAAGGATAATGTGTTTTAGGATTCTTGAGAGTTGGAATTGGGTCAGAACCTACTTTGGTTTGATCTAGAGAAATTTCTAAAGTCAGATCAGAGCTGTTTTTGCTATTTTTGCTAAGGGCAAACTAATGTTCACCTTGGTATGGGACAAAGTCTAGTTGTTGGGTATTTCAATTACCATCTAGAGGAAGTTGGGTTCACCCCATTTGGATTTGAAAAACTCACAGAAGGCATTTATTAGTGAAAAAGGTACCTCAGGGTTACTAATTTATTATTATTAAGATGGGCAGTATTTGGGGCATCCAAGTGTACTGCATGTTAGAGTAAACACTCAGTAACCCTAGAAAATTTAGATCTGAGCAATTGGAGTTGTTTTACATTTTCGAAATGATTTAAACTGATGGACAAAATCTAGATCTAGGCAAAATGAATAAAGGAAAAAGGTTCAGCGGGCTGGAATATGGGGCAAACTGGGACGCAGGGGGAGGACTCGGCCCATCTGGGCAGCGCACGGCATGGGAGCCGGGTTTGAATCCCTCTAGGCGGGGCCCATTGGCTAGTAACACACAGCCCTGAAGGGGTATGGATCAAAGCTAGCCATTCGATCTAGGCATGATGGATGGCCTCCTGTTATCGTCCCCGCGGTGGTTCTGGCGGCACGGCCGAAACCCTAGCGGTGGCGGGCTAGGAGCGGGGAGGCTTACCAGATGCTCGGGAGGCGTCGGTGAGGTTGCAGGCGGACACGGCGCACCACGATGAGTCGAGAGAGGGGCGGCAAGGTGGTGCTCGCTTTAGGAAGGTAGCTTGCACGATGGTGGCCGAGAGGGGCTCGTTGGAGCTCGACGCAGCAACACCCAGGACCTGCTGCCTGCCAAAAATAAGGGCATGATTAGATGCAGGGGATCAAGGGGAGTCCAGCAGTGTGACATGCAGAGGGGGAAAGATAGGGAGGAGGGAGCCTTGCTCGAATCTATGGAGGGAGCCAAGAGCCTTCTCTCCTTCTCTCGGGCAGGAGAAGGCAGGGGAGGAGGAGAGGTGCCCTGGGGAGTTAAGTGAGGAGCAGGGGGTGAATGAGGGGCGGAGGGATGCGCTGGGTGGCCTCTGGTCCATTTAAACCGAAGGGGAGAGACCCATGGTGGAGTTGTCCACTTTGGGCATGGAGGAGGGGTAGGGCTGGCTTGGTATTGGTCTAAGGGGCGGTGGAGAGGGGTGAGATGGGTATAGGGTCATGCACGAGGGCTAGGAGAGGCAGGGACAGCTGCTGCAGCAAGTTTGAAGAGATCTTTGTCATATTGTGGTTGTCTCTCTTCTCTCTACTCAACTTCCAAACACAAGAGACAAGGGATGGGAAGCTACAGTGGTCGTGCTATAGTGATGGTTGACTAGAGGAGGGGTGGGTGTTGTACAAGCTTGCTTGGTAAGGTTGGAGAGAGGGTTTGGTTTGGTTTTTGATACAAAAAGGCTAAATGTTCAAATCTGCCATAAGGGATGATCAAGGTTTATTTCTTGATTTTTGATCTTGACCAATTGAGATAAGGATGCTGGTAGATGGGTAAGGTTAGTATGCATCTCTAGGATTTATTTGGGATTTTTCAGAAGATTAGAAGTCCACTTAAATCCATTTATTCAAAAACTACAGAAGTGAATTATTGGAGCTCATTTGATATTTTTACATTGGACCTTGTTGGATTTGTATGTGATGTGGTCCCAAATGTGAATACACACTTAGGAGAATTTTCTCGAGAATTGTTGAGGATTAAAAGTATTTAAAACATTTATTATTTCATTTCTGCCATTTAAGAAAATAGGCAAAAAGAAATAATAAATGATCTCAAAACTAATTATTTTTTAGATGGGAATGTAGGGTATGATATATGGACCCTGATTGATCAAAAAGTTGGAGGAGTGTTTTGGCAAAAACCACACTTTCCATTGGGAAAGGAGTTTTGGAGATTTTGTCTATTAAAGGAATTAAATAGATTTGGTCCATAATAAATACGGATAAAATTTTATAAATCTTGATGATAAAGGTAGATGATGTAGACAAGGTGTAACAAGCATTTTCGACCTTGGGATTGGAGAATCTAAGTTGATTTTGGTGAAAACTAGAGATTTAAGGATCTTGGGTAAGATTGTTTTCATGCCACCAAAACCTTGTTGGATCTTGGAGCTCAAGGATCCCCTTGGGGCATGGGATATATGTATGTATATACCAAGTGATGTATATTGCAATGGTGCATAGGTTTGAGCTTGAACCTGCTTGAGCTCACCAAGAATTGATTTCAAACTTTGAATAAAATAAGCCTGCCAAGGCAGATTATCAACTAGCGTTCAAAACCTTGTGGGTTTAAGAAGTACCAAGATCCAATTGGAACAAGTGAAGTAGTTATTGGTAGACCTATATGAGTATATCACAACCATGCAAAGAGTTGGTCAGTAGAAGGTTGGATGATGGTGTGAGCTTCTGTCAAAGTAGGCATGTTGATAAGATTTGCAGGAAAAGTTATTTTCTTGCCTGCAAAATCATCAAGAACAAGTGGGTTGGAGGATGATCTAACCAAGGGAAATAGTGGGCCTTGGTATTCCTTAGGATGGTTAACAAGATGGTTCAAATGCAGTTTCAAAAATGCACAAGGGTTGAGAAAAGGAGACATTCAAAAAGGTGACGTTGAAACAGATTCCAGACTTAGCCAAATTTGGCAGATTTAGGGTTTTTGACTAGAATGTGGGTGGTGATGATTTTGATGGGATGCAAAGTACCAAAGCATCATCAAGTGGATGATGTTGAAGTGTATAGGGAGTAGCAAGGATCCTTTCTTGATATTGGTCTTCATTGACTTGGAAGCTTCTAGAAGGGATCACTTCAGAAGGGGTCTGGTTAGGGGTTTTAGATGATTATACTCAGTAGCTAGGGATCGGATCCAGATTGTATTCTTGCTTAGGGTTTGGTGAGTTCAAAGTTTCTTGATCCTAGAGGATGAGCTCCTAGAGTATCGCATACTACTTCTAAGCAATCAAGTCAAGCAGCAGATCAAGGCAACTCATCTAATAAACAAGTCAACTACTACTAGGGTTACCATCAAGCTTAGCTTGAGGTAAGGATGGGTAATTTTTGAAAGGTTGGAGTTTGAATAAGGTAAGAGTCCTTGGTATCTCTACCAAGAGTAGAATTCAAAAGCTTTAAAAAAGAGGTTTTGGGAAACCTAGAGATAAGAATAGTTGAAGGTCTGTCTTGAAAACATAAGGAGATTATAATAGGTTGCTCTCCATAGTTTAGGGAAATAGAAGCTACTAAAAAGGGTGGAGGTTGTAAAGGTATCTTGGCTCAGGTTTTGAAATGCTAGAACATTTGAGAATATGTAAAATGAGCTAGGACAGTTTTGTTAAATAGCTTTTGTCCGCTGATGTTGAGGTAAGGAGTATATCTTCTAATACACATTCATAAGCATAAACATATTCAACAACAGGAAAACACTTCACCATTAAACAAGAAAAAGTTTTTGTTCCCCTGATTTTTGCATTCTGGACAACTAATCAGGGTTGCTGAAATTGGGATGTTACAAGGGACATGTTGCACGTTCTTCAATAGTAGCATGTAACCCATTCCCCATCATGACTGAGGAATCTCGAGTCTGATAAGAGGTGAACATGGAAATGCCAGCACACACATGAACATTGGCACCCGTATCAACCACTATTCCGTGGGTTGAAATACAGAAAGAACAGTAGGTAATAAATTACCGTACCTACAATATGAATTTCCTGCATCAGTATTGCCAATGACCATGTTGACTGATTTAGAACTCTGTCTAGCCTGACCCTTCTTGCCTTCTGCTATGGATAGCGATGATCCCAATGGCCAATCTCGCCACACACCCAGCAAGGTTCTTTCTTTTCCTTGTTCTGTCCCTTCTTCTTCTTAAAGTTGGTAGTCTCGTAGACTTTGTTATTTCCCTTGGACTTATGAGCATTTTTCTACACCATACTGGCAACAGAATGTCCCTCGGTTCCACTAGTGTGTTTGTCTTTTGCCCTCGCCTTTTCTTCAACATCCAGAGAGCCAATGAGATACTCAACAGAGAGCTCATGCCTCTGATGTTTCAGAGAAGTGGCAAAGTTCCTCCATGAAGGGGAAAACTTAGCGATAATGCATCCCGCGAAAAACTTGTCCGGAAGCACACACTTGAGGAGTTCAAGTTCCTTTGCCATGATATGTAGCTCATGAGCCTGTTCTACTACAGATCGGTTTTCAACCATCTTGTAGTCATTGAACTGCTCCATAGCATACAGTTCACCACCGGCATCGGCAACACCAAACTTAGTGTCCAGCGCATCCCACAGTTCCTTGGCATCACGAATATGCAAATATACATCAACCAATTGTATCCAAGCACACTGAGTATAGAGCCCACAAAAAGTACAGTGGCCTCCCTGAACGCTCTCTCTTTATCGAGAGTAAGCGGACATCTGGGAGTGCCATCTACAACTTTTTCTATGCCTATTGCAGTGAGCCACAAGAGGGTTTTCCCTTGCCATCTCTTAAAATTACCACCTGTAAAAGGGCTCGATTTCAGCGAAGCAGCAAAGACAAATGACAAAAATTTCCTAAATAAATAAGGTTTTTGGATTGTTAGAATATTAGGCAATTTCCCCATGAGATTAATTACTGAAATCAACATTATGTAAGCACTAGAAGATCTAAACACATGCAGCCAAACAACCACATCTAGTAGATCTGAAAATCTAGCAAGAACTAGTGCATATATAGAGAAGAATAACACGTACAGGTTGAGCAGGAAGGTCGTCACCGCAGCAACACCTTGGTCTTTGTTGATATCGCCATGGTGCTGATGAGATCGTCGGTTGCGGAAGAAGAACACAAGAACGGAGGCGAGCAGTCGCGCCGAAACACTCCCCAAAAACCTTATCGCCCGTCTCCCGGTGGATGATCTCAATGGACGAGGTTTCGGAGGCCTGCTCTCCCGGACAGCCGTGCACGCAGCCGCCTGGATGGGGAAGCCTAGAGAACAGCGGGGTAAGAGGAACACACAGAGAGAGACTGGAAAAGGACTGGATCCGTCTAGATCTATCTGTCTCTCGCTCTATAGCCTGAGAGGTGAGTCGACCGAGTCGCCACACGGTAGAAGACAAGGACACGCGTCAAACATGCACACGAATGTTCACACGTACCCAACATCTGGTGCACCAAGCAAAATTTTAGTCTTGTACAAAATGAGTTTCTAAATCGAACTCGATTCATGAAACGCGACGTGCGTGCGAGCGAGGCGAGGCGGGCGGCGCAGGAGGAGGAGTGCGCGTGGACTCCTTCTTTTCTCACTCACTTAGTGGGAGTGAAACACCTCATCTTATAAGCTGGTCTAACTCTCATCCAACTAGCAATGTGGGACTAAATTATATCTCCGACGGAGCTCCCAAGCTGCCATAGCAGATATGCCTTGAGATTTTAGGATTTATTAGACTACATGAGTTGTCTACATGGGCCGCAGCCCCATATAAATCTAACAAAATATATATTTGTTATTTCATGATAATAATATTAAATGATTTTGAAGTATAATGCATTATATATTTGATCGAACTTCAATTTGTTTATTTTGAGAACCACAACATAGTGCTATTTTAAAGGAGGGAGTACTGATTTTTCCCTAGTTAATTAAGTCCATGGTGATTTAATTTGTGTTGCACAGCCACGAACTGTTCATAATTAATTCGCGATTTTTATGGTTACTCCTGACGGTGTCGTGTAGAACGGGGCTTGCCTGCTCCCTGCTCTTGCTCCCATCTGTGCGCCGACTATATGGCAGTCATCTAGCGGACTGTTTTCTCTCGCAAAATAGAAAATTCCCCCACTTAATACGAATCATCTCAGGTCGTCCTCATTGTACACGCAGACGCCTCCACGTCCCCAATCCCCTTATCTTCTATTTTCACTGTCGCAAGCTTGGGGCAGAGTTGGAGGGTGGTGGGGATTAAATCGCTATGTCTTCCTCCGCCGCCTACCCGTTCCAGCCACTCCGGTACTCTCTCGTACGCCGCAGCTTCTCCATCCACTGCCCCGTTCTTCTCTCGGCAAGCAGGCAGCAGTTCACCGGCTCAAACGCGGTAGGCCGGACCAGGAGGAGGTGGGTTCCTGGTACCAGTGGCGGAGCTTCTTCGATGGCCCGAGCGCGGAAGGCCAGACATGGGAGAGGTGCTTTGCTTGTAGCGCAGCCGCTTCTTCCGGCTCGAGCGACGGACATTAGCTGTCGTCGGCGCGCAGTGTATCCAGCCGCACGAGCGCGGTGTCCCGTTGAAGGAGGCGCCTTACTTGGTGGATCTTATAGGGGCGTCGGCGCCTCGGCGGAGACCCTCGGCCGCGGGCGGTGATGGAGCGACAGTATTCGGGCGGCGATGCGAGCTTGGGCGTGTCTGGAACATGAGCATGGTGGTGCTTCGACCCTACTTCCAGGAGGCAATTGCACATAACACCACTTTTTGGGGCACCTGTTGCACAAAACCACAACTATGATATTTTATTGCACAAAACACCAACATTTGCTGAAATTATTGCACAAAACACAATATTAGTAATTAACGGTGTTAATAGCAATTAATTAGATGGGACAACTTTCAGAAGGTAGTCAACGGGAAAATTTTGTGCACGGTTAATTATTTAAGTGTTAATTACTTAATTGTTGCGCAAAACTAAAAGCCATTGTTGTGTTTTATGTAAAAATTGGCCCAACAACTCTTCTTTAAACAAATTAATTGGCTACAAAACATAATATTAGTAACTAACGGTGCACAATTTTTTTCTTTTCGTTCGTTGACTACCTCCTAACAATGGTCTAGTCTAATTAATTATCTATTAACACAGTTAATCAACAACATTGTGTTTTGTGCAACGATTTCAGCAAATGTTGGTGTTTTGTGCAACAAAATATCATAGTTGTTGGTTTGTGCAACTGATGCCCCAACAAGTGGTGTTATGTGTAATTACCTCTACTTCCAGGCCAAAGAGGAGTGGCTGCTTCTTCATCCAACCGACCAAGGTCAGTCAGTACTCAATCGTGTTCTTCTATCTCAGCATCTTCTCAGTTGAGTCATGGGGATTGAGGTTCTTGCTTGTTGCATAGGAGCACAACAAATAAATATTCCCAATCATGGGTGTCAATATTCTAAATTCTATGTTGTGTGGTTACTCCACAAGTGTAACCAGTAACATCACTAAGATGAAACACATCTTGCAAATACAAAATTTATTAAGTTTGCTTCAGTACAAGACATAAAACTCTATATAACAGACTATTAAGTTGGCTTCGGTGGATGGAAGTAGGCTTGATTTTGTCCTGTCCTCATAGTAGAGTTTGAGGCCTCACTGGTATGTTGCTGTGAGAAATTCAAAAATTGAGTTGTTTTGTTGTAAGTAGGTGCACATGGGATTTGTCAGATGACCCTGTGCAAAAAAGTAAAAGATTTTAGTGCCAGCAAAGTTTCAAAATAATAAATCTAGATAGTGAAAAATGCTCATAGCAATAGTGTATCGTATTATGGGAATCCTGACAACATTGTTTGATTACCAAGTGATGGCTGCATAGAAGCATTTAGGAGTCCCGATAGCATTGTTTGACTCTGTGGTGGCATCGGAAGGGTATTACCCAGCGATGGATGCATAGAAGCATTTAGGAGTCCCGGTAGCATTGTTTGACTCCGTGGTGGCATCGGAAGGGTATTACCCAGCGATGGATGCGTAGAAGCATTTAGGAATTGTTTGTATTGCGGTTGATATGCACCAATTTGATTTGGCATAAACTCTAAATGATACTGTGATGGTTATAGTAGATAAATGCTAGTAATGTTAAATTGTCTACTATGTGAAATGGGAAAGGCATTTCTATACCGTTGAAGTGATTTGAGGTTGTTGTTGTGCAACAGCGTTTGTATTTTCTTCTTCTTTGTCGTTGCTTTCTCGAAGCCACCAACGGGTCTTTTTGACCCTCGGACACTCTTCTCCTTGACCTTGATACCTTTTGGTATGGTAAGCCCCTCGTTGTGTTTTGAAATTCTAGTAGCATCGATTTGCAACCCTGAAACTGAGAAGTAGTAAATAAAGTCTTATCTTCACTTCACTATAGATACATCGACAGTTTACCGCATACCTTCTGAAGTAGTTGAGTTTCCCAAATCTGGGTCAGTTCTAATTTTCAAGTTGTTTTCCACATCTAGTACTAATTGCTCTGCGCAATCAATAGCCTTATGATATGATTCATCAGACTCAGCGGCACGGGCAACTATTTTCATAAATATTTTGCACAACTCTGTGTAGCGATTAGACATTCTAGCTCTTGGGTCCTCGTGCTGGTTGCAATTGCCCGTTATGTTCAGAACTTTGGCACCAATTGTCCATATTTTCAAGATATATTGTTCATGTATATGCTTGATATTGTTAATATCAAGTACCTTTAAGCAATGGGAGCAAAGAATTCCTGCAAATTCATACTTCTTGCAGCTATAATTGATCTTTTCTTCTTCTGGGTAAAATCTAACGAGATGCACACGTTGCGTGCCATGAAAATGTAAACCTTATGCTCTGTGTCACTATTACTACAAATGAATGTGTCATAGTTCAGGGTTCGAAGCACTTGTTCCTGAAACATCTTAAATATTGCAGGAGTATATGTAGTTGCAGCCTGCCTTAACATGTAGCTAGCCTCTGTCTTCATTTTGGGAGTAGTTTGTGTTGCTTTAAAGTCACACCTCACCTCTTCAAATCTTTTATCTGCAACCAGCCTCTTAAAATGATGGAAAAAAATAAGCATGTCATATTTAATACTAATGTATCTCTTCAGTTTATTGTTTATGCTTTCACTTCTTTGGGTAGTGCTCATGTGTGCGTAGAACGTATTTCTACCATACACTAGTGCCCTATGCTCCCTTTTCTCAAACCACCTTTGAAGCCACTCATTCTCACGTAGTCCGTACTTGTCAAGCATTCCATTCCACGCACTTATAAATTCATCTTCTTCCTCTATGTCATATATGCAATGTTGAAAATCAGAATTAAACTTCTTATAATCTGGAACAACTCCAGCAAGGTGCTTGCAAGCATTTTGATCATATGCCACACACAAAGTCTATGGAGAGAATGAGGTAGGACTTCCCTGATTGTCTTGGCCATTGCTGCATCTTCATCAGTTAGAACTGTCTGTGGATGTTTACCAGACATAGCTTTTAGAAATATTCTAAAGAGTCAACCAAAACTTTCAGCGGTTTCATCATAGAGAAGTGCAGCACCAAAAACAATAGTTTTTTTTATGATTATTCACCCCAACAATCAAACCAGATGGACGCCCATCATCTAGTTTCCTATATGTGGTGTCAAAGCATATGACATCGCCAAAAAGGGCATAGTCTGATACCATTTTGGAGTCAGTCCAAAAAATATTTGTTATCAAATCATCCGCATCTACTTGAATTGAATAGAAAAAATTAACATCTTTTGCCACCTTCTTCTCCATGTATTCTAAAACTCCTCCGGTGTCACCTTGCTTTGCTTGTAGTGTTCTCTTTGTGTACAAACGATTTTTCATATCTTCGCGTGTAAAGTCAAGGTTTCCTGGTCCACATGCTTGTTTGTCCATAAGATCAATAGTTGCTTTATTTGAAATTCCTACAGACTTTGCAACCTCTGCAGATGCTATTTGTGCTTCGGTTACTTTCCTATGAGATCTCAAGTGTTGTGCCATGTCGCCGGAAGCAAGAATGTGGTTATGTGTCTCCTCAAATTCATACACATGATAAAGTCCGTTTCTAAGTGTTATCTTCATGTGTGCATCGCACCCACATCGGGTTTCAGGCCTACTATATTTGAATGTATCTTCTCTTTTATCTTCAGCACGTGTTCCTAGCAATTTAAGTTATTGTCTTAGTGCATCAGAAATTGATTATAGTCCAAAGAAATTACAATCAGCTCATACCTTGACGAGAACACAAGAAAGTCCTTTATTGTATTGTATCAGAGTTCTTCACTTTATGTTTACTACCTCTCCGAACGCTGAAACCCGTATCTTCAGCATACTTGTTATAAAAAGAATAAGCTTCCTCTTCGGATAAAAAAATCATGCCAACCTTTGGTACCCTTTTATTATTACAATCTGCTGCATTGCTAGATGTTGTTTCATGCACATCCTGTATCAGTTACAATATACATTAGTTAATCACAGATGTTTGATAGATAGATCTATTCGCATGGCAGGATGTGTACTAGACAATCGGTTTAGGATTTATTTTTTTGAAATGATGGAGGAAATCGTGAAGGGTATGGGCAAGAGTTCCTACCTTTGGTGCTTCTGATCCTTCATGGTACTCATTGTTCCCATGACCAACCTGTGAACAAGCCATCAGCAGGCAAGATCCTTCAGGTCAAGCTCCGGCTCTATCTGCCTTTAGGATTCACCTCTTCACGACACTGACTGATGCAATTGAGCCCCACGTTGTTCTAGCCGGCGATGTCCCTCTTTTGCATTAGCTGTACATTGCCAATGCACGATCTAAAGATTTGGCGCCTAATCATGTAATCTGTAGATGAATTGGCACGCTCAAGCTTTTTGGCAGGAGCGCACTAATATATTCCCGATGTGTTGGCGCCCCGATTTCCTTAATTTATTTTCTGTTTTAGGCTGTGCAAGTATTACTGGGTGGATTTGTATTCCGATGTCTATTTCCGATTTATTTTGTGGCAGAAAACAAGCGCTAAGGAGAGAATCGTTAGACGAGGGACGCGTGTCCCCGACGTTCAGATGGGAGCAACAGTGGGGCGCAGGCAAGCCCCGTCCTGGTGGGTATGGCCACAACATGCTGGATGGAGAAATTTCAGTTCGTCGAGACACACATGTCATTGTGGAAATCGGGATATAGTATATATATAGAAGTTGAACCGGAATCTATATTAATGCAGATCGGGGTTGGACGTGGAGTCATGGACACTATGGATACGCAGTTTGGTCAAAGCGAAATAGGATACGACTCGTACTGATTGAACTCGACCGGTTTTCCGTTTCATTAAATTACACGTGGACGTGGCATTGGATCTTTCCTAATTACATTCTTTACGTGTCAGCTGAAAAATAGCGCACAACTTATCTCATAAAATCATAGCAGTAAGTTGTAGATCTAATGGATAATATAATTTAGATGATGTGGATCTACCTGGTACCACGAAAAACACACTTATATTGCATTTGGTATATAATAGATAGATATATTAAGGATTTTTGTATTTTACCGCGCCTACGTGCGTTATTTCGTTCTTTTTAACATGATCCCAAATCATGAAGTCATAGATGAACAGATCAATTAGAGTTGTCACTGAGGAGCCGGCCAAGCAGCACCGACGACCGCCACCCGCCGAAGGGTCGACGCATCCCCTCCGCCCGAGGCCGTCACCCCGGCATACCGGTGCCCTCCAGCGCAGGGGATCTCCTCCCTTCACCTGCGCGAGAGCCACGAGGAGAGGTCCCCGCCGCCCCCTTCACTGGACCACGCGCAGAAGGCCGGCGGCCCTCTGGGGACGACGAGAAGGGGGATGGGAGGAGGAGGGGATGTGTAGCATCCCAGTTGTCTAACAATGGTAATGCTACATGGTTTAATAATATAATGGCTACTTCCTATATATAATTGTTGCATCCTAATTATATCATTCTCATGTCATCATGCCACCTTGCATTTGAGCATCATATAAAACTCTCTTTCTTTGGTTCTTCTCTCATATGCATTATTAACTGTATTTGTCTCTTGATATTGTAATTGGTTATTGATATATTGTTTAAATGCCCAAGTTGAGTTGGAGGCATATCTTTTATTCAACTCCATCACCTTTCTTTGTCACCATCTTATAATTCCACCATTCCTATAACCCATGAGCTTGTATTTCTTTTCCTTTTGATTTTTACTCTAGCTCATGTGGGTGGGGTGGATCTAATTCTATAAATTCTTTTCCTTGGCTTTTATTCCACTTCTTGGGAATGCATATGAATAATGCCATGTTATTATTTTGTTTTCACAAGAATTTAAACATGGCATTAATTATTTTGCATGGGCCATGCAACAGTACCACCACCTTTAGCCAATTGTTTTCCTCTTGGGTTTATTGGTTCTTGTCTTTGTGGGTCATCTACATTCTCTCTCCACCATCTCCTTGTCCTCCTCAACATCATTCTTTTCTTCATGCATGACCATATGAGAAACCATCCACTTTGCTTTTCTTTTCTCCTTTACACTTGCCCCATGTCATGATCATGCATCTTTCTTTCTCTACCACTCCTTGTGCTGGATCTTGTGTGATCTTGCTAAAACCCTACCACCACATCACCCTCTCTCTCTTATCCTCTCTCCTAAACCCTAAGGCCTAGCTCTAACCCACCCTCACACAAAACCTCACCTCACCTCTCTCTCTAGCTGCCGAGGCTGGCCCTCTCTCTCCCTGAACCACACCCCATCTAACCCATCTACCCCACCCCCAAACCCTAGCCTTGCCGAGCATGCCCTAGCTCACCCTAGCTTTCCTCTCCTCTCTTTTTCTCTCTCACCGCCGTGCCAGCCCCACCCAGCTGCTCCTCTCGCGGTCCCCACTTGGCCCACCTGCAGCCCCTCTCCATGCCTACCTGCCCCAGCCCGAGCAAGCACGTGAGGAGGATGGAAAAAGGTGGCACCCGAGCCACCTTTATCTACCCCATGCCCACGGCTGCCTCTCCTCTCTCCCTCTCGCCTTGACCTCCTCTCACACGTCTCCTGGATCTCCCAGATCCGCCCAGAGCCCCTACCTATTTCTCCCCTTCTTCTGCATCGACGCCACCCTCTCTCGCCGGCCACCGCCAGATCCGATGCCATTTCTGTGTTCCTGCGTTCCGGGTTGACGTGGAGGTGTACGAGAAGACCGAGGAGGTACCACTGCTCCACCTTGACCGGCCCAGCAAGGAGGAGAAGGCCACCAGGACCGCCAGATCCTCGCCGCTCCCCCGAAACCCTAGGACGCCGGAGCTCCTGCATCCTCGCCGATCAGCCGCTTCCCTACCCGATCTGACACCGGCAACCTCCCCGCGGTAAGCCCCTCCACCTCCTAGACAACATCCGCGCCGCCGTAAAGCACTAGCCGCGTCGGACCTTATGCCGAACGGCCTCAGTGCGCCGCCGCTCGCTGTTGTCTGCACGCTCTCGCACCGCGTAGTGCCTCAGCTGGTCGCATAGCTACCCCTTTACAACTACCCCGCCCTACCTCTCTGGCTATCACCAGCGTGGCGCCATGACGCGGATCGAGCCGTCGCGCCGCTACAGCGGCGCTCCGCTTTTCCGTCAGATAGTTCAGAGGAAACAGATGAACAGTGGGGCCGTGGCCGTCTTTCAGAAAACCCCCCAACCTTTTTATTTCCTAAACCCACGGACCAGCCTACCCCACCTGTCAGCCACCCCGACGTTCTTGCAGAAAAGTCCCTCTGTTCCTCTGGCCGTAACCCGCGCTCTAGCTCGGCCCTGCATGGCAGTCTCTGTGCGCTCGTTCGCGGGCACGTGGGCCTCACGTTGCTGGCCCACCCGTCAATCGCAGAGGTTGGCTAAGCCGAGGTGAGAAAAGGATTTCCTGAGCGAGTGGCCCAAATTGCTTTGGTCCCACTCACAAATCGGGCTAGCTCGGTCTGAGTAATAAAAGTTTCCCCTGTTGTCTGTTTTAATTAAACCTTTTTCAAATTGATTTAAATTCAAATTCAAATCAGATTTAATAACTTTTGAGATATAATTCCAAATAATACAGATGATATATTATTTTGAATCAGGAAAATGTGAGGATTTCAAATATGCCATTCAAAATATTATTTGAGAACTTTAAAATTTCGAGGTAATTAAAATTACAATAAAATGCCCTTTATCTTAATTAATTAATAACTTTTGTTTTATAACTCCAAATTTGATAAATAATATGTCTAAATCGATCAGCGCGACGAGCCCGTTCTATCTATGCATTCC
Source organism: Avena insularis (assembly GCA_023614405.1). Taxonomy (NCBI): domain Eukaryota; kingdom Viridiplantae; phylum Streptophyta; class Magnoliopsida; order Poales; family Poaceae; genus Avena; species Avena insularis. The sequence goes on from CM042684.1 coordinate 363,763,937, forward strand.
ATGTTCTGAATTGCAGCATGAATCATATAAATACAAAGTATACAGAACTTATTTGAGTATAAAATGTGATTAAAACTCAATAAAATGCTTTATTCATGTACTCCACACCTCACCATGCCATGCTACATTATTGCCATGCAAATTGTGCATCATTCATCATGGCATGATTGTTTGCTTGTCGCATTATAAGGCATATGCTTGTGCACTCTATTTATGTTGGCCCTTGTTTGTTTGGTTCTTCTTCGAATAGGCAAGGTGAGATATATCAGAATCCTGTGAGCACTACCAGATCCGTCCCTCGCTTCAATCGAGCTGTGCAAGCACTATCACATGCTTGCATACATATAGTACCTATTGCCTCTCTTATTCTTGCATCATTGAGTCGCGATTGCATTAAACTGAATCCCAAGTCTTGCATAGCCTTTACTTTTAAACCCCACAAGCTTGTTCCTCCATCCCATGAGCCATTACTACAGAGTTGTTTGAGCCATGCGGTCGAGAATAGCATGTGTAGGGTATGTGAGTGTCGATGGATAACGAGGTACCTAAACAACTTAACTGAGTAGTAAAGGGATAACTAATGAAAGTGGCACCGTGAGCAATATCGCTATTTGGTTCTTCATGATCACTTGTGTCCGTGAGGGACCCAGTACTTGATTCCTGCCTTGACCATTCACACTATCCACATCCGGAGGCCTTATGGACCCCGAGCGAGCTTGATTCATTCTTATTTCGGGGCCACAAAGTAGTTTGGGGCTTTATTACTATCCTGTACTTATGTCATGCTTCTTGCTTTATTTAAGATTGTGCGTGGAGCACCTGATCTATTTAGGACCGTGACACGTTACCAGTATCGACAAGCCCACCACATTTTCGGGTTCCAATCGTCGCCATCCACAAAACCACGGGTCCGTTCCGGAGCCGGCCAACTTCGTTGCGGGTAGCTTAGTGGGGTGGCCCCCTCAAACATTTCTGAATCCTGTGATCGCTTTGTCGTTGGGTTTTGATTTGGTTTTTCCGAGGTTGATCGAGTGTGTGTTGCTATTTGTGCACCCCTGTAGGGTAAATCTTTCTGAAAGCCGTGTCCGCGGTTATGGACGACTTGGAGCACAGTTTCTCGATCATAGACAAGTATAACTAAAGTACCGCTTTTAACTTGACTAAGTACCTGACTAGTAAATAGTGCAACACTCATGGAATGGATAATAAAACTGCCAACGGATGGGGGCTGTTCGTCCGCTTCCTCGTTGGTAAGCGAGGAGGAGGATGGATCTGTTAATATTACTGTTATAACTGTTGTTATTAATTCGCGGACATCCGTCTATCTTTGGTTAGGCGGATGGTTAGCGAGTATCTATAGAATTGTTAGGGATTACCTTTTGCCGCAATTGCGTCACCCCAGGTTGTGTCCCCTTTAGAGGCATAAAGACTTGTTGAGTACCCCTAGGGTCTCACACGATAAATTGTTTGATTCAGATGAACAGGTATACTCGCAAGATGGATACTGGATGAAGGAGACGGACGATGTTGGCAACGATCACTCGGTGTAGAGATTCCGGGAACGGGTATCCGTGAGATCTATGGGCGGGATGTGTTTATTTATGGGGCATCTTATGCCGATTTGCTTCTTATCCGTACTCGGATCTTGTTTTCTGCTTCCCGATACACGATGTTTGATGTATGAGGAGATATCCTAAACTATTATATCTATCTAGGATATTTGGATCTTGCCGTATGGCGTTGCAATATTTCTATTTCTTTTAGATGGAATGGCTCTGAGGACTGTTGTATGTGGCTTGCATACATACTCATTTGTGTATGTAGTTGATCCCTTCGCCTGCCGATTACGTCGCTCGTTCTTGTCCCGATGTTTGGAAATGGTTAGGACGACCGAAAGGTCTACCTGTGAGTGGCATTTGGCCCCACTACTATTTTAACCATTTCCGCTCATCCAGGCTTGTAACTAAGAGCGTAATTCACCGAGGTAGTTACAATTGGTATCAGAACCATCCCGCCCTTCAGGGTCTCAGCCAAATGGTCGTTGTCAGTGTAGCAAATATTTTTGGTAGTTATGTATACTAGGAAAAACAAAATGTGCGAGTAGGACTGCTTCCACTTTTCTTCTTACCCACCCACCCACCCACCCACCCTTTTCTGGTAAGGAAGTGTAACGTTTTCAATCCTCTTCTAAAATTCAAACTAGGATTCCCGTGTTCTGGGTTCCGTAGTACCATAGGTTGTGTGTGTGTGTGTGCGTGTGTGTGAATTCCTTGTCTATCTATTCCATCCAACATGTTATCTTTATCTGCCTTTTGGTTATCAACTGTTGGTACATTCCATACCGACAGGCTTTTGCAAACCGACGCGATCTATCTGATTCGTTGTATACCGACGCGATCTGTCTTACTCTTTGTTATCCGACGTTATCTTGTTTAGGGTGTTCGTTTCCGTAGTTACTAATCTTTAGGTTCATCTTAACATGAAGGTATTGGGATATGTGTTTTTCTTATTCATGTGCGGAGTAATGATTTAAGTGCGGGATGGAGTCGCGACCATACCACTACTTTTCTCATTCGCTCTTGTATATTGAATTGGTAGAGTTACTAATCTTGATTCGTTAAGTGGTTTTGCGCATATAGTGGTATTTTAATGCCGAAATTTGCGGAAATTTTTTCTTTGTTAGTTTGTGTACCACACTCCTTGTTCAGTCGTGTGCGATATGCTTAATATCTTCTAGGTGCTTTGAACTTTGTTGATATTTTAATATCATCTTAGTAAATTGTATCCTTTAAATCTTGGTTGATTCCATCTTGGTACTATTTTGGATTATTATTATTCTCCATTATGGTACTGACTTGTGTTTTATATATCACAGGATGTCACCACCACGCCGTTCTAAGGAGGACATACAACCTGAACTGGGGGCCGCGTTGTCAAGCATCGCCAATGCCTTGGCCGCAATGCAGCAGAACCAGCAGCGATTTGAAGAAAATGTCAGGAGGAATGAGTTTGTTCCGCTACCTCCACCTCCCAAGCGAGGAGACATCAAAAGCTTTCTGAAATTCAACCCACGCCAATTTGATGTGTCTGATCAACCACTTGATGCTGATGATTGGTTGCGGGAGATGTCAAGGTTCTTGCATGCTGATGTTCCTGAGCAAGAATGGGTAAAGTGTGCCACTCACCTTCTGAAGGGGGATGCAGCTCTGTGGTGGGAGAATTACCTCAAGGCAAACTACACTGGTTTTCAGCCTACTTGGGAACAGTTCTCTGGAGCTTTCAAAGAGCAATATCTGTCAGAAATTGTCATGGAGAGGATGAAGGAAGTGTTTCTCAACCTCAAGCAGGGCAATGACAATGTCAATACCTATATCAGAAACTTCATGAATCTTTCTCGGTATGGTGGCGATGAGATCTCTGATGACAAGAAGAAGCAAAAGAGGTTCAGACAAGGGCTCAATGCATCGATTAAATATGCAATCACACATGCAAGGCCGGCGTCTTTTCTGGAAATCCAACATACAGCTCTGCAGGAAGAAGCAAGTAGGCAAGTGTTTGAGGAGTCAAAGAAACACAACTGTGATGCAGCAAGCTCTTCAGCTGTGTCAACTCCTTCTAAGCGTCGTGTCTGGGTTCCTAACACCCCACTGTCGCTCCCGGCTCCACCAAGACCTTCAAGCTACGCAACAAGGCCACCAAACTTCCTCGCTGCTGCTCCCAGGGGCTACAACCACAACTACCCTGGAGCGCCTGGCGGAGTCCCTGGCTACGTTGCTCCACGTCCACCTGGTTCTTGTTACACTTGTGGAAACACTGGGCATCAACACTGGAACTGTTCTTTGAACAACAAAGCTCTTCCTCCACCACCTCCAAGACCTGCGGCAAGCTCTCCTATGGTTCGTGCACCACCACCTCGGGCTCTCAACATCAACACCAAGACCGGGTCTACTGTTGCTCGTGCCAACTGTGTCAACGCCGCTCAAGCTGAGCATGCACCTGGAGTTGTGATGGGTATGCTTCCCGTTAACTCAGTCCCTGCACGAGTTTTGTTTGATTCTGGTGCTTCGCATTCTTTTGTTTCTCATACGTTTGCTCATGAGCATGATCTGGATATGGTTCCGTTATTGCATCGTCTGGTGGTACAATCTCCTGGCTCAAACATGAGGGTTGCTCATATCAGCCATGACAATCAAATTGATATTGGTGGCTCTTCGTTCTCAGCGTCCTTAATTATTCTGGGCAATTCTGACATTGATGTTATCTTGGGCATGGATTGGTTGACAACAAATGCAGTTGTGATTGATTGTGCTGAACGCTCGGTTTCTCTGAAAATTCCTGAAGGCCATATAGTCTATTCTCCAAGTCTGACTCCTGTTGTTCAGCTTTTCTCTTTGGCGGCTCTGAATGCTGATGCTATGGAAGCTATTCAGAGTGTTCCGGTGGTCTGTGAGTTCCCAGATGTCTTTCCCAAGAGTTGCTGGTATGCCTCCGGATCGTGAGGTTGAGTTTGTAATTGAGCTTGAACCTGGAACAACTCCTATCTCCAAGCGGCCTTATAAAATGGGTCCTGCTGAGTTGGCTGAACTCAAACGTCAGCTCGATGAACAAGAGAAGTTGGGTTTCATTCAGCACAGTACTTCTTCTTGGGGTATCCCAACCATCTTTGTGAAGGAGAGAGACAAGACTGATAGACTTTGTGTTGACTATCGGGCTCTCAATGCTAAAACCATTAAGAATAAATATCCCCTTCCGCAGATTAATGATCTCTTCGATCAGCTAGCTGGAGCTGTGGTATTCTCTAAGCTTGATTTGAGAAGTGGTTATCATCAAATCAAGATTCACAAGGAAGATGTTCCTAAAACAGCTTTCACCACCCGCTATGGCCTGTATGAGTACACGGTCATGTCTTTCGGTCTCACCAACGCACCTGCCACCTTCTCGAGGCTTATGAACTCGGTTTTCATGGAGTATCTTGAGAAGTTCGTTGTGATCTATATGGATGACACCCTAGTCTATTCTAAGTCAAAGGAAGAACATGAAGAACACCTTCGGTGTGTCCTAAACAAATTTCGTGAGAACCGCTTGTATGCAAAGTTCTCCAAATGTGAGTTTTGGCTCCCTCAAGTCACCTATCTTGGTCACGTCATCTCTGCCAAGGGCATTGCCGTCAACCCAGAAACTGTAAAGACAATTGTTGACTGGCTTCCTCCTGTAAATGTCAAAGAAGTCCGGAGATTCTTTGGTTTGGCTAGTTATTGTCGTCGATTCGTGCAAAACTTCTCGAAGATTGCGAAGCCTCTTACCGATCTCCTCAAGAAAGGCAAGAAATACCTTTGGACTCCTGCATGTCAAGCAAGCTTCAAAACACTCAAAGAGAAGCTCACTTCCACACAAGTCTTGATTCCTCCAGATACATCAAAGCCTTTCCAGATATTCTGTGACGCCTCTTTGCAAGGATTGGGTGCGGTCCTTATGCAAGAAAAACAAGTTGTTGCTTATGACTCTCGACAGTTGAAGACGCATGAGATCAACTATCCTACACATGACCTCGAGCTCGCAGCAGTTGTCTTTGCTTTGAAAGTATGGAGGCACTACTTGCTTGGCAACCGTTGTTAAATCTTTTCTGATCACAAGAGTCTGAAGTATATCTTCACACAGCCTGATCTCAACCTTCGTCAGAGGAGGTGGATTGAAGCAATCAATGATTTCGATTTGACCATCAGCTACACTCCGGGCAAAGCTAATGTCATGGCTGATGCTCTCAGCCGCAAAGCTTATGTCAGCAACCTCATGGTGGAAGAACAACAGCCTCTCTTGTGCGAGGAATTCCGCCAGCTCAACCTTGAAATTGTGGATCAAGGGTATCTTCTGAACCTTCTGGCAACCCCTCTCTTGGAAGAAAAGGTTCGCTCCATTCAACTTGGTGATCCGTACACCAAAAAAATCATCTCCAACATTCATCTTCCGAAGTATGAGTCCTTCCATGTCGATGACCAAGGCACGCTTTTCTTTGAACACCGGATGTTTGTTCCGAACTACCCGGGTTTGAGAGAGCAAGTTCTCAAGGAGGCGCATGATTCTGTTCTTTCTATCCACCCTGGCAGCACAAAGATGTACATGGACTTGAAAACACAATATTGGTGGCCTGGATTGAAACGATATTGTGCCAAGTATGTCTCGGAGTGTGATGTCTGCCGTAGAGTTAAAGCTGTCCATCAGAAACCTTCCGGTCTTCTACAGCCATTGAAACCCCCGGAATGGAAATGGGAGAAAGTAGAGATGGACTTCATCACTGGTTTTCCAAGGTCGCAGAAGAGCAACAATGCAATCTTTGTTGTCATTGACAGGCTTTCTAAAGTGGCTCACTTCTTTCCAGTCAAGGAAACAATTTCTGCAATTCAGTTGGTTGAGCTCTATATCAACAGAATTGTCTCTCTGTATGGGGTTCCTCTTGAGATCAGTTCAGACCGTGGAAGCATCTTCACTTCCAAGTTCAGGGGAAGTTTCCAAAATGCTTTGGGAACAAAATTGAACTTTAGCACAGCTTACCACCCTTAGTCGCAAGGACAAGTTGAAAGGATCAATCAGATTCTAGAAGATATGCTCCGTGCTTGCGTCATCTCTTTCGGCATGAAGTGGGAAGCATGTCTTCCTTATGCTGAATTCTCTTACAACAACAGCTTCCAGAAAAGTCTAAATATGGCACCATTTGAGGCTCTCTATGGTCGCAAATGCAGAACTCCGATTGGTTGGTCGGGCGCAGGAGAAAGAACATTGTTTGGCCCCGACATTGTAACTCAAGCGGAGGAGAAGGGTCACATCATTCTTGAAAATCTGAAGGTTGCTCAAAGTCGCCAGAAGAGCAACTATGACAGAAAGCACACGGACATGCAGTATGTCCCTGGTGATCTCGTTTACCTTCGTGTCACTCCCATGAGAGGCACGCACCGCTTTGGTATCAAAGGAAAGCTGGCTCCTAGATACATTGGTCCTTTCAAAATTCGTGGAAGAAGAGGAGAAGTTTCTTATGCTCTTGAGCTCCCTGAAAAACTCAAGGTCCATGATGTTTTCCACATCTCTCAACTCAAGAAGTGCTTCAAGGATCCCGGCAGGACCGTGGACCATGAGCTTATAAATCTCCAAGAATACCTATCTTATCAAGAACACCCCATAAAAATCCTCGAAGTCGCAGAAAGAAGGACTCGCAACAAGTCCATCAAGTTCTGCAAGGTGCAGTGGTCGCCCCATTCCATTGATGAAGCCACTTGGGAACGTGAAGATGAGCTCCGTGCCAAGTATCCTATCCTCTTTGAGTCTTCTTCTTCCTAGAATCTCGGGGCGAGATTCCTGTTTAGTGGGGGAGAGTTGTAGCATCCCAATTGTCTAACAATGGTAATGCTACATGGTTTAATAATATAATGGCTACTTCCTATATATAATTGTTGCATCCTAATTATATCATGCTCATGTCATCATGCCACCTTGCATTTGAGCATCATATAAAACCCTCTTTCGTTGGTTCTTCTCTCATATGCATTATTAACTGTATTTGCCTCTTGATATTGTAATTGGTTATTGATATATTGTTTAAATGCCCAAGTTGAGTTGGGGGCATATCTTTTATTCAACTCCATCACCTTTCTTTGTCACCACCTTATAATTCCACCATTCCTATAACCCATGAGCTTGTATTTCTTTTCCTTTTGATTTTTACTCTAGCTCATGTGGGTGGGGTGGATCTAATTCTATAAATTCTTTTGCTTAGCTTTTATTCCACTTCTTGGGAATGCATATGAATAATGCCATGTTATTATTTTGTTTTCACAAGAATTTAAACATGGCATTAATTATTTTGCATGGGCCATGCAAGAGTACCACCACCTTTAGCCAATTGTTTTCCTCTTGGGTTTATTGGTTCTTGTCTTTGTGGGTCATCTACATCCTCTCTCCACCATCTCCTTGTCCTCCTCAACATCATTCTTTTCTTCATGCATGACCATATGAGAAACCATCCACTTTGCTTTTCTTTTCTCCTTTACACTTGCCCCCATGTCATGAGCATGCATCTTTCTTTCTCTACCACTCCTTGTGCTGGATCTTGTGTGATCCTGCTAAAACCCTACCACCACATCACCCTCTCTCTCTTATCCTCTCTCCTAAACCCTAAGGCCTAGCTCTAACCCACCCTCACACAAAACCTCACCTCACCTCTCTCTCTAGCTGCTGAGGCTGGCCCTCTCTCTCCCTGAACCACACCCCATCTACCCCATCTACCCACCCCCAAACCCTAGCCTTGCCGAGCATGCCCTAGCTCACCCTAGCTTTCCTCTCCTCTCTTTTTCTCTCTCACCGCCGTGCCAGCCCTACCCAGCTGCTCCTCTCGCCGTCCCCACCTGGCCCACCTGCAGCCCCTCTCCATGCCTACCTGCCCCAGCCCGAGCAAGCACGTGAGGAGGATGGAAAAAGGTGGCACCCGAGCCACCTTTATCTACCCTGTGCCCACGGCTGCCTCTCCTCTCTCCCTCTCGCCTTGACCTCCTCCCACACGTCTCTTGGCTCTCCTAGATCCGCCCAGAGCCCCTACCTATTTCTCCCCTTCTTCTGCATCGACGCCACCCTCTCTCGCCGGCCACCGCCAGATCCGACGCCGTTTCCGCGTTCCTGCGTTCCGGGTTGACGTGGAGGTGTACGAGAAGACCGAGGAGGTACCACTGCTCCACCTTGGCCGGCTCAGTGAGGAGGAGAAGGCCACCAGGACCGCCAGATCCTCGCCGCTCCCCCGAAACCCTAGGACACCGGAGCTCCTGCATCCTCGCCGATCAGCCGCTTCCCTGCCCGATCTGACACCGGCAACCTCCCCGCGGTAAGCCCCTCCACCTCCTAGACAACATCCGCGCCGCCATAAAGCACTAGCCACGCCGGACCTAACGCCAAATGGCCTCAAGGTCATTGTCTTCGCACACTCGCACCAGAGTGCCTCTTGGGTCGCATAGCTACCCCTTTACAACTACCCCACCCAACCGCTCTGGCTATCACCCGTAGCGCGCTTGCCCGTGACGCGGGATCGAGCCCCCATCGCGCCGCTCTGTCACTGCGCTCTGCTTTTCCGTCAGATAGTTCGGAGGAAACAAATGAACAGTAGGGCCATGGCCGTCTTTCAGAAAACCCCCCAACCTTTTTATTTACTAAACCCGCGGACCAGCCTACCCCACCTGTCAGCCACCCCGACGTTCTTGCAGAAAAGTCCCTCTGTTCCTCTGGCCATAACCCGCGCTCCAGCTCGGCCCCGCCTAGCAGTCTCTGCGCGCTCATTCGCGGGCACGTGGGCCTCTAGTTGCTGGCCCACCCGTCAATCGCAGAGGCTGGCTAAGCCGAGGTGAGAAAAGGATTTCCTGAGTGCGTGGCCCAGTCCGTTTGGTCCCACTCGTCAGCGACTGGGGCTAGCTCGGTCTGAGTAATAAAAGTTTCCCAGTTGTCTGTTTTAATTAAACCTTTTTAAAATTGATTTAAATTCAAATTCAAATCAAATATAATAACTTTTGAGATATAATTCCAAATAATACATATGATATATGTTTTTGAATCATAAAAATGTGAGAATTGCAAATATGCCATTCAAAATATTATTTGAGCACTTTAAAATTTCGAGGTAATTAAAATTACAATAAAATGCCCTTTATCTTAATTAATTAATAACTTTTGTTTTATAACTCCAAATTTGACAAATAATATGTCTAAATCGATCAGCGCGACGAGACCGTTCTATCTATGCATTCCATGTTCTGAATTGCAGCATGCATCATATAAATACAAAGTATACATCAACTTATTTGAATATAAAATGTGATTAAAACTCAATAAAATGCTTTATTCATGTACTCCACACCTCACCCATGCCATGCTACATTATTGCCATGCAAATTGTGCATCATTCATCATGGCATGATTGTTTGCTTATCGCATTATAAGTCATATGCTTGTGCACTCTATTTATGTTGGCCCTTGTTTGTTTGGTTCTTCTTCGAATAGACGCTGAGCAGGGGATATATCGGGAATCCCAGGAGCACTACCCAGATCCGTCCCTCGCTTCAACTGAGCTGCCAGGCAAGCACTACCACATGCTTGCATACATATAGTACCTATTGCCTCTCTCTTATTCTTGCATCATTGAGTCGCGATTGCATTAAACTGAATCCCAAGTACTATATAGCCTTTACTTTTAAACCCCACCGAAGCTTGTTCCTCCATCCCATGAGCCATTACTACAGGAGTTGTTTGAGCCATGAAGGTCGTAGAATAGCATGTGTAGGGTATGTGAGTGTCTGATGGATAACGAGGTACCTAAACAACTTAACCTAAGTAGTAATGGGATAACTAATGAAAGTGGCACCGGTGAGCAATATCTGCTATTTGGTTCTTCATGCTCACTTGTGTCCCGTAGGACCCCGAGTACTTGATTCCTGTTCCTTGACCATTCGCACTATCCACATCCGGGAGGCCTTATGGACCCCCCTGAGCCAGAGCTTGATTCATTCTTATTTCTTGGGGCCATAAAGTAGTTTGGGGCTTTATTACTATCCTATACTTATGCCATGCTTTACTACTTTATTTAAGATTGTGCGTGGAGCACCAGATCGCTTAGGACCGTGACACGTTACCAGATCGACAAGCCCACCACATTTTCGGGTTCCCATTGCCATCATTACTCACACAAACCCGGGTCCGCTCGAGCCAGCCAACTTCGCTATGGTAGATTAGTGGGGTGGCCCCCTGAAACATATCTGAATCCTGTGATCGCTTTGTCGTGAATGCCTCGTTGGGTTTTGATTTGTTTTTTCCGAGGTTGATCGTGTGTGTGTTGCTATTTGTGCACCCCTACAGGGTATATCTTTCTGAAAGCCGTGTCCGCGGTTATGGACGACTTGGAGCACAGTTTCTCGATCATAGACAAGTATAACTAAAGTACCGCTTTTAACTTGACTAAGTACCTGACTAGTAAATAGTGCAACACTCATGGAATGGATAATAAAACTGCCAACGGATGGGGCTGTTCGTCCGCTTCCTCGTTGGTAAGCGAGGAGGAGGATGAATCTGTTAATATTATTGTTATAACTGTTGTTATTAATTCACGAACATCCGTCTATCTTTAGTTAGGCGGATGGTTAGTGAGTATCTATAGAATTGTTATGGATTATCTTTTGCCGCAATTGCGTCACCCCAGGTTGTGTCCCCTTTAGAGGCATAAAGACTTGCTGAGTACCCCTAGGTCTCACACGATAAATTGTTTGATTCAGATGAACAGGTATACTCGCAAGATGGATACTGGATGGAGGAGACGGACGATGTTGGCAACGATCACTCGGTGTAGAGATTCCGGGAACGGGGATCCATGAGATCTGTGGGCGGGATGTGTTTATTTATGGGGCATCTTATGCCGATTTGCTTCTTATCCGTACTCGGATCTTGTTTTCTGCTTCCACCTGATACTCTGATGTTTGATGTATGAGGAGATATCCTAAACTATTATATCTATCTAGGATATTTGGATCTTGCTGTATGGCGTTGCAATATTTCTATTTCTTTAGATGGAATGGCTCTGAGGACTGTTGTATGTGGCTTGCATACATACTCATTTGTGTATGTAGTTGATCCCTTCGCCTGTCGATTACGCTGCTCGTTCTTGTCCCGATGTTTGGAAATGGTTAGGACGGCCGAAAGGTCTACCTGTGAGTGGCATTTAGCCCCACCGTACTATTTTAACCATTTCTGCTCATCCAGGCTTGTAACTAAGAGCGTAATTCACCGAGATAGTTACAGGGTGGCGCGGCTAGGGTTTGGCCCGCTCAGTCGCCTGGAGGGGGCGACACGAGGAGAGCGTTTCTCTGATCCTCTTTTCAACGATGTCTCTGTTCATTTGACATTTTTTTGGTAGGTGATAGCGAAAGCGGCTACCGCATTGTTCTTTTATTCATTCATGACATTGTCCTGTATTTTACAAGAAAATAAAAAGTACCTGCCTTGCTTTGTGTTTGGTAGGAAAAGGATCCTTGTTAGAAATTAATCTATTATGGTATACACTATACCTGACAAATCTGCTATGCTCTCTTAGACAATTCTTGGCCCTTTTTCATTCTCACCTGCTGGTTTAGGCCTTCTTCATGTACTTGATTCCGAAAAATTTAGTACATCTAGCTAAATCTCCCTGGTTTAACCACTTAAACGAGTGATTTTGACAAAGTGGCATTAGTGAAAAAATGTCTTCAATAGGAATATTTGTGTATCCCCATACTACGAGGAGTGAGGCTCACAAAACCTGCTTTCTCTTTCTCTAATTCTTGAGGTTCATGGTCACGAACCAAGCAAACTCCGCATGAAATCTTCTCCACCGGAGTTTACTCATTTATTTGATAGTGAAAAGGTCAAATTTGCATGCGGAGAGCGTAGGACACAAATAAATACAAGGAGAAATACACTGTGTGCTCATAACAAGTTGGAAAGAACACCATCACCGATAATTGATGTATTACTCCAAATTTTCATTAAATCAGTGTGAAGTAAGCACAACAAATCTGTTTTTTCCCCACATTGTTTTGTGATTGTGTTAAAGATAAGAACAGAATGGAACTACTGTAGGTTACACACGTCAACAGTTAAATACAAGATATAATTTTTCATTCATGAACTTATATGTACATCGTTGGAGGATAGATATTACACCAACTTGTTTTAAATTACAAATATGTGAGTTTGTGTGTTTTATTCATTTCTTATATTTACTTGTTTTCTGTAGATTCCGGGCTCAAGATAATTGGGAAGCTCAGTTTTCAGATTGTGATTAAGTCGACATCCCAGTTCAAGAAATTCGTGATTCGCAGAAGTGGTTCTTCTATTGATTGGTTCTCTAGGAGAAAAACCAGATCATACCTGAAGAAAAAGATAAAGGAACTTCGGGTACTTGATCCAAAGTGCAAAATTTTCACTATTCTTTGGTGATATTTTTCTAGAGTATATTACATTTGAGAAAAAAATGGTACTTGGATACATTTGATCGTGCTACACCTGATGAACAATTCATGTTTGGTTTTGATTTCATGATTCTTGCTGAAGCATTTTCAATGTAGCATGGAATTTTATTGAGTGGCGTTCTAAAGCCTGAACATGTGCTATTCCTATTTTAAATGGGAGATACATCTAGGTGGTACTAGGACGGATGTAGGATACTGAGGTATGTGTGAGGGAATGGTAATTATTTGTTGGAACTGTCTACTTCATATGGATTTTTGTGAGATATATATGGTTCAGCAAATTGAGAAATTAGTGAAGGCCATATGAGGGATGGGGGTGATACTGATAGCAATGCGTAAGTATGAACTAATGGATGTCTGAAATGTTAAATGATCTCTCAAGTACTATCCTCGTGTCTAGCTTCTGCATCCCTCCTGCCTAACAATGATTGTTACATGAATCTATTGTTTCGGAGTTCTGCAATGTTTATCAAATTTATGGTGGTTTTTATTTGAAGTAATGCAGCTACTGTTACGCATACCATTTAGCAAGACCATCTCCTTCTAGATCTTATCATCTGAGTATATGATCTATTCTGTCAGAGCACATACACTTGTTAAAACTAATTCAACTAAATATGATGCTTCTGCCATTCTTTGCAATTTTCTTTGCAATTTATTTCTACATAGATTGGACAAAGACTTCAATCTCACTTCCATATTATGTGTTATGTTTTGTTACGATACAACAAGTCTCACCTTTTGTCAAGCATACAATATAAGTAAACATGCCATTTTATTTTGTAGATACCATACCAAGGTTTGCATTATTGGGCACATGATCTGGAGGAACTCAAGTGAGCAACAAAGTTAGCAGGGACCATTTCTCTCTCCCTCTGATAGCCTGCCAAGCATTCAGCAAGGTGAGAATTCTTCCAGGATCACTGCAGCTTCGAGCGTGTGGATGCTAATCTGAAATCTTGCAGTATCTTGCAAACATGAAAGTGAAATCTGTAACAAACAACGGTGTCATGGCCTATGTTTACCGTGATCACTGAATGGCCCCACTTTAAAAATACTGTAGCATGTGCAAAGTAAACCCTGCCAATGATATTCCTTACTGCTTCATTATTTATTTTCTGTGGCTGAACCACAACAGTAACAATTGACAAATTGAAAAAGGAAGTGTGGATATGTTGCTTTAGAAATTGTATTTGTGAAATTTTATTGTATTTTACAATGGAGTACTTGGTTATGGCCAAAATAGATCTGAGTTTTTTTAATAATAACCTGACTTTTGATGCCCAATAGTCTGTGCACAAAATTGACTTATTATTGTTATTTAATTAACAATGGCTGCAATTGGTTTCACCAACTCGCTATGCCCATATACACACTGAGAAGCTTGTTCGTCTCCCACATTGCTATAAGTAGTAGAGATGACTACAAGCAGGTTAGTTTTGCTCTCTCTCATTCCCGCTCTACCCGCTCTGGAGCGCTCGCTCCACACCGAGCCCATCGCCGCGTCGGCGAACAAGAGGCACACAGTGATGGCCTCGCGAGGAGTTGCGACAGCTACGACTTTCTACATTCCTCTCTGCCGGGGCCAGAGATCCCGCATCCGACACCAACAGCCCAACATCCTCCGGCACGTAACCGCATCTCTCTCCAATTTGTAACCCTGTTATCCTGTGTGGTAACAGGACTAGATTGTTGTGCCTTGCTTTTGAAGGTAGAAGGGTGTGCGAAATGTGCAAGGACGGAACGATGATATGGGGCTGGGGGCGTTCTCTACGATGGGCAAGCTGTTGCTGCGCGGCACACTAGCTGGCGTGCTGCTTCCTGCAAGATGTGCCAGGTTCCCTGCTTTCTTAAAAATATTGTTGTGAAAGGATGTTCTTACACAGTTAGGAGTATATCTCAATGTCAAGGGTTCAGTCTTTTGGAATTTCTATCTGTTGGCGCCTAATCGAGTTGTACTCATGTCAACAGAAAAAGAATAGAGTTGTACTTCTCATTGCACTTCCATTCCATCCCTATGCGTGGTAATACCGTGAGAACATTGAATCGTTAGATATTAAGAGAAAGAGAGGTTGATCTGCCTATGGCAATTATACTTACTTAGGAGTTGGCCTAAAAAGGAACATTGCATGTACCCTATTGACAGTAGGTGTAATGGATTTTGCGATTATATTATTTCTATCCATACCATTTTGCACTTCTTAGTGGACTTGTGGGTTAACGAGCTTAAGTAGGTAATACTTTTCTCCACTCGATATTGGTTAACGAGCTTAAGTAGGTAATACTCGATGCTGATGATAGATTAAGAATCTTCTTCCACTCGATCTTGGTTAACGAGCTTAAGTAGGTAATACTTTTCTCCACATTTTTTCTTGAATTATTGGGCATGCAATGGTTGCTTCTGCAAGCCCTTCACTCAATTTTTCATTCCTGGTGATAGAGAATTTGCAAATCCTATTGCCGCAGAATGCACATTTGAAATATTGATAGACAACAGGACGAGGAACCTAGGCTGTCTATCCACCTTGTTTCCACAGGTCTAATAAATATCAAATGATCAGTTTGCCATACCTTAAGACCTCATATTGTCAGTTGGACGCTTTCTTGCAAATCACAAATGCAGCTCTATGCTCCTACTGGGTCATGATGTTCCAAAAGCATACTGCTCTGAATCTCAATCAATTTCCCTTAGTCGTAGTTTTCTAATGTGATTTTTTCCAGCTAAGTTTAAAACATACTAACCAATCATGCGAGAAAACCTTGTCTAGGAAATATGCAAAAGGACCAAGAAAGCCTTATCTGACAAATTGAGAACACGCAGCTAAGCGGGCAAGCGATACAAAGAAAAGTGATGGTTACTTGTTAGGACATCGAAGAAACAGTCAAGAGCGTCAAAGCCTGAATATTTTTGTACTGAAATTCTCCAAACCACAATGTAGAAGCTTTTTAGGAGCTAAACTAACTACTTAAGTGAAATGATCATTATCTTTGGAAACACTGCATGATACTTCTATATGCCATAAGAGAAAATAGGACATATGTAATTGTCGTTCTTAAACTTTCAGAATTTGATACTAGTTGACATAGTTAACCATGGTCCATATAGGAATCAGTGTATGATACATTCCACTAAGCACAGTTTTTGTGTTACCCAGAGATCGTCAGCTTCAATGATCCAGAAATTATTTTTCCAACTGATAACAAAGTTTCATCAAGAAATAAAGCTTCTATTCTTGTGAGTTTTGAGAGAATCAGTTATCCTCTGTTACTTTTATGACATAAATTGTACTTTGAAAACAAGTTGGTGTAATAGCTATGCTCCAACTATGTAAATAAGTAGCTTGAGTGTAAAAGTATATGATGTATTTTACTGTTGACGTCTGTAAACTACATCAGTTTTATTCTGTTATTATTTTTAACACAAGCACACAAATGATGCGGGAAAATAAAACAAATATGTTGTGCTTACTTCACACTGGTTTAACAAAAAGTGGGAGTAATATATCAGTTCTTGGTGACACTGTTAATTCCAATTTGTTATGAGCGCACACAGTCTATTTCCTCTTGTATTTATTTTTGTCCTATGCTGTCTGTATGCAAATTGAACCTTTTGCTAACAAATAAATGAATAAACTCGAGTAGGGAAGATTTCACGCAGAGTTTGCTTGGTTCGTTATACTGAACCTCAAGAAATTGGAGAAACAGAACCAGGTTTTGTGAGTCTTACTCCTAGCAGTAGGATTCTAGGAGATATGCATGCATTTTTTGTAGAGATATTGGTTTCAATAACGCCACTTTTATGTTCTCAATACTGTAAACAAGAAAGTCAGGACTAAATATTTGTAAATCAAGTACATTAAGAAGGTGTTGTCCATGGCATTTGGAGAGAAAGAAGAACAATGCAAGTGTAAATAAACTATGCCAAATAGATAGATGCATATTATGGAAAACGTTACCAAAGTGGCCTCACAGAATGTACCACTTGTGTTAATGTTGCTGTTATATGCAATATGCAGATTCAATGGTACTAAAATGCTAGGCCATAGCTCTCACAGAATGTACCACTTGTGTTAATGTTGCTGTTATATGCAATATGCAGATTCAATGGTACTGATCATTGCATATGACTTTCCAGGTTCTTCTAGGAGGATTGTCTGGTTCACTGATGCATCGAAGAGCTGCAAAAACTAAGGATTAACTGTCACTTTTACCAACGTAGCATTGAGTCACTACCAACGTAACATGGATTCATCTACCAACGTAGCATGGAGTCACCATCGAAACACAAGCAGAAGAGTCAGGGTGAAAGAATTGTGTGTTGCTCAAAATGTGTCTACGAAGTCCTCCAAAGGATCCCAGATTTCCAGGCTTGCTGTACGAAGAGCAACACAGCTCCTGAGCTACCGCAAACGTTGGTAGATGAATCCAAAAAGAAGAGAAGAATATGAGCGGCAACAATGCTCATTTACTACGATTGTCAGCAGCTGTGCACCCGCTTTGTTGTGCAAACACTAATATGTGTTGAAAGAAAAGAATAATTATACAATAGCTTAAGTCTGAGAAAAAGCGAGCCATCTGAAGCCATCTGTCCACGCGCGCATTTCTAACCGTTTGATTTTCACTCTGAGTCATCTCAACCGTGCAGTTTCAGATGTTGACCAAAGTCTTACGATCTGGTCCCTCCCATCCCGTCACCACCCCACCCCCATCTCGATCACATTCCCCTCCACCCGACATCCCGAACATGCCAGGCCCTCCTCCATCTCTCCTAGCAACATGCGCTGTCCTCTCCAGTCCCGAGCTCTCCCTCTCACCTCCTGCTCCCTATACCCCCTCCACTCACGAGGCCACCTTCTCCCGTCCAACTCGTGCATCCAGTGTCGGCCGCCTCTGCTTCCTCGCCTCGAACCTTCCCAATACCGGTTCAACATCGCCCCGACCTTGCACACCAGTCCACCGCCACGCTTTGCCGGTGGTGAGGAAGATAAGGAGAGCCTCTGCTTCGCCTCCTCGATCCTTCCCAATACCGGTTCAACATCGCCCCGACCTTGCGCACCCGTCCGCCGCCACGCTTTGCCGGTGGTGAGGAAGATAAGGAGGAGGTGAGCGCGTGGGACGGTGGGGGTGAGAGAGAGGGGGTGTGGGTAGATACGCTCCTATGCGGGACTACACAAAGATGTCGCATCATCCTCACCGCTTTGACTGGAAAAATTAGGGATGGATAGCGAAAAAAAGGAATTGAAAAGGAGAAGGCCCCTTCTCTCCCGAGCTCTCCCTCTCACCTCCTACCCCTCCACTCACGAGGCCATTGCCTCCCGTTCAACTCCTACATCTAGCGTTGGCCACCTTTCTGCTTCCCCGCCTAGAACCTTCCCAGTACCGATTCAACGTCGCCCTAACCTCGCGCATCCTTCTGCGGCCACGCTTTGCCGGTGGGGAGGAAGATAAGGAGGAGGTGAGCGCGTGAGACAGTGGGAGTAAGAGAGAGGGGGCGACACGGGTAGAGACGCTCCTATGTGGGACTACGCGAAGATGTCGCATCATCCTCACCGATTTGACTGGAAAAATCAGGGATAGATGGCAGAAAAAAGGAATTGAAAAGGAGAAAGCCCCTTCGCTCCCGAGATCTCCCTCTCACCTTCGCTCCCTCTGCCCCCTCCACTCACGAGGCCAGCCTCCCATCCAGCTCCAGCATCCAGCGTTGGCCGCCTCTGAAGGAAATATGCCCTAGAGGCAAATAATAAAGCGTATTGTTTGATATATCTCTTATGTTCATAATACATTTCATACTGTGCTATAACTGTATTAATATGAAACGTTAATACACGTGTGATATGTAAACAAACCAAGTCTCTAGTTACCTCTAGCGAACTAGTTCATTGGTCATGAAGATAATCTAGGGTTTCGAGATCATGGGCATTTATGCCAATTGACAATGAGGTCATATCATTAGTTGAATGATGTGATAGACAAACAACCCAACAAGTTGTATCATAATGATCTCTAGTTACAAAGTTCATCATTAATGATAAACTAAGGAAACCTCGCAACCCGATCCTTAGACTGTGAGATAATGCAAATCACCGTTCAGGAGGGAGCTTAGATGGTATCAAGTATCATACCGTGACTGGATGATCAAAATGGTGCCACTCAGATTTCCCAAAGGGGCATGTAGAAGAGTACATATCAAGACCAAGATTTGGCCATCCATATAACGGACATATACATTTGTGGCCATCTTGGTGACGTTGCATTAACGAAGTTTGCAAGCGTGTGACTGGGTCACGGAATGCAATGGCATGGGAACAAGTTCATCGATAACGACTAACGAGATAGAACAAAGATATGGAGATACCGTAGATCAAATCTTGGGTGAAATAGGTATCAAGTTTCAAAGGGAATAGGAAACGACGTTTACGGTTCAAATGGCATTATCATCATGGAATGCACAGGGGTCATTATGGGCATCTTGGTCCCGCTATTGATCATTGATGGAGATCATGTCTGTGCCATTCCCGAGCCGTGGGGAAATATACTTAAGGGTACGATGAGCTAGAGATCCTCTATAAGTTGGAATCACCATATGAAAGAGAAAAGGAAACTGGAAAAGTTCCGTGAGAGAACCAAAATCGTTCCAGGAAAGTTCTGAAGTTGTTCGGAGAAAATCGAAAGGGAACCGAAAGGTATTTCGGGTCAAATCAAATTTTATAATATGTATTTACATGTTCATTAATGTAATTAATATTAAATATAATATTAAAATCTAATTTGAAGAGGTATTCCACTAATAGGCCAAACTTCCTAAGGAAAAAGGGCCCATGAGGAAAAACCGCAAGAGGGAAGGGCCAAGGACCAAAGGGGCCAAGGCCTAGCCACCACATGGGGCCAGCCTTGGGCTGTGCGTAGGGTGGGGCCCACCCCTATCCAGCTGGCCCATGAGGCACATGGCGCCTCCCCCTCTCTCCCTTGATTAGTCCCACATGGGAAACCCAAAGGGGAGGGCACACCTCCCCCCTATATAAAGGGGTGCCCATGGGTGGGATTAGATGCACCAAAATAGAGAAGGCCTTTGGTTGCCTTTATCTCCCCTCTCTCTCTTGTGACCATGGCCGCATGTATGGGTTGTGCGAACAAGGCGCACATGTAGCACGCCGTTGTGCTGTAGGGATTCCAAACCGGAGATTTACTTCCGCACTCCTGGTAGGGATCAAGGAGTCGGATGTCGTCATCATACACCTTATATGTATGAAACCTCGAGGGTGCCTCATACAAGGGCATTTTGGATGTAGCGAGCCGGAGTTGCTGCACGATGAAAATGGAGCAAGGGGTGAACTGCGAGGAGCTTCACGACCCTAAGGTCGGCTACGAGTTCGACTACTTCAACCACGTTCCCCTCAGAATGTTAACCGCGTACGGTCTACAAGGGTATGTATTCTATACGCTTCGGTCATTACTGCATTACTACATAGATAGATCTTGAGCATTAAGATGTTCCAACGTAGGAAATTTTTGTTTTCTGCTATGGAACCCTCCAGTGGTATCAGAGCCAATCTATGCATAGAAGTGTTGCATGGCCAGTACGCACAAGTATTTTGCGGGCATTGATCCCTTAGTTGTTACCCTCCAACGTGTACTTGTTTATATCGCGGTATTGTTTGATGAAGCGACCCGGGCTGACTTTACACATATTCGTACGCGAGACTGGTTCCACGCTCGACATATGGCTTGTTCCGTATAAGTGGCTAGCTGGTGTCTGTCTCTCATTCAATAGTTGATATGACACTTACAATGGAGGGCTCTGAAAGGGGTGTAGTAGAGACAATTGTTGGATCCATGTTGTGGTTAGAAAGTTCGTAGATTACAAACGATTCTATTAGGAAAGCCCTAACAACCATATAAAACTTGCAATAGATAAAGTAGAGGCGTATAACTTTATTTTGTAGGAGGGCTTGTGTTATGATATGGTATTGGTCGTTATGAAGGTAAAGTATTTTACTTTTCTATTACTAATTGTTGGGTCCACAGCATAGAAAACAAAAAATTTCCTACGGTGTGAACTACACGCCAAGATCTATCTACTAGGTACAAAGAAAACGGGTGGACATACATCCATAGAGAACTTACCCTCGAAGACAACGAGCTTTGTTAACGAGTAGGAACTCATGGTTGATGTAGTCGTACACTTGCCGATCTCAAGATCGTGAGGAAGTCCGAGCGCCGCAACTTAGCAGCGCATCCGCACTCGCACACACGTTCAAGCCACCGGACAACCTCAACCTCCTCGCTCCAGCGATCCAAATGAGCAACAACTCCTTCCATTTAAATGCCACCGAGAACATGTATCTCGCTAATCCGAGACCATGGGGGAATAATTCTAGAGGGGGAGAGAGATCCTTCACAAGGAGGTGTGTGGATGAAGGAGGGAATGGGTGGCCTTTTATAGGAGGAGGGGGGTGCCCCCTCTCTCCATGGCCGGCGCATGGGGGGGTGACCCCTCACCTCCCCATTCATGTGGTGGTAACTCCTCCACATTAAAATGCCTCTTCACATTCCCTTTTAAAGTCTCCACTTTAAATGCATTAAGTTTCTCCAAATTTAATGCTCTCTCATTTAATAAAACTCTTTTATTAAATTTATTCAGAATTTTGTTAATTACTTTAATTAACAAACATTCACATATAGCCCCTTGCAATATTTCAATATCACATGCAGAACCACTTTCTGCAATTTCACCAAAACAATTTCCGGTTTTATTGAAACAATTCCTGCGCTTTGCAATTCTTTTTTGTCTGAAACATATGTGCTCCAAAATGGTGTCGGTAACTCTTAAGTGTGCCACCCTACGGTTCACGAATAATGCAGACATGATCGAGACCCTTCTCCGATCAATAATCAGCGGGACACGGAGATCCGTCCGACTCCTACACATTCAACGATGACTCGTGATCGTGAGAACCTTTAACGCTTGTAACTAAATCCCTTTGTCTCGATATATTACATGTCCGAGATTCGATCATCGGTATCTCCATACCTAGTTTGATCTCGTTCCGACATGCACTATTTTCGTTCGTGATATAACATTCTAGTGATCATATCACTTGCTTGCAAGCTATCCTAATGTGATATCACCGAGAGGGCCCAGAGTATATCTATCCGTCATCCGGATTGACAAATTCCACTCTTGATCCATGAGCCTCAACATAACACCTTCGTAATCGAACCCGTATTTATAGTCACCGTTATTGCAGGACGTGACGTTTGATGTTATCAAGATACTCTTCGGTGTTAGCAATTAACATGATCTCATGGTCTAAGGATAAAGATTACTTCGTATGATGTTATAGCAATATAAACACAATGACTTGATCGTAATGCTATACTTCGGATGAATGTTCATCACATCATTCCACCAATGGTGTGACCTTGTTATTAACAACATCCAATGTCCATGATCAGGAAACCTTGATCATCTTGTTAATCAACAAGCTAGTCTATAAGAGAGGCATGACTAGGAACCCTTTTTGTTTATTAAACACACATGTATTGATGTTTCCTATCAATACAATTATAGCATGTAAAATAAACATCTATCATATACAAGGAATACATAATAACAACTTTATTATTGCCTCTCAGGGCATATTTCCTTCAGTCTCCCACTTGCACTAGAGACAATAATCTAGTTCACATAGTGATAAATCTAACACCCATGGAGTTCTGGTGTTGATCATGTTTTGCCCTAGGGAGTACTTTAGTCAACGGATCTGCTACATTCAGGTCAGTGTGCACTTTACAAATCTTTATATCTCCATCCTTGACATGCTCGCGGATGGAGTGAAACCGGCGCTTAATATGCTTGGAATTCTTGTGAGACCTTGGTTCCTTGGCATTGGCTATGGCTCCATTGTTGTCACAATAGATCACCATCGGGTCCAACGCACTGGGAACCACACCCAGTTCTGTAATGAACTCTTTCATCCAAACTGCTTCCTGCGCCGCTTCTGAAGCAGCAACATATTCCGCCTCCGTTGTTGATCTAGCCACCACAGGTTGTTTGGAGCTCCTCCAACTAACTGCTGCTCCGTTCAAGAGAAATACGTATCCGGATTGAGACTTAGAGTAATCTGGATCAGTGTCAAAGCTAGCATCGACATAACACTTAGCGACTAGCTCTTCTTCACTTTTGTATACAAGAAACATATCCTTAGTTCTTCTCAAGTACTTAAGGATATTCTTGACCGCTATCCAGTGTTCCGAACCTGGATCAGATTGGTACCTACTAGTCAAACTAATAGCATGTGCCACATCCGGCCTTGTACATAGCATGGCATACATTATAGAGCCTATGGCTGAGGCATAGGGGATCCTATCCATTATCTCTCTTTCTTCCGCCATAGCCGGACTTTGAGTCTTACTCAATGTCTTGCCTTGCAACATAGGTAAGAACCCCTTCTTACTTCCGTCCATATTAAACTTCTTTAATATCTTATCAAGGTATGTACTCTGCGATAGCCCAATTAGGCGTCTTGATCTATCTCTATAGATTTTAATGCCTAATATATATGAAGCTTCACCAAGGTCCTTCATCGAAAATTTGCTGTTTAGATAACTTTTAACACTGTTTAAAAGATCTAAATCATTTCCAATAAATAATATGTCATCCACATATAATATCAGAAATGCCACATTGCTCCCACTCACTTTCTTGTAAATACAAGCCTCTCCATAAGTTTGGACAAATCCAAACTCTTTGATCACCTCATCAAAGCGGAGATTCCAACTTCGTGATGCTTGCTTCAGTCCATAGATGGATCGCTAAAGTTTGCACACCTTATTAGCATCCTTAGGATCGACAAAACCCTTAGGTTGTATCATATACAACTCTTCTTCAATCTTACCATTGAGGAACGCAGTTTTGACATCCATCTGCCATATTTCATAATCAAAATATGCAGCAATTGCTAATATAATCCTAACCGACTTAAGCATCGCTACGGGAGAGAATGTCTCATCGTAGTCAACTCCTTGAATTTGTCGAAACCCCTTTGTGACAAGTCGAGCCTTATAGATGGTCACATTACCATCAGCATCAGTTTTCCTTTTGAAAATCCATTTATTCTCAACGGCCTTTCGGTCATGAGGTAAGTCCACCAAGTTCCAAACTTGGTTCTCGTACATGGATTCCATCTCGGATTTCATGGCTTCTAGCCATTTGTTGGAATCCGGGCTCATCATCGCTTCTTCATATATCGCAGGGTCATCCATTTCATCAATCATGAAATTCATAACAGGATTGCCGTACAGTTCAGGAGCTGCACGTGTCCTGCTTGACCTGCGAGGTTCGTTAGTGTCCTCTTTTGGAGTTTCATGATCAATATCATTAGCTCTCTCTTCATTAGGTGAAGTCAACTCCGAAACAACTTCCGAGCTGCGCTACTCGCCATTTCATGAAGAGAAGGTTCAATAACCTCTTCGAGTTCTACCTTCCGACTACTCACACCTTTCGCGAGAAACTCCTTCTCAAGAAAGGATCCATTCTTGGCAACAAAGACCTTGCCCTCGGATCTGTGATAGAAGGTATACCCAATCGTTTCCTTAGGGTATCCTATGAAGACGCATTTTTCCGCTTTGGGTTCGAGTTTATCCGGTTGAAGATTCTTCACATAAACATCGCATCCCCAAACTTTAAGAAATGATGCTTAGGTTTGTTTCCAAACCATAATTCATACGGTCTTTTCAACGGATTTAGATGGTGCCCTATTTAAAGTGAATGTAGCGGTTGCAGCATAACCCCAAAATGACAAGGCAAGTCAATCGAGACATCATAGATCGAACCATATCCAATAAAGTACGACACGACGCTCGACACACCATTACGTTGTGGTGTTCCAGGCGTGAGTTGTGAAACTATTCCACAGTCTTTCATATGTGTGCTAAACTCGTAACTAAGATACTCTCCTCCATGGTCGGACCGCAGAAATTTGATCTTTCTGTTACGATGATTTTCCACTTCATTCTGAAATTCTTTGAACTTTTCAAAAGTTTCATACTTGTGTTTCATCAAATAGATATACCCATGTCTACTCAAATCATCCGTGAAAGTAACAAAATAACGATATCCACCTCGCGCCGACACACTCATTGGTCCACACACATCAGTATGTATGATTTCCAATAGATCTGTCGCCCGTTCCATTGAACCGGAAAACGACGTTCTAGTCATCTTGCCCATAAGGCATGGCTCACATGTATCAAATGATTCAAAATCAATTGATTCCAAAAGTCCATCAGAATGGAGTTTCTTCATGCGTTTAACGCCAATATGACCTAGACGGCAGTGCCACATATATGTAGATATATCATTATCAAGTTTAATCCTTTTAGCATCAACATTATGAATATGCGTAATACTACTATCGAGATCCAACAGAAATAAACCATTCAACATAGGTGCATGACCATAAAAGATATTATTCATATAAATCGAACAACCATTGTTTCCAGACTTAAATGAATAATCACTTTGCATCAAACACGATCCGAATACAATGTTCATGCTTAGTGCAGGCACCAAATAACAATTATTTAGGTTTATAACTAATCCCGATGGCATATGGAGAGGCAGCATTCCGACGGCGATCACATCAACTCTTGATCCATTGCCGACCCGCATCGTGACCTCATCCCTTGCTAGTTGTCACTTGTTCCGCAGCCCCTGAACCGAGTTACATATATTAGCAACCGATCCCGTATCAAATACCTAGGTGCTACTGCGAGTACTAGTCAAGTACACATCAATAACATGTATATCACATATACCTTTGTTTGCCTTGCCAGACTTCTTGTCCGCCAAATACTTGGGGCGATTATGCCCCAATGGCCAGTCCCCTTGCAATAGTAGCACTTTGTCGACTTAGGGCCAGCTCGGGGTTTCTTTTCAGGCGTGGCAACAGACTTGCCACCCTTCTTTCCCTTGTGCTTGCCTTTATTGTCCTTATTGAAACCGGTGGTCCTATTGATCATCAACACTTGATGTTCTTTCCTAATCTCCACTTCTGCAGTCTTAAGCATTGACAGAAGCTCGGGAAGAGACTTCTTCATGCCCTGCATATTATAGTTCATCACGAAGCTCTTGTAGCTAGGTGGCAGAGATTGGAGAACACGATGTATGCCTAAGTCAATGGGAATCGTTATTCCCAAGGACACAAGCTTATCGGCGTACCCAGACATTTTGAGTACGTGCTCACTAATGGAGCTGTTTTCCTCCATCATGCAACTAAAGAACTTTTCTGTAGCATTATAACTCTCTACGGAAGCATGGGTATCGAAAATCATTTTCAATTCTCCCATGGTATCAAAGGCATTGCCATTTTCGAAACGTTTTCGAAGTTCTGGCTCTAGCCCATATAGTATGCCGCAATGAACTAAGTTGTGGTCCTCCTGACGAGTTATATAGACGTTCTTTTCCTTGTCAGGGGCATCAGGAGCTGGTGGGGGGGCCTAGTGGCGCATCTAGCACATATTTCTTTTGTGCAGCAGTGAGGAGAATCCTCAAATTCATAGCCTAGTTGGTGAAGTTGCTACCATTCGCAACAAGTTTCTCTTTCTCCATGAACACATTGAAATTAAAGCAGGTGGTGCCATCTACAACAGAATTTGTAAAGTATATTTAGACTAAGTTTATGATAGATTGAGTTCAACTAATCCAAATTACTAATGAACTCCCACTCAAAAATGACATCCCTCGTGTCCTTTTGGTGATTACATGAACCAAATCCACTACACCAAGTCCGATCATCACGTGAGTCGGTGTAGCTTCAAAGGCAAGCATCTATATGGGAATCATATCAGCTATATGACTCATGCTTAATCTTTCGGTCTGTGTTCCGAGGCCATGTCTGTACATGCTAGGCTCGTCAAGTAAGAACCTTAGTATTTGCGTGTGTAAAACTGTCTTACACCCGTTGTATGAAAGCGTAGAGTTGAAAACACCCGATCATCACGTGATGCCTCAAAACACGATCCACAAAACGGTGCATACTTAAGGAAGAACACATTTTATCTTGATATCTAAATGAGGGATCATCTTATAATGCTACCAAACGCGCCAAACTAGCAATATAAGATGCTAACATCTAATGTGTGAAGTGAGGTGATATGTTCCATGCATTTGATCTCTATCATTTGCATCGTGGTATGATCTCTATCATTCCTTTGTGTGTAAGGCCAAGGTCTATGGACCTTACACGTTAAGTGAGTTGCAAGAGTATCTATTATACATCTACTTACAACAATACCATATCAAAACACTAGCCCAGCAACGATCTAAACTAGACGCCTCTAATTTATCAATTGCAAGTTTTACGTGGCTTAGGGCTTTCGGAGATAGAACTTGTCTAACCTACGAACATGAACCACAACGAGGATAACGAAGTTATTAGCAACTCGTTGTAAATCAGATATTGACTATAGTAGGAGAGACAGACACCCGCCAGCCACTTATGCAAAACAAGTTGCATGTCAGTCGTGGAACCGGTCTCATGTATGATGACATGTAAGGTTGGTCCGGGCCGCTTCATCCCACTATGCCACCAATATCCAAAGTACATAGAAGATGCAATAACATGATCATCATCGCCCACATATAAACATATGTGTACTACCCGTGCAAAGCACCTACGCATAGATCAGGCTCTGATACCACTGTTGGGTCCGCAGCATAGAAAACAAAAATTTTCCTACGGTGTGAACTACACGCCAAGATCTATCTACTAGGTACAAAGCAAACGGGTGGACATACATCCATAGAGAACTTACCCTCGAAGACAACGAGCTTTGTTAACGAGTAGGAACTCGTGGTTGATGTAGTCGTACACTTGCCGATCTCAAGATCGTGAGGAAGTCCGAGCCGCAACTCAGCAAGATCCGCACTCGCACACACGCTCAAGCCACCGGACAACCTTCACCTCCTCGCCCAGCGATCCAGTGAAGCAAAGAACTCCTTCCGCATTTAAATGCCGGTGGAACATGTATCTCGCTAATTGAGACCATGGGGAATAATTCTAGAGGGGAGAGAGATCCTTCACAAGGAGGTGTGGATGAAGGAGGAATGGGTGGCCTTTATAGGAGGAGGGGTGCCCCTCTCTCCATGGTCCGCATGGGGGGTGACCTCACCTCCCCATTCATGTGGTGGTAACTCCTCCACATTAAAATGCCTCTTCACATTCCCTTTTAAAGTCTCCACTTTAAATGCATTAAGTTTCTCCAAATTTAATGCTCTCTCATTTAATAAAACTCTTTTATTAAATTTATTCAGAATTTTGTTAATTACTTTAATTAACAAACATTCACATATAGCCCCTTGCAATATTTCAATATCACATGCGTAACCACCTTCGCAATTTCACCAAACAATTTCCGGTTTTATTGAAACAATTCCTGCACTTTGCAATTCTTTTCGTCTCAAACATATGTGCTCCAAAATGGTGTCCGTAACTCTTAAGTGTGCCACCCTACGGTTCGCGAATAATGCGATATGATCGAGACCCTTCTCCGATCAATAATCAGCAATGGGACTCGGAGATCCGCATCGACTCCTACACATTCAACGATGACTCCTGTGATCGTGAGAACCTTTAACGCTTGTAACTAAATCCCTTTGTATCTCGATTACATGTCCGAGATTCGATCATCGGTATATCCATACCTAGTTTGATCTCGTTACCGACATGCACTATTTTCTCGTTCCCGTGATATAACATTCTAGTGATCACATCACTTGCTTGCAAGCTATCCTAATGTGATATCACCGAGAGGGCCCAGAGTATATCTATCCGTCATCTGGATTAACAAATTCCACTCTTGATCCATGAGCCTCAACATAACACCTTCAGAATCGAACCCATCTTTATAGTCACCCCATACGGTATGACGTTTGATGTTATCAAGATACTCTTCCGGTGTTAGCAATTAACATGATCTCATGGTCTAAGGATAAAGATTACTTCGTATGATGTTATAGAAATATAAACACAATGACTTGATCGTAATGCTATACTTCGGATGAATGTTCATCACATCATTCCACCAATGGTGTGACCTTGTTATTAACAACATCCAATGTCCATGATCAGGAAACCTTGATCATCTTGTTAATCAACAAGCTAGTCTATAAGAGAGGCATGACTAGGAACCCTTTTTGTTTATTAAACACACATGTATTGATGTTTCCTATCAATACAATTATAGCATGTAAAATAAACATCTATCATATACAAGGAATACATAATAACAACTTTATTATTGCCTCTCAGGGCATATTTCCTTCACTAATTAGTATAGTAATAGTCCTCATTTCGATGGACGACCTGCTGGTAGCGTCGTGGACTTGGCGTAAAACTAGGGGCTTAATCGAGATCATACCGGAGCACTCGATGGAGATCAAGGCGCTTGTAACACCCTTGGCTGACAAGGCTGAGTTCTAGTGTATAGTGCCAATCCCTGGATCGGTTCACTGGCACACATAGTATAGATGAATACCAAAAAATATAACAGTGCATCATTATTAAATCGAGATTTAGAATTGCAATTATTACATAGTGCTTATCTCAAAGGCTAGCTCAAATAATCAACTTGCATACGGAAACATGAACAAATAGTAGGCTCCATCTTCAATTGTGCCACATGCGAACAACTGTTGAGTGGAGTACCGCGACCTAATTCGATCAATCAGAATCGGTATAACCTGCAACATAAAACATAGCAGCCCCGAAGGGTTAATACATGGAATGTATGGCAAGTAGAGCTAAGTAAGGAGACAAGTATTCCTAGCATCTACATGCTTATTTGGCCAAGTGGGGCTTTGGTTAGCTTGCATTTCAAAAGCATTTATCCTACTTTCATAAACAGTTTTAGATTTTCTTTGAAAAGATCCCAATTAAGTAACCATCAATATTAAAACAATTAGGAAATTAGAATGAACGAGAAACATGTCATAACCTCAATATTGAGCAACTGAATTATCCATAACCCGGGACACGACTAAGTACTTAGATTAGACACCCTGCAGGAGTTTGTACAATTTACTCCTGAGACCTGGACAACCCATCTCATACCATAACACTCATATTGTGTTATAATAAGGAGAAGTCCAAAACGAGACAGTTCAGGAAGTAGCTCCCCAAACCCGACATGCACCGTACCAACCTACCAAAATTCTACATCTGTGGCTATGTGGGTTCGAGTCACCACAACCTACTAAGTCCAGCCAACCACCCATTTCATTATTGGCACATGTTTGTACACGTAAGCTACCAAATAAAGAAGCCAATTATTTTTCTTAGATACCTGGGTGCCTTTCCGCATTGATACCACCAAAAAATGGCAATCCCATCACACCTAGGAGATTCATTGATTAAGTTGTTTTAGTTTTCACAAATAAACACTTTATAACAACTTTCAAATGATGTAACCCAACCATCGTCTATCATAGCATGGCTAAGCACATCTACCCTACCACATAGTCTAGGATATAGCATAGTTGTAGTAGATCTTATTCATGCATCTACAAAATACACCACATATGCAGGGAAAATAGTAGGACAATAACATGAACAAAATATCATCTACTTGCCTTGATAGTTGTTGGAGTCATTCAAACGCTTGTTGCAATCACAGACGTTGCACTCCTCGCAATCTATCGATCAACCAATTGCATACAACATAAACAACCATTCAATCATAAACAAATGCACAACTACATGCATGGCGACTTAATATGTGACACTTGTTGTCTTTAGTTCTCCAAACAATATTATATCTCATGATGTTTGCAGGAGATTAATTAAAGCAATGGGGTATTTATTATTAATAATTGATTACCATTATTGGGGTTTTAGCAGATCTATTGTAACTTCTATTCTAATTGTCGAATTAAATTGGGATCTGGAGTGTAATGGATAGAGGGCATTAATATGAACCAGTAGAAATTTGATTCATCTAAATCGGAGTTGTAGATCTTTTCCTATGATAAAATTAGTATTTAATAGGGTTTAATTCATTTAAATAGTTTGCCTTGTCCAAAAATTAAACTAAAACAATATCTGAAATCTTCACGGGATTGTGATCCCATGGACTTACTATTCATATTTTTCGGATCTATAAAAAATTTACTACGAATTTAATACTCTAAAAGGCCATTAATACTAATTAAATCACTACAGTAATTATTCTCTACAAAAGTTTGTTCTAACCACATATTAATGTGTTATATGAAATTAGGGATCCATAGATAGTTTATTTGTATTTTTTCGGTCTACAAATAATTTACTATGATTTATTTAGTCTAAATTGTCCATTAATCTATTTAATTTATTACAGTAAATATATATGATACATGTCAGATATAATAGCATAATATTATTCTATATATTTTTATGAATCCGTTGGTATATTATTTGCTATTTTTTGGATGTACAAATCTTTTATTACGAATTTTGCAACTTTACTCAATTTTCTGCAATTTTTAATTCAATTTTAATCAAAAGGGAATATGCTAGGGAATATTCTACGCCGACTGGGATGTTGGCTGTGCACGTGAGGCTGACGCGGCTGCTGACCTGGGCTAACGTGGCGCTGGTGGGGCTGGGTGACGAGAATGGTGACATGGCACACTCTTGTTGGATGGTACCGGTTCGCGGGATCTTCTAATCGCGGCCGTTCAAACGCGATCCGGTGGCTGCGGTGAAAAGCTTCCAAGCTTGCCGGCCTGAGCGATAGCGAGCGGCGGCGAGCAGCTTAGGCGGTGGTTGTGGCGGTGCTCCGGTGGTCTATGGCGACGATCGACTCTATGAAGGCCTTTGTCTATTTACGGCGGTACTCCTCATCACTTTGAAGGCCTGTTTGTCCTCCTCGAACATCGGTGATCGGCAGCTGGTCAGCGAGGCTCCAGCGTCTCTCCGTCGAGGAATCGGTGGTGGACGGCTGCGAGAGGGAAGGGGAAAACTAGTCAGGGATATGC
Organism: Avena insularis; assembly: GCA_023614405.1. Lineage (NCBI taxonomy): Eukaryota > Viridiplantae > Streptophyta > Magnoliopsida > Poales > Poaceae > Avena > Avena insularis. Next base: position 363,795,980 of record CM042684.1, read on the forward strand.
GGCAGTTCACAAGGAAGAGGTCCATAGAGAAAAGGAGGGCCGGGGCGGCAGAACCGTGCTCCACCTTGAGCTTCTGAGAGAGGCAATGGAGGCGGCGTCAGAAAACTTCTAGCGAGATACAATTGAGCCCGGGAGTTTGTGGTTCTCGAGCGAGGCAAGGAAAAAAGGCGGGTCGAGAGATGTATATAGGGGCATGGCTTGTCGAAGGGGGAACAAACTCGGCCGGAATCGACGATATTTTCCTGTGAAGTATGAATTGCCATATGTTGCTCCTGCCGGAAGGATGGATGGTGTGGGGCCGAGGTGTCAGGGGCGCAAGGGAGGGAGCGGGTTGGCGCTGCTAGCTATGGGCCCAGTCATACTGCATTCTAAGGCATTCTGGTGGTGGGCGGTAGGTAGGTGAGGCTAGGTGGGCTGGGCCTGGGTGGTTCAGCCGGGGTTAGGTTAGTTTTTTTATTTCAATTTCTTTCTTTCTCTCATATCTTCCTCATATGAATTTTAAATGAGTTTAAACTTGTTTCTAAATTTTTGTAATATTTAGTAGATCATTTTAGGGCAATAATTAGCAATATTTTTTTGTCTTAGGAATGGCAGGTTTTAATAATACATTGTAATTCCTTTTAGGAATAAAATAGCACATTGGATTTTAGGATTTGGTTTTATATTCAAATTCAAATTCTTTGCGAAATACTTTATGGATGCAATACAATGATCATGAATGACATGCAAATGCAAATATTTTTTACTAGTCCCAATTTTTTTAAAACTTAGGATGTGACAGACTAACCTCCTTAAGATGAATCTCGTCCCGAGATTCGGAGTGGCTAGTGATACGTCCAAAATGTATCTACTTTTGCGAACACTTTTGCTATTGTTTCTCCTCTAAACTTGTGTGATTTGGCTACAACTAACACGGACTGACGCTGTTTTTAGCAGAATTATCTTGGTGTCTAGTTTTTGTGCAGAAAATCAACTATCAGGAAAAATCCCGGAAAATATGCCAAAAACCCTATTTCATCAGAAGACTCATGGATTCAGAAGATGAGACGGAGGAGGGCCACGAGGGGCCCACACCCCTGGTCGCACGGGCCAGCCCAGGGCGCGCCTGGGAGGGGTGTGGCCGCCTCGGGCACCCCCTCGTCCTCCCTCTTCGCCTATAAGATGCCCCTTGACCTAAAAACTCGGGAGGGGGGGGGTCGATGTTTTTCCAGATAGAGTTCCGCTACACCGCCACCACCAGATACCGCGATTCGGAACCAGAAACTCCGTTCTGGCACCCTGCCGGGATGGGGAATTGGAGGAGATCATCATCGTCATCATCACCATCGCTTCTCTATCAACCATCCATGATTCCCCCATCCATGAGTGAGTAATCCCCCGCTGTAGGCTATGGGGATGGTAGGGATTGGATGAGATCGTTCATGTAATTGCATCAGATTGTTAGGGCATGGTGCCTTGTATGTACTATTAGTGCCTTTTGACTTTGTTGCAACTTGTTATGCTTAATGCTTGTCACTAGGGCCCGAGTGCCATGATTTCAGATCTGAACATGTTATTGATTCATGGGGATATTATTGTTTATTATCTTACCTGCGAGTTGTATACACATATTAGTGTCCGGAACCAAAGGCCCCGAAGTGACAATAATCGGGATAACTGGAGGGAATGGCTGTGATATGAGGATTACGTGTGTTCATGGAGTGTTAATGCTTTGCTCCAGTGCTCTGTTAAAAGGACCACCTTAGTTGCCAGTAGTTCCCTTGAGGCCCCACTGCAAACAGGCTGGCACGACAAAAGATGTTGTGAAAGTTCTCATTACGAGCACGTATGACTATATATGGAACACATGCCTATGATTATTTAGTACTTGGATGCTTTACCTTATTTATCTGCAAATGCCCTATATCTTGATTTCTACACGAATTGTCGTGTCCATGCAATGCCTGTCCATCCATCCCTATGCCTACCGTGCTTTAATCCTACTATTTACTGCAATTGTTACTATCGTCTTTACTTTTACTACTACTATTACTTTGCTATTGCTACTATAAAACTGTTGCTACTGATAAACTACTACGATCAAGATTGTTTCCAGGTGCAGCTGAATTGACAACTCAGTTGTTAAGGCTTATAAATATTCTCTGGCTCCCCTTGTGTCGAATCAATAAATTGGGTTTTACTTCCCTCAAAGACTGTTGCGACCCCCTATACTTGTGGGTCATCAAGACTATTTTCTGGCGCCATTGCCAGGGAGCATAGCTCTATTTATCAAGTTCACTTGGAATCACTATTGTTCGCTGCTATCCATTCATCATGGGTAAGTCTCGTGATGGAAACGTTCCTATATTACCATCCACTACAAGGATAGGTACGGTTCTGAACACCTCTATTGCTCTTGATTCACCATATGTAATGAGTAAGCTCCTTACACCACCACCACACACACATGCTACACATACTGCTACTTCTGCTGAATCTGAAACTTTTGATACTTATGATGCTGCTTCCACTATGCTTGATAAGAGTGGTTCATTAGGTCCTTTCCTAGATGCTATGATTGCTAGAACTATAGCTAGAAATACTGAAACTCCTAATGAAGACACTATTACACCTGTCAGTTCACCTGAGTCTATAGAGAGCTATGATATTGAAGACAGATATATAGAAATGAATGATGAATTTATTAAAGAATGTCAAAATACTCATGGTAAAAGTGCTATTAAGAGTCTCCTTGAGAGGCGTACTATAAAACCCAAATTATCTCCTAATACTAAGTTTGCTACATCTCCCATAAACATTAAAGATAAAGATTATGATTTCTCTCTTGATTTATCTTACATAACCATTGTTGAGAAAGAATCTTTTTGTGGGACTAAGAATGAATGTGTTGTAGCACATATAAATGAGCTTTCTACCATGAGTGGACTATTTTCTAATGATATTAAGATGCGCACCTACTTTGTTGCTAAATTTTCCCCTTTTTCACTTAAAGGAGAATCTAAGGCTTGGTTTAATAATTTACCTCCTGGATCTATTGATAGCCCTGATTGCTTGATTAGTACTTTCCTTTAGAAATATTTCCCTCCTAGTGCTAGACATGCCATTTTGCAGGAACTTTTTGATGTTAAACAGGGAGAAAAAGAGATATTGCCTGAATCATGGGCAAGGTTTTGTGCTTTGGTTCATGCACAAGCTGGATGTCCATTACCTAACAATGAGCTTCTTGATATATATTATAATTGACTAACTGAAGAATCTAAGACATACTTGGATAGTTGTGCTGATTGTGTTTTCAAGAAGAGAACTCCCAAAGAAGCTAAGGAATTAATGGCTAAAATAAGCAAGAATTATGATGACTGGACTTCACCCGAGCCAACTACACCTGAGAAAACTACACGTAAGTTAACTATGCCTGAGCCAACACCAACACCAAAGAAGAGGGGAGTTATTGAACTAAATGATGAAGTAGTGAAGTAAGCTACGAAATGTCTTAAGGAGAAGGGTATTAAAGCTGAAGATGTGAAGAATTTACCTCCTATAGAAGAATTATGTAAGCCAATCTCCCACTCATCCACTATTGAGGTACACTCTCTCCAACATTTTGATGAAACTGATATTCCTTATTCTAAACCTCCTGATCAATGCTTAGAAGAATTTGATATTTTTATTGTTAAGCAAGATAATTTTAATAAAAGAGTGTAGAATCATTTGATGGAAAACTCTAAAGCTATTATTGAGTTAAAGGATATTGTAGAAAGAACCTCTAATGATGTTAAAATGCTTGTTAAACATTTCCAAATGGTTCAAACTCAAATTGATCAGCTTATTAAGGTACAAAAAGATTTGCTAGTTAATGCTTCTAAGGAAAAACAAGCTTATGAAGTTAGAACTATAAGTGGTGCTACCACCCAGGATTCTCTATATCCTGAGGGTCATCCTAAAAGAATTGAGCAGGATTCTCAACAAACTGAAAATAAAGGTACTTCTTTTAAGAGAAAGAAAAAGAAACATAAAACAGTTCTAGAATCTTCTGAACCTGCTAAAGATCCTAGTAGTATATCTGTCTCTCATGCTGAAACTGAGAGTGGTAATGAGAAAAATGATGCTCCTGATAAAGAAGAAATTGAAGAAGAACCTAAAAGGCACACTAAAAATGCTAAGTACACTAAGGAAGATTTTGTTGCTAATAAACATTGTAGTGAAAGAGAACCCTGGGTTCAAAAACCAATGCCTTTGCCTGATAAGAAACACAAGTCAAAGGAAGACAAACACTATAATAAGTTTTGTGAGTGGATGAAACCTTTATTTTTGCAAATTCCTTTAATTGATGCTATTAAATTACCTCCTTATTCAAAGTATATGAAGGATATTGTCTCTAATAAAAGGAAGATCCCTAATGAGGAAATTTCTACTTTGCTTGCTAATTATTCCTTTAATGGTAAGGTTCCAAAGAAACTTGGAGACCCATGGATTCCAACTATTCCATGCTCTATTAAAAATAATTATGTTAGAACTGCCTTGTGTGATTTGGGATCAGGAGTTACTATTATGCCTTTTTATCTCTACAAAAGACTTCAATTGGTGAAACTAATACCAACTGATATATCTTTACAAATGGCTGATAAATCTACCAATATTCTTGTTGGTATATATGAGGATGTTCCTGTTCAAGTGGCTCATAATTGCTTGATATTAACTGACTTTGTTGTGCTTGAAATGCCTAAAGATGATAATATGTCTATTATTCTTGGGAGACCTTTTCTTAATACTGCAGGAGCTGTTATTAATTGCAATCAAGGAAAGGTAACTTTTAATGTTAATGACAAGGAGCATACTGTCTATTTCCCCAAGAAGATTGATAGGAATTATGGTTTAAATTCAATTGAAAATATTGAGGGTATCCAAGTTGGAGAAATATATTGTCCCATACCACGAGAAAAATATGAAACTATTATGATTGGGACCATTGCTATCAAGGTGGAGGTAACATAATCATTTAGTGAAATGCAAAGTTTTGTTTCATATAAAATTGTTTTGGTAACAAGACCTGATCAACCTTGTTAACAAAGGGATTTTAATGAACAAAAACAATGTTTTCACCATGATTATCTTTGCTTACTTTTAGTTTATCCATTTTAATTTTTGCTTTCACTTAGTTTACTTTTCTATTTGCTAGTTGCTTGCATATTAGAGTGTCTTAGAATTTCTGAAGTTTTAGTTTTGTTATGTTATTGCATCATTCCAAAATTATCTTTCTGCCGGAAAATTATTCATCAATACCTGAAAATTGCTAAAAAAATAAAGTGTCTCGAAAAATTTCAGAAAATTCATATTATATTTTTACGTGAAAAGAGGAGCAGAGAAGTACCTGGAATGACCCAGGGGGCCCACCAGGCAGGCACACCACCTGGTGGTGCGGCCACACTAGGGGCGCGCCTAGCCATGGTGTGGGCCACCCTGGCCCTCCACTTACTCTCCCACCTGCCACTTCATTCTCTCTCCCGAGAAAACACTAGTTCATTGCTCAAACTCGCGTTCTTGCTGTTCTTCGCAATTTTTTGATCTCCTTGCTCTGCCCATCTTTGCTGCTGAAATTTGGAGCATTTGTTCTCTGGTATGTGACTCCTCTGCTTGTCCAAGTAGATTTGTGTTTAGTGGATTATATCTTGAGTATTTTGCTACTGTAGGTGACAGGTTATGTGAGCTTGTAAGCTTGTTCAATGCTTAGAAACATTGTTTTGATGCATGTTTAGGCCTCTTACAAGTCCCTATAAGTAGTTCCTTTCATTATGTATTCACTTTGCAATCACTTGTATGATGGTTGCCTAAATTTTTCAAAAAAGGAGATGAATGAACACTAACTCAACCAACATGAATTAAGGGTGCCTGCGATCATGAAGGTTCACCGTGAGGAGGAAGTCTTTCCTTCTATCCATCCATGCCCCAAATTCATGAGGGTTGCAGGGATTTGTCAAGATTTTCATACTTTAATTGCTAATGCGGGATTGGAGCATTTTGTGGAAGATGAACCTTACCAATATGTGAAACTAACTATGTCGGTGGTGCAGGATTTTCGATTTCGTTGCTCCTTTCCTAACCCCATGGTTCATTACAAAATTTACAATATAGCTATCGATATCCCTTTTGATGATGTTTATGTATCTATTAAAGTACCACAGTGGGGTTTGTGTGAAAGGATTAGAGAGTGACCTAAACCACTCATGGACTTGTACGCAGAGATTTTCCAAGGGAATAACTTCTCAAAGGAGACTGGTAAAATTCGTAATATTCATCTCCCATCTATTCGATACTTTGCCTACTTTATTGCCAAGTGTGTTCTCGCTAGGAAGACTGCTAGTAAATTATACTCATATGATCTAGCCTTCATCTCAGGTGCCTTAAAACGAGATAGGACTTATAATTTGGGTGCCTTGATAGCTTTCCGTCTTGCTGCATGTTTAGGCCTCATCGCTTCTCGTTTATTAGCTTTGCATGGTGTAGCGCCTAATCATTTAGACCTACTATTTCCCATAGAGAGTCTTGACCTTAATTCCATGATACAATATAAATTTGTTTCTTCTTGGGCTAATTTGAGTGATTTATCTTATGAAATAACCTTCCTCAAGGCTGGTTGGAGAAGGGGTAAGTCCGAGCGAGTTGTTCTTTTGCCTGCGCTTGTTTTGTTCAACCTTGATACCAGGGTGGGATGGTCACTCACCGAGGAAGAGCTTGATACAAATCTGGGGGAGCTATCCCAGCAAGAGCAGGATACTAGAAGGGAGGTTACAGATGATTCGGTCCAGCCCTCGAATGAGGGGGAGTCCTTGTACCAGCAGCCTGCCTATGACTGGGGATTTTATTCTTCTTCGCAAGGGCCTAACTACGATCATTCTTATGATGACCCACCGGCTTGGAGTTCCTACCCGCGTTGGGGTTGATACCCACTTAGGCCAAAAGCCTAAGCTTGGGAGGAGGTATACCAACATCACACTCATCTACATATCATGTTCAGTCGGTACTTTGTATATCCATGTTTCATTTTCTCTTTAGTTTTTGTTCTTGCTTTATTTCTGCTTTCCAAAACACAAAAATACCAAAAATATTTTTGTTATTTCCCTTTGTTTGCTTCTTTATCTGTTTAGCCTTGGTTTGCTTCTTCCTTTTAGCTTTCTCTTAATTATTCAAAAAACCCAAAAATATTTCACTTTGCTTGATCTTCCTTTTGGTTCTTTCTTTAAAAATCGAAAACACCAAAAATATTTGCTATTCTTCTTTGGTTTTGTGAAGTTCGTTGCAGGGTTCAGTAGTCCTCAGTGGAGTTTGGTTTCATGTTATTATTCAATCCAAACAAGTGAAGGGAAATAATGAAGATCAATGACAACTTGAGGTGTGGTAAGAGGATGGTAATGAACTCTATTTGTTTTCATTTTTGTACATATACTCATCATTATGGGCATGCTTAGTCTGTTCGTGTAAGGTGTATGCTATTTATGGATGCTTAGTAGTTCTTACTTTCTTATGATTAGCTCCAACTTGCTAATGGTTTGTAGCATGTCATATGAATGTTTGCTTGCATTGTTCTATTCATAACTTGGTATGACATTGTGGTATCCTCCTCTGAATGTTTCATTTGAATCGACTTGGCACATACTCACGCATGCATATGACTGAAACAATAATCAGTTAAGCCTTGATGAATTATTTTGCCTGAGGGTTCTTGAATCACTTTCATGCCATAATTAGTCCTGTTTTGTTGCAATCATGATTATGACAGTTATTGCTCTCTCGTTTGTCGCTCCCTTTCTATTGCTGGCCTTCACTTACACTGAGTATGAGCTCTACTCGTGTTTCCAACTCCCCAAAACCAATATTCCTAAAAGTGTCCACCATACCTACCTATTAGCATCATTTGCTATTCTGTGCATATTCAGTATGCCTTGTTTTCTTCCGAATAAAATGTTTGCTTGTTATGAGAAAGTTAGTTAGTAAAGCTCTCACGAACTTGATGGCACACTTTATTTCTTACACTTAATAAACCTGAACTATTGTGACTGTCCATGAAAGTTATATCCTTGCAAATTATAGGCTGGGGATTAGCAGAACCATGCTATCATGGGGAACGCTTTCAACATTGCACTTGTACATTGTACCCAGTTAATATCATGCTCTTTTGTTTATGGATGTTGTCTGCGTGAAATGAAAGGGGAGCTTGTAAGTCCATGGAGTTATGTATGTGTGTTAGAGAAACGCATGGGCCGCTAGCCTAAGCCATGCCTAATCATGGTGGAAACTTGCAGCATCACCATAGTGAGCAATCTATGCAGCATTCTTCTTATAAAAAAAGAGATAGAGATTGAGAAAAAGAAAAAAAAGATGAGAAAAGAGGAAAGAGAGAAAAAAACATCATTTTCCCATGGTAAATAAGAAGATTGATGAGATGCTCATTGTATGCTTGCCTTGTCACTTTGATATGGGATAGCTCCTGTATCATGTGCAAGGGGTACCCTGTTGGCGGTTCTCTATGATACGCATGTATTTACCATGACAAGAACTTACCGGTAACTAAAGTTGAGTAGCATGAGGAGTGGCCCTCGTACTCAAGGGACATGAGATTTCCAGTTTATGGTCTGTCAAGCATATAACTCATATTGGACCTCACTTTCATCTTAACCATTTAAAGATGCTTATGATAGGGGCAATGAGAGCTCAAAGCTAATGAGTACCATACTTTCAGCATTGGGAAGCCTTTCAAACTTTTCAATTCCTTGTTGAGTCACCACTTATTCTATGAGCACTTTCTTGAGAGCATAGTTGTCATTCTTAGTTTAACGTGCTTGTCTCAAAACTTGGTTAATTGTGTCATGACTTTGATGCTTGTATCTTTGATATCTTTACTTCTAACCTTCACTTGAACTTCAGAGGTGCCTTGGCATTTATGTTTGCTCTACAATCAAACGCAAGCGAGATACCACTCTATCATACCTTTTTATGAGCATTGCAATGCTGCTTATGTTTATGTTTCATGCTACTTATTATTTTTGAGTTGGAATCTCTTCATAGATTGCAATGACTATTAAGTAAACTTATTTGCATACGCTTTATTATGAATTGCCTAAATATTTGATCATATTCTAAGAATATATACATCTTATGAAGCTAATGTGTTTGTGAAAGCTCTTTTATCGCACTCAGTTTTCAACTGAATTGCTTGAGGACAAGCAATAAGCTAAGCTTGGGGGGAGTTGATACGTCCAAATCCGGCCTTTCTCCAGGGCCAGATAATCCGGGCCCCAGGGAAACCGGCCAAGGGAGCACCGACGCGTGCTTCTGTCTGGAGGCGGATTTCCCCCGGACAATGCGTTGCTGGGGCGGATTTCCCCCTATAGGATTATCCGGCCCTAGAGGAAGGCCGAATTATCCGGCCCCTTAGGAGAAGTTGCCAAGGACCGCCCGGCGCGTGCTTCTGTTCAGGGGTGGACTTTTCCTCGGATAATCCAGGTTTGGGGCAGAGTATTCCCTAGGCCGGATAATCCGGCCCTCACTTGGACCGGATAATATGGCCCCAAATGGCTCCAATGGCTTCATCTGGACAGGGGGTATAAAAGCCTCATCCACCCCTCCTGTCAGACTTCTTGATTCATTCAAAAAAGTTTAGACCTGTCGCAAAAGCTCACTTCCGAGATCTCCCACTTCAACCACCTGAAGGCTTCGATCTTTGGGGGAATTGAAGGAGGAGACATCATTCATCACCATCACGAATCAAGCGCTTTAACTCCTCTCCATTCACTTGGAGAATCCCCGATCTAGTATTCTTGTTGATATCTAGATCTTGTGTTTCGTTATTGATAACAATTGTTCTTGTGGCAGCTTGATGTCATTACGGGAGCCTCCAATTCAGTTGTGGAGTTGTGCCCCGCTAGTTGTATAAAGGCACCTGTTCCCTCCTCCAAGGGTTCCAATAGTGGAAATGTGGATTAGGCCTTTGGTGGCGAGATCCATCGGAGAAAAGGGTGAGGCCTATTGTGGCGTGGTGGTCTTAGTACCACCCACCCCTCCAACGTAGATGTACTTCCCCTAACAAGGAAGGAACTACGGTAAAACAAATCATGTGTCTCCGCGTGCTCCACTACGGTTTCCTCGTTCCTCACTCTTACTCGCCTTTACTCGCTAGTAGTTAGGTTTTCATCTAGGGAAATTCTACATAGTCGCATATCTAGAGAATTTACCTTTTGTGTCAAGCCTATAATTGAAAAAGTAGTAAAATTTGAAGTAGCACCTATTCACCCCCCCTCTAGGTGCCCATATGATCCATTTCAATTGGTATCAGCGCCCTGGCTCTTTATTCGGGCTTAACCACCTAAGAGAAGTATGGGAACTAAGGAAAATGGGAGTGAAGCTATGGACAAGGTCACAATGGATGACCTCAAGATGTTGGAAACAATCTTGTTGAAATCCTTTGAGACCAAGATGGAAGAGATGCAGCAAATGATTTCTCGTCTCACCTCATCTACAGCCCCACCTCCATCTTCCTCTGAGGCCACCACTTCTCTATCTAAGGATAAGGCTCATGCCAAGTCTAAGGAAGATGAGACAGTGGGTGAGAAAAACAATGATTCTGATTCCAAGAAGGGAAGTGGCAAGGAGGATTATAGTGAGGTCTCTCACTTATATTCTCCCGACCCACCTATCCCTCATCCACATATAAACAATAGGTGTAACATCCCAATTTAAGCAACCCTGATTAGTTGTCTAGAATGCAAAAATCAGGGGGAACAAAAACTTTTTCTTGTTGAGTGCTGAAGTGTTTGCTTGTTGTTTGGATATGCTTATGCACATGAATGTGTATTAGATGATATACTCCTTACCTCAACACCAGATGACAAAAGCTACTTCCCAAAACTGTCTTGGCTCAATCTCCATATTCTCAAATGTTCTGGCATTTCAAAACCTGAGACAAGAAGCCTTTGCAAACCAACTATTTTAGTAGCTTCTATTGATCAAACTATGGAGAGCTATAGAATACTATCTCCTTATGTTCTCAAGACAGAACCTTCAAATGCTCTTCTCTCCAGTTTTCCCAAAACACCTTTATTAAACTTTTGAATCCTACTCTTGGTAGAAATACCAAGGATTCTCACCATATTCAAATCCAACACTTCAAAATACCCATACTTCAAGGTAGGCTTCATGGTAACCCTAGTAGTAGTTGATTTGTTTGTAAGATGAGTTGCCTTGATCTGTTGTTTGACTTGATTGCTTAGAAGTAGTATGAGCTACTCTAGGATCTCATCAGTAGGATCAAGAGGTCTCCAAATCACCACACCCTAAGAAACAATACAATCTGGATCTGATCTCTAGCCACTAGGTGATCATCTAAAACCCTTCACTAGATCAACTCTGCAATGATCCCTTCTAGAAGCTTCCAAGTCAATGAAGACCCATATCAAGCAAGGATACTTTTTACTCAATCTACACTTCAACATAAACCACTTGATGATGCTTTGGTACCTTGCCGTCCATCAAAATCATCACCACCCACATTCTAGTCAAAAACCCTAACTCTGCCAAATTTGGCTGTCTGGAAATCTGTTTCCAACATCACCCTTTTGAATGCCTCCCTTTCTCAACCCTTGTGCACTTTTGGTAATGCACTTGAACCATCTTGTTAACCATACTAATTAATACCAAGGCCCATTCTTGCAATTGGTTAGATCATCCCCGAACCCACTTGTTCTTGATGGTTTTGCAGGCAAGAAAATAACTTTTCCTGCAAATCTTATCAATATGCCTACTTTGATAGAAGCTCACACCACCATCTCACCTTCTCTGGACCAACTCTTTGCATGGTTGTGTTCTACTAATATAGGTCTATCATTACCTACTTCACTTGTCCCAATTGGATCCTTGAGCTTCTTAAACCCACAAGGTTTTGAAGGCTAGTTGATAATCTGCTTTGGCAAGCTTATTTTATTCAAAGTTTGAAAGCTTGTCTTGGTGAGCTCAAGCAGGATCAAGCTCAAACCCCTACACCATTGCAATCTCCATCACTTGGTCTGTCCATCCATCTAACCCATGCCCCAAAGGGATCTCTGAGCTCCAAGATCCAACATGGTTTTGATGGTATGAAATTAACACCACCCTAGATCCTTAATCTACGGTATTCCACCAAAATCAACTTGGATTCTCCAATCCCAAGGTTGCAAATGCTTGATACACCTTTTCTACACCATCTACATTGCTCACCAAGATTTATCAAATATTATCCATAATTATTATGGCTCCAAATCAAATTAATTTCTTTAATAAACAAAATCTCCAAAACTCCTTCCCTAAAGGAAATTTTGGTTTTTGCCAAAAAACTTCCTCAACTTTTGGCTCAATTGAGACCCATATATCGTACCCTAACTTCCAACTCCAAAAATAAATATTATTGAAGGGTTTTATTATTACTTTTTGCCCATTTTCTTAAATGGCTGAATTGGAATAATAATTGTTTTAAATACTTTTAAGCCCCAATAAATCTTGGGAAAATTCCCGTAAGTGTGTATTCACAATTAGGACCTTCTCACATTAAAATACAACCTGGTCCATTGTAAATTTATCAAACGAGCCTCTTTAAACCCCTTCTGCACTTTTTGATTAAATAGATCCAAGTGGACTTAAACTCCTCTGAAAAATCCCAAATAAATCCTGGAGGTGTATCTTGACCCCATCTACCCACCAGTAGAATTTGCCCTCCTTGTCCAATGCAAGTTTTTGGACTCGCTTCATAACCATCTATTTGATCAAATTAAGCAAACTAAGGCATTAGTGAGCCAAACCAAGAAATCAATCACCACCAAGGCTCACCACCCCTCACCACAGCAACCACCATCTCCTCTGGACGTGATCACTGTAGAAAATCACTGTAGCATCTTGTCCTTTAGTGCTTGTACACTAGCACTTAACCCCACATGGGTGTCTTGGCTTGCAAACCTTACCCCTCTTGCAGCAGCCACCAACTAGCCCTCTCTGTCTCCTGCACGACCACAGAGCCCTCTCCACCACCCTACACACCCATTGGATGGCCAGCACCCCTCCGAAGCTTGCCCATGGACAAAGTTCACCATACACCTCTCCTCTCGGGTTAAATACCCCAGACCACCCAGCTCCCCCCTCTCTGGCGCATTTGCCCCCACTCACTCTCCACTCCCCTCCCCAGGGCACCCTCTCCCTCTCCTCTACTCTTCTCGAAGGAAGGAGAAAGAGCTCCTCTCGACCTTGGTCAAGATCTGGCTGTAAGACCTCTCTTCCACTCCCCTTTCCTCTGCATGCCGTGGTACTGCAACCCTCTCGTCCTCCTCTATCTAACCATGTCTCTATACTCGACAAGCATGCACCACAGGTGCCAGCTTCGGCGAGTACCGATGCAAGCCCGACGGCGTGGAGTGCATGCGACATGTGCCCACGATAGAACCACCTCCGCCGCCCCTCTCCGGAGTCACAGTCGTCTTCCACATCATCCCCGCCACCCTTCGTCGTCTCCAACGCTCAAATGGGCCGCCCCGCCGAGCTTCGGTGAAGCACCCTCGGTCTCCTTCACACGAGGCACCTTCCCGGGGCCAAACCCTTCACTGCCGCCCATCATCATGATCCTCGCGCTATGTCGTGTCTCCCTCGCCACCCCACGATCGCCGACAAGCCCCTAGGTAAGATCCCCGAGCGCCACCCGAGCCCCCTAGGGTTTCTGCCCCGCCGCCGCTTCGCTAGGGAGAAGAAGACCTCCCCGCCGTTGATCCCCCTTTCGATCGGACGGCCACCAGGCCACCGTACCGCTTCGCCCCCGCCAGCCACTAACCGCCGGGCCCCTCGGCACGGGATTGAAATCCCCTTCCCGCGTGCACGGTGAAGCTGGTAAGCCGCAAGGCCGCCGCCTTGGATAATGGGCCGAATCCGCCTTCGGCCTGGATGATTTTTTCCTTTTATTTTTATCTTTTCTTGCCAGATCTAGTTAAATAACTGTTAGGTTTAATTCCAAATGAAAATGGTAAATACCCCCTTATGACCAGACACAAATTTTCTAGGATACCTTAGGGTTTTGTCTACTATGCAGTACCAATAGTTTGGCCATATACCATCTGTAGATTTTCTGTAGATTTATTTCCTAGATAGCACCTTTTTCAATCAATAAATCTTCAAAGTAGATCCACAACCCCAAATGGAGTAAATTCAACTGCAATTGTTTAGTATCTGAAATACCTGTTAGCAAGACTTGGTCCCATGCCAAGTGGAGCCTTGGAGTTGCTATAGCAAAAATAATAAAAACAGTCATAATCTGACTTTAGAAAATCCCCTACATAAATCTGCAACATATTTTGGCTTGTTTACAAATCCCAGTGATGTGGTACATCAATACCTGTCTAAAACCAGGAGATCCTGATTTATTGAGCCTTGGATGTTTTTCTGTGAATTAAACTATTCTGTGCATGGTTTATTCACCTCTAAATTCACTACAGTAGTTATACAACTCCAAAAAGGTTGATTCCAATTCCTATAGAAAAGTATTCTAAATGCCTACCAGGTTCCCTTGGAATCAAATCAAAAGCTTCTGTAGATTTAATCTGGTTAAAAAGACAAATCATATACATAACTGACTTTGGGAATTTCCTGAGGGCATTCTGGTAATCCTTTTTACATGATTCCAACTCTCAGTGAACAAGTACATCAATCCCTACCTAACTTTAAAAGGAAATAATTTTTGGAGCTCAAGAACTTTTATGGGGATTTATCTCCTAAAACTAGAGTTTTATCCACTAGATAATTCATAAGTAATTAAAGAAATGTGATAAAATAATGAAACCACTTTTGTTGGGTTCATTTTATCACCACCTATCCATTGGTATCACCTTTACACAAGGGTATCATACATAATAAGTCTTTGGCCCAAAACCCCCTCCTAGGTAGTTCCTCGACACTAAACCCTAAGATGGAATATTCATCCCTGCTTCCAAGCCAATCTCAATCTCCTAGGTCCAATCCTCTCGAAACCTACTGAATCTAGTTAGATGTGGTTCACTTGCTTGATGTATGGTATTGGTGCTTGTATGCATTGTGTTGATTGTGCCCTTGTTTGTTTGCATGTGATGTCTGGACGATGATAGTTGCGATGAAATCGGAGAGCAGAAGAAGTGGTATTTATATTTGGTATTGGTATTCTGGGTTATCTAAAGAAGAAGTCCAGGGACATTTATGCCATATTGCTGATCATCAAGCAAGTCACCTTCTTTCTCATAAGCCTTGTCCTACTATTTTACTTATGCATGTTTTGTCTACTATTTGTGAAACTGCATTGTTTTATTATATGTTGATGTATTTATGGTAGTGGTTTGGCCCCTCCGAACCATTACACTTTTGTACTATTAAGTACAACCCCCCCTTGGTTACACCTACTTGTCCCTAGCAGAATAGATGGTGTATTACACCATACCCCTTTAGAGACTCCGATTTAGCCGAAGCAAAACCAGAGGATGGGAAGACCCCGAAAAAGTTTTATCGAATGTTTTATGCTAAAACCTTGGTGAGGTGGGACCTCCCAAGAGATGTTTATAAAAAAAGGTTTTGTTTTACAAAACACTGAAGGAAAGATGGAGGAAAAAGGTTTACAAAAACGCACCCGGTTCTTTGCAGTTTTGCTAGAACAATTAACCCTGTGCAACCACATTACTCTGGAATGGGACAGAGCTGGATTTGATGGGTGTTTATTCAGG
The DNA here is from genome assembly GCA_023614405.1 of Avena insularis. NCBI lineage: Eukaryota > Viridiplantae > Streptophyta > Magnoliopsida > Poales > Poaceae > Avena > Avena insularis. The sequence continues at coordinate 363,811,726 of CM042684.1, forward strand.
TATAAGCTGTCTCATAACTACTACAAGGGATTGTGATCCTTGGAGGGTGGACCTTCTCTGGACAAACGGTCCATGTGGGACATCGACCGGGAGAAGGAACAAAGGGTTTACGGACCTCCACGCGTTACTATGGGCCCCTCATTGAAAGCGCACACTCGTGAAGTGGAAAAAGCGCTCCGGTTGGCTGTGAACTATATAGGGTGTCCCGGTGTTGAGGGGGATAACACCCATAGGGTTGGCACTTGTATTGGAGTGGGCATCCGGAGAGTCTTGATCGGTTACTCGACCCACGATCGGTGAAGATTAGGGTAGTGTACCCGGATGGTGTGGGTAAAGTGTACAACCTCTACAGAGTGTAAATCTATTCGAATAGCCGCGTCCGCGGTCATGGACGGTTGGGGAGGTTGCTATAGAGCGGTGCTGGTTTTGTTTTCCAAAAAGGATTTCTGAAAAGAAATGGCTTTTGAAATGTTTTGACCATGGGATGGTCAGAAAGGATCCCTATTTTGACCATGGGATGGTCAGAAAGGGATGGAAGGGGTTTGGTCATGGGATGACCGTAAAGGAGTAACAAATGGGTGACCCAGTCCTAATGTTTTCCAATACTTTTCAAAAAATAAAAAGGTTTCCAAAATGTTCTACAAAAGTTTTCAACAAAGATATGTACATGCTATATCTACAAGAGAAGCTAATTGAGAAAAGAACCTCTCTTGGAGCCCTCCTACTACCATAGCCATATTGCATATCCTCTTGTTATTATTATTTTCTTGAGGTGGTTTGCGAGTACATTCAATGTACTCACCCGCTTTGTCCCTGGCTATTAACTTGGCCAGATATCAAGAACAAGATGGGTTGGCGGCTCTATGAGCTAGGACGTTCTCCCAGTCAGTTGCCTGTAGGTTAAGGCATGGATCGGGCTCTATGCTTGATGGAGTTCCGCTGATGATTATTGATGTAGCCATAACGACATTTATGTAAGTCTTGTAAATTCGGTATATTCTCGGATGTTGTAATGATACTTGTCGGTTATGTGCCACGACTAACTGATCATGGGATCATGGTTGAATGCATAACAGGGATTCTCAGAGGATTAATCCGGGGGCCTCACAGACTTGGTATGAGAGCCATCCTGACTGTAGGAGAACCTTAGTTAGCATGGTCGCTAGATAGGAAACTTATTTTGGAAACCCCGGCTTTCGAAAACTAGTTTCTCAATGAGTTTCAAACAGTTCTACTTCTTCTCTTACTCTAAGTAAATGTTTTCAAAAATGGTTTACTCTAAATCTCGTCCAAACTTCAAACCTACGGATTTTAAATAACTAGGATCTAGACCCGGTGGAGACAATGAGAATAGTAGGAAGACAAGCAACTACCAGCAAACACAAGGAGACTACAATATCGCTCTACCAGCGGAATCCGCCCAATCAGAAGACATCGGGTGTTGCACTATAACGAAGCGTCCAAGTACGAGGAAGGCTTCATCTGCAAGATAATGACTCCGACTCAAAGAAAGACGATATCTAGGGTCAATAGTCCTAAGAATATGATTCCCCTACATCACGAGTAGTATATAAGCCCCATAGGACCTACCTTCGCGGACGTCATCGGAAGATTCCAACTCTAGGAGAAAGAGTGACGACAAACTTTAGGACATCAATCTAAGACTCCAAGGAGGAAGGACTATGACAACTCTCCGGTTTACCCTAGTTTAATACTAAGGGGGAAAGACTGCGTCTTTCCCACAAAAATAGAGTAACCATTCACTAGAAGCAAGTCCAGGAGTTTCAACCATAAGATCTTTAATTAGGATACGCTACGCCCCCAAGGTAGAGCAGTACACTAGGACGTAGATTTTATCCTCCGATGAGTACTCCGTGAAGTTCAACATCGAGGTAGTCTACCCAGTCTAAGCCGTCAATGATATAGAGTCTGGAAGGAAAAGAAGGTCATCTCTCAAAATCAAGACTGGACTCTGCTCAACTCTTAGTGCATCCCCGAAGACTGAAGCTCAACTTCATCGACAGGGTATCCACTTTCAAAGACGGAGTCCGTAAGATAGCACGCTTGAAACCAGTAGCGCTAACCTTGACTCAAAATCCCCTAACCCTACTCTCCTGAATCTCGGGACGAGATTCTTTTAAGGGGGAAAGATCTGTAATATCCGAATTTCTGCAACCCTGATTAGTTGTCCAGAATGTAAAAATCAGGGGGAACAAAAACTTTTTCTTGTTGAGTGCTGAAGTGTTTGCTTGTTGTTTGGATATCCTTATGCACATGAATGTGTATTAGATGATATACTCCTTACCTCAACACCAGTTGACAAAAGCTACTTCCCAAAACTGTCTTGGCTCAATCTCCATATTCTCAAAACCCGAGCCAAGAAGCCTTTGCAAACTGATGACCCACAAGTATAGGGGGTGTATCGCAGTATTTTCGATAAGTAAGAGTGTCGAACCCAACGAGGAAGCGTAAGCCAAGTCGTATGGATCAGGAATTCTCTGCAAATACTTAGCAAACGGATTTTTAGGGGTTTTTGATATAGCAAGTAAGCAAAGTACGAGTAAATAAAAGACAGTAGGAATAAATGCAGCAAGTGGCCCAGTCCTTTATGCAGTAAAGGACAAGCTGGTTGTATTACTTAAGATGACCAAACGTTCTCGAGGACACATGGGAAGACTGTCAAGTGCTTTCGCTTCATATAGTTGATTAATCCTCTTTAGCTTGCTAAGTGTTTTCTGGGTGAACCTATGCTAATGTACCGCCCCATACAAGACTAATACATACTTGTGATTATACCTCTTGCAAACATATGTAAGTACAAGAAAGTAATTAAGGTAGAAACCTAACCACAGCTTTAAACTCTAAGACCCTTACGTCCCTTGTGCAATGGTTTCCTAACGGGGGTTCAGGTTTCTGTCACTCCGGCAACCCCTATGATTAGTAGCCAAATACACAATGCATTCCCCTAGGCCCATATAGGTGAAGTGTCATGTAGTCGACGTTCACATGACACCACTAGAAGAAGTACACCACAACTTAAATAACAATCTATTGAATCTTTCTCAACGCAACTCCACTACTAACAACAAGACTTCTCCCATGTCCTCAAGAACAAAACAAACTACTCACAAGACATAATATGGATCATGATCAGAGATGGAATAATGATGTATAGCAATTTGAACATAAACAATAATTCAATGCTTCACTCAATAGCATCAACTACGAAGAGTAATCAACACCGGGAAAGTTTCCCCTATGAACTATGCAAGATTCAACGCAATTGTTATAGCAATATGGAGATGGTGATGAGGGTGCTGATGGTGATGATGGTGGTGATGATGATGATGACCCCGATGAAGTCCAGCTTGATGGTGGTGTTGATGGAGACGATCTCCCTTCTCCGGGAAGGAATTCCCTTGGCAGAAATCTGTCTGCCGGAGAGATCTTTCTCTCTTGGTGTTTTCCGCCACGCAGAGGCGGCGGAATCTTTCTATGGTCGCTCCCCGAGTCTTAGGGTTTCGGGAGGATGATATACGCTAGAGGGGAGAAGCTGGAGTGGGCCAGGGTGGCCACACCACCTCCTAGCACGGTCTAGGGCTGCCCGCGCCATGGGGTGGTGTGGGCCCCCTATGGCCCATCTCCACTCCGTCTTCTGGCTTCCTTAGTCTTCTGGAAAAATAGGATTTTCCGTATATTTTCCCGGATTTTCTGATCTTCGCGAATTTTGCCTCCAAACACGACATTTTCCATCAGAATCACATTGCGGTCCATGCTCCAAAAGTCATCAACCATGCAAAAATAGATGAAATAACATAAGTATCACCTCTCAATATGAAATATATCAATGAATAATAGTGAATTAAGACATAGAATAGTGATGCAAAATGGACGTATCAACTCCCCCCAAGCTTAGACTTCGCTTGTCCCCAAGCGAAACCGAGCTCAATAAACATGGCCTCAGGTTTATGGAGTGAAGATTCGATAAAAGAATACGGCCAAGAAGCATCACATTCATCAAATACATAGATCATAATAGAAGACAACTCACTATTATATAACTCAACTTGTAATGAGTAAAGGAAACACAATAAAGATACATAAAGTGAATCATAATTGGTAATGGAAAACTTAGCTCTTGGTCGAAGAATAGTTGATGATTTGCTGGAGTTTACAAATAACTGGTTTTTCAATGATAGCTTTCAAAGTAGTAAACATCAAGATAAGAGCAATGTGCAAAGCAAGGAACATAAGAAACATGAGTGAATAAATCATCATATGAATGAATGAAACACAACAACTCAAAATACTTGCTGAGATAGAAGGGAGTAGGTTTACTGACTCAACTACAAAGTAAAAGAAAGGCCCTTCAAAGAGGGAAGTAGGGATTGCAAGTCTCATAAAGAGCTCTCAGAAATTATGATACTTACTAGCTTTCAACTCTCATTGCCCCTATCATAGGCATCTTTAGGTGATTAAGGTTAACGTGACACAACTAAGAGGATATGCTTGACAAGTTATAAGTTGAAATCTCATGCCCCTTACTTATGAGTATCGATCCTCATGCTACTCAACTTCAGTCACGATCAAGCTCTTGTCATTGTAAATACATGCGTATCATTGAGAACCGCCAACGGAGTACCCCTTGCACATGACACAGGAGCTATCCCATAATCAAAATGACAAGGCAAGTATGAAGCATCTCAGATCTTTTATTTGCTATTTGCATAGGTTTTATTGAGGATGCTTCATAGAATGCTCACTATAGTTATGTTGCAAGTTTCCACCATGATTAGGCATGGCTTAGGCTAGCCCAGCGTTTCTCTAACACACATATAAACTCCATGATCTTACAAGTTCCACTTTTATTTCACACCGCCGGGATCCATAAGCAAAAGAACATGATATCAACTAGGTACAAAGTACCAAATGAAGTGTTGAAAGCGGTCCCCATGATACATGGTTCGGCTAACTTCAACTCATAAATCGTAAGCATATACGCAACAAAGAAGGACCCAATGGTTCAAGTTTATTAAATGCAAGAAAGTAAAGTGTGCCATCAAGTTCATGAGAGCTTTAATCACTAATTTTCACATTACAAGTTTAATTTGGGAGGTAGATAAAACAAGAATTTACTTGGAATAGCAATAATGCTACTAGGTAGGTATGGTGGACACAAATAGCAAAGGTTTTGGTTTAAAGGAGGTGGATGCACGAGAAGAATACCCTCTCAGTACAGGTTTTTGGCTAGCAAGGCTGGGTAGCAAGTATAAGAGTTGAAGGAAACAACCAAACATACAAGTGATAAAGAAAAACATGCAATCTTCCTTGGAAGCACAAAAGATCTTAACTAGAGAATACTAGACTTATGAGCAAATCAAGAAAGAAAGATGATGAAATAAATTTTCTTTAGAGTACCTTTATCTTTTTCATTCAACTCTCAAAAAAAAGTGTTGCTACTGACCGAGCCAGGTTTGCCAAAACCAACTAAATTAACTCAGTGATCCAAAAGTGATACCAATACTAACAACAAGATCAATCATATAACCATGAATTGAAAACTAATATAAGCTATGAAAAAGAGTAAATGATAGAACTTCCCATTAATATTCTGTAACGACAACTCACACCAAGGGATACATATCTAACGAGAGAGGGGACACTTCCATAATGCAAACCATACTACATAATAACTCCTTTATTCATGATATGACTCTACTAATAAGGTAAAAAGATAGAAGATAGTGATATGATACCGCGGCACTCCCCCAAGCTTGGAACAAACCAAGGGGATGCCAAACCTGATGACGAGTTACTCCTTCGGTGGTGGTGGTAATATTTTCTTAGTTGACGTGAGGAAATCTTCCAGCATCTTGTGAAGCCTATTATTCTCGCATTGAAGCATGTCAACCTTCCTCCTCAAGTCTCGGTACTTATCGCAGAACTCCTTAGTGACTCGTAGGGCTTCCGTTGATGCAGGGCAAGAGACTAAAGGTACCAACCCCTGCTTGGGGTCTTGGAGATCTTCCTCCATAGGCTCCTTCCCTTTATCCTTGGCGGACACCATTGTGCTTCTAAGCCTTCAAAGAGTATGTCCTGGCAGAAACAGATCGAAACAAAAACACGACGAAAATACGATATACGAACCTCGGGAGATCCGGGGGAATATATATTACGAAGTTTCATATCAAAAGGAAGGTACTGAGAGAAAACGAGTCAGAGGCGGAGTCCGGGGCGGACTCACCACCTGCTGGCGCGGCCAGGGGTGGGCCCGCACCACAGGGTGGTGTGAGCCACCCTGGCTCCGTTTTCGTCCCTTTTTCGCTTCGTAGCTTTCCTTATTGACTGAAAACTGCAAAAATATAGTTGGATTGTATTTTCGTGGAACTTTTCTTACCAGAACTGTTAGCTATTTGAAAACAGATTCTGCAGGTCTCTGAATTTGGTATCTAGTAGATTCTTTCGGAGTCACCACTTGAATAACATCAATATCTTTATCTTCATACACTTATTACTTGAGTCATAAAACCTTTCTCTTCCTTATTACACCATTATCTCCACTAACCTGGAAATTTCTTTCACAGAAAACTTCACACAGTTCTCATTAGCAACATTAGTATAAGTGAAGTGATAAAACCTTTTGAGTCGAACTTCAACTGAAAACCATCAAAACATAAGCTACTGTAGCAACTCCTTCCGAAAACCCAAAAAGAATTCAAAAAGGAAATCGAATAAAGAAGCAAATGCAAAAGTGGCAAAATCTGTCAAAACAGACCAGCAGGTAAAGATCAATTTTTTCGAAAATCTTTTGTTGCTCAAATCAAAAAGTGCAAAACTAACGAAAGTTAAATAACAACCTGCGGCAGAAGAACAAAAAATTACAGATCAATCAGACATACAGAGATCTCTCACGAATGTTTACGGTGAAGCACAAAAATCTGTTTCAGGACAACAACTTCCCCAAATCTTACTTCTCTCTCATTAGAGGTTGATCTTGACACAAAAACCAAACAAAACGGATAAGGAGCGGTTATTACTGAAGTAATAACTTCCAAGACTCAAATAAACAAAAACAAACTGAAAGCAAAAAACAAATTGGGTTGTCTCCCATAAAGCTCTTTCTTTATAGCCATTAAGATGGGCATGATAATTTTGGAGATGCTCACTCAGGAATATGAATTGAAGTGAAAGGGAGCATTAAGAAGCAAAAACACACACACACATTTAAGTCTAACCCACTTCCTATGCAAGGGAATTTTTTAAACAAACAAGTTGTTGAAACCAAATGCTACTTGCATAAGAAGGCAAAAGAAGTGCAACATAAAAACTTTTAGCATAAAACGAGGAAACATGATATTATTGAGATACATAAGAACACTTTTCTCTCTCTCATAGTAGCTTTCAGTATCATGCATAAACTTAACAATATAGCTATCACAAGGACCATCATAGCAATGATCACTTATTCTAACAGAAAACACGGGAATACTAGCTCTCATAACACTACTTTGTGAAACAATATTAGAGGTATCCTTACAAAGGATAGGGTGTCCCTATTTTTCATATTTAGTAAAAAAGTCTTTCACATTTGCTATTATAGGTTCATCAACCATTTGTTTATTAGGTTCAACAACTTTATTTGTACTTTCATTAACCATACTAGCTATCATAGAATGTTCCTTAACCCTAAATGGGAAAAGAATTTTCTCAATATAAGGTTTAGGTAAAACATGATTAGCAGTATAAACTTCAGTATTTCTTGCAGGAACACTCTTAGCAACATCTTTATAAGGTTCATGATACTTATTCCACTTCTTTTTAGGCACTTCAATGTAGGAAGCAAAAGCCTTAAAATAAGAAGCAATAGCTTGAGAGTCTAGACCATAAGCATTTTTAATATTTTGAAAGCCATCAGTTCCCATAAAAGATTCAATTCATTCATAATCATAATTTATACCTGACTTTCTACCTTTGTCATTCTCCCAAGCTTCAGCATTGTCTTGAATATGGTCCAAAAGATCCCATTTAGCTTCTTCTTTCATGCGAGTGAATGATCCAGCACAAGAAGCATCCAATAAATCCTTTATCATGTAGAGGAAGCCTGGCATATAAGTTATTGATAATAATATCGTTGGGGAGCTCATGAATGGGACATTTGAGTATTAGTAATTTCAATCTCCCCCAAGCTTGAGCTGTACTCTCTCCATCAAGAGGCCAAAAGTTGTATATTTGATTCCGATCTTTATGAATCTCACTAGGAGGATAAAACTTTGAATAAAAGAGAGGCACTATTTCCTCCCATTCCAGAGCTTGACCATTCTTCAGCAGCTTATACCATTCCTCAACTCTTCCTTTTAGTGATAATGAGAATAACTTCTTCTTAACTTGATCTGTAGTAATACCTGCACAGTTGAACAACCCGCATAATTCGTGTATAAAGAGTAAATGATCACCGGGATGGACAGTTCCATCCCCAACATAGTAGTTATCCATAAGACGATCAATAATTCTTGTAGGTATTTTGAAAACATCATTCTCAGCAGGTGGTGGCTTATCTACTACCTTAGCAGTGGTAGTAGCATTACCAAAATGAGAAACTCAGCGAATTATCCATAACAAAAATAAAGCAACTAACAGAAGTAAACAATACTCACAGTAGAAGTTTCCTTTACCAGTTCCACTCTCCAATAGCGCTTCACTCCCTGGCAACGGCGCCAGAAAATAGTCTTGATGACCCACAAGTATAGGGGGTGTATCGTAGTATTTTCGATAAGTAAGAGTGTCGAACCCAACGAGGAGTAGAAGGTGCTGGCTAGTGGTATGGATCAGGAATTCTCTGTAAATACTTAGCAAACGGATTTTTAGGGTTTTTTGATATAGCAAGTAAACAAAGTACGAGTAAATAAAAGACAGTAGGAATAAATGCAGCAGGTGGCCTAATCCTTTATGCAGCAAAGGACAAGCCGGTTGTATTACTTAAGATGACCAAACGTTCTTGAGGACACATGGGAAGACTGTCAAGTGCTTTCGCTTCATATAGTTGATTAATCCTCTTTAGCTTGCTAAGTGTTGTGTGGGTGAACCTGTGCTAATGTACCGCCCCATCCAAGACTAATACATACTTGTGATTATACCCTCTGCAAACATTCGTAAGTACAAGAAAGTAATTAAGGTAGAAACCTAACCACATCTTTAAACTCTAAGACCCTTATGTCCCTTGTGCAATGGTTTCCTAACGGGGGTTCAGGTTTCTGTCACTCCGGCAACCCCTACGATTAGTAGCCAAATACACAATGTATTCCCCTAGGCCCATATAGGTGAAGTGTCATGTAGTCGACGTTCACATGACACCACTAGAAGAAGTACACCACAACTTAAATAACAATCTATTGAATCTTTCTCAACGCAACTTCACTACTAACAACAAGACTTCTCCCATGTCCTCAAGAACAAAACTAACTACTCACAAGACATCATATGGATCATGATTAGAGATGGAATAATGATATATAACAATCTGAACATAAACAATAATTCAATGGTTCACTCAATAGCATCAACTACGAAGAGTAATCAACACCGAGAAAGTTTCCCCTATGAACTATGCAAGATTCAACGCAATTGTTACAGCAATATGGAGATGGTGATGAGGGTGCTGATGGTGATGATGGTGGTGATGATGATGATGATCCCGATGAAGTCCAACTTGATGGTGGTGTTGATGGAGACGATCTCCCCTCTCCGGGAAGGAATTCCCCCGGCAAAAATCTGTTTGCCGGAGAGATCTTTCTCTCGGTGTTTTCTGCCCCACAAAAGCGGTGGAATCTTTCTGTGGTCGCTCCCCGAGTCTTAGGGTTTCGGGAGGATGATATACGCCAGAGGGGAGAGGCTGGAGTGGGCCAGGGTGGCCACACCACCTCCTGGCGCGGCCTAGGGCTGCCCGCGCAATGGTGTGGTGTGTCCCCCCTGTGGCCCATCTCCACTCCGTCTTCTGGCTTCCTTAGTCTTCTAGAAAAATAGGATTTTCCGTATATTTTCCCGGATTTTCTGATCTTCGCGAATTTTTCCTCCAAACAGCACATTTTCCATCAGAATCTTGACTGCAGCGGTCCATGCTCCAAAAGTCATCAACCATGCAAAAATAGATGAAATAACATAAGTATCACCTCTCAATATGAAATATATCAATGAATAGTAGTGAATTAAGACATAGAACAGTGATGCAAAATGGACGTATCACAAACCAACTATTTTAGTAGCTTCTATTGATCAAACTATGGAGAGCTATAGAATATTATCTCCTTATGTTCTCAAGACAGAACCTTCAAATGCTCTTCTCTCCTGTTTTCCCAAAGCACCTTTATTTAACTTTTGAATCCTACTCTTGGTAGAAATACCAAGGATTCTCACCTTATTCAAATCCAACACTTCAAAATACCCATACTTCAAGCTAGGCTTGACGGTAACCCTAGTAGTAGTTGATTTGTTTGTAAGATGAGTTGCCTTGATCTGCTGTTTGACTTGATTGCTTAGAAGTATTATGAGCTACTCTAGGATCTCATCAGTAGGAGCAAGAGGTCTCCAAATCACCACACCCTAAGAAAGAATACAATCTGGATCTGATCTCTAGCCACTAGGTGATCATCTAAAACCCTTAACTAGATCAACTCTGTAGTGATCCCTTCTAGAATCTTCCAAGTCAATGAAGACCCATATCAAGCAAGGATACTTTCTACTCAATCTAAACTTCAACATCAACCACTTGATGATGCTTTGGTACCTTGCCATCCATCAAAATCATCACCACCCACATTCTAGTCAAAAACCCTAACTCTGCCAAATTTGGCTGTCTAGAAATCTGTTTCCAACATCACCCTTTTGAATGCCTCCCTTTCTCAAACCTTGTGCACTTTTGGTAATGCACTTGAACCATCATGTTAACCATACTAAGGACTACCAAGGCCCATTATTTCCCTTGGTTAGATCATACCCCAACCCACTTGTTCTTGATGGTTTTGTAGGCAAGAAAATAACTTTTCCTGCAAATCTTATCAACATGCCTACTTTGACAGAAGCTCACACCACCATCTCAACTTCTCTGGACCAACTCTTTGCATGGTTGTGTTCTACTAATATAGGTCCATCATTACCTACTTAACTTGTCCCAATTGGATCTTGAGATTCTTAAACCCACAAGGTTCTGAAGGCTACTTGATAATCTGCTTTCGCAGGCTTATTTTATTCAAAGTTTGAAAGTTTGTCTTGGTGAGCTCAAGCAGGATCAAGCTCAAAACCCTACACCATTGCAATATCCATCACTTGTTCTGTCCATCCATCTAACCCATGCCCCAAAGGGAGCTCTGAGCTCCAAGATCCAACATGGTTTTGATGGTATGCAATTAACACAACCCTAGATCCTTAATCTAGGGTATTCCACCAAAATCAACTTGGATTATCCAATCCCAAGGTTGCAAATGCTTGATACACCTTGTCTACACCATCTACCTTGCTCAACAAGATTTATCAAATATTACCCATAATTATTATGGCTCCAAATCAAATTAATTTCTTTAATAAACAAAATCTCCAAAACTCCTTCCCTAAAGGAAAGTTTGGTTTTTGCCAAAACACTTCCTCAACTTTTGGCTCAATTGAGACCCATATATCATACCCTAACTTCCAACTCCTAAAATAAATATTATTGAAGGGTTTTAGTATTATTTTTTGCCCATTTTCTTAAATGGCTGAATTGGAATAATAATTGTTTTAAATACTTTTAAGCCCCAATAAATCTTGGGAAAATTCCCCTAAGTGTGTATTCACAATTGGGACCTTATCACATCAAAATCCAACCTGGTCCAATGTAAATTTATCAAACGAGTCTCTTTAAACCCCTTCTGCACTTTTTGATTAAATAGATCCAAGTGGACTAAAATTCCTCTGAAAAATCCCAAATAAATCCTAGAGGTGTATATTGACCCCATCTACCCACAAGTAGAATTTCCCCACCTTGTCCAATGCAAGTTTTTGGACTCTCTTCATAACCATCTATTTGATCAAATTAAGCAAACTAAGGCATTAGTGAGCCAAACCAAGAAATCAATCACCACCAAGGCTCACCACCACTCACCACAGCAACCACCATCTCCTCTGGACGTGATCACTATAGAAAATCACTGCAGCAGCTTGTCTTTTAGTGCTTGGACACTAGCACTTAACCCCATGTGGGTGTCTTGTCTTGCAAACCTTACCCCTCTTGTAGCAGCCACCAGCTGGCCCTCTTTGTATCTTGCACGACCACAGAGCCCTCTCCACCACCCTACATGCCCATTGGATGGCCAGCACCCCTCCGAAGCTTGCCCATGGACAAAGTCCACCATACACCTCTCCTCTCGGGTTAAATACCCTAGACCACCCAGCTCCCCCCTCTCTAGCACATTTGCCCCCACTCAGTCTCCACTCCCCTTCCCAGGGCACCCTATCCCTCTCCTCTGCTCTGCTCTGCTCGAAGGAAGGAGAAAGATCTCCTCTCGGCCTTGGTCAAGATCTGGCTGTAAGACCTCTCTTCCACTCCCCTTTCCTCTGCATGCCGTGGTACTGCGACCCTCTCGTCCTCCTCTATCTAACCATGTCTCTATACTCGACATGCATGCACCACAGGTGCCAGCTCCGGCGAGTACCGACGCAAGCCCGGTGGCGTGGAGTGCATGCGACATGTGCCCACGATAGAACCACCTCCGCCGCCCCTCTCCGGAGTCGCAGTCGTCTTCCACATCATCCCCTCCACCCTCCGTCATCTCCAACGCTCAAATGGACCGCCCCGCCAAGCTCTGGTGAAGCACCCTCGGTTGCCTTCACGCGAGGCCCCTTCCCGGGGCCAAACCCTTCACTGCCGCCCATCATCATGATCCTCGCGCTACGCCGTGTCTCCCTCGCCACCCCACGATCGCCGGTAAGCCCCCAGGTAAGCTCCCCGAGCGCCAACCGAGCCCCTTAGGGTTTTTGCCCCGTCGCCGCTTCGCTGGGGAGAAGAAGACCTCCCCGCCGTCGATCCCCCTTTAGATCGGACGGCCACCAGGCCACCGTACCGCTTCGACCCCGCCAGCCACTGACCGCTGGGCCGGCCAAGCCGCGCAGTGCTCCGCCCGGATGGGCCAAATCCGCCCACTGCGGCCCACGGATGATTTTTCCTTTTCTTTTTATCTTTTCTTCCTAGATCTAGTTAAATAACTGTTAGGTTTAATTCCAAATGAAAATGGTTAATACCCCCTTATGACCAGACACAAATTTTCTAGGATACCCTATGGTTTTGTCTACCATGCAGTACCAAAAGTTTGGCCATATACCATCTGTAGATTTTCTGTAGATTTATTTCCTAGATAACACCTTTTTCCATCAATAAATCTTCAAAGTAGATCCACAGCCCCAAATGGAGTAAATCCAACTGCAATTGTTTGGTATCTGAAATACCTGTTATCAAGACTTGGTCCCATGCCAAGTGGAGCCTTGGAGTTGCTGTAGCAAAAATAACAAAAACAGTCATAATCTGACTTTAGAAAATCCCCTAGGTAAATCTGCAACATATTTTGGGTTGTTTACAAATACCAGTGATGTGGTACATCAATACCTATGTAAACCCAGGAGATCCTGATTTATTGAGCCTTGGATGTTTTTCTGTGAATTAAACTATTTTGTGCATGGTTTATTCACCTCTAAATGCACTACAGTAGTTATACAGCTCCAAAAAGGTTGATTCCAATTCCTACAGAAAGGTATTATAAATGCCTACCAGGTTCCCTTGGAATCAAATCAAAATCTTCTGTAGGTTTAATCTAGTCAAAAAGACTAATTGTATATAGAACTGACTTTGGGAATTTCCTGAGGGCATTCTGGTAATCCTTTTTACACGATTCTTACTCTCAATGAACAAGTACATCAATCCCAAACTAACTACCCAAGGAAATAATTTTTGGAGATCCAGAACTTTTCTAGGGATTTATCTCCTAAAACTAGAGTTTTATCCACTAGATAATTCATAAGTAATTAAAGAAATGTGATAAAATAATGAAACCACTTTTGTTGGGTTCATTTTATAACCACCTATCCATTGGTATCACCTTTACACAAGGGTATTGATGAGGGTTTAACTCGTCAATGCCCATTGTTATGGACTTGGGTTTTAGAGAAGGAGGGAGCGCTGGAGACATCTATCGGCTAGCAAACAAGAACACATGGGACAAAGGATTTACCCAGGTTCAGGCCACGAGGTCCCTACTCCTGCTTGTCTGCTCGTGGAATTATCGAAGGAGTCGAAAGTTACAATGGTGTGCAGATGTAATCTGGCGAAGGTTGTGGAAACTAGGATTGCGTTTGTCCTTCTCGCCGCCCCCTCCTAGCCTTTATATAGATAGGCTAGGTCTCGGGTGGTAGGTCGAGTCAGTTACAAGTTAGGGTTTTCCCTTTAATCTTTCTATCTTTCGCTTCTTCTTGTTCTTGAAGCAATCGAGAGTCCGTAGGTTACTCGAGTCCCTCCATCCGGGCCTTGGCAACACCGTGGGCCTGTATGTATTTGGACCGTATATACCAAGCTCGAGTACCTATAGGGTATACCCATGTCAGTAGCCCCCGAGTGTCCAGTGGAATCGTAGATTCGACTAGGGACTTTTTGAAGCCTTCGAGTGACTAAATGAGTACATTTCGATTGCTTTTATTTGTGTCATAGGGATTGTTGATATACGTGCTTGATATATCCGAAGTATCGGTATCAGTTAACCACCTTAGGGTGAAACAACGCAATCTACTCAAATCCGAGTCCCCGGACTCGAATTCGGAAAAGTGCTGGTGTAATTCGACTCAGGCCGTGGAGGTTTTACAGGAGTCGAATTCCAGTTATATGGGTGTGAGCACTCGACGCGTCCGTCAAGGAATTCTCATCGTTCCTATAGGCACGGATACATTTCTGGTAGTGCATAGTCAAATGCGTTGCCAGGCCTTATTCAGGTCTTACCTTCACACCGTAAGCGCGACATCCGAATTTTATCATCGCGGAGACGATTCAGGCATCCCAGGAGACGTAGTCTCTTTGTAGGGAAAATTTGTGAGGCGGTGTCGCCAAAGGTTGCGAGTGTGGATGTTATCAACACATAATTTTTGTGCAAATAATCATAGGGTGCACGACCAGCGCTCCCTATGGGAGTAGCCCCCGAGTGCTTGGTTGAGTCGAAGATTCAGGCAGGGACTAAAGAACTTTGCGACTGCTGTCATCTTTTTGCTTACTTATTTCAGTCGATGACTCAGGCAGGGACTAAATACTTTCGCGACTGCTGTCGTCTTTTGCATGCTTGTTTCAGTCGAATTTGTTTCTGGCGCTCCCTATGGGAGTAACCCATGTCCATAATCGAACTGTGTTTCGAGTGGTTGGGTTTGATTTTGTGATTGTCCACGTTCCTGCAACAAGAAAAGAAAAAGTCGTAGGGTGCGCGGCCAGTGCTCCCTATGGGAGTAACCCCCGAGTGCTTGGTGGAGTCGAAGACTCCAGCAAGGACTAAAAATAGTCGAAGTTTTCCACTGCGTAGCCTTGGTGATGTCAGTGTTGACGCTTGTATGACCTCAGTTGCCCGCGTGAGCGAGTTTGACCGGACGTGACGAGCGGTGGGTCCCACTTTCTGACTTTGATTTGACTGGGCGTGCGTATTCTTATTTTTAACTGCGCCTCCTTGATTTCCACGCGTAATGGTAGAAGTGGGGGGACGGTTCACGTTTCCTCTTCTCCACGTGTCCAACGCGATGCGTGCCACGCGTCCAATAGGGTTTTTGTCAGCCGTTGGATTGCATCTCCTAGGGGTTAAGTAGCGGTGCTGCGTCGGTAATTTTCCATCTGCGTTCTTTCTTCCTTGCTGCCATCGCCATTGCTGCTGTTCTTCTACTTTTCCCTGCGCTCATCTCCTCCACGACGCTGTACCACCTTCGCTCGTTTCCAAGCTACTTTCTGCGCTCTCATCGCCGTCGCGCAATGGGGAAAAAGAAAGGAGGTGCTTCCGCTTATTCCACGGTCACCATCGCGCGACGAGGAAGAAGGGTGGCTCCGCTGCTGCGGGCACCAGCACCACCACCGGCTTGAAGAAGAAGGCCGCGGGCACTCGCGTGACCAATGGTGCATGGCGCCCCTCCATTATAAGGGCGTCGGATCTACGTCTTCTTCGCCAGGATGGAGTTATCTCTACGGCAGTCGCTGATGCGCGCATCCCCAGCGGTGAGACCATTCCTGCTCCTCCCGCTGGCTTTCGAGTGATGTTTCTCGCATTCGTCATTCGCGGTCTCTCCTTACCTCTCCACCCCTTTCTTAGGGGTCTTCTTTGCTTCTACGGGCTCCATCTCCATCAGTTGTCCCCAAATTCGATTCTCCACATCACCTACTTTATCACCCTTTGCGAGTGCTAGCTCGGAATCGAGCCACACTTCGGTCTTTTCAAGCGCTTGTTTAAATTGAAGCGTCAGTCCGCATCTGGATCTTTAGTTTATGACGTAGGTGGTTTCGGAATCCATGTTGACCCATCCGCCACCTACTTCGATATCAAGCTTACCAAGTCCGTCCAGGGATGGAGGGACAAATGGTTCTATGTCCGCGATCAGAAGACCAAAGATGAGAAGTTTGGACTCGCGCCCTTCGATCCGGCGACTCCCTGCAAGAAGATGCGTTCTTGGAAGAACGTAGTTGTGCCTGGCGAACTCGCGGAGACGGACGTGCTGTGCTCTTATCAAGACTTGGCTGCACCGTCCTGTCCAGCCTCTCCAAGCTAGAGTCCATCCCATGTTTCAATGGAGTGGCGCTGATGATGCCACTCGCGTGTCTGCCGATGGCATGTCCGCGAGTGAGGTGGATAAGAGGATTCGACTGGTCACGAAGTGCACTGTCAAGGATGTGCTTCCGAGTGAACCAGTTGTTTGTCCTTTTGATGCTTCGAATCCTCCTCCTGAGGTATAGTTGTGCTACGCAGTAGCTTATTTTCACGATTCTTTTTTCTGTTTGCTTACTTGTTCTGTTTGTGTGCAGGATTGGGCGGTGTCGCCTTGTATGCCTCCTCTCCCTGAGGGGATTATTCCTCGCGAAGCTTTGGAAGAGGACAAATCTGAGTCGACTGTCCCTTCTGATGTGGAAGAGGAATCCCTCGAGTCCGAGAGCCCGGATACTCGCAAGCGTTCGCGTAGCGAGGACTCCGACGCGTCGACTCCTTCGACTCCAGGGGCGGCTGTTGGCGCGGAGTCGCCAATTCCAGCCGTTCCTGTGAGGGCTGTGGCACCGTCTTCTCGCAAGAAGATGCAATTGCCCAAGGAGTCTTCGTCGGAATCGGCGGCGGCCACGTTTGATCTTGACAACTTTAACTGGTAAGTTTGCTAGGTCATTCATTCTTTTCTGTTTTTCTTCTTGTTGGTTTTGCCCTGGAGTTTGCCCTTTTCTCAATGTGGATTTGGTCTTGTAGTCAAGAGGCGTCGTCATCTTCTGGCGACGTCGAGTTTTTGAAAGAATCGGGAGTCACGACTTCAAGGGCCAAGGTAGAGGTCGAGCGTGCTCCTTCTCCTCTGGAGGCGGCCCACTCCGGGCACAATTCTTCGAGATCTCCTCACGTAGGGGGGCATCGAATGGTTGCTCGGACAACGGATCAGCAAACCTCTTCGGAATCGCTAGAGGACCATGTAAGTATATCTTCCTTTCTTTGTAATGTGGCAGTCAATGTTTTCTGTTGCCCATTTTGATCCCTTGTTTTGTGCGACAGCTCCTTGTAAAGGAAGCCGTGCAAGTGGCGGAGCAAGTGATGGCAATGGGCCGCCAGCATGCAATGCTGGAGCCGCGTCACCGCGTTGTCGAAAGTGAGTGTTCGACACTTATTCTTTTTCGTCTCCTCCCTTTTTTTTGGTATAGTCGACTGATAGTCAACTTTTGGTTGCCATGTAGCTGAGCAATGCTTTACTGCGCAATGTTGCCACCTTGGAAAAGACGTTAGCCGCAGCTATGAAGGGGCGCGACGAGGCAATCACGGCTCGTAATGATGCACAGAAGCGCGAAGAGGATCTGCGTGCCTCCTTTGCGGCTAGGGAAAAGTTATTCGAAGAGCAACTGTTCTCAGTCGCAAAGGCCCTCTCAGGTACCTTTGCCGGTAGATATTTTATTGTTGTCCTTCTCTGCATTTGGAGTTTTGCTGGTGGCGCTAGAGATTTCATCCATGTGTGGGTTTTCTATGCAGATGCTGGCGATTTGAGCTTTGACCCACAGGCCCTTTGTCGCGATGACGCTCTGGCGAAGTGTGTCCGCAATGAGGACCGTAGCGCCGCTGTCCAAAATACGTTGTCCAAGGCCAAGGTCACCCTTAGTCGCCTCCGAGAGGAGTTGATGCCGAAGGCGGAGCTGGTTGACAATGTGGATGAGCTGGTGGAGTCACTCGCCGGGGGTGTGCCTGCCACATACAAGAACTCCCTCCGCGCGGCTGGCGTGACCATGTCACTTGCCATGGTGCAAGCCCACGGAGTCGAGATAAATCCCTCTGTGGTGTCGAAGACGATGCCTGTTGGCGTGGATGGTCAGCAGGTAGTATTCACTCCCTTTGCGACGACCTATGCCAAATATGGCCATTCCTTGATAAATACCATTGCCAAGTATTCAGAGGAGCTCCAGCGTGCTAAGAAGGTCGCGAAGGCTTCGGCCTCAGGAGCTGGCAGAAAGTCAGTGGCATCTGATACTGCCACGAACTTGATGAAGCCCCCGAAGCCGTCGAAGTCAAAGAAGCCAGCTGCTCCGTAGTTAGTTTTTTGTAATAGTTGATGAATTGTCCTTTTGATTGGAGAACATGCCTGCTAGCGAGTGTGTTTGTGGATACTTTATGCTGATCCTGAATGCATCTGTTACTTTTGACTTTGTGTTAAGTTGGTCGCCTTATTTGCCTCTGGCTTGACTTTTTGGTAGGGTACATCAAGTGGTCCTGTGGGGGGAACCCAGGACTCGCCATCTCTTGAGGATATAGTGGCACCACCACGCTCCAGGGTAGAGGAGCTGTCCTTGCTTTCGCGACTTCGTGATCGCGTTAAGCAACTTGAGCGTGAGTTGCCCTGTGATCCGTGGTAGCGCGGACGTGTGGAAGTCGAAGGCTGAAAAAGCCGCCGCCCGCGAGCAATATCTGCTTGGCAAGGTGACGCAGCTGGTCGACCAGTTTAAGTGTTAGTTTGCTCATCCTCATCTTTTCCTTTGTAGTTAGTCGCAATGGTACGTTGTACTCATGCTGTTGATGCTGCTTCGTGCAGTTGTTAGCGCACGCCATCCACAGGAGGAGAGGGATAGGATTGCCATCTGCCTTCATGATCTCACCCAGGAGCAACTTCAGGAGAGTGGATACTTCTGGGTAGATCATGATCGTGCGACTACATTGGTGACCCTGCAAGATCTCGCCTCGCGAGTGCTGCTCTTCCTGAAGAAGTCGCAGTCATGTTTGAAGAACATCTATCGGGCGATGTTCCGCTAGATGACACTCCATCAAGCCTGCTGGCTCTCCTGACCAAATTTCAAGATATGTCCGTGGTTCGCGAGTGCGTGAGGCAGTAGTTGGTGGCTGGTGCCAAGGCTGCCCTCTCAATGGTGCGTTTGCACAGGCCTGGCGTGGATGTCGCCGCCTTTGCCTCTGGGCCACCGGCGCCACCAGCAGGATCTTCCTAGAATATGGTGCTGCACTATCAGGCGGTAGACTGCCCAGCCGAGGAGATCGCGACTTCTTCGAGGAACAAAGTAATGTTCTTCTGTTGCAAGGGTAGCCAAATAAGTATCCTGCACATAAGTGTATTTGTGTTGTAAAGTTCATATATATTTGTAGATAATTTATTGTTGAATGTGTACAAATAGCTTTGTAAGCGTGGGGTGCGTTGCACCATGCGAGTCCTTTTCGTTAGCCTGGCCATCTTTTTCCTTGGTCCCTTGTCAACCTGCCAGGTGCGTTGCAGCTGGGTAGGGTTTGTATTAAGGGGTTCGATTGATGTGCCAGCTACTCAGGATATCGCGTTACTGGTTCGAAGAACAGACGTATGGGTGGCGCAGCCCCCGATTATAAAAATTGACAAAGTAAAGGAGAACACGGAGTTTTGGGGCACTTAGCTTTTATTTATTTGAAGAACAGTGTGAGGTACAATGTGCGGCTAAGTAGCCTTGGCTGAGTAGCCTTGTTTGCGATGTAAAAAGTAAAACTACTAGGGGTAGAAGCATCGTAGTTGTGCGATATTCCAAGGGTTAGAGTATGCGACTCCTGTCTCTAGGTCTTTAAGGAGATAGGAGCCACCTGGGATTACTTCTGTAATCACGTACGGTGCTTCCCAGGGGGACTGAGCTTGAGATGCTCCTGCTGCTTCAGTCGTAGGACCAAGTCACCTTCGACGAATGATCTGGAGCGAAGCCTTCTGCTGTGGTAGTTGTGCAGGTTCTGCTGATAGATCGTTGATCTTTCCGCGGCGATTTCCCTTGCTTCGTCAAGGAGGTCGACGGAATCCTCGAGTGTGAGGGATGACTCTTGTTCGCTGTAAGCGACCACGCGCGGCGCTTTGTACCGTACCTCGGCAGGTAGTACTGCTTCTGCTCCGTGCACCATAAAGAATGGCGTGTAGCCCGTGGCGCTGTTTGGAGTTGTACGTAGACTCCAGAGTATGGATTGCAGCTCATCTGGCCAGCAACCCGCCGCTTGTTCGAGTGGTCGCAGGAGTCGCTTCTTGATGCCGCTGTAGACGAGCCCGTTTGCTTTTCCACCTGACCGTTGGTCTGTGGATGCGCTACTGAGGCGTAGCTGATGTTGATCCCCAGGTTCTCGCAGAATTCTTGGAACTCCTTGGATGTGAAGTTCGTCCCGTTGTTGGTAATAATGCTGTGTGGCACGCCAAAGCAGTAGACGATGGCCTCGAAGAACTTGACTGCGCCGTGCCCTGATTGGTTGGTCATTGGCATGGCCTCGATCCACTTGGTGAATTTGTCGACTGCCACCAAGAGGTAGACGTAGCCTCCGCGCGAGGATCTTGGCACCTTGTCAACCATATCAAGCCCCCATTGTGCGAAGGGCCAGGCCAATGGAATAGGCCGTCGCTCTGCGCCTGGTGCGTGTGGCTTGTCCGCGAATCGCTGGCAAGCATTGCATTTTTGGACTATGTCGTTGGCGTCGCGCATGGCCGTGGGCCAGTAAAATCCAGCTCGTAGAGCTTTGGCGACGAGGGCGCGACTGCTTGCGTGGTGCCCGTAGGTACCTTCATGGATGTCGAGGAGTATTGCTCTTCCGTCAGCCATGGAGACGCATCGTTATAGCACTACTGTGATGCTGCGTTTATACAGTTCGCCGTTGAGAACGACGAATGCCTTGGAACGCCGCGCGGTGTGCCATGCATCTGTCAGATCGTCCGGCAGTCTCTTGCTGAGGAGGTACGTAATGTACGGCTGCGTCCAAGATTGCTCGATCATCATGACGCTCATTGGTCCCTCGAGTCCTGTGTCCAGCTCCAAGTCATCGAGTGCCATTGGCTCATTGGGTGGCATAGCCCCCGAGTCCGTTGCTGCGCTTGTTTTCTTCTCTGCGGCCTTTGGCATGATGGAGCGTTCGCATATGCGCTCGAGAAATACCCCAGGTGGTATGGGGGCGCAGGTAGAGCCTATGTTGGCGAGTGTGTCCGCCTCCTCGTTGCTTTCGCGACCTATGTGTCGCAACTCGCAACCATTGAAGTCTCCTTCGAGTGTATCGTAGAGGTCGTGGTACGCAATCATGTTGTCGTTCAGTGCGTCGCACTCGTGCATTGTTTGGTTGACGACCAATTTGGAGTCGCCATATATGATGAGCCTTTTGGCGCCGCAAGCTTTCGCCATCCTCATCCCATGTAACAGGGCCTCTTATTCAGCCTCGTTGTTTGAGGCTGTGAACTGCATTCGCAGGATATATTTCAGCTTGTCCCCTTGAGGTGATGTCAATATGACACCTGCGCCTGCTCCATCTTTCTGTTTGGACCCATCGAAGTGCATTGTCCAGAGGTAGGACATATCTGGCTTGTCCGGGAGCTGGTTCTCCATCCAGTGCATGAGAAAGTCAGGGAGCACTTGCGACTTGATGGCGTCGCGCTTGTCGTATGTGATGTCTCGTGGAGACAGCTCTATTCCACAAAGCGCGACTTGCCCCATGACGTCAGGGTTATTGAGGATATGCCCCAACGGGGCGTCGTTGACTACCACGATTGGGTGTTCCTGGAAGTAGTGGCGCAGTCGCCGGGCGGTCATAAATACGCCGTACGCCAGCTTCTGGTAGTGTGGGTACCACTTCTTTGTTGGTGTGAGGACCTCGCTGAGGTAGTATACCGGGCGTTGTACGCCGTGGACTTTGTTTTCCTCGGCTCGCTCGACAACGAGCACTATGCTGACCACCTGGTTGGTGGTGGAGATGTACAGCAACAGTAGTTCCCTTTCTCGTGGAGTCACCAGTACTGGCGAGGTGGATAGCAAGCGCTTGAGATCTTCGAATGCTTCTTGTGCTTCATTGGTCCACTCGAATTTTTCGGCTTTGCGGAGGAGCTGGTATGTCAACACCCGGATTTTTAATCATAGATGCCCGTTATGCCATACCTCGCAATCCCATGATTACCATTTTTGCGAGACATAACGGATTGGATATCACAGTACATCATCCATTACAAACCATACATAAGGTTTTACACAAATAAGGATCTCATGATCCAGTCTTAATACAACAAGCAGCGGAAAAAAAAGATAGCGTAGCGGTGGGGTCCATCTTTACGGGCACAGGCAATGCTGACGAAGGCAGATAGTCCTAGTTACCATAGCCGTCTTGCTGACCATCATCTTGATCATCTTCTTCATAGTCTGACCATGATAATAGCCAGGGACAAAAGCCATGAGTACTCTTTAAGTACTCGCAAACTACTATTAACAGGTACTATAGTTCTAAGTTAAAGTGCTAGAGCTAAGTTTAACTATAAAGTTAAGTTTT
This sequence comes from Avena insularis, assembly GCA_023614405.1. Classification (NCBI taxonomy): domain Eukaryota; kingdom Viridiplantae; phylum Streptophyta; class Magnoliopsida; order Poales; family Poaceae; genus Avena; species Avena insularis. Next base: position 363,834,732 of record CM042684.1, read on the forward strand.
TAACCTAAGCTGAGTTTGAAGCAAAGAAAGATAAAGTAAAGTTCTAGAATCACTTAAGTGGGAAGCTATTATCATCAACACAACCCTATTGTGGTCAAGTCAAATTTCATCATTCATTTCAAGGTATTTAGAAAACATCTGACAACGAAACAGTATGGCCATTCCAACTGTCCATAACCGCGGACGCGGCTATTCGAATAGTTTGACACTCTGCAGAGGTGGTACACTTTCACCACAAGATTCGATACATCTGTCAGGGATAACCCTGAATCATCATACTTAGTATGCAGATAATCAAACATAACCTTCCTTTTACACACCCTAGTATAAGCACCTCTCCTATGAGTATGGCCTCCCAACCATGACCATCAGTCATCTTGGGCACTGCATAGGTGGACAACATTGAGAGGTAGCCTCAGCTCAAATCTCTCCCGTGAGGGAACTAATACTAATTCATATAAATTTCCAGCTAAGCCTTACCCAATTCAGGTAATGTGGTTGTACGGTAAATTTGGAATGGTATCGCATCCGAATCCAACCATCAGTTTTATAAAAGGGTTAAGGCTCATGCCTCATCATTTTCATCATCATAAACCAGTTGTGTTTCTCAACACATGTCAAAACATCTTAATAGAATGACTCATCATTCCAAGGTTTTCACAATTCATTTTCACCAAGTGTTCCCATCTAAAGTGACTCAAGTTTTTGATCTACTCCAAAAGTCTAAGTTAAGAGTGTTCACCAAGGTGGAAGGATGGTATCAATCTCATGCCATAGAATGAGATCTAAAGGTTTCTAAGTAGATCAAGTTTTATACTTTTTATGCTGCCTTCAGACAAGTCAAGAACTTTGCATACTAAGGGGAGTAAAACTTGTAAGTAAGGCTTGGGGTACTAATAGTTAAAAAGGGGGGGTGATCAAAGCATGCCTAAAGCATCCTTGCTCATTTATCTAGCTTAAGTCTAGCTTGCTAGCAATAGCTTGCCTTGGTTCGTGCAGTGGTTGAAGTTTTCTTCTTCTTCTTCTTCTTGGTAGAACTCCTCCTCCTCGTAAGCTTAGTCGGTACTATCTTCTATAAATACATAGGGAGTGCAAAATCACCAAACAATACTTAACTAGGCTAAGTAGCATTCTAAAACACACAATTGATGATCTATTATCATCACAAGCATCACAAGTTTAATTCAATAGTTTCATCCTTTTTATTTTAGAAAAGTAATTTCTACTCATTGAAATATTAACTAAAATTTAATATTCACCACCATAATATGGGATCATGTGGACACATGACCTCACCACATATTCTAACATGTGGGAATGAGATTTAAAGGTTGGATCAATATTACTTTAGTTTAAGTTTATTATTTAATGATTTAAAATGACTAGAAATGCCTATATAGCATTATTTTGGTACTAGTCCAAAGTCATTGCATGTAAACCTTAATATTATTACATATTTAGATAGATATGATGAAATATGATTTTTGAGAGTTGGAATCAACTCAAAAGCTAACTTGGTTTATTTTATAAAAATTTTGCAAGTTGCAAAAGCTTCTGTCTTCTTATTTTTATTAGGAGAGATCTATAACTCTAATTGAATTAAATCCAACGGTCTTGGATAGATCATCTTAATACCATTCAGTCAAAATTGGTTTCATGCAATTTGGATTTCTAAAACTCTCTGAATTGATTTTCAAACTAGGGGACAGAAACTAGATTTAACTAAAAAAGAAAAATCAAGATTTGAATCTATGGGTAGCGCGGGAAAAGGAATGGGCCAGCCCAGTGGCGCCAGCGCGGCTCAGCTCAGCTACAGGGGGTCCTGCGTGTCGGGCACTTAAACGCGAACGGTACATCACTGTGGCGTCGCGATTAGAATAGGAATCTACGGTGAGGATCGTCGACGATTTGCAACAGGTTGTCCGTAGCTCGAACCCTAGCGGCTCGGTGGGGGTCACTGGGTGTACCAGGGCTCCAGAGGCGGCGAGGCACAACGACGTGGATGACGACGGCGGCGAGGCGCGGTTGCGGGAGCTTGGGGTGGTCGAATCAACGCCCTTCTCCTCTCCTGCCATGTTGCTCCGGCTCCAATTCCGGCGAGCTGCTGCTCCCTTTGCTCCGGCGAGAGGTGGGTGAGGTTCAGAGAGGTGAGGGGAGTAGAATGGTGTGGAGAGAAGAGGCTGGGGGGCTCCTTTTATAGGCCCGACGGTGAGACCGAGCGGGATGGGCAGTCGACGGTGGCGACATGGCTACGGCGGGGTAGAGGCATGGCTAGGGGTGGTGATCGATGGGCGGTTCCCTGGCAGTGCTCTAGAACTTAAATGTGATCGTAGGGGCGGTGGCATGCGGTCTGGGCGAGGTGGCGCTCTGCACGGCCGAAGCGGCGGTGTCCATGGCGAGCGGTTGCTGTGAGGCTTTGGGCGGCGAACGGGGATGTCTGGGGTGTTCTCCAGGTCGACGTGGAGCGGCGGCCGCTCTACCCTCTGTCTCTAGCCTGGGGCTGGTTGGGCGGTGGAGGTGGACCACTGGCAGTGTACTAGACATGGCGAGAGGGGTTGGAGAGGGCTGCTGCTGCGAGTGCACGGTCGGCCGGCGAGAGAGGGATCGGCATGACAGTGCAGTGCAGCTAGGGGTTAGGAAAGAGGCTGGGGTTGGTCTGGTCAGGCTTGAGGGGGACAAGATGATCAAAGCACATTGCAATGGCTAGACAAAAATCAACCCAAAACAGTATTAGTTAGGCCAATATTATCCTGCCAGCAAGGTGTTTGATGAAATGGCCGCATGAAAGAAAGTTTTGAATTTTGGTTTCAAAATTTTTGAGTGATCTCCACTAGTGATAGGTAGTCTCTGGTTGCACGGGTTTTGAAAGTGGAGCTCAAATAGATGGTTTTTGAAATAGGGGTGATCTATGCATATGCATTAGATTCATTTTTAAACTGTCATTTAAAATAGTTAACAGAATGTTTTTAGCAGATCCAATTGTGGGCCTTTGTACCTCATTATGTGTACTAGCAAGGGGTGCAAAGATCAAGAATTGTTTCTGTTAAGTTTTGAGTACTAGGAATAGCCAAAGTAGGCATGAGGGTTAAATTTTCCAAAATGACCATTCCTCCTTTTTAATTTGATTTTCTTTAGGAAAAGTTTGGGAATGATGTAGATGATGTTTAAATCACCTAAGAAACATTTTACAAGCATTGGATCATTCAATCATGGAAATTCAAACAACTCGTATTTTAAATGCACACACATGTGAATGCTTTCATTTTAAATTTGGAAAAGTTTTTGTTAACCCTATTTTTGGATGATTTGATCTTGATAAGCTTGGATTAAAGTTTTGGGATGTTACATGGTAGAAGGGCAGTGCCTTTTCACCCATCCGACTGATAAATCGACTGAGGGCCGCGATTCGTCCGGCCAGTTGCTGGACACCTCTTATGTTCTTCGGCTTCTCCATGGCCAGTATGGATTTTATCTTCTTCGGGTTCGCCTCGATCCCCCTCGCGGAGATGAGGTATCCAAGTAGCTGCCCAGATGGTACGCCGAAGGCGCATTTGTCCTGATTGAGCTTGATCCGGTAGCGATCGAGGTTGGCGAAGGTTTTGCGCAAATCATCGATTAGAGAGGCTTCCTCCTTGGTCTTGATTACTATATCGTCGACATAGACTTGGATGTTGCGACCTAGTTGTTCCTTGAGGCAAGCCTGCATGCATCGCTGGTAGGTGGCTCACGCGTTTTTTAGCCCGAAGGGCATTGTGTTGTAGCAGAACACACCAAAGGGCGTTGTAAACGCTGTTTTCTCCTGATCTTCCTCCTTCATTCGAATTTGGTTATAGCCCGAGTAGGCGTCGAGGAAGCAGAGGCGCTCGCATCCCACGGTGGAGTCAATGATCTGGTCGATCCGTGGCAGCGGAAAGCGATCTTTTGGGTAGTGCTTGTTTAAAGAAGTGAAGTCCACACACATCCGTAGGATGTCAGTGTCCTTTTTTGGTACCAACACTGTATTGGCGAGCCAAGTGCTTTCCTTGATCTCGCGTATGAACTTGGCCTCGAGGAGTCTGTTGATCTCCATTCCGACTGCCGGCGCTCGTGGCTCAGACAGTCGCCTGTTTGTTTGCTTGACTGGCCTTGCGTCGGGGTTGACGTTGAGTGCGTGCTCGGCGAATTCCCTGGGAACTCCTGGCATGTCCGCAGGACACCAGGCAAAAATTTCCCAGTGCTCACGGAGGAATTGACGGCGAGTTCCTATGCGGGACTCAAGTTGTTGGCGATGAGGGCCATCTTGGCGGGATCCGATGGATGGACCTGCACCTTCTTTGTGTGCACGGATGAGTCGAAGGAGAGATCAGGTGAGATTGGCCTACTCAAGGGAGGCGGACTGTTGTCTTTCGTCTCTTTCAGTCTTGCGAGTTCCTGATCGCTCAAAGTTCCCGTGGATCGTTATAACGCTGTTGGGACCTGGCATTTTCATCTACAGGTAGGCGTAGTGGGGTACTGCCATGAACCTGGCGAATGCGACACGCCCAAGGATGCAATGGTATTGTGAGGGCCAGTCGACGACCTCAAAGTCGATGCGCTCGTGCCGGAAGTTCTTCGGCGTGCCAAAGATGACGTCGAGGTTGATTTTGCCCAAGGGGTATACGCCTTTCCCTGGGATGATGCCATGGAATGTTGTGTCCGATGCCTCCAAGCAGGTTAGAGGGATCCTCATTGCTCGCAAGGTACTCGCAAATATGAGGTTGATGCTGCTTCCGCCATCCATGAAGACGCGACTCATGTCGAAGCCTCCAATTTGCGCCTCGAGTACGAGGGTGGAATGACCTAGGCGAGGTACTTGAGGCGGGTGGTCATGTTTGTCGAAGGTAATGCATGACTCGCTGCCACTCAGGTACTCAGTGGTGGATGGTGGCGAGCGCGTGGCCAAGTTGACTTGGCGAGTTATGGCCTTCTGCACCCTGTTGGAGGGGCGCCCCTTTTGGATCATCATGGTACCCATGGCCCGTGGATACGGTTCGCCTCCATGGTGCTGCTCCGGTGCAGCTCCGTTCGGGGGTGGCCAGGGTGGTGGTGATGGTGCGCCGTGTGCCATGGCGCCTAGAGCGGCTCCGTAGCCTCTTTTCACTGCGTTGCGGTTCATTCGAACCAATCCCTCGTGTAGCTTGAGGAACTCACGGCAGTCCTTGAGGAGGTGGCTGGACTTTCTCTTGCCATCATGCTTGTCGATGTAGAAGTGTACCGTGCATGGCCCGGACAGTTTGTCCTCGATGGAGGTCGCGGGTGCCTCATCACGAGTGCGGCGTTGCCATACTTGCATGGTTTTCCCGGAGTCGCGGTACCTGCTGTTGCGGTTATCGCCCCGTCTATCGGCGTAGCCGGCTGCGACCATGTTGACGTCATCGCGATTGTCATAGACGCGCATGCGACGCTTGCCCCGGCGGTCACGTCTGTGTTCGAGTTCTGCCTCCTCGTCGGAGTGAACGCGATTCTTCACCGAATCTTCTCCATCGGCCCACCGGTTCGCGATCTCCATTAGGTGGTCGATGGTCTGGGGCTTTGAGCGGCCTAGCTCCTCCCTGAGTTCCATGCGGCGGACACCACCGTTGAATGCATTAATCGCGCAGTCTTCCAAGATGTTCTCCGCACAGTTCTTGATGATGGACCACCTTTGGATGTAAGAGCGTAGCTATTCGCCAGATCTTTGCTGGTAACATCTCAGTTCTTCGATTGAGGCGGGCCGTTTGTACGTGCCCTTAAAGTTGTGCACGAAGCTGTAGACCAGCTCATCCCAACTGCAAATGGATCCGCGTGGGAGGTTATTGAGCCATGCCCGGGCGGCGCCTGCACTGTAGTGCAGCATTGCATGGCAAGATTGACCGCTCTGTAGCCTGACGGAGGAGATGTGGTCCTCCAGCCAGATCTTGGGGTCCTGTAGACCGTCGAATTTCGGGTTCTCCGATGGGAGTTTAAACCCTTTAGGCATTCGCTTCTGCCTAATGGCTATGCTGAAGCATCTGGCGCCGCAGAGCTCCCCATCCTCTTCTTCCGAGTCAGTCGACCGATCACGTCGTGCCCTTGACTTGTAGATCTTGCGTTGTGTGAGGTCGTCGCGCGCATCGTAGTCGCAATCGTGTCGCCGTGAGCGGCGGCGTCGAGACAGGTCGTGACTGTCATCGCTGGACGAGGGCGAGGAGTAGCGCTTTGCCCTTTTTTGGGTCTGGTACCGGCTCCTTGTCGAGGGCGGCCTCGATTAGCCCCAGGCCCGCGATCATAGATTGGTGCATGGTCGTTCGGGGATCTCCAGCTGACGGCTGGTTATTGAGGAGATACATGGTGGCTGCTGTCACCGCGGCTTGCGGTGTCCTAGGAACCACGTTGCCTCTCGTGTCGACTGTCATAGAGCCGAAGTCGAGGACTTTCGCGGCCTCTATGCGCTTGTTCGGTGAGGTGAGCCATCCACGACTGCCTCTTCTTGGTGAGGTACTCGTTGCCTCTTGAGGAGGATCCTCCGTAGGAGGAGAGCCCAGCACGACGAAGGCTTGATTCGTCTGCTGCCTTTTTACACGCCTCAAGTTGCACGATTGCTTGTTTTTAGAGCTTGAATTCCTCTTTTAGGAGCCAGTGGTAGCCCATCAGCAGTTCCTGCAGGGACCCGAAGGGTAGAGGTGCACCTCGTAGGGCTTCGCGACAGCGATCCCACTCTTGCTCGTTGAGCCTGATAATGACGCGTTCGCCGGTTTGCTCGTTGATCATGCTAGGAGGTTCGACTGCTCCTCCGTTGCCACCGTTACCGCCGTTGCCACCGTTGCCAGCGTTGGGTGGATCGGTGCCGTTGCCGGTATTACCACCGTTGCCGCGATTGGGCGGATCGGTGCCGTTGCCGGTGTTACCACCGTTGCCGCGATTGGCGGAGGTGTCGCCTGCGTTGATGACAGCGCACATGAAGTGATTAGGGAAGCTGATGCTTCCGCAACTTTCAGATCCGGAACCGTAGGTTCCATCTTCAGTGGCCAGATCGCTTAGATCGGAGTCGCGACTGCTGTCACTGACCGTGTTCTCGACTGCCACCGGAGCGTTGAGCTTGCTGAGGGTGCCGATCAATGGAGGGAACCATGATGTCGGGGCAATCGCCGGTGTTGTTGGCTGATCAGGCATGCGAAGCATGCCCATCTGACCAACCTGGAAGCGGAAGCTCCCAATCGCCAGGCTGATTCCGTCGCCCACGGACTCGAAGGCCGTGCGAGTGGCTGGCGTGTGGACGGTGAAGTCGAAGGTGCCGAAGAGCTGACGAATCTCCGCTATTACAGAGTTGTAGATCGCAGTTGATGGGGCTGAAGAAGCCGCAACATCAGCACTCCCAGTTCCCACAGACGGCGCTAATTGACAAGGGTTTAACTCGTCAATGCCCATTCTTATGGACTTGGGTTTTAGAGAAGGAGGGAGCGCTGGAGACATCTATCTGCTAGCAAACAAGCACACAGGGGACAAAGGATTTACCCAGGTTCAGGCCTCGTAGAGGTCCCTACTCCTGCTTGTCTGCTCGTGGAATTATCGAAGGAGTTGAAAGTTACAATGGTGCGCAGATATAATCTGGCGAAGGTTGTGGAAACTAGGGTTGCATGTGTCCTTCTCGCCGCCCCCTCCTAGCCTTTATATAGATAGGCTAGGTCTTGGGTGGCAGGTCGAGTCGGTTACAAGTTAGGGTTTTCCCTTTAATCTTTCTATCTTTAGCTTCTTCTTGTTCTTCAAGCAAGCGAGAGTCCGTAGGTTACTCGAGTCCCTCCATCCGGGCCTTGGTGACACCGTGGGCCTGTATGTATTTGGACCGTATATACCAAGCTCGAGTACCTGTAGGGTATACCCATGTCAGGTATCATACATAATAAGTCTTTCGCCCAAAACCCCCTCCTAGGTAGTTCCTCGACACTAAACCCTAAGATGGAATATTCATCCCTACTTCCAAGCCAATCTCAATCTCCTAGGTCCAATCCTCTCGAAACCTACTGAATCTAGTTAGATGTGGTTCACTTGCTTGCTGTATGGTATTGGTGCTTGTATGCATTGTGTTGATTGTGCCCTTGTTTGTTTGCATGTGATGTCTGGACGACGATAGTTGTGATGAAATCGGAGAGCAGAAGAAGTGGTATTTATATTTGGTATTGGTATTCTGGGTTATCTAAAGAAGAAGTCCAGGGACATTTATGCCATATTGCTGATCATCAGGCAAGCCACCTTCTTGCTCATAAGCCTTGTCCTACTATTTTACTTATGCATGTTTTGTCTACTATTTGTGAAACTGCCTTGTTTTTTTATATGTTGATGTATTTATGGTAGTGGTTTGGCCCCTCCGAACCATTACACTTTTGTACTATTAAGTACAACCCCCCTGGTGACACCTACATTTCCCTAGCAGAATAGATGGTGTATTACACCATACCCCTTTGGAGATTCCGATTTAGCCGAAGCAAAACCATAGGTTGGGAAGACCCCGAAAAAGTTTTATGCTAAAACCATGGTGAGGTGGGACCTCCCAAGAGACGTTTAGAAAAAAAGTTTTTGTTTTACAAAACGCTGAAGGAAAGATGGAGGAAAAAGGTTTAAAAAACGCACCCGGTTCTTTGCAGTTTTGCTAGAACAATTAACCCTGTGCAACCACATTACTCTGGAATGGGACAGAGCTGGATTTGATGGGTGTTTATTCTGGTATAAGCTGCCTCGTAACTACTGCAGGGGATTGTGATCCTTGGAGGGTGGGCCTTCTCTGGACAAACGGCCCATGTGGGACATCGACCGGGAGAAGGAACAAAGGGTTTACGGACCTCCACGCGTTACTATGGGCCCCTCATTGAAAGCGCACACTCGTGAAGTGGAAAAAGTGCTCCGGTTGGCTGTGAACTATATAGGGCGTCCAGGTGTTGAGGGCGATAACACCCATAGGGTAGGCACTTGTATTGGAGTGGGCATCTGGAGAGTCTTGATCGGTTACTCGACCCACGATCGGTGAAGATCAGGGTAGTGTACCCGGATGGTGTGGGTAAAGTGTACAACCTCTATAGAGTGTAAATCTATTCGAATAGCCGCGTCCGCGGTCATGGACGGTTGGGAAGGTTGCTATAGAGCGGTGCTGGTTTTGTTTTCCAAAAAGGATTTCTGAAAAGAAATGGCTTTTGAAATGTTTTGACCATGGGATGGTCGGAAAGGATCCCTGTTTTGACCATGGGATGGTCAGAAAGGGATGGAAGGGGTTTGGTCATGGGATGACCGTAAAGGAGGAACAAATGGGTGACCTAGTCCTAATGTTTTCCAAAACTTTTCAAAATAAAAAGGTTTCCAAAATGTTCTACAAAAGTTTTCAACAAAGATATGTAGATGCTATATCTACAAGAGAAGATAATTGAGAAAAGAACCTCTCTTGGAGCCCTCCTACTACCACAACCATATTGCATATCCTCTTGTTATTATTATTTTCTTGAGGTGGTTTGCGAGTACATTCAATGTACTCACCGGCTTTGTCCCTGGCTATTAACTTGGCCAGATATCAAGAAGAAGATGGGTTGGCGACTCTACGAGCTAGGACGTTCTCCCAGTCAGTTGCCTGTAGGTTAAGGCATGGCTCGGGCTCTACGCTTGATGGAGTTCCGCTGATGATTATTGATGTAGCCATAACGGCATTTATGTAAGTCTTGTAAATTCGGTATATTCTCGGATGTTGTAATGATACTTGTCGGTTATGTGCCACGACTAACTGATCATGGGATCATGGTTGAATGCATACCAGGGATTCTCGGAGGATTAATCCGGGGGCCTCATAGACTTGGTATCAGAGCCATCCTGACTGTAGGAGAACCTTAGTTAGCATGGTCGCTAGATAGGAAACTTATTTTGGAAACCCCGACTTTCGAAAACTAGTTTCTCAATGAGTTTCAAAAAGTTCTACTTCTTCTCTTACTCTAAGTAAATGTTTTCGAAAATGGTTTACTCTAAATCTCGTCCAAACTTCAAACCTACAGATTTTAAATAACTAGGATCTAGACCCGATGGAGACAATGAGAACAGTAGGAAGACAAGCAACTACTAGCAAACACAAGGAGACTACAATATCACTCTACCAGCAGAATCCGCCCAATAAGAAGACATCGGGTGTTGCACTATAAAGAAGCGTCCAAGTACGACGAAGGCTACATCTGCAAGATAATGACTCCGACTCGAAGAAATACAATATCTAGGGTCAATAGTCCTAAGAATAGGATTCCCCTACATCACGAGTAGTTAACTCCTTAGTCCTTGGAGTTGACCGTGTTTGCTTGCCTAAGTGCATCCTGAGTTGCTTCATGTGTGTTGTTTGCTAAGGACATCGCGAGCCCCTCGCTTTGTTCGCCTTGTTTGTATGATCTGGTTTGCCCTGACCTCCTTAAAAATGTGATTCGAGGAGCGATAACCCAACTAGTCACCCAGGAAACCCATGTGTTAGATGCCGATCATGAGACCCAGACTAACCTCGAGAGTATATGTTAACACCCGGATTTTTAATCCCAGATGCCTGTTATACCATACCTCGCAATCCCAGGATTACCATTTTTGCGAGACATAACGGATTGGATATCATAGTACATCATCCATTACAAACCATACATAAGGTCTTACACAAATAAGGATCTCATGATCTAGTCTGAATACAACAAGCAGCGGAAAATAAAAGATAAGCGTAGTGGTGGGGTCCATCTTCAGGGGCAATCTTGTGAAGCGAGATAGTCCTAGTTATCATAGCCGTCCTGCTGACCATCCTCTTGATAGTCTCCTTCATAGTCTGGCCATGAGAATAGCCAGGGACAAAAGCCATGAGTACTCTTTAAGTACTCGCAAACTACTATCAACAGGTACTATAGTTCTAAGTTAAAGTGCTAAATCTAAGATTAACTATAAAGTTAAGTTTGAAACCTAAGCTGAGTTCTGAAGCAAAGAAAGGTAAAGTAAAGGTCTAGAATCACTTAAGTTGGGAAGCTATTGTCATAAACACAACCTTGTTGTGGTCAAGTCAAGATTCATCATTCATTTCAAGTTATTTAGAAAACATCTGACAACGAAACAGTATGGCCATTCCAACTGTCCATAACCGCGGACGCGGCTATTCGAATAGTTTGACACTCTAAAGAGGTGGTACACTTTCACCACAAGATTCAATCCATCTGTCAGGGATAACCCTGAGTCATCATACTTAGTATGCAGATAATCAAACATAACCTTCCCTTTACACACCCTAGTATAAGCACCTCTCCTATGAGCATGGCCTCCCAACCATGACCATCAGTCATCTTGGGCACTGCATAGGTGGACATCATGAGAGGTAGCCTCAGCTCAAACCTCTCCCGCGAGGGAACTACTACTAATGCATATAAATTTCCAGCTAAGCCTTACCCAATTCAGGTAATGTGGTTGTATGGTAAATTTGGAACGGTATCGCATCCGAATCCAACCATCAGTTTTATAAAAGGGTTAAGGCTCATGCCTCAACATTTTCATCATCAACAACCATTTGTGTTTCTCAACACATGTCAAAACATCTCAATAGAATGACTCATCATTCCAAGGTTTTCATAATTCATTTTCACCAAGTGTTCCCATCTAAAGTGACTCAAGTTTTGATCTACTCTAAACTGCTAAGTTAAGAGTGTTCACTAAGATGGAAGTAATGGGTTCAATCTCATGCCATAGAATGACATCTAAAATTATCTAAATAGGTGAATTTTTATACTTTTTATGCTACCTTCAAAAACAAGTAAAGAACTTTGAGTAAGGTAAAGGAAGTAAAGCTTGAAAAATAATACTTGGGGTAAATACTAAGCAAAGGGGTATAATCAAGGCATGCTCTAAGCATCTTTGCTAAACCATATAGTTCAATCCTAGCTTGCTAATGGTAGCTTTCACTGTTAATGGTGGCTTGCCTTGGTTGGTGCAGTGGTTGAAGTTTTCTTCTTCTTCTTCTTGGTAGAACTCCTCCTCCTCGTAAGCTTGGTTGGTACTATCTTTAAGGCTCCAGCGGGGTAGGCGAGGCGAGCAAACGAACTAGAAGACGACGACGAGGCGAGGCGAGACACGGTTGCGGCGGAGCTTGGGGTGGTCGCAATCAACGGCGCCCTTCCCCTCCTGCTGCGGCTGCTTCGGCTCCAATTCCGGTGAGGTAGAGCTCGCTTGGCTCCGGCAAGAGGTGGGTGAGGTTCAGTGAGAGGTGGGAAGTGAGTGGGTGTGGAGAGAAGAGGCTAGGGAGGCCGGTTTATATAGGCCCGACGGTGAGACCGAGCGGGATGGGCAGGCGACGGTGGCGACATGGCTACGGGCGGCTAGAGGCATGGCGGAGGGTGGCGATCGACAGGCGGTCTCCTGGCGGTGCTCTAGGAAGTAAATGTGATCGTAGGGGCGGTGGTATGCTGTCTGGGCGAGGTGGCGCTCTAAGCGGCAGAAGCGGCAACGTCCACGGCGAGCGGTGGCTGTGGTGCTTTGGGCGGCGAACGGGGGTGTCTAGGGTGTTCCCAGGTCGTATGAGCGGGCTGGGCTCGGCCGAGCGACGGCTGCACGTGCAGCCGGGTGTGGTGCTCTGGCGCGTGCTCGGCATGGTGCGGTGGCACTAGGCGCGGGCTTTCCTCGGTGGTCCACGGCGAGGCTCGTCTTGGGCAGGGGACAGAGGGTGGCGGTGAGCTCCTGGCTACCTCCTAAACATGGCAAGGGAAGGGGGAGTGGTCTGCTACAGCGGGGCAAGGTTTGGCCGGCGAGCATGTCCTCGGGTTGGCATGGCATGGGGGCTAGGGACAAGGAAGAGGGGTGCTAAGGGCCTGGTTACACCAAGAGGGGACAGAGGGATTAAATGGAGATCAAATAGGGGCAAAACCCTGTGCAGAATAGTGAGCTAGGATTTAGAGTTTAAACCTGCCTGCCATGTGTTTGATTAAATGGCCGCAAGAAATAAACTTTTGAATGTTGGTTTCAAAAATTTTGGGTGTTCTCCACTAGTGCTAGGTAGTCTCTGGTTGCAAGGGTTTTGAAAGTGGAGCTTGTTTGGATGGTTTTCGAAAAAGTGGGATCTTACCATATGAAATAGATTCAATTTTGAACTATCATTTAAAATTAGCATTTGAAAGATTTTTGCAGATCACAAGGTGGGCCTTGGTACCTCATTATGTGTACTAGCAAGGGGTGTAAAGATCCACACATGTTTCTGTTAAGTTTTGAGTACTAGGAATGCCCCAAGTAGGCATGAGAGTTAATTTGGCCAAAATGACCATTCATTTCAAATATTCATTTTGAGTTATTTTTCTTTGGGAAAAGTTTGGGAATGACTTAGATGATGTTTAATTCACCTAAGAAACATTTTACAAGCATTGGATCACTTAAATAAGGCACTTCAATTCAACTCCTATTTTAAATGCACACACATATGAATGCTTTCATTTTTAATTTGGAAAAGTTTTTGTTAACCCTATTTTTGGATGATTTGATCTTGATAAGCTTGGATTAAAGTTTTCGGATGTTACAAACCTTCCCCCCTTAAACAAAATCTCATCCCGAGATTTACAAGGAAAACTAGGAACTAAAGAGATTTGGGAACTCTGTCCTAATGTAATCTTCACGCTCCCAAGTGGCTTCCTCCTCTGTATGGTTGCTCCACTGAATCTTCAGAAACTTGATGCTCCTGGTCCTGGTGGTTCTGTAGGCTTCTTCTAAGATATGGATGGGTACTTCCCGATAGGTCAGGTCATGGTTGATTTCAACAGCTCTGTGATCTATGTTCTTGAAAACTTCAGTCTTCTCAGGCACTTCTAAGCATTTGCGAAGTAACGAGATATGGAACACATTGTGGATGGCTGACATCTCTTCAGGAAGTTCCAGCTGATACGATACTTCTCCTCGACGGTTCTGAATTTTGAAAGGTCCGATATATCTGGGGGCTAACTTTCCCTTCAGACTAAAGCGTTGAGATCCCTTCAATGGTGAAACCTTGAGATATACAAAATCTCCGACATTGAAAGTTAGGTCTCTTCTTCTCTTGTCAACATAACTCTTCTGTTTGGATTGGGCGGTCTTGAGGTGCTCATGGACTTTGTGAACCTTCTCTTCGGCTTCTCGGAGAATGTCGGGTCCAAAGATCTGACTCTCTCCTACTTCCGACCAATTCAAAGGGGTACGACACTTTCTTCCGTATAGGAATTCAAATGGTGCCATCTGCAGACTAGCTTGATAACTGTTGTTATATGAGAATTCTGCGAAAGGCAGGCAGTCTTCCGATTTTGATCCGTATTCCAACACACAAGCTCTAAGCATATCCTCTAAGATCTGGTTGACTCTCTCAGTCTGTCCATCTGTTTGTGGGTGATACGCGTTACTGAAGTTCAACTTGGTTCCTAAACCTTCCTGAACTTTCTGCCAAAATCTCGAGGTAAACTGGGTTCCTCGATCTGATACGATGGTCTTGGGGGTTCCATGCAGACTAACAATCCTAGCAATTTACAGTTCTGCTAACTTCGCACTCTAGTAGGTTGTCTTGACAGGTATGAAGTGGGCTACCTTGGACAGTCTATCAACGATGACCCAGATTGAGTCATTTCCCCTACTGGAAGTAGGCAAACCGGTGATAAAGTCCATTCCGACGGAATCCCATTTCCATTCCGGAATCTGCAATGGTTGCAACAGTCTTGCAGGTCTCTGATGCTCTGCTTTGACTCTTTGACAGATGTCACACTTGGCGATGTAGCTTCCGATTTCTCTCTTCATCTTGTGCCACCAAAATTGTTTTCAAATCTCGATACATCTTTGTTCCTCCGGTGGATAGAATAAAGAGTATCATGAGCTTCCTTCATGATAAACTCCTTCAGCTCAATCTGGCACACAACACGCCCTTTGTACCACAAGATTCTTCTTCGTCTTCGGTGAATCCAGGTACCTTTCTTGTACCAATACGATGTTTGATTCCGTCGACACTTTCATTCCCCTTTTGGGCTTCCTTGATTTGGCTAATCAAAGTGGGTTGAAGTTCAATGCTAGCTAAGAATCCTTTGCTAACTAACTCAGTCTTGAACTGCTCCAACTCCTCATACAAACTTGGTTGCTTCTCCTTGATCATGGTGTTAAGCCTACACGGCAATCTGCTAAGAGCATCCGCTACCATGTTGGCTTTGCCGGGGTGATAGTGAATGTCAAGGTCATAATCCTTTATTAACTCTACCCATCTCCTTTGTCTCGTATTCAGCTCCTTCTGAGTGAAGATATATTTCAAGCTCTTATGATCTGAGTAAATCTCACAGCGATTACCCATCAAATAATGACGCCATGTCTTCAATGCTAGAACCACAACTGCTAGCTCAAGATCATGGGTCGGATAGTTCTGCTCATGCTGCTTCAGTTGTCGAGACAGATACATGATAACTTTGCCTTCTTGCATCAATACACATCCTAGGCCAATCTTGGATGCATCACAGTATACATCAAACGGCTTCTTGATGTCTGGCATGATCAAAATTGGGGCTAATATCAATCTCTTCTTCAGCTCCTAAAAACTGGCTTCACATTTGTCTGTCCATTCAAACTTCTTGTCCTTCAACAATTGGGTCATGGGTCGGGCGATGCTCGAGAATCCTTCTACGAACTTGCGGTAGTATCCCGCTAATCCGAGAAATGCACGGACTTGGGTTTGAGTGGTTGGGGCTTCCCATTCTTCGGCATCTTTGATCTCGGCGGGATCAAGAGAGACTCCTTCGACAGACACAATATGTCCTAGGAATCCTACTTCTTTCAGCCAAAACTCACACTTGCTGAACTTGTCATATAACTGATGCTCTCTCAGGGTTTCTAGGATGATTCTCAGATGTTTCTCATGCTCTTCTTCTGACTTGGAGTAGATAAGGATGTCGTCGATGAACACAACTACAAACTTATCTAGGAAATTCATAAAGATCTTATTCATGAGATTCATGAAATAAGCAGGGGCATTGGTTAATCCAAAAGACATAACCGTATACACGTATAAACCATATCGAGTAGTAAAGGCGGTCTTCGGAATATCTATTGCACGAATCTTAAGTTGGTGATAACCAGTCCTAAGATCAATCTTTGAGAATACTTGAGCTCCAGTCAACTGATCAAATAGATCCTCTATCTTTGGCAAAGGGTACTTGTTCTTGATGGTGACGTCATTCAACTTTTGGTAATCTGTACACAGACGATTGCCTCCATATTTCTTGTCGACGAATATCACTGGTGATCTCCATGGCGATGCGCTTTGCTGAATCAAGCCTGTTGCTAACATGGCATCCAACTACTTCTTCAGTTCCACTAACTCTGAGGGGTTCATGCTATAGGGTCTCTAGGCTATAGGTCCAGTTCCGGGGATTAGTTCGATAATGAACTCAATATCCCTATCTGGGGGCATACCTGGCAATTCATCTGGGAATATGTCAGGGTATTCACAGACTACTCTGACTTGGTCTATGGTGGGAAGGGATACACTCTTGTTGCACTTGAATAGACAGGGTACGGTTTCAGAGATATGCTCTATTGTTACTCCAGAACTACTGGTCATGGTGATGGCTTTCTTAGCACAGTCTATCAATCCTTTATGCCTTGACATCCAGTCCATACATAATACTACTTCCAATGCTTTGGTTCCAAGTACAATTAGGTTGGCATAAAAATCTATCCCATGTATTCTGATAGGTACAGCTTTGCAAATTTTTCTAGCCTTTGTAGTTGAACCGGGGATTTAAACTATCATGACATGCTTCAGGTTGGTTGGGTGAATCTTACTAGTGCATGCAATTTCTTCGGTGACAAATGAATGCGATGCCCCAGAATCAAACAATACTCTTGCTAAAACTGAGTTGACAGAAAACATACGCAGCACTAGATCTGGCGCTTCTTGGGCTTCTTCTGCGTTCATGTGGAAGAGACGGCCGTTGAGGTTGTGAGGGTTCCCTGGGGAAAATCTCCTTCCTGGTTGAACACGACGCTGCTGCTGAGCTGGGGCATTCACATTGGCAGTGGCTGCAGTCTTCTTGGGACACTCATTGGAGTAGTTACCCTTCACTCCACACTCGAAACAAGTGATCTGGGACTTGTCCTTGACTACGACAGGCACAGCATTGCTGCCAGTTCTAGGTGCAGTGTTGCTGCTGTTGTTGTTGTTGCTCTTGGGAGGTGCACGGTTGAAATGGTTGGCATTGCCGGAGTTGTGATTGTTTCCTCCGGACTTCACATTGCCTCCGCTACGGTTGGGGTAGCTTGGGCGAGAATTTGGGGGTCGGTTGTTTCTTGGTGCATATCCTGGTGAAGGGTTGGGACGGTACTTCTGGTGACTACTGGATCCAGACTGCTGCATCATACGACGCTTGCGGTTGTCGTTTGCCTAGTTAATCTTCCCTTCCATCTGAATGGCAGAGTCGACTAGCTCTTCGAGATCCTAGAAATGGATATTGACGAGGATAGTCTGCATCTCATCATGCAGTCCGTTCAAGAATCTCTCCTTCTTCATGGCCTCTGTGTTGATCTCATCAGGTGCATATCTGGCAAGTGACAAGAATCTGTCGCGGTACACCACCACAGTCATTCTTCCTTGCTTCAATTCGCGGAATTCATCTCTCATCCTGTTGACGAGACCTTGCGGCACGTGGTGCGGCTGAACTTGACTTTGAATGCTTCCCATGTCATAACCTGGCCATGGTTCATATTGCGGATGCTATTCCACCAAGCTCTGGCATCTCCCGCCAGATAGTGGGTGGCAAAGAGAACTTTCTCATTTTCATCAACTCCTGCAACTTCGAGGTTGTTTTCCATGGTCTCAGAATCAGTCCTTGACATCTAATGGGTTTTCAGATTGGTTGAAGATTGGGGGATTGGTATTCTGAAATTTTTTGAGTTTGGATCCATGGTGATCCTGATTTCCATGTCCTTGGTTGTTGAGAGCCATTTGGGCGATCTGCTGCAATGTTGCTAAGTTGGCTTGGCGCTCGGCCCTGCTTACTTCACGGTCTGCGATGAGATTCTGCAAGATCTGTAACATTGGGTCCTGCGACGAGCTGCTCCCTCCTTGGTTTCCACGAGTCATCTGAAGATTGAGATAGATATAGGGGTAAGAGGGAAATTCTAAGGTTCATGGTCTTGGGTTTTCAAAGATAAAACTTTGAGTTAGACTCAGGTTTTCAACTAACTTCATTTTCATTTATGCAAGCAAGCACACGATACAACACACACCACAACAACAAAGGAAAGCAGATGGTTTGAAGAACCATTCTGCCAGCTATGATATAGTGGGACTGATACAACTCATGCTACGACAGTGCTCTCGTGCATCTACTCATTGTCGATGAAGTCGGAGTCCTCATCGTCAGTGTAGAAGTCCACGGCATCCTCCTCCAGAAAGTCATCATCGTTGCTGAGGTAAGAATCCATGTCTCCCTGGATGTCTTCACCCTCATCTTCTTCTTCTTTGGCGGCAAGCTGAGCTTCCTGCTCCTTGACGGTCTTCTCGAGGTCAGCCACCTTCTTGCAAAGACGGGCGATGGTGCGATCCTTCTTGGCACGCTAATGGCAAAGAGACTGGCGGTCTTGGACGAGCAGTGTGAAAGTCTGGGCCTTCTGGTCGGCGATGGCATGGTTCTGGTTGGCTAACTCTCTGGCATTGTCTAGTTCCTGTTGTCTGTCATGCAGCAAGAAGTCAAGATTCTCCACTTGACGCCTCAACTCCGGGTGACTTGGCATCTCCATCGGCATTCCCATGAAGTCACGTCTTGCATAGTGGGCAAAACGGGTTCCTTGGATCTTGTTGACGCTGAGGGCACATAAACGTGCGAGAGCTTCATGCATTGGCCTAGCTAATCCATCTAGCCAGTTGTTCTCTCTCACGGAGAATTGAATTCTCCCGGAAGTGGGTGCTTTGATGCTTCCTCTAAGATCTGCGATGACTAGCCACTGTAGGTCTCCTCCTGGGGGTCCTGGGAGTTGAGCTCCAAGAAACTCCGCATGTGGGCGTCCCAGTAATTCCGACAGTGAATCCAGATCCCTCTTAAAGATCAGCTGACCTCCGTTTCCCAACTGGTAGAACTTGCTGAACTGAGTCTCCATCTACAAGAATTAAGGATGAGGAAATTAGTGAGGTGATCAAGTGTGTCAAGTTTTAAGTAGTACTGTAAGAATTTTGAGGAACATGAATTTTTGAGAAAGAATGAGTTCACAAGGGTAAGAGAGGAAATAGTTTTTCATAAATACTCACTTTGGTTTTGAAGCTAAATTTTTGGTTTAGACGTCCATTCTAACTAGGGTCTCCTATGGTCAGGATGGCTCTGATACCAACTTGTCAACACCCAGATTTTTAATCCCAGATGCCCGTTATGCCATACCTCGCAATCCTAGGATTACCATTTTTGCGAGACATAACGGATTGGATATCATAGTACATCATCCATTACAAACCATACATAAGGTCTTACACAAATAAGGATCTCATGATCCAGTCTGAATACAACAAGCAGCTGAAAATAAAAGATAAGCGTAGTGGTGGGGTCCATCTTCAGGGGCACAGGCAATGCTGACGAAGGCAGATAGTCCTATTTATCATAGCCGTCCTGCTGACCATCCTCTTGATAGTCTCCTTCATAGTCTGGACATGAGAATAGCCAGGGACAAAAGCCATGAGTACTCTTTAAGTACTCGCAAACTACTATCAACAGGTACTATAGTTCTAAGTTAAAGTGCTAAATCTAAGATTAACTATAAAGTTAAGTTTGAAACCTAAGCTAAGTTCTGAAGCAAAGGAAGGTAAAGTAAAGTTCTAGAATCACTTAAGTTGGGAAGCTATTGTCATAAACACAACCCTATTATGGTCAAGTCAAGATTCATCATTCATTTCAAGTTATTTAGAAAACATCTGACAACGAAACAGTATGGCCATTCCAACTGTCCATAACCGCGGGCGCGGCTATTTGAATAGTTTGACACTCTGCAGAGGTGGTACACTTTCACCACAAGATTCGATCCATCTGTCAGGGATAACCCTGAGTCATCATACTTAGTATGCAGATAATGAAACATAACCTTCCCTTTACACACCCTAGTATAAGCACCTCTCCTATGAGCATGGCCTCCCAACCATGACCATCAGTCATCTTGGGCACTGCATAGATGGACATCATGAGAGGAAGCCTCAGCTCAAACCTCTCCCACGAGGGAACTACTACTATTCCAGCTAAGCCTTACCCAATTCAGGTAATGTGGTTGTACGGTAAATTTGCAATGGTATCGCATCCGAATCCAACCATCAGTTTTATAAAAGGGTTAAGGCTCATGCCTCAACATTTTCATCATCAACAACCATTTGTGTTTCTAAACACATGTCAAAACATCTCAATAGAATGACTCATCATTCCAAGGGTTTCATAATTCATTTTCACCAAGTGTTACCATCTAAAGTGACTCAAGTTTTGATCTACTCTAAACTGCTAAGTTAAGAGTGTTCACTAAGATGGAAGTAATGGGTTCAATCTCATGCCATAGAATGACATCTAAAATTATCTAAATAGGTCAAGTTTTATATTTTTATGCTACCTTCAAAAACAAGTAAAGAACTTTGAGTAAGGTAAAGGAAGTAAAGCTTGAAAAATAATACTTGGGGTAAATACTAAGCAAAGGGGTATAATCAAGGCATGCTCTAAGCATCTTTGCTAAACCATCTAGTTCAATCCTAGCTTGCTAATGGTAGCTTGCACTGTTAATGGTGGCTTGCCTTGGTTGGTGCAGTGGTTGAAGTTTTCTTCTTCTTCTTGGTAGAACTCCTCCTCCTCGTAAGCTTGGTCGGTACTATCTTCAGGGCTCCAGCGAGGTAGGAGAGGCGGGCAAACGAACTAGAAGACGACGGCGAGGCGAGGCGCGGTTGCGGCAGAGCTTGGGGTGGTCGCAATCAGCGGCGCCCTTCTCCTCCTGGTGCGGCTGCTCCGGCTCCAATTCTGGCGAGGCAGAGCTCGCTTGGCTCCGGAGAGACGTGGGTGAGGTTCAGTGAGAGGTGGGAAGTGAGTGGGTGTGGAGAGAAGAGGCTGGGGAGGCTGGTTTATATAGGCCCGACGGTGAGAGCGAGCAGGATGGGCAGGCGATGGTGGCGACATGGGTATGGCCGGCTAGAGGCATGGCGGAGGGTGGCGATCGACAGGCGGTCTCCTTGCGGCGCTCTAAGAAGTGAATGCGAGCGTAGGGGCGGTGGTATGCGGTCTGGGCGAGGTGGCGCTCTGAGCGACAGAAGCGGCAACGTCCACGGCGAGCGGTGGCTGTGGTGCGTTGGGTGGCGAACGGGGGTGTCTGGGGTGTTCCCTGGGTCGTGGCGGAGCGGTGGGCGCGGGCTGCGGTCGAGCGGCGGTCTGTGCACGTGTGCCGGGTGCGGTGCTCTGGCGCGTGCTCGGCATGGTGCGGTGGCACTGGGCGCGGGCTTTCCTCATTGGTCCACGGCGAGGCTCGGCTCAGGCAGGGGACAGAGGGTGGCGGTGATCTCCTGGCTACCTCCTAGACATGGCGAGGGAAGGGGGAGTGGTCTGCTGCAGCGGGGCAAGGTTTGGCCGGCGAGCATGTCCTCGGGTTAGCATGGCATGGGGGCTAGGGACAAGGTAGAGGGGTGCTAAGGGCCTGGTTAGACCAAGAGGGGACATAGGGATTAAATGGAGATCAAATAGGGGCAAAACCCTGTGCAGGACAGTGAGCTAGGATTTAGAGTTTAAACCTGCCTGCCAAGTGTTTGGGTGTTCTCCACTAGTGCTAGGTAGTCTCTGGTTGCAAGGGTTTTGAAAGTGGAGCTTGTTTGAATGGTTTTTGAAAAAGTGGGATCTTACCATATGAAATTGATTCAATTTTGAACTATCATTTAAAATTAGCATTTGAAAGATTTTTGCAGATCACAAGGTGGGCCTTGGTACCTCATTATGTGTACTAGCAAGGGGTGTAAAGATCCACACATGTTTCTGTTAAGTTTTGAGTACTAGGAATGCCCCAAGTAGGCATGAGAGTTAATTTGGCCAAAATGACCATTCACTTCCAATATTCATTTTGAGTTATTTTTCTTTGGGAAAAGTTTGGGAATGACTTAGATGATTTTTAATTCACGTAAGAAACATTTTACAAGCATTGGATCACTTAAACAAGGCACTTCAATTCAACTCCTATTTTAAATGCACACACATATGAATGCTTTCATTTTTAATTTGGAAAAGTTTTTGTTAACCCTATTTTTGGATGATTTGATCTTGATAAGTTTGGATTAAAGTTTTGGGATGTTATAGTATATGAGAGGAAAAGCAGCGCAAGGACCAGGAGTTAGACTTTGTCAAGTCAGAATCAACTCGAAAATTTCACCTCAGCAGGATGGCATACCTCGTCAAACTCACCTCGCAAGACTCGTCAACAACACCACACTACCTTGTTCCTCAGTGTACTACAACAAGAATCCCGTTGAAGCTCGAAGTCGATCACTGAAGGATCCTCAGTGTTCACAGGAAACCACCAGAGATATCTACCAACACAAGAAGTGAAGACCTAACTACACTGACGTTCGATATCTTGGACCTTCCGACCACCTCGGGAAACTAACAAATCTAATCAACCCTATCCAAACCAACGGGAAGATCTTCTCGAGAAGGTCAGAACCACCCCTGAAGTCAGATGATTAGGAAAGCGTGAAGACAACAAGTCCACTCCGCCATCAAGCAGAAGCAACGCAAGAAATGCCAATGTAGACAGCATACCTGCTGACTACTTCAACCCTGACTAACTACTAGCAAGAGAGTCGTAAACAGCTAGCTTGCCCTGAGCGAGATCCTAAAAGCATCGTAGGAAAGCACCCCCGCCAAGGTTGATAAAATAAGGCGTCACTCGAAGACCCCAGCTCTAGACTCCAGGAAGATACAGCTTTCCGCTAACATCAAGTCAGCACTCCCAGATAGAAGATCTGCACCACTCCTAAAGCACCTTAGTGAAGCTCTAAGGTGGAAAGACTGCGTCTTTCCACTCAAATCTTCAGAAGACCACCTACCAGAAGATACCTCAGAAAAAGGTCCCCAGATCCGAAGTTTTCCCGCCAAGCAACAACCCATGAGTTATCCGATGAGAAACAAATTGAAGATTCTACAAATTCCCTCCACTACTTCAGTTGAAGACCCACCCGAAGGACTGCTGAACCGCTAACCCCTAGGTCCTTAATGCTTAGAAGACGTAAGTCACCGATGGCTTCAACAGGCTAAGTACGAATAATAGTAGTATATAAGCCCCATAGGACCTACCTTCACGGACGTCATCAGAAGATTCCAACTCTAGGAGAAAGAGTGACGACAGTCTTCAGGACATCAATCTACGACTCCAAGGAGGAAGGACTATGATACCTCTCCGGTCTACCCCAGTTTAATCCTAAGGGGGAAAGACTGCGTCTTTCCCACAAAAATAGAGTAACCCTTCACTAGAAGCAAATCCAGGAGTTTCAACCGTAAGATCTTTAATTAGGATACACTATGCCCCCAAGGTAGAGTTGTACACTAGGCCGTAGATTTTATCCTCCGACGAGTACTCCGTGAAGTTCAGCATCGAGGTAGTCTGCCCAGTCTAAGCCCTCGATGATATAGAGTCCGGAAGGAAAAGAAGGTCATCTCCCAAAATCAAGACTGGACTCTGCTCAACTCTCAGTGCATCCCCGAAGACTGAAGCTCAACTTCATCGACAAGGTAACCACTTTCAAAGACGGAGTCCGTAAGATAGCACGCTTGAAACCAGTAGCGCCAACCTTGACTCAAAATCCCCTAACCCTACTCTCCTGAATCTCGGGACGAGATTCTTTTAAGGGGGAAAGATCTGTAACATCTGAATTTCAGCAACGTTGATTAGTTGTCCAGAATGCAAAAATCAGGTTGAACAAAACCTTTTTCTTGTTGAGTGCTGAAGTGTTTGCTTGTTGTTTGGATATGCTTATGCACATGAATGTGTATTAGATGATATACTCCTTACCTCAACACCATTTGACAAAAGCTACTTCCCAAAACTGTCTTGGCTCAATCTCCATATTCTCAAATGTTCTGGCATTTCAAAACCTGAGCCAAGAAGCCTTTGCAAACCAACTATTTTAGTAGCTTCTATTGATCAAACTATGGAGAGCTATAGAATACTATCTCCTTATGTTCTCAAGACAGAACCTTCAAATGCTCTTCTCTCTAGTTTTCCCAAAACACCTTTATTAAACTTTTGAATCCTACTCTTGGTAGAAATACCAAGGATTCTCACCTTATTCAAATCCAACACTTCCAAATACCCATACTTCAAGCTAGGCTTGATGGTAACCCTAGTAGTAGTTGATTTGTTTGTAAGATGAGTTGCCTTGATCTACTGTTTGACTTGATTGCTTAGAAGTAGTATGAGCTATTCTAGGAGCTCATCAGTAGGATCAAGAAGTCTCCAAATCACCACACCCTAAGAAAGAATACAATTTGGATCTGATCTCTAGCCACTAGGTGATCATCTAAAACCCTTAACTAGATTAACTCTGTAGTGATCCCTTCTAGAAGCTTCCAAGTCAATGAAGACCCATATCAAGCAAGGATACTTTCTACGCAATCAACACTTCAACATCAACCACTTGATGATGCTTTGGTACCTTGTCATCCATCAAAATCATCACCACCCACATTCTAGTAAAAAACCCTAACTCTGCCAAATTTGGCTGTCTGGAAATCTGTTTCCAACATCACCCTTTTGAATGCCTCCCTTTCTCAACCCTTGTGCACTTTTGGTAATGCACTTGAACCATCTTGTTAACCATACTAAGAACTACCAAGGCCCACTTTTCCATTGGTTAGATCATCCCCCAACCCAGTTGTTCTTGATGGTTTTGTAGGCAAGAAAATAACTTTTCCTGCAAATCTTATCAACATGCCTACTTTGACAGAAGCTCACACCACCATCTCACCTTCTCTGGACCAACTCTTTGCATGGTTGTGTTATACTAATATAGTTCTATCATTACCTACTTCACTTGTCCCAATTGGATCCTTGAGCTTCTTAAACCCACAAGGTTTTGAAGGCTAGTTGATAATCTGCTTTGGCAAGCTTATTTTATTCAAAGTTTGAAAGCTTGTCTTGGTGAGCTCAAGCAGGATCAAGCTCAAACCCCTACACCATTGCAATCTCCATCACTTGGTCTGTCCATCCATCTAACCCATGCCCCAAAGGGAGCTCTGAGCTCCAAGCTCCAACATGGTTTTGATGGTATGAAATTAACACCACCCTAGATCCTTAATCTAGGGTATTCCACCAAAATCAACTTGGATTCTCCAATCCCAAGGTTGTAAATGATTGATACACCTTGTATACACCATCTACCTTGCTCACCAAGATTTATCAAATATTATCCATAATTATTATGGCTCCAAATCAAATTAATTTCTTTAATAAACAAAATCTCCAAAAATCCTTCCCTAAAGGAAAGTTTGGTTTTTGCCAAAACACTTCCTCAACTTTTGGCTCAATTGAGACCCATATATCATACCCTAACTTCCAAATCCAAAAATAAATATCATTGAAGGGTTTTATTATTACTATTTGCCCATTTTCTTAAATGGATGAATTGGAATAATAATTGTTTTAAATACTTTTAAGCCCCAATGAATCTTTGGAAAATTCCCCTAAGTGCGTATTCACAATTGGGACCTTCTCACATCAAAATCCAACTTGGTACAATGTAAATTTATCAAACGAGCCTCTTTAAACCCCTTCTGCACTTTTTGATTGAATAGATCCAAGTGGACTAAAACTCCTCTGAAAAATCCCAAATAAATCCTGGAGGTGTATCTTGACCTCATCTACCCACCAGTACAATTTCCCCACCTTGTCCAATGCAAGTTTTTGGACTCGCTTCATAACCATCTATTTGATCAAATTAAGCAAACTAAGGCATTAGTGAGCCAAACCAAGAAATCAATCACCACCAAGGCTCACCACCACTCACCACGACAACCACCATCTCCTCTGGTCGTGATCACTGTAGAAAATCACTATAGAAGCTTGTCCTTTAGTGCTTGGACACTAGCACTTAACCCCATGTGGGTGTCTTGGCTTGCAAACCTTACCCCTCTTGCAGCAGCCACCAGCTGGCCCTCTCTGTCTCCTGCATGACCATAGAGCCCTCTCCACCACCATACACGCCCATTGGATGGCCATCACCCCTCCTAAGCTTTCCCATGGACAAATTCCACCATACACCTCTCCTCTCGGGTTAAATACCCTAGACCCCCCAGCTCCCCCCCACTCTGGCGCATTTGCCCCCACTCACTCTCCACTCCCCTCCCCAGGGCAGCCTCTCCCTCTCCTCTGCTCAGCTCTGCTCGAAGGAAGGAGAAAGAGCTCCTCTCGGCCTTGGTCAAGATCTGGCTTTAAGACCTCTCCTCCACTCGCCTTCCCTCTGCATGCCGTGGTACTGCGACACTCTCGTCCTCCTCTATCGAACCATGTCTCCATACTCGACATGCATGCACCCCAGGTGCCAGCTTCGGCGAGTACCGACGCAACCCCGACACCGTGGAGTGCATGCGACATGTGCCCACGATATAACCACCTCCGCCGCCACTCTCTGGAGTCTCATTCATCTTCCACATCATCCCCACCACCCTCTGTCTTCTCCAACGCTCAAATGGGCCGCCCCGCCGAGCTCCGGTGAAGCACCCTCGGTCGCCTTCACGCAAGGCACCTTCCCGGGGCCAAACCCTTCACTACCACCCATCATCATGATCCTCGCGCTACGCCGCGTCTCCCTCGCCACCACCATGATCGCCGGCAAGCCCCCAGGTAAGCTCCCCGAGCGCCACCCGAGCCTCCTAGGGTTTCTGCCCCGCCGCCGCTTCGCTCGGGAGAAGAAGATCTCCCCGCTGTCGATCCCCCTTTAGATCGGACGGCCACTGTGCCACCGCATCTGCCGCCGCCAGCCACTAACTGGCCCCTCGGACGGATTGAAATCCCTTCCAGCGTGCGTCCGGTAGCTGGGCCGAGCCGAGAAAGCAGTTCTGCCCGGATGGGCCGAATCTGCCCACTGCGGCCCACGGATTATTTTTCCTTTTCTTTTTATCTTTTCTTCCTAGATCTAGTTAAATAACTGTTAGGTTTAATTCCAAATGAAAATGGTAAATACCCCCTTATGACCAAACACAAATTTTCTAGGATACCCTAGGGTTTTGTCTACCATGCAGTACCAAAAGTTTGGCCATATACCATCTGTATATTTTATGTAGATTTATTTCCTAGATAGCACCTTTTTCAATCAATAAATGTTCAAAGTAGATCCACAGCCCCAAATGGAGTAAATCCAACTGCAATTGTTTGGTATCTGAAATACCTATTAGCAAGACTTGGTCCCATGCCAAGTGGAGCCTTGGAGTTGCTGTAGCAAAAATAACAAAAACAGTCATCATCTAACTTTAGAAAATCCCCTAGGTAAATCTGCAACATATTTTGGGTTGTTTCCAAATCCCTGTGATGTGGTACATCAATACCTGTCTAAACCCAGGAGCTCCTGATTTATTGAGCCTTGGATGTTTTTCTGTGAATTAAACTATTCTGTGCATGGTTTATTCACCTCTAAATTCACTACAGTAGTTATACAGCTCCAAAAAGGTTGATTCCAATTCCTACAGAAAGGTATTCTAAATGGCTACCATGTTCCCTTGGAATCAAATCAAAAGCTTCTGTAGATTTAATCTGGTCAAAAAGACAAATTGTATACAGAACTTCCTTTGGGAATGTCCCGAGGGCATTCTGGTAATCCTTTTTACATGATTCTAACTCTCAGTGAACAAGTACATCAAGACATACCTAAGTATCCAAGGAAATAATTTTTGGAGCTTCAGAACTTTTTTGGGGATTTATCTCCTAAAACTAGAGTTTTATCCACTAGATAATTCATAAGTAATTAAAGAAATGTGATAAAATAATGAAACCACTTTTGTTGGGTTCATTTTATCACAACCTATCCATTGGTATCACCTTTACACAAGGGTATCGTACAGAATAAGTCTTTGGCCCAAAACCCCCTCCTAGGTAGTTCCTCGACACTAAACCCTAAGATGGAATATTCATCCCTGCTTCCAAGCCAATCTCAATCTCCTAGGTCCAATCCTCTCGAAGCCTACTGAATCTAGTTAGATGTGGTTCACTTGCTTGCTGTATGGTATTGGTGCTTGTATGCATTGTGTTGATTGTGCCCTTGTTTGTTTGCATGTGATGTCTGGACGACGATAGTTGTGATGAAATCGGAGAGCAGAAGAAGTGGTATTTATATTTGGTATTGGTATTATGGGTTATCTAAAGAAGAAGTCCAGGGACATTTATGCCATATTGCTGATCATCAGGCAAGCCACCTTCTTGCTCATAAGCCTTGTCCTACTATTTTACTTATGCATGTTTTGTCTACTATTTGTGAAACTGCCTTGTTTTTTATATGTTGATGTATTTATGGTAGTGGTTTGGCCCCTGCGAACCATTACACTTTTGTACTATTAAGTACACCCCCCCCTTGGTGACACCTACTTGTCCCTAGCAGAATAGATGGTGTATTACACCATACCCCTTTAGAGACTCCGATTTAGCCGAAGCAAAACCATAGGTTGGGAAGACCCCGAAAAAGTTTTATCGAATGTTTTATGCTAAAACCTTGGTGAGGTGGGACCTCCCAAGAGATGTTTAGAAAAAAAAGGTTTTGTTTTACAAAACGCTGAAGGAAAGATGGAGGAAAAAGGTTTACAAAAACGCACCCGGTTCTTTGCAGTTTTGCTAGAACAATTAACCCTATGCAACCACATTACTCTGGAATGGGACAGAGCTGGATTTGATGGGTGTTTATTCTGGTATAAGCTGCCTCGTAACTACTACAGGGGATTGCGATCCCTGGAGGGTGGGCCTTCTCTGGACAAACGGTCCATGTGGGACATCGACCGGGAGAAGGAACAAAGGGTTTACGGACCTCCACGCGTTACTATGGGCCCGTCATTGAAAGCGCACACTCGTGAAGTGGAAAAAGCGCTCAGGTTGGCTGTGAACTATATAGGGCGTCCCAGTGTTGAGGGGGATAACACCCATAGGGTAGGCACTTGTATTGGAGTGGGCATCCGGAGAGTCTTGATCGGTTACTCGACCCACGATCGGTGAAGATCAAGGTAGTGTACCCGGATGGTGTGGGTAAAGTGTACAACCTCTGCAGAGTGTAAATCTATTCGAATAGCCGCGTCCGCGGTCATGGACGGTTGGGAAGGTTGCTGTAGAGCGGTGCTGGTTTTGTTTTCCAAAAAGGATTTCTGAAAAGAAATGGCTTTTGAAATGTTTTGACCATGGGATGGTCAGAAAGGATCCCTGTTTTGACAATGGGATGGTCAGAAAGGGATGGAAGGGGTTTGGTTATGGGATGACCCTAAAGGAGGAACAAATGGGTGACCCAGTCCTAATGTTTTCCAAAACTTTTCAAAATAAAAAGGTTTCCAAAATGTTCTACAAAAGTTTTCAACAAAGATATGTAGATGCTATATCTACAAGAGAAGCTAATTGAGAAAAGAACCTCTCTTGGAGCCCTCCTACTACCACAGCCATATTGCATATCCTCTTGTTATTATTATTTTCTTGAGGTGGTTTGCGAGTACATTCAATGTACTCACCGGCTTTGTCCCTGGCTATTAACTTGGCCAGATATCAAGAAGAAGATGGGTTGGCATTATCTGAGCTAGGACATTCTCGATCGATTACTGTAGGTTAAGGCATGGATCGGGCTCTACGCTTGATGGAGTTCCGCTGATGATTATTGATGTAGCCATAACGGCATTTATGTAAGTCTTGTAAATTCGCTATATTCTCGGATGTTGTAATGATACTTGTCGGTTATGTGCCACGACTAACTGATCATGAGATCGTGGTTGAATGCATAACAGGGATTCTCGAAGGATTAATCCGGGGGCCTCACAATAGGGGTGATCCACCCAAGCTTACTGCATTCTCATTTAATCAATGGCAATTCTTAATGAAATCTTATGTATGTAGTTCTTCAATTGAGCTTTGGAGGATCATTGAAGATGGTCTTCATATTGGAGATCCCACTAATCTGACTAGAAGATAAGTTGTGGATAGTCAACTAAATGCAACGGCTCTTCACATGATTCAGCTCGGAGTGGGTCCCAAGGACATGCCACATATTGAGCGCTTCAACACCGCCAAAGAAGCTTGGGATGCTCTCGCCGATCTGTTTATCGAAAATAAAAGCACGAGAAGAAATAGGTATGATTCTCTTAGCAATGAAGCTGAAGGATTTTACATGTTGGATGGTAATGGCCCAAAATATCTAGCTCGTTGGGGAACCCCAAGAGGAAGGTATGATGAGCACAGCAGTAAGTTTTCCCTCAGTTATGAAACCAAGGTTATCAATCCAATAGGAGCAAGGAAACACCTCCAAGGTGTTGCTAGCTGGACTTTGGTAGGGCGCACTACCGACGCCAGCAACAACGTGGAAACCTGCACAACACAACCACAGAACTTTGCCCCCAACTTAAAGTGAGGTTGTCAATCTCACCGGTTTTGCTGAAGACAAAAGATTAAACATATTGTGTGGAAGAAAGTAATAGTTTGCAGAAAGTAAACAGAAAGTAGTAAATAGTTTTAGATTGATGATAAAAGAAAGGACCGGGGTCCATAGTTCACTAGTGGTGGCTCTCCTTAAGATAGATGACATGTTGGGTGAACAAATTACAGCGGGGAAATTGACAAACATCGAGAAAGCAATCATGCATATACTACTCATCTTGACTACTTTGAGATTTGATTAGGCATTACAACATTATACATAGACTGTAATCCAACTGCATCTATGACTAATAATCCACCTTCAGGTTATCATCCGAACCCCCTCCAGTATTAAGTTGCAAGCAACAGATAATTGCATTACGAATTGCGTGTAAAGTAAACAATACGATTGTTCTATGAACAAAGGATTGTTGTTTTCTCCCTAGTAGCAACAACACATCTAGTACCTTAGAGATTTCTGTCACTTCCCCACATTACTAGAGGCATGACCCACTATCGAGCATAAATACTAACTCTTGGAGTTGCTAGCATCTATTTGGCCAAGATAGCTACGAACAACGGAAAGAATGCAAGATCGCAAATAACAAAGACATGATTGAATCAATAATCAATCTGAAATAGCATCTCAATATCCATCGGATCCCCGCAAACACAACATGTAAGAATTACAAATAGATGATCTTGATCATGAACGGAGCTCACATGATCTAAACATGATAGCACAAAGGAGAAGAACCAGCCATCTAGATACTACATGGACCCGTAGTCCAAGGATGAACTACTCACGCATCACACCGGAGGCTTGCATGGTGATGAAGAAGGCCTCCAGGGTGAATTCTCCCCTCCGGCAGGGTGCCGGGAAGAGCTTCAGATCCCTCCCGATCTAGGGATGGAGATGACGGTGGCTACAGACTCTTTTGTGGAATTTTGATTGGGTACTTAGGTTTTCCGTATTGGAAGCATCTTATAGGCGAAAGGGGAGGTCGAGGGGGTGCTCGAGGAGGCCAGACCACCCCCTGGCGCGGGCCAGGCTTAGCCGCGCAACCAGGTGGTGTGGCGTCCCCCTGGCCCCTCTCCGTCTCGTGCTCTGGCCCTGTTTCCCTCTCGGTGAAAAACTGACTTTGGCTTTTGTCCCGTCCGATTCCGAGAATATTCATTTTCTGACTTTCCTGGAACCAAAAACAGCAGAAAACAGGCAGTTGGCACTGTGGCTCTTGTTAATAGGTTAGTACAAGAAAGTGTATAGAAAGTACTCCAAAGTGTGGACAAAACATAAGAAAGTAGATAAAACCAAGCAAGGAACATCAAAAATTATGGATACGTTTGCAACGTATCAACATCCCTAAGCTTAACTCCTGCTCGTCCTCGAGTAGGTAAGTGATAAAAAGAAAGAATAATTTTTGAGGTGACATGCACTATCATAAACTTGATCAAAGTATTTGCTAAACATTGATAGCTGGGATCATAGTACCTCAATCATAACATGAAAGATAAAGTTCTAACAATAAGACAAAGCAACTATGTTGCAATCATGAAAAGGCACAAACAAAAGATTCATGAATAACAATGCTTTGCAAGATGTTTGTTTGTTTTACATAAAGAAAACATAGCATAGTGGCATTCAGCTTGTCCCTCATAGAGTAGCAAATATAAATGCATAGGACACCTTCAAAGTTCAAAAGGGTGACTAGATACAAATAGTTTAAGAACAAGCAATATCAAAGTTATGCATCAATCAACAAGTCTTGGGACAATGCACATAGAACTAAGAATGGCCACTATGCTCTCAAAGTAGGTGCATAAAGATAGAAGGTGGAGACTCAACATAAAAGTAAAAGAAAGGCCTTCATAGAAGGAAGTAGGGATTCAAGTCTCATAAAGAGCTTCCAAAAATTATGGTACTTTTTTGCTTTCAGCTCTCATTGCCCCTATCATAAGCATCTTGAAGTGATTAAGGTTAAAGTGAACAAACTATGGTGTATACGCTTGATGAAGTATAAGTTGGAAATCTCATGTCCCTTGAATACGAGGGCCGCTCCTCATGCTACTCAACTTTAGTTACCGGTAATTTCTTGTCATAGTAAGTACATGTGTATCATAGAGAACCACCAACGGGGTACCCCTTGCCCGATGATATGGAAGAATCCCCATATCAAAATGACAAGGCAAGCAGACAACGAGCATCTTAGCAATCTTCTTATTTACCATGGGAAAATGGTGTTTTTTTCTCTCTTTCCTCTTTTCTCATTTCTTTTTTTCTTTTTCTCTTTTTTCTCAATATCTGGCTCTTTTTTATAAGAAGAATGCTTCATAGACAGCTCATTATGGTTACACTGCAGGTTTCCACCATGACAGCATGGATAAGACCAGCGGCCCAGGAGTTTCTCTAACACACATACATAACTCCATGGACTTACAAGCTCCCCTTTCATTTCACACCGACGACATCCATAGACAAAAGAGCATGATATCAACTAGGTACAAAGTACAAGTGCAATGTTGAAAGTGTTCCCCATGATAGCATGGTTCTGCTAATCCCCAACATATAAGTGCAAGCATATACAACATAGACGACACAATGGTTCAAGTTTATTAAGGGCAAGAAAAATAAAGTGTGCCATCAAGTTTGTGAGAGCTTTAATCACTAGTTTTCTCATAACAAGTTTAATTTGGAAGGTAGATACAAACATGAATATACTTGGAATAGAAAATGCTAATAGGTAGGTATGGTGGACTCTTTGGATTAACTCGGTTTTAGGAGTTGGATGCATGAGTGGAACTCATACTTGGTTATGGAGGCTAGCAAAAGACTGGGAGCGACCAACCAAGAGAGCAATAATGGCCAAAATCATGCAGAGCGACAAAACATCATTAATTAAAGCATAAAGTGATATTACAAGTCGAAAACTAAAGGATCATAAAGGCTATGGTGACTTGGGATAGGCATAACATGGTGTGAGCATGCGCCAAGTCAACCCAAATAAAGCATCAAAGGAGAATAGCACAATACTATGCTTTAATATGCTAAAACAACGCATGATTCTTTCAAAGGCACATTAAGAAATCTCAATTTTTTATAACGAGTAATGCTACAACAAAGATCACTAAGCATAAAGCGAAAAAAATATCAAGCATGGCATGACAAAGCATAGGCCACAGTCAAAAACAAGCTCTCTTTACCACTTAAGCATGAATTTTTCCTACTCTTTTCCAATCCAAACCAAACTATTTGAAAACCAATGTATGAAAGAGGGGGTCCAACCAAGTTATTCAGAAAACTAAGAAAACCAAGAAAACAAAAACCAAAAACAAAAAACAAAGACGCTCCAAGAACAACACAATTGTGCATGAAACAATAAAAATGAAGTGTTTGGAAGAAACCTAGGATTTTTATTGATGAAGAAGGGGATGCCTTGGGCATCCCCAAGCTTTGACGCTTGTACCTCTTGAATATTTCTTGGGGTGACACGCGTGGCATCCCCAAGCTTGAGATTTAGTCCATTCTTCATCTCATTACATCATTCTCTCCATACACCTAAATATTTTCCTCTATACAAAACTTCACGCAATCTTTATTTAGCAACATTAGTGCACTCAAGATAATAAGTCTTCAGGTTTGTTTCAACACCAATAAAACTTCCATTAAAACACAAGATACTAAAGCACTTACCTAAAAAATCTCAATTCCCCAAAAGAACTCAAAAAGGAACCAACAAGAAGCAAATGCAAATAATGGCAGAAATCTGTCAAAACAGACTAGCAGGTAAAAACCAATTTTTTCGAAGACCTTCTGTTGCTCAAATCAAAAAGTGTTGAACTAACGAAAGTTAGATAATAACCTAGGGCAGAAGCACAAAAATTCACGCCTCAAAACAACGTACAGAGGTTTTACACGAATGTTTACGGTGAAGCACAGAAATCTGTTTAGGGATAACAACTTTCCCAATCATTACTTCTCTCTCATTAGAGGTTATTCTTGGCACAAAAAGCAAATAAAAAGGATAAGGAGCGGTTATTACAGACGTAATAACTTCCAAGACTCATCTAAAACTTTTGGGTTATCTCCCAATAAGTACTTGAATTTTTAACGCCTTTAAGTTAGGCATAAGAAGCAAGAAAAAGAATCAAGTGTTCTCAAATGAAGAAGCATTAAGAGCAAATTTTGTTTTCATAGGAGAGGCAAAAGAAATCTTGTCTCTCTTCTTATGGAAGTGTTATATACCTTTCTTGAGTGACATTTGATATTTAATGGTTCCTTCTTTCATATCAATAATGGCACCAACAGTTCTAAGAAAAGGTCTTCCCAAAGTAATATGACAAGAAGCATTGCATTCAACATCTAAAACATAGAAATCAACAGGGACATAGGCATTGTTAACCATAATAAGAACATCATTAATACTCCCCATGAGTTTCTTTTTAGCATTATCATCAAGTGGGACATTCAAATAACAATCTTCCAATGGTGGCAAATCAAGCATATCATAAATCCTTCTAGGCATAATAGAAACACTACTATCAAGATCACATAAAGCTTTGAAATCAAAATCATTCACTTTCATATTAATGATGGGTTCCCAACCATCTTCTTGTTTTATAGGAATAGAAGTTGTGTGTTTCATCTTTTCTTCTTTAATTTTTGTGACAGCATCAGTAATGTATTTTGTAAAGGCCATATTCATAGCACTAGCATTAGGACTTTTAGCAAGCTTTTGTAGTAACTTAATTACTTCAGATATGTTGCAACCATCAAGATCAAAATCATAACTATCATCTAAAGTAGTAGAGATATTACTAGCCTCAACACTAGTGGTAGTGATAGTAGTAATACTAATGTTTCTTGCAATTTCATCTTATCTTTCCCACTTAGCATGCAATTAAGCTAATAATCTAACATTTTCATCAATTATAACTTGTATGGCATTAGTAGCAGCAAAGGGGATTCTCATTAGTTTCAGGTTTAGCAGCCATTTTATTCAAAGAAGATTAAGCTTCAGCCAATGATGCTATATTTCTTTCAGCATTAGAGAGTTTCTCCGCAATAGTTTTATTGAAAGCAGTTTGTTTACTGATAAAGTCTTTAAGCATAACTTCAAGTTAATAGGGAGCACTCCTATTATTGTTGTAGGAATTTCCATTAGCATTACCATTGTTGGGAGGATATGGCCTATAATTGTTGTTACCAAAATTATTCCTATAGGCATTATTGCTAAAATTGTTATTTCTTATAAAGTTCACATCAACTTGCTCTTCTTGAGCAACCAAATAGGCTAAGGGAACATGATTTGGCTCAATATGAGCTTTCCCATTAACAAGCATAGACATAATAACATCAATTTTATCACTCAAGGAGGAGGTTTCCTCAACAAAGTTTACCTTCTTACCTTGTGCAGCGCTTTCAGTATGCCATTCAGAATAGTTAACCATCATATTATCTAGAAGCTTTGTTGCAACACCCAAAGTAATGGTCATAAAGGTACCTCCAGCAGCAGAATCCAATAGATTTCTTGAAGAATAGTTCAATCCTGCATAAAAGGTTTGGATAATCATCCAAGCAGTTAGTCCATGAGTGGGACAATTCTTTACCAAAGATTTCATTCTTTCCCAAGCTTGAGCAACATGTTCATTATCAGATTATTTAAACTTCATTATTTCACTTCTCATAGATATAATCTTAGCTGGAGGATAGTATTTTCCAATGAAAGCATCTTTGCATTTAGTCCAAGAATCAATACTATTCCTCGTTAAGGAATTCAATCATTCTTTAGCTTTTCCTCTCAAAGAGAAAGGAAACAATTTAAGCTTAATAATATCTCCATCTATATCCCTATGTTTTTGCATCGCACAAATTTAAACAAAGTTATTTAAATGAGCAGCAGCATGTTCATTACCAATACCAGAAAATTGTTCTCTCAATAAGATTGAGTAAAGCCGGTTTAATTTCAAAGAAAGAAGCTTCAGGAACATGTGGAGCAATAGG
The DNA here is from genome assembly GCA_023614405.1 of Avena insularis. Classification (NCBI taxonomy): domain Eukaryota; kingdom Viridiplantae; phylum Streptophyta; class Magnoliopsida; order Poales; family Poaceae; genus Avena; species Avena insularis. The sequence goes on from CM042684.1 coordinate 363,871,312, forward strand.
TCTGCTCATGAAATCATTGTTGTTGGTGCTAGTGAAGTCACACAACTTAGTATTTTCAAGAGTAGTCATTTTTGTGTTTTTAATAAAGAAAGCAAACTAGTAAAACTATTTTTTGTGTTTTTGATAAAGAAACAAGCAAACAAAGTAAAGAGATTGGTTATGAGAGACTCCCCTTCTGAAGATGTCCTTGATTCCCCGGCAACAGCGCCAGAAAAATTCCTTGATGGCCCAAAATATCGAGCTCGTTGGGGAACCCCAAGAGGAAGGTATGATGAGCACAACGGTAAGTTTTCCCGCAGTTATGAAACCAAGGTTATCAATCCAGTAGGAGCAAGGAAACACCTCCAAGGTGTTGCTAGCTGTACTTTGGCAGGGCACACTACCGGCGCCAGCAACAACGTGGAAACCTGCACAACACAACCACCGAACTTTGACCCCAACTTATAGTGAGGTTGTCAATCTCATCGGTTTTGCTGAAAACAAAGGATTAAACGTATTGTGTGGAAGAAAGTAATAGTTTGCGGAAAGTAAACAAAAAGCAGTAAACAGTTGTAGATTGATGATAAAAGAAAGGACCGGGGTCCATAGTTCACTAGTGGTGGCTCTCCTTAAGATAGATGACATGTTGGATGAACAAATTACAGCGGGGCAATGGAAAAACATCGAGAAAGCAATCATGCATATACTACTCATCTTGACTCCTTTGAGATTTGATTGGGCATTACAACATTATACATAGACCGTAATCCAACTACATCTATGACTAATAATCCACCTTCAGGTTATCATCTGAACCCCCTCCAGTATTAAGTTGCAAGCAACAGATAATTACATTACGCATTGCGTGTAAAGTAAACAATATGATTGTTCTATGAACAAAGGATTGTTGTTTTAGCCCTAGTAGCAACAACACATCTAGTACCTTAGAGATTTCTGTCACTTTTCCCCAAATTACTAGAGGCATGAACCCACTATCGAGCATAAATACTAACTCTTGGAGTTGCTAGCATCTACTTGGCCAAGATAGCTACTAACAACAGAAAGCATGCAAGATCACAAATAACAAAGACATGATAGAATCAATAATCAATCTGAAATAGCATCTCAATATCCATCGGATCCTCGCAACCACAACATGTAGGAATTACAAATAGATGATCTTGATCATGAACGGAGCTCACAAGATCTAAACATGATAGCACAAAGGAGAAGAACTAGACATCTAGCTACTACATGGACCCGTAGTCCAAGCATGAACTACTCACGCATCACACCGAAGGCTTGCATGGTGATGAAGAAGCCCTCCAAGGTGAATTCTCCCCTCTGGCAGGGTGCCGGGAAGAGCTTCAGATCCCTCCTGATATAGGGATGGAGATGACGGCGGATACAGACTCTTTCGTGGAATTTTAATCGGGTACTTAGGGTTTCTGTATCTAAGGCATCTTATAGGCAAAAGGGGAGGCCGAGGGGGTTCCCGAGGCGGCCATACCACCCACTGGCGCGGGCCAGGTGGTGTGGAGGCACCCTGGCCCCTCTCCGTCTCGTACTCTGGCTCCGTGTCCCTCTCGGTGAAAAACTGACTTTGGCTTTTGTCCTGTCCAATTCTAATAATATTCATTTTCTGACTTTCCTGGAACCAAAAACAGCAGAAAACATGCAACTAGCACTGTGGCTCTTGTTAATAGGTTAGTCCAAGAAAGTGTATAGAAAGTACTCCAAAGTGTGGACAAAACATAAGAAAGTAGATAAAACCAAGCATGTAACATCAAAAATTATGGATACGTTTGCAACATATCAGATGGTGAGGACCATGAAGACAAGTATAAAAGGCTCAAGGGCATTGCAAAAACATTTAGAAAGCATGGAGCCACTCACATTGATGATGCTTAGATAAAAAGGAAATATGTGAGTGCTCTCATGCCATTTGAGCCAACGGACTTGAAGAGTTTGCAAGGTAGACACAACTACCATCAAATGACTTCCAATGAAGTCATGCAAGAAATGGCGTCATTCAAGGTTGCAGCTAAGAATGCCGAAGATGCCCGTGCTCGGGCCATTGGAATGCAAAAAGGAGTCAATGTAGCTCTAAAGGAAAATATTGTTGAACAAGATGAAGATGAAAGAGGATACAATGTTGTCTCCATGGGCTATCCTGAGGAGGTCAAGCGTGCTCATGGTGAATACATAGCCTTGTACGCAAGGAAATTTGGAAGGACCCAGCCAAGGCCAAGTCTGAACTTGAGCGCAAGAATGGGTCAAGTGGGCGAAGAGAGAATGGCCCAAAACTAAGGACGTGATACAACTTTGGAGATCGGTTACACTTTGTGACTGAATGTCCCTATCAAAATAGAGAAGACAATGGAGGCCGACTCATCCTTAAAGAAAAATCCAAGGCACCTCGAAAGAAACCATTTGTCAAGAAGAATGGTCCTTAGAAGAAGCAACCTATGATTTTCTTGGTGGCTCAAGAGGAATATTCTTCGACACGTGAAGATGAAGAGGATGAAGATATCTCTAGGGAGGTGGCTGCTATAGCCACCACATCGAGCCCTACATCTCTCTTCGACTCTCCAAACGGAAACATCATCAACAACAACTTCACTTGCCTTATGGCAAGAGGGTCCAAGGTATCATCTTCCATTTCCTCATTTCCTAAGACTACTATGGATGTTAATATGGATGATCATACAAGTCTTAGGATAAAACAAGAGGTTATTACTTTGTACAATTTCTTTACTAACTGGCAAGGTGAGCACAAACTTCATTTTGATGCTCCTATGAGTTAACTTTCTCACTCCGAAGAACTCCTAAAAGAGAAGGGTAGAATTGAAAGATAGGATGCTTTGGAGATAGCCTCTTTGAAGAACGCTCTAGAGGAAGAAGAGGAAACTCGAGTCTCTTTGGAAGAGAAACTTGAGTCAATTGAGGAGTCCCATGAAGAAATGGTTGCCTAGCTCATAAAAGAACGTGATAATGCTCTTTCTAAGGTAAAGAAACTACATAAGGAGAAGGTTGACTTTGGGGCTGCTCATGCTAGACTCTCAGAGAAGTTTGAGAAACTTGACACTGCCTACAAGGCATTGGAGGTGAACACTCTACTCTAAATGAGTCTCGTGATCAGCTCCAAACTCAATTGGACAAGTATGATACACCTAGCACCTCCACACCATCATGTGGACATGAAGATATTATTGAGGAAAACACGAGATTGAAAGAAGAACTTGTCAAGGGATCTCAACCCAAGGGTAAGGGAGTCCTAGATGAGATTCTTAGAAAGCAAATGACAAACAATGGAAACGCGGGCCTTGGCTATGTTCCCAAGACAAAGAAGAAGAAGAATAATGAGAAGGAGAAGAGCAAAACTGCTCAAACAAAGATAAGCACCACAACTAATGATAAGACTAACTATGTTGGTTTTGCAGGGGCAAATAATCCAAATTATGAATTATTTTGTGATTATTATGGTGATGTCTATGCTAGCTATGTAGGTCCATTTGATAGTTACATATCTTGGTCTATTTGGGTTCCCAAGACCCTTGTCACTAACATGAGAGGAACCATTGAAAAATGCGTACCTAAAACCAAGAAGTAACTTTCTTGCAGGGTTATGCTTCCGGTGGGTCCAAATGGGTGCTCGAAGCAGGTGCACTAGTCATATGACCAGAAGCAAGGAGATCATCTCGGAGATGCGGCCAAACCACGATCATATAACCGTCTCCTATGGTAACAAGTAAAAATCAGAGCTATTTGGTCTTGGCAAAGTTGTGGTTGCTCATGATATCTCTCTCGTGGACGTCATGCTTGTTGAGACCCTTGGTTACAATTTACTTTCAGTTTGTTCCCTTGGTAAGATGGGCTTCACAATTTTCATTGATGGTGATTTGGTGGTACTCTTGTGGAGCAAGTCTCTGAAGGTCACTTTCGTGGGATATGTCGAAAATGACCTGTATGTGGTGGACTTCTCGGGGAAAACCACTATAGGCGCGATGTGTGTTTTTGGAAAGGCTGACGCAGGTTGGTTATGGCATCGCCGACAAGCCCACGTCAATATGAGAACTTTGCAAAGTCTTCACAAGGGTGGCCACATCCTTGGACTAAAAGAAAATGTTTCCTTGCCAAAGATCGTGTTTGCAGGGCTTGTGTTGAACAGAAAATGCATGACTCTCCCCATCGAAGAAAGACAATTATTTCATCAAAGAGGATTTTGGAGCTCCTTCATGTGGACCTCTTTGGTCCTCCATCTCATGCAAGCCTTGGTGGGAAGAAATACTGCCTCGTGATTGTTGATGATTACTCAAGACACACATGGGTCTATTTCTTCAAGTTGAAGAGCGAGACTCAACAAACGGTCATCGATTTTGCCAACGAGGTTCAACGTTAACACAATGTCCCTATATTGGCAATTAGAAGTGATAACGGCTCAGAGTTCAAGAACTACACTTTAAATGAATTTCTAAGTGAAGAGGAGATAAGACATCAATATTCCGCTACGTACACCCCTCAACAAAATGGTGTAGCCGAGAGAAAGAACCGGACTTTAATGGATATGGCAAGATCTATGTTGGCTGAGTTCAAGTCACCTTATAATTTCTAGGCTGAAGCAATTTCTACCGCATGCCATTCATCCAACCGGCTCTACCTCCGCAAAATCTTGGACAAGACTCCTTATGAAATACTTACCGGTAACAAGCCAAATATCTCCTACTTCTGGGTATTTGGTTGTAAGTGTTTCTTTCTCATCAAAGGAGTTCGTTAATCTAAATTCGAGTCTAAGGCTTTAGAAGGCATTTTTGTTGGTGATGGTGCCGAATACCACACTTATAGAGTCTACAATAAGCTCTTTGGAACTGTTATAGAATCTTGTAGTGTGGTATTCGAGGAAAATGATGGCTCTCGTGCGGGGCAAGTTGATGTTTGTGATGTATATGTTGAAATACCCCAAGATGCCATAAGAAGAATGGGCGTGGGATTTTCTGCCCCATTGAGGAACCCCTTGATACATTGCTAACGTATCCATAATTTTTGATGTTCCATGCTTGGTTTTATCTACTTTCTTATGTTTTGTCCACACTTTGGAGTACTTTTCATATGATTTCTTGGACTAGCCTATTAACAAGAGCCATAGTACCAGTTGCCTGTTTTCTGCTGTTTTTGGTTCCAGGAAGTCAAAAAATGAATATTCTCAAAATTGGACCGGACAAAAGCCAAAGTCGTTATTTTCCCGGAAGATTCACGGAGCCAGAAGGAGAGACGAATGGGGGCCACAGGGTGGCCAAACCACCCCTAGGCGTGGGTCCCCCCAGGCCGCGCTAGGGCATGGTGTGGGCCCCCTGGCTGCCCACCGACCTTGCCTCTCCGCCTATAAGATTCCTCCCGATGTACAAACCCTAAATAGTCAAGCCTCTAGCCACGAAAAGTTCCGCAGCACCGCCGCCACAGAAGGGGAGATTCGGGGCATAGAAAGTCTCTGTTCCGGCACCCTGCCGGGATGGGGAAGTTCCCTCGGAGCCATCTCCATCGATCTCCACCACCATCTCCATCACCATTGCTGATTCCCATGATGAGGAGGGAGTAGTTCTCTCTCGAGGCTAAGGGTTCTACCGGCAGCTATGTGTTCATCTCTCTCTATGCATGATCTTATTGAGATCATGAGCTTGTAATCTATAGATCTACCTTGCTACTCAAGTGCTTTAATAGATCTCTGCTCTCCCCATGTGTGTGAAGTTGACAGTGTGCACACCATGGTGGCACTTAGGCTAGAGATTTCAAATACTTATTATGAGTTATATTTGGAGTTGGATATCTTTATGAAATTGTTGTGTTTGTTTGAACCATCTAGTGCTCAAGGTGACAGTGTGGGGTTATCTAGATGGGAAAGGCTTACTTTGAGGAGTGCTGTTATAACCCTACCATGGATTAGAGTGTCCAACCGGAGAGTATTTAAGTGTAGTATCATAAAGATAAGATATTTATATGAGAGTGTTCACTAGTGAAAGTATGATCCCTAGGCCTTGTTTCTAAGCACTAAAACACCGTTTGCTATTAGATCTATTACATGTTTGCTTGCTTCTATCTTTATTTCTATTTGCCTTTAGTCTCTTCCACTCCATCAAAGTATTTTCTATCACCGTCACCACTTATAATTATCTATACCACTTGTATTTCACTATCTCTTCGCCGAACTAGTGCACCTATACACCTGACAAGTGTATTGGGTGTGTTGGGGACACAAGAGACTTCTTGTATCTTGATTGCAGGGTTGCTTGAGAGGGGATACCTTTGACCACTTCCTCCCTGAGTTCGATAAACCTTGGGTGATCCACTTAAGGGAAAACTTGCTGCTGTTCTACAGACCTCTGCACTTGGAGGCCCAACAACTGTCTACAAGAATAGAAGTGCGTATACATCAAGCTATTTTCTAGCGCCGTTGTCGGGGAGGTAAGGTAAAGGTACTCACATCCTCCAGTGTGAGTGCTCGAAGTTATTTCCTTTCAATTCTGCAATTTTGTCTTTTTGTTTCTTGTTTTCACTAGTTAGGCTTAATGGAAAACAACAACAAAATTAGAGAGCTTTGTAGTATTTATCTTGAGTTAGGACATGAAGTGTTTGAAGAGAAAATTAAAAAACCTATGGAACTTTATTTGCATGATAATAGCAATGTTGTTAGTATGAATTCTTTGGACACCATTATTGCTAATGCTATGGAAAAGTCTAACTTGGGGAAGCTAGTTTTTATGAAAATGATCTTTTTAGTTCCCCAGCTTTGGAAGATAGCTATTCTATTGCTTATGATGATACCAAACCTCCAATATATGATGATTACAATGATGAATATGATATTCTCAGTCCACCTACTATTGAGGAGAAAATTAATGATTACAATATGCCTCCTATATTTGATGATTATGGTGATGAGAATAATAATGATAGCTATTTTGTTGAATTTGCTCCCACCACAATTAATAAGAATGACTATTCTTATGTGGAGAGTAATAATTGTTTTATGCATGTGGCTCATGATAAGAATGTTTTATGTGATAGCTATATTGTTAATTTTATTCATGATGCTACTAAAAGTTATTATGAGAGAGGGAAACATGGTTTTATGCATCTCAATAATATTAAGTTTCCCCTCTATGTTGAAAGTCTTGAAGTTGCCCTTGTTTTGCTTTCCTATGCTTGTTGCTTTGAGATTTAATGACTTGTTTCTTTACAAGATTCCTATGCATAGGAAGCGGGTTAGACTTAAATGTGCTTTGAATTTGCTTCTTGTTACTCTCTTTTACTTCAATTCATATTTCCTATGTGAGCATCTTCTCAAACTATCATGCATAACTTAAAGGCGTTAAAGAAAAGTACTTATTGGGAGATAACCCAAAAGTTTTAGATGAGTCTTGGAAGTTATTACTTTAGTAATAACCTCTCCTTATCCTTTTTATTTGCTTTTTGTGCCAAGAGTAACCTCTAATGAGAGAGAAGTAATGATTGGGAAAGTTGCTGTCCCAAAATAGATTTATGTGCTTCACCGTAAATATTTGTGTAAAATCTTTGTACATCCTATTGAGGCATGAATTTTTGTGCTTCTGCCCCAGGTTGTTATCTAACTTTCGTTAGTTCAACACTTTTCGATTTGAGCAACATAAGGTCTTCGAAAAAATTATTCTTTACCTGCTGATCTGTTTTGACAAATTTCTACCATTATTTGCATTTGCTTCTTGTTGGTTCCTTTTTGAGTTCTTTTGGGGAATTGAGCTTTTTGAGGGAAGTGATACAGTAGCTTGTGTTTTAATGAAAGTTTTATTGTTGTTGGAACTGAACCTAAAGACCTATTATCTTGAGTGCACTAATGTTGCTAATAAAGATTGTGTGAAGTTTTGTATAAAGGAAAAAATTCAGGTGTATGGAAGGAATGAGTAATGAGATGAAGGATGGACTAAAGCTCAAGCTTGGGGATGCCACGCGTGTCACCCCAAGAAATATCCAAGAATTACAAGCGTCAAAGCTTGGGGATGCCCAAGGCATCCCCTTTCTTCATCAATAAAAATCCTAGGTTTCTTCCAAACACTTCAGTTTTATTGTTTCATGCACAGTTGTGTTGTTCTTGGAGCGTCTTCTTTTTCGTTTGCTTGGTTTTCTTAGTTTGCTGAATAAATTGGTTGGACCCCCTCTTTCATACATTGGTTTTCAAATAGTTTGGTTTGGATTGGAAAAGAGTAGGAAGAGTTCATGCTTAAGTGGTAAAGAGAGCTTGTTTTTTACTGTGGCCCATGCTTTGTCATGCCATGCTTGATATTGTTTTGGCTTTATGCTTAGTAATCTTTGCTGTAGCATGACTTGTTATAAAACAATTGAGATTACTTAATGTGCCTTGAAATAATCATGCGTTGTTTTAGCATATTAAAGCATAGTATTGTGCTATTCTCCTTTGATGCTTTATTTGGGTTGACTTAGCACATGCTCACACCATGTTATGACTATCCCAAGTCACCATAGCCTTTATGATCCTTTAGTTTTCAACTTGTAGTACCACTTTATGCTTTGATCAATGATGTTTTGTCGCTCTGCATGATTATGTCCATTATTGCTCTCTTAGTTTGTCGCTCCCAGTCTTTTGCTAACCTCCGTAACCAAGTTTGAGTTCCACTCATGCATGCAACTCCTAAAACCAAGTTATTCCAAAGAGTCCACCATACCTACCTACTAGCATATGCTATTCTAAGTATATTCATGTTTTTATCTACCTTCCGAATTAAACTTGTTATGAGAAAACTAGTGATTAAAGCTCTCATGAACTTGATGGCACACTTTACTTTTCTTGCCCTTAATAAACTTAAACCATTGTGTCCTCTATGTTGTATATGATTGCACTTATTTGTTGGGGATTAGCAGAACCATGCTGTCATGGGGAACGCTTTCAACATTGCACTTGTACTTTGTACCTAGTTGATATCATGCTCTTTTGTCTATGGATATCGTCGGTGTGAAATGAAAGGGGAGCTTGTAAGTCCATGGAGTTATGTATATGTGTTAGAGAAACGTCTGGGCCGCTGGTCTAATCCATGCTGTCATGTTGGAAACCGGCAGCGTAACCATAATGAGCTGTCTATGAAGCATTCTTCTTATAAAAAAAGAGTCAGATATTGAGAAAAAAGAGAAAAAAGAAAAAAGTGGTTTGAGAAAAGAGGAAAGAGATAAAAAAGCACCATATTCCCATGGTAAATAAGAAGATTGCTGAGATGCTCGTTGTCTGCTTGCCTTGTCATTTTGATATGGGGATTCTTCCGTATCATCGGGCAAGGGTACCCCATTGGCGGTTCTCTATGATACACATGTACTTACGATGACAAGAACTTACCGGTGACTAAACTTGAGTAGCATGAGGAGCGACCCTCGTATTCAAGGAACATGAGATTTCCAACTTATACTTCTTCAAGCATATACACCATAGTTTGTTCACTTTAACCTTAATCACTTCAAGATGCTTATGATAGGGGCAATGAGAGCTGAAAGCTAAAAAGTACCATAATTTTTGGAAGCGCTTTATGAGACTTGAATCCCTACTTCCTTCTATGAAGGCCTTTCTTTCACTTTTATGTTGAGTCTCCACCTTCTATCTTTATGCACCTACTTTGAGAACATATTGGCCATTCTTAGTTCTATGTGCATTGTCCCAAGACTTGTTGATTGATGCATAGCTTTGATATTGCTTGTTCTAAACTATTTGTATCTAGTCACTCTTATGAACTTTGAAGCTGTCCTATGCATTTATGTTTGCTACTCTATGAGGGACAAGCTGAATGCCACTATGCTATGTTTTATTTATGTGAAACAAACAAACGTCTTGCAAAGCATTGTTATTGATCAATCTTTTGTTTGTGCCTTTTCACGTTGCAGCATAGTTTCTTCGTATTATTGCTAGAACTTTGTCTTTCATGTTATGATTGAAGTACTATGATCCCAGCTTTGAATGTTTTACAAATAATTTGATCAAGTTTATGATGGTGCATGTCACCTCAAAAATTATTCTTTCTTTTTCATCACTTACCTACTCGAGGACGAGCAGGAGTTAAGCTTGGGGATGTTGATACGTTGCTAACGTATCCATAATTTTTGCAGTTCCATGCTTGGTTTTATCTACTTTCTTATGTTTTGTCCACACTCTGGAGTACTTTTCATATGATTTCTTGGACTAACCTATTAACAAGAGCCACAATGCCAGTTGCCTGTTTTCTACTGTTTTTGGTTCCAGAAAGTCAGAAAATGAATATTCTCGGAATTGGACCGGACAAAAGCCAAAGTCGTTATTTTCCAGGAAGCTTCACAGAGCCAGAAGGAGAGACGAAGGGGGGCCACAGGGTGGCCAAACCACCCCTAGGCACGGGTCCCCCCAGGTTACGCCAGGGCATGGTGTGGGCCCCATGGTTGCCCACCGACCTTGCCTCTCCGCCTATAAGATTCCTCCCAATGCAAAAACCCTAAATCGTCAAGCCTCCAGCCACGAAAAGTTCCACAGCGCCGCCGCCACCGAAGGGGAGATTCGGGGGACAGAAAGTCTCTATTCCGGCACCCTGCCGGGACGGGGAAGTGCCCCCGGAGCCATCTCCATCGATCTCCATCACCATTGCTGATTCCCATGATGAGGAGGGAGTAGTTGTCTCGCGAGGCTAAGGGTTCTACCGGTAGCTATGTGTTCATCTCTCTCTCTATGCATGATCTTATTGAAATCATGAGCTTGTAATCTATAGATCTACCTTACTACTCAAGTGCTTTAATAGATCTCTGCTCTCCCCATGTGTGTGAAGTTGACAGTGTGCACACCATGGTGGCACTTAGGCTAGAGATTTCAAATACTTGTTATGAGTTATATTTGGAGTTGGATGTCTTTATGAAATTGTGGTGTTTGTTTGAACCATCTAGTGCTCAAGGTGACAATGTGGGGTTATCTAGATGGGAAAGTCTTACTTTGAGGAGTGCTGTTATAGCCCTACCATGGATTAGAGTGTCCAACCGGAGAGTAGTTAAGTATAGTATCATAAAGAAAACATATTTATATGAGAGTGTTCACTAGTGAAAATATGATCCCTAGGCCTTGTTTCTAAGCACTGAAACACTGTTTGCTATTAGATCTATTACATGTTTGCTTGCTTCTATCTTTATTTCAGTTTGCCTTTAGTCTCTTCCACGCCATCAAAGTATTTTCTATCACCGTCACCACTTATAATTATCTATACACTTGTATTTCACTATCTTTTCACCGAACTAGTGCACCTATACACTTGACAAGTGTATTGGGTGTGTTGGGGACACAAGAGACTTCTTATATCTTGATTGCAGGGTTGCTTGGGAGGGGATACCTTTGACCACTTCCTCCCTGAGTTCAATAAACCTTGGGTGATCTACTTAAGGGAAAACTTTCTGCTGTTCTACAAACCTCTGCACTTGGAGGCCCAACAACTGTCTACAAGAATAGAAGTGCGTAGACATCACCCTTGTGGCGGATCGGGAAGGACAATGCTCTACTCAACTAGAGCCCTCATCGACACAAGCTCAACATGCTCCAACTGTTGGAGAAACTTCTACACCAATCCCATGAACTGCTGAAGATCATCAAGCAACTCCTCCAGAAAGCTCCAGGCCGGATTATCCGGCCAACCCTCCTCAACTGGCAGAAGTGATCAAAATGCCGAAGAATCTGCTGCAAGTCCTATGCCAGATTTTCTAGCAGACCACGGATTATCCGGCCCCTCTCAAGTTCGTGCCAAGTCCTTTCAAGACTGTGAAGGTGCATCAAGTACTCCCAGGCCATTATCCGGCTACAGCCTCGCCCGGGGATTATCCGGCCCTAAAAATCCTGAACAGCAGCATCCTCCTATTATGGCTGTTGATCAACATCAAGGGCAAAATTCATCATCTCCTATTCCTACTAACCAAGCTGGAGATCAAGGCCAAGCCAATGACTCCAACGAAGACTCAAATGATGAAGTTATTCCCCCAAGAGACAACATGCTAATTGAACTTCTTCGCAACTCGTGCAGATAGGAACCTTGAATTAAGGGGCCACACTCTTGACAAAGTTGTAGGTGATCTCAGACGAAGCGTGTCCACAAGAAGGGAGCTAACAAGTTTTGATGAGCACCAAGCTCACATATCCATGATTGAACCCAAGAAAGTCTTTGAAGATCTTCAAGATCTGTACTGGGTTGGTGCTATGCATGAAGAATTGAATAACTTTGAATGCAACAAGGTTTGGAAATTGGTTGAGAAGCCCAAGGATTGACGCAATGTTATCGGCACAAAGTGGATCTTTAAAAATAAGCAAGATGAAAATGGCATTGTTGTAAGAAACAAAGCAAGTCAAATCATTTCCCTTAATATCATTTTGTGATATGTGAGCTTATTGATTAGTATTGGTCATGAACCCAAGATATATCTTTGCGGTGTCATACCATGCACTCCAACAAGGTGGCCTCGGTCACCACCCTCTTCCATGGGAAGAGTTGGATTTATGTGGATCTTTTTGGTTGTTTTTGCTCATCTCGTGTTCTTATGGAAATGATACTCAATTTTGGCATTTAGTTGATTTGATTCTTGCAATCTTGAGTGCGTAGTACCATCTCAGTTTGGTTGTCTAATCCCAAGCATCTCCCCATCCCTAAGCCATCTCTTCTAGCACACAAGTCCATTGATCACACTTGTGGGGGTTTTGTTTGGGGACACCGAGGAGCTTGAGGATGAGGACGAGGACGAGGAAGACGATGAGGACTACGAGTGATCCCTTGGGGTGCTAGCATCGCTCTTCTTCCTTTTTGGCGTTTCGATGCCAAAGGGGGAGACGTAGTTCTATTAGGTCTTTGTGGAGTTGCATGGGTTGGGCGCAAGCATTTGCACTTTATCATTTTGGTATTTTTGTCGCTTGTGCCCATTTAGCATTGAACTTTATTTTGTGATTTGCTTTGTGGAGACTATGTTTATGTGTGTGGCTCTGGATTTATCTCGTGGATTATCCTATGGATTCATCTATCATATTGGCTATATTGGATATCTATCTCGAGGAAGGCGTTCATAATGGTTATCACATTGGGTATTCTTGCTATCTTGAGGACGCCTCTCTCTCTCAGTGGTATGATTGTTTTTGTTTATGTTCCAATGAAATAGACTTGTACCTATTTGTGTGAATTTGTATTCAAATGCAATATTTTAGTATGCACACATTGAGGGGGAGTCTTTTTCATTTGATTAATGATGTTGGTTTTTTGGGCTATCTTGCAAATCCTAGTATTGTCATCTAACACCAAAAAGGGGGAGATTGAAAGAACATTTCATGGTTCCCTATGTTTTGAGTGTTAGATAACAATACCGTGGAGTTTCTCATGTGCGCTGAGTGTTACAGGAAAGGGCTTTTGATGTTTGGGGGCCGGATTATCCGCCCCCATCAAGGGTCGGATTATCCAGCCTGACCATCCTGGCCAAGGGAGCATCGATGCGTGCCTCTGTCTGGGGGCGGATTAACCCCCGGACAATCCGTTGCTAGGGCGGATTTTCCCCCAGTCGGAAAATCTAGCCTTCCTCCAGGGCCGGATAACCTGGGGCACAGGGAAACTGGCCAAGGGAGCACCGGCGCGTGCTTATGTCTGGGGGCGGATTTTCCCCCGGACAATCCATTGCTGGGGCGGATTTTCCCCCTGCCGGATAATTCGGACTTCCTCTAGGGCCGGATAATCTGACCCCCAGGAGAAGTTGCCAAGGACCTCCCGGCGCGTGCTTCTGTTCGGGGGCGGACTTTTCCTCAGATAATCTGAGTCTGGGGCGAAGTATTCCCCAGGCCGGATAATCTGGCCCTCACTTGGGCCAGATAATCTGCCGCCAAATGGCTCCAACGGCTTCGTCTGGACAGGGGGTATAAAAGCCTCATCCACCCCTCCTGTCAGACTTCTTGATTCATTCGAAACAGTATAGACCTGTCGCAAAAGCTCACTTCCAAGATATCCCACTTCAACCACCCGAAGGCTTTGACTTTTGGGGGAATTGAAGGAGGAGACATCATTCATCGCCATCACGAATCAAGCGCTTCAACTCCTCTCCATTCACTTGGAGAATCCCCGATCTATTATTCTTGTTGATATATAGATCTTGTGTTTTGTTATTGATAACAATTGTTCTTGTGGCAGCTTGTTGTCATTACGGGAGCCTCCAATTCAGTTGTGGAGTTGTGCCCCGCTAGTTGTGTAAAGGCGCATGTTCCCTCCTCGAAGGGTTCCAATAGTGGAAATGTGGATTATGCCTTTGGTGGCGAGATCCATCAGAGAACAGGGTGAGGCCTATTGTGGAGTGGTGGTCTTAGTACTGCCCACCCGTCCAACACAGATGTACTTCCCCAAACAAGGGAGGAACTATGGTAAAATAAATCCTGTGTCTCCGCGTGCTCCACTACGGTTTCCTCGTTCCTCACTCTTACTCGCCTTCACTCGCTAGTAGTTCGGTTTGCATATAGGGAAATTCTACATAGTCGCATATCTAGAGAATTTACCTTTTGTGTCAAGCCTAAAATTGAAAACGTAGTAAAATTTGAAGTAGCACATATTCACCCCCCCCCCTCTAGGTGCCCATACGATCCATTTCACTAGGATTTAATGGTGGCATGTTTTACTAGCTATTAATTCTTATCAAGTGGGTTCTCTTCAACAGATCCTTTAAGTAACTCCATATTCTGTTGTTCTTATCCATGAATGCTTGGATATGAATGAATACAGTGCACTGATACGTTGCAAATGTATCTATAATTTTTGATGTTCCATGCTTGGTTTATATCTACTTTCTTATGTTTTGTCCACACTTTGGAGTATTTTTATACACTTTCTTGGACTAACCTATTAACAAGATGCCACAGTGCCAGCTGCCTGCTTTCTACTGTTTTTGGTTCCAAGAAAGTCAGAAAATGAATATTATCGGAACTGGATGGGACAAAAGCCAAAGTCAATATTTCACCGAGGGGGACATGGAGCCAGAATACGAGACGGAGAGGGGCCAGGGGCCGCCCACACCGCCTGGCCCACGCAAGGGGGTGGTGTGGCTGCCTAGGGAATCTCCTCGGCCTCCCCTTTCGCCTATAAGATGCCTCCAATATAGAAACCCTAAGGACCTGATCAAAAATCCACGAAAGAGTCTATAGCCGCCGTCATCTCCATCCCTAGATCGGGAGGGATATGAAGCTCTTCCCGGAACCCTACCGGAGGGGATAATTCACCCTAGAGGCCTTCTTCATCACCACGCAAGCCTCCGGTGTGATGCGTGAGTAGTTCATCCTTCGACTACGGGTCCATGTAGTAGCTAGATGGTTGGTTCTTCTCCTTTGTGCTACCATGTTTAGATCTTGTGAGCTCCGTTCATGATCAAGATCATCTATTTGTAATTCTACATGTTGTGCTTGCGGGGATCCGATGGATATTGAGATGCTATTTCAGATTGATTATTGATTCTATCATGTCTTTGTTATTTGTGATCTTGCATGCTCTCCGTTGTTGGTAGCTATCTTGGCTAAGTAGATGCTAGCAACTCCAAGAGGGAGTATTTATGCTCGATAGTGGGTTCATGCCTCTAGTAATCCAGGATATGATAGAAATATCTAAGGTACTAGATGTGTTGTAGCTACTAGGGAGTAAACAACAATCCTTTGTTCATAGAACAATCGTATTGTTTACTTTACATGCAATGCTTAATGTAATTATCTGTTGCTTACAACTTAATACTGGAGGGGGTTTGGATGATAACCTGAAGGTGGATTATTAGTCATAGATGCAGTTGGATTACGGTCTATGTATAATGTTGTAATGCCCAATCAAATCTCATAGGAGTCAAGATGATTAGTATATACATGTATGCTTTCTCGATGTTTGTCAATTGCCCCGTTGTAATTTGTTCACCCAATATGTCATCTATCTAAGGAGAATCACCACTAGTGAACTATGGACCCCGGTCCTTTCTTTTACCATCAATCTACAATTTCTTATTGTTTTCTGTTTACTTTCTGCAAACTATTACTTTCTTCCACACAATACATATAATCCTTTGTTTTCAGCAAAACCGGTGAGATTGACAACCTCACTATAAGTTGGGGGCAAAGTTCTATGATTGTGTTGTGAAGGATTCCAAGTTGGAAACAACACCTTAGAGGTGTTTCCTTTATCCTAGCGGTTCAATAACCTTGGTTTCATAACTGAGGGAAACTTACTGTTGTGCTCATCATACCTTCCTCTTGGGGTTCCCCAACAAGCTCGATATCAACCACGAGCCAACAAGTATTTTTCTGGCGCCGTTGCCTGGGATTCAAGGACATCTTCACAAGGGGAGTCCCTCATAACCAATCTCTTTACTTCGTTATTTTTGTTTTGCTTAGTTTATTTTTGCTTTGTTTGCTTGTTTCTTTATCAAAAAAACACAAAAAAATTAGTTGTACTAAGTTTGCTTTCTTTATTAAAACACAAAAAAATTAAGTCTTTCTATAGTTGTTACCTCTTTCTTAGCTCACCATGTTCATCCCTAAATTCACCCTGAAAGACCTTTCAATAGGTAGTGGCTCTATAATTGGAAAAGATAATATTGAAGAATTCTTTAATAATGTTAGTAAGCATGAGGATATTGAGGATAGATCCCTTGCAGAACTTGCTTCAAATTATGAATTGCTGCAGCTTCTTTAGTTCACATGTTGGAATCTAGGTTTGTTAACCTTAACCCCTTAATGCAAGTAATGTTTCTTAAACTTAAAGAAATTGAGGACATTGAAAAGAGAGATTTTATTCTGGAAACTTTGCTTAAGGAATTTTATGATGTTGCCAAGGAAGCTAGAAAAGTCTTTGAACATTTTAATATTCTAGGCTCATGTGTAGATGTTATTGGTACACGAGAAAATATGAACAAAACTGAAACTAATGGGGAGGAAATTAAGATACCAATACCTTTTAAACTTGTAGCAATGCATGAAGCCATAGAAAAGAATCTTGATTGGATTGTTCCCGGAAACCCATTTAATGAAAGTAGTGAACCCAAGAGAATTGAGAGAGGATCCTCTAGAACTTATTTGGATGATATACCTTGCGTTGTTGAAGATATTTCTGGTATCAATCTTAATGCTTCTTCATTTGAGAATACTTGATCCTTTTTCTTGCTTCTTATGCCTATCTTAAAGGCGTTAAAGAAAAGTACTTATTGGGAGATAACCCAAAAGTTTTAGATGAGTCTTGTAAGTTATTACCTCTGTAGTAACCTCTCCTTATCCTTTTTATTTGCCTTTTGTGCCAAGAGTAACCTCTAATGAGAGAGAAGTAATGCTTGTGAAAGTTGTTGTCCCGAAACAGATTTTTGTACTTCGCTGTAAAAATTCATGTACAATGTCTGTACGTCGTTTTGAGGCGTCAATTTTTGTGCTTCTGCCCCAGGTTGTTAGCTAACTTTCGTTAGTTCAACACTTTTCTACTGGAGCAAGAGAATGTCTTTGAAAAAATTGGTTTTTACCTGCTGGTCTGTTTTGACAAATTTCTGGCAATATTTGCATTTGCTTCTTGTTGATTCCTTTTTGGGTTCTTTTTAGGGAATTGAGCTTTTTGAGGGAAGTGCTACAGTAGCTTGTGTTTTAATGGAAGTTTTATTGGTGTTGAAACTGAACATAAAGACTTATTATCTTGAGTACACTAATGTTGCTAATAAAGATTGTGTGAAGTTTTGTATGAAGGAAAAAATTCAGGTGTATGGAGAAATAATGTAATGAGATGAAGAATGGACTAAAGCTCAAGCTTGGGGATGCCACCCATGTCACCCCAAGAAATATCCAAGAAGTACAAGCGTCAAATCTTGGGGATGCCCAATGCATCCCCTTCTTCATCAATAAAAATCTCAGGTTTCTTCCAAACACTTCATTTTTGTTGTTTCGTGCACAGTTGTGTTGTTCTTGGAGCGTCTTTGTTTTTGGTTTTAGTTTGTTTGGTTTTCTTAGTTTGCTTGAATAAATTGGTTGGACCCCCTCATTCATACATTAGTTTTCAAATAAGTTTGGTTTGGATTGGAAAGAGTAGGAAAAGTTCATGCTTAAGTGGTAAAATGAGCTTGTTTTTGACCATGGCCTATACTTTGTCATGACATGCTTTATATTGTTTTGGCTTTATGCTTAGTGATTTTTGGTGTAGCATGACATGTTATAAACAATTGAGATTGCTTAATGTGCCTTGAAAGAATCATGCGTTGTTTTAGCATATTAAAGCGTAGTATTGTGGTATTCTCCTTTGATGCTTTATTAGGGTTGACTTGACACATGCTCACTCCATGTTATTACTATCCCAAGTCACCATAGCCTTTATGATCCTTTAAATTTTGACTTGTAATATCACTTTATGCTTTAATTAATGATGTTTTGTCGCTTTGCATGATTATGGCCATTATTGCTCTCTTAGTTTGTCGCTCCCAGTCTTTTGCTAGCCTCCATAACCAAGTATGAGTTCCACTCATGCATCCAACTCCAAATAAAACCAAGTTATTCCAAAGAGTCCACTATACCTACCTATTAGCATTTTCTATTCCAAGTATATTCATGCTTTTATCTACCTTCTGAATTAAACTTGTTATGAGAAAACTAGTGATTAAATCTCTCACAAACTTGATGGCACACTTTACTTTCTTCCACTTAATAATCTTGAACCATTGCGTCCATCTTTGTTGCGTATATGCTTGCACTTTATAAGTTGAAGTTAGCAGAACCATGTATCATGGGGAACGCTTTCAACATTGCACTTATTATTCTGTTGATATCATGATTCTTTTGCCTATGGATCTCAGCGGTGTGAAATAAAAGGGGAACTTGTAAGATCATAGAGTTTGTATGTGTGTTAGAGAAACGCCTGGGCCGCTAGCCTAAGCCATGCCTAATCATGGTGGAAACTTGCAGCATAACCATAATGAGCACTCTATGAAGCACCCTCAATAAAAACCTATGCACATAGCAAATAAAAAGATCGCTGAGATGCTCATTGTCTGCTTGCCTTGTCATTTTGATTATGGGATAGCTCTTGTATCATGTGCAAGGGGTACCCCGTTGGCGGTTCTCTATGATACATATGTACTTGCAATGACAAGAGCTTACTTGTGACTGAAGTTGAGTAGCATGAGGTTCGGTACTCGTAAGTAAGGGGCATGAGATTTCAACTTATAACTTGTCAAGCATATCCTCTTAGTTGTGTCACATTAACCTTAATCACCTAAAGATGCTTATGATAGGGGCAATGAGAGCTGAAAGCTAATAAGTACCATAATTTTTGGAAGCTCTTTATGAGACTTGAATCCCTGCTTCCTTCCATGAAGGACTTTCTTTTACTTTTATGATTGAGTCTCCATCTTATATCTTTATGCACCTATTGAGAGAGCATAGTGGCCATTCTTAGTTTAATGTCCATTGTCCCAAGACTTGTTGATTTATGCATAACTTTGATATTGCTTGTTCCTAAACTATTTGTATCTAGTCACCCTTTCTATAGGGACAAGCTGAATGCCACTGTGCTATGTTTTCTTTATGTGAAACAAACAAATGTCTTGCAAAGCATTGTTATTCGTGAATCTTTTGTTTGTGCCTTTTCATGTTAAAACATAGTTGCTATGTCTTATTGTTAGAACTTTATCCTTCATGCTATGTTGAAGTTCTATGATCCCAGCTATCAATGTTTTACAAATACTTTGATCAAGTTTATGATGGTGTATGTCACCTCAAAAAGTATTCTTTCTTTTTATCACATACCTACTCGAGGACGAGCAGGAGTTAACCTTGGGGATGTTGATACGTTGCAAACTTATCTATAATTTTTGATGTTCCATGCTTGGTTTATATATACTTTCTTATGTTTTCTCCACACTTTGGAGTATTTTATACACTTTCTTGGACTAACCTATTAACAAGATGCCATAGTGCTAGTTGCATGTTTTCTGCCATTTTTGGTTCCCGGAAAGTCAGAAAATGAATATTCTCGGAATTGGACAGGACAAAAGCCAAAGTCAATATTTCATCGAGGGGGACAGGGAGCCAGAATACGAGACGGAGAGGGGCCAGGGGCCGCCCACACCACCTAGCCGTGTGGCTAGGCCTGGCCCGCACCAGGGGATGGTGTGGCCGCCTAGGGCACCCCCTCGGCCTCCCCTTTCGCCTATAAGATGCCTCCGATACATAAACCCTCAGGACCAGATAAAAAAACCACGAAAGAGTCTGTAGCCGCCGCCATCTCCATCCCTAGAACAGGAGGGAACTGAAGCTCTTCCTGGCACCCTGCCGGAGGGGAGAATTCACCCTGGAGGCCTTCTTCATCACCATGCAAGCCTCTGGTTGATGCGTGAGTAGTTCATCCTTCGACTACGGGTCCATGTAGTAGCTAGATGGTTGGTTCTTCTCCTTTGTGCTACCATGTTTAGATCTTGTGAGGTCCGTTCATGATCAAGATCATCTATTTGTAATTCTACATGTTGTGTTTGCGGGGATTCGATGGATATTGAGATGCTATTTCAGATTGATTATTGATTCTATCATGTCTTTGTTATTTGTGATCTTGCATGCTCTCCGTTGTTAGTAGCTATCTTGGCCGAGTAGATGCTAGGAACTCCAAGAGGGAGTATTTATGCTCGTTAGTGGGTTCATTCCTATAGTAATCTGGGGAAGTGATAGAAATATCTAAGGTAATAGATGTGTTGTTGCTACTAGGGAGAAAACAACAATCCTTTGTTCATAGAAAAATCGTATTGTTTACTTTACATGCAATGCTTAATGTAATTATCTGTTGCTTACAACTTAATACTGGAGGGGCTTTGGATGATAACCTGAAGGTGGATTATTAGTCATAGATGCAGTTGGATTACGGTCTATGTATAATGTTGTAATGCCCAATCAAATCTCATAGGAGTCAAGATGATTAGTATATGCATGTATGCTTTCTCGATGTTTGTCAATTGCCCCGCTGTAATTTGTTCACCCAACATGTCATCTATCTTAAGGAGAATCACCACTAGTGAACTATGGACCCCAGTCCTTTCTTTTACCATCAATCTACAATTGTTTACTATTTTCTGTTTACTTTCTACAAGCTATTACTTTCTTCCACACAATACGTTTAATCCTTTGTTTTTAGCAAAACCGGTGAGATTGAGAACCTCACTATAAGTTGGGGGCAAAGTTCTGTGATTGTGTTGTGCATGATTCCAAGTTGGAAACAACACATTGGATGTGTTTCCTTGCTCCTACTGGTTCGATAACCTTGGTTTCATAACTAAGGGAAACTTACTGTTGTGCTCATCATACCTTCCTCTTGGGGTTCCCCAACGAGCTCGATATCAACCACGAGCCAGCATGCACCAATATTGAAAATTTTGAGTGCGATGCATGAATTAGACAGGAACTTACTGGTCATGATGCCTGGCTTGCTGAGTGCTTTCCCCATGCTCACATGGTTCCTAGTTGTCTTCGGGGTTGAATCTAGCTTGGCTCTAGCTTAAATCTTCTTCTTCGGGTAATTATAAGCATAATGTCCCTTCTGGTTGCACTTGAAACACATCACTTGGCTAATATCTTTCTTTTGATAGTTATGGTTATGACCACTGTCTCCATGCTTGTGATGTCCAGAGTCTCCATCATAAGAAGTCCAAGCACGGTGGTGCGATCCTGAGGAGTGATTTCTATGCTTCCTTTTGCGTCTATCCACCTGCTGGTGTTTCCCCTCCAAGATTCTAGCCTTGTCCATCCGTTCTTGAAATGTTGGGCAATAAACCATAGACAACTGCAGCGAGAGCTCATCACTGAGACCATCCAGGAACCTCTCCCTCCTCTTGGCATCAGTGTCCACATCTTCAGGGGCATAACGAGACAAGTTGTTGAATTCTTCTATATAATCTGCCGCAGTGCGGTTGGTTTGGCACAGGTTGCGGAACTCCTTCCTCTTCTGGCTCAAGACCCCTGAAGAGACATGGTTGGTATTGAACCCTTCCTCAAACATGGCCCAAGTCACAGTGTCCAGCGGGTGGGTGATCTGAAAATTTTCCCACCAAGAAGCAGCTGGTCCCTCTAGTAAGTGAGGAGCAAATCTCACTTTTTCAGCATCGGTGCATCCAACGGTCACCAGATCCTTGTTCACAGAACGTAGCCAATCAAGAGAAATCATGGGCTCAGGTGCAGAGGAAAACTTAGTTGGCCTCAGCCTTAGAAACCTGGTGAGCGCATCTCCCTGGGGCTGGTTGTTCCCATTGTTGTTGTTGTTGTTCTGATTGTTCTGATGTAGCATCCCAATTGTCTAACAATTGCAATGCTACTTGCCTACTCTATATATTGCTACTTCCTACATATAATTATTGCATCATCATAATATTATGCTCATGTCACCATGCCACATTGCATTTGAGCATCATATTAAAACCCTTTTCATTTGGTTCTTCTCCTCATATTTCATTTGCCTTGCATATTGTTATTGCTTCTTGATATATTGTAAATTGCTTCTTGATATATTGTTATATGCCCAAGTTGATTTGGGGGCATCTCTATTTGATTCAATCCATCATGCTAACCTGTCAACATCATCCTTCTTTGTTCTCAACCTCAATCTACCATACATATGTGTGTGGCCATATTATTTTGTTCTTCATATTTAACTCTAGCCCACATATATATATATTTGTATGGTTTCTCTTTTTTTCTCTTACACATGATCACCTATGGGTTTGATCCAAATCTAATTCTACTATGCCATGTGAGCATGTACATGCATGAACCCAATGGTTGTCACCAATTGGCCATATGTGCATGTTCTAGTGAGCTTGTGCTAGTCACACATGTAATAATTACCCTCTCCATAAGTCACATAAAATATTATGCCCCATGTTACATGTTCTCTAAAATTAATTCCATTTGATTTAGTTTTGGTTGTTTTTGCTCCTATGATCTCAAACATATATCACAACCATATACCTCCTCTCTTTATTGCAATTATTTTTGGTGCTTTGCTTCATTTGAATTTGAATAAAATCCATTCTCCCAAGCTACCTAACTACATCTCTCTCTATCCACCCTAACCCCAGCTCCTAAGCTAGCCTAGCCGGGCTGCACTCTGTCCAAACCTGGTGCCCCTGTCTCTAAACCCTGAACACATGCACAGCTATGCCGACCTTACCCAGCTGAACCTGCTCCAACCCCTTCCCTTGCCTGGCCACTGTTTTGACTCAACTCGATGGACAGCGAGCGACTACTGTTTTTCTCCCTAGCGCCTCACGTGTAGCCCGAGCCGGCACCACCCCATGCTCCTCACGTGTTGTCCTCTTTCTCCCTATCTTTTGCCATAAAGCAAACAACAGCAATAGAGGAGCTCATCCCCATCCACACGCATCTGGATCGAGATCCAGGATGACCTCCATCTTCTCTTCATCCTCTCCATGCCAAGATCCACCAAAAACCACACCCCATGCCTTGCCGTTCACCCAAGCTCGCCGATGTTCTGCTGCCATCCAAGCCAATCGCCTGTGTTCTAGAGATGTACAAGGACATCCTGAAGCTTTTTGACCACCTGGACATGGAGGAGAAGTGCGATAACCTCGCCATCGTCCTTGTTAACCTGTAGTGATGATGTGCCGTGACGCCGAGATCGTATCGCTGCAGCAGCCATTGCTCACCACCAAGCTCTTCGTCCCGCTGCAGGCTTCCTCGACGTCGGCCTTGCGTCGCTTGTCAACACCCCGCGGTGAGAATCCTCCGCATCCCCTGCACCACTACCACCCCGATGCATCTCCTAGTCTCATCACCATCGTCTTCCTGTCCTGAAGCCGCTCATCTCGCGCAGCAGTCAGCCCCACCCGTGCGCACCCGGTTAGCAGCAACATCAGTCAACCGCCTCTGTTTCGCCTCGAAATTCTGGCGGCCTTCGTTTCCTTCCGGAGATCTCTTCAACCACTTGTGTAGAGGGCATGTTCCTCTCTTCAATGAACCCAACCATCGTCGATTTGATGTAGTATATCCCTTGGAATCGTCCGCAAAATATCGAAGGAATGTGCAGTTAAACTGTCGCTGTTCAATTATTCTTCCAACAGTTTGACCAGTGTCTTGTCCCTCTGTTGCTGCCCAATTTACGGCGTCCCTGGCCATCCTCCGGTGAGACCCAGCGACCCAACATGGAGAGATTAATCCCAGCTTCATCTAGCATCAAATGGCATCCAATTTGGAGCTTCACAGGCTAAGCAATCTTCCGATGAACTCGTGTAGTTTCTCTGTTTTCTGATTTTTTCTATCGCGTGCAACTGAATCTGGCTAGTTCATCGATGTTTCCCGGAGTGTACGTTGATGTTTTGGACAAACACTCTTAATAAAAGTTGTAGCCCGTGAGGTGATCTACAACTTCTATTTTTACGGTTGTTCCAAATTATGCACCATTTCGTCGCCATCTTCATTCAAACTCAGGCCGATCTAACTCGAATTCCAGATCTAAATTCAGTTCGTGTCGACAGTGCTATAACCGCACGAGCACCCTCTATTCATCAATGATTCCCGAGCGATTCGTTCATCCTCCGGCGACGCTCCAGTGAGATTATCTCTTCTAGTTTGAGTCCTCTTTACGCTAGCGAAAACCACACTAAAAAAGAATCGGAAACAAGATCGCCATCATCTTTGAAATATCAGCTCGAGCTAGTTGTATTTCGTGCATCTGTGTGAGTTCGTCAGCGAACCACCATGTCCATCTTACATAGGGCCCCCCTGGCCAGTTGATACGTTGTAAACGTATCTATAATTTTTGATGTTCCATGCTTACTTTATATCTACTTTCTTATGTTTTGTCCATACTTTGGAGTTTTTTTACACATTTTCTGGAACTAACCTATTAACAAGATGCCATAGTGCCAGTTGCCTGTTTTTGCTATTTTTTGGTTCAAAAAAGCTAGTAAGGAAATATTCTCGGAATTGGACCGGACAAAATCCAAAGTCAATATTTTACCCGAAGCAACACGGAGTTCGGAGAGGAGACGAAGAGGAGAATATCATTTTGCGGCCCCAAAGTTGGGGTGTCCAGGCAACACGGTACCCAAGTTCCCTGAAATCAGCCGGGATGACTACAGTTGGTGTGCCAAATACTCAGAGGGTCTTTTTCGGCAGGAATTCAACTTTATGTTTCAATACAAAAAATCAGGCTAACGGCCGTCAAGTTGGGCCCCCCTGTTAGTTCTCGCCGTTATGTCGCTCCCGTCGCTTAGGCAGGTGGCTGTCACGTAGGCTTGCAGCGTTGGCACAGTGGATAGGACAACACCCCCTGCCCAGTGTATTGACATGACAAAACATGGCACATGTATTGGCATTATAATTATTTTTTGTTTACTTAGAAGCTAGAATAGCCACCGCCACGCGTCTCTCCTTGGACTTCCGTCCCCGTCGTTAACCACTACCTTAAAAGCGCATTGAAGGTTCCATCGTTCCCCTGCCTCGCAGAAACCATTCTTCTTCTTCCTGTCATCTGTCTTCTTCCTGTCTTCTCCTTGTCGCCATGGAAGGTCGTCGCACTCTAGAGACAAGCTTCACTACCCATGACAATAAGAAGATAGACGTTGTCTACACCAACAAGGAGGAGACAGTGGTGCGTGTCCTGGGGGATGTACGAGGGTTGGCTTGGGATAGACGAGGACAAGTTTGTGGGATTGGACCTCGAGTACACCCCGGAGCACCCATATGAAGGGAGTGAAGTCAGTGTCGTTCAACTGGCCATGCGGAAACACGTCCTCGTCTACCACCTCTCCCTGTTTGTAGATCTGCTCTCTGTAGCAAACCGCTTTTAGGGTTTTCTCCTCTTGTTCTTTATCTACTTGCTCATCTTGCAACTATTGGATTTTATTTAGGACCAAATAAATTATGAGAAGACAATGTTGAGAGCCTTGATCTTGCATTTACTAAACTTTTCAAAATTATATTCAGATGATGATCTTGCATTGACAAAATATTTGTTGTTACAAATTTTGGTGATGGCAAACTACATACTTTCAAGACTGACGGGAATTGTTCGGCGCTGCACCAGTTCCTTGTAGAAAAGGGAATTCTTTTCTGCACTATCGACAAAATAACTGATTTTTCAAAACTTTATCAAGAGGGAATTATAATTCCGGCGCACAACTGGAACGATATTCAGAGTCTTGACAAGATCCTAGGGGGCTCGAGGAAGGATGGAATGGCATCACTCGCAACTAGAATCCTCGATGATTTGTACGACAAAATGAAGGAAGATTTCCCTACGGATAGGCACGATTTCTGCGACGAGTGGCCATTGTCTGATATAAACCTGAAGTATGCAGCCATAGATGCTTACGTGACCTACCAGCTGTACAAGAAGATCCATTTTTTCTACGTTACCTCGTGTTTTGCCCTATTTGCAAGAGGGAAGACGAGCTTAGGGGAGCCCTTTGTAGAAAATGCAGAATAGTTGAGTATGAAGCTGCATATGCAAAGAAAATGGCTGCATCTGAAGCAGCTGATAGAGAGGCTACAGCTGAAGCAGCAAACAGAGAGGCAGCATCTTCTAGCGGCAACAATCAGGTCTGTGATGCACCGCTAATTGTGCCGCATGACGCTAAAGATACGGAAGCCAAGTCAGATCCCAGGTGGGACGAAGCATTTCGTGAGCTGTGGAGTACCTGGAATGGTCGCAGTTTGTCGCCTAGGAACGATGGCAAGCGCCTCAAGTGGTCTGATGTGAAGTGAATTAAATTTTACTTGTTAGTGTTATGTTTCTGTTTTGTGAAACTCAGTTAGCTTGTCAAGATGTCTAGCGCCTCAAGTGATACTAGTAAAATAAATTTAACCCTCGTTGTGTTATGTTTATGTATGTGTCTTGTAGCTTGTCAAGATGGTAGTTTGTTAACTAGTAGTTTGAAAAAGTGACCTTTTCCTCTCTCGCTAAACAGATATGTTTCATTTTGCCCAAATTGGTAGCTAATCTTGTGAAGATTCTCACTTCAATAATTTATTCCCTTTTGGACCTCTTTTTGCCTCCGATCAGGTAGTAAATCTAGAGCAGCAAATCACACCAGGCAGAATACATTCATTTAGAAAACAAAACAAATGTAGATATAGATGTGCGCAACTAAATAGGATATAGCGATAGAAAGTAGGTTGCTTAACGAGGTTTGATGCATTCAGCCAGAAATAGGATATAGCTAGAAAGAAGCTGCTTAGCAGCAGCAACAACCACCACAGCTGCAGGCACATCCTGCAAGCTCCCGCGCCTCCGCCTCCTCCCTCCGGCTCTTCCTCCACTCCTTGTTGCCCAGTCCCTTGTTCTTGGGGGCCTTGGGCCTGATTGGAGGCATGCGACCGTCTTTGATGGCCACCCGCTGGAGGTTTCGGAGGTGAATGCCGAGAGCCCGGTGTTCAGCGATGTAGGCGTTGATGTTCACGGTCTCGCACTCAACGCCTTCGTGGATGCCGGAGCCCGGGGCCTCTACATGCTTCAGTAAGGAGTTGAAGTCGGTGCCAGGGAGACTCACCCAGCCGAAGGCGATCCCCTTGCAGAAGGGGCTGCGCCGGGAGCCACCCCTGAAGAAGGCGTTGTACTGGCCTGCCCACAGCCTCCTCAGCACCTGACGAGTCTTGATGTGGATGGACTCGTCATCGCTATAGACGTCGCTGCCGGAAACCTATTGGAGGAAAAGGAAAATGGGGGAGTAGATGATGTAAGAAGACCGAGCAATCGAAATGCAAACAAGCGAATCCTAATAAACCAAGATCTAGCATCCAACGATGGGAACGGTAGAAGGACCAGGGGAGGGGAGCAAACCCTAGTTACCTCCGACCATGGGTTGTTCATGCCGGTGTCGTAGGGGTTCAGCGGAGCGATGTACTTATTTGGATCGTAGGTTCCCAAGAAGTGCTTGATCTGCTTGTGACCGGCGGGGGCCTCGACCGGGGCCTGGACAAGGATGGTGGCTGCTTTCAACACATTGAGGGGGACCGGCGAGGAGACGGGGGCCTCCTCGCCGGCGGCCTCGGAGGCGACGATGGCCACCTTATCCTCCTCGACCATCGCCGACACGGACCGGGTATTCTCGGGAGTGTGCAGATGCTGATGGGATGGTGGAGAGGGTTGCGTGGGGAGAGTGAGCGAGAGTGGGAGTGGGTGTGCGGAGAGGGGCTCTATAGTTAAGGTGGATGGAAGCAAGGCACGTTTCGTTGCACCACCGTGCAACGCGCCGCGCAGTCTACTGCACCGTGCACCGCGACACGCGCACGGTACGTCACGTTTTTTCCCGGGCCATGCATGGCAGTTCTGTATTGAGCCGCATGCAAAGGGCGCACACACAATTTCTATGTACGAAGTTTTACACGGCCGTAAAATTGGCGATAGTTAAAAGTGGAAATGTAGAGGGGAAGGTAGGTGGCTGTACGGCGAGATTTGTGGGGTTGTGATAGATCGGGTAAAGGGATGTGTTGATGGCTGCGAGTGACTCGATGAAGCCGGAGACGTTAGGTCTCGTCGAGCTCAGCTGTTCGGCCTCCAGCTAGCACGTGCAAGCTTCTTACGGTGGGCCCCAGTTGGAAGTGAGATTGAGAGCCGCTGCGTAAAAAATGGGATGTGTCTTATTAAAATCAAGTGGCCATAATTTGCAGTTGTCCATCGACGACCGTGCACTCGATGACGCATGTGTTGTGGTGTAGTAGTAGCAGTAGTAGGCTTTTCAAACTTGATTAAACGTGACATGACCGCTCGACGACTTTTTCCATGGATGGCATCGTGTTCCTTCTTGTAGAAGTCTCGCTGAGGGAGATGTCCGTGCTGTCTCACGCTGTACTGTGAAGGGCACGACGTGTGCAACGATCATCGTTGGATCGCACAGAATCAACGGTTGGTGTGCACGATCCGCGTGACAACTATGACAACCAATTAGGGAGTAGCAGACAGAGTGAGCACAGGCTTGGGCTTCTACGAAAGATAGAGAGAGTGGGGCAAAAATGAGTAGTATCAAAAAACCAAGGGCAAAACTGAGTAGTATAAAAATGGAAAGTGAGTGTCTTGTACAATGAAATACATGGATCAACCAATGGCATTGCATGTATGTTCTTTCCACAAAACACATATGGATCCACTTGTGTCATTGCATGTTTGTTCTTTTCACAAACCACACATGGATCCACCAATGTCATTGCATGTGTGTTCTTCTCATGAACCACAGCCAGAGTCATTGCATGTCTGTTCCTTCCACAAATTGTTCAAGGATCCACCTAGTGTGATTGCATGTCTATTCTTTTCACAAACCACACATGGATCCACCAGTGTTATTGCATGTGTGTTCTTTTCATGAACCACAGCTAGAGTCATTGCATGTGTGTTCTTCTAAACAAACCACACATGGATCCACCTAGTGTGATTGCATGTCTGTTCTTCTCATGAACCACACCTAGTGTCATTGCATGTTTGTTCCTCTAAACAAACCACACATGGATCCACCCAGTGTCATTGCATGTCTATTCTTTTCACAAACCACATATGGATCCACCCAGTGTCATTGCATGTGTGTTCTTTTCATGAACCACAACTAGTGTGATTGCATGTGTGTTCTTCCAAACAAACTACACATGGATCCACCCAGTGTCATTGCATGTTTGTTCCTCGAAACAAACCACCCATGGATCCACCTAGTGTCATTGCATGTCTGATCTTTTCACAAACCACACATGGATCCACCTAGTGTGATTGCATGTCTGTATTTTTCATGAACCACACATGGATCCACCAGTGTCATTGCATGTGTGTTCTTCTCATGAAACACAACTAGAGTCATTGCATGTTTGTTCTTTTCACAAACCACACATGGATCCACCTAGTTTGATTGCATGTCTGTTCTTTTCATGAACCACACATGGATCCACCAGTGTCATTGCATGTGTGTTCTTCTCATGAAACACAACTAGAGTCATTGCATGTGTGTTCTTCTAAACAAACCACACTTGGATCCACCTAGTGTGATTGCATGTTTGTTCCTCTAACAAACCACACATGGATCCACCTAGTGCGATCGCATGTCTGTTCTTTTCACAAACCACACATGGATCCACCTAGTGTGATCGCATGTATGTTCTTTTCACAAACCACACATGGATCCACCTAGTGTGATTGCATGTCTGTTCTTTTCATGAACCACAGCTAAAGTCATTGCATGTCTGTTCCTTCCACAAACCACATATGGATCCACCAGTGTCATTGCATGTCTGTTCTTGTCATGAACCACACCTAGTGTGATTCATGTCTGTTCCTCTAAACAAACCACACATGGATCCACTAGTGTCATTGCATGTGTGTTCTTCTCATGAACAACAGCCAGTGTGATTGCATGTATGTTCTTCTCACAAACCACATAAGAATCCACCAGTGTCATTGCATGTCTGTTCCTCTAACAAACCACATAAGAATCCACATAAGAATCCACCAGTGTCATTGGATGTGTGTTCTTCTCATGAACCACACATGGATCCACCTAGTGTGATCGCATGTCTGTTCTTTTAACAAACCACACATGGATCCATCCAGTGTGATTGCATGTGTGTTCTTTTCATGAACCACACATGGATCCACCAGTGTCATTGGATGTGTGTTCTTCTCATGAACCACACATGGATCCACTAGTGTTATTGCATGTCTGTTCTTTTCATGAACCACAGCTAGAGTCATTGCATGTTTGTTCCTTCCACAAACTACATATGGATCCACGAGTGTCATTGCATGCAATCACACTAGAGTCATTGCATGTGTGTTCTTTTCATGAACCACACCCAGTATAATTGCATGTCTGTTCCTCTAAACAAACCACACATGGATCCACCTAGTGTGATCGCATGTATGTTCTTTTCACAAACCACAAATGGATCCACCTAGTGTGATTGCATGTCTGTTCTTTTCATGAACCACACATGGATCCATGAGTGTCATTGCATGTGTGTTCTTCTCATGAAACACAACTAGAGTCATTGCATGTGTGTTCTTCTAAACAAACCACAAATGGATCCACCTAGTGTGGTTGCATGTTTGTTCCTCTAACAAACCACACATGGATCCACCTAGTGTGATCGCATGTCTGTTCTTTTCACAAACCACACATGGATCCACCCAGTGTCATTGCATGTCTGTGCTTTTCATGAACCACACATGGATCCACCTAGTGTGATTGCATGTCTGTTCTTTTCATGAACCACAGCTAGAGTCATTGCATGTCTGTTCCTTCCACAAACCACATATGGATCCACCAGTGTCATTGCATGTCTGTTCTTCTCATGATACACACCCAGTGTGATTGGATGTCTATTCCTCTAAAGAAACCACACATGGATACTCCAGTGTCATTGCATGTGTGTTCTTCTCATGAACCACACCTAGTGTGATTGCATGTATGTTCTTCTCACAAACCACACAAGGATCCACTAGTGTCATTGCATGTGTGTTCTTCTCATGAACCACACCCAGTGTCATTGCATGTGTGTTCCTCTAAACAAACCACACATGGATCCACCTAGTGTGATTGCATGTCTGTTCCTCTAAACAAACCACACATGGATCCACCTAGTGTGATTGCATGTCTGTTCTTTTCATGAACCACACATGGATCCAACTAGAATCATTGCATGTGTGTTCTTCTAAACAAACCACACATGGATCCACCTAGTGTGATTGCATGTTTGTTCTTCTAAACAAACCACACATGGATCCACCTAGTGTGATCGCATGTCTATTCTTTTCACAAACCACACATGGATCCACCTAGTGTCATTGCATGTGTGTTCTTTTCATGAACCACACATGGATCCACCAATGTCATTGGATGTGTGTTCTTCTCATGAACCACACATGGATCCACCAGTGTTATTGCATGTCTGTTCTTTTCATGAACCACAATTAGAGTCATTGCATGTCTATTCCTTCCACAAACCAGAGATGGATCCACCAGTGTCATTGCATGTCTGTTGTTTTCATGAACCACACCCAGTGTAATTTTATGTCTGTTCCTCTAAACAAACCACACAAGGATCCACCCAGTGTTAATGCATGTCTGTTCTTTTCATGAACCAAACATGGATCCACCAGTGTCATTGCATGTGTGTTCTTCTCATGAACCACAGCCAGTGTCATTGGATGCATGTTGTTCTCACAAACCACACATGGATCCACCAGTGTCATTGCATGTGTGTTCTTTTCATGAACCATAGCTAGAGTCATTGCATGTCTATTCTTCTAAACAAACCACACATGGATCCACCTAGTGTGATTGCATGTTTGTTCCTCTAACAAACCACACATGGATCCACCCAGTGTCATTGCATGTCTGTTCTTTTCGTGAACCACACATGGATCCACCTAGTGTGATTGCATGCCTGTTCTTTTCATGAACCATAGCTAGACTCATTGCATGTATGTTCCTTCCACAAACCACATATGGATCCACTAGTGTCATTGCACGTCTGTTCTTCTCATGAACCACATCCAGTGTGATTGCATGTCTGTTCCTCTAAACAAACCACACATGGATCCACCAGTGTCAATGCATCTGTGTTCTTCTCATGAACCACAGCCAGTGTGATTGCATGTATGTTCTTCTCACAAACCACACAAGGATCTACCAGTGTCATTGCATGTGTGTTCTTCTCGTGAACCATAGCCAGTGTCATTGCATGTATGTTGTTCTCACAAACCACACATGAATCCACCAGTGTCATTGCATGTGTGTTCTTTTCATGAACCACAGCTAGAGTCATTGCATGTCTGTTCTTCTAAAGAAACCACAGATGGATCCACCTAGTGAGTTGCATGTCTGTTCTTCTCATGAACCACACCCAGTTTCATTGCATGTCTGTTCCTCTAAATAAACCACACATGGATCCACCCAGTGTCATTGCATGTGTGTTCTTTTCATGAACCACAACTAGTGTTATTGCATGTCTGTTCTTCTAAACAAACCACACATGGATCCACCCAGTGTCATTGCATGTCTGTTCCTCTAAACAAACCACACATGGATCCACCTAGTGTCATTGCATGTCTGTTCTTTTCACAAACCACACATGGATCTACCTAGTGTGATTGCATGTCTGTTTTTTTCATGAACCACACATAGATCCACTAGTGTCATTGCATGTGTGTTCTTCTCTTGAAACACAACTAGAGTCATTGCATGTCTGTTCTTTTCACAAACCACACATGGATCCACCTAGTGTGATTGCATGTCTGTTCTTTTCATGAACCACACATGGATCCACCAGTGTCATTGCAAGTGTGTTCTTCTCATGACACACAACTAGAGTCATTG
Source organism: Avena insularis (assembly GCA_023614405.1). Taxonomy (NCBI): domain Eukaryota; kingdom Viridiplantae; phylum Streptophyta; class Magnoliopsida; order Poales; family Poaceae; genus Avena; species Avena insularis. The sequence goes on from CM042684.1 coordinate 363,904,636, forward strand.
CATGTGTGTTCTTCTAAACAAACCACATATGGATCCACCTAGTGTGATTGCATGTTTATTCCTCTAACAAACCACACATGGATCCACCTAGTGTGATCGCATGTCTGTTCTTTTCACAAACCACACATGGATCCACCTAGTGTCATTACATGTATGTTCTTTTCATGAACCACACATGGATCCACCTAGTGTGATTGCATGTATATTCTTTTCATGAACCACAGCTAGAGTCATTGCATGTCTGTTCCTTCCACAAACCACATATGGATCCACCAGTGTCATTGCATGTGTGTTCTTCTCATGAACCACACCCAGTGTGATTGCATGTCTGTTCCTCTAAACAAACCACACATGGATGCACCAGTGTCATTGCATGTGTGTTCTTCTCATGAACCACAACCAGTGTGATTGCATGTATGTTCTGCTCACAAACCACACAAGGATCCACCAGTGTCATTGCATGTGTGTTCTTCTCATGAACCACACCTAGTGTCATTGCATGTCTGTTCCTCTAAACAAACCACACATGGATCCACCCAGTGTGATTGCATGTCTGTTCCTCTAAACAAACCACACAAGGATCCACCTAGTGTAATTGCATGTCTGTTCTTTTCACAAACCACACATGGATCCACCTAGTGTGATTGCATGTCTGTTCTTTTCATGAACCACACATGGATCCAACTAGAGTCATTGCATGTGTGTTCTTCTAAACAAACCACACATGGATCCACCTAGTCTGATTACATGTCTGTTCCTCTAACAAACCACACATGGATCCACCTAGTGTGATTGCATGTCTGTTCTTTTCACAAACCACACATGGATCCACCTAGTCTGATTACATGTCTGTTCTTTTCATGAACCACACATGGCCACAACTAGAGTCATTGCATGTGTGTTCTTCTAAACAAATCACACATGGATCCACCTAGTATGATTGCATGTCTGTTCCTCTACCAAACCACACATGGATCCACCTAGTGGGATCGCATGTCTGTTCTTTTCACAAACCACACAAGGATCCACCCAGTGTCATTGCATTTGTGTTCTTTTCATGAACCACACATGGATCCACCAGCGTCATTGGATGTGTGTTCTTCTCATGAACCACACATGGATCCACCAGTATTATTGCATGTCTGTTCTTTTCATGAACCACAGCTAGAGTCATTGCATGTCTGTTCCTTGCACAAACCACATATGGATCCACCAGTGTCATTACATGTCTGTTCTGTTCATGAACCACACCCAGTGTGATTGCATTTATGTTCCTCTAAACAAACCACACATGGATCCACCTAGTGTAATTGCATGTCTGTTCTTTTCATAAACGACACATGGATCCACCTAGTGTGATTGCATGTCTGTTCTTTTCATGAACCACACATGTATCTAACTAGAGTCATTGCATGTGTGTTATTCTAAACAAACCACACATGGATCCACCTAGTGTGATTGCATGTCTGTTCCTCTAACAAACCACACATGGATCCACCTAGTGTGATTGCATATCTGTTCTTTTCACAAACCACACATGGATCCACCTAGTCTGATTACATGTCTGTTCTTTTCATGAACCACAACTAGAGTCAATTCATGTGTGTTCTTCTAAACAAACCACACATGGATCCACCTAGTATGATTGCATGTTTGTTCCTCTAACAAACCACACATGGATCCACCTAGTGTGATCGCATGTCTGTTCTTTTCATAAACCACACATGGATCCACCCATTGTCATTGCATGTGTGTTCTTTTCATGAACCACACATGGATCCACCAGCGTCATTGGATATGTGTTCTTCTCATGAACCACACATGGATCCACCAGTGTTATTGCATGTCTGTTCTTTTCATGAACCACAGCTAGAGTGATTGCATGTATGTTCCTTGCACAAACCACATATGGATCCACCAGTGTCATTACATGTCTGTTCTTTTCATGAACCACACCTTGTGTGATTGCATGTCTATTTCTCTAAACAAACCACACATGGATCCGCTCAGTGTCATTGGATATATGTTCTTCTCATGAACCACACATGGATCCACTAGTGTCATTGCATCCGTTTTCTTCTCATGAACCACAACCAGAGTCATTGCATGTATGTTGTTCCCACAAACAAGACATGGATCCACCAGTGACATTGCATGTTTGTTCTTTTCATCAACCACAGCTAGAGTCATTGCATGTCTGTTCTTCTAAACAAACCACACATGGATTCACCTAGTGTGATTGCATGTCTGTTCTTCTGATGAACCACACCCAGTGTCATTGCATGTCTGTTCCTCTAAACAAACCACACATGGATCAACCTAGTGTCATTGCATGTCTTTTCTTTTCACAAACCACACATGGATCCACCTAGTGTGATTGCATGTCTGTTCTTTTCATGAACCACACATGGATCCACCTGTGACATTGCATGTGTGTTCTTCTCATGAAACACAACTAGAGTCATTGTATGTGTGTTCTTCTAAGCAAACCACACATGAACCACACCTAGTTTGATTGCATGTTTGTTCCTCTAACAAACCACACATGGATCCACCTAGTGTTATCGCATGTCTATTCTTTTCACAAACCACCCATGGATCCACCTAGTATGATTGCATGTTTGTTCTTCTCATGAACCACACATGGATCCACCAGTGTCATTGCATATGTGTTCTTCTCATGAACCACAACTAGAGTCATAGCATGTGTGTTCTTCTAAACAAACCACACATGGATCCACCTAGTGTTATTTCATGTCTGTTGCTCTAACAAACCACACAGGGAACCACCTAGTGTGATCACATGTATGTTCTTTTCATAAACCACACATGGATCCACCCAGTGTCATTGCATGTCTGTTCTTTTCATGAACCACACATGGATCCACCTAGTGTGATTGCATGTCTGTTCTTTTCATAAACCACAGCTAGAGTCATTGCAAGTCTATTCCTTCCACAAACCACATATGGATCCACCAGTGTCATTGCATGTCTGTTCTTCTCATGAACCACACCCAGTGTGATCGCATGTCTGTTCCTCTAAACAAACCACACATGGATCCACCAATGTCATTGCATGTGTGTTCTTCTCATGAACCACAACCAGTGTGATTACATGTATGTTTTTCTCACAAACCACACAAGGATCCACCAGTGTCATTGCATGTGTGTTCTTCTCATGAACCACACCCAGTGTCATTGCATGTCCGTTCCTCTAAACAAACCACACATGGATCCATCCAGTGTGATTGCATGTCTGTTCCTCTAAACAAACCACACATGGATCAACCTAGTGTCATTGCATGTCTGTTCTTTTCACAAACCACACATGGATCCACCTAGTGTCATTGCATGTCTGTTCTTTTCATGAACCACACATGGATCCACCAGTGTCATTGCATGTGTGTTCTTCTCATGAACCACACCCAGTGTCATTGCATGTGTGTTCCTCTAAACAAACCACACATGGATCCACCCAATGTCATTGCATGGCTGTTCCTCTAAACAAACCACACATGGATCCACCTAGTGTCATTGCCTGTCTGTTCTTTTCACAAACCACACATGGATCCACCTAGTGTGATTGCATGTCTGTTCTTTTCATGAACCACACATGGATCCACCAGTGTCATTGCATGTGTGTTCTTCTCATGAACCACAACTAGAGTCATTGCATGTTTGTTCTTCTAAAGAAACCACACATGGATCCACCTAGTGTGATTGCATGTATGTTCCTCTAACAAACCACACATGGGTCCACCTAGTGTGATTGCATGTCTGTTCTTTTCACAAACCACACATGGATCCACACAGTGTATTTGCATGTGTGTTCTTTTCATGAACAACACATGGATCCACTAGTGTCATTGGATGTGTGTTCTTCTCATGAACCACACATGGATCCACCAGTGTTATTGCATGTCTGTTATTTTCATGAAACACAGCTCTAGTCATTACATGTATGTTCCTTCCACAAACCACATATGGATCCACCAGTGTTATTGTATGTCTGTTGTTTTCATGAACCACACCCAGTGTGATTGCATGTCCGTTCCTCTAAACAAACCACACATGGATCCACCCAGTGTCATTGCATGTGTGTTCTTCTCATGAACCACACATGGATCCACCAGTGTCATTGCATGTGTGTTCTTCTCATGAACCACACATGGATCCACCAGTGTCATTGCATGTGTGTTCTTCTCATGAACCACAGCCAGTGTTATTGCATGTATGTTGTTGTCACAAACCACACATGGATCCACCAGTGTCATTGCATGTGCGTTCTTTTCATGAACCACAGCTAGAGTCACTGCATGTTGGGGGGATACACCCAAGTAGGGTAACACCGGGGTATAAAGGCCGAGTTAGCCGAGGTACGACAAGGTCAAAGAGAAAGCTAGCCGGGTCACCTCAAGGCAGGCCAACTTACGGAGTAACCTAGACCGAAGGAGGTCCACCTGACTGTGACCTGGCCGACGTATGCCGTATGCCGGCGGGCTATTTGTAATTTGTATGCAGGTACCCACGGGGCCGGATCATACCAGGCCTACATGAGATGGAAGGTATCTTGCTGGTCAAAAGGTGATCTCTTTGCGCTAGAGCGTGAGCGCAGCAAACAGAGGGAGGGACCAACGAGGCGTGGCCGACAGAGGTGACGTAATCTATGTCGGCAGATGCTGGCGCCGCAGAGGCTTTCGTAGCCTCTGCATGGCTTACGATGGCAAAAGGAGACCCAGTCGCTTTGCTATTTTGGGAGAGGCATATTCCCTGGAATATGCCTCCACGTATGCCCTAACTGGAGACCTAGCCTCCCCTTTATAAGGGGCACTAGGGCCTCTGTAGTTGGGGCTGGCTGGTTGGCGCGTGAGTAGTTGGTTCATTGAGTAGAAGTAGTGGTGAGAGTAAGAGAACTCCGTCTTCCTCCTCTCCCCAAGACAGCTCAAGGAGCATCGGTAAACTTGGTGAACTGAGAGAATACAAAACATCAGTGTGTGGAATCACCACACTATCCCTCCCTGGATTCCTCTAGTGCATATTGGCCCCACCTTTAGCCTATCCATGGCATCTGCCGTGAAACCACCACGATAGTTGGCGCCCACCGTGGGGCTAGCGGCGCTAGCAGGAGTGAAGATCCGGATGAGAAGCATCATCTGCAACGGTGAGCGCATCGTCTCTGGGCTCGTTCAGCGCTTTGGAGCGCTGGACTACGTCAGCGACAATGCTGGTTGCTTCGGCAAGCGACCTCCACCGCGCAATGGCGTCTTCGTCAAGCTTGGCGCCCACAGGATCTACGTCGGTGTCGATGTGTCTTGCGTTCACCCGCGGCATGTCGTCGAGGGAGTCGAGCCACCCCTTAGCGCGGCTCACGGTGTGCGTATCACTCGCTCTCCTGACCGTGCTAAGGTGATGATAACAGCACCTGACGCTGGTGCGAGCAGGGACCCGGCACCAGATCCGGAGGTAACACCCCAGGCACCCAGGAAAAGTAGAGGTCCTCCACTAGAGAGGCCAAAGAATGTGCTGCAGCAGGCAATAGATAGCTTAGCTAGCCCCATAGCACCTGTGGTAGATCCGGCTCAGGCACATGCCGAGTTAGAGGAAACTAGGCAAAAATACTAGAGGGTGCGAAAAAGATAGCCGCGGCTCAGCAGTCGTTGAACATGACGCTACGCGAGTATGCGAGAGCAAATAAGGTAGATGTTGTAAAAGTAAAAGGGAGAAACCTCATCAGTGAAATGAACAAAGAGGGTGAGACTAGAGTTGAGGAATCAGAAAACATTTTGTCCATGGGGCTACCGAAGTACAACACCCGGCAAAGAACCTCAGAGCAGCGGATGTAGCTGCATCCGAGTTAGAAGGTTTGACGGGTGAAGCCCGGCAAAGACAGCAAGAGAGGGTCAACGAGTTAGTTCGGATCGCTAACAGACAAAATGAAGAGTTTCTCAGGGCTAACCCGGCAAGAGCAGGGGCTTCCAAAGTCGTTTATTCAGTAGTGGGTAACCCGGAGAAATCTGTTGGAGCTGCATCGTCCCCCCATGATGGCCCTAGAAGAGAGGAAGTGGTAACCTCGGCAAGGAAAAACAAGCAGATAGTGCCATATGACCCGGCGAGGGCAGGGAAAGGAAAGGAAGTGCAAGGAAATGAGGATCGACAAAGTGTTAGTCGAGGTGAAGCTGGCCGAGGTAACCGTGACCAAGGCAATGCTGGTCAGAGAAACACTGGAAACGGCAATGCCGAACAACGTAACTCGGTGGGTGCAGGGCAACCGCAGCAGCGGAATATACCTCGGCAAGAGCAGAATGCCGGCCAGGGTATGCGGCAAAATTGCGCTCAACAAGAGCAAGACAGATACAACGACAATGATTTGGAAATGGTGAATGCAGGATACCATAGGCCAGATCATCATGTGATAGGGTCAAGGTTGGGAAGCAGGAACTTGATGCCTGATGACGCCAGGTTAAAGTTGGATCGGCTCTATAGGTCGGAGCTAATCGAGGGGCAAGGTCCTCCGGGTCCAGCGTGCTTTGGGCCCCGGATCATGAAAGAGCCTCCAGTACCTAACTTCCAGTTACCCAGAGGCACAAAAACATATGACGACAGCACCAAGCCGGAGGATTGGTTAATCAACTACTTGGCGGTGAAAATTACGAAGCAATTTGAGATGGGTAGTGAGATACGTACCTCAGATGCTGGAGGGGCCAGCGAGGGTATGGTTAAACAATTTACCACCTGATAGTATCAACTGCTGGATCGATTTTGAGGAAATGTTCGTCAGTAACTTCTCGAGCACGTATCAGAGGCCGAATAGGCCATAGACCTTAGTAATGTGCAAGCAGAGACCAAATGAAACAGACCGGGAGTTCCTAATCCGCTGGTGCATCGTGAGAAACTCATCTGAAGGCGTGATTGAGTCTTAGGCCATAGCTTGGTTTGCACAAGGGTGTAGATATCCAAGCATGATGTGGCAAAGGTTACAAAGAGATATGCCAACTACACTGGCAGAGACAATCCGGATTGTTGATTCGTATGCTTTGGGTGATCCGACTCAACCCCGACATGTGTCAAACGAGTCAAATGAGGAGTACTACCAGCGAGATGGAGCCGGATCATCCCGATGAAATGATTACCGATGTAAGAGAAGAGATGATATACTGGATTACAGGTACAGTTCGCAACAAGTTGCTGCTGTAAATCAAGATCAACCCGGAGCAGGGAGTAATCAGCGTCAGAAAACTAGAGGGCAACAATGGACTCCAAGAAAGGATGGCAAGAAAACTTGGATGCCCGAGCAAAAGAGACAGTGGCAAGAAAAGAAAGACCGACCAAGGTATACGTATGAGGAAATGCTGGATCAGCCGTGCAAATTTCACACGCCTAATCCGAGTAACCCGGCGGGTCATACAACCCGGCAGTGTGAGTGGATGAGGAAGATAGAGCAAAGTGGCTCGGGGAATGCTCAGGCACCTCGGAACGATCAACCTCGACGGGAGTTACCTCGGCAGCAGTTGCTCTCTGGAGCAAATACGCAGCAGTTAATGTTACCACCACCACCGCCAAGGTATGAGAATCATGAGAGAAGGGATGCAGTACATCAGGTGGAAAACCAGCATCAGCCAAATCAAAGGTATCCCGGCAATGAGGGGAGAAATGAATATAGGGAGCATCACCAGAGTTACTGTGTGTTTACCACGGAGGAAACGGATAGAAAAAGCTTGCAACGCTGACATATGGAAGTGAATGCGGTTATACCAGCAGTAACGAGGTATATGCCTTGGTTGGATCAGGAAATTACCTAGAGTATCAAGGACCATCCCAAGCTCATGCCAAGTCCTGGTTCGTATGCATTAGTGCTGGACCCAATGTTCATCAGGCCAAATATCAATGTGAGGTTCTCTAAGGTGTTGATTGACAATGGCAGCAGCATCAATATTGGACACGATGCGCAAGTTGGGTATCTCGGAGAACATGCTCCAAGCCACAAGGACAACTTTCCATGGCATTGTGCCAGGTCTTTCTTGTGAACCCATTGGCAAAGTCCGGGTTGACGTGTTATTCGGCACAAGGGATAACTGCCAAACTGAGAATTTGGAGTTTGAGGGTGTGAACTTAGAAAGCGCATATCACGCGTTACTCGGTAGGCCAGCCCTGAACAAATTCATGACAAGTACTCACATCAGTTACCTGAAGATGAAGTTGCCTGGGCTAAATGGAGTAATTGCCATAGCTGGGGATTTCTGATGTTCCATTGAGTGTGCATCAGCCAGGTCTAACCTAGCCGAATCACTCGTGATTGCACAAGAAAAGAGAAAGATCCAGGAAGTAGCGGCATTGGCTCAGTCCGCGCAGCAGTGTATGCCGGTGCTGAGTAACCCGCATGGAAGTGTCTCATTTCAAGCAACAAAGGATACAAACAAAGTACCCATTGATGATATGTTCCTAGAGCGCACCGTAACAATTGGTGCCGGACTAACTGACAAATAGGAAAGCAAGCTTGTTAACTTCCTCCATGAGAATCGAGATATCTTTGCTTGGTCCACACAGGACTTGCAAGGTGTTCTGAGGGAGTTGGCCGAGCACTCTTTGAATGTGAGACCCGGAGCAAAGCCAGTGAAGCAACCTCTCCGCCGCTTCGCCGAAGACAGGAGAAAAGTTATTAGAGATGAGATAGCTCGGCTCCTCGCAGCCGGGTTCATCATGGAAGTGCTTTACCCGGATTGGCTATCTAATCCGATGCTGGTGGAAAAGAAGAAAGATGATCCGAATGTGGCAGTGGTTTGGCGTATGTGCATCGATTACACGAACCTGAAGAAGGCGTGCCCAAAAGATCCATTCCCACTGCCAAGGATAGATCAGGTCATAGACTCTACTGCTGGGTGTGAGTTATTGTCATTCATAGATGCATATTCCGATTTCCACCAGATACCTCTGAACCCGAATGATCAAATAAAAACTACGTTTATTACCTTGTACGGGGCTTATTGCTATCGCACCATGCCTTTCGGTTTACGTAATGCAGGGGCAACATACCAAAGATGTATGCAAAAATGTTTACACGACCAAATTGGATGAAATGTGCAAGTGTATGTGGATGATGTGGTTATAAAAACCAAGGAAAGCAAAACCCTCTTTGATGATATCAGGCAAACGTTCGCGAACCTAAGGAGGTTTCGAATGAAGCTCAACCCGGAGAAGTGTACCTTCGGTGTCCCGGCTAGAAAAATTACTCGGATTTCTTGTCTCCAGCCGAGGTATCGAAGCTAACCCAACTAAAATCCGAGCCATAGAGCGAATGGAATTGCCGAAGTGTCTTAACAATGTCTAGAAGTTCACTGGTTGTCTGGCATCCTTAAGTCGGTTTGTATGTCAGATGGGAGAAAAGGCATTGCCTCTCTATCAACTAATGAAAAAGTCGGACAAGTTCGTATGGACGCCCCAGGCCAATGAAGCCTTCATCTAGTTAAAGAAAATGTTAGCCACTGCACCAGTGTTAGCCTCTCCACTATCAAAAGAGCCAATGTTGCTCTATATAGCCGCAACCAACCGAGTTGTAAGTGCAGTAGTAGTGGTAGAGCGCGACGAAGAGGGTAAGTCAGTGCAAAGGCTAGTCTACTACCTGAGGTATTATCAACGTCAAAGCAAAACTATCCTGACTGTCAGAAGATGGCATATGGTGTGTATATGGCAGCAAAGAAGCTGAAGCACTATTTTGAAGAACACCCAATTAAAGTGATATGTGAAGCCCCCATATCTGAAATAATGAGCAACAAGGATGCAAGCGGCCAGATCGCAAAATGGGCAATCGAGCTAGCCCCTTATGCTCCACAATACGACAGGAGAGATGCAATCAAGTCTCAGGCTGTGGCTGACTTTTTCATGGATTGGGCTGAAATGCAATATGAGCCACCATTGCCAGATCCGAACTACTGGAGAATGCATTTTGATGGATCAAAAACGAAAACCGGGTTAGGCGTCGGAGTTGTGCTTACCTCACCCAAGAAAGACCAGCTGAAGTATGTGCTGCAGATCCACTTCGCAGCATCAAACAATGTTGCAGAGTATGAAGCACTTGTGCATGGGCTCAAAGTGGCAAAAGAAATTGGAATACGTCGGATCTAGTGCTTTGGTGACTCGGATCTGGTAGTTCAGCAAGTCTCAGGGCAATGGGATGCTTTGGATGCAAACATGGCATTGTATAGATTTCATGTGCAGAAGATATCCGGATACTTCGAGGGCTGCGAATTTCACCATGTTCCTCGGCTGGAAAATGAGGCTGCCGACGTACTGTCGAAGCTCGGATCAACCCGACAAGCGATTCCACCGGGTGTAGCACTAGAGCACCTCAGAAAGCCATCTATCAGGCCATCCCCAGATTCCGAGCCAATCTATATCCTGGCAAATCCGGAGTCGGAAGCTGTGCCCATGGATATTGATGTGGGAAGTGGTTCAGGAAACCCGGGGACTGCTTCGCAGGACCCGGGAACAGCGCAGCTCGACCCAGCGAAGGTTATGTTGGTGGATCAAATGGAAATTGACGAGGATGTGTTTCCGGTGCGAGCTATACCAGCTTGGGCACTGCCCATATTCCAGTTCCTGAAGGATGAAGAAGTGCTTTCAAGGCAAATTCAGAGGAGGGCAAAGGCATACACGATTATCCATGCCGAGCTATACAAGAGGAGTGTCACGAATGTCCTCCAACAGTGTGTTGACTCGGAAGAAGGGCTTAACATCCTCCGAGATATACATTAAGGGGAATGTGGACATCACGCCTCATCTAGAGCCTTAGTGGCAAAAGCTTTCCGGCATGGGTTTTACTGGCCAAGTGCCTTGGAGGAAGCAGAGGATCTAGTAAGAAAATGCAATGGTTGTCAGAGATATGCTACCAATACACACATGCCAATGTCGGATCTCAATACCATACCAATTACCTGGACATTTGGTGTATGGTGTTTGGATATGGTTGGCCCATTTAAGCCGGCGAGAGGAAACATGACCCATATCTTGGTTATGGTTGACAAGTTTACAAAATGGATTGAAGTAAAGCCAATAAGAAAATGTGATGGATCTACGGCCGTGACATTCCTCAAAGATATCATCCTGAGATACGGCTACCCTCACAGTATCATAACAGATAACGACACTAATTTTGTTGAAGGAGCATTTGCGCGATTCTGCCGAGATAAGAAGATCTGGACTTTGCTTCAGTAGCCCACCCCGCATCGAACGGACAAGTGGAAAGATCCAACAGATTAGTTTTATCCGGGATAAAACCCCGGCTCATTGAGCTGCTGCAAAGATAAGCGGGGTGCTGGATAGAAGAACTACCAGCGGTACTGTGGAGTTTAAGAACAACTCTGAATCGATCAACAGGCTATACGCCATTTTTTCTGGTATATGGGGCAGAAGCTATATCACCATCCGACATAGATCATGATTCGCCTAGGGTCACCCAATACACAGAAGCCGAAGTGCGAGAAGCCCGGCAAAATGATGTTGATCTGCTAGAAGAAGCGAGAGAATTGGCATTGTCCATATCCGCCATATATCAGCAAAATCTCTGACGTTATCATAGCCGAAAAGTAAACCCCCGAGTCTTCCGGGAAGGTGATCTGGTACTCCGGCTGGTACAACGTACTGCTGGCATGCATAAGTTATCCCCCCCGTGGGAAGGGCCATTCATTGTGAGCAAAGCATTGCACAATGACTCTTATTATCTCATTGATGCGCAACCACAGGAGAAGAACAAGGAGGACAGTTCTGGCGAGGAATCTAAGCATCCATGGAATGTAGCTCTACTTCGTCCGTTCTACACTTAACAAAGAAGTGTGTGTATCTGAGTCTCTCATATGTCGGTATGTATGCCGGCAATGAGTTTATCAATGAAATCTTAGCACCTCGAGCAGTAACTCGGGGACTGCCTTAGTAATGTTTGTTGTCTTCTATGTTTGTTATTCTTATGTCGGTTGACTTACGTTGCTTCTGCCTAAGCCAGATTAGTAGTGTGTGAGCACCAAAAACTCAACTCTTTGACTTGCTGCTGTCCAACAAGAATTGGCTTCATGGCAAGCAAGAGAACAAGTTTGGAATTGCGAAGCACATGAAGAACGACTAAGGAAAAGAACGTAATCGAGCCGACATTCTTTATTTGGACTAACCTTATGTTTACTTTACTTTTACTACGCTGGAGTATTTTGAGCTAATCCTAAAGTTTCCAAGTATTGTTAAGTCAATTTTTGAAACTCCGACTCGTAAGTCACAAAACCAAATCAAGGTAGACGCGAGCCGAGCCATGAAATTGAAGAAACAAGAAAACGAAACTCGGGGACTACGCCCAAGTTAATCCGGCATGAGTAGCTTAGTAGCAAAATATAATCAGTATGATTGATACATCTGCACCCGGCATACCGGGGATCTGATAAATTTCAAAGTGTTTTTCATGCTCAAGGAGCAGCAGGAGGAGGTAACTTGGCGCCAGCGGGAGGAACTCCGGCTTCAGTCTCATCATCATCTTTGTTATCTTCGAGATCCGAGGCTTCATCCTCTTCCTCGTCACCCGAGTCATCTTCAACATATTCGTCATCAACAATGCCGAGGAAGCTTGGTCCTTCCTTCCATTCATGGACATGGGCAAACTGGATAAGGTTATGGGCACAAGCTTTGCGCCGAGCTACCCAATCCGGATCATTCGACCACCTAAACCCGGTGAGCAAGCGCTCGAGAACCTTCAGATCCAGTTTTTCATACCACGTGAGCACGAAGTGGAGGACAGTATCAGCTCCGGCGCGTGCGGCGGATTCCCTCCAGAGGTCAAGCTAGGTCTCGCAATCCATTAATTTGTTGATCAGAGAAGTGGACCCCTCCGGAGGATCCTCACCATGCCAAAGGGCATGGAAGATCCGGACGGCTGAATCCAGGAGACCCGAACCATAGTTCTTCATAATTTCAATGCGAGAGGATAGGCTAACCAACAAGTCCTCCATGTCATAGGGAATGTTTTCAGAGCAAGGACCAGTTGGGGTACCCCTCTGCTGGCGGAACTTGGTAACCGCAGCAACCGCAATGGCATCGCCCCCTGCGAATTTGCCTAGAAACAAGGCAAGTGAAATGAGTAAAGGAGTATAACCTGGAGAAATACATGTCGGCTGAAGGAAAGGAACTTACGGGAGATATGACTGTGGATCCGGGTCAGCTCTATGGTGCAATCGGCACGCCTCTTCCGGAGCTTCTCCAGTTCAACATTAGCCGAGTCAAGCTTGACGTCGGCCTCCTTCAGCAATTCTTGATCCTTTGCAAGTTGGAGGCTAAGACGTTCTCGCTCTTCGGTGAAGTCTTGGCCAGCCTTGTCCATTTCAATCTTGTGGAGCTCCTTGAGTTTTTTCATCTAATCCTTGAGCTTGGTGAGTTCATCATCCCGAGCTCGGAGCTTGGCAAGCTCGTCGTCCTTCTTCTTGAGCTCGGCCTGGTGTTGTCCTGCTTGTTCAAGAAAATGCAGCATCATATCAGGCACGGGCACACTATCTTCAAGGGAGGCTGCAACGGTGTGTTAACCCGGCAGAGCCAAGGCATAAATATCTGCCGTGCCAAGAAGAAAGGAGAAAGAGAGCAGAAGAGGGTTGACCAAACTAAATTACCTTTTATCTCGTCTAAGTTTTTCCTCATGATAGTGTTTTCGGCCTCCACTCCGGCTGTGCAATCCGAATGACAGATTAGTTCGGCGGGAAAAGAAAAAAAAAGATGGGGGGAAAAGTCAAAGAGAAAATTTACCCCTTTTCTCGAACTCCGCGAGACGCGTAGCATGTTTCGAGCGTAGCACCTTGTGTGAGTCCAAGAGGCGCTGAAACTCAGCAGTCCGACGATTGGTGGTGACCTGAAAAGAGCAAGGTTGGCTCAGCTATATGCATATTCGAAGTGTACAAAACCCGGGACAAGTGGAACTTAACCCGACTCTAGGTGTGTGCATATTCGAAGTGTACAAAATCTAGGCCAAGTGGAACTTAATCTGGCTCTAGGTGTGTGCATATTCGAAGTGTATCAGATCCGGGCCAAGTGGAACTTAACCCGGCTCTAGGTGTGTGCATATTCGAAGTGTACAAAATCTGGGCCAAGTGGAACTTAACCCGGCTCTAGGTGTGTGCATATTCGAAGTGTATCAGATCCGGGCCAAGTGGAACTTAACCCGGCTCTAGGTGTGTGCATATTCGAAGTGTATAAAATCCGAGCCAAGTGGAACTTAACCCGGCTCTAGGTGTGTGCATATTCGAAGTGTAGAAAATCTGGGCCAAGTGGAACTTAACCCGGCTCTAGGTGTGTGCATATTCGAAGTGTACAAAATCCGGGTCAAGTGGAACTTAACCCGGCTCATATTCTAAGATACTAAGGAGCTACACTAGTTCGCTAAGGAGCATCCGGCCGAGTAACAAGTTACTCCCCCGAAGGCTCGGGGACTACTGGATATGTCTCTAAGCAATTGTGGGTATTAAGTAAAAGACAAAGTAGCGTACCTCCATCATCCGGCCAACAATGTTGATAGCCTTGGCTGCTATGTTAATTAGTGCGCTATATTCGGTGGGCTCAAACTTCTCCGGGAGATCGTCGTTGGGATTGACAAACTCCGCTCTGTTCCAATTATTGACATATTCGATCAGAGCCGGAGGATACTCCTCTCCACTAAGCATGTGGGGCGCGACCAAGCCTTTGGCGTGGGCCTCCCTCCTTGCAACTTGGGCGGCAGCAGGGCTGGTATGCAGTGCGAGTTGCTTGCTGCTAGCTGACCCGGAGGGGGCATCTTTCTTCGGCATGGGACGCGAAGGCGTGCAATCCAGCCTCGCTGGATGTTGCCTTGGTGGCTCCAGAACCTTTCTTAGCCTTGGGTTGTTGTTGGGAGGATGAAGTTTGAGCTGCAGATTTGGACTTGGGTGTAGCCTTGGTGTTAGCGGGGTCTTCTCGCCGGGTCTTGGAAGACTCGGACGAGGCAGAAGGAGTTGTTGTTGTTGCTGCTGCTGCTGGTGTTGCTGTTGGTGCTGGCGCTAGTGCTTGTGCTGGTGCTGGTGTTGGCGGTGGTGCTGCTGCTGCTGGTACCTCGGAGGTGACGGGTTGCGGCTGAGCCGATGAAGAGCTGGGAGCATCCGCTACCTCGGCCGTGCCACTTCCCCCTGCTCCGATGTTTCCCTCCTCTCGACGAGGTGGACTAAGGTCCGGTGTAGCCACCGATCCTTCCTGAATTGGGCTTAGTGGGCGTGTGTCATCGTCGCGAGGGGGAGATGGGGTACGCCGGAGGGGCGAAGCGGTGCTGGAGCCGCTCTGGGGAACCTCCATCGTAGCCCTGCCGAATCAAACAATGAATAACAAGTTATAACTAAAAGAAAGGCATATAGATAGAGAAGCATGAAGCAGAGAATTGGACAAAAGAAAAAAGTGACTTACTCATCAGAAGTCAAAGGCTCCTTGGGCTTCCGAGCTCTCTGAACTATGGCCTTAGTCGGAGGCTTAGTGACGGCCTTGTCAGCGGACTTCTTTTGCCTTTTGGTTGCTTGGGGAGGCTTGGAAGAAGCAGCCGAGGTAGCGACCCGTTTCTTAGACGCGGAAGGAACCGGCTCACCCGTAGCAAGAGGAGGATCCTCGTGGATCTGCCCAGCCGGGTTAGCTGAAGCCGAAAATGCGTAAGAAATAGGCGCCAGGTTATATACCTCCAACATTTCAAAATCGGAATCATCTTCATCGTCAGGCCAATCCCTTAAGGAAAGGAAGTTACCAATGGGTCGCTTGGTTGCGCCCGGAACAGGCAAGAACATTTCCTGATCCGGCTCCTCCTCGTCTGAAACAAGCCGATCCTTCCCCCATTTGAGGGAAGGCTCGGTGCCATCTTCAATGGTCTGCTGAAGAAACAACTAAAAGGAAAATGCAAAGGGATCAAATAAACAACATACTCCAACATAGGATTTAACTCGGAAAAGGATTGAGTAACGCGATTTACCGCAGGAGGAGGCTTGTCCCGGCAGTAATGCTCCAACCCCCACTCCCACTCAGCGGAGAAGTCCTTATCGGTCGTGAAAATGGCCTTGATCCGGCGGAAGATCTCAGTGTTGCTCAACTCAAAGGAGGAGGTCTGGTTGGGGTCAAGTCGCTAGCTCATATGGCAGAGTTTGTGTGTACGCTTTTGTAGGGGGGAAATCCGGCTGCGGACGAATGTGATCATCACATACTCGTTGCGCAACCCAAGATCCTTCAGTTCCTTGAACCGCTTATTGACCTGATTCGCCAAGGCAGTTGGTGTCTTGGAAACCCGGTCCCACAGAGCCGGATTAGGAGGACCCATCGCGAAGGGGCGCAGCCGGATCAGGTCCTCATCCGAACCATTCCTCACATAAAAGAAGGTCCGGGCCCAGCCCTTGCAAGATTCAAGCCCCGTGACCCGGGGGAAGACAGATTGTTTCCGGGGAGAGATGGAGGCGGCACCACATTGGGTCAGGAGCTTGTCCTCCGGGCACGCTCCTTATTCGGAATCACGTTTCTCCGCAGACCGAAGAACCGGATCCAGAGCTCCTTGGTAGGCCATAGGCCGACGTATCCTTCTATGGCAGATGCGAAGGAGGAAAGGGAAGTGATGGAGTTCGCCGGGAGATGATGAGGTTGGACTTCATAGATATTGACAAAATCATGGAAGAAGTCACTCACTGGCAGGCCGAAGTCGCGCTGGAAGTGGGAGAGAAAGACGACGAACTCACCCGGATTGGGTGAGGGAGCAATCTCTTTGTAGGGGAGGCACGAAATCACACCTTGGGGAATGCGGCGGGTGCGATAGAGCCAATCCAGATCATCTTGGCACACCCAAGATCCAGCCCAGCCACCGCGCCCCTGCACCTCGCTCTCCTCCTCCATCTCTTCTTCCTCGACGATGGCGAGCTCCTCATCAGTCATCTCAAGATCACTATCCTCACCGGCCCAATCAGCGGTGGGGGGCAGTGATTTAGACTGGCGTGGCCCCGTGGCAATGAGACAGCACAGGAGCGGCGGCAAGGAAACGCGAAAGCGAGATGCGGCGGCGGCGCTGCAGAGCAGAAACAGCAGCGGCGGCACTGTCGCAAGGAGGAAGAAGAGGCAGAGAGGCAGAGGGTTGTGAGAAGGGGGAAAACACCCAAGGGACGCGCCCCCTCCCCTATTTAACCACGCCCTTGCAATGGTGGGATCAGGAGGTGCATTGAGGCCACATGGTGTGGCCGTGTATAAGCCGGATCAGCCAATCAGAGGCAAGCCACAGGAAGGGGCACAGGAAACAGGGGATCCCACGATGCGACGTGGTGATACAGTTAACGAGGAGGCAGTTGCGACGCGATGTTTGCAGCAGTAACCCCTGACAATAAGTGCAGTAACTGGCACAGGCCCTTAAAATGAAGCAAGATAATGATTACCCTCCATGTGGGATGTGGGGAAGTGTATGAGAGAAGGAAGGATAACCCGAGAAACTGAGGGGTAGCCTGGCCAGCGAGTGATGACTCGGAATGTGCCAAGGGAATGCTACGCCACGAAATCCGAGCTACAAGGTAACTCGGAAAAGGGAGCAAAAAGCTCAATATATTGAACCTTCCGTGGCCTTAGCAGCTAAAATTGCTAAGACCACACCAGCTTCGGGGACTAATGTTGGGGGGATACCCCCGGGATGGGTAATATCGGGGTATAAAGGCCGAGTTAGCCAAGGTACGGGAAGGTCAAAGCAAAAGCTAGTCGGGTCACCTCAAGGCAGGCCGACTGACGGAGTAACCCGGACCGGAGGATGTCCACCTGACTGTGACCCGGCCGACTTATGTCGTATGCCGACGGGCTATTTGTAATTTGTATGCAGGTACCCACGGGGCCGGATCATACCAGGCTTGCAAGAGAAGGAAGGTATCTCGCTGGTCAAAAGATGATATTTGTGCACTGGAGCATGAGCGAAGCGAACAGAGGTAGGGACCAGCGAGGCATGGCCGACAGAGGTGATGCAACCTATGTAGGCTGACGTTAGCGCTGCAGAGGCTTACGTAGCCTCTGCATGGCTTACGATGGCAAAAGGAGACCCGGTCGCTTTGCTATTTTGGGAGAGGCATATTCCCTGCAATATGCCTCCACGTATGCCCTAACTGGAGACCTAGCCTCCCCTTTATAAAGGGCACTAGGGCCTCTGTAGTTGGGGCTGGCTGGTTGGCGCGTGAGTAGTTGGTTCATTGAGTAGAAGTAGTGGTGACAGTAAGAGAACTTCGTCTTCCTCCTCTCCCCAAGACAGCTCAAGGAGCATCAGTAAACTTGGTGAACTAAGATAATACAAAACATCAGTGTGTGGAATCAGCAAACTATCCCTTCCTGGATTCCTCTAGTCCATATTGGCCCCACCTTTAGCCTATCCATGGCATCTGCCTTGACACCACCACGACATTGCATGTCTGTTCTTCTAAACAAACCACACATGGATCCACCTAGTGTCATTGCATGTCTTTTATTTTCACAAACCACACATGGATCCACCTAGTGTGATTGCATGTCTGTTCTTTTCATGAACCACACATGGATCCACCAGTGTCATTGCATGTGTGTTCTTCTCATGAAACACAACTAGAGTAATTGCATGTGTGTTCTTCTAAACAACCCACACATGGATCCACCTAGTGTTATTGCGTGTTTGTTCCACTAACAAACCACACATGGATCCACCTAGTGTGATCACATGTCTGTTGTTTTCACAAACCACACATGGATCCACCCAGTGTCATTGCATGTCTATTCTTTTCATGAACCACACATGGATCCACCTAGTGTGATTGCACGTTTGTTCTTTTCATGAACCACAGCTAGAGTCATTGCATGTCTATTCCTTCGACAAACCACATATGGATCCACCAATGTCATTGCATGTCTGTTCTTCTCATGAGCCACAGGCAATGTGACTGCATGTCTATTCCTCTAAACAAACCACACTTGGATCCACCAGTGTCATTGCGTATGTGTTCTTCTCATGAACCATAGCCAGTGTGATTGCATGTATGTTCTTCTCACAAACCACAAAAGGATCCACCAGTGTCATTGCATGTTTGTTCTTCTCATGAACCACACCTAGTGTCATTGCATATCTATTCCTATAAACAAACCACACATGGATCCAACTAGTGTGATTGCATGTCTGTTCCTCTAAACAAACCACACATGGATCCACCTCGTGTGATTGCATGTCTCTTTTTTCACAAACTACACATGGATCCACCTAGTCTGATTACATGTCTGTTCTTTTCATGAACCACACATGGCCACAACTAGAGTCATTGCATGTGCGTTCTTCTATTCAAACCACACATGGATCCACCTAGTATGATTGCATGTCTGTTCCTCTAACAAACCACACATGGATCCACCTAGTGTGATCGCATGTTTGTTCTTTTCACAAACCACACATGGATCCACCAGTGTCATTGCATGTGCGTTCTTTTCATGAACCACACATGGATCCACCAGTGTCATTGGATGTGTGTTCTTCTCATGAACCACACATGGATCCACCAGTGTTATTGCATGTCTGTTCTTTTCATGAACCACATCTAGAGTTATTGCATGTCTGTTCCTTCCACAAACCACATATGGATCCACCAGTGTCATTGCATGTCTGTCCTTTTCATGAACCACGCCCAGTGTGATTGCATGTCTGTTGCTCTAAACAAACCACACATGGATCCACCTAGTGTCATTGCTTGTTTGTTCTTCTCATTAACCACACATGGATCCACCAGTGTCATTGCATGTGTGTTCTTCTCATGAACCACAGCTAGTGTCATTGCATGTATGTTGTTCTCACAAACCACACATGGATCCACCAGTGTCATTGCATGTGTGTTCTTCTAAACAAACCACACATGGATCCACCTAGTGTCATTGCATGTCTGTTCCTCTAAACCAATCACACATGGATCCACCTGGTGTCATTGCATGTCTGTTCTTTTCACAAACCACACATGGATCCACCTAGTGTGATTACATGTCTGTTCTTTTCATGAACCACACATGGATCCACCAGTGTCATTGCATGTGTGTTCTTCTCATGAAACACAAATAGAGTAATTGCATGTCTGTTCTTTTCACAAACCACACATGGATCCACCTAGTGTGATTGCATGTCTGTTCTTTTCATGATCCACCTAGTGTCATTGCATGTCTGTTCCTCGAAACAAACCGCACATGGATCCACCAGTGTCATTTCCTGTGTGTTCTTCTCATGAACCACAACCAGTGTGACTGCATGTATGTTCTTCTCACAAACCACACAAGGATCCACCAGTGTCATTGCATGTGTGTTCTTCTCATCAACCACACCCAGTGTTATTGCATGTTTGTTCCTCTAAACAAACCACACATGGATCCACCCAGTGTGATTGCATGTCTGTTCCTCTAAACAAACCACACATGGATCAACCTAGTGTCATTGCATGTCTGTTCTTTTCACAAACCACACATGGATCCACCTAGTGTGATTGGATGTTTGTTCTTTTCATGAACTACACAGGGATCCACAAGTGTCATTGCATGTGTGTTCTTCTCAAGAACCACACCCAGTGTCATTGCATGTCTGTTCCTCTAAACAAACCACACATGGATGCACCCAGTGTCATTGCATGCCTGCTCCTCTAAACAAACCACACATGGATCCACCTAGTGTCATTGCATGTCTTTTCTTTTCACAAAGCACACATGGATCCACCTAGTGTGATTGCATGTCTGTTCTTTTCATGAACCACACATGGATCCACCAGTGTCATTGCATGTGTGTTCTTCTCATGAAACAAAACTAGAGTCATTGCATGTGTGTTCTTCTAAACAAACCACACATGGATCCACCTAGTGTTATTGCATGTTTCTTCCTCTAACAAACCGCACATGGATCCACCTAGTGTGATCACATGTCTATTGTTTTCACAAACCACACACGGATCCACCCAGTGTCATTGCATGTCTTTTCTTTTCATGAACCACACATGGATCCACCTAGTGTGATTGCACGTCAGTTCTTTTCATGAACCACAGCTAGAGTCATTGCATGTCTGTTCCTTCCACAAACCACATATGGATCCACCAATGTCATTGCATTTCTGTTCTTCCATGAACCACAGCCAGTGTGACTGCATGTCTGATCCTCTAAACAAACCACTCTTGGATCCACCAGTGTCATTGCATATGTGTTCTTCTCATGAACCACAGCCAGTGTGATTGCATGTATGTTCTTCTCACAAACCACACAAGGATCCACCAGTGTCATTGCATGTGTGTTCTTCTCATGAACCACACCTAGTGTCATTGCATATCTATTCCTATAAACAAACCACACATGGATCCAACCAGTGTGATTGCATGTCTGTTCCTCTAAACAAACCACACATGGATCCACCTAGTGTGATTGCATGTCTGTTCTTTTCACAAACTACACATGGATCCACCTAATCTGATTACATGTCTGTTCTTTTCATGAACCACACATGGCCACAACTAGAGTCATTGCATGTGTGTTCTTCTATTCAAACCACACATGGATCCACCTAGTATGATTGCATGTCTGTTCCTCTAACAAACTACACATGGATCCACCTAGTGTGATCGCATTCTGTTATTTTCACAAACCACACATGGATCCACCCAGTGTCATTGCCTGTGCGTTCTTTTCATGAACCACACATGGATCCACCAGTGTCATTGGATGTGTATTCTTATCATGAACCACACATGGATCCACCAGTGTTATTGCATGTCTGTTCTTTTCATGAACCACAGCTAGAGTTATTGCATGTTTGTTCCTTCCACAAACCACATATGGATCCACCAGTGTCATTGCATGTCTGTTCTTTTCATGAACCACACCCAGTGTGATTGCATGTCTGTTGCTCTAAACAAACCACACATGGATCCACCTAGTGTCATTGCTTGTCTGATCTTCTCATTAACCACACATGGATCCACCAGTGTCATTGCATGTGTGTTCTTCTCATGAACCACAGCCAGTGTCATTGCATGTATGTTGTTCTCACAAACCACACATGGATCCACCAGTGTCATTGCATGTGTGTTGTTCTAAACAAACCACACATGGATCCACCTAGTGTCATTGGATGTCTGTTCCTCTAAACAAACCACACATGGATCCACCTAGTGTCATTGCATGTCTGTTCTTTTCACAAACCACACATGGATCCACATAGTGTGATTGCATGTCTGTTCTTTTCATGAACCACACATGGATCCACCAGTGTCATTGCATGTGTATTCTTCTCATGAAACACAAGTAGAGTCATTGCATGTGTTCTCTTCTAAACAAACCACACATGGATCCACCTAGTGTGATTGCATCTCTGTTGTTTTCATGCACGTCTGTTCTTTTCGTGAACCACAGCTAGAGTCATTGCATGTCTATTCCTTCCACAAACCACATATGGATCCACCAGTGTCATTGCATGTCTGTTCTTTTCATGAACCACACCCAGTGTGATTGCATGTCTGTTCCTCTAAACAAACCACACATGGAATCACAGCCAGTGTCATTGCATGTATGTTCTTCTAAACAAACCACACATGGATCCACCAGTGTCATTGCATGTTTGTTCCTATAAACAAACCACACATGGATCCACCCAGTGTCATTTCATGTATGTTCTTCTCACAAACCGCACATGGATCCACCAGTGTCATTGCATGTGTGTTGTTTTCATGAACTACAACTAGAGTCATTGCATGTCTGTTCTTCTAAACAAACCACACATGGATCCACCTAGTGTCATTGCATGTCTGTTCCTCCAAACAAACCAGACATGGATCCACCCAGTGTCATTGCATGTCTGTTCTTTTCATGAACCAGACATGGATCCACCAGTGTCATTGCATGTGTGTTCTTTTCATGAACCATAACTAGAGTGATTGAATGTTTGTTCTTATAAACAAACCACACATGGATCCACCCAGTGTCATTGCATGTATGTTCCTCTAAACAAACCACACATGGATCCACCAAGTGTGATTGCATGTCTGTTCTTTTCATGAACCACACATGGATCCACCAGTATTATTGCATGTCTGTTCTCTTCACAAACCACACATGGATCCACAAGTGTCATTGCATGTGTGTTCTTTTCATGAACCACACCCAGTGTGATTGCATGTGTGTTCCTCTAAACAAACCACACATGGATCCACCTAGTGTGATTACATGTCTGTTCTTTTCACAAACCACACATGGATACACCAGTGTTATTGCATGGGTGGCCGTTAGACCGAGTCTTCTAAAAGGCACTCCCTAACACAGTTGTTCTGCTTGACGATTGTTACATACCATTCGATTAGGGCGCTTGGACAATTTGGATGGTCTTTGTGAGAGCGATCCGCGAGTAGGCTATTCTGCGACATGATTGGCCATGCTTGCTCTGGACAAACTGGCAACACCGGGCGCTCCCCTGTTGCGAGTGTCACGTCTCACGATTTCAGTGGGCCACATCCCAGTGTCACGTCCCCGTTACTTCTCTTCCTCCCCGTACTTCTCTTCCTTCCCCTCGAAGCCACTTTCCCCACTTCACTCCCATCATGTCGTAGCCACAAGGCGACGGCGCCTCCATCCCAATCCCCTCTCCAGCATCCACCCCCTCCCCTCTCGCCATGGGTTCAAGGGGAGACGGCGAGGAAATGCGTCGTGACGACAGGGACGGTGATTTTGATGTGAGTCGTCTCATCTCTATCTCTATCATCCGTGCCAAGTTATCTATTTTTTGAGCTAGATCTACTCTGTTTACTCATGCGCGTATGATGTGTTAGGCCAACCAGACAATGTATGACTCCGACTATCACAGTTTAGGGGATGAAGACAGTCCTCTGCTATGTAAACATGGACATGTGCCCGCTAAATTTGTAGCGTTGGATGGATGAAACGCAGGTAGGAGGTTTCTACGGTGTCAAGGACATCGTGTAATGATGCAAGGCGGAAGTTGCGGTGTTGTCAAATGGGTAGACCCAGAGTGGCCCAAATCGATGCAGAAAACGCTGGACAAACTATGGGATATGAATGTTGAGTTGAAAGAATCCGTAGTCAGCTCACTTCTTGACAGTGTTGAGATGAAGCTATGGGACCCAGTTGACACGACCAAGCTTAAACGAGATCTCAGGAGGGTACAAGACAAGGTTAGCAAAGTTGAGAAGGAGAGGGACATGGCATTGGCCCTGAAGGCTAAAGCAGAGCAAGAACTGACTCAAGCAAGGAATGATCTTCACCAGGCCAAAGTCCTGCAGTTCACAACTACGAGTATTGACAAGTGCATGAGGAAAAATGCAGAGAAACAAATGAAGTTGTGCAAGGAAGATGCTAAAAGGAAGGAGCAGGCGATTCGATCCTTTCTCTCGCAGGAAGATGCGCATCGGGCTAAGATTAGGAAGATCAAGGAGATGTGTGATAACTAGTTCTAGTATTTAGCTTGAGCTCCGTGCATTTTTAAGTTCTAATAGTAGTACTTGTTGACCTAGCGGTCTGAACTAGTGGTCCCGGAGTCCTGGGAGGAAAACATTGCTCTCCCATTAGTCTGTCTTAACCCTACATCACTTCCTTTTGTCTGACCAATGCCCCTTGGATATTCCGCCCGTCGCTTCGTCGTCCTCGTGTACAAATAGGAGGCGCCACATCTCATCGCTTTGTCGTCCATCCCCTCGTCCTCTCCAATCTCCACCGCACTATCGCTTCGTCGTCCATAACCTCGCTCCCTCTCTAATCTCCACCGCCATGGAGATGCCCTCGCTGAACTTCTACGAGGTGGTGAGGTTCGCGCACTTCGACATCCTCGCGTCGCCGGCCGTGACGGTACCCCACGGATGGCGCATCAGCTATGCGGGGGTGCTGGTGGCTCTACTCCTCGTCCCCGGCGGAGCCGCGATGGAGGGCGAAATCGCGGCATGCCGCCGCCAGATGCCTGCGTGGAAGAGGGCACTGCCCCGGTACATTGCGACCAGCCTGTACTGGCAGGCACTGTTCAAGAAGGAGTGGAAGGCCAAGATTGGCAACCGCATCGTTTACGGGCGCGTGGTGCACCGGGATCTCCGCAACCGAGAAGGGCGGGAGAGGTTCTGGTCCATCCCTGGACGGACCAAGTAAACCGTCATCGTCGCCGCTCGCCACGAAGAGGTGCTCTGTCTCGCGAACAATGAGGAAATCGTGGAGGTTCTGTCCGACAACGGTGAGGAAGCCGGCGGCTCGGAGGACAGCGGCAGCGGAAGTGAAATTGTTGACTAGTGGTTGAATTAATGTAGGATGTGAAATCGCACCTTTGTTTAGAAGAATTTGTGGTTGAATTAATGAAATGCCTCGATTTAGATCTCTGTCTTGATTAATTTGTGGAAGAATTTGTGATTTAGATCAATTTCTGCCTCGATTTGGATCTCTGTCCCAGATTGGTAACGTGACCGTGGACCAAATACCCCTTTTCTACTAGTGTATTCTGACATTGGTGGTTTGTTTAAACGTAATCTACGTGGATTGTGCCGCATGCAAATGGCACAACCACAATTTATGAAGTGGAAGCACGTACACCCGGTTACTGGAGATCCGTGAGCTTCGCCAGATGCAGGGGATGCAGGAGCAGAGAGTTGCCATTGTTGTTTATGTTTCCATGTCGTTGTGTGCAGCAGCTGAAATAAGTTGTGAGATAGACGGGCTCAAGATTAGGCCAGAAAGTGGTACCGATTTCCTCCTCATCTGGGCATTATCGGTTGCCATTGTTGTTTATGTTGCCATGTCGTTGTGTGCAGCAGCTGAAATAAGTTGATGCTTCGTGGAGTGTAGCAGCTTAAATAATTTATTTCTGTGCCACTTACATTCCGTCGTATTTGAAGACCTCCTTCCCCTCAGCAATCGTGGAACCGGTGCTGCGTGTTTTCAGATAGCAGTGGCACAATGACAATTTCGGATTCAACTACTGACTCGGGCATTTCCAAACCCTAAGTCACAGTACATTTTACTCAGAGAACGTGGGTAGATTGTTTCGCCCAGCAAAATATCACACACAAAGCTCCAGAATTTAACCGAATTACATATATAGGTTCAAGTTCAACACATTACTATGCATCTTCACTGTCAGCAGCCTTCTTCCGCAGCCTGGGTGCCAAGCCTTCATGTCCACTAGCTTCTTCATTTCCTGCCTTCTTCCACTTCCTCGGTGCCAATTTTCTTAGCTTCACCTACTCTGCATCGATGGGACAATGGGCACCAGAATCGTGTCCAGCATCATCTTTCTGATACATTGCAAATGTATCTATAATTTTTGATGTTCCATGCTTGGTTTTATCCACTTTCTTGTGTTTTGTCCACACTTTGGAGTACTTTTCATATGATTTCTTGGACTAACATATTAACAAGAGCCACAATGCCAGTTCCCCGTTTTCTGTTGTTTTTGGTTCCAGGAAAATCAGAAAATGAATATTCTCAGAATTGGACGGGACAAAAGCCAAAGTGCCTATTTTTCCGGAAGTCATCAGAGGCCAGAATACGAGACAGAGAAGGGCTGGGGGCCGGCCACACCACCTGGCCACGCGGCCAGGCTCGCTCAGCGCTGGGTGGTCTGGCCGACCCCAAAGACCCTGCCTCCGCTCACTTATAAGATGCCCTCGGACGAAAACCCTCAAGACCGATCAAAATCCACGAAGAGTCTCAGATCGCTATCATTCATCTCCATCCCTAGATCGGGAGGGATCTCAAGCTCTTCCTGCACCCTGGAGAGGGATTTCACCACAGAGGCCTTCTTCATCATCATGCAAGCCTCCGGTGTGATGCGTGAGTAGTTCATCTTTGGACTACGGGTCCATGTAGTAGCTAGATGGCTGGTTCTCCTCCTTTGTGCTTTCATGTCTAGATCTTGTGAGCTCCGTTCATGATCAAGATCATCTATTTGTAATTCTGCATGTTGTGTTTGTGGGGATCCGATGGATATTGAGATGCTATTTTAGGTTTATTATTGATTCTATCATGTCTTTGTTATTTGTGATTTTGCATGCTTTCCGTTGTTATTAGCTATCTTGGCCAAGTAGATGCTAGCAACTCCAAGAGTTAGTATTTATGCTCGATAGTGGGTTCATGCCTCTGGTAATCTGGGGAAGTGACAGAAATCTCTAAGGTACTAGATGTGTTGTTGCTACTAGGGAGAAAACAACAATCCTTTGTTCATAGAACAATTGTATTGTTTACATTACATAATTGTGAAGCAATAATCTGTTGCTTGCAACTTAATACTGGAGGGGGTTCAGATCATAACCTGAAGGTGGATTATTAGTCATGGATGCAGTTGGATGGCGGTCTATGTATAATGTTGTAATGCCCAATCAAGTTCCAAAGGAGTCAAGATGATTAGTATATGCATGTATTGCTTTCTCGATGTTTGTCAATTGCCCCGCTGTAATTTGTTCACCCAGCATGTTATATATCTTAAGGAGAGCCCCCTCTAGTGAACTATGGATCCTGGTCCTTTTCTTTTACATACAATCTACAAACTATTTACTTCTTTGTGTTTACTTTCTGCAAACTTTTACTTCCTTCCATTCGATACGTTTAATACTTTGTTTTCAGCAAAACCGGTGATATTGAAAACCTCATCGCAAGTTGGGGACAAAGTTCTGTGGTTGTGTTGTGCAGGTCTCCATGTTGCTACTAGCACCGGTAGTGCGCCCTGCCAAGGCTCAGCTAGCAACACGTTTGGGGTGTTTCCTTGCTCCTACTGGTTCGATTAAACCTTGGTTTCATAACTGAGGGAAACTTGCTGCTGTGCTCATCATACCTTCCTCTTGGGGTTCCCCAACGAGCTCTACATCAACACTGTGCCATCAAAACTAAGCCTGGATTACCTAGTGAAGGAAGAATTTTAGAAGTTGAAAGAGCCACTAAAAACTTTATGCAAATGTAATATGAGAAAAATAAACTATTCACTAAAACTATGGAGGAACAATCTACCATTTTGAAGAACATTAGCCATCAACTTGAGAGTCTAACTAGGGAAACTCCTAGTTTACAATTGAAACTCTCTAATACTGAAAGAAATATATCATCTTTGTCTGAAGCTCAATCCTTTTTGATTAATAAAATGGCTGCTAAACCTGAAACTAATGACAATCCCTTTGCAGCTACTAATGCCATACAAGTAAGAATTGATGAAAATGTTAGACTATTAGCTGAATTACATGCTAAGTGGGAAAGAGAAGATGAAATTGCTAGAAACATTAGTGTTTCTACTATCACCACCACTAGTGTTGAGGCTAGTAATAGTTCTACTACTTTAGATGATAATTTTGATTTTGATCTTGATGGTTGTAATATCTCTGAAGTTATTAAGTTCCTACAAAAGCTTGCTAAAAGTCCTAATGCTAGTGCTATGAACATGGCCTTTACAAAACACATTACTGATGCTCTCATAAAGATTAAAGAAGAAAAGATGAAACATAAAGCTTCTATTCCTATAAAACAAGATGGTTGGGAACCCATCATTAATATGAAAGTGAATGACTTTGATTTCAAAGCTTTATGTGATCTTGATAATAGTGTTTCTATTATGCCTAGAAGGATTTATGATATGCTTGATTTGCCTCCACTTGAAGATTGTTATTTGAATGTCCCACTTGATGATAATGCTAAAAAGAAACTCATGGGGAGTCTTAATGATGTTCTTATTATGGTTAACAATGCTTATGTCCCCATTGATTTCTATGTTTTGGATGTTGAATGCAATGCTTCTTGTCCTATTACTTTGGGAAGACCTTTTCTTAGAACTGTCGGTGCTAGTATTGATATGAAAGAAGGCACCATTAAATATCAACTCCCACTCAAGAAAGGAATAGAACATTTCCCTAAGAAGAGAGAGAAGATTTCTTTTGCTTCTCCTATGAAAACAAAATTTGCTCTTAATGCTTCTTCATTTGAGAACACTCGATTCTTTTTCTTGCTTCTTATGCCTAACTTAAAGGCGTTAAAGAAAAGTTCTTATTGGGAGATAAACCAAAAGTTTTATATGAGTCTTGGAAGTTATTACTTCAGTAATAACCGCTCCTTATCCTTTTTATTTGCTTTTTTTGCCAAGAGTAACCTCTAATGAGAGAGAAGTAATGATTGGGAAAGTTGCTATCCCGAAACAGATTTATGTGCTTCACCGTAAACATTCGTGTAAAATCTCTGAACGTATTTTCGAGTCATGAAGTTTTGTGCTTCTGCCCCAGGTTGTTATCTAACTTTCGTTAGTTCAACACTTTTTGATTTGAGCAACAGAAGGTCTTCGAAAGAAATCGTCTTTACCTGCTGGTCTGTTTTGACAGATTTCTGCCATTTTTGCATTTGCTTCTTGTTGTTTCCTTTTTGAGTTCTTTTGGGGAATTGAGCTTTTTGAGGGAAGTGCTACAGTACCTAGTGTTCTAGTGGAAGTTTATTTGGTGTTAGAACTGAACCTTAAGACCTATTATCTTGAGTGCACTAATGTTGCTAATAAAGATTGTGTGAAGTTTTGTATGAAGGAAAAATTTCAGGTGTATGGAAGGAATGAGTAATGAGATGAAGGATGGACTAAATCTCAAGCTTGGGGATGCCACACGTGTCACCCCAAAAAATATCCAAGAAGTACAAGCGTCAAAGCTTAGGGATTCCCAAGGCATCCCCCTCTTCATCAATAAAATTCCTAGGTTTCTTCCAAACGCTTCATTTTTATTGTTTCATGCACAGTTGTGTTGTTCTTGGAGCATCTTCTTTTTCGTTTTCATTTTGGTTTTTCGTTTGCTTTTGTATGCTTAGTTTTCTGAATAAATTGGTTGGACCCCCTCTTTCATACATTGGTTTGCAAATAGTTTGGTTTGGTTTGGAAAAGAGTAGGAAAGTTCATACTTATGTGGTAAAAAGAGCTTGTTTTTTACTGTGGCCTATGCTTTGTCATGCCATGCTCGATATTGTTTTGGCTTTATGCTTAGTATTCTTTGCTGTAGCATGACTTGTTATAATCATTTGAGATTGCTTAATGTGCCTTGGATGAATCATGCGTTGTTTTAGCATATTAAAGCATAGTATAGTGGTATTCTCCTTTGATGCTTTATTTGGGTTGACTTGGCACATGCTCACACCATGTTATGACTATCTCAATTCACCACAGCCTTTCTGATCCTTTAGTTTTCAACTTGTAGTATCACTTTATGCTTTGATCAATGATGTTTTGTCGCTCTACATGATTATGACCATTATTGCTCTCTTAGTTTGTCGCTCCCAGTCTTTTGCTAGCCTCCACAACCAAGTATGAGTTCCACTCATGCATCAAACTTCCTAAACCAAGTTATTCCAAAGAGTCCACCATACTTACCTACTAGCTTATGCTATTCCAAGTATATTCATGCTTTTGTTTATCTTCCAAATTAAACTTGTTATGAGAAAACTAGTGATTAAAGCTCTCACGAACTTGATGGCACACTTTACTTTTCTTGCCCTTAATAAAATTGAACCATTGGGTCCTTCTTTGTTGCGTATATGCTTGCTCTTTATAAGTTGAAATTAGTAGAACCATGTATCATGGGGAACGCTTTCAACATTGCACTTGTACTTTGTACCCCGTTGATATCATGTTCTTTTTCTTATGGATCCCAGCGGTGTGAAATAAAAGTGGAACTTGTAAGATCATGGAGTTTGTATGTGTGTTAGATAAACGCCTGGGCCGCTAGCCTAAGCCATGCCTAATCATGGTGGAAACTTGCAGCATCACCATAATGAGCACTCTATGAAGCATCCTCAATAAAAACCTATGCAAATAGCAAATAAAAAGATCGCTCAGATGCTCATTGTCTGCTTGCCTTGTCATTTTGATTATGGGATAGCTCCTGTATCATGTGCAAGGGATACCCTGTTGGCGGTTCTTTATGATACATATGTACTTACAATGACAAGAGCTTACTTGTGACTAAAGTTGAGTAGCATGAGGTTCGGTCTTCGTAAGTAAGGGGCATGAGATTTCGGATTATAACTTGTCAAGCATATCCTCTTAGTTGTGTCACTTTAACCTTAATCACCTTCAAGATGCTTATGATAGGGGCAATGAGAGCTGAAAGCTATAAGTACCATAATTTCTGGAAGCTCTTTATGTAACTTGAATCCTCGCTTCCTTCTATGAAGGCCTTTCTTCCACCATTATATTGAGTCTCCACCTTCTATCTTTATGCACCTACTTTGAGAGCATAGTGGCCATTCTTAGTTCTATGTGCATTGTCCCAAGACTAGTTGATTAATGCATAACTTGATATTGCTTGTTTTAAACTATTTGTATCTAGTCACTCTTATGAACTTTGAAGGTGTCCTAGGCAATTATATTTGCTACTCTATGAGGGACAAGCTGAATACTATTATGCTATGTTTTCTTTATGTGAAACAAACAAACGTCTAGCAAAGCATTGTTATTCATGAATCTTTTGTTTGTGCCTTTTCATGTTGCATCATAGTTTCTTTGTCTTATTGCTAGAACTTTGTCTTTCATGTTATGATTGAAGTACTATGATCCGAGCTTCGAATGTTTTACAAATACTTTGATCAAGTCTTTGATGGTGCATGTCACCTAAAAAATTATTCTTTCTTTTTATCACTTACCTACTCGAGGACGAGCAGGAGATAAGCTTGGGGATGTTGATACATTGCAAATGTATCTAAATTTTTTGATGTTCCATGCTTGGTTTTATCCACTTTCTTGTGTTTTGTCCACACTTTGTGTTGGGGATATACTTTCCGGGTATCCTCACAGTCCTCATTGACCAGGGTGGCCCACTTCGGGTTAGAGCTTTGCTTCACGGGCGGCCCAGTTAGGGAGAAAAGACGGAGTCCAATCCGGCTACGGGAAGGCCTAGAAGACTTACCGACATAGGCTCATAGTGTTACTTGTAGTTCAAGATGTACTCGATTGCTATATAAGCCGTCCTAGGGAGAGCCTTTAGGGCAACTACCCTCAATAGTCTACAATGTCAACTCGCACAGGCGAACCCTTGTAACCCATATTCCGGCTCTGTCGTATTACTGTATTGCTAGCAGGAGTAGGATCCGTCCAAAGCCGGCGGATTCGAACCTGGGTAAACTTGTGTTCTCATCGTCCCGGAACACCGTACGTCTCACACCCCTCTCTTCCGCATGCCTCGAGGACCCCCTCATGGCATACTTGTCATCAATCCGATGACAGTTGGCGCCCACCGTGGGGCAAGTGAGCTTCGGATCTACGTTCCGAGCGAAATCTGTGAGAATCGGAATCGCCGAGACTATCGCCATCGGTCGCATCCTCTACGCCAGCGATGTCCCTCTCATCGTTCTCGACGAGACCTGGATTCCGGCTAGGGAGGCTGTGACTGCCTACACCATCATGTCTTTTGGCGAGATCGATGTTTACATCGGCTTTGCTGAACCTGTCCCACCCACCCCAGTGGTGATGATAGAGGCAGGAGAAATTTCTGGATCCCCTTTGTCCGTGGAGCCGGCAGAGTTCCGGATCTCAGAAAACCCTAATCCCACCCAGCCCGCACCAGTGGTGGAGATAGTGGAGAAATCCGAACCTAAAGCAGATCTAGCGGTCCAAGTTGAATCTGGAGTGGATCTCCTTGGAGAGACCGAATCCCAGATCGACCAATCCGCTGAAGTCGAAATCCAGGAGGAGCATAGCAACGACACTGATTCTGGCTCTGATGATGGCGGGACATACATGCCTTTCCTAAGGTACATGCTGCGACGTATGATAATGCAAAACTCAGGCGTAGATGCAATTCTCGAGACCATCAAAAGTTTTGACGAAGCTGATCGCGAGAGCCGCAGGTACCTTAGGAAAGACGTGTCGCACTTCGTCGGATATGTGGGATCCGTATCTGGCTCTGCCAATGCTGGAGACAACACCGACTCAGTGCTGGAGACAATTGGAGCGAACTCCGACGTACCCACATCCTCGGATGAATCGATGACATCGGCAGATTTCCGAAAGTTCTCCGCGGAATATGAAGAGGAGTACAACTCCAAAACTGCAGAAGAAGGAGAAGCCATTGATGAAGGATCTGGGGAACACTCTCCCAAAGTGCAGGATGACATGGAAGTCGGAGATAACCCCAAGTCCAGATGTCCGAAAGTGCCGATCAGAGCTTGACTCTGGGAAACAGACCCAAAGCCGTCTTTGCTACCGGCGCTGCCAAGAAGGCAAAGAAGAAGAACAAGAAAAACAAGACCCCGGAAAAAGACCCTCTAGCAGAGGAGGTGATTGCCGAGGAATACGAGGAAGACTCGGATGGAGCACTTATCCCAGAAGAGCCCAAAAAAGAAGAATCGGTGGATGGACACATGATCACTGAAGGTGCACGTAAACTCATCGATGCTGCATTAACCACACCTATTCCTATAGCTGTAGAACTTACTGCTGAAGAACTGGACGAGAGGGCACAGGCCCTAGAAACGCGTTGTCAAGTACTCCTCGATGAAGCCAAAAACATTGAGGAGGAAAAGAAACGCATAGCATCTGCGGGGAAGTACAACTCCAGGCAATACCAGAAGACCAGGAAGCGTCATACTAATGACAACCAATTCCCACAGATCCACGCCGTCCTTTTCGGAGAAGAGATGGGGAAGCCTCGGAAAGATAAGAAAGGGGATTGGGTGTATCCAACCCCATTTCAGAATAACGTGGCGGCCCGAGAGATTCTATCGGCTAATCCAGGCCCGAAGGAGATCCGGTTGGGAATTAAACTACTCAACAAGGGACTGGGATAGCAAGAGGTCACCATGTCCGGAAGTCAA
The DNA here is from genome assembly GCA_023614405.1 of Avena insularis. Taxonomy (NCBI): domain Eukaryota; kingdom Viridiplantae; phylum Streptophyta; class Magnoliopsida; order Poales; family Poaceae; genus Avena; species Avena insularis. The sequence goes on from CM042684.1 coordinate 363,938,426, forward strand.
AAACTGGTCTCTGATTCTGACCAATGTCGAACAGATCCGGCATGGGCTGACGTAAGACCCCAGTGCGTTCCGGAGCAGCACCACCGCCCTGATCGCCGGGAAGACAATTACTCGAGAACCGGATCTTCGGGACAGCACCACAAAGCTGCCCGTGACTGGCATAACATTAACCCAGTTGCAGAGAAAGAGCCAATTGCTGCACTGAATCCGAGGAACCCGCCCCGGCGAGAGTTAAAAGATCACAGGGATGATGATAAAGATAAACGTCGGGAGGAGGACCAACAAAGAATGCCACCTCCTAGACATGAAAGCCGTCCGGATGACGGACACCATGCTGGGACAAGCTGGCAGGGGGCTCATCACGATGAAGACCCTCCTCGGAACAGGAATAATGACGCTCCGGACGGAAGCCGGCGATCAGCCGGAAAAAACCGAGCTGCTCCACCCTCTCTACCAAGTATCCATCACAACGGCTCTCAAGGAGGCCAGGGAGGGCATCGCGGTGGAGGAGGTGGTGGTAGAAGCCGAAGTCCGGCTCCAAGGCACCGCAGCCATAGTCGACACTCGGGATGATCTCTATCCCCGAATGACGCAAGGCACACGATCAACTCCAATATAGAGGCGCGGCGCTACGAAAATGATGATATCTACGTGGGCCCAAAGTTCTTCGGACCACGCATCAGCGCTACAAGATTCCCGGAAGGATTTGCTAACTCACGACATATCCAAGCCTACGACGGCATTGCTCGGCCAGATACCTGGCTACAGGATTTCTTCCAAGCTTGCTGCATCGCCAAAGGCGGAAACAGCCTGGTCGCAACCCGATATCTCCCACTCATGTTGCGGAAGACGGCACGATCATGGCTTAATGAACTTCCGGAGAACACCATCCAAAACTGGTATGACATGCAAAGTGCGTTCTTTTGGAATTTCGAAAGCACATACTGGAGGCCCTGTACGTTCAGAGACCTACAGCGTTGCACCCAGAAAGCCGGAGAAACCTGCTGGGATTATCTCGACTGATGGATCGACACCAAGAACTCCTGTGAGGGAGTAAATGATCAAACTGCGATTGAAGCTTTCATTGCAGGTCTCCCAATTGGTTTGCTACGTCATCGCTTGAAGTGCAACAAAGTCACTGATTTGGGAGAGATGATAGAAACAGCGAGCAAGTATGCAGATGCTGACGACGATGGAGAGGGATTACTCAACACCCTAGATGTGCCACAGTCGGCAAAACAACCAAAGCAACAAGCTCAGAAGCGCAAGAATACCTCGGAAGAGAAACCCAACACGGAAACGGCAGTGGTCACTGCAACTTTTGGGTCTGGAGGATGTGGAGGACGCGGCGGAGGCTGCGGGCATGGCCGTGGGACTTCGAGAGTTCAAGGTAGAGGAGACCAGCAACCAGGCAAAACCTACACTTGGGCCGACATTGCCAATAACCCATTTGTACATCACTTAGATGCCAATGGGGGCTCGTCCCACACCAACGCCGAGTGTCGTTTCAATGACGACATCAAAAGAGATGATACCGCTGGCTATGGAGCTAAGCGGAAAAATGGAAAGAAGAATCCCGAAAAGGATAAAGAGACCAAGGAAGATTCCGACATGGAGGAAGCCGATGCTTCAAATCCCAAGCCGGAAGGGAAGAAAAAAATTTGACCAAAAAAGACACTTACGTCACCTTCCGCGGATCTCAACCAGCAAAGGTCAAGAAAGCAGTTCTACATGAGCTCAATGCAATAGTTCCGGCTGTCCCCCAGTACCTGGACTGGTCGGAAGTGGCAATCACATTTGACCGAGCTGATCATCCGCCTAAGCTACACAGGCGAGGAAAATACGCCTTAATCGTCAATCCACCTATTGACGGTTGGTTTCTCCAAGACCCTCATGGACGGTGGAAGCAGTATCAATATTCTCTATGTCGAAACGCTATGTCGGATGAAGATCTCGGAGACCCAGCTGAATCATAGCTCTGTGATCTTTCACGGAGTTGTCCCAGGACGACAGGCTAATTCCCTGGGAGAAATCACTTTGGATGTTACCTTTGGAAGTCCAAAGAACTACCGGACGGAGACACTTTATTTCGAAGTGGTCCCATTCAAGAGCGCGTACCATGCTATATTCGGACGTCCGGCTTACTGGGCTTTTATGGCTCATCTGTGTTACATTTACAATATGATGAAAGTTCTAGGTCCCAACGGCGTAATCATCATCAGGGGAGACCCGAAGAAACCGCGAGAGTGTGAGGATGGAAATGCCGCCTTTGCTGAAGCCGTGTTGCACGCCCAGGAGTACCAGGAGATCAAGAAGAGCATAGATCCATCCGAGATGCTCGCAACAAAGAAGGAGGTGACAAAGCCAAATCCGGAGTTCAAGGCATCAGAAGAGACAAAGAAGACACTGTTGAAGGATGATGACCCCTCCAAGGTGACCCAGATAGGCGTAGGCCTAGATAGCGCATAGGAAAGCGCGCTCGTCAAGTTCCTCCAAGCAAATCAAGATATTTTCGCATGGCAGCCATATGACATGACCAGAGTACCTAGGGAACTTGCCGAGCACTCTTTAAATGTAAACCCGAACGCTAAACCCGTCAAATAGTACTTACGATGTTTCGGCGATGAAAAGCGTAAGGCAATAGCTAAGGAGCTAGCACGGCTCGAGTTAGCCGGATTCATAGAAGAGGTCATCCACACTGAGTGGTCGGCCAATCCTGTAATGGTCCCTAAAAAGGACACCACTGATTTAAGGATGTGTGTTAATTATACTGCCTTGAACAAGGCTTGTCTAAAATATCTATTCGCTCTGCCTAGGATTGATCAAGTTATCGATTCTACGGTAGGCTCGGAACTCCTCTATTTTATCGACGCATATTCCGGTTATCACCAAATCCGGATGAAGGAATCTGACAAAGTCAAAAATTCATTCATAACCCCCTTTGGAACCTTCTGTTTTGTTACGATGCCCTTTGGGCTAAAGAACGCAGGAGCTACCTACCAGCGCACGATGCAGCGTTGCCTCCACGACCAACTCAGACGCAATGTACATGCATACGTGGATGATATTGCGGTGATGTCCAAAAAGAAGTAAACACTGATTTCCGACTTGGAGGAAACGTTCGCCAATCTACGAAAATACAACATCATGCTTAATCCGAAGAAATGCTTCTTTCGAATTCCAGCCGGAAAATTGTTAGGCTTCATTGTGTCTCAAAGAGGCATAGAGGTGAACCGGGACAAAATCAAGGCTATACTCAATATTTCCAGGCCAACTCGCCTAAAGGACGTACAAAGACTAACTGGTTGCATTGCTGTAGTCAGTCGATTTGTAAGCCGGCTTGGTGAAAGAGCCGCACCATTATACAAACTCCTAAAAAATACCAAGGATTTTGTGTGGACCGACGAAGCTAAAGCTGCACTACAAGACCTGAAGAAAGTACTCTCATCTGCTCCTATCCTTGCTATGCCGGAACCACAGGAACCGATGTTGCTTTATCTTGCTTCGACAAACAAAGTTGTTAGTATCGTCATGGTGGTGGAGAGACCGGAGGAAAATCAGGAACACCTGATGTAGCCTCCGTCTTACTTTGTCAGCGAGGTTCTGACAGAATCAAAATAGCTGTATCCGTACTATCAAAAGTTGGCTTATGGTGTTTTTCTAGCATCTCGTAAGCTACGACACTATTTCCAGGAGCATCCAATTACCGTGGTGAGCACAGCTCCCATGAGAGACATAATTAACAACAGTGACGCCATAGGACGCGTCGCCAAATGGGGCATAGAGCTTTCAGCTTTCGATATTGAGTACAAACCTCGGACAGCAATCAAATCCCAAATCCTTGCCGACTTTGTTGCTGATTGGATAGAGACGAAGGAGAATATGACCCTCCCTGAGTCAGAATATTGGACCCTATATTCTGATGGATCTAAGGCTCGCGGGGGCTCGGGTGCTGGTGTGGTGCTCAAATCACCCCAAGGAGATAAACTTCTATACGTGTTGCAGATCCACTTCACAGCGACAAACAATATTGCCGAGTATGAAGCATTGCTACACGGAATCCGGATTGCTAAGGATATCGGCATCCGACGTTTGATGTGTTATGGAGATTCGGATCTTGTTGCTCAGGAAGTTTCGAATATTTGTAATGCAAATAAGCACATGGCAGCGTATAAAGCTGTCGTGGATGATTTATCTAAATCGTTCGAAGGGTTTGAGGTTCAACACATCCCTCAAGCAGAAAACAAGGAAGCAGATGCATTATCTCGGATAGGCTCTGCACGGAAAGAGGTCCCGGATGGCGCTTTTTTAGAGCACCTCAAAGTTCCCTCAATAAAGGGAGTGGATGAGGAATATCCCTCGTCACGAAGACGAACTTGTTTAAGAAGGACAGAGTATTTGATGTCCTTCACCTCTTGTGCTTCTTCTTCGGCAGAGAGATTTCCCTTCTCCAGGCATTGCCGGTCCAGAAGCTAGATTTCTTCTATAGATTTCTGAGACAGGCCAAATTTGGCAAGTCCCGGATTATTCAGGAGGTTTTCGGCAAAGGTCTCTACCGAGGGATCATTACCCGAAGAGGGTTCACCCTTATCTAAACATGAATCACCCGTGGTGCCGTCAGTCTGCGACTCAAGGGTCGCTGGCCCCGTAGTAGGAGCCGGATCTTCTACGATAGCTGGCGAAGGAGTAATCGCCGGCGTTGTAGAGGATTGTGGGACAGGAGTCGGAGGAGCCACGGCAGGATAAGCTATGGTCAGCTTCGTCTGTCGCAGGGGCTTCGAAGAAGTTCCCTTCCCCTTTCCCTTGATGAGCTGCTTAGCTCTAAGAATGTAATAGAATGGAAAACATTACATCTTGGAAGAAAATTCGAGTACGGTACAAAGGCGAAAGTTGTGTTGAAAGTTACCTCTTCACGACGGGCACCTCCTTTGTGCCGACGGCCACTATCGGAGCCTTGCGCTTCCTGGGCACAATGTCCGGCAATGGGACCAGTTCCACCTCCTGAGAAAACTCTAGAGAATATCCCTCGAGTGGAGCAAATTCCGACTCGGGGAGGTCGGCAAGTTGAAAAGAAGAAAACATCTCAGTATTGCGAGATAACTTAAAGGATGAAACACATAAAAGGGTTTATTATTGAAGCTTACCGGAACCAAAGGGTCTTCCGCTGTATGCATGTCCAGAGACAAGTCTGGAATCTTCCTTTCAATCCGCTCCTTAATCAGCCATTTAATCTGGCTTATGTAATCTTGTGGCTTTAATGACGTAGGACTGATGTAGAGGGAGTCATTCTTTGACGCCATGATGGAGTGCATCAGACGTTCGCCGTGGTGTTGGAGAGGCTAGATCCAACATGCGACCCAACATTGGACTAGGTCGGATCCTTTCAAGCCCTTGTGTTTTACCAGATATTCGATCCGCCTCTTAGCAAGGATCAGATCGTCACTGAGAGCCGGAGGGGCCTCATCCCAAGACGGTTGGGCCGTGGCGGCTCTGTCGATGAAAGCCGGCAAAGCAGTAGCTTTGCCGGGAGCAGGAATGTCCTTATGGTAGAAGAAAGTGGCCGGCCATTGTTTGACCGAGTCACTAGCAGAAATACGAGGATAGCTACGCTCACGTCCAAGAGAAAGGCTAATAGTACCGGTAATGTAAAGATTACTGGCAGTGATGGAGTTTCCACGGACATGGAAGTAGAAACGAAACAAGGTGAGACTCGGCCTAATGCCGAGATACCCCTCGCACAAAGCTGCGTAAGAACTCATCTCTAAGATGGAGTTCGGGGGAAGATGGCAGATTTGTACACCGTAATGATCAATCACCTCGGAAAAAAATTCCGAGGGAGGAAAGGACAAACCTCTGTCGAGGTGGGTGCCAAAGTGGACCCGCTCGTCGGCGCGTGGGTGGGGGATGGTTTCGCCGAAGCCGCTCCGCCAGTCGCCGGCACGGATGAGACCTTCATTCTCCACGACTTGGAGTTTCTTGTCATCAAGGAGGCACGGGATCCAGATTCCCCGGTTGCTTTCCTTCTTTGCCGCCGCTGCTGTCGCCGCCAAGCCGGAAGAGGAAGAAGAAGCCATTTCTCCGGTGCGCCGGTGACCTTAGATGGGCGGCGCTAGGAAATCTGGGAGGAGGGAAAGCTCTATGCGCTGGGGAGATGTGGAGGAGAAAAACGGCAGAGGGAATAGGCGAAGAGAGGAGAAGAAAGATCCTCACCCCTTATAACAAACTACCTGCGCCAAAATTCATGCGAGTAGCACTGTGTAAATGCCACGCGTCGTGGAAGGAACTAGGAAGGACCCATGGGATGATTACATCGCCTCGATCTCCGCGTACGCATTGAAACGGCGCTTCGGTTCCGCGAATGGCGAAAGTTTGTCAGATGACGTGACTTGACCATGACCAGTGTTAGGTGACGTCAGAGACCAAGTTCCGGCTTAGTTTGAAAATTAAGCTAGGAAATCCGAGTAACATATTGATAGGTCCGACTTATTTTTAAGACCCGGATCGTATTTTTTGTTGTGAAGTTTCAGGAACCCTTCAAGATTCTGCAAGCCGAAGATCAAGCTAGACGATGATGAATCCGACTTTGGCTTGGAGACTTCCGGGGGCTGCTGTTGGGGATATACTTTCCAGGTATCCTCACAGTCCTCACTGACCAGGGTGGCCCACTTTGGGTTAGAGCTTTGCTTCACAGGCGGCCCAGTCAAGGAGAAAAGACGGAGTCCAATCCGGCTACAGGAATGCCCAGAAGACTTACCGACATAGGCCCATAGTGTTACTTGTAGTTCAAGATGTACTCTGTAACCGACTCTTAATCGTAGCCGGATAGATCTCTCCTGTAAACCCTAGGCCGGATATCAATATAAGCCGTCCTAGGGAGAGCCTTTAGGGCAACTACCCTCAATAGTCTACAATCTCAACTCGCACAGGCGAACCCTTGTAACCCATATTCTGGCTCTACCGTATTACTGGATTGCTAGCAGGAGTAGGATCCGTCCAAAGCCGGCGGATTCGAACCTGGGTCAACTTGTGTGCTCACCGTCCCGGAACACCGTACGTCTCACAACCCTCTCTTCCGCACGCCTCGAGGACCCCCTCATGGCGTACTTGTCATCAATCCGATGACACTTTGGAGTACTTTTCATATGGTTTCTTGGACTAACCTATTAACAAGAGCCACAATGCCAGCAGCTTGTTTTCTGCTGTTTTTGGTTCCAGGAAAGTCAGAAAATGAATATTCTCGGAATTGGACGGGACAAAAGCCAAAGTGCCTATTTTTCCGGAAGTCATCAGATGCCAGAATACGAGACGGAGAAGGGCTGGGGCCCGGCCACACCACCTAGCCACGCGGCCAGGCCTGGCCCGCGCCAGGGGGTGGTCTGGCCGACCCCAGCACCCCCTCGGCCTCTCCTTCCGCCTATATATTGCCCTCGGGACGAAAACCCTAAGTACCCAATCAAAAATCCACGAAAGAGTCTGTAGCCACCATCATCTCCATCCCTAGATCGGGAGGGATCTGAAGCTCTTCCCGGCACCCTGCCAGAGAGGGGATTTCACCCTAGAGGCCTTCTTCATCATCATGCAAGCCTCTGGTGTGATGCGTGAATAGTTCATCTTTGGACTACGGGTCCATGTAGTAGCTAGATGGCTGGTTCTCCTCCTTTGTGCTTTCATGTCTAGATCTTGTGAGCTCTGTTCATGATCAAGATCATCTATTTGTAATTCTACATGTTGTGTTTGCGGGGATCCGATGGATATTGAGATGCTATTTCAGATTGATTATTGATTCTATCATGTGTTTGTTATTTGCGATCTTGCATGCTTTCCGTTGTTAGTAGCTATCTTGGCCAAGTAGATGCTAGTAACTCCAAGAGTTAGTATTTATGCTCGATAGTGGGTTCATGCCTCCGTAACTGGGAAGTGATGTAAATCTCTAAGGTAGTAGATGTGTTGTTGCTACTAGGGAGAAAACAACAATCCTTTGTTCAGAACAATCGTATTGTTTACATTACACGCAATTCATAAAGCAATAATCTGTTGCTTGCAACTTAATACTGGAGGGGGGTTGGATGATAACCTGAAGGTGGATTATTAGTCATATATGTAGTTGGATGGCGGTCTATGTATAATGTTGTAATGCCCAATCAAGTTACAAAGGAGTCAAGATGATTAGTATATGCATGTATTCCTTTCTCGATGTTTGTCAATTACCCCGCTGTAATTTGTTCACCCAGCATGTTATCTATCTTAAGGAGAGCCACCTCTAGTGAACTATGGATCCCAATCCTTTTCTTTTACATACAATCTACAAACTGTATACTGCTTTGTGTTTACTTTCTGTACACTTTTACTTCCTTCCATTCGATACGTTTAATCCTTTATTTTTAGCAAAATCAGTGAGATTGACAACCTCATCGCAAGTTGAGGACAAAGTTCTGTGGTTGTGCTGTGCAGGTCTCCACATTGCTACTAGCACCGGTAGTGCGCCCTGCCAAGGCATAGCTAGCAACACCTTTGGGGTGTTTCCTTGCTCCTACTGGTTCGATTAAACCTTGGTTTCATAACTGAGGGAAACTTGCTGGTGTGCTCATCATACCTTCCTCTTGGGGTTCCCCAACGAGCTCTACATCAACACCGAGCCATCACTTCCACTCGTTTTTAATTTCTTCGGGCAGCAAAATGATTGACCCGGCAGTCATGTTTCTAACCTTGTGGCGCTTCTTGTCAAAGAAACAGGACTGTTGCATAACTGCCCAATATCTACAGAGTAAATAAAACAAAAAATACAATTCATCACAAACATGCGAACCACAAGAGACTTCTTCTTACCAGGAGCTAATTGGGTTCGAGCAACCACCCTGTCCAATAATAGAAGGGCGACTCCCAGTTGCAGCAGCTTCCACATCCAGTACATCACATTTCAGCTCAAACATGCAAGCCGAAGCATACCTTTTCATCAACCCAATTAGCTGAATATCACACGTTAGAGGAACCATGATGCCACGTTCATCCATGAATCTGAACTTTGCAGTCTGCTTCGGCCATAATTCATCATGATTACATAGAGAGCAACCATACCATATATAGTGCAGATCTGCGGAAGCGCTTCTTCCATCGTGATACAATGGTCTCCATACCACTTGCCCTTAGAGTTGTACCTGAAGAGGTTTACCGTAACCAGGTAATGGTGGTCCGCGGAGATCCCACTTGACAGAAAACTATGGACAAACTATGTTTGTCAGCGTTGGGCTAACAAACGATTTGAGGTTCAGTAGCCAGCTAGCAGTTATAATTAGTGCGAATAGCAAAGAGAATGGTAGCTCACCCACTTGTAGCCAGAACTTCTTCTTCCTTGGTAGTAGGATTTGCCATCCTCCGAGCTGCTCGGCTCCTCGATGGCGGAGGCGGGCTAGAGCCTCGCAACGGCGGCTACGGCATGCGCCATTAGAGCTCGGGATCAGCGACTGGGTGCAGCAACTTGGCGCCGGAAGTCAAATGTCCGAAGGGATCATCCTTCCTGGAGGGTGGATTCCGATGCTGCCAGTGCTAGCGAAAAGGTGGGAATGGATTTGTGAAATTGGTCAACACATCCAATCCACTTAGTTCCTCCATTTGCCTAAGAGGTTGCCACGTTAGCGCTCGCGTCATGGACAGATGACTGACATGAGGGTCCCGACCTTCTACTTCACGCGGCGGTTTAACAGAATGTTTGAATTTGGCAGGGGTGAGATGAGTTTGCCTCGAAATGGCCCCTCTCAGTAGTTGGCGGCCCAACTTTTAGAAACGCGGTAATTTCAGGCAACTTAGGTACCGCTGTGCGCTAGCCTACAAACTTTGGTACCGCAGACGAACAGGCCCGACGAAGAGGGGAACCAGGGCAGCCACACCCTAGGGTGGCACGGCCAGCCCTAGGCGCACCGCCACCTGGTGTGGGCCCCTGGTGCTCCACCGACCTTGCCCCTTCGCCTATAAAAGTCTCCCGTGACGAAAACACTAAGTACCCGAAATTCCACGAAAGAGTCTGTAGCCGCCGTCATCTCCATCCCTAGACCGGGAGGGATAGGAAGCTCTTCCCAGCACCCTGCCGGAGGGGAGAGTTCACCCTGGAGGCCTTCTTCATCACCATGATTGCCTCTGGTGTGATGCGTGAGTAGTTCATCCCTGAACTACGGGTCCATGTAGTAGCTAGATGGTTGGTTCTCCTCCTTTGTGCTACAATGTTTTGATCTTTTGAGCTCCGTTCATGATCAAGATCATCTATTTGGAATCCTACATGTTGTGTTTATGGGGATCCGATGGATATTGAGATGCTATTTTAGATTGATTATTTATTCTATCATGTCTATGTTATTTGTGATCTTGCATGCTTTCCGTTGTTAGTAGCTATCTTGGCCGATTAGATGCTAGCAACTCCAAGAGGGAGTATTTATACTCGATAGTGGGTTCATGCCTCTAGAAATCTAGGGAAGTGATAGAAATCGCTAAGGTACTAGATGTGCTATTGCTACTAGGGAGAAAACAGCAATCCTTTGTTCATAGAGCAATCGTATTGTTTACTTTACACATAATGCTTAATGCAATTATCTGTTGCTTGCAACTTAATACTGGAGGGGGTTCGGATGCTAACCTGAAGGTGGATTATTAGTCATAGATGTTGTTGGATTATGGTCTATGTATAATGTTGTAATGCCCAATAAAATTTCATAGGAGTCAAGATGATTAGTATATGCATGTATGCTTTCTCGGTGTTTGTCAATTGCCCCGCTGTAATTTGTTCACCCAACATGTCATCTATCTTAAGGAGAATCACCTCTAGCGAACTATGGACCCCGGTCCATTCTTTTACCATCAATCTACAAGTTATTTACTGTTTTCTATTTACTTTCTGCAAGCAATTACTATCTTCCACACAATACGTTTAATCCTTTGTTTTTAGCAAAACCGATGAGATTGACAACCTCACTATAAGTTGGGGGCAAAGTTCTGTGATTGTGTTGTGCAGGATTCCAAGTTGGAAACAACACCTTGGAGGTGTTTCCTTGCTCCTACTTGTTCGATAACCTTGGTTTCATAACCGAGGGAAAACTTGCTGCTGTGCTCATCACACCTTCCTTTTGGGGTTCCCCAACGAGCTCTATACATTTTGAGCCATCAAGCACTTTTTCTGGCGCCGTTGCAGGGGAGTCAAGGACATCTTCACAAGGCGAGTCCCTCATAACCAATCTCTTTACTTTGTTTTTTGTTTTTCTTAGTTTATTTCTGTTTTGTTTGCTTGTTTCTTTTATGAAAAACACAAAAAAATTAGTTGTACTAGTTTGCTTCCTTTATCCAAAACACAAAAAAATTAGTCCTTTTTATAATTGTTACCTCTTTCTTAGCTCGCCATGTTGACCCCTAAGTTCACCATGAAAGACCTTTCAATAGGTAGTGGCTCTATAATTGTAACTACCTCGGTGAATTACGCTCCTAGTTACAAGCCTGGATGAGCAGAAATGGTTGAAATAGTATGGTGGGGCCCAAATGCCACTCACAGGTAGACCTTTCGGCCGTCCCAACCATTTCTAAACATCGGGACAAGAACGGGCGGCGTAATCGACAGGCAAAGGGATCAACTACATACACAAATGAGTATGTATGCAAGCCACCATACAACAAAGACATCGAGCCATTCCATCTAAAAAGGAAATATATAGCAACGCATACATGCAAGATCCAAATATCCTAGATAGATATAATAGTTTAGGATATCTCCTCATACATCAAGCATCGAGTATCAAGCGAAGCGAAGACAAAATCCAGTACGGATAAGAAGCAAATCGGCATAAGATGCCCCATAAATAAGCAGATCCCACCCACAGATCTCACGGATCCCGTGCTCGGAATCTCTACACCGAATGATCGTTGCCCTGCGTCACATCGTCTCCTCCACCCAGATCCATCTTGCGAATGTACTGCTCATCCGAACCAATAATTTATCGTGTGAGACCCTAGGGTACTCAGCAAGTCTTTATGCCTCTAAAGGGGACACAACCGGGTGACGAATTGCAGCAAAAGATAAACCCTAGCAATTCTATAGATACCCGCTAACCATCCGCCTAACCAGAGATAGACGGATGTCCGTGGATTAATAACAACAGTTTTCATGGTAATCTTAACAGATCCATCCTCCTCCTCGCTTACCGACGAGGAAGCGGACGAACAGCCCCCCATCCGTTGGCAGTTTTATTATCCATTCCGGGAGTGTTACACTATTTACTAGTCAGGTACCTAGTCTAGTCAAATTAAAAACGGTACTTTAGTTATGCTTGTCTATGATCGAGAAACTGTGCTCCAAGTCGTCCATAACCATGACACGGCTTTGAAAGTTTTACCACTAGGGTGCACAAATAGCAACACGCACTCGATATGCCTCGGAAAAACCAAATCAAAACCCAACGAGGCAGTCACGACAAAGCGATCACAGGATTCAGAAATATTTCAGGGGGCCACCCCATTGAGCTACCCGCAACGAAGTTAGCTGACTTCGAGACGGCCTCAAGGTTTGTGGAGCCGGCTGTAAACGACTGGGAACCCGAAAGTGTGACTGGGCTTGTCGATACAGCGAAAACGGGTCACGGACCTAACAGACAGCAGTGTGACTCGCACAATTTAAATAAAGCAGTAAAGCATGGCATAAGTACAGGAGAGTAAATAAAACCTCAACCTAGTTTGTGGCCCCAAGAAATAAGAATGAATCAAGCTCTGGCTCAGGGGGGGTTCATAAGCCTCCCGGATGTAGATAGCGCGAATAATCTTGGAACAGGAATCAAGTACTCGGGGTCTTACGGGACACAAGTGAGCCTGAAAAACCAAATAGCGAATATGGCTCACCGATGCCACTTTCATTAGTTATCCCATTACTACTCAGGTTAAGTTGTTTAGGTACCTCGTTATCCATCAGACACTCACATACCCTACACATGCTGTTCTACGACTCGCATGGCTCAAACAACTCCTGTAGTAATGGCTCATGGGATGGAGGAACAAGCTTTGGTGGGGTTTAAATGTAAAGGCTATGCAATACTTGGGATTCAATTTAATGCAATCGCGACTCAATGATGCAAGAATAAGAAAGAGGCAATAGGTACTATATGTATGCAAGCATGTGGTAGTGCTTGCCTGGCAGCTCAGTTGAAGCAATGGATGGATCTGGGTAGTGCTCCTGGTTCTCTTGATATATCCCCTGCTCAGCGTCTATTCGGAGAAGAACCAAACAAACAAGGGCCAACATAAATAAAGTGCACAAGCACATGAATAAAATGCGACAAGCAAACAATCATGCCATGATGAATGATGCACAATTTGCATGGCAATAAGGTAGCATGGCATGGGTGAGGTGTGGAATACAAGAATAAATCATTTTATTGAGTTTTAGCCTCATTTTATCCTCATATTAGTTGCTGTACACATTATATTTATATGATGCATGCTGCAAAACAGATAAAGGATTGCATAAACAGAAAGGTCTCGTCGAGCTAATCATTTTAGACATATTATTTGTTAAATTTGGAGTTATAAAACAAAAGATATTAATTACTTAAGGAAAAAGGGCATTTATTGTAATTTTAATTAACTTGGGAAAATAAAGTGTCCAAAATATATTTTGAATGGCATATTTGAAATCCTCACATTTTTCTGATTTGAAAACATATATTATTTGTATTAATTGGATTTATAAATTAAAATTTATTTAAAAACAGATTTAAATCATATTAAAACATTTTCAGAAATTGTTTTATTAAAACAAAAGGAACACAGAACTTTTTATACACAGGTGAAGCTAGCCTGAGACGCTGACAATGGGGCCCGACACGGAGACAGGCTGAGCTGGCAAAAGCAAAACCGCGGCGCACTTTTCTCACGGAGCCCGGTTGTACCCACACTCAATGGCAGGTGGGGTCAGTGGTCTCACAGGTCCACCGCGCGCAGGCCAACGGGGTGGCGACAGCTGGCCGAGGAGGGATCTGTGCGTGCTCGAAAAGATCTGGGAGGGGCTTTCTGCAAAAACTACTGGGAGGATCGGTGCTGCCTGACGAAACTGAAAAAAGTTCCGCGAAGAGGAGCTAGCTCGGCCGACACGGCGCATTTAAGATGTCGAGCTATCCTTTGGGAATATGAACAATCCACAAAGATAAAAGTTGAAGAGGGGACTATCCTTCAAAAGTTTTGTGTTTTATGAATCGACGGAGGCGGACTGCACCGGTTGCTAGATTGCGAGAACGAGATGAAACTACTACTCTGCTGCGTCAGGCTTGGTGCGTCGACGTTGTCATTCTGCTGCGTATGACGATGGTTACCGGCAATGACGGCGACGATTCAGGGCGGCATGATGTGGGAAGGAGGGGAAAAGAGAGGGGGAAAGGAGGTGACACACACCTCGACCAATTCTCCGGAATTGGGACCGGGAAAGAGGAAGATGGACAGTGGCGGTGGCGGCGGCCTGCTTGGTCACGATCAAAGCGAGGCGAGGAGGTAGTCCCTGGCAGCTCCGGCTCCTATCTTCCATGCAGATGTCGCGGTGACAGAGTGGTACCAATCCCGCGCTCAGATGAACTTGACGACGGCCATAGCGATGCTCCTTCGCCGCGGCTCCCTCTCGGTCTCTCTCTCGGAACAGGGGGAAAAAGGAAGAAAGATGGCGGCGCTGATGGACGGAAGGAGTCTAGGGTTCCAGGGACGCGGCTGATGGTAGATAAGGGTGGGACGCGGGCGGCATGAGCCCTGACGGAGCTTGATGGGACGGACGGACACCGCTGCCCGCTTCCGCAGAGAGAAAAAGGGTCGAGAGGAAGACGGTGAACAGGGACGGCGTGAAGGGGTACTGGGCCAAGGTGGGCTGCTGGCTCTATTGCTGGGCTGCTGCGGCTGGGTGCAAGGTAAGCTCTCTCCCTCTCATAACTCTTTTTATTTTATTTACAAAAACTGTTTTGATTTGTTTTGTTGCAGGTTTAAACAAGCCTAAGAAATACCTCTTTTGGAAGCTTCTTTGCAAATTTTTGTTATAGAACAGAGATAGCTAAGGAGTGTAGAGAGGGCTTGGATTTAGACTAAGATGAGGTGAAAAAGAGAGGAGAGGGGTTAGGGAGAGGGATGGCATGGTAGCTAGGGTTTGGTTTAGATGGGGGTGGTTTAGAGAGGATGGGGTAGAGGGGTATGGTGATTAGAGAGGAACTTAGATAGAGGATAAGAGAGAGAGGGGGGGTACTTAGGGTTTGGTTTAGATTAGGTATAGATTAGGGTTTAGGAGAGGGGGGTATGGTGATGATGAGGTAGGTGATGGTCTAGGCTTAGAGAGATAGATGGAGAGGTTTGTAGCTAGGGTTTGCCTTGGACAAGATCAAGCCAAGAACAACCAAGATCAAACAAGATCAAGACAAGAAAAAGAGAGGGATGGAATGTTAGGGTTTGAGCAAGATCAACATAGATCAAGCCAAAAGAAAAGATAGAGGTAGAGAGAGAGGGATGATCCACTCAAAGATCAAATAAAATCCAAATGACAAGCTAAAGGGGTACTTGCATGGCCCGTGCAAAATATTTATTGCCATGTGGGTTCTTGTGAAAACAATATTATTACATGGCATTAATATTATGCATTCCCAAAATTGGAATAAAAGCCAAGCAAAAGAAATGAAAGGATGCCCCATGTGGAGTAGTTGGAGATGGCCATGTTTGAAATAAAATGGGACATGCTAGTGTGTATGTTCCACTAGATGATTACTAGTCCCAAAAATATTCCCACATGAGCATAAATCCATAATAATCCATATGGAAGCTAGGAAAAAGGGTTCCACTCACAAGGCATGCAAAGGTGGCCAAGTGGCTCTCATATATCAATAATGTGAAAACAACATGATGCTAAGATGAGAGCATGTGGAAAAGAATTGGATCCATCCCAACCCACATGAGCTAGAGGTAAACTCAAATAAAGTGCAAAGCTCATATTTAGTTGGATGGTGGAATTATAAGGTGGTGAAAGAAAAGGTGGTGGAGTTAATAAAAGATATGCCTCCAACTCAACTTGGGCATTAAACAATATATCAAGATCCAAATACAATATCAAGAGGCAAATACAATTTACAATGCATATGAGATAAGAACCAAAACAAAAAGGGGTTTTATATGATGCTCAAATGCAAGGTGGCATGATGACATGAGCATGATATAATGATGATGCAACAATTATATATTTGACGTAGCCATTATCTAGACTAGGCTAGTAGCATTGCAATTGTTAGACAATTGGGATGCTACAACTCTCCCCCACTAAACAGGAATCTCGCCCCGAGATTCTAGGAAAAAGAAAACAACACAAGGAGAGACGGGTGTTTGAACGAAGGTGACCCTCACGTTCCCAAGTTGATGAAGAACGGAATGGTGCGACCACTACACCTTGCAAAACTTGCTAGACTTGTTGCGAGTCTTGCGTTTTGCTTGCGAAACAACGGTTAGAAGAGTTGAAGGATTGTCGTGAGACAAGAAGGATAGGATGGACATAGCTCCGGTTTTCTCAAGAACAGGATAAAAGAAGAAGAACCACTGGTGAAAGAAAGAACAAGATGATGCATCATGGATATAGAAAGACACGCCATTAAGATTAAAGATTTACCGATACTAGAGAGGATGAATCTTTGTCTCGCCGGAAGAAAAAGAGCTAGATTGGAGAGATTTTAAACCATTATGACGATAGAATCGTATCTCCTCTCGGATTTGAGAAATGAAGTTCGGAAACAATATTGCCTTCAAACAATAGAGTCCCTTGATATGAACAGAAAGATTTAGTTAGACATCGCCGGATTAGATTCTTCTTGCGCCGGTAAGAACCAGAAGATCACGCAATTGAGGTGCGCGGATATAACTTCCAGAGATGGATGTGAAGGTAGATCATGGTGGAATCCCGAGAAGCAAAGATTATGGAGGATCTGGAGTTTATTGTAGATATACTTATTGCTTTCTTTAGCCTTGAGGCTAACGCAATAGATTTGCGGCTGATGGCATCAACCATAATTGGCTTTACCACCGAAAAAGAATTGATGAAACAAACAGAGAGATAGTTTCCTTTCTTCTTGTTTGGGGATGTAGAGCACCGGTAGATAGACGAGGAACGAAAGGAGTTTGCGTTTGTTTCCACCAGATAATTGAAGATTTTGCTCCGTGTAGAAAAGATAGATCATCATCGAGAGATTATTGATTACTTTCTTCGAGAGAGCACTCCGGAACAACAAGGACGGAAGTAAAAGTATCAAGGGATAAAGGCCACTTCTAACTTCCGTGGAATGAATGAAATCACATTAATTCACCTATTCATTGTACAAGAGCGAATGATAAGAGTAGTGGTATGGTAGCTACTCCATCCCGCACTCAAAGCATTACTCCGCATATGAACAAGAAACCATGCAACCCAACTACCGAAACAAACTGAAGGTATTGACAAGAAGAGCTCATGGAAATCCGTAAGGAAACAAAGATTGATGCAAATGATTCACCGGATCCAAGATAGATAAGGGTGATGATGTTGTCGTCATGTCGGAAGTACCAAGCCACCGGAAAGATAAGAAGGAAGATCATGGAGACACTGCACGATTCCACAGATAAAGAAAAAGATAGCACCACTTGCACATAAGGGTAACAAAGGATCTGAAAAATCTTCATGGCCTCCGGTAGATTGAGCATAGACGATAGAGCGAGAGGGTTTCAAGAGATTACTTAACGAGAACAAGGTGAAAGAACTCCATGTTCTTCTTGAAATGATTGAGAAAGATTTAGCAGTCTTGAGGATAAACTTTAGCGGAACGACGATGATAACTTGCCAACAAGGAACAACTCCGGATTGGTTGAAGATGGAAGATGGAATTAACAATGAACTTGCTGATTCCAGAATTGAAGCGATCTATTTAGCAGAAGGACGTGGCCGAGATAGGTGACTTCAAAAAGTCAGAACTCTCACTTTGAGACTTTGCACACAGGCATTGCTCACGAAGCTTGAGAGAAAGAGACACAGATGATCCTCCATGTCCTTCCATTGATATGGAATAGGCAAGTATATTATCAACATATACCACCATGGACTAACAAGATATTCCCAGAATATCAAGTTCAAGAGGCGGGAGAAACAAACAAATGTTCGAAACACTTTCTGAGCTCAACGCTCTTTGAAAGATCAACGTTATGAGCACGGGTTCATGTTGAAAGAGATGCACTGGCAGAATAGATTATCTGGTCCTTCGGAAGAAAAAGAGATGTCACCTGGTTCACATTGTCGATCGGATCACCGGTTACAAAGATAAAGAGATCTTGGTTAAGAACCGATGATAGCTCATACCTTAAGCAAAGCTATCAGAGACGAAAAGATGCAATTCCCTCGTATCAAAGAGAATTTTGCAGATATGGAGTTGAAAACGATGTGCAGCAAGATGGACAGAGGATAGACCGCCGTAGTGCTTGAGAAACTCCGGATTGCCAAAGATGTTTGAATATGCATAGATATGATCACGGTGTACTCAAAACCACAGGAGATAACCTTATCCTCCAGATGGTGACGGTTGATAGCATTTTCCCATATTCCAATCGACACTTATCATGAGTGGAATATCGCTATGCCGAGAGCCAAATTACAATCACCAGCATCGAATCGACACACGTTATGTAATTAGCCCAAGAGAAAGGAGATGAAAAGAAACTCTAGGATTAAGCGCCGGTGACAAAAGAATGAGTTAGCATGGATATGCTGATAAGAGGAAGATAGATAATGTTTCACACGACTGAAAAGGAGTGTGGAAACACAGATGTATCAAAGAAAATTTTCCGCATTTTCGCATTAAAATACCAATAGATGCAAAATCACTTAGCAGATAGAGATTAGCAAATGATGCTTTCACGAATGTGGGGTTGCTAGAAGGAAGAACACCCTTAAGAAGATGGCACCGGTTAACAAGGAGTCAGATAGATCGCGTCGGTTTGGCAAAAGCCTGTCGGTATGGAATGTACCAACAGTTGATAATCAAAAGGCAGATAAAGATAACATGTTGGATGCAACAGATAGACAAGGAATTACACACACACACACACACTTTCTATGGTACTACGGAAACCCAGAACACGTGAATCCTAGTTTGAATTTTAAGAAGAGGATCGAAAACGTTACACTTCCTTACCAGAAAAGGGTGGTGGTTGGGTAAGAAGAAAAATGGAAGCAGTCCTACTCTCACGTTTTGTTTTTCCCTAGTATACATAACTACCAAAATATTTGCTAGACAGACAACGACCATTTGGCTGAGACCCTGAAGGGCGGGATGGCTCTGATACCAATTGTAACTACCTCGGTGACTTACGCTCCTAGTTACAAGCCTGGATGAGCAGAAATGGTTGAAATAGTACGGTGGGGCCCAAATGCCACTCACAGGTAGACCTTTCGGCCGTCCTAACCATTTCTAAACATCGGGACAAGAACGGGGGGCGTAATCTGCAGACGAAGGGATCAACTACATACACAAATGAGTATGTATGCAAGCCACCATACAACAGTACATTAGAGCCATTCTATCTAAAAAAAAAGGAAATATAGCAACGCCATACGGCAAGATCCAAATATCCTAGATAGATATAATAGTTTAGGATATCTCCTCATACATCAAGCATCAGAGTATCAAGCGGAAGCGGAAGACAAAATCCGAGTACGGATAAGAAGCAAATCGGCATAAGATGCCCCATAAATAAGCAGATCCCACCCA
Source organism: Avena insularis (assembly GCA_023614405.1). Taxonomy (NCBI): domain Eukaryota; kingdom Viridiplantae; phylum Streptophyta; class Magnoliopsida; order Poales; family Poaceae; genus Avena; species Avena insularis. The sequence goes on from CM042684.1 coordinate 363,958,189, forward strand.
CAGATCTCACGGATCCCCGTTCCCGGAATCTCTACACCGAATGATCGTTGCCCACATCGTCCGTCTCCTCCACCCAGTATCCATCTTGCGAATGTACCTGTTCATCTGAACCAATAATTTATTGTGTGAGACCCTAGGGGTACTCAGCAAGTCGTTATGCCTCTAAAGGGGACACAACCTGGGGTGACGCAATTGCAGCAAAAGATAAACCCTAGCAATTCTATAGATACCCGCTAACCATCCGCCTAACCAGAGATAGACGGATGTCCGTGGATTAATAACAACAGTTTTCATGGTAATCTTAACAGATCCATCCTCCTCCTCGCTTACCGACGAGGAAGCGGACGAACAGCCCCCCATCCGTTGGCAGTTTTATTATCCATTCCGGGAGTGTTACACTATTTACTAGTCAGGTACCTAGTCTAGTCAAATTAAAAACGGTACTTTAGTTATGCTTGTCTATGATCGAGAAACTGTGCTCCAAGTCGTCCATAACCGCGGACACGGCTTTCAGAAAGTTTTACCTGAGGGGTGCAAATAACACACACTCGATATGCCTCGGAAAAACCAAATCAAAACCCAACGAGGCAGTCACGACAAAGCGATCACAGGATTCAGAAATATTTCAGGGGGCCACCCCATTGAGCTACCCGCAACGAAGTTAGCTGACTTCGAGACGGCCTCAAGGTTTGTGGAGGCGGCAGAAACGACCGAACCCGAAAGTGTGACTGGGCTTGTCGATACAGCGAAAACGGGTCACGGACCTAAACAGTACAGTGTGCAGTACCTCGCACAATTTAAATAAAGCAGTAAAGCATGGCATAAGTACAGGAGAGTAAATAAAACCTCAAACTAGTTTGTGGCCCCAAGAAATAAGAATGAATCAAGCTCTGGCTCAGGGGGGTTCATAAGCCTCCCGGATGTGGATAGCGCGAATAATCTTGGAACAGGAATCAAGTACTCGGGGTCTTACGGGACACAAGTGAGCCTGAAAAACCAAATAGCGAATATGGCTCACCGATGCCACTTTCATTAGTTATCCCATTACTACTCAGGTTAAGTTGTTTAGGTACCTCGTTATCCATCAGACACTCACATACCCTACACATGCTGTTCTACGACTCGCATGGCTCAAACAACTCCTGTAGTAATGGCTCATGGGATGGAGGAACAAGCTTCGGTGGGGTTTAAATGTAAAGGCTATGCAATACTTGGGATTCAATTTAATGCAATCGCGACTCAATGATGCAAGAATAAGAAAGAGGCAATAGGTACTATATGTATGCAAGCATGTGGTAGTGCTTGCCTGGCAGCTCAGTTGAAGCAATGGATGGATCTGGGTAGTGCTCCTGGTTCTCTTGATATATCCCCTGCTCAGCGTCTATTCGGAGAAGAACCAAACAAACAAGGGCCAACATAAATAAAGTGCGCAAGCACATGAATAAAATGCGACAAGCAAACAATCATGCCATGATGAATGATGCACAATTTGCATGGCAATAAGGTAGCATGGCATGGGTGAGGTGTGGAATACAAGAATAAATCATTTTATTGAGTTTTAGCCTCATTTTATCCTCATATTAGTTGCTGTACATATTATATTTATATGATGCATGCTGCAAAACAGATAAATGATTGCATAAACAGAAAGGTCTCGTCGAGCTAATCATTTTAGACATATTATTTGTTAAATTTGGAGTTATAAAACAAAAGATATTAATTACTTAAGGAAAAAGGGCATTTATTGTAATTTTAATTAACTTGGGAAAATAAAGTGTCCAAAATATATTTTGAATGGCATATTTGAAATCCTCACATTTTTCTGATTTGAAAACATATATTATTTGTATTAATTGGATTTATAAATTAAAAGTTATTTAAAAACAGATTTAAATCATATTAAAACATTTTCAGAAATTGTTTTATTAAAACAAAAGGAACACAGAACTTTTTATACACAGGTGAAGCTAGCCCGAGACGCTGACAATGGGGCCCGACACGGAGACAGGCTGAGCTGGCAAAAGCAAAACCGCGGCGCACTTTTCTCACGGAGCCCGGTTGTACCCACACTCAATGGCAGGTGGGGTCAGTGGTCTCACAGGTCCACCGCGCGCAGGCCAACGGGGTGGCGACAGCTGGCCGGGGAGGGATCTGTGCGTGCTCGAAAAGATCTGGGAGGGGCTTTCTGCAAAAACTACTGGGAGGATCGGTGCTGCCTGACGAAACTGAAAAAAAGTTCCGCGAAGAGGAGCTAGCTCGGCTGATACGGCGACGAAGATGGCGAGCTATCCTTTGGGAATCTGAACAAGCCACAAAGATCAAAGTTGAAGAGGGGACTATCCTGCAAAAGTTTTGTGTTTTATGAATCGACGGAGGCGGACTGCACCGGTTGCTAGATTGCGAGGAACAGAGACAGAAACTACTACTCGGGCTGTTCTGCTGCAGGGCTTGGTGCGTGCGGACGTTGCTGCTGTTGCGCGTGCGACGATGGTTACCGACGACGGCGACGACGATTCAGGGCGGCATGATGCGGGAAGGAGGGGAAAAGAGAGGGGGAAAGGAGGTGACACTCACCTCGACCAATTCCCTCTGGAATTGGGACCGGGGAAAGAGGAAGATGGACAGGGCGGTGGCGACGGGGCGGGCCTGCTTGGTCACGACCGAAACGGAGGCGAGGAGGTAGTCCCTGGCAGCTCCGGCTCCTATCTTCCACGCAGATGTCGCGGTGACAGAGTGGTACCAATCCCGCGCTCAGATGAACTTGACGACGGCCATAGCGATGCTCCTTCGCCGCGGCTCCCTCTCGGTCTCTCTCTCGGAACAGGGGGAAAAAGGAAGAAAGATGGCGGCGCTGATGGACGGAAGGAGTCTAGGGTTCCAGGGACGCGGCTGATGGTAGATAAGGGTGGGACGCGGCACGCGGGCGGCATGAGCCCTGACGGAGCTTGATGGGACGGACGGACACCTGCTGCTCCGTTTCCTGCAGAGAGAAAAAGGGTCGAGAGGAAGACGGTGAACAGGGACGGCGTGAAGGGGTACTGGGCCAAGGTGGGTCTTGGCTCTATTGCTGGGCTTTCGGCTGGGTGCAAAAAGCCTCTCCTCTCATAACTCTTTTTATTTTATTTACAAAAACTGTTTTGATTTGTTTTGTTGCAGGTTTAAACAAGCCTAAGAAATACCTCTTTTGGAAGCTTCTTTGCAAATTTTTGTTATAGAACAGAGATAGCTAAGGAGTGTAGAGAGGGCTTGGATTTAGACTAAGATGAGGTGAAAAAGAGAGGAGAGGGGTTAGGGAGAGGGATGGCATGTTAGCTAGGGTTTGGTTGAGATGGGGGGGTTTTAGAGAGGATGGGGTAGAGGGGTAGGGTGATTAGAGAGGAACTTAGATAGAGGATAAGAGAGAGAGGGGGGGGTACTTAGGGTTTGGTTTAGATTAGGTATAGATTAGGGTTTAGGAGAGGGGGGTATGGTGATGATGAGGTAGGTGATGGTCTAGGCTTAGAGAGATAGATGGAGAGGTTTGTAGCTAGGGTTTGCCTTGGACAAGATCAAGCCAAGAACAACCAAGATCAAACAAGATCAAGACAAGAAAAGAGAGGGATGGAATGTTAGGGTTTGAGCAAGATCAACATAGATCAAGCCAAAAGAAAAGATAGAGGTAGAGAGCGCGCGATGCTCCACTCAAAGATCAAATAAAATCCAAATGACAAGCTAAAGGGGTACTTGCATGGCCCATGCAAAATATTTATTGCCATGTGGGTTCTTGTGAAAACAATATTATTACATGGCATTAATATTATGCATTCCCAAAATTGGAATAAAAGCCAAGCAAAAGAAATGAAAGGATGCCCCATGTGGAGTAGTTGGAGATGGCCATGTTTGAAATAAAATGGGACATGCTAGTGTGTATGTTCCACTAGATGATTACTAGTCCCAAAAATATTCCCACATGAGCATAAATCCATAATAATCCATATGGAAGCTAGGAAAAAGGGTTCCACTCACAAGGCATGCAAAGATGGCCAAGTGGCTCTCATATATCAATAATGTGAAAACAACATGATGCTAAGATGAGAGCATGTGGAAAAGAATTGGATCCATCCCAACCCACATGAGCTAGAGGTAAACTCAAATAAAGTGCAAAGCTCATATTTAGTTGGATGGTGGAATTATAAGGTGGTGAAAGAAAAGGTGGTGGAGTTAATAAAAGATATGCCCCCAACTCAACTTGGGCATTAAACAATATATCAAGATCCAAATACAATATCAAGAGGCAAATACAATTTACAATGCATATGAGATAAGAACTAAAACAAAAAGGGGTTTTATATGATGCTCAAATGCAAGGTGGCATGATGACATGAGCATGATATAATGATGATGCAACAATTATATATTTGAAGTAGCCATTATCTAGACTAGGCTAGTAGCATTGCAATTGATAGACAATTGGGATGCTACAATAATTGGGAAAGATAATATTGAAGTATTCTTTAATCATGTTAGCAAGCATATTGAGGATAGATCCCTAGCCGAACTTGCTCCAAATTATGAAATTGCTGCAGCTTCTTTAGTTCACATATTGGAAGCTAGGTTTGTTAACCTTTACCCCATAATGCAAGTAATGTTTCTTAAACTTACAGATATTGAGGACACTGAAAAGAGAGATTTTATTCTAGAAACTTTGCTTAAATAATTCTATGATGTTGTTAAGGAAGCTAGAAAAGTCTTTGATCGTTTTAATATGCTAGGCTCATGTGTAGATGTTATTGGTACACGAGAAAACATGGACAAAACCAAACCTAAAGATGGGGAGGAAATTAAGACACCAATACCTTTTAAACTTGTAGGAATAGATGAAGCCTTAGAAAAGAATTTTAATTGGATTGTTCCTGAAAACCTGTTTGATGAAAATTGCGAACCCAAGAGCATTGAGAGAGGATCCTCTAGAACTTATTTGGATGAGATACCTTGCCTTGTTGAAGATATTTCTGGTATTGATCTTAATGCTTCTTCATTTGAGAATACTTGATTCTTGCTTCTTATGCCTAGCTCAAAGGCGTTAAAGAAAAGCACTTATTGGGAGATAACCCAAATTTCTTTAAGAATCTTTTGTTGAGTCTTGGAAATTATTGCTTTAGTAATAACCTCTTCTTATCATTTTTGTGTGGTTTTTGTGCCAAGAGTAACCTCTAATGAGAGAGAAATAATGCTTGGGAAAGTTGCTGTCCTGAAACAGATTTTTGTGCTTCGCTGTAAAAATTCGTGAAAAATCTCTGTATGTCGATTTCAGCTGTAATTGTTTGTGCTTCTGACCCAGGTTGTTATCTAACTTTCGTTAGTTCAACACTTTTCGATTTGGGCAACAGAAAGTGTTCTAAAAAATCGGTTTTTACCTACTGGTCTGTTTTGACCGATTTCTGCCATTATTTCCATTTGCCTCTTAATCTCTTTCCCTTTGAGTTCTCTTTGATCATTTGAACTTTTAAAAGGAACTTATACAGTATCTTGTGTTTTAATGGAAGTTTTACTTGAGTTGGACCTGAACCAAAAAGACTTATTATCTTGAATTCACTAATGTTGCTAATGAAGATTGTGTGAAGTTTTGTATGAAGGAAATTTTAAAGTGTAAGGAAGAGTAATGTGATAATATGAAGTATGGACAAAAGATCAAGCTTGGGGTTGCCACCCATGTCACCCCAAGAAATATTCAAGAAGTAGAAGCGTCAAAGCTTGGGGATGCCCAAGGCATCCCCTTCTTCATGAATAAAAATCTCAGGTTTTCTTCCAAACACTTCATTTTTATTGTTTCATGCACAATTGTGTTGATTCTTGGAGCGTCTTCGTTTTTGTTTTTTACTTCTCATTTTCTCGGTTTGCTTAAATAAGTTGGTTGTACCCCCTCATTCATACATAGTTTCAAATAGGTTGATTTGGATTGGAAAAGAGTAGGAAAGTTCATGCTTATAAGTGGTATAAAAGGAGCTTGTTTTTGACTGTGGCCTAGGCTTTGTCATGTCATGCTTGATATTTTTTTGACTTTATGCTTAGTGATTATTGCTGTAGCATGACTTTTTACAAACAATTGAGATTGCTTAATGTGCCTTGAAATAATCATGTGTTGCTTTAGCATATAAAAGCATAATATTGTGGTATTCTCCTTTGATGCTTTATTTGGGTTGACTTGGCGCATGCTCACACCATGTTAAGACTATTCCAAGTCACCATAGACTCTATGGTCATTTAGTTTTCGTCTTGTAATATCACTTTATGCTTTAATTCATAATGTTTTGTCGCTTTGCATAATTATGGCCATTATTGCTCTCTTAATTGGTCGCTCCCAGTCTTTTGCTAGCCTCCATACCAAGTATGAGTTCCACTCGTGCATCCAACTACAAATAAAACCAAGTTATTCCAAAGAGTCCACCATTGTATATTTATGTTTTTATCTACCTTCTGAATTAACTTGTTATGTGAAAATTAGTGATTAAAGCTCTCATGAACTTGATGTCACACTTTACTTTTCTTTCACTTAATAAACTTGAACCATTGTGCTCATCTATGTTGCGTATATGCTTGCATTTTGTAAGTTGTGAATTAGCAGAACCATGTTATCATGGGGAACGCTTTCAACATTCCACTTTATTTAGTTGATATCATGTTCTTTTGCTTATGGATCCCGACGGTGTGAAATGAAAGGGGAGCTTGTAAGGCTCATGGAGTTCGTATATGTGTTAGAGAAATGCCTGGGCGGCTGGTCTAAGCCATGCCTAATCATGGTGGAAACCTGCAGTGTAACCATAGTGAGCACTCTGTGAAGCATCCTCTATAAACAAACCTATGCAAATAGGAAAGAAAAAAAAGAGAAAGAAAAAAGAAAGAAAGAAAAAAATAGGCCTATGCAAATAGGAAATAAAAGGATTGTTGAGATGCTCATTATCTGCTTACCTTGTCATTTTGATATGGGGATTCTTCCGTATCATCGGGCAAGGGGTACCCCATTGGCGGTTCTCTATGATACACATGTACTTACAATGACAAGAACTTACCTGTGACTAAACTTGAGTACCATGAGAAATGGTACTCGTAAGTATGGGGCATGAGAAACTTGAGTACCTATCAAGCATATCCTCATATTTGTTCACGTTAACCTTAACCACCTAAAGATGCTTACGTTAGGGGCAATGAGAGCTGAAAGCTAATAAGTACCATAATTTTTGAAGCTCTTTATGAGACTTGAATCCCTCCTTTTGTAACATCCCAAATCTTTAATCAAGGTTAATCAAGATCCAAACTACCCAATTTAGGGTTAACAAAAACTTTTTCCATTTAAAATATTTAAGCATGCATATGAGTGTTGCATTAAATAGGAATTGTTTTGAAATGCCATGATTGTGTGTTCTAATGGTTGTAAAATGGTTCTAAGATGAATGCCACATCATCTATATCATTCCCAAGCAAAATCCAAAGAGAAATAAACCAAAAAGAATTAAAGAAAGGAAATGGTCACTTTTGCAATTTTAATCAACTAGCCCACTTTGGGTGTTCCTAACAATCATTTTCCAACATAAACAATTGTGGATCTTTGCACCCCTTGCTAGTACAAGTAGTGATGTGCCAAGGCCCACTTTGTGATCTTCCAAAAACATTTAAACTCTAAATTTAAATGACATTTGAAAATGGAATCTAGTTCATATGTATAGATAACCCTATTTTAAAAACCATCCAAATGAATTCCATTTGACAAATCCTAGCAACCACAGATGCTTAAGAATGTGACAAACCACTCCACAAAATTTCATTTCAAAATTCCAAATTTGAATTCTTTCGGCCATTTGGTCAAACACCTGGCAGGCACAGAACCAACACACTAGTCACTTCACTGTTTCTACAGGGTTGTGCCACCCAATTGCACCCCATTTACTCCCTCTGTCCCTCCTAGCTCTAACCAGACTGAAACCAACCCATCCCCTAGTCCCTAGCGCCAGTGCCACGCCGCCTCGAGGACATGAACACCGGCCAAACATGCACAGCCCGCAGGAGACCACCAGCCCCTCTTCGCCGCTCCAGGAAGCAAGGCGTGACCTCATCGCCGTCCACGGTCCACCCCACGACCACACTCGCCAGAAACCGCGTCGAGCACCGCCCCTGTCTCCCAGAGCGCATGATGCTCCCGACCATTAGCCACCGCCCCTAGCATTGCCATAAAGTCATAGAGGATCACCAGGAGGCAAGCCACCGTCCGCCTATGCTGCCCATGCCGATAACACCCTGTATCATCGTCATAGACGAGCTCGCCGTCGCCCCCTCGGTCCCCTCCTCGAGCCTATATAAGGAGGCCTTCCCCAACATCAATCGCCACACCATTCAACTCCCCTCTCACCACCAGTCCTTCCCCACCTCTCGTCGGAGCAGCTCGAGCAGCCAACTGCCAGAATTTCACCGGAGGTAGCCGCAGCAGAGGAGGAGACGCTGACGTTGATTTCGTCCACCCCAGCCTCTGCCTCGACTTCACCTAAGCTTGCTGTCGTCTCCTCGTTCGTTTGCCTGCCTCGCCGCACTCGCTGGAGCCCTAGTATGCCCTCATCGCACCCCCACCGAGCCGCTAGGGTTCAGTCTCGCTGGCGACGTGTTCGTCGTCGACGACGACCGTGAGTAGTTGATCTAGTTCTAATCGTGCGGTCCATATCGCCCTGTACCGCTTCACGTGAGATGTACCGCTGACATGTGGACCCCTCCTGTCAGCTGTCCTCTGCGCCATGGAGTGAATCTGGGCCAGCCCAATTAGTTTCTCGCGCTGGCCCTGTGATTCAAATTAGGATTTTTCTTTTTAGACTTAGACTTAGTTATGTCCCTTAGTTTGAAAATTAATTCAGAGAGTTATACCAATCCAAATTGAGTGATTCCAATTTTGCTGGAAAGCTAATGAAAATCTCTATCCAAGACAGTTGGATTTAAATCATTTAGAGTTAGATATCTCTCCTAGTAAAAATAACAAGACAAAAGATTTTGCACATTCAAACATTTTTCTAAAATTAACCATAATAGCTTTTGACTTGATTCTAACTCTCAAAAATCAAATTTAACCATACCTATCTGAATATGTAATAAAATTAAGTTTTGCATGAAGTGACTTTGGACTAGTACCAAAATAATGCTATATAGGCATTTCTAGTCACTTTAAATCATTAATTATTAAACTTAAACTTATTAAAATGTGATCCAACCTTTAAATCACATTCCCATATATTAGAATATGTGGTGATGACATGTGTCCACATGATCCCATATTTTAAATGGAGAATATTAAATCTTAGTTAATTTCAATGAGTATAAATTACTTTTCTCAAATAAAAAGAATGAAACTAGTGCATTAAACCTTGTGATGTTTGTGATGATACTAGATCATCAAATGTGTGCCTTAGTGTGCTAAGTAGACTAGTTAAGTATTGTTTGGTGATTGTGTATTCCGTATGTATTTATAGATGATAGTACCTACCAAGTCTTCGAGGAGGAGGAGTTCTACCAAGAGGAGGAGGAAGAGAATTTCAACCACTGCACCAACCAAGGCAAGCTAGCATTATACAAGTTAACCATGCAAGTGATTACTTGTGAAAATGACCTTAGATGGGAATACTTGGTGAAAATGACTTGTGAAAACCTTGGAATGATGAGTCATTCTATTGAGATGTTTTGACATGTGTTGAGAAACACAAATGGTTTATGATGATGAAAATGTTAAGGCATGAGCCTTAGCCCTTTTATAAAAATGGATGGTTGGGTTTGGATGCGATACCATTCCAATTTTACCGTACAACCACAATACCTGAATTGGGTAAGGCTTAGCCGGAATTTTATATGCATTAGTATTAGTTCCCTCGCGGGAGAGGTTTGAGTTGAGGCTACCTCTCAATGTTGTCCACCTATGTAGTGCCCAGGATGACAGATGGTCATGGCTGGGAGGCCAAGCTCATAGGAGAGGTGCTTATACTAGAGTGTGTAAAGGAAAAGTTATGTTTGATTATCTTCATACTAAGTATGATGATTCAGGGTTATCCCTGACAGATGTATCGAAATTTTGTGGTGAAAGTGTACCACCTCTGCAGAGTGTCAAACTATTCGAATAGCCGCGTCCGTGGTTATGGACAGTTGGAGTGGCCATACTGTTCTGTTGTCAGATGTTTTCAAAATGAGTTATGAAATGAATTGTGACTTGACTTGACCACAACAAGGTTGTGACTATGGCAATTAAGTTCCCACTTAGGTGATTTCAAACTTTATTTTATTGTTTCTGAACTCAGCTTAGGTTTCAAACTTAACTTTACAAATAAACTTAGAACTTAGCATTTCTACTAGAACTATCTTACTAGTTAGTGATAGTTTGCGAGTACAAAGAGTACTCATGGATTTGTCCCTAGCTATTCCTATGGCCAGACTATGAGTAAGACTACCTTGAAGGAGGACAACAGGATGGCTACGACAACTAGGATCATCTCCCACCGTCAGCATTGCCTGTGACACTGAAGATGGACCCCACCGCTACGCTATTTATTCCGCTACTTGATTGTACTAAGACTGGATCATGAGATCCTTTATTTGTGTAAGACCTTATATGGTTTGTGATGGATGATGTACTGTGATATCCAATATGTTATGTCTCGAAAAATGGTAATCCTAGGATTGCGATGCATGGCATAACAGGCATCTGGGATTAAAAATCCAGGTGTTGGCAAGTTGTTATCAGAGCCATCCTGACCATAGGATACCCTAGTTAGAATGGACGTCCGAACAAAAACTTAGTTTCAAAAACCAAAGTGTGTATTTATGAAAACTATTTCCTCTCTTATCCTTGTGATACTTTCTCTCAAAAAAATTCATGTTCCTCCAGATTCTTACATTACTACATAAAACTTTGACACACTTGAGCACTTCACTAACTTCTCATCCTAAATTCTTATAGATGGAAGCTCAATACATCAAGTTCTACCAGTTGGGCAACGGAGGCCAACTGATCTTCAAGAGGGATCTGGATTCACTGTCTGAGTACTCGGAGCGTCCGCATCTAGAATTCCTTGGAGCTCAACTCCCTGGACCCCAAGGAGGATATTTACAATGGCTAGTAACTGCTGATCTTCGAGGCAAGATAGAAGCACCAATGTCCGAGAGGATTCAGTTCTCTGTGAGAGAGAACAACTGGCTAGATGGATTAGCTAGGGAAATGCATGAAGCTCTCGCTCGTCTTTGCACCCAGAGTGTCAACCTAATCCAAGGAACCCGCTTTGTTCACTATGCAAGGCGTGACTCTATGGGAATGCCTCTAGAGATGCCAAGTCACCCAGTGTTGAAGCGTCAAGTGGAGAACCTCGATTTCCTGATGTACGATAGACAGAAGGAATTGGACAATGCTAGAGAGTTCACCAACCACAACCTCGCCATTGCTGCCCAGAAGGCCCAGACTTTTTCACTGCTCATCAAGGATCGTCACTCTCTTCGCCATCAACGCGCAAAGAAGGATCGCACCATAGACCGTCTCCGCAAGAAGGTGGCCGACCTCGAGAAGACCGTCAAGGAGCAAGAAGCTCAGATTGCAGCAAAAGAAGAAGAAGAGGAAGGTGAAGATATCCAAGGGGATATTGACTCATACCTTAGCAATGATGATGACTATCTAGAGGATGATGCCATGGACTTCTACACCAACGATGATGACTCTGACTTCATCGATGATGAGTAGATGAACTAGAGCACTATCGTAGGAGTGATGAGTATCGGTCCCATTGTATTATAGCTTACAGAATTGTTCTTAAAACCATCTGTTTTCCTTTTGTTGTGGTGTGTGTGAGTTTGTATCGTGTGCTTTGCTTGAATGAATGAAAAGAAGTTAGTTGCAAAACCTGAGTCAAACTCAAAGTTTTAGCTTTGAAACCAAAACCATAAACCTTAAAACTTTCCCTCTTACCCCTTTATCTATCTCAATCTTCAGATGACTCGTGGAAACCAAGGAGGGAGCAGCTCATCGCAGGACCCAATGTTGCAGATTCTGCAGACTCTCATTGCAGACCGTGAAGCTAGTAGGCAGAGCGCCAAGCAAATTTAGCAACACTGCAGCAGATCGCCCAGATGGCTCACAATAATCAGAACCATGGAAATCAGGATCATCATGGATCCAAACTCAAAAACTTCCAGAATACCAATCCCCCAATCTCTAGCACTTCGGAGAACCCACTAGATGCTGATGACTGGTTGCAAATAAACTTAGAACTTATCATTCCTACTAGAACTATCTTACTTGTTAGTGATAGTTTGCGAGTACTTAAAGAGTAATCATGCCTTTGTCCCTGGCTATTCCTATGGCCAGACTATGAGGAGAACTACCCTGAAGGAGGACAACAGGATGGCTACAACAACTAGGATCATCTCCCATCGTCAGCATTGCTTGTGACACTAAAGATGGCCCCACCGCTACGCTATTTATTCCGCTACTTGATTGTACTAAGACTGGATCATGAGATCCTTTATTTGTGTAAGACCTTATATGGTTTGTAATGGATGATGTACTGTGATATCCAATCTGTTATGTCTCAAAAAATGGTAATCCTGGGATTGCGATGTATGGCATAATAGGCATCTGGGATTAAAAATCCGGGTGTTGACAGCTTCCTTCTATGAAGGGCATTTCTTTTACTTTTATGTTGAGTCTCCAGCTTCTATCTTTATGCACCTGTTGAGAGAGCATATTGGCCATTCTTAGTTTAATGTGCATTGTCCCAAGACTTGTTGATTGATTCATAACTTTGATATTGCTTATTCTTAAACTATTTGTATCCAGTCACCCTTATGAACTTTGAAGGTGTCATATGCATTTATGTTTTGCTACACTATAAGGGATAAGCTGAATACCATTCTAATTATGTTTTCTATATGTGAAACAAACAAACATCTTTTAAAGCATTGTTATTAATTAATATTTTGGTTGTACCTTTTCATGTTATAACATAGTTGCTATGTCTTATTGTTAGAACTATATCTTTCATGCTATGTTAAATTACTATGATCCCAGCTATCAATGTTTTATAAATACCTTGATCAAGATTATGATGGTGTATGTCACCTCAAAAATTATTCTTTTTATTACTTACCTACTCGAGGACGAGCAGGAGTTAAGCTTGGGGATGTTGATACGTTGTAAATGTATCTATAATTTTTGATGTTCCATCCTTGTTTTATATCTACTTTCTTATGTTTTGTCCACACTTTGGAGTATTTTTACACATTTAATGGAACTAACCTATTAACAAGATGCCACAGTGCCAGTTTTCTGTTTTCTGTTGTTTTTGGTTTCAGAAAATCTAATAAGGAAATTGACATGGGTATGCCCGATAGGCACCCAACTACAGCGTACCTGTGCGGCTCGATGGAAGGCCCACTGGACGAATTGCCAAGGTTTACCTGACGCCTATGACGGTTCGAGTGGTATGAAGCTCATATGAACACAGACTCCTAAACGCACAAGACAAGGAAGTCTCAATACTAGAGTTTGAATCTAACTTGTAACCAACTCGTATTGGTACCTGAGACCTAGCCTCCCCATATATAAAGGTTAGGAGGGTTCAACGAGAAGGCACCCTCTCAATCGCGACTCCTACTATAGATCGCTACGCCACAATAGATCCAGACACCACAAAACCTAGCACATACGCCAGATCTAATCTGCGCATATACCACCATCGGCGACATTGTAATCCTTCGGATGCTTCATCAATCAAGAGCAGACAAGCAGGAGTAGGGTCCTCTACGAGGCCTGAACCTGGGTAAACATTGCGTCCCTGTGTGCTTGTTTGCTAGCCGATCGAGACTTCCAGCGCACCCCAATTCCTCGAACCTAAGTCCATAACAATGGGCATTGATGAGTTAAACCCTCATCAATTGGCGCCATCTGTGGGAACTGGGCGCGCTGATGTTGCGATCTCGACAGCCCCATCAGCTGCAATCTACGATACGTTGGCTCTCGAGGAACAGATCTGTGGCAGTATGCGAAGTTTTGTCATCAACGTTCTTGTTGCGGCCGAGTTTATCTTCGCCACCTCGGTATACTGTTGATTAGATCTACAAGATCAAGAGTTCTAAAAGTCTTCGGCGGTGGCCGATTCATCCATTATCATGATCCGTCGAGTTCACCTGAAACACTAGGCAGAAGTCATACGTGCTGCGCACAAGCATCGAATCAAAAGGATCGCCCACATGACCTTGTTCCAAAGAACAGGAAAAGGCTTGGCAACGATTCCCAGGAAGAAAAGCGATCTGGAGAGATCCCTGGACGTATTCCCATTGTTTCTATTTAAAAAAATCAACCGGATCCGTTTCTGCTAGGAATTAAAAATCGATGGCAAAGGTTCACATGCAGCTCAATTAATCTGGCTTCACATCGGGAGCTTCTATCAGTATACACTTACCACGTACTCAATAGAGGGCACGTCAACACCATCAATCGTGGTCTCACGGATTAGTAAAGTGCATATTTGCATCAACCAGCATTCTTCCGGACAGATTTATCATCCTGGCGTACAGACACAACGTGTCGACTTTGCCGGAACAAACTACATCCGCTGCGTCAACTTCGTCTGGTTAGACACCTCACGACTCGCCACCACGTAGACTCCGTCTTCCGGGTCGACTCCACGCTTGTGGACCGTCCCGACTCCTCCACATCGACATCGTCTGCCACACGACTCCATCAACCTAGACCACACGTCTGTTGTATCGACTCTTGCGACTGCGCTAACTCTGCACATGGCGGTTGCGCCAACTTCGCCGCGTGACCTGTTGCGGTCTTCGACCCCGATGACCTATTGTATTCTTCGACTATGGCGACCTTCTGCAATTTTCGGTTGCGACAAACTACTGCTGCCATCGGATTCGGCGACTTGCTGCCGCGTCAACTCCGGTCCTCTGCATCGGCTCTCAAATGCCGCCTCGACTCCATCGACCACATCGAATCTATACTCGGGGGCTCCTTTGGCTGCAGCGAACCGCTTCGGTGTTCAGCTGCCATGACCTGCTGCAGTCTTCGACTCTGGCGATCCGCTATGATCTTCAGCTCAGGCGACTCGGGGGCTCCCTCGGCTCTAGCGACCCGCTGCGGTTTTCGATTGTGGTGGCCCATTACAGTCTTCGGATGCGGCAACTCTTCATCACCACGCAACTCCGATCCGTCGCGTCAATTATGTCTGCCGCGTGACCCGCTGCCACGTCAACTACAATCTTCGACTCCAGCGATTCGCTACGATATTCGGCTCCAACGACTCGGGGGCTCCCTCCGCTTCGGCGACCCGCCATGATCTTCGACATCGACGACACGCTATGGTCTTTGTTTCCAGTGACTCAGGCCTCCTTCGACTTCGGCATCCCGCTTCGGTCTTCGACTCCATCAACCTGATGCGGTCTTCGATTCCGGAGACCCGCTACGATCTTCGGCTCTAGCGACTTGGGGGATCCCTCCTCTACGGCGATCTACCGCATCCTTCGACTCCAGTGACCTTCTACGTTCTTCGGATGGGGTGACCCTATGCGGTCTTGGACTTTTGTGGTCCATTACAGTTTTCATATGAGGCAACTTGTCATCACCACACGACTTCGGTCCACCGCGTCGACTACGTCCTCCGCGTGACCTACTGCCATGGTGACTCCTTCCGCCGCATGACTCGCCGCCACGACGACTGCGTCCACGGTGTTGACTCTGTGTTCACCGTGCGACTCGCCGCTGAGTCGACTCCGTCCATCTCGCGACTCCATTGACCTCGACCATGACCTGCCGGTCGCATCGGTTCCCGCGATCCACCGATCGCATCGGTTCATGCGGCTCGTTCACCACGCCAACTACCCATAAAGATAAGTACTCTACTTACAGATGATTTATTTCTTACTTTAATCACACTCGAAACACTCGGAGGCTGCGCCCTCTTTGAGTAACCTAATGTGTCGTTGACTCCGCGCACTCGAGCACCTCATACGCGATAGCCCGAGTAGCTGATTCTGCCTGATCATTGAATCCTTGAACTCCGAGTACCTTGGCAAGGTACTGAGACTAAGGGTAATCAGGCTAACGAAAAGGCCTAGCATACAGTGCAAAAGTGTTGACTCGATTGGCACTAGAATTTTACTTTACAAGCCAACAGGCAAATATTCTTACAAGATGCAAGTACTTCACAATTCCTTAATATTTTATGCATCTTACAAGGATATCGATTGCGTCGAGCTATTCTATCGGGTCCTCCAACAGGATTCGACAAAACAATTGGCTACGACATAAACTCAAGACCCGAGTTGAGTTCCTCATCGAATGGTTGCATCACTTGATGCTACAAAGACATGATGCTAGAGACGCGCCTGACAGAAGTGACTACATCGACTCCGACTACATCATCGACTCTTGGATCCTTGTGCATAAGACACTGACTCGATGCACTTCCGGACACTCGGGGGCTACTCCAAACTAGAGAGCTAGACGTGCATATACAAGATCCTCGAGTGATACGCTCTGAATCTTTACTCGAATCCATGATTCGACTAAGGACTCGGGGGCTACTCCCATTGGGAGTGCTGGCCGCGCACCCGAAGAAATTTGTGTAGATATCCAAGCATTATGAAAACCCTTCACTCAAATCTACGATTCGATTGTGAGCTTCGGGTTACTCCCATAGGGAGCGCTGAAAGCATATTCGACTGAAACAAGCAAAAGACGACAGCAGTCGCAAAATGTTTTTAGTCCCCACTCGAGTCTACGACTCGAATAGGCACTCGGGGGCTACTCCCATAGGGAGCGCTGGTCGCGCACCCTATGATTATTTTTCCTTGTACATCGTACTGTGTGTCGATAACATCCACACTCGAATGTTATGGCGACTCCGCCTCAGATTTCCCTGCAAAGAGATTACGTCTCCTGGGTCACCCGAATCATCTCCGTGATGACAAAAATTCGGATGTCGCGCTTACAGCGTGAAGATAAGACCTGAATAAGGCCTGGCAACGCATCTGCTGCGCTCTTACCAAAAAATATCCGTACCTACAGGTATGATGAATAAGCCTTGACGGACGCGTTGAGTGCTCACATTTATACACTGGGATTCGATTCTATAAGACCTCCTCGGCCTGAGTTGAATTACGCCAGCAATTTCCGAATTCGAGTCCGGGGACTCAAATTTGAGTAGGTAGCATTGTTTTTTTCCCTAGAGCAATTAACTGGTCCCGATCCATCGAGTGCACCAGGCACGTTTACCAACATCCCTATGAACTACTACAAATTCGATTGACCCAATGAACTTCCGGGTGAAGTGCTTCGCACTCGACACAATTGTCGACTTTGACATCCTAATGCAAGATTCAAGATCAACTAAGTCTCCACCCGAATCTACGATTCGCATGGACACTCAGGGGCTACTGACATGGGTATGCCGATAGGCACCCAACTACAGCGTACCTGGTGCGGCTCGACGGAAGGCCCACTCGACGAATTGCCAAGGTCCATGACGCCTATGACGGTTCGAGTGGTATGAAGCTCATATGAACACAGACTCCTAAATGCACAAGACAAGGAAGTCGCAATACTAGAGTTTGAATCTAACTTGTAACCAACTCGTATTGGTACCTGAGACCTAGCCTCCCCATATATAAAGGCTAGGAGGGTCCAACGAGAAGGCACCCTCTCAATCGCGACTCCTACAATAGATCGCTACGCCACAATAGATCTAGACACCGCAAAACCTAGCACATACTCCAGATCTAATCTGCACATATACCGCCATCGGCGATATTGTAATCCTTCGGATGCTTCATCAATCAAGACTAGACAAGCAGGTGTAGGGTCCTCTACGAGGCCTGAACCTGGGTATACCTTGTGTCCCTATGTGCTTGTTTGCTAGTCGATCGAGACTTCCAGCACACCCCAATTCCTCGAACCTAAGTCCATAACAATGGGCATTGATGAGTTAAACCCTCATCAGAAATATTCTCGGAATTGGATCAGAGAAAAGCCAAAGTCAATATTTTACCCGAAGCAACATGAAGTACGGAGGGGAGACGAAGAGGGGAACTAGGGCGGCCACAACCTAGGGTGGCGCGACCAGCACTAGGTGCACCGCCACCTGGTGTGGGCCCCCTGGTGCTCCACCGACCTTGCCCCTTCACCTATAAGAGTCTCCCGGGACGAAAACCCTAAGTACCCGATCAAAATTCCACGAAAGAGTTTATAGCCACCGCCATCTCCATCCCTAGATCAGGAGGGATCTGAAGCTCTTCACGTCACCCTACCGGATGGGAGAGTTCACCCTGGAGGCCTTCTTCATCACCATGGCTGCCTCCGATGTGATGCGTGAGTAGTTCATCCCTGGACTACGGGTCCATTTAGTAGCTAGATGGTTGGTTATCCTCCTTTGTGCTACCATGTTTAGATCTTGTGTGCTCCGTTCATGATCAAGATCATCTATTTGTAATCCTACATGTTCTGTTTGCGGGGATCCGATGGATATTAAGATGCTATTTCAGATTGATTATTTACTCTATCATGTCTATGTTATTTGTGATCTTGCAATCTTTCCGTTGTTAGTAGCTATCTTGGCTAAGTAGATGCTAGCAACTCCAAGAGGGAGGATTTATGCTCGATAGTGGGTTCATTCCTCTAGGAATCTGGGGAAGTGACAGAAATCTCTAAGGTACTAGATGTGATGTTGCTACTAGGGAGAAAACAACAATCCTTTGTTCATAGAGCAATCATATTGTTTACTTTACACACAATGCTTAATGCAATTATCTGCTGCTTGCAACTTAATACTGGAGGGGGTTCGGATGATAACCTGAAGGTAGATTATTAGTCATAGATGCAGTTGGATTACGGTCTATGTATAATGTTGTAATGCCCAATCAAATCTCATAGGAGTCAAGATGATTAATATATCCATGTATGCTTTCTCGGTGTCTGTCAATTGCCCCGCTGTAATTTGTTCACCCAACATGTCATCTATCTTAAGGAAAATCACCTCTAGTGAACTATGGACCCCGTTTCATTATTTTACCATCAATCTAGAAGCTATTTACTGTTTTTTGTTTACTTTCTGCAAGCAATTACTATCTTCCACAATACGTTTAATCCTTTGTTTTCAGCAAAACCGGTGAGATTTCCAACCTCATTGTAAGTTGGGGCGAAGTTCTGTGGTTGTGTTGTGCAGGATTCTGACGGCCCAAAATATATCAAGCTTGTTGGGGAACCCCAAGAGGAAGGTATGATGAGCACAGCAGTAAGTTTTCCCTCAGTTATGAAACCAAGGTTATCAATCCAGTAGGAGCAAGGAAACACCTCCAAGGTGTTGCTAGCTGGACTTTGGCAGCATGACTACGCGCCAACAAAGAACGTGGAAACCTGCACAACACAACCACAGAACTTTGCCCCCAACTTATAGTGAGGTTGTCAATCTCACCGGTTTTGCTGAAAACAAAGGATTAAACATATTGTGTGGAAGAAAGTAATAGTTTGCAGAAAGTAAATAGAAAGCAGTAAACAGTTGTAGATTGATGATAAAAGAAAGGACCGGGGTCCATAGATCACTAGTGGTGTCTCTCCTTAAGATAGATGACATGTTGGGTGAAGAAATTACAGCAGGGCAATTTACAAACATCGATAAAGCAAGCATGCATATACTACTCATCTTGACTCCTTTGAGATTTGATTGGGTTACAACATTATACATAGAACATAATCCAACTGCATCTATGACTAATAATCCACCTTCAGGTTATCATCCGAACCCCCTCCAGTATTAAGTTGCAAGCAACAGATAATTGCATTACGCATTGCGTGTAAAGTAAACAATACGATTGTTCTATGAACAAAGGAATTTTGTTTTCCCCCTAGTAGCAACAACACATCTAGTACCTTAGAGATTTCTGTCACTTCCCCAGATTACTAGAGGCATGAACCCACTATCGAGCATAAATACTAACTCTTGGAGTTGCTAGCATCTACTTGGCCAAGATAGCTACTAACAATGGAAAGCATGCCAGATCACAAATAACAAAGACATGATAGAATCAATAATCAATCTGAAATAGCATCTCAATATCCATCGGATCCCCGCAAACACAACATGTAGGATTACAAATAGATGATCTTGATCATGAACGGAGATCACAAGATCTAGACATGGTAGTACAAAGGAGAAGAACCAACCATCTAGCTACTACATGGACCCATAGTCCAAGGATGAACTACTCACGCATCATACTAGAGGCTTGCATGGTGATGAAGAAGGCCTCTAGGGTGAATTCTCCCCTCCGGCAGGGTGCCAGGAAGAGCTTCAGATCCCTCCTGATCTAGGGATGGAGATGACGGATGCTACAGACTCTTTCGTGGAATTTTGATCGGGTACTTAGGATTTCTATATCGGAGGCATCTTATAGGCGAAAGGGGAGGCCGAGGGGTGCCCAAGGTGGCCAGACCACCCCCTGGCGAGGTCCAGGCTTGGCCGCGTGCCCAGGTGGTGTGGCGGCCCCCTGGCCCCTCTCCGTCTCGTATTCTGGCTCTATGTGTCGCTCGGTAAAAAACTGACTTTGGGTTTTGTCCCGTCCAATTCCGCGAATATTCATTTTCTGACTTTCCTGGAACCAAAAATAGTAGAAAACAGGCAGCTAGCACTATGGCTCTTGTTAATAGGTTAGTCCAAGAAAGTGTATAGAAAGTACTCCAAAGTGTGGACAAAACATAAGAAAGTAGATAAAACCAAGCATGGAACATCAAAAATTATGGATACGTTTGCAACGTATCAGATTCCAAGTTGGAAACAACACCTTGGAGGTGTTTCCTTGCTCCAACTAGTTCAATAACCTTCGTTTCATAACTGAGGGAAAACTTGCTGTTGTGCTCATCATACCTTCCTCTTGGGGTTTCCCAACGAGCTCTATACATTTTGAGCCATCACCAGTGTTTTTCTCCAACCGGCAGCCCCGCAGTAGTGCAACTGGGCATGCCCAGCTTCTTATCCATTGCCCCACGCGGCAGCTACTCAACTCCGGCCCAGTCCTTCCCCTCCGCCCGCCGAAGCAGATAACAATCCCGACCCAGTCTGTCAGTTTTTGTTTTCTCTTTTCTTTGCAAGAAAATAAATCAAAATAATAAACCAGTTCACATATTTTCAATACCTTCGAGTTTGCCAAAAGTTATAAAATGAAAAGTGTTTTGTTTTCAAATATCAATTCAAAAGATTTTCAGAAAATAAAAATAATGTCTCTAACTATTACAACTAATGACAAGTTTGCTCTTTTCCATTAAAATGCAATTATCAATCACTTTTAATGTATAATTCCAAACTTTACAACTGATATATGTTTTCAGACCATAAAAATGCCAGGAATTCAAATATGCCATCCAAAATAATTTTTGAGCAATTTAAAATTTCGAGATTATTTAAATGTCAATAAATACCTTTTATTAATAAATGCATAACTTTATTTTCATAATTCCAAATTCGACAAATAATATGTCTAAATCGATCAACACGACGAGGCCGTTCTAACTATGCATTCCATAATATGAATTGAAGAATGCATCATATAAATATTAAGTATACAACAATGTTTATGGGAGCAAAACATGACTAAAAACTTAATAAAATGCTTTGTTCTGGTACCCCACACCTCAGCCATGCCATGCTATGCTATGCCATGTAAATTGTGCATCATTCTATCATGGCATACTTGTTTGCTTGTTGTATATTATTTATATGATTGTGTAATGTATTTATTTTGGCCCCTTGTGTGTTTGGTTTTTATTCGGATAGACACTGAACAAGGAGAATACCAGGATCCTCGGGAGTATTACCCGGATCCTTCCTATCCTGCAACTGAACTGCTAGGCAAGCAATTCCCCATTCTTGCATACATATAGTACTTATGCTTCTATCTTACTCTTGCATCATTGAGTCGTGATTGCATTAAATTGAATCCCAAGTATTGCATAGCCTTTACTTTTAAACCCCACCGAAGCTTATACCTCAATCCCATGAGTCATTACTGCAGGAGTTGTTTGAGCCATGCGAGTCGTAGAATTGCATGTGTAGGGTTTGTGCGAGTCTTTGGATAACGAGGTACCTAAACAACTTAATCTGAGTAGTAATTTGGATAACTAATGAAAGAGGCATCGGTGAGCATTATCTACTATTTGGTTCTTTAAGATCACTTGTGTCCCATAGGAGCCCGAGTACTTGATTCATGTTCATTGACTATTCACACTATCCACATACGGGAGACCCTATGGATCCCTCTTTGTCTGAGCTTGATTCACACTTTATTTCTTGGGGCCACAAACTAGTTTGGGGCTTTATTACTATCTTGTACTTATGACATGCTTTACTGCTTTATTTATGATTATGCATGGAGCACCTATACTGTTTAGAACTTGTGACATGTTTCCGCGGTATCGACAAGCCTAGTCACACTTCCGGGTTTCCAGTCGTTTACAGCCATGTACACAAACCTTGGGTCCGTCTCGGAGCCGACCAACTTCATAGCGGTTAGCTTAACGGGGTGGCCCCTTAAAATAATTTATGAATCTTGTGAATTCTTTGTCATGAGATGTTGCGTTTTATTTGGTTCTTTCCGAGGTTGATCGTGTGTGTGTTGCTATTTGTGCACTCCTGCAGGGTAAATCTTTCTGAAAGCCGTGTCCGCGGTTATGGACGACTTGGAGCACAGTTTCTCGATTATAGACAAGCATAACTAAAGTACCGCCTTTAATTTGACTAAGACATGACTAATAATTCGCACAACACTCATGGAATGGTTAATAAAATTTCCAACAGATGGGTTGTTCTTTCGTCTTCTCGTCGATAAGCGAGAAGGAGGACGAGCGAGGTTATTATGTTGCTTATATAACTGTTGCTATTAATTAATGGGCGTCCGTCCATCTCTGGTTGGGCGGATGTGTAGAGAGTCTCTATAGCTCTTTGTAGATATTATCTTTCACTGCAATTGCGTCACCCCCAGATTGTTCCCTTTAGATGCATTAAGACTTGCTGAGTACCCCTAGGGTCTCACACGATAAATATTTGGTTTAGTTGGACAGGTATACGCTTAGGAAGGTTATTGGGTCGAAGAGACCGATGATGGTGGCAATGACCCTCAGGTGTAGAGATTCCAGGGATGGAGATCCGTGAGATCTGTGGGCGGGATGTGCTTCATTCTATGGCATCTTATGCCGATTTGCTTCTTATCCGTACTCGGATCTTGTATTCCGCTTCCGCTTGATACTCTATTGCATGATGTATGAGGAGATATCCTAAACTATTATATCTATCTAGGATATTTGGATCTTACCGTATGGTGTTGAATATTTCTGTTTCTATTGTTTCTAGATGGCGTGACTCTGTTGTCTATTGTAAGTCGCAGACATACATGCTCATTTGTGTATGTCGTGGTCGTGTTACCTGTCGCTTACGCTGCTCGCTCTTGTCCCGATGTTCTTGAAAGTGGATAAGGGGTAGGCCGGTACCATGCCCTACTCTGCTTCGACAGGGCTACACGTGGGTGGCCTTGGGCCTCCATAGTAGAATCCCTTGTCCACTTTTGGTTCGTCCAGGCTTGAATTTAGAGCGTAATATCCGAGGTAATACATCTAAATTTCCATGAATTGTGTCATTACCTAGGTCAATTGTGCCTGAGCGGCCATGAGCCGAGCGATCTCATCCGGTACTCAGCGGGGAGGCATCTATTGGGATAGCATAGATGAGTTATAGATAGAAAGACTAGAGAAATATTACTAGCCATAACTATATGAAGCAAACAATAGGCACACAAGCAAACAATCATAACAAGTAACACTCAAGCCAAAAATTTATTTATTTATGTTCCATAAGTTTTGTTTTAGTGGCATACCATCCACAAAATAGTTTTCATTTGATTAAAATTCGTTTGGTGGTAAACCTATAATCTTAAAAGCAATAGACAGAATCTGTTCTGAAACTACAGCAGTGTTCATGAATTTTTCGGGGCATTTTAAACTCATCAGGAATTTTTTCTGATTTTTTTTCTTATACGATAGAAAATTACGAACCATATCCTAAAATAAGAGCTCAATCGGAGTTACCAATAAAACATGAAAAATAGCGCGGTATAACTGGTCATGCAGAAAACTGCTGCAGTAATACCACGAATTTTAATCAAAATCTTCACTAATTCATTAGAATATCTTTCAAAAGTATTCTGGAACTTTTAAAGTATCAAATAGTAAAATCTAAGCATAATAAACCAACTATCACACAAGTTTTTGCATCGATCGATTGCTAGATCTAAACGATAACCTATCAAAACTATATGGTGGACATCATCTAACTATTCTTTAATCTTGCGCTTTCTCGAACGAGTGTTCATCTACAAGTTTTGAACAAGATGAGATTAGAAAAATGATATCAAGAATTATAAGAATCTAATAAGTACAAAATTACAAATTCATTGATAGAGAGAGTCTTCCTTCTATGTTTTGATTGAGAAGAGTATGAGAATTGAAGTGATAAGAAGATACTAGAAAGAATTGTAAGATGAGATAGAATGAAATAGTATTTATAATTAATATGGTTTTCCTATTCTAATTCTAGGTCACGATCCTACAGTCAACACACTGCTCTGATACCATCCTGTAACACCCTCACCTGACAAGGCTGAGTTCCTGTGTATAGTGCCAATCCCTGGATCGGTTCACTAGCACATACATTATAGATGAATACCAAAGACTATAACAGGGCATCATTATTACATCGAACAATCTAGAATTATAATTATTACATAGTGCTTATCTCAAAGGCTAGCTCAAATAATCAAGTTGCATACGGAAGCATAAACAAATAGTAGGCTCCATCTTCAATTGTGCCACAGGCGAAGAACTGTTGAGTGTAGTACCGCGACCTAATTCGATCACTCAGAATCGGTATAACCTGCAACATAAAACATAGCAGCCTTGAAGGGTCAATACATGGAATGTATGGAAAGTAGAGCTAAGTAAGGAGACAAGTATTCCTAGCATCTACATGCTTATTGGCCAAGTGGGGCTTTGGCTAGCTTGCATTTTCAAAAGCATCTGTCCTACTTTCATAAACAGTTTTAGATTTTCTTTGAAAAGATCCCAATTAAATAACCCATCAATATTAAAACAATTAGGAAATTAGAATGAACGAGAAACATGTCATAATCTCAATATTGAGTAACTCAATTGTCCATAACCGGGGACATGACTAAGTACTTAGATTAGACACCCTTCAGGGGTTTGTACATTTTACCCATAAGACCTAGACATCCCAGCTTGTACCATAACAGTCATATTATGTTATGATAGGGAGAAGTCCAAAACGAGACATTTTGGGAAGTAGCTCCCCAAATCCTACATGCATCGTACCAACCTACCAAAATTCTACATCTCTGGCTACGTGATACGTCCAAAACGTATCTACTTTCCCGAACACTTTTGCTATTGTTTCTCCTCTAAACTTGTGTTATTTGGATACAACTAACGCGGACTGACGCTGTTTTTAGCAGAACTGCCTTGGTGTCTACATTTTGTGCAGAAAATCAACTATTAGGAAAAATACCGGAAAATATACAGAAAATCCTATTTCACCCGAAGACTCCAGGAGCCGGAATACGAAATGGAGAAGAGCCAGGGGTGGCCACACCACACAGTGGCTTGAGCCAGCCAGGCCGCTTAGGGGTGGTGTGGGCCCCCCAGGCATCCCCTCGGTCTCCCTCTTCGCCTATAACAAGCCTTTTTACCTAAAAACTCTGGGGGGGTTCGACGTTTTTCTAGAAGGAGTTCCGCTCCGCCGCCACCACCAGATTCCACGAAATAGCACCAAAAGCTCCGTTCTGGCACCCTGCCGGGACGGGGAATTGGAGGAGATCATCACCATCATCATCACCATCGCTTCTCCATCGACCATCCATATTTCCCCCATCTATGAGTGAGTAATCCCCCGCTGTAGGCTATGGGGATGGTAGGGATTGGATGAGATCGTTCATGTAATGACATCAGATTGTTAGGGCATGGTGCCTAGTATCTTTTATTAGTGCTTTATGACTTTGTTGTGACTTGTTATGCTTAATTCTTGTTACTAGGGCCTGAGTGCCATGATTTTGGATCTGAACATATTATTGATTCATTATGATAGTATTGTTTTTGGTCTTATCTACAAGTTGTATACACACGTTGTTATCCGGAACCAATGGCCCCGAAGTGACAAAAATCGGGATAACCGGAGGGAATGGCTTTGATGTGAGGATCACATGTGTTCATGGAGTGTTAATGCTTCGCTCCGGTGCTCTATTAAAAGGAGCACCTTAATTGCTAGTAGTTCCCTTGAGGCCCCGCTGCAAACGGGCTGGCAGGACAAAAGATGTTGTGCAAATTCTCATTGCGAGCACGTATGACTATATATGGAACACATGCCTAGGATTATCTAGTACTTGGATGCTTTATCTTATTTATCTGCAATTGCCCTATGTTCTGATTGCTATGTGAATTGTCTTGTCCATGCAACGCCCATCCATCCATCTCTAGGCCTACCGCACTCGAATCCCATTGTTTACTGCTGTCTTTACTTTACTACTGCTGCTACTTTACTATTCCAACTACAAAACTGTTGGTACTGATAAACTGTTGTGAGCAAGATTGTTTCTAGGTGCAGCTGAATTGACATCTCAGTTGTTAAGACTTATAAATATTCTTTGGCTCCCCTTGTGTCGAATCAATAAATTGGGTTTCACTTCCCTCGAAAATACTACGATACACCCCCTATACTTGTGGGTCATCAAGACTATTTTCTGGCGCCGATGCCGGGGAGCATAGCTTTATTTATCAAGTTCACTTGGATTCTCTATTGTTCGCTGCTATCCATCCATCATGGGTAAGTCTCGTGATGGCAAGGTTCCTATTTTACCATCCACTACAAGAAGAGGTATGGTTCTGAACACCGCTATTGCTCTTGATTCACCGTCTATTATAAGTAAGCTCGTTACACCACCACATACACATGCTACACACACTACTACTACTGAATCTGAAACTTCTGATGCTTATGATGCTTATGATGCTGCTTCTACTGTGCTTGATAAGAGTGGTTCATTAGGTCCTTTCCTAGATGTTACGGTTGCTAGAACTATAGCTGGAAATACCGAAACTCCTAATGAAGACACTACCACACCTGTTAGTTCACCTGAGTCTAGTGAAAGTTATGATATTGAAGATGGTTATGTTCAGATGACCGATGAATTTATTAAAGAATGTAAAAACACCCATGATAGGAGCGCTGCTAAGAGTCTCCTTGAGAGGCGTACTATTAGACCCAAATTGTCTCCTATTGCTATGTTTGTTGCTTCCCCCATAAACATTATAGATGAAGATTTTGATTTCTCTCTCGATCTATCTTACATAGCTATTGTCGAGAAAGAACCTTTTTGTGGGACTAAGAATGAAAGTGCAGTAGCACATATGAATGAACTTTCTACCATGAGTGGCTTGTTTTCTGATGATATTAAGATGCGTACTTACTTTGTTGCTAAGATTTTCCCCTTTTCACTGAAAGGAGAAGCTAAAACTTGGTTTAGTAATTTACCTCCTGGATCTATTGATAGCCCTGATTACTTGATTTGTACTTTCCTGCAGAAATATTTTCCTCCTAGTGCCAGACATGCTATTTTGCAGGAACTTTTTGATTTTAAACAGGGAGAAAAAGAGGTATTGCCTGAATCTTGGGCAAGGTTTTGTGCTTTGATTCATGCACAAGCCGGAAGTCCATTACCTAAGAATGAGCTTCTTGATATATTTTATAATGGACTAACCGAGGAATCTAGGACATACCTAGATAGTTGTGTTGATTTTGTTTGCAGGAATAGGACTCCTAAGGAAGCTGAAGAATTAATGGATAAAATAAGTAAGAATTATGAAGATTGGACTCCTCCTAAACAAGCTATACCTGAAGTAATTGTACCTGAGCCTACTATTCTGGTGCCTATTCCAATATCAAAGAAGAGGGGAGTTATTGAATTAAATGATGAAGTGATGAAGGAAGCTAAGAAATGTCTTAAGGAGAAGGGAATTAAAGCTGCAGATGTCAAGAATTTACCTCCTATTGAAAAATTATATAAGCCTATTTCCTACTCATCCACTATTGAGGTACACTCTCTCCAACACTTTGATGAAGGTGATATCCCTTACTCTAAACCTCCTGATCAATGCTTAGAAGAATTCCATATCTTTATTGTTAAGAAAGATAACTTTAATAAAAGGGTGCAAAACCATCTAATGGAAAACACTAGAGCTATTGTTGAGTTGAAAGATATTGTGGAAAGAACCTCTAATGATTTTAAAATGATTGTTAAACATTTTCAAATGGTTCAAACTCAAATAGATCAACTTGTTAAAGTGCAAAACGACTTGCTAGTTAATGCTGCTAAAGAAAAACATGCTTATGAAATTAGAACTAGAAGTGGTGCTGCTACCCAGGATCCTCTATATCCTGAGGGGCATCCCAAAAGAATTGAGCAGAATTCTCAACAAGCTGAAAATAGTGGTTCTACTCGTAAGAAAAGGAAAAGGAAGCATAAAACTGTTGTAGAACCCTCTAAACATGCTATAGATCCGAATAGTATATCTATCTCTGATGCTGAAACTGAAAGTGGTAATGAAGAAAATGAAGTTCCTAATGAAGAAAAAGTTGAAGAAGAACCTGAAAACCACACTAAGAATACTAAATACACCAAAGAAGATTTTATTGCTAAGAAACATGGTAGTGAAAGAGAGCCTTGGGTCCAAAAATCTATGCCATTCCCTGATAAGAAACACAAGTCAAAGGAGGATGAACATTATAATAAGTTTTGTGAGTGGATGAAACCTTTATTCTTGCAAATTCCTTTGACTGATGCTATTAAATTGCCTCCTTACTCAAAGTATATGAAGGATATTGTCTCGAATAAAAGGAAGATCCCTAATGAAGAAATTTCTACTTTACTTGCTAATTATTCTTTCAATGGTAAGGTTCCTAAGAAACTTGGAGACCCAGGGATTCCAACTATCCCTTGCTCTATTAAGAACAGTTATGTTAGAACTGCTTTGTGTGATTTGGGAGCTGGAGTTAGTGTTATGCCTTTCTCTCTCTATAAGAAGCTTCAACTAGAAAAATTAATACCAACTGATATATCTTTGCAAATGGCTGATAAATCTACCACTATTCCTGTGGGTATATGTGAGGATGTACCTGTTCAAGTGGCTCATAATTGCCTGATATTAACTGATTTTGTTGTGCTTGAAATGCCTGAAGATGATAATATGTCTATTATTCTAGGGAGACCTTTTCTTAATACTGCAGGAGCTGTTATTAATTGTAATCAAGGAAAGGTGACTTTCAATGTGAATGACAAGGAACATACTGTCTATTTCCCCAAGAAGGTTGAAAGAACTTATGTTTTGAATTTAATTGAACATGTTGAGGGCATTCAAGTTGGAGAAATATATTGTCCCATACCGAGAGAAAAATTTGAAACTATTATGATTAGGACCATTGCTATCAAGGTTGAGGTAACATAATCATTAGTGGAATACAAAGTTTTGTCTCATATGGAATTGTTTTGGTAGCAGGACCTGATCAACCTTGTTGACAAAAGGATTTCATTGAACAAAACAATGTTTTCACTATGATTATCTTTGTTTACTTCTATTATGTCCATTTTAGTTTTTGCTTTCATTTAGTTTTGTTTTTGTTGTTAGTTGCTTGCATGTTAGAGTGTCTTAGAACTTCTGTAGTTCTAGCTTTGTTTTGTCCTTGCATCATTTTTCCAAAAAAAATCTGTCTGTCAGAAAATCATTCTTCTATGCCTGAAAATGCCCAAAAATAAAGTGTCTCGAAAAATTCCAGAAAATTCATATTAAATTTTTACGTGAAAAAAGGGGCAGAGGAGTACCTAGGAGGTACCAGGGGGACCCACCAGGCAGGCACACCACCTGGTGGCGTGGCCTGCCCTGGGTGGCGCCATGCCCTGGTGTGGGCCACCCCTGGCCCCCCACTAACTCTCTCACCTGCCACTTTCTTCTCTCTCGAGTAAGCTCCAGTTCATTGCTCAAAATTGCGTTCTTGCTGTGCTTGCTCTCGATTTTTTCGATCTCCTTGCTCAGCCCATCTTTCTTGCTGAAATTTGGAGCATTTGTTCCCTGGTATGTGGCTCCTCTCCTTGTCCAAGTAGATTTGAGTTTAGTGGATTATATCTTGAGTATTTTGCTGCTGTAGGTGACAGGTTTTGAGAGCTTGTAAGCTTGTTTGATGCTTAGAGATATAGTTTTGATGCATGTTTAGGCCTCTTACAAGTCCCTATGAGTAGAATCCTTCATTATATTCACTTTGCAATCACTTGTTTAATAGGTGTTTAAATTTCAGAATACCAAGCATGAACAACCATACCTTTGGAGAGATATTTGAGAGTGATGCACCTAGGAGGTTGAGGCCCTCAAGATCGGCCTCTTAGTTTAGGCCATCATACAACGAAGATCTCATTGCAACTCGTATTGGTAATGAAAGGGATGATGGGGATGCTCACCCATCTACTTTTCATTGTTTTACTTTCTTACAAGCTGCAGGGATTCTTGATGATTTCTTGCTACTGATTGAGAGGGTTGGTTTGACCTCATATATGCAAGATGAGAGTGAGCAATACGCTATGCTCACCAAAACTTTTGTTGAGAGCTTCACGTTTACTAACACATCCTATCAGTCGACTGTCTCTTTCAAAATTTATAATCTGCCCTTCACCATGCCTTTGGAGAGATTTTGTAGTATTGTAGGTGTAAGCATGACAGGGACCATGAAGAAAATTCAAGGGCGACCCGCTGATTTGCTGGAGCTTTACCGAGGGGTGACCAATGATGATGACCGCGTGGCGCAACACGGAAAGATAAGAAATATCCAACTCCCTGCTCTTAGATATTGTGCATATTATCTTGCTACTAGCGTACTGGGTAGGGAGAACACAAGTAATATCTCCAACTATCATTTAGCATTCCTTGCTGATGCGCTTAAGAATGATACTCGGTACAACCTGGGCTCGCTTATTGCTCGCCGCCTAGCTGCTAGGGGCCTATCTATGGGGGAATTATTGCCTCGCGTATAGTCAATGCATTGGGTCTTTTAGTAGATCCCAATGATACTGTACTGGCACCATAGAGGCTTGACCTTGTTGCTATGAAAACTCATCACTTTGTCACTGCTACTTCTGATTTGAACAGTCTAGTATATAGGATGCTTTTCACTGACGGGGATGAAAGGGAGATCCTTTTGCCACAGCCTTCTTTGTTTAGTGTTCACAAGAGACCATGGTCACGCTCCAAGGAGGAGGTGGACGAGCAGCTTCGCTTGCTGAGTTTCCACGAGCAGCACTAGGAGGATGTGCCCTCCTATGATTACTCCGTGCATTACGGAGGGACGTACTCGAGCTCGCACCAGGACGAGGGGACCTCTTCGTCGTACCACAGTGACACTTCATCCTGGCTAGCTTGGGATTGATACCCACTTAGGCCAAAAGCCTAAGCTTGGGGGGAGGTACACCGGCATCGCACTCATCTCCTTATCATGTTGCGTCGGTACTTTGTATATTCATGTTTCGTTCTCTTTTTAGTTTTTGTTTTTTCTTTGCTTTTGCTTTCTAAAAACACAAAAGACCAAAAATATTTCGCTTGTTTCTCTTTGGTTTGCTTCTTCTTTTTGCCTTGGTTTGTTTTTCCCCTTTTGCTTTGTTTGAACTATTCGAAAAACCCAAAAAGATTTTGCTTTGCTTGTTTTTCCCCTTTGGTTCTTGTTTTTAAAAATCAAAAACAACAAAAATATTTGTCGTTCTTCTTTAGCTTTGTTAGTTTGTTGCAGGGTTCAGCAGTCCTCAGTGGGATTTGGTTTCATATTATTATTCAAGCCACACAAGTGAAGAGCAATAATGAGGATTAATGACAACTTGAAGCATGGTAAGAGGCTGGTAACAAACTATATTTGTTTTCATTTTTGTACATATACTCATCATTGTGGGCTTGCTTAGCCTGTTCGTTTAGGGTGTATGTTATATTTGGATGCTTAGTATTTCTTGCTTTCTTTTGATTAGCTCCAGCTCGCTAATAGTTTGTAGCATGTCTTATGAATGTTTGCTTGCATTATTATATTCATAACTTGGTATGGCACCGTGGTATCCTCCTCTGAATGTTTCATCTGAATTGACTTGGCACATGCTCACGCATGCACATGACTGTAATAATCAGTTAAGCGTTGATGAATTATTTTGCCTTGAGGATCTTGAATCACTTTCATGCCATGATTAGTCCTGTTTTGTTGCAAGCATGATTATGACAGCTATTGCTCTCTCGTTTGTCGCTCCCTTACTATTGCTAGCCTTCACTTACACTGAGTATGTTTTACTCAAGTTTCCAACTCCCTAAACCAAATATTTCCAAAGTGTCCACCATACCTACCTATTAGCATCATTTGCTACTTCCGCGCATATTCATTATGCCTTGCTTTCTTCTGAATAAAATGTTTGCTTGTTATGAGAAAGTTAGTTAGTAAAGCTCTCACAAACTTGATGGCACACATTATTTCCTTGCATTTAATAAATCTGAACCATTGCATCCTTCTTTGTTGCGTATATGCTTGCACTTTATAAGTTGAAGTTAGCAGAACCATGTTTCATGGGGAACATTTTCAACATTTCATTGGTACTTAGTACCTCGTTGATATCATGTTCTTTTGCTTATGGATCCCGGCGGTGTGAAATAAAAGTGGAACTTGTAAGATCATGGAGTTTGTATGTATGTTAGAGAAACGCTTGGGCCGCTAGCCTAAGCCATGCCTAATCATGGTGGAAACTTGCAGCATAACCGTAATGAGCATTCTATGAAGCATCCTCGATAAAAATCTATGCACATAGTAAATAAAAAGATCGCTGAGATGCTCATTGTCTGCTTGCCTTGTAATTTTGATTATGGGATAGCTCCCGTGTCATGTGCAAGGGGTACCCCGTTGGCGGTTCTCTATGATACGTATATACTTACAATGACAAGAGCTTACTTGTGACTAAAGTTGAGTAGCATGAGGATCGGTCTTCATAAGTAAGGGGCATGAGGCTTTGATTTATAACTTGTCAAGCATATCCTCTTAGTTGTGTCACTTTAACCTTAACCATTTAAAGATGCTTATGATAGGGGAAATGAGAGCTCAAAGCTAACAAGTACCATACTTTCAGCATTTGGAAGCCTTTCAAATTATTCAAAACCTTTTCTTTTACTTGTTGAGTCTCCACACATTCTCCGAGCACCTTCTTGAGAGCATAGTTGTCATTCTTTGTGCTTGTCTCATTACTTGATTATTTGTGTTATGACTTTGATGCTTGTATCTTTGATATCTTTACTTATAGTCATCACTTGAACTTCAGAGGTGCCTTGGCATTCATTATCAAAGGCAAGCGAGATACCACTCTATCATACCTTGTTATGAGCATTGTAATGTTGCTTATGTTTATGCTTCATGCTACTTATTATTTTTGAGTTGGAATCTATTCATAGCTTGCATTGACTATTAAGTAGACTCAGTAGCATACCCTTTATTATGAATTGCCTAAGTAGTTGGTCACATGCTGAGAATATATGCATCGTATGAAGCAAATGTGTTCGTGAAAGTTCTTTTATCGCACTCAGTTTCCAACTGAATTGCTTGAGGATAATCAATAAGCTAAGCTTGGGGGAGTTGATACGTCCAAAACGTATCTACATTCCCGAACACTTTTGGTATTGTTTATCCTCTAAACTTGTGTGATTTGGATACAACTAACGCGGACTGACGCTGTTTTCAGCAGAATTGCCTTGGTGTCCACTTTTTGTGCAGAAAATCAACTATCAGGAAAAATCCCGGAAAATATGCAGAAAATCCTATTTCATCCGAAGACTCTAGGAGCCAGAATACGAGACGGAGAAGAGCCAGGGGTGGACACACCACCTGGTGGCGCGGGCTAGGCCAGGCCACACCAGGGGGTGGCCACACCACCTGATGGCGCGGGCCAGGCCAGGCCGCACCAGGGGGTGGTATGGGCCCCCCAGGCACCCCCTCGGTCTCCCTCTTCGCCTATAAAAAGCCTTCTAACCTAAAAACTTTGGGAGGTTCGATGTTTTTCCAAAAGGAGTTCCGCTCCACCGCCACCACCAGATTCCATGAAACAACACCAGAAACTCCGTTCTGGGACCCTGCCGGGACGGGGAATTGGTGGAGATCATCGCCATCATCATCACCATCGCTTCTCCATCGACCATCCATGTTTCCCCCATCTATGAATGAGTAATCCCCCGCTGTAGGCTATGGGGATGGTAGGGATTGGATGAGATCGTTCATGTAATGGCATCAGATTGTTAGGGCATGGTGCCTAGTATCTTTTGTTAGTGCTTTATGACTTTGTTGCGACTTGTTATGCTTAATGCTTGTCACTAGGGCCCGAGTGCCATGATTTCAG
Organism: Avena insularis; assembly: GCA_023614405.1. Taxonomy (NCBI): domain Eukaryota; kingdom Viridiplantae; phylum Streptophyta; class Magnoliopsida; order Poales; family Poaceae; genus Avena; species Avena insularis. The sequence goes on from CM042684.1 coordinate 363,992,740, forward strand.
ATCTGAACATATTATTGATTCATTATGATAGTATTGTTTTTGGTCTTATCTACAAGTTGTATACACACGTTGTTGTCCAGAACCAATGGCCCTGAAGTGAAAGAAATCGGGATAACCGGAGGGAATGGCTTTGATGTGAGGATCACATGTGTTCACGGAGTGTTAATGCTTTTCTCCGGTGCTCTATTAAAAGGAGCACCGTAATTGCCATTAGTTCCCTTGAGGCCCCGCTGCAAACGGGCTGGTAGGACAAAAGATGTTGTACAAGTTCTCATTGCGAGCACGTATGACTATATATGGAACACATGCCTAGGATTATCTAGTATTTGGATGCTTTATCTAATTTATCTGCAATTGCCCTATGTTATGATTGCTATGTGAATTGTCTTATCCATGCAACGCCCGTCCATCTATCCCTATGCCTACCGCACTCGAATCCCACTGTTTACTGTTGTCTTTACTTTACTACTTCTGCTACTTTACTATTACAACTACAAAACTGTTGCTACTGATAAACTGTTGTGAGCAAGATTGTTTCCAGGTGCAGCTGAATTGATAACTCAGTTGTTAAGACTTATAAATATTCTTTGGCTCCCCTTGTGTCGAATCAATAAATTGGGTTTCATCTCGAAAATACTGCGATACACCCCCTATACTTGTGGGTCATTACTACGTAGGTTCGAGTCACCACCACCTACTAAGTCCAGCCAACCGACCATTTAATTATTGCCACATGGGTGTACACGTAAGCTACCAAATAAAGAAGTCAATAATTTTCTCTAGATACATGGGTGCCTTTCCGCATTGATACCACAAAACAAATGTCAATCTCATCACACCCAGAAGATTCATTGATTAATTTGTTTTAGTTTTTGCAAACCAACACTTTATTAGAACTTTCAAATGATGTAACCCAGCCCCCGTCTATCATAGCACGGCTAAGCACATCTACCAAAGGTGGCTCACTACAGGAGATTCCTACCACATAGGCTAGGATATAGCATACCTGTAGTAGATCCTATTCATCCATCTACAAAATACACCACATATGCAGGGAAAATAGTAGAACAATAACATGAACAAAATAGCATCTACTTGCCTTGATAGTTGTTGGAGTCGTTCAAACACTCGTTGCAATCACAGATGTTGCACTCCTTGCAATCTATCGATCAACCAATTGCATACAACATAAACAATCATTCAATCATAAACAAATGCACAACTGCATGCATGACGACTCAATATGTCATACTTATAGTCTTTAGTTCTCTAAACAATATTATATCTCATGATGCATGCAGGAGATTAATTAAAGCAATGGGATATTTATTATTAATAATTGATTGCCATTATTGGGGTTTTAGCAGACCTGTTATAAGTTCTATTCTAATTGTTGATTTAAATTGGGATCTAGAGTGTAATGGATAGAAGTCATTAATACGAACCATTAGAAACTACATTCATCTAAATTGGAGTTGTAGATATTTTCCTATGATTTAATTAGTATTTAAAAGGGTTTAATTCATTTAAATAGTTTGCATTGTCCAAAATTTACAATAAAACAAGATCCCAAATCTACATGAGATTGTGATTCCAGGGACATATCATTCATATTTTTTGGATCTATAAACAATTTACTATGAATTTAATACTCTAAAAGGCCATTAATACTAATTAAATCACTACAGTAATTCTACACTGCAAAAGTTTGTTCTAACCGAATATTAATGTCTTATATGAAATTAAGGATACATAGATACTTTATTTGTATTTTTCCGGTCTACAAATAATTTACTATGATTTATTTAGTCTAAATTGTCAATTAAACTATTTAATTTATTACAGTAAATATGTACGGTATATATCAGATATAATAGCATAATAATATCCTACATATATTTCTGAATCCATAGGTATATTATTTTCTATTTTTGGATCCACAAATCTTTTATTACGAATTTTGGAACTTTACACAATTTTTCGCAATTTTTAATTCAATTTTAATCAAAAGGGAATATGCTTGGGAATATTCTATGCTGACTGGGATGCTGGTTGTGCACGTGAGGCTGACGCTGACCTAGGCTGACATGGTGTTGGTGCGGCAGGGTGATGAGGTTGGCGATGTGGCACGCTCCGGTTGGATGGTACCGGTTCGCGGGATCTTTAAATCGCGGCCTTTCAAACGCGATCCAACGGCTGTGGTGAAAAGCTTCCGAGCTCGCTGGCCTGGGCGATGGTGAGCAGTGGCGAGCAGCTCATACGGTGGTCGTCGTGGTGCACATGTGGTCTATGGTGACGGTGGACTCTATGAAGAAGAAGTCCATAGAGAAAAGGAGGGCCGAGGCGGCAGAACCGTGCTCCGCCTTGAGCTTCTGAGAGCGGCAATGGAGGCGGCGGTGGAAAACTTCTGGCGAGATCCAATTGAGCCCGGGAGTTTGTGTTTCTTGAGCGAGGCAAGGAAAAAATGGCGGGTCGAGAGATGTATATAGGGCCATGGCTTGTCGAAGGGGGAACAAACTCGACCGGAATCGGCAAGATTTTCCTGCAGCGAACGAACTGGCCGTGTTCGCCCCAGTCTCCTGCGCGCCGGAGGGGATGGCAGGTGGGGTCAAGGTGTCAGGGGTGCAAGGGAGGGAGCGGGCTAGCGTTGCTAGCTATGGGCCGGCCTAGTGCGCACTACGGCTGCGCACTACGGAGTGGTGGCGGTAGGTAGGCGGGGCTAGGCGGGCCGGGCCTGGGTGGTTCGGCCGGGGTTAGGTTATTTTTTTCATTTCTATTTATTTCTTTCTCTCATATCTTTCTCATATGAACTCCAAATGAGTTCAAATTTGTTTCTAAATTTTTGTAATATCCAATATATCGTTTTAGGGTAATAATTAGCAATATTTTCTGTCTTAGCAATGGTAGGTTTTAATAATACATTGTAATTCCCTTTAGGAATAAAGTAGCACATTGGATTTTAGGTATTCAAATTCGAATTCTTTGCGAACTACTTCATGGATGCAATGCAACGATCATGAATGACATGCAAATGCAAAAAAACATCTAGTCCCAATTTTTTAAAACTTGGGATGTGACAACGTAAGAAGAAGGAACATATCATATCACAATATACATGTGATGTTGATACCGGTTTTACATCTTATTATATGCTAGTATCGGATAATCAATGGTAGCAAATAAGATAATTCCAATGATAGTGTTTCCCTTGTGTGTGCACCACCAAGAATGTTCTCTGTTATGAGGCAGGCCGTGACGATCGGGTGTCAGACATATCTGTGTTGGCATAAAGTGGGTGTAAGCTATGTTGCACTGCAAATACACACAAGTTAGATTTGGCGAGCCTAGCATGTGTAGACATGGCCTCGGAACACAAGAGACCGAAAGGTCGAGCATGAGTCACGTGGTTGATGTGATTGACATTGGGGAATGTCTACCTTTGAAATTGCATTGCCAGCCATGATGATCGAGGGTGGTGTAGCGGATTGGGATCGTGTGATCACTAAAATCATCCAAGGGATGACAATTTTAGTGGGATCTCAATTAGGATTGAACTCATATTATGAACTTAGTCTAGATGTCTATTTGCAAATATCTTAGTAGATCATGACCTATCCCATTGAGGTATTTTGTGACCATGGGAAATTTCTTGCTTGATATGGAACTTAGTAAAAGGGTCCAACTTCATAGATTAATACCCACGCCTGAGGGATATCTTCGTAAAAGGTGATCTTCTCTTCTTGATACAATGACCATTAGGAGATAATCCGATGACTCCGAAATGTTTGTGTTTTCTCCATTATCAACCAATAAGCCATTCTCCATTCGATGGAGAGTTGGACTACAATTTTGTATTATATCTGGCACATAAATTATGAGCCGTTGGATGTGTTTTCCTCCATGATGGATGAAAAGACAATATTTGGAGAATCACTTAGCAACCTTGCATTAGAGTTGAGAACTCTCAAAAGGGCTTGATTGTAATGGTGGTCATGGATGTTAATATTATATGTTAGATATACAAAGTTATAAATGTAATTCTTGCAAAACTCATTTGAGTTTACAAAAGTATTCGATACTTGTCCCATTTTGTGAAAACATGATGGTCTGCTTGAGAATTGTTGGAATTGAGGTAATGTGGCTTGATGAAGACAAGCAAAATAGTTGATGGCTGACATCACCCCCTTTCCTCAAGGTTTATCATTTGGATTAGTGGACTTGAATATAATTTTGTAATCCTTGTTTGTGTGTCTTACTTTTAGCGAGATAATTATTCATATAAATAAGTTACAATCTAGTTGTACTGTTCTTATGAATAATACCGTTATGGTCACATTATGATTATAAATGAGTTATTCTAATCACTATGTTAATTATAATAGTTTAAAGCATTTATAAAGTATTAGAATGCTAAAAGATATCCAAAGTTTGATTATGATATGACACTATTGTTTAAGTCATGGTGGTTATTACATGTTCTTCAGTCTAAATGAAGATCGGGGTCTTAGATACTTATCTAGAGACTTTGCAAAACCATGCCTTGTTGGGCAGAATGACAAAAACTCTACATTCTGGTAAAATAGTGATATGCAAAGAAATGTTGAATATTATACATAGTGATGTATCGTATTTTCAACAAATAGTGGAAATCATTATTTCATACTTCATTCTGGATTTAAGTGAATATGAGTATTTACTTAATGAAACATAAGTTTGAATCTGGTTCGAATTCTTCAAAAGATTTCAAAGTAAAGGAGGATATTGAATTAACAAGAATACAAAAGTCTCTTCGACTTGATCGACATGACTAAATTATTTAAGTTAATTTTGACATAAAAGGGACTTGTGAAAGATGTTTCATAAATTATGATAATTGGACAAATTCAAAGTTTGTTGAAATGTCTAAATATCATAATCATTTTGTATTAGATACATATGGTCCAATATTATCTCTTATCGGGGTTATAGTTATCGTTTAGAATTAGAGATCAAAATAAGCTAACACCGGTTTGAAATACAAAGGAACATCTAAATGATTCATGGAAACAACACCATAAGAGTTATGGCATGTTCGAGTTTCTAGAGGTTTCACTAATTCGAAATCATAGCGAATAAACAAGTCTTTGTAGCGTATTCTTAGGCAACTATCAATACATGTTCCACAAGGGCAAACATGTTGTTGTCCAAAGTTGATCTGTCTTGATGAAGATACAGGTGGAAGAAAGTAAAAGATCAAAAAAAGGTATTTGACCTTACCTCCTGATTGTTGAGTGGTGCAGTGAAATTTATTTCGTGAAGCTAAACTCTACAAATAGAGAAGAAACTAATGATAATTATCATTAAGTTTCAGTGAATTTTTTTACTAAAGAAAGTAGGATTCAACGATATATTCTGCAAATTTGCAGAATTATATTATTGATTCACTTGTCAGTTTATGAACAAGACATACCTACGAATTACAAATAAGTGTGATGGACCTAAGTGCGAGAAATGACTAGGAGTCATAAAATCCTTTATTAAGTTACATTTAAGATTGCAAAGTAATATGTTACTTGATCTTATTAAGTAAAGAAGTTTACTTGATATTTCTGAATAACTACAAAGTCATTAGAAGGAAATGAAACTTAATGAAGATGCAAAGCTCAATTTGTCACAAAGTATGGACAAATTCAAGGAGTTGACTACAATCATAGAGATGCTTAAGTCTATGGATTTACACAAGCAATATATGGATATTGAAGTCTCGTAACTGGAATTCTCAATTTGATGGTGATCAAAGAATTCTGGAATGTCCAAGATTATCGAGAGGACCTGCATTTGAGTGGGAGCTAATTAGCTTGGCCAAATCTTAATATGTAAGAGACATATTTTGAGTGGGAGTTAAGTGAAATCCCTTGATCTCATATATGGATGCCATATTTGAGTGGGAGCATGACATTATTCTAAAATATGTGGATGACATCTATCAATGATGTGATTGGTACTAATAACATTTAAGTTGGTAAATATGGATGAAGTTGAACAAGTTATTAAACAATGAGATCTATTGAGATAGATTGGTAAGTTTAATAAACATCATAGTTGAATGCTTCCTGGACTTGATTCTGAAGATGTTCATAATATCCTAGACAAGATTCTAAAATAGCCCAGAATGGAACAAGGTAAGAAACAAATTCTTACTTGTATGAAGCATTGCATTAGTCCTAGTAATGCTACCATGGTTAAAAGAAAGAAATAGATGTGTTGCATCTCCTATGCCTCTGTCATAGGTTCTTCCATACAACCATATTGTATACTCGACGTAATGTGACCCGAGATTCTGGTTGGAAGGACAAGCTCTTAACTATAAGAACATGTCTTGAAGTGATTCCTGAGTTAATCGCTGAACTAGAATTAAGTTTTTCCTTAAATGGCAAGAAGCAAAGTAAGACGCATAGTTGCATTTCATGCACTAGGATCTACATATATAAAGAAGTATAATGGCACCATCTAAATGTATATTATTATGGCGGGACTAGTTCGTATTTATGCAGAGGGTGTGTCCCAGTGCACAGTGCCCATGGGAAAGCTCATTTTGGCTAATCTAACGTCACTTCTAGCTCCTGGAAACCGACCTCTATTACCATAACTACTATACATACACAAAGGAGTGCTAAGTGTGTTTCAAAGTTTAAGTGACAACAGTGAAAGCGACCCTCACGGTAAACACTAGAAACAAAGTCTCACTTGGTCACCAAACAAATACTTCAACCCATTATGAGATAATGGCATGAATGTCAAAGTTAGTAAGACATTAACGTTTGCAAAGACATAATGATCTGGTAAAATAGAACATGGACATGATGTTTTCCATAAGCATGCATGATCAATAAACGCATATGTGATATGGTTTATGATGAGTAAAATGCGAGCTAGATTAATTATACTCTAGTGCAAGTGGGAGACTGAAAGAGATATGCGCTAGAGGCAAATAATAAAGCATATTGTTTGATATATCTCTTATGTTCATAATACATTTCATAATGTGATATAACTGTATTAATACAAAACATTAATACACGTGTGGTATGTAAACAAACCAAGTCTCTAGTTACCTCTAGCGAACTAGTTCATTGGTCATGAGGATGATCTAGGGTTTTGAGATCATGGGCATTTATGCCAATTGACAATGAGGTCATGTCATTAGTTGAATGATGTGATAGACAAACAGCCCAACAAGTTGTATCATAATGTGATCTAGTTACAAAGTTCACCATTAATGATAAACTAAGGAAACCTCGCAACCTGATCCTTAGACTATGAGATAATGCAAATCACCATCCTAGAGGGAGCTTAGATGGTATCAAGTATCAAACCGTGACTGGATAATGATACGTTGCTAACGTATCCATAATTTTTTATATTCCATGCTTGGTTTTATCTACTTTCTTCTGTTTTGTCCACACTTTGGAGTACTTTTCATATGATTTCTTGGACTAACCTATTAACAAGAGCCACAGTGCCAGCTGCCTGTTTTCTGCTATTTTTTGGTTCTAGGAAAGTCAGAACATGAATATTCTCAGAATTGGATGGGACAAAAGCCAAAGTCAGTTTTTCACCGAGGGACATGAGGAGCTAGAATACGAGACAGAGAGGGGCTGGGGCCCGGCCACACCACCTGGCCGCGCGGGCTAGGCCTGGCCGCGCCAGGGGGTGGTCTGGCCACCCCAAGCACCCCCTCGGCCTCCCTCTTCGACTATAAGTTGCCTCCTGACCTAAAAACCCAGGGGGGTTCGACGTTTTTCAGAAATTGTTCCGCTCCGCCGCCACCACCAGATTCCGTGATTCGGAACCAGAAACTCTGTTCTGGCACCCTGCCGGGACGGGGAATTGGAGGAGATCATTGTCATCATCATCACCATCGCTTCTTCATCGACCATCCATGTTTCCCCCATCTATGAGTGAAGTAATCCCCCGCTGTAGGCTATGGGGATGGTAGGGATTGGATGAGATCGTTCATGTAATGTCATCGAATTGTTAGGGCATGGTGCCTAGTATGTATTATTAGTGCTTTTTGACTTTGTTGCAACTTGATATGCTTAATGCTTGTCACTAGGGCCCGAGTGCCATGGTTTCAGATCTGAACATGTTATTGATTCATTATGATAGTATTGTTTATGGTCTTACCTGCAAGTTGTATACACATGTTGTTGTCCGGAACCAATGGCCCCGAAGTGATAGCAATCGGGATAACCGGAGGGAATGGCTTTGATGTGAGGATCACATGTGCTCACGGAGTGTTAATGCTTTGCTCCGGTGCTCTATTAAAAGGAGCACCTTAATTGCCAGTAGTTCCCTTGAGTCCCCGCTGCAAACGGGCTGGCAGGTCAAAAGATGTTGTGCAAGTTCTCATTGCGAGGACGTATGACTATATATGGAACACATGCCTACGATTATTTAGTACTTGGATGCTTTATCTCATTTATCTGCAAATGCCCTATGTTTTGATTGCTATATGAATTGTCTTGTCCATGCAACGCCCGTCCATCCATCCCTATGCCTACTGCGCTCCAATCCTACTGTTTACTGCAATTGTTACTACTGTCTTTACTTTTACTACTGCTATTACTTTACTATTGCTACTATAAAACTGTTGCTACTGATAAACTGCTGTGAGCAAGAATTTTTCCAGGTGCAGCTAAATTGACAACTTAGTTGTTAACGCTTATAAATATTCTTTGGCTCCCCTTGTGTCGAATCAATAAATTGTGTTTCACTTCCCTCGAAAATACTGCGATACACCCCCTATACTTGTGGGTCATCAAGACTATTTTCTGGCGCCATTGCCGGGGAGTATAGCTTTATTTATCAAGTCCACTTGGAATCACTATTGTTCAAGCTTAGTTTATTTCCACCTTGTTTGCTTGTTTCTTTATCAAAATTACAAGAAAATTAGTTCCTACTCTAGTTGTTATTTTCGTTGGTCTATTATTGTCTTGCTTTATCATGTTTTCTATCAATTGTTGGTTTCTTTGAAACTGAATCTTATTGGCAAGGTGGGTTCACGGAAGAACAAAAATATTATTATAAGGAACACCGCTTGTCACAAAAAGGGAAACACTTATGGGAACAAATTGATAAATTGTATACCATTGCTATAAACGTGTGCTCTACTTATAATGTTACTTATTGCTTTGATAAATCTTGTTGCTGTAGGAGGTACAAACACCTCCCTTTTCAATGTGAGTATACTGATGATGTTACCATATCTTCTTATGTTAAAGGAAATTATGACTTTTATGATGTGGAACAAATTGAGGAATTTATTGCTTTGAAGGGTGCATTTGAACTTCCTAGTTTGCTTGAAAATATTGATGATTTACCTTATAAATATGAGGTTTATGATATACTTAGATTTTGCTTTGATAATTACAAGGAAGAAAATGGCTATATTCTTGAATATATTAATAGATGCTTTCCACAAATGGAAGAGACTAATGCCTTGCAGGATCTTATGGAAGGAGAAATTGATGAACCTGAAAGCTCATTAGATGAAAAATAGGAGGAAAGTGATGAACAAAAGAAGGAAGAATGGATTCGCTACCCATGCCTACCTTCTAATGAGAGTAACTCTTTATCCCTTACATTATTTGATTGTCCCCCATGCTTACCAAAGGAGGATGAATGGTATGCTCATGTTATATATGATAATACTTTATTTGTGTGCCTAACTTCTAGATGCATGGGACTAAGGAGTTTTGCTTAGAAATTGTTTATGATAAAGCTCTAGACGATGGTCCTATATTGAATGATCAGTCATCTTGTTATAGAATTGTTAAAAGTGGGTTTGAAGGTTTTAATCCCACTATTTTTGAGCTTGATAAAAATTATGTTTTTCTAGAACATGAAAAGCATGCTTTATGTGATAGTTATATTATTGAGTTTATTCATAAGGCTACTGAAAATTATTATGAGAGAGGAAAATATGGTTTTAGAAGTTTTCATGGCATTGAAACACCTCTCTATGTGCTGAAAGTTTTGAAGTTACTCTTGTTTTATCTTCCTATGCCTGTCACTTTGTTCTTTGTGAATTTATTTGCATACAAGATTCCTATGCATAGGAAGTGGGTTAGACTTAAATGTGTTTTGAATTTGCTTCTTGATGCTCTCTTTTACTTCAATTCATATTTCTTATGTGAGCATCCTTCCAAACTATCATGCCTAACTTAAAGGCGTTAAAGAAAAGTACTTATTGGGAGATAACCCAAAAGTTTTAGATGAGTCTTGGAAGTTATTACTTCAGTAATAACCGCTCCTTATCCTTTTTATTTGCTTTTTGTGCCAAGAGTAACCTCCAATGAGAGAGAAGTAATGGTTGGAAAAGTTGTTGTCCCGAAACAGATTTCTGTGCTTCACCATAAAAATTCGTGTAAAATCTCTGTATGTTCTTTTGAGGCGTGAGTTTTTGTGCTTCTGCCCCAGGTTGTTATCTAACTTTTGTTAGTTCAACACTTTTCAATTTGAGTAACAGAAGGTCTTCGAAAAAATTCGTCTTTACCTGCTGGTCTGTTTTGACAGATTTTTGCCTTTATTTGCAATTGCTTCTTGTTGAATCCTTTTTGAGTTCTTTTGGGGAATTGAGCTTTTTGAGGGAAGTGCTACAGTAGCTTGTGTTTTAATGGAAGTTTTATTGGTGTTGGAACTAAACCTAAAGACTTATTATCTTGAGTGCAGTAATGTTACTAATAAAGATTGTGTGAAGTTTTGTATGAAGGAAAAATTGCAGGTGTTTGGAAGGAATGAGTAATAAGATGAAGGATGGACTAAATCTCAAGCTTGGGGATGCCATGCGTGTCACCCCAAGAAATATCAAGAAGTACAAGCGTCAAAGCTTGGGGATGCCCAAGGTATCCCCTTCTTCATCAATAAAAATTCCAGGTTTCTTCCAAACACTTTATTTTTATTGTTTCATGCACAGTTGTGTTGTTCTTGGAGCGTCTTCTTTTTCGTTTTCGTTTTGGTTTTTCGTTTTCTTGGTTTTCTTAGTTGGCTGAATAAATTGGTTGGACCCCCTCTTTCATGCATTGGTTTTCAAATAGTTTGGTTTGGATTGGAAAAGAGTAGGAAAGTTCATGCTTAAGTGGTAAAGAGAGCTTGTTTTTGACTGTGGCCTATGCTTTGTCATGCCATGCTTGATGTTGATTTGGCTTTATGCTTAGTATTCTTTGTTGTAGCATGACTTGTTATAAACAATTGAGATTGCTTAATGTGCCTTTGAAGAATCATGTGTTGTTTTAGCATATTGAAGCATAGTATTGTGGTATTCTCCTTTGATGCTTTATTTGGGTTGACTTGGCGCATGCTCACACCATGTTATGACTATCCCAAGTCACCGTAGCCTTTATGATCCTTTATTTTTCAACTTGTAGTATCACTTTATGCTTTGATTAATGATGTTTTGTCGTTCTGCATGATTATGGCCATTATTGCTCTCTTAGTTGGTCGCTCCCAGTCTTTTGCTAGCCTCCATAACCGAGTATGAGTTCCACTCATGCATACAACTCCACATAAAACCAAGTTATTCCAAAGAGTCCAACATACCTACCTATTAGCATTTGCTATTCCAAGTATATTCATGTTTTTATCTACCTTCCGAATTAAACTTGTGATGAGAAAACTAGTGATTAAAGCTCTCACGAACTTGATGGCACACTTTACTTTTCTTGCCCTTAATAAACTTGAACCATTGTGTCGTCTATGTTGAATATGCTTGCACTTATTTGTTGGGGTTTAGCAGAACCATGTTGTCATGGGGAACGCTTTCAACATTGCACTTGTACTTTGTACCTAGTTGATATCATGCTCTTTTGTCTATGGATGTCGTCGGTGTGAAATGAAAGGGGAGCTTGTAAGTCCATGGAGTTATGTATGTGTGTTAGAGAAACACCTGGGTCGCTGGTCTAATCCATGCTGTCATGGTGGAAACCTGCAGCGTAACCATAATGAGATGTCTATGAAGCATTATTCTTATAAAAAAAAGAGAGTCAGATACTAAGAAAAAAGAGAAAAAATAAAAAATACGAGAAAATAGGAAAGAGAGAAAAAGCACCATATTCCCATGGTAAATAAGAAGATTGCTGAGATGCTCGTTGTATGCTTGCCTTGTCATTTTGATATGGGGATTCTTCTGTATCATCGGGAAAGGGGTACCCCGTTGGAGGTTCTCTATCATACACATGTACTTACTATGACAAGAACTTACCGGTAACTAAACTTGAGTAGCATGAGGAGTGGCCCTCGTATTCAAGGGACATGAGGTTTCCAACTTATACTTTGTCAAGCATATACACCATAGTTTGTCTTAATCACTTCAATATGCTTATGATAGGGGCAATGAGAGCTAAAAGCTAATAAGTACCATAATTTTTGGAAGCTCTTTATGAAACTTGAATCCCTACTTCCTTCTATGAAGGCCTTTCTTTTACTTTTATGTTGAGTCTCCACCTTCTAACTTATGCACCTACTTTGAGAGCATAGTGGCCATTCTTAGTTCTATGTGCGTTGTCCCAAGACTTGTTGATTGATGCATAGCTTTGATATTGCTCGTTTTAAACTATTTGTATCTAGTCACTCTTATGAACTTTGAAGGTGTCCTATGCATTTATGTTTGCTACTCTATGAGGCACAAGCTGAATGCCACTATGCTATGTTTTCTTTATGTAAAACAAACAAACGTCTTGTAAAGCATTGTTATTCATGAATCTTTTGTTTGTGCCTTTTCAAGTTGCAACATAGTTGCTTTGTTTTATTGTTAGAACTTTATCTTTCATGTTATGTTGAAGTACTATGATCCCAGCTATGAATGTTTTACGAATACTTTGATAAAGTTTATGATGGTGCATGTCACCTCAAAAATTATTCTTTCTTTTTATCACTTACCTACTCGAGGATGAGCATGAGTTAAGCTTAGGGATGTTGATACGTTGCTAACGTATCCATAATTTTTTATGATCGATGTTTGGTTTTATCTACTTTCTTATGTTTTGTCCACACTTTGGAGTACATTTCATATGATTTCTTGGACTAACCTATTGACAAGAGCCACAGTGCCAGCTGCCTATTTTCTGCTGTTTTTGGTTCCAGGAAAGTCAGAAAATGAATATTCTCGAAATTGGACGGGACAAAAGCCAAAGTCAGTTTTTCATCGAGGGACACCAGGAGCCAGAATACGAGACGGAGAGGGGTTGGGGCCCGGCCACACCACCTGGCCGTGCGGTCTAGGCCTGGCCGCGCTAGGGGGTGGTCTGGCCGCCCCAAGCACCCCCTCGGCCTCCCTCTCCGCCTATAAGTTGCCTCCTGACCTAAAAACCCGGGGGGTTCAACGTTTTCCAGAAAGAGTTCCGCTCCGCCGCCACCACCAGATTCCACGATTCGGAACCAGAAACTCCATTCTGGCTCCCTGTCAGGACGAGGAATTGGAGGAGATCATCGCCATCATCATCACCATCGCTTCTCCATCGACCATCCATGTTTCCCCCATCTATGAGTGACTAATCCCCCGTTGTAGGCTATGGGGATGGTAGGGATTGGATGAGATCATTCATGTAATGGCATCAGATTGTTAGGGCATGGTGCCTAGTATCTATTATTAGTTCTTTTTGACTTTGTTGCAACTTGTTATGCTTAATGCTTGTCACTAGGGCCCGAGTGCCATGATTTCAGATCTGAACATGTTATTGATTCATTATGATAGTATTGTTTATGGTCTTACCTGCAAGTTGTATACACACGTTGTTGTCCGGAACCAATGGCCCCGAAGTGACAGCAATCGGGATAGCCGGAGGGAATGGCTTTGATGTGAGGATCACATGTGTTCATGGAGTGTTAATGCTTTGCTCTGGTGCTCTATTAAAAGGAGCACCTTAATTGCCAGTAGTTCCCTTGAGGCCCCGCTACAAACTGGCTGGCAGGAAAAAAGATATTGTGCAGGTTCTCATTGCGAGCATGTATGACTATATATGGAACACATGCCTACGATTATTTAGTACTTGGATGCTTTATCTCATTTATCTACAAATGCCCTATGTTTTGATTGCTATATGAATTGTCTTGTCCATGCAACGCCCGTCCATCCATCCATATGCCTACCGCGCTCTAATCTACTGTTTACTGCAATTGTTACTATTGTCTTTACTTGTACTACTGCTATTACTTTACTATTGCCACTATAAAATTGTTGCTACTGATAAACTGTTGTGAGCAAGATTGTTTCCAGGTGCAGCTGAATTGACAACTCAGTTGTTAAGGCTTATAAATATTCTTTGGCTCCCCTTGTGTCGAATTAATAAATTGGGTTTCACTTCCCTCGAAAATACTGCGATACACCCCATATACTTGTGGGTCATCAGATAATCAAAAAGGTGCCACTTAGGTTTCCCAAAGGGCGTGTAGAAGAGTACATATCAAGACCAGGATTTTCCCATCCATGTAACGGACAGATACATTTGTGGCCATCTCGGTGATGTTTCATTAATGAAACTTGCAAGCGTGTGATTGGGTCACGGAAATGCAACGACATGGGAACAAAAAAACAAGTTCATCGATAACAAGATAGAACGAAGGTATGGAGATACCATAGATCAAATATCAGGTGAACTAGGTATCAAGTGGCAAAGGGAATGGGAAACAATGTTTACGATTCAAACGACATTATCATCATGGAATGCACAGGGGTCATTATGGACATCCTGGTCCTGCTATTGATCATTGATGGAGATCATGTCTGTGCCATTCCCGAGCCATGGGGAAATACACTTAAGGGTACGATGAGCTAGAGATTCTTTATAAGTTGGAATCACCATATGAAAGAGAAAAGGAAACCAGAAAAGTTCCGTGAGAAAGCCGGAATTGTTCCGGGAAAGTTCCGAAGTCATTTGGAGGAAATCGAAAGGGAACCAAAAGGTGTTTCGGGTCAAATCGGATTTTGTAATATGTATTTACATGTTAATTAATGTAATTAAATATAATATTAAAATCTAATTTGAAGAGGTATTCCACTAATAGGCTAAACTTCTTAGGGAAAAAGGGACCATGAGGGAAAACCGCAAGAGGGAAGGGCCAAGGCCTAGCCGCCACATGGGGCCCACCCGGCTAGCCTTGGTCTATGCGTGGGGTGGGGCCCACCCCTGGCCACCGGGCCCATGAGGCCCATGTCGCATCCTCCCTATCTCCCTTGTTTAGTCTCACATGGGAACCCAAAGGGGAGGGCACACCTCCCTCCCCCTATATAAAGGGGTGCCCATGGGTGGGATTAGATACACCAAAATAGAGAAGGCATTTTATTGGCTTTCTCTCCTCTCTCTCTCTCTTGTGACCATGGCCCCATGTATGGGCTATGCGAACAAGGCGCACCTGCAGCATGTCGTTGCGCTGTAGGGATTTCAAGCCGGAGATCTACTTTCACACTCATAGTAGGGATCAAGGAGTCGGAGGTCGTCATCGTACACCGTATGTACATGAAACCTCGAGGGTGCCTCATACGAGGGCATCTTGGATGTCGCGAGCCGTAGCTGTTGCACAATGAAGATGGAGTAAGGGGTAACCTACGAGGAGCTTCGTGACCTTGAGGTCGGCTACGAGATCGGCTATTAGATCTTCCTTTTATCTAAAGATTTGTTGCAACTTCCAGCCATACCTTGTCTTTTAAATTTTATTGAACCAGTGAATAATTTGGAATATAACTCCTGCATAGAATTTGTATATATGTAATTTGGTTGTCTATATTGACTAAACTAATTATTTAGGGATTTCTATTTTCGTGCCCTAGTTCGTTAGTTGTACTTAGTTTTCCACAGCCGCTTAGGTTTTCCTCACTTTTCCCCTCCCACCATTCTGAAACCCTCACATGCGCTCGGACGGGTGGATGCCGTCAGGTCCAAGGCTTGACCGTTACATGCTGACAGGTGGGACCACGTTGGGTGGGTTCTGCGTTGAGCGTTATGTTATGTCGCCTCGACCGTTATATGTTGACAGGTGGGGCCGTGTTTGGATGGGTCCTGCATACGTGGTGAAGGGTGGGGCCGTGTTGGGACAGGTCTTGCATACGTGGTGAAGGGTGGGGCCACATAGAGACACGTCGGACCGGTCATTCTTGCTCTGAGCCTGGAACAGCTCCCACACCGACCCTCCGCTCTGCTCCCCTGCCGTCGTGCCCTCCTACCTAAGAGCCCTTCCTACCTTATGTCGTCCTCGGCCCCCGATCCGCCCCTCCCTAGCCCCCGAGCCTACTCCGGCTCCGCTTCCTCCCCGCTAGATCTACCCCTTTCGCGGAATAGTATGCGACACCGGCGGGTGTATTGGTCCTCCCTGTCGAGCGCAGAGAAGATTGGGTGGAATCGGAGGGATCTAACGTATGGATTCCATCTGGGTAAGTATTGTTTCTCTTTGTGGATTGATTATAGGTAGTAATTGACCGCGAATCGCCGGTGCTCTGCTAACTGCCTTGCTTTTCGAATAGGATTGATCCAACGCTAGCATTTTGGCTAGTGGTTAAACTGGATACTAGCATAATTTGTGGTTGTGAATGGTATCTCTCTGGATTTTGCTTCCCAACGGTGGTTGCAACCTCCATAACTCTCAGAGATTTGAAAGATAAAATATATTCTAAATTCCCCTGGAGCAATGGCGATTCAGTTGACTTGCAATATTTCAAAATTAGCGAGCAAAGATTGCTCCACTAACTAAGCTGATCCGTAATGCTTTTCTCTTTGAATGCTGCCGAACGCTTTTGGTCGACCAGTATTCATGTGCAACCAAAAGTTGAACACATGGGAAAGAGGGCTAAAGCATCATCTGGTGGTCGGGCATCATGTGTCTCTGTTGTCTGTGCTAATAGTGTGCGCCCCGTGCTCCTTGTAGGTCCACAACAGTACCATCTGTTCGCACTGCGAGTGTAAGCCTAATCACTCGTGCATCCGATGTGGAGGACGAAGCAGAGCTTGCCGAGGGAGCACCTCCACTAGCTGATGAGGATGATTTGATGTTTCCTGAATTGGTAGATAGATTCAGTAAACAGGCACTAGAGGATCAATACACGGAGGAATTGGCCCATGGTGCCAAATTTGATGACACTAATGAAGAAGAGAACGAGGGGAACAATGATAGTCTCGTTTTATCCGAGTACGATAGTGAGGACTTGCTAGTAATTGAGTGGGACAAGAACGATCCTAAGATTTCAGAAGGCACCGTGTTTGAAACGATGTGGGACTGTCGTAATGCCCTTACTACATATTGCATCTGCACCAATAATGATTATTTTGTTATTAAGAGTGAGCTAGCAAGGTTCACAGTGAAGTGCCCATACAAGAGGTGTAGGTGGAGGATGGACGCATCCACTATGCTTAGGAGCAGTTTGGTTCATGTATTATAGCAATTGTGTATTTTAGATCATTGTGTAGAATTTGTTGACTATACCTAACATTTTCATTATGTTTTAGAAAAAAGGTAACAGTTCGAACATTCTTGTCCACCTCAAGGGGGACAACCAAAGGACAAAAAAAACTAGCAAAGACTAGGTGGTTGGCAGATGCAATCATGGATTGGATGAGAGCGAACCCATCACTTGGTGCAACAACACTCATAAAAAAAGTTTCTGAAATGTTTAATATTACAGTACCTTACATGAGGATGTTCTATGCAAAGTAAATGGCTCTTGATAGGATCAATGGTCCATGGAATGAAAGTTTTCAATTGCTTTACAGCTTCAAATATGAAGTGGAGATGGCTAGTCCAGGTAGTTTTGTACAGATAGACAGGCATATAGTTCAGTACAAAATAAGAGGGAAGACAATGGAGAAGGAGTGCTTTAGAAGGGCTTTTGTTTGTTTCAAAGCCTGCTAGCAAGGGTTTCTGGATGGTTGCAGGCCTTATTTGGCCGTGTGCAACAACTCTTCATGGCATATTTAAAGGACAACTAGTAGCTTCTACTGTAGTTGATGGCCACAATTGGATGTTCCCTGTTGCTTTTGGAGTTTTGGAGATTGAGTCAGAGGAAAGTTGGACTTGGTTTCTGGAGAATTTGCGCGACCTTATAGGTCATCCACCAGGACTTACTATCCACACGGACGCTTGCAAAGGTTTGGAGAAAGCTGTAGAATCAGTATTCCCCGGAGTGGAGCATAGGGAATGTATGCGACACTTAGTGCAGAATTTTACAAAGAAATTTAAGGGTAAAGTTTATACTGAGAACCTATGGCCAGCTTCATACACATGCAGTTTGAGGAAGCATCTGTATCATTTGCAAGTGTTGTATAAACAAAAACCTGCGGTGAAGGAGTACTTGGATGCACATCATGGAATGGTGTGGTCAAGAAGCCAATTCATTGGAATTTGAAAGGTAGACTATGTGACAAGTAACCTTACAGAGAGTTTCAATGCAAAGGTCAAGTCATTGAAAGGGCTTATGCTATGGAAAATATTTGATAAGATTAGGCAGATGATCATGATAAAGATCGATTTGCGTCAAAGAATTGCATCAATAGTATATGCTGGCCATCTCATCCTCCCATCTTTGATTAAGGCATTGCATGCCAGGCAAAACAATTGAAGATGAAATGCATTAGAAAAGGAATGGAGGCTGAGGTAACATACACTGACAGTAAAGATAGGCAATGGAGGTATCCAGTGAGTTTTGCTGACAGGACATGCCATTGCAGGCAATGGAAGCTCCGTGGGAAACCCTGCATATATGCATTGTTTTTCATGGGTGTTCTAGGAGGTGAATATGGTGAAGTTGATTAGTACGTGTCGGAGTATTTCTCCGTTGCCAAATTTAGGGCAGCATATGCTCAGAATGTTCTAGCCTTGTTGGGAAAAGACCAATGGATAGAAGTGAATCCATGCTTCAACCTATACCCTCCAGTTTTTACTAGACCAGCAGGTAGGCCAAGGAAGAATAGGATGAGAGCTAGTGCAGAGGGTGGTGCACCACCTCGACGATGTAAGTCCAAACGTTGTGGGATCCTAGGACACATTTCTAGGCTTTGTAAAAATGCAGTGGACCTAGCTTATGGAATGGATGATCAGGCGGGAGTAGCAAATGCATATGAGAATGAAGTATCTGAATGAGAGGAGAATGAAGCAACGGATACATTATAGATTGAACCAACAGATCGAGAGGAGATTTAGCCAAATGCAGGGGAGATTGAACCAAATGCAAGGGAGATTGTACCAGATGCAGGGGAGATTGAACCAAGTGCAAGGGAGATTGCACCAAATGCATCGGAGATTGAAGCAATTTATTCATTGGAAGCAGAGTTCAAACATAAAGGAATTACATAAGAGGATATTGAAGAAATGATGCCAATGCATTTTGAACCATATGAACCAATGAATCGAAACATGGTTGAACCAATTGTACGACAGACTGAAGCACTTGATTCATTTGATGCAGAGAAAAAGAACAAAGGAACAAATGGAAGAAGCTAATGGTGGACTTCGAGAATATTCCAGCCAGGATCACATGGAGCAAGGTGGTCCATTCCGAGAATATTCCAGTGAAAAACACTAGGAGCAAGAAAAAATGAATTTGAATTATTAATTTAAATTTGTATGATGAATTTGAACTACTATTAGTGTTTGTATTGAATTTGAACTACTGTCAATGTGTTATTGCAAGTTTCTATTGTCATGCACCTAGTTGCTTAGCACTGCTCAGTTTTGCCCTCGACATGTGGTCAACACTTGGGGTTTAGCTAGTTCATGGCTTAAACCATAGCAAACGTTGACCAATCGATCCAAAATTTGGCACACATTTGTATCCTGGATTGATTTACCATATGAAATTGGAAATTTTGGATTTACTTATAATCAGCCACATTTTTCTTTTTCTAAGTGATTAAATTTAAATAAATGGTTTTAGGGTTAGTTTAATTTAAAAAAGAAGTCAAAACATAGTGCAACCTTCACATGGAGTCTTGTTATGTTAACTAAAACCTAGCATGAATAATAAAAGAAAAGGAAATAAAGAGAAATGGACTTCTCCCCTAAACTACTTCTTGGAATGAGCTACTAGCTATGAAGATGCATGGCTTTCTACTCAGTCAGCCTCCAAGATAACCCATCCCAAAACATGCTTTGTCTAAATAAGGCCAAAGTTGTCACACTTGTGTATCTTTGAGTTGCAAACAATATAATGTTGGCCAAGATAGATTATTTTGTTCAAATAACACATTTTTCATTTGTTATGCCAAAATCTTGAATTTCCCTTAGTCATTTTTTAGCTGAGCGCCCTTGTTTTCCTTAGATCTACTCAGTTTTCCCCTCCCACTAAAGTTTTCCTCAGTTTTCCCCTCCGGCTAAAGTTTTCCTCGCTTTTCCCCTCCCGCTAAAGTTTTCCTCGCTTTTCCCCTCTCTCATGTCTCACTCTGGATAGCGCTCTGATTGGTCGAGATGTATGTCACATGGATCATGGCCAGCCACCGTTGGATACATCAAGATACGGGCTGGAGGTCTCTCTCCCGATGGACGCACCTAACCTTGTACGACGAGAAGAGCCCGATAGGCTGGATGTCTCTCCCTCCATTTCCCTATCGCACGTATACCAGCCGCATCAACTAGTGCTCAGTTTGGCTGTGCTCTGATTGGTCGAGATGTATGCCATACGGATCTTGGATAACCACCGGTGGATACATCAGTCGCATCTTCCTCCCCTCCTATTGACGTACGGCTTGCGGCGGCGCGGATCTAAGCACGTGGGGGTCGGAACGGCTTGCGACAGCGCGGATCTAAGCGCGACTGCTAGAACGGTGTGCGGCGGTGAGGATCTAACTGTCTGAAAGACACCGATGGAAGACATCATCCGCAACATCAGTGCGACGGCGGTGGTGCCGACAATGGCCATCGATGAAAGTCACTGATGGAAGCCATCATCCATTCACATCTATGGCTGTGGTGCCGACAGTGGTCATCGATGCAACGACCGATGGAAGCCATCATCCGTTCACATGCATTTACAGATGTGGTGCCGATAGTGGTCATCGATGTGAAGACGACTGAAGCCATCATCCGCAACATCACTGCGACGGTGCATATCAAGCCCTCGTGAACCGAAGCTGTGGGAGGCAGGCCGCGGCCGCGGCTGGCACGTCGACGGTGAAGGCCGGATGTGAGCACTTTGCCCGTACTTCTTGGGGTACACATACGGCGGGGAGGGTGGCTAGCTCACCGTCCACTTGAAATTGGGACAAATTTAAGCACAATTTGAACCAAAATTCCGGGACTTAAATTATATGTATGATTTGAATAAATTTGACTTGTATTTGAGCCGTGAGACCGGTGGATATGCTCTAAAGCTGATTCATAAGTAGTAGTACTTGCTTTGTCAACTCCAGTGGGCTTGTATGTATTTGAGCAGTGAGGACGGTGGATATGCTCTAAAGCTGGTTCATAAGTAGTACTCCCTCCGACCCAAATTAGTTGATTTAGATTTGTCTAGATTCGATTGTATCTCCATGGCAGCCACGATGGCAGCGACAGAACAGTCAAAACTGATAGCCCCCCAACTTGACCCTCTAGGCATTTGGCATGCCAACTATGGGCTGCTAGATCCAATGGCAAGCAACTCGGGTACCGCAATGCATTCTCTCGACTACTTTGGGACCGTTAGATCCAATGGCAAGCAACTCGGGTACCACAATGCATTCTCTCGACTACTTTGGGACCGCTAGATCCAATGGCAAGCAACTCGAGTACCACAATGCATTCTCTCGACAACTTTGGCACCGCAAAGTGACTAAATTAGCAGAAACTCACAACCATATATTAAATAACAATCCTACTCTCTAAATTAGCTATCTATTCAACTAATCAATACACGTGAGACCCTTCGCCACAAACCGCATACTGTAACTGCTAGGATGACAATTACCCCCCCCCCCCCCTCCTCTCCCGCTCACTTGAAGTTCATGCTTTAGATTTTCTATGACTTGATCAGATACGGCAAGATCAACCTCACGTGTCAACTTCTCTTTGCGAATAAGCTATGAATTCTTTCTCGACGGTATGCTTCAGCTCGAATATCAACAGGTTTTTACGGGGCAATTCATCACCTAACTTGGCAACCATCTCCTCCAAATCCATCCTATGGCTAGACCACTGAGTTGATTCATCTTGGTATGCAATGTACCATAGATCATCGGCCTGCATAGCACACTGTAAGAATCGCAAAACAAACTAAATTGGAATCAGTCCGACAGGCCATGTCAGCACTTCAAATTCAACGGTAGTACAAAAAGAAGGAGCTACATGCACTTCCGACGTGGTAGGAGAAGGAGAATGTGTCCACGACATGATCGATTCCCCACCCTCGCCGGTGTATCCGCTACGACCAAACATTGATGACTAATTTGCACCTACAATATCGAGGAAATTGCGGGAATCGGATCGATTAGGGTGGGCGGAGCAGGAGCGAAGGTCTTAGCAAGCACTACTAGCAATTGCTGCGACTGTTCGTCAAGCTATGGCGACGGAACCAAATCCCGGTCATCGTGGGAGGTGGACCTGCCTGCGGTCGGTACTGCCCCAACGTATAATGCGCACGGACGAAACAAGTGCCGAAGCCGTGGTTGAGGTGCAGCACGGTAGTCCGTTCGATACCGCCGTAGGACAGATCTGATGACGCATCGATGCGCCGACGATGGCTGCTCTGTCCGCCGATGGGATAGGAGCTACTCAGGGCTGGGAGCTGGGAGCGGATGAGAGAGAGAGAGAGCCGACGTGTCATACACGACCTCACCTGTCAATTATTTCATATTTGCCAATTTTGCATATCTGCCAAACTTTTTCTTTAAAATTTGCATATGTGCCACATGACCACCACATATCAGTGACACACAAAATGGCAAATATGCAAATTGCAAAGTAAAACATGGCAAATTTGCAAATACCCCCTCTAGACCCACATGACGGCCCCACCGATCATTGGCTACGACGGCCCCACAGAACGGCTCCACATAGCGGCCCCATCATTCATTGGCTTCGACGACCCACAGAACGGTCTCATTTGTCATTGGCTGCACCGACCACACAATCAGGAAAAACGGGGTCCAGAAGTCAGCGAGAGACGGATGGCTGGTACGCCGTGTATCCTGGCCCCACCTGTCAGCATGTAACGGTCGAGGCGATGTAACGTAACGCTCAACGCAAGACCTGCCCAACGTGGTCCCACCTGGCAGCATGTAACAGTCAAGCCTTTGACCTGACGGCATCCACCCGTCCGAGCGCATATGAGGGTTTCGAAATGGTGGAAGGGGAAAAGTGAGGAAAAACTAAGCGGCTGGGGAAAACTGAGTACAACTAACGAACCAGGGGCACGAAAATAGAAATCCCAATCATTTAATAAACCAACCACTTTTAAGTGTTGAATATAAAGTTGTGCCTTTCCATGGAGCTCTGTAATCCAAATAGTAGTAAGCATCGATTTTGAGGCAGTCGAACAAGGTTACCGTGTGCTTCATAAGTTAGCTTGTCTTGACATTATTAGTTTTTTTACCTTAATCATATAACATGCCAGTTTCTTGTGGTACCGAACTTGATCTATTGCTCGATATATTTTTATTTAAAGTTTACTTAATGTATCTTTTTATTTACTTGAAGAAACACTAGTACCCTATGTTGCTTATGAGATTCAACATAAAATAAAGGCCTGCTTCTTGCGTCTAAAGTCAGATCTCTCAGTTTTAGACATCTCTAACAGACAAATGATATATTTGTTTACCGATTAAAACACTCAAGCCCGTACATGCTCATATATTTAATTTATGATAACACAAACACAACAAAATATGTTACCAGCAGTTAGTACAACACACGTACCACACTCTGCCAAATAGACTGTAGGTAGCGCGGTGAAGCGCGCATATCAACCTAGTAAAACTAATTGTACATCTGACCCGTTTGAAAACTAAATGCAAATATATGACCCCTTCACCTCGGCGCTAGTTATGGTGATCCGTTGTTAGGCATCTCAACGCCAGATTAGTTGGCGTCGACTTACGGCGCCAGTACTTGCCTTTGACAACTCTAGATTCAAATATAGATGGCGGTCTATATTGACTACACGTGTATTCGGCAGCAGATGAGTGTCTCAGCGTTTCTCATTTAGCGTTTTCTTATACACTAGTAAGTCTGCACGTGCATCTATATTATCCAGCACAAAATCTATTGTCCAGCACAAAATCTTTGAAAATTTTAAGTCTATATGTATGTATCTATGTTAAATATGCTAATTGGCATATTTAGAGAAAATAAAAAAAATAGTACGGATTATGTGCTTGATTATGTGCTTTATGACAGTTGCTCATGTTGGAACAGGAAACACCATCAATAAATCTATCACATGGCCCGTCTATATATGCATATGTTTGGAAAGCCAAAAAAAGTTTCCTCGGGTACATCTGATTTCTGACCAGTCTAAGAAACATAGCATTTCCAATAATGTCACCATTAATTTTGTTAGTCAATTTCCACAAAATCCGTATATACAAACCCAAACAAAAGCCGCAAGCCATAAACCAAATAGTATGGAAGATGATGCAACAAACAAACAAGTGATTAGATGTGACTTCGAGAAATGCAATATGGCATGGACACATCACCGAGCGCATTTTGGCACATCATTGACCCTTTTATTTTCTAACATTTGTCCTATAGGATCACTGCCTTCACAAATATGAGTTTTCCTTCCTTGTACTTCGACGATTCATCGTAGGCTCTCTTGTACTTCCAGACACTCACGGCAATCACAATAGCAAATACCGATGACCTTGTGAAGCCCTGTCATGAGCTGCATGTCCGCCTCTTCCCCTGTAGTGACGGTCAGAGCACGAGAAAACAGAAATATAGGCCATTCATCCCCTAGAACAGGAAAAAGAGCATTAAAGATAGTATTAGTATTTATCTTGGAAACACAAACTAAATTTTATTGTCTGAATGAATAGCTCGTACATATCGAGTTATTGACAACCCATGTGAGAGCCCCCTAGAACTGTTGGTACAGACCACCGTACCTCTGTTTAACTTAAACTACTCTATGCTAGTATGTACATGCGCGTACATGTGTGTTCATAGAAACACAAATGCTAAACTGAACGACAGAAACATCTTAGATTGCTGGACCTCTCCATTGATTATAACCATGGCAGTTGAATCTCTTTCACCTCCCTGTGGGTAATACATAAGTATCGACATACTATCATTTTCTCACACCCTTGTAGAATCTAAGAAATGAGCTGAGCATGCTACGGCATTGTTGCAATAACCTTGGGTTAACAAAATGATAAAACAATAATCATGGTATCTCATAAACATTACTCTTTCCGCAGATTCATCCTCCTAACGTTGTGAGTATATACCACGTGCTTTGCTTCTTTCATGAATATGCCACAACAGTCTTGTAGCAGGAGCAATATATCACTAACTTTGGTTTTACAATAGACATGCATCTAAGTCTGATAATACTAGACTGAAATGACTTGCATCCAAAACTTAGCTATATGTAATTTTGCATGTCATCTCCTCACCCCGTGACAAATCTGCAGGATGTCGTCGTGCTCCTCCTGGTACAAATCGAAAGAAAATTCTAAACAAATAAGAACCTCCAAGCGAATTATCAAGGACCTATTCGGTTGAACAAAGTACTATTTACTGCTAGAAAATAATACAACATCTCAAACCTGATGCCAGGGAAGTCAAACGGTTTAATCTCCATGTGAAGAAGAGAAGGAGGAGGTATCCATTGGAAAACATTTTAACGGATCAGCTGAGCCTTCTCATTATGTATCTACAACATGTAACTGAAGTACTGACTCTATTTCCTGCACCACTCACCTTAAATCTACAGTTCTAATTTTTATTGTTACCTTTAGAACTTATTAATCTATTTTAATTCAACATTCCACAAAGACGCAGATGGTAGTTGGAGCAAGCCGATGGCCTTCAGTAAGATCACCGTTACACGTGATTCTTTTCCCAAGATAGTAATTAACACACATAAAACTTTCATTATTTTACTTGTGTTTGTATAATGTATCCTTAATTTTCATTGAGTTAACTGACCATAACCATCGGAAATCATGTTCTACAGTCATGTAAGCAAAGTACAACCAGGCGAGAAACTCTAGTTGAATTTCTCATGTCTGAATTCTAGCTTATGAGTTAACTGAAAGCAACATGCATGAAGGACGACGTACAGTCATAGTAGTCCGAAAGCTCTCATATCCAATTACCAAACTTGACGCCATCATGACAGTAGTCTACACTTAGAAATCTGGGAAGGATTCTCTCTCGGTCCGTTTTGCTTCTGTCGTCCGTCCGTTCTCCTCGATCGCGGCAAGTTTTTCCGGGTCAACGCAGCTTCGTACGCTGATCAGATCGGGTAGGTCAGCAGACTTAACTGATATAGTTCTTTTTTCTTGGCCAGCTTTTCGAAGCTTCTTTTCTCTCTCAGAATCTTATCTTCAAAATTCGTTTAAATTTCTTAACTAGTAGTTTTAACGTCAATTTAAAAGTATAAACGATTTTGGCAGATGAGATTCTGAGAGAAGCTTGCTGGTCAGAAATTTCTGAAAGAAAGTACCATAATCGGTCCCTGGACTCACAGGCAGCCCATGCAGCTTGGCCTGGCCCAGCCATCACGTGCAGCCTGGCTGACCAGTTCGGCTGGGCTTCTTATTTTTATTTTCTATATTTTGGGGTCCTTCTAATAGCTGACAGAACACGTAGGTACTGTTAAGCAATCAATTTCTCTGGTACTTTTTCTAACGAATTTTGACTGCGTTACGATATACTCCCTCTGTTTTAAAATATAAGATGTTTATCGTTGTGAAAAAAGTATTTAGCCCTGACATACACACTAAAAGAGGTCTAGATACATTTTTTTCACAAAGCTAAAACATCTTATATTTTGAAACGGAAGGAGTAGTATTGGTGTTGAATACGCGCTCCCACCACCCCCCTCTCCCGGGGGAGACATAATCTTCATTGAGCGGTCCGTCTCCCCTCCACTCTCCCTCCCTCTCTACTGTAGATGCGCCCACTCCTCCCAGCTTCTGGCCGAGCCAAGGCCCTCTCCGTCGGTGAGGCGGAGGCGAGCCCTCCCAGTAGTCTAGGTTTGTGGCTTCTTGCCATAGGTGTCGTATGTCTAGGTTTAGGGTCTTCTGTGTCTACCCCTGTGGCATTTGGTGAGATGTCGTCCGACCTGTCCCCTCCGGCGTTCCCGCACGACGCCGACCGGCCGTCTCCGCGGTGGCCTGGAAGCCCTAGTGGTTGGAGCTTGCTGCTGCTGTTGTGGACGGAGGCCATCCTCATAAGTGTTGCCGCTTCTGGATCTGGCAGCCTCGTGCCACCCTTCTCTCCCCGGTCGGCCTTGGTGGCGAGGGATGGGAGGAGGTCGTGCCGATGGCGGCTGGAAAAGGGAGACGGCTTGGGTGCTTGACACAAGGTCGATCTGGCCCGATGTGGCATCATCTGGAATTGATCTTCTCCATTGCGGAGCTCCCTTGGTCGGAGCCGTGTGTAGTGGGGTTGATCGACACCGGAAGCCCCCCTCATAAGGTCAGTGGGCTTGGTTTGCGATGGTTCGTTGCGGGTCTTCGTCGCTCTTCTTCGGCCGGCCGTGGTGGCGAGGAGAGAAGGTGTGGCGTGCCCGGGAGCCGACCTGCTGCACTGCCAAGTCTGCGGCAGCCTGGTGCTACGGTCCACGAAGCTACGTCTCTGAATCTCCATCAACGAGGACGAGGTTGCGCCGCCGTTATCCGTGTCCAAGAGGGCTACATATCCGCTCGGATGAAGCCGAGCTTGCTCTTCCGCTTGTGGCGGAAGCTTTTCGTCGCCCTATGCGTGCGAGCCAAAGTCTGCATCGCCCCAAGTGGCATGTTCCCCAGCGACGGTGCGGGCTCCAGGGCGTCGACGACGACCAGATGCGTTGGAGAAGGGCGAGGACCTGATAGCGTTTTCTAATTTTCTTCTAGGGTCCTTTCTACAAGTGTTCCATCCTTATCCTGCTTAGCCCCTCTAGATAGGGTTGTCTTTGTAATTGTTCCCACCGCTTGTATTAATTGAGCAGCTTCTGGGGCCTTCTGGCCCTCTCCCGTTCAAAAAAAAAGTATTGGTGTTGAATAGTCCCACCTAGAGATCTCATGTGGAATCCTACCGGTTCATATACACTGGCTGATACACATGTTTTTCTCTACCGTTGTACCGTATATGTTTGTTGTCTATGGATATAAGTTGGAAAAGTATTATTCAAAAATCAGCAAGAACTTTGTAAGTTTTCGCGACATAGATTTTTCGCTCCTGGTACAATGCACGGGCATTTTTTGCTAGTTGATTTAAAAGCAATTGACGCCAAGGAAATATATGAAAGTGAAACAATACTACACACTCTCCAGTTCTGTGAATATGTCTAAAAAACCATGAAGTTTGGTAGTAATGTTTTCTAACTAAAAAATCATTTGTGTTTATGAATGAACAATAGACAATGTGGAGTGAGACATATGAAATAGATTTTATGTGACTCCATCACATTACCAACAATTTGTGATATAAAGGGAGTATTAGATGAGAACATTTCCATCACGGGCGCCAGAGCTAGGAGCTAGGATATATTTTCCCAGTATTTTTCCTTGTCCAACGATGTTTAATCTACAAAGACAGTACACGCATGGATTGAAGAAATCTGCCTATTCAGAGATATATGGCGTTGTTCCTGGTACTGGAATTTATCTACCAGAAGCCGCCTCTGATCATAGTTCTTATTTTCATGCTATGTACCAACACAAAATGAAGGCCAAGGCCAGGTATTTTAATTATCTTTCATCAGGCAGATTCAGAATAAGGTTCATCATCGTCAATAGAGAACGGCACTGGAGCACCTGCAGTATATCATCCTCAAGCATCAACTATCATCATCAAGCATCAGCTAGAATATTTTGACATCTTTACAAAAATGTCAAGAAAATTAGATCGGAAACAGGCCAGATCAGACACTCGGCAGCGACAAAATAGGTAATAAGGGGGCAGTTAAAGAGGAGCACCTCCAAGAATCCTCGGTGTCCGCCAGGAAAGCCTGGAGTGCGTGCTTCGCCTGATCAATCTGCAGCCCGGTGCGGGAGGTGACGTCGCTGGTAATGACATGACAACTGAAGTGGTCGACGTCATCCATATCATGGTTGCGCACATCTGCGGGAGGCTGTCAGTGGTGTACGCGAGGCTAAACGTCTCGTTGGCGCTTGCTTGCGCCTCATGAAGTTGTGGCACGACGATGAAGGGAGTCGTTCGTGAGCGACGTGGTGGAGGTGAAGGTGATGCAGGGGGTTGGACGGAGAAGGGGAGGAGGAAGGGTGCGTGTCGAGGGTGTCTGCGTTGGGCATGGGGAAGCGGGCAGAGGTGAAGTTGGAGAGGGATAGTGTGGCCGCTTTAGCCATGGATGGCGGCTGGGGCAACGCGAGGAGGGTGCGAGAAGATCGGGAGAGAGATGGAGCAATTGTACTCATATCGGCCATACCGCAAAATTTTGGGTCGATAGGCGGTATCCAACACGAAAAATGGCTCATACCGAATTTCTTTTACCGTTTTCCCGCAAAATGGCCCGTCCGTCCCGCATATATTCGAGACGAGAGGGGTCGGATGCAGTAAACCGCATCCCATTTCCCCTTCTCCCAACGCAGAAACCCTCGTCGCCGCCGCCGCCCGCTCAGATTCCGGCCGAGTCCTTCGCCGGAAAACAAATCGCCGCCACCCACCACCTCCCAGCCACCCCTCTGTGCCATGACCGGCCAATCGTGGCGGAATTTGGCCGGAGGAGGCGGCCGTTCGCCGCGGCGCGGAGGGAGCTCCGCCGCTCGAGCTTCCGCGCCTCCGCCGAGCGAGGAGGAGGTCCGCCGCTGCCTCTCCGAGCAGGCCCGCTCGCGCGGCGCTCTTGCGCGTTCTCGCGTGACGTCCCCGGCGTGGGCTGGGTTCGGCTTCGCTCCCGCCGCACACGATGCCGAGGCGGGTAGCTCCCGGGCCGCCATGAACGCGGGCCTGCGCCTCCTCGCGCCGTCGCCGGCGCTTCGCGCGCCGCCTCCAGCTCCCGCGCCCGTGCCCGCTCCCGCACGGTGGGGCAACATCTCCGATGAGGAGAACTCCGACGAGGAGGCGGGCTCCGGCTCGGAGGAGGACGACGAGGTCCGCGGCGGGTTCACCCGCCGGGACCCTGCCTCGACGCGTGTGGGACCACGCTAAGCGGGCGCCGAACGGCGCGAGGCCGAGCAGCGCAGCGTGTCTGCCGTCGCTCCGCCCGCGAGCACTAGGCCCGGCTCGGGGTCTTTGTCCTCGACTACTCCGATGACATCTCCGACTCCGATTTCGAGTAGGCGACGGACGACGACGCCATGGAATGTCCGGCGAGTAGGTACCGCCGGCGGCTAGATTGGATTTAGGGTGCTGCATCCAATATTTTGATGTAAATATGGTGATCTTTGTAGGATCAAAACTTCCCTCGTATGTATGAACTAGCGCCAAAGCTTTATTTTTAAATATACAGTTTATTATAGTGTATCTGTTCCGTAAAAAAATTATACCGCAAACCTGATTTGTGGTACGACGTTACAGTATCTAGAGATCCCATGAAATCATGACATGATGTGGGGTTCGAACGCGGACGCTGGAGTTTCCTCTGCCAGTGGAGTACAGTAAGTCATCGTAAATTAGTAAGTGCACACGAAACAACAGATGACTAATCCTGTCTGTTAGATGAGTTTTCGTGGGGCTAATCATGTGGTGGTAATAGACTCGTGTTCGTTTTATGGGGTGCGTTTAGAAAAGATAATGTTTGCTCTTTTATTAGTAGTAGAGAAATACGAACATGTACTTCTTCAGCATCGAATTAGATGTCATAAATTTGACTAAATTTATCTGTATCTATATATTAAAAACTAGATTCAGGTGGCTATTCGGCTCACAGATGCATTTGCACCTATTGTGAGAAAATATATTTCGAAATATCAAAAAATTCATAAACAAACATGTACATATACATTCAAATATTTTATGTTCGTTCACAAGTTTTTAAAATGAAAAAACATTCTACGTATCCTGTGTAAAAAAGACAAAAAATGTCACGTGAACGCATAGAATGTTTTTTCATCCCGAAAACTTGTGAACGAACATAAAATATTTGAATGTACATATAGTTATTTATTTAAATTTTTTGATATTTTAAAATATATTTTCTCACGATAGATGCAAATGCACTCATGAGCCAAACGGGATTTCGGCTAGATTCATGCTTATCTAGACAAAACTGTGACAAATAACTCGGGCAGAGGGAGTATGTTTGTACACAAATGATTTGTCTCTTTGGATGCAAATATAAGTCAACACCATCTTAAAATTTGACAAGTTTTAGGTATTTATGATTTTTTCCATCAAACAACTCAAGAAAAAGGTAAATAATTATTCTTAAATCAAAAATATTAAAACAAATATAGCCGACGACCACATCCTTGCCATCTCTGGCGGTTATGACGACGCCACCCTCAACGACAAGCCTCGTCGATCCAGCCCGGAATAGAGGAGAACAACCTTGACTACGACAGCAATAAATCGAAATATTTAGGGTGGGAGCGCTTGCCATTATTGGGTCGCTTTGGCTATGTAGAAATGACAAGATTTTTAATAACATTGTGTCTTCTTCTTTTCAGGTGATCTATCATGCCACGGCTATCCTACGATCTTGGACTACTCTCCAACGCATGGAGTTTCTCGACTTATTTACGGTGGGGTGTACGCGATTGGAGGACATGGCGAGGGATATTTTCTCCCTACATGGATGGCAGCGTGACCTGCGGATAGACATGCCTTAGATCGACGTGTGTCGTCGTTATGTATCACTTTTGTAACGTTGTTTCTTTTGTTCCGGATTTTTCTCTGAGCTTGATCGGCTGTGTGCATCCTAGCTATGCAGAGACCGGGTGTAAACATTATGAATAATAATAAAACGTCCATTTAAAAAAAAACAATAAATCGATATTGCCCATCCTTGACTACGGATGCTCGAGGAGGAGCGTGAGCCATGCCGCAACCCGGCATCCGGCCATAGCGCGGCGACTACACAACGCCGAACGGCCCCGTGGTCAACACAGCGACATGACATCATCAACGCCGATCTCACACACGCACCCACCCACACCCACACCCAACACCGGCACAAATGAACCGTGCGGTCCAAAACTGTAAACATCGTTTGGGGTTGACGGCTAAAGATACTGTCAATAGTTGGAATTATATGAACGTACTTCATATATTTTCCTCGTATAAATACGTGGGAGTTTTTTTATTAGAATACGTGGGAGTTAGGATTAGACTAAAGTCTATTCTGAACCCTGAACTTGTAGCCATAGTCTGAACCAAACCCCAAACTCCTGATCCCTGAATTTTGGACCCTAAACTCACTAATCCTGGCCATTAGGGGTCCAAATCGTGTTTCCCACCGGGAATAGCTGACATGGTTGCACTGATGCCGGGATCGTTCCGTCCTCATGCCACGTGGGACTTGTGGGCCAATCGGCCCAACCACCACTTCGTCCTTCTAAGTGGAACCCTGATTGACCCAACTCCCAAACCCTCGCCTCATCTTCTTGTCGCCTCATTGCGGCGGCTATGGCGTGATCGCAGAGCTTGGAGCCTTGGACACGATCTCTGCAGCTTGGAACCTTTACTAGATTATTAATCAGGTGAGAATTAGAACTAGTTCATCTCTAATTTAGGCAAAGCGCTGTGCCGAGTAGTTGATCATTCTCATCCAATCTTTTGCTGTTCTTCAACTTGCACTAGATCCCCTGGGTTCCATAATGGGAGGTATATTTTTGCTCCACCTACTTTTAGTTCGGAAGTCTTAACTGATACAAAACAGTATGATTCAAAATCGACTGCTTTCCTATTTACAGAACTGACAAATAATGTTAATCTAGTGATACGAATTCATACTGAAATAGAAAATACATGCTGAAGTTTAGAGTTATGTACGATGAACCAACAGCCTGGCTTATGTGCTCAAGTCCACACACAGGCAACTTGAAAAGGTGCCGCTAGTGATATTACATGGATAACTAGCTGTTGTAGTACTTTGACAAATTAGTTCATTCCTGTTTCAACCTGCCTTGAAACTGCAGGTGTCTCATCATTCGGCGTGTCCAACAAAGAAGGCATCACTTGGGGTATATAAATCAAGTGATTAGACCCAACCTCACCAATCATTGTCCACGGCATCATCCCATAGATACTGCGAACTGTTAGTAACCCCCTATTAGGCAGAAAGTGAACATATTAGTACTGGCATAATAGTACTGGTGTAACAGTATAATTACAATTGCATGCTACTTCAACATTTTTTTCCCTTTCATTCAAATAATAACTAGAATTATGTTCACACTGCAGGTGATTTTATGATACATGGACTCAGCTGATATGCTCAATGTTCGATTCCACTTTGATGGGGAGTTTGTGCACATTGGGCCACAATTAGAATACGTTGGAGGCGGTGAAGGTATGTCGGTCATAGAGCGCAACAAGTTGTCTTTCCGGGAGATCAAAGGCCATCTAACAGATCATACCGATGTGAAGAAATCAATGAAGTACTACTTTTTGATTCCTGGTAGACCCATGTCAGAGGGGTTGGTATTACTGTATGATGACAATAGTTGTATTAAGATCTTTGAGCACATCAATGACGGAGGAGTGGTTGACCTTTATGTGGAATATCATGGGGAGGAGGAAAATCATAGCAGTGATGAAAGTGCCAGTAATTTTGAAGATGAGATTGGAAGTGGTAGTGACCCAGATGTTGTTATTACTGCAGATGATACTACACAAATTAGCCATGATGTTGTCACATGCAGTTCGCAAGTTTTCAATCCAGGTTCACAATGTGGTACTCAAAACATTGTGCAGAAGGTGAGTGTTAGCACAGGAGCTGTAGAAGCACAAGGGTCAGAGGTGGGTCATTCTAATATTTCTGATAGTGAAAGTGAAGATAGTGACTACGTTCCTATTGATCTGACCGATGACAGTGGGGAGGATGACAAAGCTATAGACTTGAGAAAGCATGCAAGACAGTATAGGAAGAAAATTAGAGACTCACAAAGATGGGTTGAGGGTGATTCATCTGGGCCTGTTCCTATTGAGCTAGTGGCAAATGTGGAGGAACTCGTGGAACAACAAAACATGGAGGAAGAGTTTGACTCGGGCAGCGAAGACTACTCATATGATGATGCCACTGATGAAGAAGACGGACACATAGTGAGAAGGAAGACCAAGTTTACAAAATATGACCCCAACACAGAAATTCCTCACTTCAGTTTGGGAATGGTATTTAGAAGTAAGCATCAAATGAGGAAGGCCGTTGTAAAATATGGCCTAGTCACTCATAGAAACATAGTTTTCCTGAAATCAGAAGAAGGCAGGGTAAGGGCCAAATGTGGTTGGCCTAGCTGTCCATGGGTCATCTATGCTGCAAAGAGAAGCAGGTGTTCCAGATTTCATGTGTTAACATATGAAGATGAACACCACTGTGCGCCAAACAGGGATAACAAGCTAGTGACATCAAAAATTATTGCGGCAAAATATGAGCACTTCTTGTTGGCCAATCCAACATGGAATATTGAGAGTATCAAGTCTACAGTCTTGAAGGACTTTTTTTGTGATGTCTCCACATCAAAGTGTAAGGCTGCAAAGAAAATAGTGATGGACAAGTTACTGGAAGGGATGGCAGGGGAGTACACAAAAGTGTTTGACTACCAACTAGAACTACTTAGGAGCAACCCAGGTAGTACTGTTGTTGTATGTTTAGATCCCAACAATATGGAGAAAAAGGTCTTCCAAAGATTTTATGTCCGCTTCAATGCATTGAAGACAGGCTTCAAGGCTGGATGTAGGCGGGTTATTGGTCTTGACGGGTGTTTCTTCAAAGGAGCATGCCAAGGTGAGCTTCTATGTGCCATTGGTAGAGATGCCAACAACCAAATGTACCCAGTTGCTTGGGCAGTAGTGGAGCAAGAAACTACTGAGAAGTGGGAATGGTTTATTGGCCTTTTGATCAAGGATTTGAATATAAATGATGATGGAGCAGGTTGGGTTTTCATTTCTGACCAACAAAAGGTATTCAATGTCTCTTTACTTGTATTTTACTCAATATCGTCCAACATGATCATTAGAGTTTGTTTGGTTGCGTCAACCATTATTTTACTCATATACGCACGTCCTATATGAGCATTAAATAATATTCATGAGTTTATTTTCCAATTTCGCCTCTGCAGGGCTTGATTAATAGCATGCGAGATTATTTGCATAAGGCGGACCATAGAATGTGTGCTAGGCACATCTATGCCAATTGGAGGAAGAAGCATCGGGCTCATGCCTTGCAGAAAAAGTTTTGGGCCATTGCCAAAGCTGCTAACAGAGAAGATTTCATGTATTATAAAGCTAAGTTAGCACTGGAAACTCCTGAAGGCGCAAAAGATATCATGAAAACAGAGCCTAAGCACTGGGCAAGAGCATTCTTTCCTATTGGAGTGAGGTGCGAATCAGTAGATAATAACTTATGTGAATCGTTCAATCATGCAATAATTGAATCAAGATTCTATCCAATCATCTCAATGCTAGAGAAAATAAGATGCAAAGTGACTGTTAGAATTCAAGAAAATAGAACCAAAAGTGAGAAGTGGCCTGGTTCTATTTTCCCAAACATATTCAAAAAGCTCAAGGGCAGTATCAAAATGACTCAATTCCTTGAAGTGCTCTGGAATGGCA
The DNA here is from genome assembly GCA_023614405.1 of Avena insularis. Taxonomy (NCBI): domain Eukaryota; kingdom Viridiplantae; phylum Streptophyta; class Magnoliopsida; order Poales; family Poaceae; genus Avena; species Avena insularis. Next base: position 364,028,563 of record CM042684.1, read on the forward strand.
AGGAGGGATTTGAGGTCAAACACTTGAGTGGCAGAGGAAGGAGGTATACTGTAAACTTGGAAAATAGGACATGCTCTTGTGAATATTTTCAGCTAGCATGGCCATGCTATCAGTGCAATCTACAAGTGTGGTAGAGTCGTGGAGTATTACATTGACAAGTGCTACTCAATTGACGAGTTCAAAAAAAATTATGAGCATTGTTTGCAACCAGTTGAAGGGTAGGAAAATTGGCCTGTATCTCAGAACCCTAGGCCACAGGCACCAGGTTATGTAAGGATGCCTGGCAGGCCTAAGAAGAACGACAGGCGGAGAGAAGAAGGTGAAAAACCTAAAGGGAAAAAATTACTAGACATGGCACTATAATTAAGTGTGGACTCTGCCGTGTGACTGGACACAATAAGAGCTCATGTAAGAAGAATCCTGAAAGAGGGCAAAAGAAGAATGCTTTCCTTAGGAAGACAGGAAAAAAATGAAGGCAACTGAGGTATATTTGATTACTTAACTACTTCTGTTATATTTTTTGCAACTAAATTCTAATTATTGCAAACTGTGGTTCTTCTTTTTTGGCCAGCAAGCACAAACTGATGGCCATGCCATTAGAAACCAGGAAGTTCATGGAAAAGGACACAAGCAAGTTGCGGATGGAGAAACAACCAGAGGCAAGAGAAAGACTAGCAACGGTCATCTAAATGATGTCAATAAGAAGGCAAAGAAGTGATCGTCTTTATTGTTTTTCAGTTTTCATAGTACTACTTGAACACTATGTCCTCTGTTGGTACTTATCCTGGTTGTAATTTGAAGCTTAGAGCTTGATATGTCGGCAAGCTATGCCAATATGGTTATTTCTGTCATAATGTTGTCGTAATACTTTGTAATTGTGCTCTGTTAGCAAGCATATACAAAAGACCTTGCTGCATTTTCAAGGAAATTCTATTCTAATAATCACTGCAATTTAGATTCATGAATCACTTCAAATCATAAGATAATCACCGAAATTTCATTAACAACCAGTGCACACATCTAGTCTTCTTGTTCCACTATTGGAAAAAAATGCTTTGAGTTTGCAATTTTACCTACAGTATCGTCGACCTGACCTTGTCGACGCCTACGCTGGTAGTGCAACGCACACACGCCTCTTTCACCAGTCGCCTATCTTCTACAACCTCCAGCCAAAGGCTGATAACAATGCTCCGCCTAGCCGCTAGAAACGAAGGACAACGCGCATCTAAGCGTCGTCCTCTCCCCTTTACCTTTCACCGCCTGTATGGGTCCGGGCGACCGCCCCATCGTCTTTCCTTCCGTCGCCTACCGGCGCCACCGGCCTCCTCTTCCTCCCGCCACTATTCCAGGCCCGGCCGCCCCGCCCTCTTGTCTTCCATTCCGCCATTGCTCGGGGGCTCGGGGCTCACCCCTTTCTCTTCCCCTCCCGCCTCCTTTATGGCGCCACCGATATCCTCTTCCCTACCGCCGCTGGTCGTGGCCTGACCCTCTCCTCTTTCCCCAATCTCTCCCGTGGTGTGCCGATGGCCACCCCTTTCCTCTTTTTTCCGTGGGTCAGTCCAACCAGACAGTTCCAGGAAGGAGAGACGAAGACGATAGAGCGGTCGGCTCTGCTTCTAGACCCACAAAATCCCACGTGGGATGAGAACGGAACGATCCCAGCGCCATCAAGGAGCCACGCCAGCTAATCCTGTGGATACGCGATTTGGGCCCCTCATGGCCAGGATTAGTGAGTTTAGGGTCCAGAATTCAAGGATTAGAAGTTTGGGGTTTGGTTCAGACTATGGCTACAAGTTCAGGGTTCAGGATAGACTTTACTCTTTTGAGAACGGCTAGATTTGTCAAAAAAAAATACTGTGTTCGTCGGTCATGAAGCATCATGATGTGGATTGATGGCAGTATACACTAACTAATATCTCGATCCATAAATGACCAAAAGAATTGTGATTGAAAAACAGACAAGTCCATTCCTAAAGTTTGGGAACATGGAAGACTTGATAGAAATTAACATGAGCTCAAACAAAATATTTAATAAAAATCAACTTGTAGAAAAGCACGAGTGTATTTGCTAGTAACAAAATAAAGAAGAACTCAAGAATCTTAAAACTAAGAAAAAATATATGTATCTTGTCTATGAACTTAGCACCAACATAACCGATTAGTTAATACAAATTTCTACTCCCTCCGGTTCATATTAATATTCTCAACTTTGTCTAGATTTGTATATATCTAAGCTAGATAATGCATAAATCTAGACAAAGTTAAGAACATTAATATGGAACGGAGAGAGTATTAGTTCTCTCTTCGGAATAAATTTTACTAGGGAACTACTCCAGCCAGCAAGGCGTGTACGAGAAAAAAGCTAGGATATCTCCACATGGGCCAACAATGTTGCGATAGTCCTTTGGATATATGTTACCGAGGTCTTCAATTTTGGAAGTGTTCAAATGGTATGCCAATCCTCTGCTCATCTGAGTACTCAGAAAGACAATTTCTTTGAAAGGATGAAGTCCAAGGAGTGAACAACCATCGTGCTTGACTTTGTCAACCATATCTTGTGTGTCTGGGGCTTCATCATCGGAGTTCCATTCAAAATCAACATCTACTACTGTAGATTCATTGTCATTGTAAAGAGCGATATACTTATTTTCGTTGTAGTTAACATCCTGTGAGATCCATGGCCCGTAAACTTGCTGACGACATGGTAGCAGTAACGAAAGGTCTCTATCATGCTCTAACACCCACTCGGCATATCCACGAGATTCTTTAAGGACCCATACCTGAAGCCATGCATGTGCAAGTAGTACTCTAACGTAATACACTCCCTTTTTTGACTTCCCTAGATAACAATCTTGGAAACTTTCGGATTGAAGAATTTCTGGTGGTTTAATTACCTGGTATGTGCTATCTGATAAGGATAACCTGCACAAAACCATATTATTTGCCAACACACATCAGTAAATCATACCACACAAAGTGGAACAAGAAAGCAAAATGCAATAATGATAATCAAGAAGTATGTACGCAGCTACCTGATAACAAAATACTTTTCGCGATGCACATAAAGTGCACCACGCCAATAGACAGCATGGCGCGCACCATACGAGTCTATTGCCCCTGTTCCCAAGTCGGCAATAGTCCCTGCGGACGGCCCTTGCCGTATGAAGGTCTTTTCCTCCCATCGTCCATCCACCGACGAGAAGACCCGTAGTACATATGAGGAAGGTGGCCATTCAGATTCTAACATCGCGGGCTTAATTTCATACATTGGGTTTGAAAGCCACCCCCGATGTAAGGTATACTAGGTATCAAGAACACCTGAAAGTGAGGCGACATGGCAGGATCAAACACAAGGTAGTTGTCCTCATGGAGGCACTCCATCCCTAGGCTCGGGGGCGGTCGTGGCGGCAAAGTCGCCTCCCACCCTGTGACCGGGTTAGTCACCCAGTCGTCAATTAAGACAAGTCCGTTACAGTGATCTTCCACGTAGCCACAAGCGATCCTTTCTCTGACCCCAAGGCGGCCTTCCGGTGGCGGCGGACGATAAAAGAATTCAGAATAACTTAGCTCCCTAAAGTTGATGAAGATCCCGGCCAACGAGTGCGGGAGGAGATCAGCGTGCAGTATGCGGCGAGCATCGATGATGTCCCGCCACGCCTTGCAGACGCACCGGGACGTGGCGACACCGCGTGGAGCGAGACGGCGGAGGACGGCGGCGAGCGTGTCGTCGGACAGCAGCAGCGTCATGTCGCCCTGCTGCTCCATGGATCGATCGATCTCTGCCGTGCTGAAATAGGTTTGTGTGGCCGCACGATCTAGTATTATATTGCTCGTTCGTTTGGAAGTTGGTTTCTTTGGCGTGTAGACCATGGGCTCTATAGCGGATGAATCCCTGTCCGGTTCGAAACAACGGAGAGGATCGCCCAACGGAGAGGACAGGCGGGCCGCAGGCGACACAACAAAACAGCCCGTGAAGAACCACTGGACAACGCGAAAGAAACTAGACGAATAGCCACACAAACCCCATCTTTCTTCTCCCCCTAAACCAAGAACCCAAAAAATGGCGCAGCGTCTCCAGGGCAAGGGCGGCGCCGGAGCTGCCTTCGAGGATACGCTCCGCAAGATGGCCCCGTGGTTGCGGGCTGCCTCAGTGAAAGCACCGCATCAAAATCGTGAAGATGTTCTTTCATGGTGGAGATGTTCTTCCCTCACCATTTGTTCGACGGAATGACTTTATTTTCAGTAAAGGAGGTGTCAACAGACCTGAACGACCTTGTTGCCATATTTGGCAGCGATCCGAGCCCGCTGAAAGGATATAGTATGATCTAGTCGAAGAGCTGTCCTAAAATCCCTATGGCCCTGACAATGACGCATGGCGAGAAGATCGACTGAAAAAATGTCAGCTCCTATATTCCAGTCACTAGTGATGGCAAGGGATTGACCTGAAAACCTATATTACAAGGGCCAAAAAATATTCGCGGCTTCTTTTAAGTATAAGTGCAGGTCAAGAGAAATCTGTTGCCCATCCTTCGACCGGAGCTCAGAGCTCCGGTTGTCCCTTCTTCGGCTGATGCTCCGTCGGTCAGCGCTACGTTGTCTGCCAAGAGATCCGCCTCATAGTTGGCCCATATTCGTTGAAACCCCCTTTTGTGTTTTTATTTTGCTTGTAATGAACTTGGTCACATGCGCTGAACTATTCCTTGGATTGAAAAATAGATTTTCGCATGTATATATAAAATGTCTGTTGCCGTGTATACAAGTTGTTTGATTTACTGAAATCCTTGTACTTTTCGTTTGTTCTGCCAAATATTTCTTGATTTAGCTGTTCCTTCTGGGTCCGTCCAGGCTCCTAATATGCAGCCATATTCTTCCGGAGTAAGCGCATCCGAAACTGTTGTTGTTCATGCTATGGATCCACCGCTATACACGGAAAAGATTGAACGATTGAACGGCTGGAAGGTAATCTTCGAACTGTGCAGGCAATGGTAGATGTGTCGAAGTCGAAAATGCGCAAAGCGTTGGATCGCGAAGCGTATCTTTTAGAAAAAATCTCCACGGCGAGCAAAAAAAAATGCTTTGTAAGTTTTCACAGAGCCCCTGAGTCTTGCTTATTCAGTCGTGGAAGTTTGGCCTTCTTCTTTTTCTTGAGGTAGTCGATTGTGCGAGAGGGATAAAACTCAGCGTCTGCGAACCCGAATGAACCAGTAGTGATTTCTGGACTAACCATCGCCATGCATACACATTGACCCTGCTCCAAGATCACGTGTCTGAGGTGGAGGAATTTTTCGAGTGTTGTCGTCGATCCCTTGCCATTGTATATAGTGCCATGTTTCCTCGAAATCCTCAGTCTCCGGGACTTGCTGATTTGATGGCGGAATTTCGGCAAGGCGAGAGGATTTATCATTTTGTGAAGCTTCAACTCGTGGTAGGCGCCAAGCTCGCCCTTTCTTGGGTGCACGTACATCATCCCACGCTAGACTAGGATGTTGTGTCGCTGGGATTGCCTCCCCCTCCTGGGGGTGGTATGATCAAAATGGAGCCACATTATGAGGCTGCTCATAGGCCCGTCATTAGGATTGTCTGAAGATGCTTGGAAGAAGACGAAGAATTTTTTCTAAATTTCACCATATGACTGAATATTTTCCTACAAAACGAAACATGTATGTTATGTAGATTTCTGTTTCAATGTCGGTAAATATATGTTTTCTCTGTTTTTCTTAGCTGATACGAAAGTTGTTTTTACGCGAGCCCTTTCGTTTGCTTGATGCCCTAGGACCGAGTTAGCAATTCAGGTCAAAGCGTGTTATGTTGTTGGTCGATGAAGCTGAAAGTTTTGGCGAAGCCTCCGAGTATCGGGTGGATATCTTTGTTCGTTTGACAATTGATATAGCCCCCGAGTATCGGGTCGATGAATGGAATAGATAAAAAAGTACTGAGACTCGGTTTTGGGAACTTATCTTTATTTATTGCCGAATCATAGGGGGTACATTGTAACTACCTCGGTGAATTACGCTCTTAGTTACAAGCCTAGATGAGCGGAAATGGTTAAAATAGTACGGTGGGCCAAATGCCACTCACAGGTAGACCTATTAAAAGGAGTGTTAATGCTTTGCTCTGGTGCTCTATTAAAAGGAGCACCTTAATTGCCAGTAGTTCCCTTGAGGCCCCGCTACAAACTGGCTGGCAGGAAAAAAGATATTGTGCAGATTCTCATTGCGAGCATGTATGACTATATATGGAACACATGCCTACGATTATTTAGTACTTGGATGCTTTATCTCATTTATCTACAAATGCCCTATGTTTTGATTGCTATATGAATTGTCTTGTCCATGCAACGCCCGTCCATCCATCCATATGCCTACCGGCCTAATCTCATCATTACGCAATTGTTACTATTGTCTTTACTTGTACTACTGCTATTACTTTACTATTGCCACTATAAAATTGTTGCTACTGATAAACTGTTGTGAGCAAGATTGTTTTCAGGTGCAGCTGAATTGACAACTCAGTTGTTAAGGCTTATAAATATTCTTTGGCTCCCCTTGTGTCGAATTAATAAATTGGGTTTCACTTCCCTCGAAAATACTGCGATACACCCCATATACTTGTGGGTCATCAGATAATCAAAAAGGTGCCACTTAGGTTTCCCTAAGGGGCGTGTAGAAGAGTACATATCAAGACCAGGATTTTCCCATCCATGTAACGGACAGATACATTTGTGGCCATCTCGGTGATGTTTCATTAATGAAACTTGCAAGCATGTGATTGGGTCACGGAAATGCAACGACATGGGAACAAAAAAACAAGTTCATCGATAACAAGATAGAACGAAGGTATGGAGATACCATAGATCAAATATCAGGTGAACTAGGTATCAAGTGGCAAAGGGAATGGGAAACAATGTTTACGATTCAAACGACATTATCATCATGGAATGCACAGGGGTCATTATGGACATCCTGGTCCTGCTATTGATCATTGATGGAGATCATGTCTGTGCCATTCCCGAGCCATGGGGAAATACACTTAAGGGTACGATGAGCTAGAGATCCTTTATAAGTTGGAATCACCATATGAAAGAGAAAAGGAAACCAGAAAAGTTCCGTGAGAAAGCCGGAATTGTTCCGGGAAAGTTCCGAAGTCATTTGGAGGAAATCGAAAGGGAACCAAAAGGTGTTTCGGGTCAAATCGGATTTTGTAATATGTATTTACATGTTAATTAATGTAATTAAATATAATATTAAAATCTAATTTGAAGAGGTATTCCACTAATAGGCTAAACTTCTTAGGGAAAAAGGGACCATGAGGGAAAACCGCAAGAGGGAAGGGCCAAGGCCTAGCCGCCACATGGGGCCCACCCGGCTAGCCTTGGTCTATGCGTGGGGTGGGGCCCACCCCTGGACACCGGGCCCATGAGGCCCATGTCGCATCCTCCCTATCTCCCTTGTTTAGTCTCACATGGGAACCCAAAGGGGAGGGCACACCTCCCTCCCCCTATATAAAGGGGTGCCCATGGGTGGGATTAGATACACCAAAATAGAGAAGGCATTTTATTGGCTTTCTCTCCTCTCTCTCTCTCTCTCTCTTGTGACCATGGCCCCATGTATGGGCTATGCGAACAAGGCGCACCTGCAGCATGTCGTTGCGCTGTAGGGATTTCAAGCTGGAGATCTACTTTCACACTCATAGTAGGGATCAAGGAGTCGGAGGTCGTCATCGTACACCGTATGTACATGAAACCTCGAGGGTGCCTCATACGAGGGCATCTTGGATGTCGCGAGCCGTAGCTGTTGCACAATGAAGATGGAGTAAGGGGTAACCTACGAGGAGCTTCGTGACCTTGAGGTCGGCTACGAGATCAACTACTTCAACCACGTTCCCCTCAGAACGTTAACCACATACGGTCTATAAGAGTATATATTCTATACACTCTGCTCGTTACTGCATTACTATATAGATAGATCTTGGGCGTTAGGAAGTTCCAACATAGAATTTTTTTTTGTTTTCTGCTACGGAACCCTTCAGCCTCTGCTTCCCCGCCTCAAACCTTCCCAATACCGATTCAACATCGCCCCTAACCTCGCGCACCCATCCGCTCCATGCTTTGCCTGTGGTGAGGAATATAAGAAGGAAGTGAGCGCGTGGGATAGTGGGGGTGAGAGAGAGGGGGCGGCGCGGGTAGAGATGCTCCTATGCGAGACTACGCGAAGATGTCGCATCATCCTTACCGCTTTCACAGGTAAAACCAGGGATAGATGGCGGAATAAAAGGAATTGAAAAGGACAAGGCTCGCGAGGCATGCGATGATGCAGCGCATAGTGATTGGTCAGAACCCGGAATCTATAGTAACCGAACGGAAAAATCGCTGAACGAAAAGCGTGGAGCACTAACAGGGTGAGAAATGGTCGCGTTTCATGTCACTTGAATAAATAACATGTATGTGTTTCTGAAACAAAGCAGAATAACCTTATTTTGGCCCCTCTTAGGCTCTATAACTAAATTTTTTTTGAACATATTAGCATTATCTCGAGAATACATGATATCCTTGTGCAGACTGATACATGTTCTATGTTGTTCTACAATATCTACACAAGTTAAAAAAAATAGGTGCCCTTGACTTGGATCATGCTTTATGATTAATGAAAAAGCGGGTTCCATCGACTATGTGGGTCCAAAAGAAATGTCATAACTTCTATTTTCACAAAATTATTAAACTTGATTACATATTATTACATATTAGATCTTCCTTTTATCTAAAGATTTGTTGCAACTTCCAGCCATACCTTGTCTTTTAAATTTTATTGAACCAGTGAATAATTTGGAATATAACTCCTGCATAGAATTTGTATATATGTAATTTGGTTGTCTATATTGACTAAACTAATTATTTAGGGATTTCTATTTTCGTGCCCTAGTTCGTTAATTGTACTTAGTTTTCCACAGCCGCTTAGGTTTTCCTCACTTTTCCCCTCCCACCATTCTGAAACCCTCACATGCGCTCGGACGGGTGGATGCCGTCAGGTCCAAGGCTTGACCGTTACATGCTGACAGGTGGGACCACGTTGGGTGGGTTCTGCGTTGAGCGTTATGTTATGTCGCCTCGACCGTTATATGTTGACAGGTGGGGCCGTGTTTGGATGGGTCCTGCATACGTGGTGAAGGGTGGGGCCGTGTTGGGACAGGTCTTGCATACGTGGTGAAGGGTGGGGCCACATAGAGACACGTCGGACCGGTCATTCTTGCTCTGAGCCTGGAACAGCTCCCACACCGACCCTCCGCTCTGCTCCCCTGCCGTCGTGCCCTCCTACCTAAGAGCCCTTCCTACCTTATATGTCCTCGGCCCCGATCCGCCTCCCTAGCCCCCGAGCCTACTCCGGCTCCGCTTCCTCCCCGCTAGATCTACCCCTTTCGCGGAATAGTATGCGACACCGGCGGGTGTATTGGTCCTCCCTGTCGAGCGCAGAGAAGATTGGGTGGAATCGGAGGGATCTAACATATGGATTCCATCTGGGTAAGTATTGTTTCTCTTTGTGGATTGATTATAGGTAGTAATTGACCGCGAATCGCCGGTGCTCTGCTAACTGCCTTGCTTTTCGAATAGGATTGATCCAACGCTAGCATTTCGGCTAGTGGTTAAACTGGATACTAGCATAATTTGTGGTTGTGAATGGTATCTCTCTGGATTTTGCTTCCCAACGGTGGTTGCAACCTCCATAACTCTCAGAGATTTGAAAGATAAAATATATTCTAAATTCCCCTGGAGCAATGGCGATTCAGTTGACTTGCAATATTTCAAAATTAGCGAGCAAAGATTGCTCCCACTAACTAGCGAAGCTGATCTGGTAATGCTTTTCTCTTTGAATGCTGCCGAACGTTTTGGTCGAATTCGTCTTCATGTGCAACCAAAAGTTGAACACATGGGAAAGAGGGCTAAAGCATCATCTGGTGGTCGGGCATCATGTGTCTCTGTTGTCTGTGCTAATAGTGTGCGCCCCGTGCTCCTTGTAGGTCCACAACAGTACCATCTGTTCGCGAGTGTGTAAGCCTAATCACTCGTGCATCCGATGTGGAGGACGAAGCAGAGCTTGCCGAGGGAGCACCTCCACTAGCTGATGAGGATGATTTGATGTTTCCTGAATTGGTAGATAGATTCAGTAAACAGGCACTAGAGGATCAATACACAGAGGAATTGGCCCATGGTGCCAAATTTGATGACACTAATGAAGAAGAGAACGAGGGGAACAATGATAGTCTCGTTTTATCCGAGTACGATAGTGAGGACTTGCCAGTAATTGAGTGGGACAAGAACGATCCTAAGATTTCAGAAGGCACCGTGTTTGAAACGATGTGGGACTGTCGTAATGCCCTTACTACATATTGCATCTGCACCAATAATGATTATTTTGTTATTAAGAGTGAGCTAGCAAGGTTCACAGTGAAGTGCCCATACAAGAGGTGTAGGTGGAGGATGCACGCATCCACTATGCTTAGGAGCAGTTTGGTTCATGTATTATAGCAGTTGTGTATTTTAGATCATTGTGTAGAATTTGTTGACTATACCTAACATTTTCATTATGTTTTAGAAAAAAGGTAACAGTTCGAACATTCTTGTCCACCTCAAGGGGGACAACCAAAGGACAAAAAAAACTAGCAAAGACTAGGTGGTTGGCAGATGCAATCATGGATTGGATGAGAGCGAACCCATCACTTGGTGCAACAACACTCATAAAAAAAGTTTCTGAAATGTTTAATATTACAGTACCTTACATGAGGATGTTCTATGCAAAGTAAATGGCTCTTGATAGGATCAATGGTCCATGGAATGAAAGTTTTCAATTGCTTTACAGCTTCAAATATGAAGTGGAGATGGCTAGTCCAGGTAGTTTTGTACAGATAGACAGGCATATAGTTCAGTACAAAATAAGAGGGAAGACAATGGAGAAGGAGTGCTTTAGAAGGGCTTTTGTTTGTTTCAAAGCCTGCTAGCAAGGGTTTCTAGATGGTTGCAGGCCTTATTTGGCCGTGTGCAACAACTCTTCATGGCATATTTAAAGGACAACTAGTAGCTGCTACTGTAGTTGATGGCCACAATTGGATGTTCCCTGTTGCTTTTGGAGTTTTGGAGATTGAGTCAGAGGAAAGTTGGACTTGGTTTCTGGAGAATTTGCGCGACCTTATAGGTCATCCACCAGGACTTACTATCCACACGGACGCTTGCAAAGGTTTGGAGAAAGCTGTAGAATCAGTATTCCCCGGAGTGGAGCATAGGGAATGTATGCGACACTTAGTGCAGAATTTTACAAAGAAATTTAAGGGTAAAGTTTATACTGAGAACCTATGGCCAGCTTCATACACATGCAGTTTGAGGAAGCATCTGTATCATTTGCAAGTGTTGTATAAACAAAAACCTGCGGTGAAGGAGTACTTGGATGCACATCATGGAATGGTGTGGTCAAGAAGCCAATTCATTGGAATTTGAAAGGTAGACTATGTGACAAGTAACCTTACAGAGAGTTTCAATGCAAAGGTCAAGTCATTGAAAGGGCTTATGCTATGGAAAATATTTGATAAGATTAGGCAGATGATCATGATAAAGATCGATTTGCGTCAAAGAATTGCATCAACAGTATATGCTGGCCATCTCATCCTCCCATCTTTGATTAAGGCATTGCATGCCAGGCAAAACAATTGAAGATGAAATGCATTAGAAAAGGAATGGAGGCTGAGGTAACATACACTGACAGTAAAGATAGGCAATGGAGGTATCCAGTGAGTTTTGCTGACAGGACATGCCATTGCAGGCAATGGAAGCTCCGTGGGAAACCCTGCACATATGCATTGTTTTTCATGGGTGTTCTAGGAGGTGAAGATGGTGAAGTTGATTAGTACGTGTCAGAGTATTTCTCCGTTGCCAAATTTAGGGCAGCATATGCTCAGAATGTTCTAGCCCTGTTGGGAAAAGACCAATGGATAGAAGTGAATCCATGCTTCAACCTATACCCTCCAGTTTTTACTAGACCAGCAGGTAGGCCAAGGAAGAATAGGATGAGAGCTAGTGCAGAGGGTGGTGCACCACCTCGACGATGTAAGTGCAAACGTTGTGGGATCCTAGGGCACATTTCTAGGCTTTGTAAAAATGCAGTGGACCTAGCTTATGGAATGGATGATCAGGCGGGAGTAGCAAATGCATATGAGAATGAAGTATCTGAATGAGAGGAGAATGAAGCAACGGATACATTATAGATTGAACCAACAGATCGAGAGGAGATTTAGCCAAATGCAGGGGAGATTGAACCAAATGCAAGGGAGATTGTACCAGATGCAGGGGAGATTGAACCAAGTGCAAGGGAGATTGCACCAAATGCATCGGAGATTGAAGCAATTTATTCATTGGAAGCAGAGTTCAAACATAAAGGAATTACATAAGAGGATATTGAAGAAATGATGCCAATGCATTTTGAACCATATGAACCAATGAATCGAAACATGGTTGAACCAATTGTACGACAGACTGAAGCACTTGATTCATTTGATGCAGAGAAAAAGAACAAAGGAACAAATGGAAGAAGCTAATGGTGGACTTCGAGAATATTCCAGCCAGGATCACATGGAGCAAGGTGGTCCATTCCGAGAATATTCCAGTGAAAAACACTAGGAGCAAGAAAAAATGAATTTGAATTATTAATTTAAATTTGTATGATGAATTTGAACTACTATTAGTGTTTGTATTGAATTTGAACTCATCAATGTGTTATTGCAAGTTTCTATTGTCATGCACCTAGTTGCTTAGCACTGCTCAGTTTTGCCCTCGACATGTGGTCAACACTTGGGGTTTAGCTAGTTCATGGCTTAAACCATAGCAAACGTTGACCAATCGATCCAAAATTTGGCACACATTTGTATCCTGGATTGATTTACCATATGAAATTGGAAATTTTGGATTTACTTATAATCAGCCACATTTTTCTTTTTCTAAGTGATTAAATTTAAATAAATGGTTTTAGGGTTAGTTTAATTTAAAAAAGAAGTCAAAACATAGTGCAACCTTCACATGGAGTCTTGTTATGTTAACTAAAACCTAGCATGAATAATAAAAGAAAAGGAAATAAAGAGAAATGGACTTCTCCCCTAAACTACTTCTTGGAATGAGCTACTAGCTATGAAGATGCATGGCTTTCTACTCAGTCAGCCTCCAAGATAACCCATCCCAAAACATGCTTTGTCTAAATAAGGCCAAAGTTGTCACACTTGTGTATCTTTGAGTTGCAAACAATATAATGTTGGCCAAGATGGATTATTTTGTTCAAATAACACATTTTTCATTTGTTATGCCAAAATCTTGAATTTCCCTTAGTCATTTTTTAGCTGAGCGCCCTTGTTTTCCTTAGTTCTACTCAGTTTTCCCCTCCCACTAAAGTTTTCCTCAGTTTTCCCCTCCGGCTAAAGTTTTCCTCGCTTTTCCCCTCCCGCTAAAGTTTTCCTCGCTTTTCCCCTCTCTCATGTCTCACTCTGGATAGCGCTCTGATTGGTCGAGATGTATGTCACATGGATCATGGCCAACCACCGTTGGATACATCAAGATACGGGCTGGAGGTCTCTCTCTCGATGGACGCACCTAACCTTGTACGGCGAGAAGAGCCCGATAGGCTGGATGTCTCTCCCTCCATTTCCCTATCGCACGTATACCAGCCGCATCAACTAGGGCTCAGTTTGGTTGTGCTCTGATTGGTCGAGATGTATGCCATACGGATCTTGGATAACCACCGGTGGATATCAGTCGCATCTTCCTCCCCTCCTATTGACGTACGGCTTGCGGCGGCGCGGATCTAAGCACGTGGGGGTCGGAACGGCTTGCGACAGCGCGGATCTAAGCGCGACTGCTAGAACGGTGTGCGGCGGTGAGGATCTAACTGTCTGAAAGACACCGATGGAAGACATCATCCGCAACATCAGTGCGATGGCGGTGGTGCCGACAATGGCCATCGATGAAAGTCACTGATGGAAGCCATCATCCATTCACATCTATGGCTGTGGTGCCGACAGTGGTCATCGATGCAACGACCGATGGAAGCCATCATCCGTTCACATGCATTTACAGATGTGGTGCCGATAGTGGTCATCGATGTGAAGACGACTGAAGCCATCATCCGCAACATCACTGCGACGGTGCATATCAAGCCCTCGTGAACCGAAGCTGTGGGAGGCAACGTCATGCTGGCCGCCGACGGTGAAGGCCGGATGTGAGCACTTTGCCCGTACTTCTTGGGGTACACATACGGCGGGGAGGGCGGCTAGCTCACCGTCCACTTGAAATTGGGACAAATTTAAGCACAATTTGAACCAAAATTCCGGGACTTAAATTATATGTATGATTTTAATAAATTTGACTTGTATTTGAGCCGTGAGACCGGTGGATATGCTCTAAAGCTGATTCATAAGTAGTAGTACTTGCTTTGTCAACTCCAGTGGGCTTGTATGTATTTGAGCAGTGAGGACGGTGGATATGCTCTAAAGCTGGTTCATAAGTAGTACTCCCTCCGACCCAAATTAGTTGATTTAGATTTGTCTAGATTTGATTGTATCTCCATGGCAGCCACGATGGCAGCGACAGAACAGTCAAAACTGATAGCCCCCCAACTTGACCCTCTAGGCATTTGGCATGCCAACTATGGGCCGCTAGATCCAATGGCAAGCAACTCGGGTACCGCAATGCATTCTCTCGACTACTTTGGGACCGTTAGATCCAATGGCAAGCAACTCGGGTACCACAATGCATTCTCTCGACTACTTTGGGACCGCTAGATCCAATGGCAAGCAACTCGAGTACCACAATGCATTCTCTCGACAACTTTGGCACATAAAGTGACTAAATTAGCAGAAACTCACAACCATATATTAAATAACAATCCTACTCTCTAAATTAGCTATCTATTCAACTAATCAATACACGTGAGACCCTTCGCCACAAACCGCATACTGTAACTGCTAGGATGACAATTACCCCCCCCCCCCTCCTCTCCCGCTCACTTGAAGTTCATGCTTTAGATTTTCTATGACTTGATCAGATACGGCAAGATCAACCTCACGTGTCAACTTCTCTTTGCGAATAAGCTATGAATTCTTTCTCGACGGTATGCTTCAGCTCGAATATCAACAGGTTTTTATGGGGCAATTCATCACCTAACTTGGCAACCATCTCCTCCAAATCCATCCTATGGCTAGACCACTGAGTTGATTCATCTTGGTATGCAATGTACCATAGATCATCGGCCTGCATAGCACACTGTAAGAATCGCAAAACAAACTAAATTGGAATCAGTCCGACAGGCCATGTCAGCACTTCAAATTCAACGGTAGTACAAAAAGAAGGAGCTACATGCACTTCCGACGTGGTAGGAGAAGGAGAATGTGTCCACGACATGATCGATTCCCCACCCTCGCCGGTGTATCCGCTACGACCAAACATTGATGACTAATTTGCACCTACAATATCGAGGAAATTGCGGGAATCAGATCGATTAGGGTGGGCGGAGCAGGAGCGAAGGTCTTAGCAAGCACTACTAGCAATTGCTGCGACTGTTCGTCAAGCTATGGCGACGGAACCAAATCCCGGTCATCGTGGGAGGTGGACCTGCCTGCGGTCGGTACTGCCCCAACGTATAATGCGCACGGACGAAACAGGTGCCGAAGCCGTGGTTGAGGTGCAGCACGGTAGTCCGTTCGATACCGCCGTAGGACAAATCTGATGATGCATCGATGCGCCGACGATGGCTGCTCTGTCCGCCGATGGGATAGGAGCTACTCAGGGCTGGGAGCTGGGAGCGGATGAGAGAGAGAGAGAGAGCCGACGTGTCATACACGACCTCACCTGTCAATTATTTCAAATTTGCCAATTTTGCATATCTGCCAAACTTTTTCTTTAAAATTTGCATATGTGCCACATGACCACAACATATCAGTGACACACAAAATGGCAAATATGCAAATTGCAAAGTAAAACATGGCAAATTTGCAAATACCCCCTCTAGACCCACATGACGGCCCCACCGATCATTGGCTACGACGGCCCCACAGAACGGCTCCACATAGCGGCCCCATCATTCATTGGCTTCGACGACCCACAGAACGGTCTCATTTGTCATTGGCTGCACCGACCACACAATCAGGAAAAACGGGGTCCAGAAGTCAGCGAGAGACGGATGGCTGGTACGCCGTGTATCCTGGCCCCACCTGTCAGCATGTAACGGTCGAGGCGATGTAACGTAACGCTCAACGCAAGACCTGCCCAACGCGGTCCCACCTGGCAGCATGTAACAGTCAAGCCTTTGACCTGACGGCATCCACCCGTCCGAGCGCATATGAGGGTTTCGAAATGGTGGAAGGGGAAAAGTGAGGAAAAACTAAGCGGCTGGGGAAAACTGAGTACAACTAACGAACCAGGGGCACGAAAATAGAAATCCCAATCATTTAATAAACCAACCACTTTTAAGTGTTGAATATAAAGTTGTGCCTTTCCATGGAGCTCTGTAATCCAAATAGTAGCAAGCATCGATTTTGAGGCAGTCGAACAAGGTTACCGTGTGCTTCATAAGTTAGCTTGTCTTGACATTATTAGTTTTTTTACCTTATTCATATAACATGCCAGTTTCTTGTGGTACCGAACTTGGTCTATTGCTCGATATATTTTTATTTAAAGTTTACTTAATGTATCTTTTTATTTACTTGAAGAAACACTAGTACCCTATGTTGCTTATGAGATTCAACATAAAATAAAGGCCTGCTTCTTGCGTCTAAAGTCAGATCTCTCAGTTTTAGACATCTCTAACAGATAAATGATATATTTGTTTACAGATTAAAACACTCAAGCCCGTACATGCTCATATATTTAATTTATGATAACACAAACACAACAAAATATGTTACCAGTAGTTAGTACAACACACCTACCACACTCTGCCAAATAGACTGTAGGTAGCGCGGTGAAGCGCGCATATCAACCTAGTAAAACTAATTGTACATCTGACCCGTTTGAAAACTAAATGCAAATATATGACCCCTTCACCTCGGCGCTAGTTATGGTGATCCGTTGTTAGGCATCTCAGCGCCAGATTAGTTGGCGTCGACTTACGGCGCCAGTACTTGCCTTTGACAACTCTAGATTCAAATATAGATGGCGGTCTATATTGACTACACGTGTATTCGACAGCAGATGAGTGTCTCAGCGTTTCTCATTTAGCGTTTTCTTATACACTAGTAAGTCTGCACGTGCATCTATATTATCCAGCACAAAATCTATTGTCCAGCACAAAATCTTTGAAAATTTTAAGTCTATATGTATGTATCTATGTTAAATATGCTAATTGGCATATTTAGAGAAAATAAAAAAAATAGTACGGATTATGTGCTTGATTATGTGCTTTATGACAGTTGCTCATGTTGGAACAGGAAACACCATCAATAAATCTATCACATGGCCCGTCTATATATGCATATGTTTGGAAAGCCAAAAAAAGTTTCCTCGGGTACATCTGATTTCTGACCAGTCTAAGAAACATAGCATTTCCAATAATGTCACCATTAATTTTGTTAGTCAATTTCCACAAAATCCGTACATACAAACCCAAACAAAAGCCGCAAGCCATAAACCAAATAGTATGGAAGATGATGCAACAAACAAACAAGTGATTAGATGTGACTTCGAGAAATGCAATATGGCATGGACACATCACCGAGCGCATTTTGGCACATCATTGACCCTTTTATTTTCTAACATTTGTCCTATAGGATCACTGCCTTCACAAATATGAGTTTTCCTTCCTTGTACTTCGACGATTCATCGTAGGCTCTCTTGTACTTCCAGACACTCACGGCAATCACAATAGCAAATACCGATGACCATGTGAAGCCCTGTCATGAGCTGCATGTCCGCCTCTTCCCCTGTAGTGACGGTCAGAGCACGAGAAAACAGAAATATAGGCCATTCATCCCCTAGAACAGGAAAAAGAGCATTAAAGATAGTATTAGTATTTATCTTGGAAACACAAACTAAATTTTATTGTCTGAATGAATAGCTCGTACATATCGAGTTATTGACAACCCATGTGAGAGCCCCCTAGAACTGTTGGTACAGACCACCGTACCTCTGTTTAACTTAAACTCTATGCTAGTATGTACATGCGTACATGTGTGTTCATAGAAACACAAATGCTAAACTGAACGACAGAAACATCTTAGATTGCTGGACCTCTCCATTGATTATAACCATGGCAGTTGAATCTCTTTCACCTCCCTGTGGGTAATACATAAGTATCGACATACTATCATTTTCTCACACCCTTGTAGAATCTAAGAAATGAGCTGAGCATGCTACGGCATTGTTGCAATAACCTTGGGTTAACAAAATGATAAAACAATAATCATGGTATCTCATAAACATTACTCTTTCCGCAGATTCATCCTCCTAACGTTGTGAGTATATACCACGTGCTTTGCTTCTTTCATGAATATGCCACAACAGTCTTGTAGCAGGAGCAATATATCACTAACTTTGGTTTTACAATAGACATGCATCTAAGTCTGATAATACTAGACTGAAATGACTTGCATCCAAAACTTAGCTATATGTAATTTTGCATGTCATCTCCTCACCCCGTGACAAATCTGCAGGATGTCGTCGTGCTCCTCCTGGTACAAATCGAAAGAAAATTCTAAACAAATAAGAACCTCCAAGCGAATTATCAAGGACCTATTCGGTTGAACAAAGTACTATTTACTGCTAGAAAATAATACAACATCTCAAACCTGATGCCAGGGAAGTCAAACGGTTTAATCTCCATGTGAAGAAGAGAAGGAGGAGGTATCCATTGGAAAACATTTTAACGGATCAGCTGAGCCTTCTCATTATGTATCTACAACATGTAACTGAAGTACTGACTCTATTTCCTGCACCACTCACCTTAAATCTACAGTTCTAATTTTTATTGTTACCTTTAGAACTTATTAATCTATTTTAATTCAACATTCCACAAAGACGCAGATGGTAGTTGGAGCAAGCCGATGGCCTTCAGTAAGATCACCGTTACACGTGATTCTTTTCCCAAGATAGTAATTAACACACATAAAACTTTCATTATTTTACTTGTGTTTGTATAATGTATCCTTAATTTTCATTGAGTTAACTGACCATAACCATCGGAAATCATGTTCTACAGTCATGTAAGCAAAGTACAACCAGGCGAGAAACTCTAGTTGAATTTCTCATGTCTGAATTCTAGCTTATGAGTTAACTGAAAGCAACATGCATGAAGGACGACGTACAGTCATAGTAGTCCGAAAGCTCTCATATCCAATTACCAAACTTGACGCCATCATGACAGTAGTCTACACTTAGAAATCTGGGAAGGATTCTCTCTCGGTCCGTTTTGCTTCTGTCGTCCGTCCGTTCTCCTCGATCGCGGCAAGTTTTTCCGGGTCAACGCAGCTTCGTACGCTGATCAGATCGGGTAGGTCAGCAGACTTAACTGATATAGGCCCCTTTCTTTTCAGCTTCTTGGCCAGCTTCTTTCAGAAGCTATCCTCGACCAACTTCTCCCAGAATCTTATCTTCAAAATTCGTTTAAATTTCTTAACTAGTAATTTCAACGTCAATTTAAAAGTATAAACGATTTTAGCAGATGAGATTCTGAGAAAAGCTGGTCGAAGGTAGCTTCTGAAAGAAGCTGGCCAAGAAGCTGAAAAGAAGGGGGCCATAATCGGTCCCTGGACTCACAGGCAGCCCATGCAGCTTGGCCTGGCCCAGCCATCACGTGCAGCCTGGCTGACCAGTTCGGCTGGGCTTCTTATTTTTATTTTCTATATTTTGGGGTCCTTCTAATAGCTGACAGAACACGAGTAGGTACTGTTAAGCAATCAATTTCTCTGGTACTTTTTCTAACGAATTTTGACTGCGTTACGATATACTCCCTCTGTTTTAAAATATAAGATGTTTATCATTGTGAAAAAAGTATTTAGCCCTGACATACACACTAAAAGAGGTCTAGATACATTTTTTTCACAAAGCTAAAACATCTTATATTTTGAAACGGAAGGAGTAGTATTGGTGTTGAATACGCGCTCCCACCACCCCCCTCTCCCGGGGGAGACATAATCTTCATTGAGCGGTCCGTCTCCCCTCCACTCTCCCTCCCTCTCTACTGTAGATGCGCCCACTCCTCCCAGCTTCTGGCCGAGCCAAGGCCCTCTCCGTCGGTGAGGCGGAGGCGAGCCCTCCCAGTAGTCTAGGTTTGTGGCTTCTTGCCATAGGTGTCGTATGTCTAGGTTTAGGGTCTTCTGTGTCTACCCCTGTGGCATTTGGTGAGATGTCGTCCGACCTGTCCCCTCCGGCGTTCCCGCACGACGCCGACCGGCCGTCTCCGCGGTGGCCTGGAAGCCCTAGTGGTTGGAGCTTGCTGCTGCTGTTGTGGACGGAGGCCATCCTCATAAGTGTTGCCGCTTCTGGATCTGGCAGCCTCGTGCCACCCTTCTCTCCCCGGTCGGCCTTGGTGGCGAGGGATGGGAGGAGGTCGTGCCGATGGCGGCTGGAAAAGGGAGACGGCTTGGGTGCTTGACACAAGGTCGATCTGGCCCGATGTGGCATCATCTGGAATTGATCTTCTCCATTGCGGAGCTCCCTTGGTCGGAGCCGTGTGTAGTGGGGTTGCTCGACACCGGAAGCCCCCCTCTTAAGGTCAGTGGGCTTGGTTTGCGATGGTTTGTTGCGGGTCTTCGTCGCTCTTCTCTGGCCGGCCGTGGTGGCGAGGAGAGAAGGTGTGGCGTGCCCGGGAGCCGACCTGCTGCACTGCCAAGTCTGCGGCAGCCTGGTGCTACGGTCCACGAAGCTACGTCTCTGAATCTCCATCAACGAGGACGAGGTTGCGCCGCCGTTATCCGTGTCCAAGAGGGCTACATATCCGCTCAGATGAAGCCGAGCTTGCTCTTCCGCTTGTGGCGGAAGCTTTTCGTCGCCCTATGCGTGCGAGCCAAAGTCTGCATCGCCCCAAGTGGCATGTTCCCCAGCGACGGTGCGGGCTCCAGGGCGTCGACGACGACCAGATGCGTTGGAGAAGGGCGAGGACCTGATAGCGTTTTCTAATTTTCTTCTAGGGTCCTTTCTACAAGTGTTCCATCCTTATCCTGCTTAGCCCCTCTAGATAGGGTTGTCTTTGTAATTGTTCCCACCGCTTGTATTAATTGAGCAGCTTCTGGGGCCTTCTGGCCCTCTCCCGTTCAAAAAAAAGTATTGGTGTTGAATAGTCCCACCTAGAGATCTCATGTGGAATCCTACCGGTTCATATACACTGGCTGATACACATGTTTTTCTCTACCGTTGTACCGTATATGTTTGTTGTCTATGGATATAAGTTGGAAAAGTATTATTCAAAAATCAGCAAGAACTTTGTAAGTTTTCGCGACATAGATTTTTCGCTCCTGGTACAACGCACGGGCATTTTTTGCTAGTTGATTTAAAAGCAATTGACGCCAAGGAAATATATGAAAGTGAAACAATACTACACACTCTCCAGTTCTGTGAATATGTCTAAAAAACCATGAAGTTTGGTAGTAATGTTTTCTAACTAAAAAATCATTTGTGTTTATGAATGAACAATAGACAATGTGGAGTGAGACATATGAAATAGATTTTATGTGACTCCATCACATTACCAACAATTTGTGAT
Organism: Avena insularis; assembly: GCA_023614405.1. NCBI lineage: Eukaryota > Viridiplantae > Streptophyta > Magnoliopsida > Poales > Poaceae > Avena > Avena insularis. The sequence continues at coordinate 364,050,279 of CM042684.1, forward strand.
ATAAAGGGAGTATTAGATGAGAACATTTCCATCACGGGCGCCAGAGCTAGGAGCTAGGATATATTTTCCCAGTATTTTCCTTGTCCAACGATGTTTAATCTACAAAGACAGTACACGCATGGATTGAAGAAATCTGCCTATTCAGAGATATATGGCGTTGTTCCTGGTACTGGAATTTATCTACCAGAAGCCACCTCTGATCATAGTTCTTATTTTCATGCTATGTACCAACACAAAATGAAGGCCAAGGCCAGGTATTTTAATTATCTTTCATCAGGCAGATTCAGAATAAGGTTCATCATCGTCAATAGAGAACGGCACTGGAGCACCTGCAGTATATCATCCTCAAGCATCAACTATCATCATCAAGCATCAGCTAGAATATTTTGACATCTTTACAAAAATGTCAAGAAAATTAGATCGGAAACAGGCCAGATCAGACACTCGGCAGCGACAAAATAGGTAATAAGGGGGCAGTTAAAGAGGAGCACCTCCAAGAATCCTCGGTGTCCGCCAGGAAAGCCTGGAGTGCGTGCTTCGCCTGATCAATCTGCAGCCCGGTGCGGGAGGTGACGTCGCTGGTAATGACATGACAACTGAAGTGGTCGACGTCATCCATATCATGGTTGCGCACATCTGCGGGAGGCTGTCAGTGGTGTACGCGAGGCTAAACGTCTCGTTGGCGCTTGCTTGCGCCTCATGAAGTTGTGGCACGACGATGAAGGGAGTCGTTCGTGAGCGACGTGGTGGAGGTGAAGGTGATGCAGGGGGTTGGACGGAGAAGGGGAGGAGGAAGGGTGCGTGTCGAGGGTGTCTGCGTTGGGCATGGGGAAGCGGGCAGAGGTGAAGTTGGAGAGGGATAGTGTGGCCGCTTTAGCCATGGATGGCGGCTGGGGCAACGCGAGGAGGGTGCGAGAAGATCGGGAGAGAGATGGAGCAATTGTACTCATATCGGCCATACCGCAAAAATTTGGGTCGATAGGCGGTATCCAACACGAAAAATGGCTCATACCGAATTTCTTTTACCGTTTTCCCGCAAAATGGCCCGTCCGTCCCGCATATATTCGAGACGAGAGGGGTCGGATGCAGTAAACCGCATCCCATTTCCCCTTCTCCCAACGCAGAAACCCTCGTCGCCGCCGCCGCCCGCTCAGATTCCGGCCGAGTCCTTCGCCGGAAAACAAATCGCCGCCACCCACCACCTCCCAGCCACCCCTCTGTGCCATGACCGGCCAATCGTGGCGGAATTTGGCCGGAGGAGGCGGCCGTTCGCCGCGGCGCGGAGGGAGCTCCGCCGCTCGAGCTTCCGCGCCTCCGCCGAGCGAGGAGGAGGTCCGCCGCTGCCTCTCCGAGCAGGCCCGCTCGCGCGGCGCTCTTGCGCGTTCTCGCGTGACGTCCCCGGCGTGGGCTGGGTTCGGCTTCGCTCCCGCCGCACACGATGCCGAGGCGGGTAGCTCCCGGGCCGCCATGAACGCGGGCTTGCGCCTCCTCGCGCCGTCGCCGGCGCTTCGCGCGCCGCCTCCAGCTCCCGCGCCCGCGCCCGCTCCCGCACGGTGGGGCAACATCTCCGATGAGGAGAACTCCGACGAGGAGGCGGGCTCCGGCTCGGAGGAGGACGACGAGGTCCGCGAAGCGAAGTTCAATTCGCTCGGGACCCTCGTCTCGGACGTGTGGGACCACGCGAAGCGGCGCCGCAACGGGCGCGAGGCCGAGCAGCGCGAGCTCCGCCGTGTCTGCCGTCGCTCCGCCCGCGAGCACTAGGCCCGGCTCGGGGTCTTTGTCCTCGACTACTCCGATGACAGCTCCGACTCCGATTTCGAGTAGGCGACGGACGACGACGCCATGGAATGTCCGGCGAGTAGGTACCGCCGGCGGCTAGATTGAATTTAGGGTGCTGCATCCAATATTTTGATGTAAATATGGTGATCTTTGTAGGATCAAAACTTCCCTCGTATGTATGAACTAGCGCCAAAGCTTTATTTTTAAATATACAGTTTATTATAGTGTATCTGTTCCGCCGTAAAAAAAATTATACCGCAAACCTGATTTGTGGTACGCACGTTTACAGTATCTGCTAGAGATCCCATGAAATCATGACATGATGTGGGGTTCGAACGCGGACGCTGGAGTTTCCTCTGCCAGTGGAGTACAGTAAGTCATCGTAAATTAGTAAGTGCACACGAAACAACAGATGACTAATCCTGTCTGTTAGATGAGTTTTCGTGGGGCTAATCATGTGGTGGTAATAGACTCGTGTTCGTTTTATGGGGTGCGTTTAGAAAAGATAATGTTTGCTCTTTTATTAGTAGTAGAGAAATACGAACATGTACTTCTTCGGCATCGAATTAGATGTCATAAATTTGACTAAATTTATCTGTATCTATATATTAAAAACTAGATTCAGGTGGCTATTCGGCTCACAGATGCATTTGCACCTATTGTGAGAAAATATATTTCGAAATATCAAAAAATTCATAAACAAACATGTACATATACATTCAAATATTTTATGTTCGTTCACAAGTTTTTAAAATGAAAAAACATTCTACGTATCCTGTGCAAAAAAGACAAAAAATGTCACGTGAACGCATAGAATGTTTTTTCATCCCGAAAACTTGTGAACGAACATAAAATATTTGAATGTACATGTAGTTATTTATTTAAATTTTTTGATATTTCAAAATATATTTTCTCACGATGGATGCAAATGCACTCATGAGCCAAACGGGATTTCGGCTAGATTCATGCTTATCTAGACAAAACAGTGACAAATAACTCGGGCAGAGGGAGTATGTTTGTACACAAATGATTTGTCTCTTTGGATGCAAATATAAGTCAACACCATCTTAAAATTTGACAAGTTTTAGGTATTTATGATTTTTTCTATCAAACAACTCAAGAAAAAGGTAAATAATTATTCTTAAATCAAAAATATTAAAACAAATATAGCCGACGACCACATTCTTGCCATCTCTGGCGGTTATGACGACGCCACCCTCAACGACAAGCCTCGTCGATCCAGCCCGGAATAGAGGAGAACAACCTTGACTACGACAGCAATAAATCGATATTTAGGGTGGGAGCGCTTGCCATTATTGGGTCGCTTTGGCTATGTAGAAATGACAAGATTTTTAATAACATTGTGTCTTCTTCTTTTCAGGTGATCTATCATGCCACGGCTATCCTACGATCTTGGACTACTCTCCAACGCATGGAGTTTCTCGACTTATTTACGGTGGGGTGTACGCGATTGGAGGACATGGCGAGGGATATTTTCTCCCTACATGGATGGCAGCGTGACCTGCGGATAGACATGCCTTAGATCGACGTGTGCTGTCGTTATGTATCACTTTTGTAACGTTGTTTCTTTTGTTCCGGATTTTTCTCTGAGCTTGATCGGCTGTGTGCATCCTAGCTATGCAGAGACCGGGTGTAAACATTATGAATAATAATAAAACGTCCATTTAAAAAAAAACAATAAATCGATATTGCCCATCCTTGACTACGGATGCTCGAGGAGGAGCGTGAGCCATGCCGCAACCCGGCATCCGGCCATAGCGCGGCGACTACACAACGCCGAACGGCCCCGTAGTCAACACAGCGACATGACGTCATCAACGCCGATCTCACACACGCACCCACCCACACCCAACACCGGCACAAATGAACCGTGCGGTCCAAAACTGTAAACATCGTTTGGGGTTGACGGCTAAAGATACTGTCAATAGTTGGAATTATATGAACGTACTTCATATATTTTCCTCGTATAAATACGTGGGAGTTTTTTTATTAGAATACTTGGGAGTTAGGATTAGAGTAAAGTCTATTCTGAACCCTGAACTTGTAGCCATAGTCTGAACCAAACCCCAAACTCCTGATCCCTGAATTTTGGACCCTAAACTCACTAATCCTGGCCATTAGGGGTCCAAATCGTGTTTCCCACCGGGAATAGCTGACATGGTTGCACTGATGCCGGGATCGTTCCGTCCTCATGCCACGTGGGACTCGTGGGCCAATCGGCCCAACCACCACTTCGTCCTTCTAAGTGGAACCCTGATTGGCCCAACTCCCAAACCCTCGCCTCATCTTCTTGTCGCCTCATTGCGGCGGCTATGGCGTGATCGCAGAGCTTGGAGCCTTGGACACGATCTCTGCAGCTTGGAACCTTTACTAGATTATTAATCAGGTGAGAATTAGAACTAGTTCATCTCTAATTTAGGCAAAGCGCTGTGCCGAGTAGTTGATCATTCTCATCCAATCTTTTGCTGTTCTTCAACTTGCACTAGATCCCCTGGGTTCCATAATGGGAGGTATATTTTTGCTCCACCTACTTTTAGTTTGGAAGTCTTAACTGATACAAAACAGTATGATTCAAAATCGACTGCTTTCCTATTTACAGAACTGACAAATAATGTTAATCTAGTGATACGAATTCATACTGAAATAGAAAGTACATGCTGAAGTTTAGAGTTATGTACGATGAACCAACAGCCTGGCTTATGTGCTCAAGTCCACACACAGGCAACTTGAAAAGGTGCCGCTAGTGATATTACATGGATAACTAGCTGTTGTAGTACTTTGACAAATTAGTTCATTCCTGTTTCAACCTGCCTTGAAACTGCAGGTGTCTCATCATTCGGCGTGTCCAACAAAGAAGGCATCACTTGGGGTATATAAATCAAGTGATTAGACCCAACCTCACCAATCATTGTCCACGGCATCATCCCATAGATACTGCGAACTGTTAGTAACCCCCTATTAGGCAGAAAGTGAACATATTAGTACTGGCATAATAGTACTGGTGTAACAGTATAATTACAATTGCATGCTACTTCAACATTTTTTTCCCTTTCATTCAAATAATAACTAGAATTATGTTCACACTGCAGGTGATTTTGCGTGATACATGGACTCAGCTGATATGCTCAATGTTCGATTCCACTTTGATGGGGAGTTTGTGCACATTGGGCCACAATTAGAATACGTTGGAGGCGGTGAAGGTATGTCGGTCATAGAGCGCAACAAGTTGTCTTTCCGGGAGATCAAAGGCCATCTAACAGATCATACCGATGTGAAGAAATCAATGAAGTACTACTTTTTGATTCCTGGTAGACCCATGTCAGAGGGGTTGGTATTACTGTATGATGACAATAGTTGTATTAAGATCTTTGAGCACATCAATGACGGAGGAGTGGTTGACCTTTATGTGGAATATCATGGGGAGGAGGAAAATCATAGCAGTGATGAAAGTGCCAGTAATTTTGAAGATGAGATTGGAAGTGGTAGTGACCCAGATGTTGTTATTACTGCAGATGATACTACACAAATTAGCCATGATGTTGTCACATGCAGTTCGCAAGTTTTCAATCCAGGTTCACAATGTGGTACTCAAAACATTGTGCAGAAGGTGAGTGTTAGCACAGGAGCTGTAGAAGCACAAGGGTCAGAGGTGGGTCATTCTAATATTTCTGATAGTGAAAGTGAAGATAGTGACTACGTTCCTATTTATCTGACCGATGACAGTGGGGAGGATGACGAAGCTATAGACTTGAGAAAGCATGCAAGACAGTATAGGAAGAAAATTAGAGACTCACAAAGATGGGTTGAGGGTGATTCATCTGGGCCTGTTCCTATTGAGCTAGTGGCAAATGTGGAGGAACTCGTGGAACAACAAAACATGGAGGAAGAGTTTGACTCGGGCAGCGAAGACTACTCATATGATGATGCCACTGATGAAGAAGACGGACACATAGTGAGAAGGAAGACCAAGTTTACAAAATATGACCCCAACACAGAAATTCCTCACTTCAGTCTGGGAATGGTATTTAGAAGTAAGCATCAAATGAGGAAGGCCGTTGTAAAATATGGCCTAGTCACTCATAGAAACATAGTTTTCCTGAAATCAGAAGAAGGCAGGGTAAGGGCCAAATGTGGTTGGCCTAGCTGTCCATGGGTCATCTATGCTGCAAAGAGAAGCAGGTGTTCCAGATTTCAGGTGTTAACATATGAAGATGAACACCACTGTGCGCCAAACAGGGATAACAAGCTAGTGACATCAAAAATTATTGCGGCAAAATATGAGCACTTCTTGTTGGCCAATCCAACATGGAAGATTGAGAGTATCAAGTCTACAGTCTTGAAGGACTTTTTTTGTGATGTCTCCACATCAAAGTGTAAGGCTGCAAAGAAAATAGTGATGGACAAGTTACTGGAAGGGATGGCAGGGGATTACACAAAAGTGTTTGACTACCAACTAGAACTACTTAGGAGCAACCCAGGTAGTACTGTTGTTGTATGTTTAGATCCCAACAATATGGAGAAAAAGGTCTTCCAAAGATTTTATGTCTGCTTCAATGCATTGAAGACAGGCTTCAAGGCTGGATGTAGGCGGGTTATTGGTCTTGACGGGTGTTTCTTCAAAGGAGCATGCCAAGGTGAGCTTCTATGTGCCATTGGTAGAGATGCCAACAACCAAATGTACCCAGTTGCTTGGGCAGTAGTGGAGCAAGAAACTACTGAGAACTGGAAATGGTTTATTGGCCTTTTGATCAAGGATTTGAATATAAATGATGATGGAGCAGGTTGGGTTTTCATTTCTGACCAACAAAAGGTATTCAATGTCTCTTTACTTGTATTTTACTCAATATCGTCCAACATGATCATTAGAGTTTGTTTGGTTGCGTCAACCATTATTTTACTCATATACGCACGTACTATATGAGCATTAAATAATATTCATGAGTTTATTTTCCAATTTCGCCTCTGCAGGGCTTGATTAATAGCATGCGAGATTATTTGCATAAGGCGGACCATAGAATGTGTGCTAGGCACATCTATGCCAATTGGAGGAAGAAGCATCGGGCTCATGCCTTGCAGAAAAAGTTTTGGGCCATTGCCAAAGCTGCTAACAGAGAAGATTTCATGTATTATAAAGCTAAGTTAGCACTGGAAACTCCTGAAGGCGCAAAAGATATCATGAAAACAGAGCCTAAGCACTGGGCAAGAGCATTCTTTCCTATTGGAGTGAGGTGCGAATCAGTAGATAATAACTTATGTGAATCGTTCAATCATGCAATAATTGAATCAAGATTCTATCCAATCATCTCAATGCTAGAGAAAATAAGATGCAAAGTGACTGTTAGAATTCAAGAAAATAGAACCAAAAGTGAGAAGTGGCCTGGTTCTATTTTCCCAAACATATTCAAAAAGCTCAAGGGCAGTATCAAAATGACTCAATTCCTTGAAGTGCTCTGGAATGGCAAGGAGGGATTTGAGGTCAAACACTTGAGTGGCAGAGGAAGGAGGTATACTGTAAACTTGGAAAATAGGACATGCTCTTGTGAATATTTTCAGCTAGCATGGCCATGCTATCAGTGCAATCTACAAGTGTGGTAGAGTCGTGGAGTATTACATTGACAAGTGCTACTCAATTGACGAGTTCAAAAAAAATTATGAGCATTGTTTGCAACCAGTTGAAGGGTAGGAAAATTGGCCTGTATCTCAGAACCCTAGGCCACAGGCACCAGGTTATGTAAGGATGCCTGGCAGGCCTAAGAAGAACGATAGGCGGAGAGAAGAAGGTGAAAAACCTAAAGGGAAAAAAATTACTAGACATGGCACTATAATTAAGTGTGGACTCTGCCGTGTGACTGGACACAATAAGAGCTCATGTAAGAAGAATCCTGAAAGAGGGCAAAAGAAGAATGCTTTCCTTAGGAAGACAGGAAAAAAATGAAGGCAACTGAGGTATATTTGATTACTTAACTACTTCTGTTATATTTTTTGCAACTAAATTCTAATTATTGCAAACTGTGGTTCTTCTTTTTTGGCCAGCAAGCACAAACTGATGGCCATGCCATTAGAAACCAGGAAGTTCATGGAAAAGGACACAAGCAAGTTGCGGATGGAGAAACAACCAGAGGCAAGAGAAAGACTAGCAACGGTCATCTAAATGATGTCAATAAGAAGGCAAAGAAGTGATCGTCTTTATTGTTTTTCAGTTTTCATAGTACTACTTGAACACTATGTCCTCTGTTGGTACTTATCCTGGTTGTAATTTGAAGCTTAGAGCTTGATATGTCGGCAAGCTATGCCAATATGGTTATTTCTGTCATAATGTTGTCGTAATACTTTGTAATTGTGCTCTGTTAGCAAGCATATACAAAAGACCTTGCTGCATTTTCAAGGAAATTCTATTCTAATAATCACTGCAATTTAGATTCATGAATCACTTCAAATCATAAGATAATCACCGAAATTTCATTAACAACCAGTGCACACATCTAGTCTTCTTGTTCCACTATTGGAAAAAAATGCTTTGAGTTTGCAATTTTACCTACAGTATCGTCGACCTGACCTTGTCGACGCCTACGCTGGTAGTGCAACGCACACAGCAGCATACACGCCTCTTTCACCAGTCGCCTATCTTCTACAACCTCCAGCCAAAGGCTGATAACAATGCTCCGCCTAGCCGCTAGAAACGAAGGACAACGCGCATCTAAGCGTCGTCCTCTCCCCTTTACCTTTCACCGCCTGTATGGGTCCGGGCGACCGCCCCATCGTCTTTCCTTCCGTCGCCTACCGGCGCCACCGGCCTCCTCTTCCTCCCGCCACTGTTCCAGGCCCGGCCGCCCCGCCCTCTTGTCTTCCATTCCGCCATTGCTCGGGGGCTCGGGGCTCACCCCTTTCTCTTCCCCTCCCGCCTCCTTTATGGCGCCACCGATATCCTCTTCCCTACCGCCGCTGGTCGTGGCCTGACCCTCTCCTCTTTCCCCAATCTCTCCCGTGGTGTGCCAATGGCCACCCCTTTCCTCTTTTTTCCGTGGGTCAGTCCAACCAGACAGTTCCAGGAAGGAGAGACGAAGACGATAGAGCGGTCGGCTCTGCTTCTAGACCCACAAAATCCCACGTGGGATGAGAACGGAACGATCCCAGCGTCACTGCGAGCCACGTCAGCTAATCCCAGTGGGATACGCGATTTGGGCCCCTCATGGCCAGGATTAGTGAGTTTAGGGTCCAGAATTCAAGGATTAGAAGTTTGGGGTTTGGTTCAGACTATGGCTACAAGTTCAGGGTTCAGGATAGACTTTACTCTTTTGAGAACGGCCAGATTTGTCAAAAAAAAATACTGTGTTCGTCGGTCATGAAGCATCATGATGTGGATTGATGGCAGTATACACTAACTAATATCTCGATCCATAAATGACCAAAAGAATTGTGATTGAAAAACAGACAAGTCCATTCCTAAAGTTTGGGGACATGGAAGACTTGATAGAAATTAACATGAGCTCAAACAAAATATTTAATAAAAATCAACTTGTAGAAAAGCACGAGTGTATTTGCTAGTAACAAAATAAAGAAGAACTCAAGAATCTTAAAACTAAGAAAAAATATATGTATCTTGTCTATGAACTTAGCACCAACATAACCGATTAGTTAATACAAATTTCTACTCCCTCCGGTTCATATTAATATTCTCAACTTTGTCTAGATTTGTATATATCTAAGCTAGATACGTACAAATCTAGACAAAGTTAAGAACATTAATATGGAACGGAGAGAGTATTAGTTCTCTCTTTGGAATAAATTTTACTAGGGAACTACTCCAGCCAGCAAGGCGTGTACGAGAAAAAAGCTAGGATATCTCCACATGGGCCAACAATGTTGCGATAGTCCTTTGGATATATGTTACCGAGGTCTTCAATTTTGGAAGTGTTCAAATAGTATGCCAATCCTCTGCTCATCTGAGTACTCAGAAAGACAATTTCTTTGAAAGGATGAAGTCCAAGGAGTGAACAACCATCGTGCTTGACTTTGTCAACCATATCTTGTGTGTCTGGGGCTTCATCATCGGAGTTCCATTCAAAATCAACATCTACTACTGTAGATTCATTGTCATTGTAAAGAGCGATATACTTATTTTCGTTGTAGTTAACATCCTGTGAGATCCATGGCCCGTAAACTTGCTGACGACATGGTAGCAGTAACGAAAGGTCTCTATCATGCTCTAACACCCACTCGGCATATCCACGAGATTCTTTAAGGACCCATACCTGAAGCCATGCATGTGCAAGTAGTACTCTAACGTAATACACTCCCTTTTTTGACTTCCCTAGATAACAATCTTGGAAACTTTCGGATTGAAGAATTTCTGGTGGTTTAATTACCTGGTATGTGCTATCTGATAAGGATAACCTGCACAAAACCATATTATTTGCCAACACACATCAGTAAATCATACCACACAAAGTGGAACAAGAAAGCAAAATGCAATAATGATAATCAAGAAGTATGTACGCAGCTACCTGATAACAAAATACTTTTCGCGATGCACATAAAGTGCACCACGCCAATAGACAGCATGGCGCGCACCATACGAGTCTATTGCCCCTGTTCCCAAGTCGGCAATAGTCCCTGCGGACGGCCCTTGCCGTATGAAGGTCTTTTCCTCCCATCGTCCATCCACCGACGAGAAGACCCGTAGTACATATGAGGAAGGTGGCCATTCAGATTCTAACATCGCGGGCTTAATTTCATACATTGGGTTTGAAAGCCACCCCCGATGTAAGGTATACTAGGTATCAAGAACACCTGAAAGTGAGGCGACATGGCAGGATCAAACACAAGGTAGTTGTCCTCATGGAGGCACTCCATCCCTAGGCTCGGGGGCGGTCGTGGCGGCAAAGTCGCCTCCCACCCTGTGACCGGGTTAGTCACCCAGTCGTCAATTAAGACAAGTCCGTTACAGTGATCTTCCACGTAGCCACAAGCGATCCTTTCTCTGACCCCAAGGCGGCCTTCCGGTGGCGGCGGACGATAAAAGAATTCAGAATAACTTAGCTCCCTAAAGTTGATGAAGATCCCGGCCAACGAGTGCGGGAGGAGATCAGCGTGCAGTATGCGGCGAGCATCGATGATGTCCCGCCACGCCTTGCAGACGCACCGGGACGTGGCGACACCGCGTGGAGCGAGACGGCGGAGGACGGCGGCGAGCGTGTCGTCGGACAGCAGCAGCGTCATGTCGCCCTGCTGCTCCATGGATCGATCGATCTCTGCCGTGCTGAAATAGGTTTGTGTGGCCGCACGATCTAGTATTATATTGCTCGTTCGTTTGGAAGTTGGTTTCTTTGGCGTGTAGACCATGGGCTCTATAGCGGATGAATCCCTGTCCGGTTCGAAACAACGGAGAGGATCGCCCAACGGAGAGGACAGGCGGGCCGCAGGCGACACAACAAAACAGCCCGTGAAGAACCACTGGACAACGCGAAAGAAACTAGACGAATAGCCACACAAACCCCATCTTTCTTCTCCCCCTAAACCAAGAACCCAAAAAATGGCGCAGCGTCTCCAGGGCAAGGGCGGCGCCGGAGCTGCCTTCGAGGATACGCTCCGCAAGATGGCCCCGTGGTTGCGGGCTGCCTCAGCGTCGTAGCACCGCATCAAAATCGTGAAGATGTTCTTTCATGGTGGAGATGTTCTTCCCTCACCATTTGTTCGACGGAATGACTTTATTTTCAGTAAAGGAGGTGTCAACAGACCTGAACGACCTTGTTGCCATATTTGGCAGCGATCCGAGCCCGCTGAAAGGATATAGTATGATCTAGTCGAAGAGCTGTCCTAAAATCCCTATGGCCCTGACAATGACGCATGGCGAGAAGATCGACTGAAAAAATTGTCAGCTCCTATATTCCAGTCACTAGTGATGGCAAGGGATTGACCTAAAAACCTATATTACAAGGGCCAAAAAATATTCGCGGCTTCTTTTAAGTATAAGTGCAGGTCAAGAGAAATCTGTTGCCCATCCTTCGACCGGAGCTCAGAGCTTCGGTTGTCCCTTCTTCGGCTGATGCTCCGTCGGTCAGCGCTACGTTGTCTGCCAAGAGATCCGCCTCATAGTTGGCCCATATTCGTTGAAACCCCCTTTTGTGTTTTTATTTTGCTTGTAATGAACTTGGTCACATGCGCTGAACTATTCCTTGGATTGAAAAATAGATTTTCGCATGTATATATAAAATGTCTGTTGCCGTGTATACAAGTTGTTTGATTTACTGAAATCCTTGTACTTTTCGTTTGTTCTGCCAAATATTTCTTGATTTAGCTGTTCCTTCTGGGTCCGTCCAGGCTCCTAATATGCAGCCATATTCTTCCGGAGTAAGCGCATCCGAAACTGTTGTTGTTCATGCTATGGATCCACCGCTATACACGGAAAAGATTGAACGATTGAACGGCTGGAAGGTAATCTTCGAACTGTGCAGGCAATGGTAGATGTGTCGAAGTCGAAAATGCGCAAAGCGTTGGATCGCGAAGCGTATCTTTTAGAAAAAATCTCCACGGCGAGCAAAAAAAAATGCTTTGTAAGTTTTCACAGAGCCCCTGAGTCTTGCTTATTCAGTCGTGGAAGTTTGGCCTTCTTCTTTTTCTTGAGGTAGTCGATTGTGCGAGAGGGATAAAACTCAGCGTCTGCGAACCCGAATGAACCAGTAGTGATTTCTGGACTAACCATCGCCATGCATACACATTGACCCTGCTCCAAGATCACGTGTCTGAGGTGGAGGAATTTTTCGAGTGTTGTCGTCGATCCCTTGCCATTGTATATAGTGCCATGTTTCCTCGGAATCCTCAGTCTCCGGGACTTGCCGATTTGATGGCGGAATTTCGGCAAGGCGAGAGGATTTATCATTTTGTGAAGCTTAAACTCGTGGTAGGCGCCAAGCTCGCCCTTTCTTGGGTGCACGTACATCATCCCACGCTAGACTTGGATGTTGTGTCGCTGGGATTGCCTCCTCCTCCTGGGTGTGGTATGATCAAAATGGAGCCACATTATGAGGCTGCTCATAGGCCCGTCATCAGGATTGTCTGAAGATGCTTGGAAGAAGACGAAGAATTTTTTCTAAATTTCACCATATGACTGAATATTTTCCTACAAAACGAAACATGTATGTTATGTAGATTTCTGTTTTAATGTCGGTAAATATATGTTGTCTCTGTTTTTCTTAGCTGATACGAAAGTTGTTTTTACGCGAGCCCTTTCGTTTGCTTGATGCCCTAGGACCGAGTTAGCAATTCAGGTCAAAGCGTGTTATGTTGTTGGTCGATGAAGCTGAAAGTTTTGGCGAAGCCTCCGAGTATCGGGTGGATATCTTTGTTCGTTTGACAATTGATATAGCCCCCGAGTATCGGGTCGATGAATGGAATAGATAAAAAAGTACTGAGACTCGGTTTTGGGAACTTATCTTTATTTATTGTCGAATCATAGGGGGTACATTGTAACTACCTCGGTGAATTACGCTCTTAGTTACAAGCCTAGATGAGCGGAAATGGTTAAAATAATACGGTGGGCCAAATGCCACTCACAGGTAGACCTTTCAGCCGTCCTAACCATTTCCAAAACTCGGGACAAGAACGAGCGGCGTAATCGGCAGGCGAAGGGATCAACTACATACACAAATGAGTATGTATGCAAGCCACATACAACAGTCCTCAGAGCCATTCCATCTAAAAGAAATAGAAATATTGCAACGCCATACGGCAAGATCCAAATATCCTAGATACATATAATAGTTTAGGATATATCCTCATACATCAAACATCAGAGTATCAGGCAGAAGCAGAAAACAAGATCCGAGTACGGATAAGTAGCAAATCGGTATAAGATGCCCCATAAATAAACACATCCCGCCCACAGATCTCACGGATCCCCGTTCCCGGAATCTCTTCACCGAGTGATCGTTGCCAACATCGTCCGTCTCTTCCACCCAGTATCCATCTTGCGAGTATACCTGGTCATCTGAATCAAACAATTTATCGTGTGAGACCCTAGGGGTACTCAGCAAGTCTGTATGCCTCTAAAGGGGACACAACCTGGGGTGACGCAATTGCAGCAAAAGATAGTGAAAATTTTGCACTTTGGATCAAGTACCCGAAGTTCCTTTATCTTTTTCTTCAGGTATGATCTGGTTTTTCTCCTAGAGAACCAATCAATAGAAGAACCACTTCTGCGAATCACGAATTTCTTGAACTGGGATGTCGACTGAATCACAATCTGAAAAATGAGCTTCCCAATTATCTTGAGCCCGGAATCTACAGAAAACAAGTAAATATAAGAAATGAATAAAACACACAAACTCACATATTTGTAATTTAAAACAAGTTGGTGTAATATCTATCCTCCAACGATGTACATATAAGTTCATGAATGAAAAATTATATCTTGTATTTAACTGTTGACGTGTGTAACCTACAGTAGTTCCATTCTGTTCTTATCTTTAACACAATCACAAAACAATGTGGGGAAAAAACAGATTTGTTGTGCTTACTTCACACTGATTTAATGAAAATTTGGAGTAATACATCAATTATCGGTGATGGTGTTCTTTCCAACTTGTTATGAGCACACAGTGTATTTCTCCTTGTATTTATTTGTGTCCTACGCTCTCCGCATGCAAATTTGACCTTTTCACTATCAAATAAATGAGTAAACTCCGGTGGAGAAGATTTCATGCGGAGTTTGCTTGGTTCGTGACCATGAACCTCAAGAATTAGAGAAAGAGAAAGCAGGTTTTGTGAGCCTCACTCCTCGTAGTATGGGGATACACAAATATTCCTATTGAAGACATTTTTTCACTAATGCCACTTTGTCAAAATCACTCGTTTAAGTGGTTAAACCAGGGAGATTTAGCTAGATGTACTAAATTTTTCGGAATCAAGTACATGAAGAAGGCCTAAACCAGCAGGTGAGAATGAAAAAGGGCCAAGAATTGTCTAAGAGAGCATAGCAGATTTGTCAGGTATAGTGTATACCATAATAGATTAATTTCTAACAAGGATCCTTTTCCTACCAAACACAAAGCAAGGCAGGTACTTTTTATTTTCTTGTAAAATACAGGACAATGTCATGAATGAATAAAAGAACAATGCGGTAGCCGCTTTCGCTATCACCTACCAAAAAAATGTCAAATGAACAGAGACATCGTTGAAAAGAGGATCAGAGAAACGCTCTCCTCGTGTCGCCCCCTCCAGGCGACTGAGCGGGCCAAACCCTAGCCGCGCCACCCTGTAACTATCTCGGTGAATTACGCTCTTAGTTACAAGCCTGGATGAGCAGAAATGGTTAAAATAGTACGGTGGGGCTAAATGCCACTCACAGGTAGACCTTTCGGCCGTCCTAACCATTTCCAAACATCGGGACAAGAACGAGCGGCGTAATCGGCAGGCGAAGGGATCAACTACATACACAAATGAGTATGTATGCAAGCCACATACAACAGTCCTCAGAGCCATTCCATCTAAAAGAAATAGAAATATTGCAACGCCATACAGCAAGATCCAAATATCCTAGATAGATATAATAGTTTAGGATATCTCCTCATACATCAAACATCAGAGTATCAGGTGGAAGCAGAAAACAAGATCCGAGTACGGATAAGAAGCAAATCGGCATAAGATGCCCCATAAATAAACACATCCCGCCCACAGATCTCATGGATCCCCGTTCCCGGAATCTCTACACCGAGTGATCGTTGCCAACATCGTCCGTCTCCTCCATCCAGTATCCATCTTGCGAGTATACCTGTTCATCTGAATCAAACAATTTATCGTGTGAGACCTAGGGGTACTCAGCAAGTCTTTATGCCTCTAAAGGGGACACAACCTGGGGTGACGCAATTGCGGCAAAAGATAATCCATAACAATTCTATAGATACTCGCTAACCATCCGCCTAACCAAAGATAGACGGATGTCCGTGAATTAATAACAACAGTTATAACAGTAATATTAACAGATCCATCCTCCTCCTCGCTTACCAACGAGGAAGCGGACGAACAGCCTCCATCCGTTGGCAGTTTTATTATCCATTCCATGAGTGTTGCACTATTTACTAGTCAGGTACTTAGTCAAATTAAAAGCGGTACTTTAGTTATACTTGTCTATGATCGAGAAACTGTGCTCCAAGTCGCCCATAATCGCGGACACGGCTTTCAGAAAGATTTACCCTGCAGGAGGTGCACAAATAGCAACACACACTCGATCAACCTCGGAAAAACCAAATCAAAACCCAACGAGGCATTCACGACAAAGCGATCACAGAATTCAGAAGTGTTTCAGGGGGCCACCCCACTAAGCTACCCGCAACGAAGTTGGCTGGCTCCGGAACGGACCCAGGGTTTGTGTGGACGGCGGTAAACGACTGGGAACCCAAAAATGTGACTGGGCTTGTCGATACAGCGAAAACGTGTCACGGTCCTAAACAGTACAGGTGCTCCACGCACAATCTTAAATAAAGCAGTAAAGCATGGTATAAGTACAAGATAGTAATAAAGCCCCAAACTACTTTGTGGCCCCAAGAAATAAGAATGAATCAAGCTCTGGCTCAGGGGGGATCCATAAGGCCTCCCGGATATGGATAGTGTGAATAGTCAAGGAACAGGAATCAAGTACCCGAGGTCCTACGGGACACAAGTGAGCATGAAGAACCAAATAGCAGATATTGCTCACCGGTGCCACTTCCATTAGTTATCCCATTACTACTGAAGTTAAGTTGTTTAGGTACCTCGTTATCCATCAGACACTCACATACCCTACACATGCTATTCTACGACCCGCATGGCTCACACAACTCCTGTAGTAATGGCTCATGGGATGGAGGAACAAGCTTCAGTGGGGTTTAAAAGTAAAGGCTATGCAGTACATGGGATTCAATTTAATGCAATCGCGACTCCATGATGCAAGAATAAGATAGAGGCAATAGGTACTATATGTATGCAAGCATGTGGTAGTGCTTGCCTGGCAGCTCAGTTGTAGCGAGAGAAGGATCTGGGTAGTGCTCACAGGATTCTGATATATCCCACCTTTCAGCGTCATTCAAGAAGAACCAAACAAACAAGGGCCAACATAAATAGAGTGCACAAGCATATGAATTAAAATGCGACAAGCAAACAATCATGCCATGATGAATGATGCACAATTTGCATGGCAATAATGTAGCATGGCATGGGTGAGGTGTGGAGTACAAGAATAAAGCATTTTATTGAGTTTTAGGCACATTTTATACTCAAATAAATTGCTGTATACTTTATATTTATATGATGCATGCTGCAATTCAGAACATGGAATGCATAGATAGAACGGGCTCGTCGCGCTGATCGATTTAGACATATTATTTGTCAAATTTGGAGTTATAAAACAAAAGTTATTATTTAATTAAGATAAAGGGCATTTTATTGTAATTTTAATCATCTCGAAATTTTAAAGTGCTCAAATAGTATTTTGAATGGCATATTTGAATTCCTCACATTTTTCTGATTCCAAAACATATATCATTTGTATTATTTGGATTTATATTTGAAAAGTTATTTAAATCTGATTTGAATTTGAATTTAAATCAATTTGGAAAAAGGTTTAAATTAAACAGCAAAGCAGAAAACCATTTCGTACTCAGACAGATCCAGCTCCAGTCACTGACGGGTGGGCCAGCGGCTGGTGGGGCACACGCGCGTGAAAACTCTTTTCTACCGCGGCTCTACCTAGCCACTGAGGTTGACAGGTGGGTCCGGTAGCCACGGGCCCACGTGACAGTGGGTGATTAAGCCGTGGCTGACAGGAGGGGGTGTACCGGACCGCGGGTTAAGGCTAAGAATCTACGGGGTGCTCTTTGTAAAATTCCCACAGAGGCTGGCTGGTGGGCTCGGCAGACTGCGGGTTGAGCGAAAAACAAAAGGGGGAGTTTTCTGCAAAAAGGTGGCCACGATACTGTTTCTCTTCTCCACCTTCTGGCGGCAGATTTGCGCGCGACACAGATCGAGGACTCGAACTGGGGACCTGGAGCTCGCGCTAGGCGGCGGTGACCAGTGCGGTAGGGCGGGGTAGTTGACAGGAGAGGGTAACGCGACTAGGTAAGGCTCTTGCGGCGCGTACGCCGTGTAGACACCAGCGTCTGGCAGCGCCCCGAGGGCGCTCGACGGAACGCGCGGCGCGACCAGGCAACGACGATGACGGCGAGGATGTCTGGGAGAAAGCTTGGCTTACCGCGAGGCTGCTGGCGGTGGTGGTTCGGGCAGAGGAGCGGGCGATCGTCGACGTAGCAGGCGCCAGGCGGAATTAGGGTTTCGTCGGGATGGCGCAGGTACTGGCGAGCCTGGTGCTTCTCCTCCTCGCTGGCGGGTACAGGGCGAAGCAGAGGGTCCTCCTCGGTCTTCTCGTCCACCTCCACGTCAACCCTGAACGTCGGAACGAGGAAGCGACGTCGGATCTGGCGGTGGCCGGCGAGAGAGGGTGGGCGTCGGTGCAGAAGAAGGGGAGGAGGGGCAGGGCGCTGGGCGGATCTGGGAGAGGCAGAGGAGCCGTGTGGGATGAGGACAAGCGAGAGAGAGGGAGGAGGTGGCGTGTGGGCACGGGTAGAGGGAAAAGGTGGTCTCGGACACCTTTTCTCCACCTCCTCTCACGTGCTTGTCGTGAGGGCTAGGGCAGGAAGGTGGGGGACGCCGAGGAGTAGCAGCATGAGCCAAGGTGTAGAGAGAAATAGAGAGGAGAGAGGGCTCGGGTGTAACTAGGGTTAGATTAGAGAGGGGCTCGGGTTAGGGTTTGTTAGGGATGGGGTAGGGGTAGCTGAGGTGTGGGGCCAAGGAGAGAGGGTGGCCAGGTGGGGCCAACATGGTTGGGAGAGGGGACACCTCGGCATGGTGAGAGGAGAGGGTGAGGTGAGAGAGGGAGATGGGTGTAATCCACATGAGCATGAGCAAGCATGAAGGGTAGGGAGATGGTCATGGGGATGATCTTACAAGATCATGCATGGCACTACACATGTGAGGTGGAAAAGGTTTGATGGCACAAGGCAAGAAAGAAAAGCAAGGTAGAAAGGATTGAGAGAAAGAGAGAGATGAGAAGATGATCCACTCAAAAATCAAATAAAACCAAAGGAGAACACATGGTGGTGATGGTTGCATGGCCCATGCAAGTATTTAATGCCATGTGTTAATCTTGTGAAAACAAAATAAAATCTCATGGCATTTATTTATGTGCATCCTCAAAAGATGGAGTAAGGGCCAAGCTAAGGATTGAAGGAATGTTCCATGTGGAGTGAATGGAGATGACCATATTTGAATATATTTTGGACATGCTAGTGTGTATATTCCACTATGTGCATATTATCCTCAAAATATTCCAACATGAACAACCTTCCCATATCATTCCATATGGAAGTAGGTAGAATGGAAAAGGGTCCATTCCAAACAACATGAGCTAGAGATAAACCCAAATAAAACGCAATGCTCACATATGGTGGAATGGTGGAATGATGGGGTGGTGACAAGAAAGGTGGTGGAGTCAAAAAGAGATGCCCCCAACTCAACTTGGGCATTAAACATTTAGCAAGAACCAAACACAATATATCAAGAGGCAAATACAATTAATAATGCATATGAGAGAAGATCCAAATGGAAAAGGGTTTTATATGATGCTCAAATGCAAGGTGGCATGATGACATGAGCATGATATAATTATGATGCAACAATTATATATAGGAAGTAGCATATATATAGACTAGGCTAGTAGCATTGCAATTGTTAGACAATTGGATGCTACATACATGTTTTGGCGTGCTCACCTGGCCATTGGCCTTATTGAATATAAGATGCAAAAAAGTAAAAAGCCTAAACATTGTCGTTCCCCATTTTGAGGTGCTTTGCTACTTTCTTCGCTTGCTCCCTTTAACTATCGGCTTTATTACTGACCGCGGTGACTCGAGGGGGTTTTGCTAGTATTTCGACTGGAGGCATGACTTCTGCATCGTGGACCAGAGAGAAAGATGTTTGTCCTATATTTTTGCTTTGGGTGGTGAAGTCGATGTACATCTGTAGTTTTGTGCTTTTCTTCAGGACACATAGTGGATTGGCTACCCATGTGTCTTCTGTGATTTCCTTGATAGACCAGATGTTTGTGGGGCAATGAAACTCTTGTTCAATGGCCCTGCTTCTGGATTCCATGAGTTGGAGGAGTGGTTGCTTCACAAATTTTGTGATAGGGTGTGGATTAAGTGTGTGCTCATCGAGTTCTTGGGGTTTTTTCTGTATGTTGCCTGATGTCCGTACAAGAATCTCCCGGTGCTCACGGGTAGACTCGATGAGCGCACCTTCCTATGCGGGACCAGGGTTGGAGACCGCATAGGGTACTTTGGTTAGGCTAGTAGGATGAACCTGGGCTTCTCTTGTTTTTATTGTCATGTCAATGGCCTGGTCGTTTGTGACATGCCCTTCTAGTAGGGGTTCTTCGTCTGCTATTCTTAGCTGTGCGAACTCTGTTTCCATCCCAAAAGATTCAGATATTTTATTGAACTCCTGATCGCAATTGTCGGACCTATTGAAGCTGCCTCTCACAGTGATTATTCCGTTGGATGCTGGCATTTTCATGACCAGGTAAACATAGTGTGGTACTGCCATAAATCGTGCGAAAGCTGGGCACCCCAGGATCGCATGATACTGTGATGGCCAGTCCATGACCTCAAATTCAAGCTTTTCTCGTCTAAAGTTATTCCTTGATTCGAAGACAACATCAAGATAGATTTTGCCTAGAGGGACTTCGGCTTTGCCTAGAACTATGCCATGGAACAATGTGTTTGTAGGTGCCAGGTTTGCTAAGGACCAATTCATTGCCTGTAGAGTTTTGGCATAGATTAAGTTGATGCTGCTTCCTGCATCCATAAAGACCTTGCTCATGTCGAAACCGTCAATTTTTGCCTCCACTATCAGAGCCGAATGACCCGGTCTTGGGACTCGAAGTGGGCGATCGGCCCTGCTGAATGTGATCTCTTGTTCTAACCAATGGAGATATTCGGGTGTAGGTGGCACCGCTGTTACTGCCATGTTTACTTATCGTGTGATCATCTTCTGGATCCTGTTGGACGGACACCCTTTTTGAATCATTGACATTGCACTCTTAGACCTTGTGTACTCATCTTCCTGATTTATTGTGGGTTGCGGCTGCCCTGCTGACGGCTGTACTAGTGGTGGTGGTGGTGCACCAATGGCTAGGGCTCCAGGTGTAGTGGCATATCCTTGGCTTGCTGCTTCAGTTGCCTTTGCATATATACTTCCTGCATCTTTAGAAACGTTCGAGAATCCTTCATGAGGTGATTTGATCGCTTTATTCCTACTGAGTCGACGTAGAAGTGCATATTGTAGGGTCCTTACAACATCTGCATTGGAGACATTGGGGGATCCCGAGCTCTTGGCTAGTACTGTTTTGCCGATTGCCTTCCACCGGCATCGTTTTCTGTAGGCTTTGCATTGCGGTGGCCTTGGAGCCACCCTATAGCTTAATGGTTGCCAGATAGTCTGCTATCCAATCTTTGGGTTCCTAGAGACCGTCATACTTCTGGTGATCGTGAGGAAGTTTGAAGTCTTTGGGTACTGGGGTTTTGTGAACCCATTGGGTAAAGCAATTGACCCCGCATATTTCGTACTAATCCTTGCTTTCACCATCGTTGTGTCTTCGGCTGCTGCGCTCCTCCCTGGATCTATCGATCATACGCTGCGTAATGTCATTTATTACATCATCTCGTGGCCCGGAGTTTGAAAGTGCACCCGATGTGGTGATCACGATCGTCGGGTGTGCCCACATGTTGAGGGCTACTATGATGGTGTGGGGATCTATCGGGTTGTCGTGTGATTCCTTGTTCTCCCTATGCGAGGGATGCCCCACCATACTGAGGTTCATGAGAGAGGATCGATGAAGAGCCGCACAAGGATCGTCGGGTGTGGGTTGAGTTGTGATTAGGTAGGTCTGGGCAGCGACGGCCGTGGTTTGCGCTGTTTTTGCTTTGATGTGCCCCTCCTGATCCACCGGAATAAACGATAGGTCAAGGTCTCATGCCGACTCGTTTCTTTCGGCTTCAGGGATATTTTGCAGCCATGGCGTTCCTCTCCTTGGTGGTGTGCCTCTAGTTATGCTTCCTGATCCTCGAGTTGAGCTTAGCTGCTCCCATCAGAGGCTAGATTCGTCGGCTAGTCTTTTTCTTTCGCCAGGCTACCTCTGTATCTTGAGCAAGTCCCTCTTCTTGTGGTGCAGCAGGTACTGGTGGGCCATCAAATCCTCCCACGTGGCCTCTATTGTCATCGGGACTGCACCCGATATTGTGTCCCTTGCTCTTTGTCATGTTTCGGCTGATAGCCAAAGAATTGGCCGTTCACCTTCGCGTGGTGCTTCTCTTCCTTGTACGACGCGATGGTTGGTTGGATCTCCTTCATTTCCGTGATTTCCTGCATTATCATCCAATAAAATATCATTGGGGATCAAGGATAGGGTTACCATTGGAGTCGCATGGTGTTGATGCGTCTCTTATAATCACGCACACTTGGTGGTGCATCATGTATGAGCTGCTAATGTCGTCATCGGATCCGTTAGAGACACTATTTGAGAGATTAGTGAAATCCTACTATTTCTATTCTAGGTAGATTTTGTCCATCTTGATTCTGAAGTCTATACTTTCGCTGCTTTCCTTGGGTTCGAAGTTTACTCGGCATGAGATACGTAGTAGCGTTAGCTGGGAGGTTGACCCGAAGGAGAGACTGTCGTAGAAATCGGATAGATCCCCTAGATTAATTTTCATCGCCGTTTGCTGGCTGAGGTGTGGCCTCTTCAGATGAGCCGACGGGAGATGCAGGTACCGCCATGGGCGCTCTTGTTACGAACAACGGACCTGAAGAGATCGGGGCCGACAGGCAAAGTTCTTCGGGTTTCTCCACGCGAAAGTGAAAACTCCCGATGATGAGATTGGATCCGCCGTTGAAGTCGACGGGAGCCGAGACAGGGGTGGGAGGGTGTGGTTCCATGATGAGTGCATAATTGCATCATGTTTTATATTATTATTTTGCATTGTAGTTGTAGGATCTTGGTATTTTATGGCGTTCGCGTGCACATTTTATGTCAATTTTCACCAGGATCAGGACAGATGATGGATACAATGGACACAATTCTTGGAGCAGTTGTATTGGGGAGAAAAGGAGTCAAAAACAACATAAATCGCTTATTTGGGAAATATCAATAACACCAGAAGAAAAACCGAAGCGATCGAGGCATCCAGAAGGTTTAACGACCAACTATACGGCAGGAATTAATTTTTCGGCCGTATAGTTCCGCCGTATAGTTGGCACTGCCACCTCCTCCTCAAATAGTTTCACCCCGTGCAACTGGATCAGAGAGACGACATACAGAACAACTAGAAATCATCGAAACCTCACCTCTGGAAGGCATATGGAGGGGGAACTCGTCCACCGGGGATCCATCTCCGCACTGCGTAGATCCGAGAGGCTAAGGCATCAATCTTCACCATTAACCTCTGCATCACCACCATATCCATCCATCCCATCTACATCTTGTCTAGATCTTGTTGTAATTTTCGTACTCATTGTGGATTTATACAAGTACTATTCATCTATGATAGATTCCATTGTTATTGCCATGATGTTGATTGCCTCCTGATGTCTATGCACTTCTATTCTTGTAGACACTTGTTGGGCCTCCAAGTGCAGAGGTTTGTAGAACAACATCAAGTTTCCCTTAAGTGGATTACCCAAGGTTTATCGTACTCATGGAGGAAGTGGTCAAAGGTATCCCTCTCAAGCAACCCTACAATCAAGATACAAGAAGTCTCTTGTGTCCCCAACATACCCAATACACTTGTCAGGTGTATAGGTGCACTAGTTCGGCGAAGAGATAATGAAATACAAGTGGTATGGATAATTATAAGTGGTAACGGTGCCAGAAAAGAGCTTTGATGGGTAGGAAGAGACTAAAGGCAATCTGAAATAAAGATGGAAGCAAGCAAACATGTAACAGATCTAGTTGCAAATGGTGTTTCAATGCTTAGAAACAAGGCCTAGGGATCATACTTTCACTAGTGAACACTCTCATATAAATATCTTCTCTTTATGATACTACTCTGAACTACTCTCCGGTTGGACACTCTAATCCATGGTAGGGCTATAACAGCACACCTCAAAGTTTGTTTTTCCCATCTAGGTAACCCCACACTGTCACCTTGAGCGCTAGATGGTTCCAACAAACACCACAATTTCATAGAGACATCCAACTCATAACAAGTTTTGTAATCTCTAGCCTAAGTGCCACCATGGTGTGCACGCTGTCACTTTCACACACGTGGGTAGAGCCAGAGATATATTAAAGCACTTGAGTAGAAAGGTAGATCTACTTGATTACAAAGCTCATGATCACAATATGATCATGCATAGAGATAGAGATGAACACATAGCTACCGGTAGAACCCTTAGCCTCGAGGAAGAACTACTCCCTCATCATGGGAATCAGCAACGGCGATGGAGATGGTGGTGGAGATCGATGGAGATGGCTCCGGGGGCACTTCCCCATCCCGACAGGGTGCCGGAACAGAGACTTTCTGTCCGCCGAATCTCCCCTTCGGTGGCGGCGGTGCTGTGGAACTTTTCGTGTCTGGAGGCTAGATTATTTAGGGTTTTCTCATCGGAGGTTTATTATAGGCGAAAGGGCAAGGTCGGTGGAGGCCGGAGGGGCCCACACCACCCCTGGCGCGGCCTAGACCTGCCCGCACCACCAGGTGGTGTGGCCAGCCCCTGGCCCCTCTCCGTCTCATCTTCTGGCTCCGTGAGTCTTCTGGTGAAATATCGACTTTGGCTTTTGTCCGGTCCAATTCCGATAATATTCATTTTCTGGCTTTTCTGGAACCAAAAACAGAAAACAGGCAACTGGCACTGTGGTATCTTGTTAATAGATTAGTTCCAGAAAATGTGTAAAAGTACTCCAAAGTGTGGACAAAACATAAGAAAATAGATATAAAACAAGAATGGAACATCAAAAATTATAGATACGTTTGCAATGTATCAACATCCCCAAGCTTAACTCCTGCTCGTCCTCGAGTAGGTAAGTGATAAAAAAGAATAATTTTTGAGGTGACATGCAGCATCACAATCAAGATCAAACCATTTGCAAGCATTGAAAGCTGGGATCAAAGTACTCTAAACATGAGCATGAAAGATGAAGTTCTAACAATAAGACAAAGTGACTATGCATGCAACATGAAAGGATGAATAACAATGCTTTGAAAGACGTTTGTTTGTTTCACATAAAGAAAACATAATGAGAATGGTATTCAGCTTGTCCCTCATGGAGTAGCAAAACATAAATACATAGGACACCTTCAAAGTTCGTAAGGGTGAGTAGATACAAATAGTTCAAGAACAAGCAATATCAACATTATGAATCAATCAATAAGTCTTGGGACAATGCACATTAAACTAAGAATGGCCACTATGCTCTCTCAAATAGGTGCATAAAGATAGAAAATGGAGACTCAACATAAAAGTAAAAGAAAGGCCTTCATAGAAGGAAGCAGGGATTCAAGTTTCATAAAGAGCTTCCAAAAATTATGGTACTTATTAGGTTTCAGCTCGCATTTCCCCTATCATAAGCATCTTGAAGTCATTAAGGTTAAAGTGAACAAACTATGGAGTATATGCTTGAAAAAGTATAAGTTGGAAATCTCATGTCCCTTGAATACGAGGGTCTCTCCTCATGCTACTCAAGTTTAGTTACCGGTAAGTTCTTGTCATAGTAAGTACATGTGTATCATAGAGAACCGCCAACGGGGTACCCCTTGCCCGATGATACGGAAGAATCCCCATATCAAAATGACAAGGCAAGCAGACAATAAGCATCTCAGCATCTTCTTATTTACCATGGGAAAATGGTGCTTTTTTCTCTCTTTCCTCTTTTCTCATCTCTTTTTTTATTTTTTTTCTCAATCTCTACCTATTTTTTATAAGAAGAATGCTTCATAGATTGCTCATTATGGTTACGCTGCAGGTTTCCACCATGATTAGGCATGGATTAGACCAGCGGCCCAGTGCTTTCTAACACATACATAACTCCATGGACTTACAAGCCCCCCTTTCATTTCACACCGACGACATCCATAGACAAAAGAGCATGATATCAACTGGGCATAATGTACAAGTGCAATGTTGAAGTGTTCCCCATGAAAGCATGGTTCTGCTAATCCCCAACGTATAAGTGCAAGCATATACAACATAGATGACACAATGGTTCAAGTTTATTAGGAGCAAGTAAAGTAAAGTGTGCCATCAAGTTCATAGGAGCTTTAATCACTAATTTTCATATAACAAGTTTAATTCAGAAGGTAGATAAAAACATGAATATACTTGGAATAACAAATGTTAATAGGTAGGTATGGTGGAGTCTTTGGAATAACTTGGTTTTATTTGGAGCTGGATGCATGAGTAGAACTCACACTTGGTTACGGAGGCTAGCAAAAGACTGGGAGCGACCAACTAAGAGAGCAATAATGGTCATAATCATGCAAAGCGACAAAACGTCATTAATTAAAGCATAAAGTGATATTAAAATTCGAAAACTAAAGGATCATAAAGTCTATGGTGACTTGGGATAGTCTTAACATGGTGTGAGCATGCGCCAAGTCAACCCAAATAAAGCATCAAAGGAGAATACCACAATATTATGCTTTAATATGCTAAAACAACGCATGATTCTTTCAAGGCACATTAAGCAATCTCAATTGTTTATAACATGTCATGCTAAAGAAAAAATCACTAAGCATAAACCCAAAACAATACCAAGCATGACATGATAAAGCATAGGCCACAGTCAAAAACAAGCTCCTTTTTACCACTTAAGCATGAACTTTTCCTACTCTTTTCCAATCCAAACCAACTTATTTGAAAACTAATGAATGAATGAGGGGGTCCAACCAATTTATTAAAGCAAACTAATAAAACCAAGAAAAAAAACCAAAAAAAATGAAGACACTCCAAGAACAACACAACTGTGCATGAAACAATAAAAATGAAGTATTTGGAAGAAACCTGAAATTTTTATTGATAAAGAAGGGGATGCCTTGGGCATCCCCAAGCTTTGACGCTTGTACTTCTTGGATATTTCTTGGGGTGACATGGGTGGCATCCCCAAGCTTGAGCTTTTGTCCATACTTCATCTCATCACATTACTCTTTCCCTACACCTGAAAATTTCCTTCATACAAAACTTCACACAGTCTTCATTAGCAACATTAGTGCACTCAAGATAATAAGTCTTTTGGTTCAGCTTCAATACAAGTAAAACTTTCATTAAAACACAAGCTACTGTATCACTCCCTTTAAAAAGTTCAAATGATCAAAGAGAACTCAAAGAGAAAGAGATTAAGAGGCAAATGCAAATAATAGCAGAAATCTGTCAAAACAGACTAGCAGGTAGAAACCGATTTTTTCGAAGACCTTCTGTTACTCAAATCGAAAAGTTTTGTACTAACGAAAGTTGGATAACAACCTGGGGCAGAAGCACAAACAATTACAGCTCAAACCGATGTACAGAGATTTTGCACGAATTTTTACAGCGAAGCACAAAAATCTGTTTCGGGACAGCAACTTTCCCAAGCATTAGACTCTTGGCACAAAAACCACACAAAAATGATAAGGAGAGGTTATTACTGAAGAAATAACTTCCAAGACTCAACTAAAACTTTTGGGTTATCTCCCAATAAGTACTTTTCTTTAACGCCTTTAAGTTAGTATGATAGTTTGAGAAGATGCTCACATAGGAAATATGAATTGAAGTAAAAGAGAGCATCAAGAAGCAAATTCAAAACACATTTAAGTCTAACCCACTTCCTATGCATAGGAATCTTGTAAAGAAACAAGTCATGAAAGCACAAAGCAAAAAGCATAGGAAATCAAAACAAGTGCAACTTCAAGACTTTCAACATAAAGAGGGGAAACTTAATATTATTGAGATGCATAAAACCATGTTTCTCTCTCTCATAATAACTTTCAGTAGCATCATGAATAAAATTAACAATATAACTATCACATAAAACATTCTTATCACGAGCCACATGCATATAATAATTATTACTCTCCACATAAGCATAGTCATTCTTATTAATTATAGTAGGAGCAAATTCAACAAAACAGCTATCATTATTATTCTCATCACCATAGTCATCAAATATAGGAGGCATATTGTAATCATAATTAATTTTCTCCTCAATAGTAGGTGGACTGAAAATATCATATTCATCATTGTAATCATCATATATTGGAGGCATAGTATCATCAAAGTAAATTTTCTCCTTCGTGCTTGGGGGACTAAAAAGATCTTCATAAATACTAGCTTCCCCAAGCTTAGACTTTTCCATAGCATTAGCAATAATGGTGTTTAAAGAATTCATACTAATAACATTGCTATTAGCACACAAATAAAGTTCCATAGGTTTTTTAATTTTCTCTTCAAACACTTCATGTCCTAACTCAAGATAAATACTATAAAGCTCTCTAATTTTTTTGTTGTTTTCCATTAATCCTAACTAGTGAAAACAAGAAACAAAAAGACAAAATTGCAGAATCTAAAGGAAATAACTTCGAGCACTCACACCGGAGGATGTGAGTACCTTTTACCTTACCTCCCCGGCAACGATGCTAGAAAATAGCTTGATGTCTACACACTTCTATTCTTGTAGACAGTTGTTGGGCCTCCAAGTGTAGAGGTTTGTAGAATAGCAGCAAGTTTCCCTTAAGTAGATTACCCAAGGTTTATCGAACTCAGGGAGGAAGTGGTAAAAGCTATCCCTCTCAAGCAACCCTGCAATCAAGATAAGTCTCTTGTGTCCCCAACACACCCAATACACTTGTCAGGTATATAGGTGCACTAGTTCGGCGAAGATATAGTGAAATACAAGTGGTATGGAGAATTACAAGTGGTAACGGTGCTAGAAATGGGATTTGATGGGTACGAAGAGACTAAAGGCAATCTGAAATAAAGAGGGAAGCAAGCAAACATGTAACAAATCTAGTTGCAAATGGTGTTTCAATGCTTAGAAACAAGGCCTGGGGATCATACTTTCACTAGTGAACACTCTCATATAAATATCTTCTCTATATGATACTACTCTGAACTACTCTCCGGTTGGACACTCTAATCCATGGTAGGGCTATAACAGCACACCTCAAAGTTTGTTTTCCCATCTAGGTAACCCCACACTGTCACCTTGAGCGCTAGATGGTTCCAACAAACACCACAATTTCATAGAGACATCCAACTCATAACAAGTTTTGTAATCTCTAGCCTAAGTGCCACCATGGTGTGCATGCTGTCACTTTCACACACGTGGGGAGAGCCAGAGATCTATTAAAGCACTTGAGTAGCAAGGTGGATCTACTTGATTACAAAGATCATGATCACAATATGATCATGCATAGAGAGAGAGATGAACACATAGCTACCGGTAGAACCCTTAGCCTCAAGGAAGAACTACTCCCTCATCATCATGGGAATCAGCAACGGCGATGGAGATGGTGGTGGAGATCGATGGAGATGTCTCCGGGGGCATTTCCCCGTCCCGCAGGGTGCTGGAATAGAGACTTTCTGTCCCCCGAATCTCCCCTTCAGTGGCGGCGGTGCTGCGGAACAGTTCGTGCCTGGAGGCTAGATTCTTTAGGGTTTTCTCATCGAAGGCTTCTTGTAGGATAAAGGGCAAGGTCGGTGGAGGCCGGAGGGGCCCACACCACCCCTTGGCATGGCCTGCCCTGGCCCGCGCCACCAGGTGGTGTGGCCAGCCCCTAGCCCCTCTCCATCTCGTCTTCTGGCTTCGTGAGTCTTTCGGTGAAAGATCGACTTTGGCTTTTGTCCGGTCCAATTCCGAGAATATTCATTTTCTGGCTTTTCGAGAACCAAAAAACAGAAGAAAATTGGCAACTGGCACTGTGGCATCTTGTTAATAGGTTAGTTCTAGAAAATGTATAAAAGTACTCCAAAGTGTGGACAAAACATAAGAAAGTAGATATAAAACAAGCATGGAACATCAGAAATTATAGATACGTTTGCAACATATCACCTCCATGTCTGAGTAGATCATTAGTTCTTGGGGAGATGGAGAAACCCTAGTATGAGATAGAAATAAGATAAAGTTTATTATGATATTCATCACTGTGACCATGTGTTAGATTGTCTTCATCTTGATGTTGGGACAAGTCGACCTCTCATTGTTTGCTTCTTGTGGGGACTTGATGGATGGAACTACATGTTGGTAGATGGAGGAGTGTTAGCACTTATAGTGACTATAAAACTATTGGCACCCCTTACGTATCAACTTGGGAACCGAGAAAACTCACGGAACACTATCTATGCCATGGGATACGTCCTACGGGATAAAGTCCCTTAATAGCACTGTAATTCAATTGATGTCGATTGTTGACTGTTGTGGTTATGAGGATGATGTGAGCAGTGTTTGTTTGCTGCCTATTTGTCCAAGTATGGAGTTCCTCCCACACATACATAGTTGAGAATGTTCATGATAATAATATTTACCTTAGCTCTCTATAATGCTATAGGTGTATCCGCTACTCCCCGAGAATGCATTTTTCCCATTGCACTTTCAAATCTCTTTTACATACGCGATACTTACTTTCTGTGTTCAGTTGTTTTACTTTAGTTATTGTTCTCTTATACCAAAAACCCCAAAACACCTTTTTTACATAATACTCACATTTTATCTTGTTACTTAGAACTTTATTTAATATTTCTATTGTAGTATTTAATTCAAGAGTTATTAGACTTCAGATTCCTGCTCCCTGTGGGATCGATATCTTTATTTCAAAACTAGGTACAAACGATCTGTGCATGTCGTTGTATTGGGAACGGCAGTACCTGAAGAGGTTAGATAGAGGTGTGGGGACTAGCAGGGAAGCTATCGACGGAGTCCGCATGCGGGATTGGGTACAAGCGAGCGTAGCTGGACGCAGGAAGTACCCAGGTTCGGGGCCCTCGTGATAAGGTAAAACCCCTACTCCTACCTGATCTGACTATGTAGGATATACGAACTACAAGCGCTCCTTGAGCTATATCTGCTAGCTACTGCCTTAAATGCTCTGAGACCAACCCTTTCTACTGAGGCCTTGCCTCTCCTTATATAGGGAGCGAGGCCACGGTCTCACTAGCCAATCCGACTGGCGGGCCCCACATGCGGGTCCCAGCCGGCTGGTCATCTACAGTGTACGGTATGGTATGTCTTATCGGAGTACGAGTGGTATGGCTGTCATAGGCACGATGGGCGCCCGTCGCTGCAAAGATCGTCATTGTTCCTGCATCACTCCCACAAAGTCTTCGGTATGGCCGGGTGGTTGCCAGTCTTGTCATCGTACAGTGCGTACCGTGCACTGATACGCACGTCGTCCTGTCTCACTAATTGGGTCCGGCTATGTCTCTATAGCCGGCTACTTCTTGCTGACCCGGCTACCGAACGGTAGCCGGCCCGTCTTGCCCTGTCCGGCTATGCTTGGTCAGCCGGACGCGATCCGACTACCTGGTTCTTGTCCGGTTGGGGTACCCGGGGGTCATCCCCCTGACACTAGCCCCCGAGCGCGTGTGGATTCCGCCCTTAGACGAAATGTGCGCGCGCTCCCTCCTGTTTTTCAATTTGTGTCCGGCTGAGCTTGGTGGTTGCGCTACTCGTGACGTCAGTGCTGACGCCGGCCACGCGCGCACGCGCCATCATTGCTCTGTGGCGGGCAGCATAACATCCCGTCACACGTCGCCTCGGGAAACCGCTGTCCGGCGCTTCGGTTCCTGCTCCGGGATCTTCTGCGCATCCTGCTTCGGCACACTGGATCTGGGCGGCGGTTGGGGTGAGGGCCGTCCGGATGCGCGCCACGTGGCTCCGTTGACGGTTGCCCTTCCGGCCCTTTAAAGGGACGCCGCGGGGGAGGCAGTTCCTTTCCTTCGCTCCCCCGCTGCAGTCTCCTTCTTCCTCGCGTGCTTCTGCTTCTGCGCCCTTGCCTTCTGCACCGTAGCCCGCTGTGCCGCTCGCTCGTTGTCGTCGTCGCTACGGGCCACCGCCACTCTTCCGTTGCCGCCCCTGCCAGCCGGAGATGGCCGCCGACCGTGGGGCTTGGTGCGGCTCCTCCGTCACCGAGGACCACATTGCGAAGTACCACGCCACCCGTGTTCTTCCGCCGCCGGAGGAGGTGGCGGTGCGGTTGGTGCCGGCGGGGGAGGTGTCGCCGCACCCGTCGGAGGGGGAGCGCGGTCTCTTCCTCTCCCATCTGGCGCACGGGTTCGCCCTTCCAGTGCATCCCTTTTTCTTGACGTTTCTCGCCTTCTTCAATCTCCGCCTCCACCACCTCGGCGCCAATGCCATCGGGACGTTGGCACACTTCATGGCATTCTGTGAGAGCTATCTCGGGATCCAGCCGGATCTCGGGCTCTTCTGCCGGCTCTTCCGAGTCCGGCCGCAGGTGCAGTACATAAAGGGCCCACTAGTCGTCTGTGGCGGCGCCTCCATCTACTCCCGCACCCAAGCCGGCTAACCCAAGTTCTTGCTTCAGGACACAGTACGACTGTGGCAGCAGTCGTACTTCTACGTCAAGAATGTCACCAACATCGACCGGATCAATCTTCTGGCTTTCCAGGATGTCGAGTCCAACCGGCAGAACTGGGAGCTGAAGATCCATGGTGACAAGGCGGAGACGGACGCGATGCTGCAGCGCATGCGCTCCCTCGTCACCTACCGGCTAACCGGCCTGGACATCACCCTCAGCTGGATGTCCCGGCTGATGATGTCGATGCAGCAGCGGGCGCACAAGATGTGCTATTACTCCGGTCGGCTGGACCCGACCCGGCTGTCGCGCCGCGATCCCCGCTACCACAACTTGAAGGAGTGGGTGTGGACAATCACCAAGGAGCGGCTGCCGGAGAACTGGAAGTTCAGTTTGGCGCCCTACAGCCGGGAGAACCGCGCGCCCCGGGTCAATTGTTGTAGCCGGAAATTTCATTTATTCTTCCCGCATTTTTCTTGTTCTGTCCGAGTGACTTCTTGTATTCGGCAGATGTTCGCTTGCATCCTTCGCGAGGAGGGTGCGGCTCCCCTTGAGGAGTTCACGCCTGACTTGCTCGAGCCGCGCGCGTGACGGTCCAGCGAGGAGTCGGACGTGGACGACGATGCCTTTCCCAGCCGGAATGACGAGTCGGCTGCCGACCAGCAGGCGGAGGTGCACGAGGAGGAGGAGGCCGCGCCGACCGTGGATCCGGCGATGCGCTCTGCGACGGACGGCGAGGCGGGCGGGAGCGGCTCTAGCCGTTCCAGCTCCCGCCGGCCCGTGACGGAGGAGCCGGCCCCCAAGAGGACCCAGTCTAGCACCCTGCCACCGATCCGGCTTGGCCGGAAGAAGGGGCCGCCCCCAGTTGTGCCGGGGTACGTCCCTTCTCCCCCTTTTCCTTTCTGTGTTTTCTGTCTGCTTCCTTTTTTCCTTGTTTTTCTGACTTTGGCTTATTTTCCTTTGCCTTCTCCTCCTTCTTCTTAGCACGCTGGTCTCTTTCGGAGCCGCGAGCCCGGCACGAGCGCCGACCGGGTCGCCGCCCCGTGCCCCGACTGCGCCAACCGGCGCCTCTCCTTCTTCTGAGGCGCAGCCTCCGCCTCCCCCTCGAGCTGAGCCGGCTGCCTCCACCCAGCCGGAAGGTCCCCAGCCAGAAGCGGAGTCCTCCCAGCCGGATGGCTCCTCCGCGGGCGCACGGGGGGCTGCCGGCAAGGAGCTCGTCATTGTTGGCAACGACAACTCCGACGACGAGCCCGGGGAGGAATGGCGAACGGCAGTGGCCGCAACAAAGGAGTCCTTGGCCGTCAACACCGTGGACGACGATGCTTCTTCCGCCGCCTCGCTGACAGACCTAGCCGCCATGCTCGAGCTGGCGGTGAAGAAGATCCATTCTTGGAGGCCACGGCCCGGCGAACCGTCCTCGAGCGTAAGCTTGCTACCAATGGGACTTCCCAGAGTAAGTTAGCTTCATCTGTATCTCTTTTTTTTTACTGATATCCGGTTGTGCTGTAGCCATCCTCGTGTGCGCCCAGCGCGAGATCGATTGCCTAAAGAAGGCGAATGATCGGCTGAGCAAGTCCAACACCACTCTGCGGTTGCAGAATAAGGATTGGCACGCGAGGGTAGACGGTCTGGAAGCCACCATCAAGGAGCGTGACGCCTCGCTCGCCAGCCGGACTGACGCCTTCAATCTTCTCGAGGCCCAGAACAAGGACCAAGAGAAGGAGATAAAACGGCTGGCGACGAAGGAGAAGGATCTGGTGGAGGAGCTGATGCAGGTCGGCCACACGGCTAAGGGTGAGTTCCTTTTCCGTCTTCTTTTCCTTCTGGATCCGGTAGTCGGATCTGACTCTTTTTTCTGACAGCCTTTTACCCCGGCATAGACCTGCTGGCCTACAACCGGCTGCAAGAGAACTGGCCGGGAGCGCAGCCGATGGCCCAGGAGCTCGTCGTCCTTCTTGGTGAAGAAGCTGCCAAGCTTCGTCAGGCGGCGCGGGATATCTTCTCCTTCATGTGGCAGGAGGCTCCAGTTCCGGAGATGATGGCGCAGCTCGCTGTGAAGGTGGGAGAGGTGCCGGCTGCAATCGACCGGCTACGGGACTTGGGGGCGCGAGTCGGAGCGGAGATGGCTCTGGCCCTCATGCTCTCCTGGTACAAGGACGCCTGCGTCGAGAAGATCGACGGAAGCTTCCGTGCCGGCGCCGACCTCGCCGCCGTCCGCCAAGCCCATCCGGAGCTCCGCGGGTCTGCCATCAAGATTGCCGACTACGTGGATCCTGACGAGGTGCTCACCGACTCGGAGTCCATCGACACTCCTGACGTGGAAGGCCCGATGCCGCCGCCCGAGGGCGCCGGAACCGGAACAAGCTCTGTGCCTCCTCCCCCGCCTGAAGCTTCTGCTGGTCAAGGTGCTCCTCACGGCAAGGCTCCTGCCACTTAGTCACTGCCACGGGATGCCGGGTGTATTTGTCTTGTCTTAGATATGCGTGAAACTTGTCTATCCGTACCAGCTATCTCTGATGCCGGATAACTTATGGGAGCTTCGTCTCTCTTTTGCTTGTTAATGTTGAATTCTTGAGTCTCCCTTAACTTGTGCCTTGAATTTTCTTTTGATATTTTGCCGGCTCACTTCACCCGGCTAACCTCGTCCGGCTACACACCTTTAGCCGGACGAACTACACCTCAAGTGGGGGCACGCCAGCGCACCCACTGGGTGTAGCCCCCGAGATTCGGAGTAGCTGGCGTAGCCAGGTGCTTCGAATCTTCCTTATTTTTCCCAAGTCTTCTAACTTTATCCGACTGGCCTCGTCCTAGTCGGCTGCTTTCGTCGGCTGAACGCCTTCAGCCGGGGGAACTAACATTCCAGTGGGGGCGCACTGCTGGTAGCCCCAAGATTCGGAGTAGCTGGCGTAGCCAGGTGCTTCGAATCTTCCTTGTCTTCTCTTGCTCCTGCCCTTGCCCTCACCTAGGCTCCGAACGGCCGGCTAAACGCCCTTAGCCGGTCAGGAACTACAAGATTCCACTGGATGCCTCGGGCTTTTGCTCTTGCTAGCCGGACAGCCGGGTTGCGGTCTGTAGCTGAGATGAAGAGTGGGCCTCTGACATCGTCACACACTACTCAGCCGGTTTGTTGACTTAGCAGGCCGGGCCAGCCGGCGAGCCTCCGGGTAGGGGTTGCCGGAGCCGGAAAATTTGAACCGGAAAACATATGTACACACATTTCTAGCAAGGTGCCCCCGAGATTCTCGTAGGGGTCCGCATTTTCATTCATGGGGTGTTCGGGATACATACACTGCCTGGCGACTAGGTGTAAAACGGGCGCAGCAGGGCCGCGTTCCAGGGACGCTCGGTCTCCTCGTCTGATTTGTCCATCTTGTTCTTGCGCGGCTGCTGCGCGTCGATGAGGTAGTAGGAGTCGTTGGGCAGCGCCCGGCTGATGATGAAGGGGCCCTCCTAGGGTGGCGAAAGCTTGTGCATGCCCTTCGTGTCTTGCACCAGCCGGAGAACCAGGTTGCCCTCGCGGAATGCGACTGGGCGGATCCGGCTTGAATGGTAGCGACATAGTCGTTGCTGGTACAGGGCTGATCTGGACAGGGCCAGCTCGCGGACTTCCTCCAGGAGGTCCACTCCGTCCTCCCGCGCCTCCTGGTTGGATTTTTCATCGTACAGGAGCTTGCGTGGGGAGTCGAACTCGATGTCGGCAGAGAGGACGGCTTCCGATCCGTAGACCAGGAAGAATGGCGTGTAGTCGGTTGACCTATTCGACATGGTGCGGAGGCTCCACAGCACAGCCGGAAGTTCTTCGATCCAACATCCGGGTGATCGCTCTAACGGCTCGATGAGGCATGGCCCTTTGCCGGCTAGCACCAAGCTGTTTGCTCTTTCGACTTGCCAGTTGGATTGCGGGTGCGCGACAGAGGCAAGGTCCAGCTAGATGCCCTTGTTGCTGTAGAACCGGGTGAAGTCCCCCTTGGCGAAGTTCGTGCCGTTGTCGGTGATGATGTTGTTGGGGTAGCGGAAGCGGTTGATGATGTCAGTGAAGAAGGTAACGACTGTCACCCCATCCATCTTTCGGATAGGCTTGGCCTCGATCCACTTTGTGAACTTGTCCACCGCTACCAGCAGGTGGGTCATGCCCGTCCGTGCTCGCTTGAAGGGGTTGACCATGTCGAGGCCCCAAACTGCGAAGGGCCAGGTGATCGGTATGGTCTTGAGCACCAAAGCTGGCATGTGCCTGAGCTGCCCAAAGCGCTGGCATCCATTGCATGCGCGCACTAGCTGCTCAGCGTCCTCGAGGGCGGTGGGCCAATAGAAACCATGGCGAAACGCCTTGGCGACTATCGCCCTTGACGAAGCGTGATGCCCGCACTCGCCCTGGTGGATGTCCCTGAGTAGCCGGTAGCCCGTGTCCACATCAACACATCTTTGGAAGATACCGGATACACTGCGCTTGTACAGCTCGCCGTTTATGATGGTGTACGTGTGCGCGCGGCGACGGATTTGCCTGGCTTCCACCTCGTCATCCGGAAGTTCTCCATTGGCGATGTAGTTCATGAAGGGCTGTGCCCAGGATGGCACTTCTCGAATGACGAGGATGCTCCTGTCCTCCGGTTGATGGATGTAGGGGGGCCGTCCGGATGGCGTACCCGGCACGGCAGCCCCCGAGCTGCTTGATGCACCGGCAGCCCCCGGGTCCTGCGAGCCGGAGGGCACTGCCTTGCAGGAATTGGTGCGGGTCTTCTTCTTCGGTGGCTCTGTTGGCTCCGCTTCTGCCGTTCCGCCATCCGGAACGCTCCCTGCGCAGATGATGGAGTCTGATTCTGGTGACGGGTTGATGGACGGCTTGCGCAGGTGCTCCAAGGAGACTGCTAGAGGGATCGCCTGCCTGGTGGATCTGATATTGGAGAGCCAATCGGCTGCCTCGTTGTTGACACGGGGGACGTGGTGAAATTCGCACCCGTCAAAGGAGGCGCTGAGCTTCTGGATGTGGAATCGGTAGAGGGCCATGTTTGCATCTCTAGCGTCCCATTCTCCGGATACTTGCTGCACCACCAGATCCGAATCACCGAAGCATAGGATCCGGTTGACACCGATCTCCTTGGCCAGCCGGAGCCCGTGCGCTAGTGCCTCATATTCGGCTACGTTGTTGGAGGCCTTGAAGTGGATCTGCAGCACGTACTCCAGCCGGTCCCCCTTGGGCGAGGTGAGCACGATGCCGGCTCCCAAGCCCTCGAGCATCTTCGACCCGTCGAAGTGCATATTCTAGTGGTCCGAATCCAGAACCGGTGGGAGATACTGGGTCTCCGCCCAGTCGACTAGGAAGTCCGCCAATGCCTGCGACTTGATCATGAGCCGGGGTTCGTACTGGATGGAGTAGGCGGCGAGCTCGATGGCCCTTTTGGCGACTCGACCGGTGGCGTCTTTGTTGCCGATGATTTCCGAAAGGGGTGCAGTGCACACGACCTTAATCGGATGCTCCTGGAAGTAGTGCTTGAGCTTCTTGCATGCTAGGTACACGCCGTAGCACATCTTCTGGTAGTGGGGGTAGTTCTGCTTGGAGAGGGAGAGAACCTCTCTGAGGTAGTAGACGGGCCTCTGAACCGGCTGAGCCTTGCCTTCCTTGGGGCGTTCCACCACCAGGATGATGCTGACAACCCGGCTGATGGCTGCTATATAGAGCAACATCGGCTCCTTGCTAGCCAGCGTGGCTAGAACCGGTGCTGTGGATAGCATGTTCTTGAGGTCGTGAAATGTGGTGTCGGCTTGTGCAGTCCAGGAGAACTTGTCCGTCTTCTTCATCAGCTGGTACAACGGGAGTGCCTTCTCCCCCAGCCGACTGACGAAGCGACTGGGGGAGGCTAGGCATCCGGTGAACTTCTGGACCCCAAGCAGGTTCCTGGGCGGCTGCATCCTCTCGATGTCCGCGATCTTCTCCGGATTCGCCTCGATACCTCGTTGTGATACGAGGAAACCGAGTAGCTGACTGGATGGTACTCCGAAGACGCACTTCTCCGGGTTCAGCTTCATCCGGTACTAACAGAGGTTGCCGAATGTTTCTCCCAGATCCTCGAGGAGGGTGCGCTTCTCCTTGGTCTTGATCACCACATCGTCCACATAGGCATGCACGTTTCGGCCTATCTGCGAGTGCAAGCATACGCATGCGCATTGGTAGGTCGCGCTGCATTCTTTAGACCGAAAGGCATGGTTACGTAGCAGAAAGCCCCGTAGGGGGTGATAAATGATGTCTTAATCTGATCAGCCGGGTTTAGCCGGATCTGATTGTACCCGGAATAGCAATCTAGAAAAGACAATAAATCACAGCTAGCCGTGGAATCGATGACTTGATCGATACGGGGCAAGGTGAAGGGGTCTTTCGGGCACGCCTTGTTCAGGCTAGTGTAGTCGATACACATGCGCCAGGTCTTGTTCTTCTTCAGCACCAGGACTGGGTTTGCCAACCAGTCCAGGTGGTACACTTCCATGATGAACCCGGCTACGAGGAGCCGGGTGATCTCGTCACCGATTATCTTCCTCTTCTCCTCTACGAACCGGCGCAGAGGTTGCTTGACCGGCTTGGCATCCGGACTCACATGAAGTGAGTGCTCGGCGAACTCCCTCGGCACACCCGGCATGTCCTTGGGGGACCATGCGAAGATGTCCCGATTCTCACGGAGGAAGTCGATGAGCGCGCCTTCCTATTTGCTGTCCAAGCCGGCACCAACGGTGACGAACTTAGTCGGGTCGGAGGGGTCGAGCAGTATCCTCTTTGTCTCCTTTGCCGATTGGAAAGCTCCTTCTCCAGCCGGTTTGGTGCTAACCGGTGTGTCCTACTAGGCCATGGCCACATTGCGCATGATCACGCGCTTTTCTTCGGCTATGATGAGGGCCTCTGCCAGTTTGGAACCGGCTGAGGCGCACTCCATCGACCGTCTGAAGCAGCCGGCGACGGTGATCACGCCGTGGGGTCCCGGCATCATCGTCTTGAGAGCATGTAGGAGCTCGTCAGGTTCACCACCTCGAACCAGATTGGTTCGCGGCGGAAGTTCTCCTCGGTCCCGAAGATGACGTCCAGCTGGATTTTTCCCAAGTGGGGCGCATGCTGGCCCCGACAGTACGCCGTGGAACATTGTGGTAGTCGGGCGCAGGTCGCTTTCGCAAATACCCAGCTTCTCCAGCAAGGACTGGTAGAGGAGGTTTAGGCTGCTGCCTCTGTCGATGAGGACGCACGAGAATCGGCAGGTGCGCGCGTTGGAGATGATGAGGGGGTCGAGCACTAGGGCGTAGCCCCCGGGAGTCGGCAGCTGCTCCGGCTAATCTGCACGGCTCCAGGTGATGGGGGTTTTCGACCAGTTCAGGTACTGGGGGACCGGAGAGACGATGGCATTGACCTCCTTGGAGCGTCGCCTGCGACTGTGCTTGTCGTCCTGCTCCGTCTCGAAGATGTGGTAGGCGGCATGCGGCTGTGGGTAGCCGTTGTTGTTGTTGCCGCCGTTGCCATTATCGCCGGCCCCCCTAGCCGGTGGGGGAGGTCCACCTGGGGGGAGGGGGAAGACAAGGTTGGTTGCCCTGGTCCTTTAGCTGGCGGGTCCAGCTGCAATTCCGGGTGGTGTGCATAGCCGGTTTGAAGGGACCTCTATGCCACTTGCACGGGCCGTCAAACATCTGGTCGAAGGTGAGCCGTGGCTTCTGCCTCCTTGCATCATTAGCCGGTGCGTCGGGCGCACCCTCCACAGCATTGACCTGCCGCGCATGG
The DNA here is from genome assembly GCA_023614405.1 of Avena insularis. Taxonomy (NCBI): domain Eukaryota; kingdom Viridiplantae; phylum Streptophyta; class Magnoliopsida; order Poales; family Poaceae; genus Avena; species Avena insularis. Next base: position 364,090,413 of record CM042684.1, read on the forward strand.
TAGCGAGGCTTCTGTTGTCCGGCCTGGCGGTTCCCGTGGAACCGGTTGTCACTGCCGTGGCGCCTGGAGGATCCGGCTTCGCCAGCCGGATTGCTTGGACGGTCGCGCGCCGGCTCCATGGGAGTCGGACGCCCATCGGCATTTACTCGGAGGGGCTTCTTCATGGCGGCATCCGCCGTGGTGTACTGGTCCACAACCGTCATGAGCTCCGCCATGGTTTTCGGCTCGTCACACAGTAGCCGGTGGCGAAGCATGGTGCCTTCTCGGCAACCCTCGATGAAGAAGCTGATGGCTTGGCTCTCCAGGATGCCCTCGCAGGTGTTGCGCAGCTCCGTCCACTTGGCGAGGTACTCGCAGTCGGTCTCGCGGTCACCCTGGACGCACAAGGCTAGGTCGCGCGGGCGCCCTGGACGTTTGTACGTGCCGTTGAAGTTGCAGACGAACACCTTCTCGAAGTCAGGCCAGGCGTTGATGTTGTTGGGCGCAAGGCTGTTGAGCCATGTCCTTGCCGATCCGGTTAGCAAGAGGGGGACGTAGCGCACGGCTGTGCGCTTGTTCCCGTGGGCGATGCCGACTGCCGTAGCGTAGTCGGTCAACCAGTCTTCCGGCTTCATGCTGCAGTTATACTTGGGGGTGTCCCTGGGTAGGGAGAATTTATCCGGAAACGGCTCGTTCCGGATGCGGGGTCCGAAACAGACCGGGCCGATAGAATCTTCCTCCTCCGTGACGTGCGCTTGAGCGAGGAGCTCGATGCGGTCATGGGCATCCGGACAATCCGGGTTGGGCGCTCCCACCCGGCCCGAGAGACGGGACCCGGCTGGTCTGGGCGCTCCGGTTGGTGGAGGAGGAGGCGGCGGGTTGCTGTTCACCGTCTGCTCCTGGCGCGGTTGGCCCCTGTTGCCAGAGTTGCGATGCCTGCTGTGGGCCTTAGCTGGCTGAGGGGAGGATGCCTGCTGGGTGTCGCGCGGTGCGCCCCTGCTGTTGGCAGGCAGCTTGCTCCCTCTGGAGTAGCTGGGGTCCTCCTGCATCTGCCGGTTGGCGTCGGCCTGCTCGTCCGCGATGCGGAGGAGCTCCTGCACGCGAGCGTGCTGGCGGGCTCGCTCCTCGCCCTCCAGACTGGGCAGCTCCTCTGCCGTGGCCCGTGCCGCGCGCAGGTTCTTGATGGGCCTGCTATAGGTGGGCCGGATGAGGGCGGGTGCAGGATCCGGCTCCCCGTCCTTTTCCATTCTACCGCCTAGCTCGCCACCCCGGCGCCGCACCTGGCCACGCCGGCTCGGCTCCGCGGTAGCCGGAGTGAAGCCGTGCGCGCGGTTATACTCGCGTCGGGTGATCTCGAGTTGCTTGCGGGCTGCCGCTAGCTCCATGGCCTCCTGGAGGAGGATCTGTCTCTCCATGGCGAAGTTGGCCTCCTTTTCCTCCGGGTTGTCCCCGAGGTTAACCGGCGTCTGGAGCCGATCGATGGCATCCTCCACCGGGTTCCGAGGCTGCGGAGGGGCAGAGGTCCCAACCTCGTCCGTGCCTCGCTCCCGCGGCTGGCGAGCGTGAGAACTGGAGCCGGCCATCATGACCTCCACGCCTCGGGACGTGACGGAGGCGCTACCGCCTGGATGCGGCAGCTCCGCGACAGAGACGATTTCCCTGGGGAAACTCTCTGGAACGGTGGCGAGATAGACAGGGAGGTCGCCGAATAGCAGGACGGTGCCGTTCGCCGGGAAAGAGGCTCCGGCGAAGCAGGAAGCGTTGTCGATGACGCAGTCGAACCTGCCGAGCGTGAGCACCAGGCTAGAGGCCACGCGCTCACTGGCTGAAGTGCGGGGTCCCGTGTGGAACGTGACTCCGGTCGAAGCCATCTGCCCCACGGTGGGCGCCAACTGTCGTTGTATTGGGAACGGCAGTACCTGAAGAGGTTAGATAGAGGTGTGGGGACTAGCAGGGAAGCTATCGACGGCGTCCACAAGCGGGATTGGGTACAAGCGAGCGTAGCTGGGCGCAGGAAGTACCCAGGTTCGGGGCCCTCGTGATGAGGTAAAACCCCTACTCCTGCCGGATCTGACTATGTAGGATATACGAACTACAAGCGCTCCTTGAGCTGTATCTGCTAGCTACTGCCTTAAATGCTCCGAGACCAACCCTTTCTACTAAGGCCTTGCCTCTCCTTATATAGGCAGAGAGGCAACGGTCTCACTGGCCAATCCGACTGGCGGGCCCCACATGCGGGTCCCAGCCGGCTGGTCATCTACAGTGTCCGGTATGGTATGTCTTATCGGAGTACGAGTGGTATGGCTGTCATAGGCACTGATGACGCCTTCGTGAAACGCCGTCGGCATCGGTCATTCTGTGTCACTCCCACAAAGTCTTCGGTATGGCCGGGTGGTTGCCAGTCTTGTCATCATACAGGCGTGCGTGCACGTCATATGTCAAATCTGTCTCATCGATTGGGTCCGGCTACGTCGCCATAGCCAGCTACTTCTTGCTTTGCCCGACCGAGCAGTAGCTAAATCTTCTCTGTCCGGCTGCGCTTGGTCAGCCGGATCCGACTTGCTGGTTCTTGTCGGTTGGGGTACCGGGGTCATCCTCTGACAAAGGTGCTTTGCATCATCAAGCTATTTTTCAAGGCATTCTTTGGTGAGCTAAGAGCTGTAGGTCTTTTAGTTTTTTCTTATTTATTTTTATCTTGCTAAGTTTTGTTTTTAGTTACAGGTTCCCACCAACATGATGGAGTTTGAGCATATGGCTAGTGCCAACCCACACAACCACTTTGGAAAGCCCTATGATATTAATAAAAGAGAAAATTCCAACGAGAAGATAAGGGGGTTTGAAATAAATCATCTACTACTTGGTATTCTACACAAGAAGCAATTTACTGGAGATGAAGAAGATCCTGATCCATATGAGCATATTGCACGTTTCAAAGATATATGTGGCACTTTCCAATTATCAGGATATACTGCTAATGAGGTAATGGTTAAACTTTTTAGTCAGACTTTGACTAGTTCACCTCTCTCATGGTATAGATCTCTACCCCAAGAAGCCACTACTACTTGGGATAATTTAGCCTGTGAGTTTCTAGCAAAATATTATCCATTATCAAAATCTTATGGAATCAGGCGTTTTATAATGACTTGGAGGAACCATCTTAAAGAAGGACTAGTAAGAGCGTATATTAGATTTAAAGATTTACTTAATCAATGTCCTCATCATGATTTGCCTAAATGGTATTTATTGCATATCTTTTATGGCAGTTTAATTGAACTTAATAAAATTGAACTAGACTCTTTCACGAGAGGAGCTTTTATGAATCTTCCTAAAACTAAAGCTTGGGCTTTACTTAATAGAATTCGTGATCATAGATTTACATGGAATTTTGGTCTAGGAAGCGAAGGAGGCATAGAAATAGATTATGATTGTATTCATGACTATAATAAAAAGGGCCATGTTAACGAATTATCTAAAGAACTTTATTTGTATTCTGATCTTGTGTTGCATGTTGTTAAAGCTTTTACAGAACACATCAAAGCTCCAAAAGAGGGTTTGGTCAAGTATGATCCACCACCCGAACCTGAGAAGAAAAGAGAAGTTAAAGCAACACTAGACTCCCTAGAACCAATATATGAGATACCTTTCCCTAACACTACACAGAAGCATATTTTTGAATATGAACATGTCAAAGCAGTACAAGAGAAGAAGGAAGAGGAAAGTATGCCAGAAGTTGAGGAACATCTGGCAGAAACCAAAGATGAAGAGGTAACCAAGGGAGCAATTATGGATATGTATGCACATTGTAACATAGTTGAACTTGATAAAGAGACTTTCATATTGGTTGAAGGTAAAACAAAGGTAAAAGATGTGGGTAAGCCTATTCTTCCCTGCATATTTAAGAAAACCTCACATTATGGTTTATGCGATCTTGGCACCGAAGTTAATGTTATATCTTATGATTTTTATTTAGAAATAAAAGAAGAAATAGAACCGGCTACAATTGAAAATACTAATATGACAATCATGTAGCCAATAAAACTCTTAGAATTCTAATGGGAGTAGTTGAAGATGCAACTGTCACAATTGGCATTAAAAACTTTCCTATCAATTTTGTAGTTGTTGATATGCTAGCTGACACTCTTTGCCCAATTATATTTGGAAGAAACTTTTTGAGTGATGTAGGTGCCAAAGTTGATTTCAAAAAGGAGATTGTGTCTATTAAGCTTGGGGAAGCGGAAAAAGAATTCCACTTTTCCAAATTTAAAGACAGACCTCTACAAATACAAGAAGAAGATAAAGAGAACACTATTGAGGAAATGGCGGCTCTCTTCTTTAGTGATCAAGAAGAAGAAATAAATGAAGAATCAAATTATGAAGAAATAGTTATGGAGGACAAGTCCCTAGAAGAACTAGAAGGTGAATTCGATTCACTTCCCACTATAGGGCCTCCAACTAATGAGGCTTTCGAAGAACCAGAAAAGAGAGGGGACGAGGAATTACCACCCCCAGAATTGAAGACTCTACCAGATAATCTTAAATACAAATTTTTATATGATACAAATAAATTTCCTGTTATTATTAGTGCTAAACTTTCAGGAGATGAAGAAGAATAACTCATGAAAATACTTAAGGAGCATCGCAAGGCCTTTGGGTACTCAATAGTCCCATGATAACCGTCCATAACTATTTCTTTGAAAGACTCCATGAAAGGCATTAGTCCCATCATAACCGTCCATCGAATATTCATGGAGAACGTGCTAAACCAGTTGTGGAATTTAATAGATGACTGAAGCCCAAAATGAAGGAAGTGGTAAGAAAAGAAATAGTACGCCAATTGGACGCATGTATAATCTTTCATATAAAAGAAATTGAATGGGTAAGCCCTGTTCATTGTGTCCATAAGAAGGGTGGTTTTACTATTGTTCCTAATGAAAACAATGAACTGATACCTACTAGAACTATTGTTGGACATAGGATGTGTATAGATTTCAGGAAATGGAATAAAGAAACTAGGAAAGATCACTATCCATTACCGTTCATAGATCAAACTTTAGAGAGGTTAGCAAACCACACTCATTTTTGCTACTTGGACGGATACTCTGGTTTTTCTCAAATAGCTGTTCATCCTGATGACCAACTTAAAACAACTTTCATTAGTCCTGATGGTTTACATGCTTACCGTCATATGCCTTTTTGTTTATGTAATGCTCCAACTACTTTTCAAAGATGCATGACTGCTATTTTTGCGGATTTTATAGAACTGATAATGGAAGTATTTATGGATGACTTTTCTGTCTATGGAACTTCGTTTACTAGTTGCTTGGTTAATCTCAATAGAGTTTGTAGCGTTGTGAAGAAACCAATCTTGTTCTAAACTGGGAGAAGTGCCATTTTATGGTCAAAGAAGGTATAGTACTTGGACATAAAGTATCAGGTAAGGGAATTGAAGTGGATATAGCTAAGGTTGAGGCCATAGAGAGAATGCTACAACCTAGGGATATAAAAGGTATAAGAAGTTTCCTTGGTCATGTGGGTTTTTATAGAAGGTTCATTAGGAATTACTCTGGAATATCTAAACCTTTGACTAATTAACCTTCTGCAAAATGCAGTAAGATTTAATTTTGATAATAAATGTCTTGTAGCCTTTGATAAACTTAAATATGCTTTATCCCATGCTCCTATCATTAAACCACCTATTTGAGATATGACTTTTGACTTAATATGTGAAGCTAATGATGATGTTGTAGGAGTAACTCTGGGACAACATATAGGTCTGATGGCTCAGTGTTGGCGCCAGAAAAGTGTTGGTGCGATGTTGATGTAGATCTTGTTGGGAACCCCAAGAGAAAGGTATGATGAGCACAGCAGCAAGTTTCCCTCAGTTATGAAACCAAGGTTTAATCGAACCAGTAGGAGCAAGGAAACACCCCAAAGGTGTTTCTAGCTGAGCCTTGGCAGGGCGCACTACCGGTGCTAGTAGTAACGTGGAGACTTGCACAACACAACCACAAAACTTTGTCCCCAACTTGCAATGAGATTGTCAATCTCACCGTGTTTTGCGGAAAATAAAGGATTAAACGTATCGAATGGAAAGAAGTAAAAGTTTGCAGAAAGTAAACACAAAGCAGTAATAGATTGTAGATTGTATGTAAAGAAAAGGACCGGGATCCATAGTTCACTAGAGGTGGATCTCCTTAAGATAGATAACATGCTGGGTGAACAAATTACAGCGGGGCAATTGACAAACATCGAGAAAGCAATACATGCATATACTAATCATCTTGACTCCTTTGAGATTCGATTGGGCATTACAACATTATACATATACCGCCATCCAACTGCATCTATGACTAATAATCCACCTTCAGGTTATCATCCGAACCCCCTCCAGTATTAAGTTGCAAGCAACAAATTATTCTTTACGAACTGCGTGTAAAGTAAACAATACGATTGTTCTATGAACAGACGATTGTTGTTTTCTCCCTAGTAGCACATCTAGTACCTTAGAGATTTCTGTCACTTCCCAGATTACCAGAGGCATGAACCCACTATCGAGCATAAATACTAACTCTTGGAGTTGCTAGCATCTACTTGGCCAAGATAGCTTCTAACAACGGAAAGCATGCAAGATCTCAAATAACAAAGACATGATAGAATCAATAATCAATCTGAAATAGCATATCAATATCCATCGGATCCCCGCAAACACAACATGTATGATTACAAATAGATGATCTTGATCATGAGCAGACTCACAAGATCTAAACATGAAAGCACAAACGAGGAGAACCAGCCATCTAGCTACTACATGGATCCGTAGTCCAAGGATGAACTACTCACGCATCACACCGGAGGCTTGCATGGTGATGAAGAAGGCCTCCAGGGTGAATTCCCCTCTCCGGTAGGGTGCCGGGAAGAGCTTCAGGTCCCTCCCGATCTAGGGATGGAGATGACTGACTCTGAGACTCTTCGTGGATTTTTGATCGGGCACTTAGGGTTTTCGTCGAGGGCATCTTATAGGCGGAAGGAGGCGGAGGGGTGCACAGGCTGGCCACACCACCTGGTGCGGCCAGGCTCCTGTGACCAGGTGGTGTGGTGCCCCTGGCTCCTCTCCGTCTCAGATCGGCATACATCGATGACTGACTTCCGGAAAAATAGGCACTTTGGCTTTTGTCCCGTCCAATTCCGAGAATATTCATTTTCTGACTTTCCTGGAACCAAAAACAGCAGAAAACAGGCAGCTGGCACTGTGGCTCTTGTTAATAGGTTAGTCCATCATATGAAAATTACTCCAAAGTGTGGACAAAACACAAGAATGTGGATAAAACCAAGCATGGAACATCAAAAATTATAGATACATTTGCAATGTATCAACATCCCCAAGCTTAACTCCTGCTCGTCCTTGAGTAGGTAAGTGATAAAAAGAAAGAATAATTTTTGAGGTGACATGCACCATCAAAGACTTGATCAAAGTATTTGCAAAACATTCAAAGCTGGGATCATAGTACTTCAATCATAACATGAAAGACAAATTTCTAGCAATAAGACAAAGAAACTATGATGCAACATGAAAAGGCACAAACAAAAGATTCATGAATAACAATGCTTTGCAAGACGTTTGTTTGTTTCACATAAAGAAAACATAGCATAATAGTATTCAACTTGTCCCTCAAAGAGTAGAAAATATAAATGCATAGGACACCTTCAAAGTTTATAAGAGTGACTAGATACAAATAGTTTAAAACAAGCAATATCAAGTTATGCATCAATCAACTAGTCTTGGGACAATGCACATAGAACTAAGAATGGCCACTATGCTCTCAAAGTAGGTGCATAAAGGTAGAAGGTGGAGACTCAATATAATGGTGGAAGAAAGGCCTTCATAGAATGAAGTAGGGATTCAAGTCTCATAAAGAGCTTCCAAAAATTATGGTACTGATAGCTTTCAACTCTCATTGCCCCTAGCATAAGAATCTTTAAGGTGATTAAGGTTAAAGTGACACAACTAACAGGATATGCTTGACAAGTTATAAACCGAAATCTCATGCCCCTTACTTACGAAGACCGAACCTCATGCTACTCAACTTTAGTCACGAGTAAGCTCTTGTCATTGTAAGTACATGTGTATCATAAAGAACCGCCAACGGGGTACCCCTTGCACATGATACAGGAGCTATCCCATAATCAAAATGACAAGGCAAGCAGACAATGAGCATCTCAACGATCTTTTTATTTGTTATTTGCATAGGTTTTTATTGAGGATGCTTCATAGAGTGCTCATTATGGTAGTGCTGCAAGTTTCCACCATGATTAGGCATGGCTTAGGCTAGCGGCCCTGGCGTTTCTCTAACACACATACAAACTCCATGATCTTACAAGTTCCACTTTTATTTCACACCGTCGGGATCCGTAAGCAAAAGAACATGATATCAACGGGGTACAAAGTACAAGTGCAATGTTGAAAGCGTTCCCCATGAAACATGGTTCTGCTAACTTCAACTTATAAAGCGCAAGCATATACGCAACAAAGAAGGACCCAATGGTTCAAGTTTATTAAATGCAAAAAAAGTGAAGTGTGCCATCAAGTTCGTGAGAGCTTTAATCACTAGTTTTCTCATAACAAGTTTAATTTGGAAGGTAAACAAAAGCATGAATATACTTGGAATAGCATAAGCTAGTAGGTAGGTATGGTGGACTCTTTGGAATAACTTGGTTTAGGGAGTTGGATGCATGAGTGGAACTCATACTTGGTTGTGGAGGCTAGCAAAAGACTGGGAGCGACAAACTAAGAGAGCAATAATGGCCACAATCATGCAGAGCAACAAAACATCATTGATCAAAGCATAAAGTGATACTACAAGTTGAAAACTAAAGGATCATAAAGGCTATGATGACTTGGGATAGTTATAACATGGTGTGAGCATGCGCCAAGTCAACCCAAATAAAGCATCAAAGGAGAATACCACTATACTATGCTTTAATATGCTAAAACAACGCATGATTCATCCAAGGCACATTAAGAAATATCAATTGTTTATAACAAGTCATGCTACAGCAAATAATACTAAGCATAAAGACAAAACAATATCAAGCATGGCATGACACATCATAGGCCACAGTAAAAAACGAGCTCTTTTTACCACATAAGCATGAACTTTCCTACTCTTTTCCAAACCAAACCAAAGTATTTGCAAACCAATGTATGAAAGAGGGGGTCAAACCAATTTATTCAGCAAACTAAGCAAACCAAGCAAACGAAAAAACAAAACGAAAACGAAAAAGAAGACGCTCCAAGAACAACATAACTGTGCATGAAACAATAAAAATGAAGCGTTTGGAAGAAACCTGGGATTTTTATTGATGAAGAAGGGGATGCCTTGGGCATCCCATGCTTTGACGCTTGTACTTCTTGGATATTTCTTGGGGTGACATGCGTGGCATCCCCAAGCTTGAGCTTTAGTCCATCCTTCATCTCATTACTCATTCCTTCTACACACCTGAAATTTTTCCTTCATACAAAACTTCACACAATCCTTATTAGCAACATTAGTGCACTCAAGATAAATAAGTCTTAAGGTTCAGTTATAACACCAAATAAACTTCCATTAGAACACTAGATACTGTAGAACTTCCCTCAAAAATCTCAATTCCCCAAAAGAACTTAAAAAGGAACCAACAAGAAGCAAATGCAGAAAATGGCAGAAATCTGTCAAAACAGACCAGCAGGTAAAGACGAATTTTCTCGAAGACCTTCTGTTGCTAAAATCAAAACGTGTTGAACTAACGAAAGTTAGATAACAACCTGGGGCAGAAGCACAAAAATTCACGTCTCAAAAAGACTTTCAGAGAATTTACACGAATTTTTATGGTGAAGCACAGAAATCTGTTTCGGGACAGCAACTTTCTCAATCATTACTTCTCTCTCATTAGAGGTTACTCTTGGCACAAAAAGCAAATAAAAAGGATAAGGAGATGTTATTACAGAGGTAATAACTTCCAAGACTCATCTAAAACTTTTGGGCTATCTCCCAATAAGTACTTTTCTTTAACGCCTTTAAGTTAGGCATAAGAAGCAAAGAAAGAATCAAGTGTTCTCAAATGAAGAAGCATTAAGATCAATACCAGAAATATTTTCAACGAGGCAAGGTATATCATCCAAATAGGTTCTAGAGGATCCTCTCTCAATGCTCTTAGGTTCACTATTCTCAACAAAAGGGTTTGCAGGAACAATCCAATCAAGATTCTTTTCTATGGCATCATGTATTGCTACTAGTTTAAAGGGTATTGGTATCTTAGGTTCCTCCCCATTAGGTTCGGTTTTGTTCATCTTTTCCCGTGTACCAACAACATCTACACATGAGCCTAGCATATTGAAACGTTCAAAGACTTTCCTAGCTTCCTTGGCAACATCATAGAACTCCTTAAACAAAGTTTCTAGAATAAAATCCCTCTTTTTAGGGTCTTCAATTTCTTTAAGATTAAGAAACATTACTTGCATTAAGGGGTTGAGGTTAACAAACCTAGCTTCTAACATGTGAATTAAAGAAGCTGCAGCAATCTCATAGTTTGGAGCAAGTTCTGCAAGGGATCTATCTTGAGTATCTTCATGTTTGCTAACATGATTAAAGAATTCTTCAATATTATCTTTCCCAATTATAGAACCACTACCAATTGAAAGGTCTTTCTGGGTGAATTTGGGGATCAACATGGTGATCTAAGGAAGGGGTGACAACTAAAGGAGACTTAATTTTTTTGTGTTTTTGATAAAGAAAGCCAACTAGTAAGACTAATTTTTTTGTGTTTTTGATAACAAAACAAGCAAACTAAGCAAAAAGAAACTAAGCAAAACAAAAATAACAAAGTAAAGAGATTGGTTATGAGGGACTCACCTTGTGAAGATGTCCTTAACTCCCCGGCAACGGGGCGCCAGAAAAATGCTTGATGGCTTAGTGTCGGCGCCAGAAAAGTGCTGGTGCGATGTTGATATAGAGCTCGTTGAGAACCCCAAGAAGAAGGTATGATGAGCACAGCAGCAAGTTTCCCTCAGTTATGAAACCAAGGTTTAATCGAACCAGTAGGAGCAAGGAAACACCCCAAAGGTGTTACTAGCTGAGCCTTGGCAGGGCGCACTACCGGTGCTAGTAGCAACATGGAGACCTGCACAACACAACCATAGAACTTTGTCCCCAACTTGCGATGAGGTTGTCAATCTCACCGTGTTTTGCAGAAAACAAAGGATTAAATGTATCGAATGGAAAGAAGTAAAAGTTTGCAGAAAGTAAACACAAAACAGTAACAAATTGTAGATTGTATGTAAAGAAAAGGACCGGGATCCATAGTTCACTAGAGGTGGCTCTCCTTCAGATAGATAACATGCTGGGTGAACAAATTACAGCGGGCCAATTGACAAACATCGAGAAAGCAATACATGCATATACTAATCATCTTGACTCCTTTGAGATTCGATTGGGCATTACAACATTATACATAGACCGCCATCCAACTGCATCTATGACTAATAATCCACCTTCAGGTTATCATCCGAACCCCCTCCAGTATTAAGTTGCAAGCAACAGATTATTGCTTTACGAACTACGTGTAAAGTAAACAATACGATTGTTCTATGAACAAAGGATTGTTGTTTTGTCCCTAGTAGCACATCTAGTACCTTAGAGATTTCTGTCACTTCCCAGATTACCAGAGGCATGAACCCACTATCGAGCATAAATACTAACTCTTGGAGTTGCTAGCATCTACTTGGCCAAGATAGCTTCTAACAACGGAAAGCATGCAAGATCTCAAATAACAAAGACATGATAGAATCAATAATCAATCTGAAATAGCATATCAATATCCATCGGATCCCCGCAAACACAACATGTATGATTACAAATAGATGATCTTGATCATGAACGGAGCTCACAAGATCTAAACATGAAAGCACAAACGAGGAGAACCAGCCATCTAGCTACTACATGGATCCGTAGTCCAAGGATGAACTACTCACGCATCACACCGGAGGCTTGCATGGTGATGAAGAAGGCCTCCAGGGTGAATTCCCCTCTCCGGTAGGGTGCCGGGAAGAGCTTCAGATCCCTCCCGATCTAGGGATGGAGATGACGGCGGCTACAGACTCTTTCGTGGATTTTTTGATCGGGCACTTAGGGTTTTCGTCCCGAGGGCATCTTATAGGCGGAAGGAGAGGCAGAGGGGGTGCCTGGGCTGGCCACACCACCCCTGGTGCGGCCAGGCCTGGCCCGCGCGGCCAGGTGGTGTGGTGGCCCCCTGGCTCCTCTCCGTCTCGTATTCTGGCATCTGATGACTTCCGGAAAAATAGGCACTTTGGCTTTTGTCCCGTCCAATTCCGAGAATATTCATTTTCTGACTTTCCTGGAACCAAAAATAGCAAAAAACAGGCAGGTGGCACTATGGCTCTTGTTAATAGGTTAGTCCAAGTAATCATATGAAAAGTACTCCAAAGTATGGACAAAACACAAGAAAGTGGATAAAACCAAGCATGGAACATCAAAAAATTTAGATACATTTGCAATGTATCAAGGTCGTATATTTAATATTATACATTATGCTAGTAGAACTCTTAATAGTTCTAAAAAGAATTATCCTAAGGAAGAAAGGGAACTTTTTGCTGTATTTTTCTCTTGCGATAAATTTTGTTCTTATATAGTTGATGCAAAAGTAAGAGTTCATACGAATCATGATGGTTTAAAAGAACTCCTTGAGAGGAAAAATCATAAGCCAAGACTGATCCGTTGGATCCTTTTACTTCAAGAATTTGAGTTGTGGATTATGAAGAGGCAAGAAATAAAGGAACTTTAGTCCTAGTGATTTTCATTTACGTGAATTATTAAATGAACTAAGGTCAATTCCTCCAAAAGAGAAGAAGTCTTTGTTGTTGGAGGAGATTGTCATCCTCGAATAAGTAAACGGTAAGTGCAAGGTAAGTGTTCTTACTCAAATAAGTGATCTGATTTCACAAATTTTATTTCTAATTTTTTTGCCTTTGAATTCCTTGTGTTTTTCTGAAGTTTCTAAAGGTTTTACCAACTGTACGGTCTCAACTATACGGCCGGAGATAAATCTCCCGCCGTATAGTTGGTCGTTAAACCTTCAGTACCTTCTTCACGAAATTGTTTTTGATGACTAGAAACTATACAGTCGCAACTATACGGCCAGAGAAAATCCTCCCGCCGTATAGTTGGTCGTTAAACTCTCAGACATTTTCGATTCCTTATTTGTTTTTGATTAAAAATGGTTTGTCAGTTATAAGCTGGTGACTTAACCGACCTGGACTCGAGATATTTGGAAATATCTGCCCAGAACCAACTATACGGCCAGAGCTATACGGGCCACGCCCGTATAGTTGGTCGTTACGCGGCAGGACTTCTCCAAATCCATGTTTTCTTTCCCTGTTCCATTAAGATTCTTTTCTTGGGCATGAATTTGGTGTTTCTCGCGAGCTTTACTGACCTATAACCCCCCTTATATATTGCCATTGTGTTTCTCTCTAAATCATAATCACCAGGAACCAATCCATCCATGTGCTATCCCATCCTAGGCCACGGAAAACCCCTGGGTCTCATTGCTCCTTCTAGGGACCGCTCTCGCAGCCCATCCATGGAGGACGACAACAAGGAGGTGGAGAGGTTTAGCCCGAGGTACAAGGAGTACGTCGATCCAAGCTTCTACAACAACGATTCCGATGAAGTTTGGAGTGACATCTACATCTACCGTGATTTTATGATCCCCTGAAGATCAACTGGGCGGCAATGAAGAGAGCTCAACAAGAGAGAGAAGGTCATAAGCCGTATGGAAAAGGGCGTGTGGAGACAGTCAAGTTCATTGCCACGGACCCCAGGCTACACAAGTGTAAGGAATTACCTAATATTGGTGCAGGTGCTAGCAAGGGAGCGACTGTGCCACTCTTGGAGCCTACCATTGGTGCTCGTATGAGGGTGAAGCCTCAAGAAGAGTGGAGGAACGGTTTCTACTTCCCCGATCCATCAATTATGGATGAAGAAGAAGAAGTTGTTCCCAGGACCAAGGATCGCGTGCGAGCACTAGAGATATATCAGAAGAAGGAGCTACTCCATCGCATTGAAGTCCGTCACCGTCTCAAGGAGATAGAGAAGAAGGATGATCTTCTCCCATTGGTGACTAAACTCGCAGATAAAGTGGACAATTTGGTATCTGATTTGTGCAGGTGCTACAGCCGCATCACTGCTCTGGAGGATACCAACAAGAAGCCATGCACTACAGTGTTACATGCCATGGCTCCACAATGATCTACAATAATCACGGTATCAAATAATCGCAAGGGATTATTTGATCCCGCCCGGCTTGATTCCAAGATTGGGGAGATCTTTAAGACCTTGTAATCTATCTTATAAGTTTTACATTACTATTTTAGTTCTGCATTACTTCAGATCAGAAATAAAGTTTGCATCATTAGAATTCCCTTCAGGAATAGTCGATCCCTTTTATGAAATTCTGAGTTTATTATCATATATGGATATTGATTTTGTGCTTGTCCTATTGGATATATGAATGGCTTGAGTATAATTTTACTTGCACTTGATGATAGCAATAGGAGTCTTCCACACCATTGGTATTAATGGAACATACAAAGATAATTTGGTCAATATGTTGTAAGTTCATGGTTGGATTTACAAAGAAACATTATCTAATCAGTTAAGTTGAAAAAGAAACCTTGAACAAAGGAAAATTAAAAGTGCTATCAAATTAGAGTGAGAACAAGATGAGGTTGAATATTCAAGCTATAAAGATTGCTTCATATACAATTGGAATTTGGTAATTGAGATTGTTAAACTTTGAATTCCTACATGAAGTGGAATGTAAGGCTTGCTCCTTTGCACAACACTTAAACAAAAGTGTGAGTATATATAAAAAAAGGAGAAGGGAAGAATAAAAGAGAGAAGAAAAGAGAGAAGAAAAAGAGCGAATGTGCAAAGAGCAAATAGGCATACACCACTATATTGTAGTATGACAAAGAAGCGTTTGAGATTTTAAATCCCAAGTGAATATGTTAATCCGAAAACACTTGGGACTACCTCGCTAAGTCATTCGGTTGAAATGAATACTTTTACATCATAATGAGAGTGATATTTTGTGAACTATTAAATGCTAAGGTGTGGAAGCCTGCTAATATTATTCTGATGTTTCGAGTAAGGTACTATTCATGAACTTATTCCTATGTATCATATATGATAAACACATGCTGCAACTGCCTCATTTATTTTATCGACTCAGCTTCATGAATATGAGGATCACATCCATTAAGCTAAACTTCCTCGGGACGAGAAAGAGTCTAAGCTTGGGGAAGTTGATGAGTGCATAATTGCATCATGTTTTATATTATTATTTTGCATTTTAGTTGGAGGATCTTGGTATTTTATGGCGTTCGTGCGCACATTTTATGTCTATTTTCACTAGGATCAGGACAGATGATGGATACAATGGACACAATTTTCTTAGAGCAGTAGTATTGGGGAGAAAAGGATTCAAAAACAACGTAAATCGCCTATTTGGGACATATCAATAACACTAGAAGAAAACCCGAAGCGATCGAGGCATCCAGAAGGTTTAACGACCAACTATATGGCGGGAATTAATTTTCCGGCCATATAGTTCCTGCCGTATAGTTGGCGTCGCCACCGCCTCCTCAAATAGTTTCACCCCGTGCAACTGGATCAGGGAGACGATATACAAAACAACCAGAAATCGCTGAAACCTCACCTCTAGAAGGCATCTGGAGGGGGAACTCGTCCACCGGGGATCAACCTTTGCCCTGTGTAGATCTGAGAGGCTAAGGCATCGACCTTCATCATCAATCGCTGCATCACCACCATCTCCATCCATCCCATCTACATCTTGTCTAGATCTTTTTGTCATTTCCGTACTCGTTGTGGATTTATACAAGTACTATTCATCTATGATAGATTCCATTGTTATTGCCATGATTTTGATCGCCTCCATGTCTGAGTAGATCATTAGTTCTTAGGGAGATGGAGAAACCCTAGTATGAGATTGAAATAAGATAAAGTTTATTATGATATTCATCACTGTGACCATGTGTTAGATTGTCTTCATCTTGATGTTGGGAGAAGTCGACCTCTCAATATTTGCCTCTTGTGGGGACTTGATGGAGGGAACTACTTGTTGGTAGACGGAGGAGTGTTAGCACTTATAGTGACTATAAAGCTGTTTGCACCCCTTACATATCAACTTGGGAACCGAGGAAACTCACAGAACACTATCCATGCCATGGGATATGTCCTACAGGATTAAGTCCCTCAATAGCGCAGTAATTCGATTGATGTCGATTGCTGACTGATGTGGTTGCTGCCTATTTGTCCAAATACGGAGTTCCTCCCACACATACATAGTTGAGAATGTTCATGATAATAATCTTTACCTTAGCTCTTTATAATGCTAAAGGTGCATCCGCTACTCCCTGATAACGCCTTTTTCCCATTGCAGTTTCAAATCTCTTTTACATATGCGATACTTAGTTTCTGTGTTCAATTGTTTTACTTTACTTATTGTTCTCTTATACCAAGAACCCAAAAACACCTTTTTACACAATACTCGCATTTTATCTTGTTACTTAGAACTTTATTTAGCATTTCTATTGTAGTATTTAATTCAAGAGTTATTAGACTTCAAACTCCTGCTCCCTGTGGGATCGATATCTTTATTTCAAAACTAGCTACAAATGATCTATGCACTTGTAGTCATCATTCCACTGCTGTTGGATTGTTGCTTGGTGGAAGGGGGCCGCGGAATGAAGGAAATATGCCCTGAGAGGCAATAACAAAGTTGTTATTATATATATTCCAAGTATATGATAGATGTTTATTTTGCATGCTATAATTGTATTGATTTGGAAACGTTAATACATGTGTGTTTAATAATAAAAGGAAAGTTCCTAGTTATGCCTCTCTTATAAACTAGCTCATTGATTAACACGATGATCAATGTTTCCTGATCATGGACATTGGATGTTGTTAATAACGAGGTCATAACATTAGTGGAATGATGTGATGAACATTCATCCGAAGTATAGCATTACGATCAAAATCATTGTGTTTATATTGCTATAACATCCAATGAAGTAATTCTAGTCCTTAGACAATGAGATCATGTTAATCACTAATACTGGAAGAGTATCTTGATAACATCAAATGTCATACCGTGAAAGGGTGATTATAAAGGTGGGTTCAGTACTACGAAAGTATTATGTAGAGGCTCATCGATAAAGAGTGGGATTTGTCCATCCCGATGATGGATAGATATACTCTAGGCCCTCTTGGTGATATCACACTGATTAGCTTGCAAGCAAGTGATGAGATCACTAGAATGTTATATCACGGGAACGAGAAAAGAGTACATGTCGGTAACAAGATCAAACTAGGTATGGAGATACCGATGATCTAATCGGACATGTAATATATCGTGAGACAAAGGGATTTAGTTACTAGCGTTAAAGGTTCTCACGATCACAGAAGTCATTGTTGAATGTGTAGGAGTCAATATGGATCTCCAGGTCCCGCTTCTGATTATTGGTCTGAGAGGGGTCTCGATCATGTCTGCATTATTCATGAACCATAGGGTGACACACTTAAGGGACACCAACACCATTTGGAGCAAATATGTTTCAGACAAATAAATTGCAAAGCGATGGAATTAGTTCAATAGACATGGAAACTGTTTCGGGTGAAATTGCTGAAATTGGTTCTGCATATAATATTGAAATGTTGCAGGGGTTTTTATGTGAATGTTTGTGAATTAAAGTAATTAACAAAATTCTGAATAAAATTAATAAAAGAGTTTTATTAAATGAGAGAGCATTAAATTTGAAGAAATTTTAATGCATTTAAAGTGAAGACTTTAGAGGGGAATGTTAAGGGGCAAATTTATGTGGAGGGGGTTACCACCACATGAATGGGGGAGGTGAGGGGTCACCCCCCATGGGGCGCCAGCCATGGGGAGGGGTACCCCCTCCTCCTATAAAAGGCCCCCCTCTCACTCCTTCCACACACCTCCTCGTGAAGGATCTCTCTTCCCCTCTAGTATTTCCCCCCATGGTCTCGGATTAGCGAGATACATGTTCTTGGTGGCATTTCGTCTGGAAGGAGTTACTGCTTCTGCTGCATCACTGGAGCAAGGAGGCGGGGGTTGTTCGGTGTCCTGAATGTGTGTGCGAGTGTGGATGCGCTGCTGGTTTGCGGCGCTAGGACTTCCACACGAGCTTGACATCGGCAAGCGAATGACTACATCATTCACGAGTTCCATCTTGTTAACAAAGGTTTGTTGTCTTCGAGGGTATGTTCTCTATGGATGTATATCAACCAGTTTCTTGTATCTAGTAGATAGATCTTGGCGTATAATAGTTCCCATCATAGGAATTTTTTTGTTTTCTATGTTGCGAACCCTTCAGTGGCAACGGAGCCTAATCTAAGCGTAGGTGCTTTGCACGGGTAGAACACATAAGAGTATGTGGGCGGTGATGATCATGTTATTGCTTCTTATATGTACTTTGGATATTGGTGGCATAGTGGGATGAAGCGACCTGGACCAACTTTACATGTCATCGCACATGAGACTGGTTCCACGACTGACATGCAACTAGTTTTGCATAAGTGGCTAGCAGGTGTCTGTCTCTCCTACTATAGTCAATATCTGATTTACAATGAGTTGCTAATAATTTGGTTATCATTGTTGTGGTTCCATGTTCGTAGGTAAGAATGGTTCTATCTTCGAAAGCCATAAGCTACGTAAAACTTGCAATTGATAAATTAGAGGCGTCTAGTGTAGATCATTGCTGGGCTTGTGTCATGATATGGTAATGTTGTAAGTTGATGTATAGTTGATACTCTTACAACACACCTAACGTGTAAGTTCCATAGACCTTGGCCTTACACACAAAGGAGTGATAAAGATCATACCACGATGCATATGATAGTGATCAAGTGCAAGAACCATATCATTTCACTTTACACATATGATGTTTGCATCTTATATTGCTTGTTTGGCGTTTTAATAGCATTATAAGATGATTCCTCATTTAAATATCAAGATAAAACAATGTGTTCTTCCTTAAGTATGCACCGTTCTATGATCATGTTTCGAGACATCATGTGATGATCGGGTGTACTCGACTCTGCGCTTTCATACAACGGGTGTAAGACAGTTTTACACACGTGAGTACTAAGGTTCTTACTTGGCGATCCTAGCATGTACAGACATGGCCTCGGAACACGGACCGAAAGGTTAAGCATGAGTCATATAGTTGATATGATTCCCATATAGATGCTCTCCTTTGAAGCTATACCGACGCACGTGATGATCGTACTTGGTGTAGTGAATTTGGTTCATGTAATCACCAAAAAGACACGAGGGATGTTGTTTTTGAGTGGGAGTTTAGTTGAACTCAATCTGTCATAAACTTAGTCTAAATAAACTTTACAAATTCTGTTGTAGATGGCACCACCTGTTTTTAATTTCAATGTGTTCATGGAGAAAGAGAAACTTGCTGTGAATGGTAGCAACTTCACCAACTGGGCCATGAATTTGAGGATTCCCCTCTCTGCTGCTGACATGGGTATACCCTACAGGTACTCGAGTTTGGTATATACGGCCTGGATACAGCAGAAGCCCATGGTGTTGCCAAGGCCCAATACGGAATCTAAGTGGCCCACGGACTCTCGATTGCTTGCGAGACAAGAAGAAGCTTAAGATAGAAAGTTCAAAGGGAAAACCCTAATCTGTAACCGACTCGACCTACTATCCGAGACCTAGCCTATCTATATAAAGGCTAGGAGGGGGCAGCGAGGAGGACACACGCAACCCTAGTTTTCCACAACTCTTGCCAGATTGCATCTGCGCATCCCTGTAATCTCTGATTCCTTCGTTAATTCCAAGAGCAGACAAGCAGGAGTAGGGACCTCTACGAGGCCTGAACCTGGGTAAACCTTGCATCCCTGTCTGCTTGTTTGCTAGCCGACTGATGCCTCTAGCGCTCCCTCCTTCTCCAAAACCCAAGTCCATAACAATGGGCATTGATGAGTTAAACCCTCGTCAATTGGTGCCGTCTGTGGGAATTGGCAGTGCTGATGTCGCGGATTCTTCAGACCCATCAACCGCGATCTACAACTCCGCAACAGTGGAGATTCGCCAGCTCTTCGGCGCGTTCGACTTCACCGTCCACACGCCGGCCACTCGCCTGGATTTAGAGACCGTAGGCGATGGAATCAGTCTGGCGATTGGGAGCTTCCGCTTCTAGGTTGGTCATATGGGCACGCTTCGCATGCTTGACCAGCCAACGGCACCCGCAATTGCTCCAGCATCATGGTTCTCGCCACCAATCAGCACCCTCAACGGGCTCAACACCTCGACAACAGCCGGGAGCACGGACAACGACAGCAGTCGCGGATCCGATCTAGGTGATCTAGCCACCGAAGATGGAGCCTACGGCTCTGGATCTGAAAGTTGCGGGAGCAACTACTTCCCTAACCACTTCATGTGCGCGGTCATCAATGCAGGTGACACCGCCGCCAATCGCGAAAACACTGGCCCCGGATCTGGCACTGGACCACCCAACAACGCTGAACCACCCTACGGCAGCATGCCCAATGGCGGCCCCACAACCGGTGGCAACGGCGTGCCCGTCAACAACAGGACGGCAGTCGAACCGGCAACCATGGTGAACGAACACACAAGAGAGTGTGTCATGATCAAACTCAACGACAACGAGTGGGCCCGTTGCCGAGAAGCTCTACGAGGCAATCCTCTGCCCCCGGCACGCCGTAGGACATGCTGATGGGCTACCATTGGCTACTAAAGGAGGAGTACAGACACCAGCTACACACAATCGTGCAACTCGAGGCGCGTAAAAAGGCGGCATATGAGTCGAGTCTTCGACAAGCTGGGCTCTCCTCCCATGGAGGATCCTCCTCCAAGGGCAACAAGTACGTGGCCAACAAGAGGCGATCTCGGATGGCCCATCTCATCGAGCAAGAATGCATAGAAGCTACGAAAGTCCTCGACTTCATCTCTATGACAGTCGACACGCGGGGAAACGTGGTCCCAAAGACACCGCAAGCCATGGTGATAGCGGTCACCATGTACCTCCTCAACAACTAGCTGCCAGCTGGAGATCCAAGAGCTGCCATGCACCGATCTACGATCGCGGGCTTGGGGCTAATCGAGGCCGCCCTCAACAAAGAACCAACGCCGGAGCCAAAGAAAGGCAAGGCTCTGGCAAAACGCTATTCCTCACCCTCGTCCAGCGACGACAGTCACGATCTGTCTTGACGTCGCCACTCACGGCGGCACGATCACGACTACGATGCGCGCGATGACCTCACGCAATGCAAAATCGACAAATCAAGGGCAAGACGCGCTCGTTCTACAGATTTAGAAGAGGATGAGACTAAACTCTGCAGTGCCAGATGCTTCAGCAGGGCCATCAGGCAGAAACGAATGCCTAAAGGGTTCAAACTCCCGTCGGAGAACCCAAAGTTTGACGGCCTACAAGACCCAAAGATCTAGTTGGAGGACCACATCTCGTCCGTCAGGCTACATTGCGGGAGTCAAAGCATGGCCATGCAATGCCTGCAGCTACAGCTACAGGGCGCCACCCGCGCATGGCTCAACAATCTCCCGTGCGGATCGATTCGCAGTTGGGAAGAGTTGGTCTACAACTTTGTACGCAACTTCAAAGGCACTTATAAAAGGCCTGCATATCGAAGAGCTGAGGAGCTGCCAGCAAAGGTCGGGCGAATCACTACGCTCGTACATCCGGAGGTGGTCCATCATCAAAATTCCACGGAAAACATCTCGGAAGACCGCGCAATCGATGCGTTCAACGGCGGCATTTGCCGCATAGATCTCAGGGAAGAGCTAGGCCGCTCGAAGCCCAAAACAATCGACCACCTGATGGAAATTGCGAATCGGTGGGCCGATGGAGAGGATTTGGTGAAAAACCGCACCTACTCAGACGACGACGATGACCTCGGGTGCAAACGCGACCGTCGAGGCAAGCGGTGAATGCGCGTCTATGATGACCGCAATGACGTCAATATGGTCGCAGCCGGCTATGCCGACAAAAGCGACGACAACCACAACAGCGGCTACCGTAGCGGTGGATACCGCGACTCCAGGAAAACCACGTAGGTGTGGCAGCACCGCACTCGCGAAGAGGCACCCACAACAACCATCGAGGACAAACTGTCTAGGCCGTGCAACATGCACTTCTACATCGACAAGCACGACGGCAAGAAAAAATCTAGCCACCTTCTCAAGGACTGCCGCGAGTTTCTTAAACTCCACGAGGGTTTGGCCCGGATGAATTGTGACACAGTCAAGAGGGGCTATGGAGTCGCCCCAGGCGCTGTGGCACATGGAGCTCCTCCGCCACCGCCCGGACTACCACCACCCGCGGCCGCACCGGTCCAGAATCACGGAGGCGAACCATACCCACGACCCGTGGGTAACAGGGTGATGATCCAAAAAGGGCGTCCCTCAAATCGGGTGTAGAAGGCCATCACTCGCCAAGTCAACCTGGCGATAAACTCTCCACCTTCCACCACTGAGTACCTCATTGGAAGCGACTCCTGCATCACCTTCGACAGGCGTGACCACCCGCGCCAAGTTCCTCGTCCAGGCCACTGTCCCCTCGTACTTGAGGCGCAGATTAGGGGCTTCGACATGAGCCACATCTTCGTGGATGGCGGCAGCGGCATTAACCTAATGTTTGCGAGTACCTTGCAAGAGATGAGGATCCCTCTGACGTGTCTGGAAGTTTCAGACACGACATTCCACGACATCATCCCAGGGAAATGCGTATATCCCATGGGCAAAATCAACCTCGACGTCATCTTCGGCATGCCGCAAAATTTTTGGCGAGAGCGCATCGACTTCGAGATCGTCGACTGGCCTTCACAATATCATTGCATCCTCGGACGTGTCGCGTTCGCAAGGTTCATGGAAGTGCCACACTACGCCTACCTACAGATGAAGATGTCAGGCCCAAACGGCATAATCACAATCAACAGCAACTTGGAAAGGTCCGACAGCTGCGACAGGGAATTCAGTAGAATCTCCCAGTCCTTCGGCATGCAGGAGGAACTCGCAAGATTAAAGGAGTCGACAGACAACAGTCTGCCTCCCCTGACTAGGCCAAGTTCACCCGACATGTCCTTCGACTCATCAGTGCACACGAAGAAAGTCCAGGTCCACCCAATGGACCCGACCAAGACGGCCCTCATCGCCAACAACTTGAGTTCCGCATAGGAACTCGCGCTTGTCGAATTCCTCCGTGAGCACTCAGAAATCTTCGCCTGGTATCCAGTGGACATGCCAGGTGTTCCCAGGGAATTCGCTGAGCATGCACTCAATGTCAATCCAGACGCAAGGCTAGTCAAGCAGACAATTCAGCGACTGTCTGAACCAAGAGCAAAGGCAGTCGGAATGGAGATCAACAGACTCCTCGACGCCAAATTCATACGCGAGATCAAGGAAAGCACTTGGTTCGCCAACATGGTGTTGGTACCTAAAAAATACACGGATATCCTGCGGATGTGCGTTGACTTCACCTCCTTGAATAAGCACTGCCCAAAGGATCACTTCCCGCTGCCGCGAATCGACCAAATCGTCGACTCCACCGCGGGATGTGAGCGCATCTGCTTCCTCAACGCCTACTCAGGCTATAATCAGATTTGAATGAAGGAGGAAGATCAAGAGAAAACGACGTTTACGACGCCTTTTGGTGTGTTTTGCTACAACACAATGCCCTTCGGGCTAAAAAACGCAGGAGCCACCTATCAGCGGTGAATGCAGGCTTGCCTCAAGAATCAACTTGGTCGCAACATCCAACTCTATGTTGACAACATCGTCATCCAAACCAAAGAGGAAGCCTCGCTAATCGACGATTTACGCGAGACCTTTGCCAACCTCGACCGCTACTGGATCAAGCTCAATCCGGATAAATGCGCCTTTGGCGTACCATATGGGCAACTACTCGGGTATATCATCTCCGCAAGGGGGATTGAGGCGAACCCGAAGAAAATAAAAGCCATACTGGCCTTGGAGAAGCCGAAGAACGTAAGAGGCATCCAGCAGCTGGCTGGGGGAATTGCGGCGCTTAGTCGATTCATCAGTCGAATGGGCAAAAAGGCACTGCCTTTCTACCAACTTCTCCGCAAAACTGACAAGTTCGAGTGGACCCACGAGGCGCAAGAAGCATTCGAAGACCTCAAGCGTCTACTATCCACCTCGCCAGTACTGGTGACTCCACGCGAAAAAGAACCAGTGTTGCTCTACATCTCCGCCACCAACCAGGTGGTCAGCACGATGCTCGTGGTGGAACGAGCCGAGGAAAACAAGGTCCACGGGGTGCAGCGCCCAGTCTACTACCTCAGCGAGGTGCTCACACCAACAAAGTAGCGGTACCCGCACTACCAGAAGCTAGCATACAGCATCTTCATGACAGCCAGGTGACTGCGCCACTACTTCCAGGAGCACCCAATCGTAGTGGTCAACGACGCGCCGCTTGGGCATATCCTCAACAACCCCGATGCCACCGGACGAGTTGCGCTTTGGGGAATCGTGCTGTCTGCACGAGACATTACATCCGAAAAGCGCGACATGATCAAGTCGCAAGTCCTCCCTGACTTCCTCGAGCACTGGATGGAGAACCAGCTCCCCGAAAAGCCAGATATGTCTTACCTCTGGAGAATGCACTTCGATGGATCCAAACGAAAGGACGGGGCTGGCGCAGGTGTCATACTGGCGTCGCCCCAAGGAGACAAGATAAAATACGTTCTGCGAATGCAGTTCACTACCTCCAACAATGAAGCTGAATACGAGGCCCTGCTGCACGGGATGCGGATGGCGAAAGCCTGCGGCGCCAAGAGGCTCATCATCTACGGCGACTCCAAACTGGTGGTCAACTAAACGATGCACGAGTGCGATGCGCTGAGCGACAACATGATTGCCTACCGCAACCTCTACGACACACTCGAAGGGGACTTCAACGGCTGTGAACTGCGGCTCGTAGGCCGCGAAAGCAATGAAGAGGCAGACACACTTGCCAACATTGGCTCCACCTGCGCCCCCATACCACCTGGGGTATTTCTCGAGCCTATCTGCGAACACTCCATCAAGCCAAAGGACACAAAGAAGAAAACAAGCGCAATAACGGACTCGGGGGCTATGTCACCCAATGAGCCAATAGCACTCGACGACCTGGAGCTTGACATAGGACTCGAGGGACCAATGGGTGTAATGATGATCGAACCATCTTGGAATCAACCCTACATCACATATCTTCTCAGCAAGAGGCTGCCTGATGACCCGACTGATGCGCGACACATTGTGCGACGATCCAAGGCATTCGCTGTCATCAATGGCGAACTATACAAGAGTAGCATCACAGGAATAGTCCAACGGTGAGTCTCCAACGCGGATGGAAGGGTCGTCCTCCTCGACATCCATGAAGGGACTTGCGGGCACCATGCTGGTAGTCACGCCCTCGTCGCCAAAGCTCTACGAGTTGGATTCTACTAGCCCACGGCCATGCGCGACGCCAAGGACATCGTCCAACGCTGCAATGCTTGCCAACGATTCACGAACAAATCGCACGCACCAGGCGTGGAACTCTGACCAATACCATTGGCTTGGCCCTTTGTGCAATGGGGACTCGACATGGTTGGCAAGCTCCCAAAGTCCTCGCAAGGGGGCTATGTTTACCTCCTGGTCGCAGTCGACAAATTCACCAAGTGGATAGAGGCCATGCCGGTAACAAACCAGTCAAGAGCCAGCGCCGTCAAGTTCTTTGAGTCTATTGTCTATCGCTTCGGAGTGCCACACAGCATCATCACGGACAATGGAACGAACTTCACCTCTAAGGAGTTCCATGGTTTCTGCGAGAACCTGGGAATCAACATAAGTTATGCCTCCGTAGCTCATCCATAAACGAATGGTCAAGTCGAAAAGGCCAACGGCCTCATCTGTGGTGGAATCAAGAAGCGACTCCTCTGGCCACTCGAGCAAGCCGCCGGATGTTGGCCAGACGAGATGCAGTCCGTACTTTGGAGCCTGCGCACAACCCCAAATAGCGCCATGGGATATACCCTGTTCTTCATGGTGCATGGTGCTGAAGCAGTGCTACCCGCAGATGTACGCTTTAAAGCCCCACGGGAGGTCGCGTACAGCGAGCAGGAGTCAACACTTGCACTCAAAGACTCCGTCGATCTCCTTGACGAGGCATGGGACATCACAGCAGAAAGATCGTCGATCTACCAACAGAACCTGTGCAACTACCATAGCAGAAGGCTACGCCCCAGATCCTTCATAGAAGGAGACCTGGTCCTGTGACTAAAGCAACAAGGACACCTCAAGCTCGAGTCCCCTTGGGAGGGACCATACGTGATTACAGAAGTAATCCCAGGTGGATCCTATTGCCTTAAAGATTTCGAGACTGGAGTCACATACTCCAACCCCTGGAACGTCGCGCAGCTGCGTTGCTTCTACCCCTAGTCGATTTTTCTTACATTACAAATAAGGCTATTCAGCTAGGCTACTTAGCCACACATTGTACCTCGTACTGTTCTACGAATAAAAAAAGCTAAGTGCCCCGAAACTCTGTGTTTTTTCTCATTTTTATGGCAATCTTATCACTCGGGGGCTACGCCACCCTTTACATCTTTGTTCTACGAACAAGTCGCAGTATTCTCGAGTAGCTGACACAACACCAATCGAACCCTTGATAAAACACCAACCCAGTTGCAATGCACCTGATAGGTTGGGAAGGTGTTGAGATAAAACAAGTCAGGTTAATGAAAAGGAACTGCAGAGTACAAATACACTCACAAAACATGTAAGCTAACAAGCTCTTTACATATCAATAGAAATTAATTACATCCAGTATATCCATACGAACTTTACAACACTGGTACACTTATGTGCAGGATACATGTTAAACTACTGCCGCATCAGAAGAATGTTTGTTTGTTCCTCAAAGAAGTCGACAATTTCTTCTGCTCGACGATCCACCGCCTGGTAATGTGGAACCATGTTCCAGGTCGAACCTTCTGGCGGGGTCGGCGGTCCAGCAACAACAGCTGCAACGTCTACATCAGGCCTATGCAGTCGCACCAGTGACAAAGCAGCCTTGGCACCAGCCACTAACTGCTGCCACACGCACTCGCGAATTGCACTCAAACCCTGGAACTTAGCCAGGAGAGCCAATAGGCTCGAAGGGACGGCGTCCAGTGGAAACATCGTCTGATAGATATTCCTCAGGCACGAATGCGCCTTCTTCACAAAGTGGAGTACTCGAGAGGCACGATCCTGCAGGGTCGCAAGTGCGATCGCACGATCATGGTCCACCCAAAAATACCCACTCACCTGAAGCTGCTCCTGGGTCAGGTCGTTCATTCGAATGGAGATTCTGTCTTTCTCATCATGCGGATGACGAGCATTGACAACTAGACCAAGAAAAAAGGGGCAAAATATGAAGACAAGGAACTGCCGCGATTGACTAAAAGAAAAGATAAGAGGACAGGAAGCTAACACTTGAACTGATCGCCCAGCTGCGTCACCTCCTCCAATAGATATTGCTCGCGGGCTGTAGCCTTCTCCGCCACCGACTTCCATACATCCGCGTTACCGCGGAGGATGGGCAACTCACGTTCCAACTGCTTAACGCGATCACGCAGTCGCGAAAGCAGGGACAACTCATCCACCCTTGAACGTGGCTGCGCCAAGGTCTCATCAGTGGGTGACGGATCATGAGAATCACTCGAAGGAACATTCGAGGTACCCTATCACGAACCAAACAAAAGAAAAATAAGAGGCCGAGGATACACTGACGAAAGGCTTGGATGCATTCAAACATATCAACGTCTTGACTAGGGTACCCCCATAAAAGCATTGTTTCACAGACACAAAAGGTTAAACACTAGAGTTATTACATATAAAAACTAAGGGGCAGTGTGCTTCTTCGACTTTGACTTCGGCCTCGGGGGCTTCATCGCATCCGTGGCAGTTTTCGACGCCACAGACTTGCCGGTAGTACCCCCAAATGTCGCAGCCTTCGCTTGACGCCGCTCATCGGAGTACTTGGCGAGTTTCTTGATAAGATGGGGACCATAATTTTTGCATTTACCAGCAAAGGGAGCAAACACTACCTGCTGGCCTCCAGCATCGACAGGCATTGCCTTCGAGATAGCGGCAGGATCCATCTCCACACCATGGGCCTGTACCATTGCGAGTGCCATGGTGGCGCCGACCGAGCGCTGCGAGTTCTTGAAGTCAGCAGGAATTCCTCCAGCCAGGGACTCCACCAAGTCGCTGAGGTTGTTGATTAGTCCGCCCTTGGGAGTTAAGTCCTCACGGATGCGACTAAGCACATCCTTGGCCTTCCCTAGCGTCTCCTAGAGGGATACGCTGTGGTCTTCAACTGCGGCGATGGCACCAGCCAAGCCATCCGAGCGGCGTAGAGATTGGGCATCAAAGCTCAAGCCGTTGGCATCTGCATACACAAAAGTGTTATTATAACAACTACACGTCAAAGCAGCGAAAAAGCAAGGCATCACCAGATGAAAAAGAAGACCTGAGAAGGACTTGGCAATCGAGAAAATTTGCTCCTCGAACAACTTCTCCCTCTCAGCGGTAGAGGCACAAAGATCCTCCTCTCGCTTTCACGACTCCTCCAAAGCTGCGACTGCCTCGTCGCGATTCTTTGTCGCTGCGGCCAGCGTCTTCTCCAGTGCAGCAGCATGGCGAAGTAATTCATTATGCTTAGCTACAACATACAGGGAATGTCACCAACTCGAATCAATAATATTCGCAAAGACAAAGATGAAGTCAAGACTTACTTTCGACAATGCGATGGCTATTGTCCAGTCGCGCATGTTGTCGACCCATGTTAAGGACTTGCTCCACCAGGCGGGCGGCTTCCTTCATGATGAGCTGCATCAGGAGACAATAAAAGTTCAAGTAAAGTAGCGCCAATAATAAATTCGACTGCCAACTACAAGATACCTACATGATCCTCCACAGACTCCAAAGAAGGTTGTTGCACAGTCATCCGGGTAGCCATCTGATGTTCCCCAGAATGCGGGGAACTCGATGAATTATGCCCAGAGTGGGCCGCCAATGGAGGAGAAGGAGACCGCGAAGCCACCTTCTTAGACTTGGAGTCCGCGACTCTGAACTCCTTCACAAATTGGACGTCGTCAGAAGACGACGTCGCCACTTGACTGAAACACAAATCAATAAAAGCTTCAGGAAAAATGGCAACTCAAAGAAGAAACCAAAACGAGGTCACGACCATAGAACTTACCAGTCAAATCTATCAAGAGCGAAGGACTGCTCCTCCGACTCCGACGATTCCTTTGGCAGTCGAAGCTTCTTCCGGGTAGGAGGAGCCATGGACCACACAAGAACGGTGGGAATTGGCTCCTCTGCACCAACAGATGGGCCTTCTAGAGTCGATGGAGATGAAGCATCCGAATCCTCGCTGCGAGAACGCTTGCGAGTGTCCGGATCACTAGACTCGGGGGCTCCCTCCTCCTCTTCAAGTGGGACGGTCCATTCCGACTCATGCTCTTCATCCACTTCACGAGGAATAACCCCTTTAGGAAGAGGGGGCAAATTGGGAGACACCTTCCAATCCTGCATTCAGAAAACAATTCATTATACATCAAGAACTTAACTGCAATCAACAAAGAAAGCTACTTCATAGCACAATTCTACCTCAGGAGGATGGTTAGAGGCGTCGAAGGGAGGCACGACTAGTTTGCTAGGGAGAATCTCCTTGGCAGTATACTTCGTCACCAGTCGCAGCCTCTTATCTACTTCACCCACGGAAATGCCATCGGCAGATACGCGAGTGGCATCGTCCACACCAGCCCATTGGAACATGGGGTGGACTCTTGTCGTGGTGGTGTCATGGCAGATGCCATGGATAGGCTAAAGGTGGGGCCAATATGCACTAGAGGAATCCAGGGAGGGATAATGTGGTGATTCCACACACGGATGCTTTGTATTCTCCAAGTTCACCAAATTTACAGATGCTCCTTGAGCTGTATTGGGGAGAGGAGGAAGCAGAAGCTCTCTTTCTCTCACCACTACTTCTACTCAATGAACCGCCAGCCCTCCAGCCCGCGATTCCCTTCTACTGAGATCCTAGCGCTCCTTATAAAGGGGAGGCTAGGCTACCAGCTAGGGCATACGTGGAGGCATATTCCTTGGAATATGCCTCTCCCAAAATAGCAAACCGACCGGGTCTCCTTTTCCCTTTGTAAGCCATGCAGGGACTACGTAACCCTCTGCGGCGCCAGAGTCAGCCAACATTGGCTACGTCACCTTTGTCGACCATGCCCTGCTGGTCCTTCCCTCTGTCCGCTTTGCTCACGCTCCAGCGCACAGAGACCATCTTTTGACTAGCGGCATACCTTCCTTCTCTTGCAAGCCTAATATAACCCGGCTCAGGCCTGGTTTATCCGGCCCCGTGGGTACCCGCAGACAAGTTACATAAAGCTTGCCGACATATGATATAAGCCGTTTCGGACACAGTTAAGCGGACACCCTCCAGGCCGGGTTATCCCGTCAGTCAGCCTGCCTTGAGGTGACCAGGCCAGCTTTCGCTTTGACCTTGCCATACCTCAGCTAACTCGGCCTCTATACCCCGGCGTGACCCTATCCGGGGGTATCCCCCCAACATTAGTCCCTGAAACTGGTGCGGTCTTAGCAACTTCAGCTGCTAAGGCCACGGCAGGTTCAATCTACCAAGCTCTTTGCTCCTCTTTCCGAGTTACCTAGTAGTTCGGATCCCGTGGCCTTGCTTTCCCTTGGCACATTCCGAGTTATCACTCGCTGTCCGGGATACCGTTCAATTTTCTGTGTTATCCTTCCTTCTCTCATACACTTTCCCATGTCCCACGTGGAGGGTAATCATCATCTTGCCTAATTTTAAGGGCCTGCGCCAGTTACTGCACTTATTGTTAGAGATTACTGCTGCAAACGTTGCTTCGCGACTGCCTCCTTGTTAACTGCATCATCACATCATGTCGTGGGATCTCCTGTTCCCTGTGGTCCTTCCTGTGGCCTGCTTCTGATTGGCTGACTCGGCAGATACACGGCCACACCGTGTGGCTTCGATGCACAGCACGATCCCACTATCTATCACCAGGGCGTGGTTAAATAGGGGAAGGGGCGTGTCCCTTGGATGTTTTCCCCTTCTTGCGCCCCTCTGCCTGTCTGCTCCTTCTTCTTCCTTGCGACAGCGCCGCCGCCGCTGCTTCTGCTCCGCAGCACCACCGCCGCACCTCGCTTCTTCTCATCTCTTTGCGTTGGCCTCGCTGCTGGTCCCGCTCTGCCTCAACGTCACGGGGCCGCGCCAATCCAAACCTCTGTCCCCACCTCTGATCGGACCGGTGAGGATAGTGACTTGGAGATGACAGAGGAGGAGCTCGCCGTCGTCGAGGAAGAAGAAACGGAGGAGGAAAACAAGGTGCAGGAGCGTGGTGCCTAGACCGGCTCGTGGGTGTGCCAAGTCGATCTAGATTGGCTATACCGCACCCGCCGCATCCCCAAAGGCGTAATCGCCTGCCTCGCTTCTGAAGAAATTGCTCCCTCACCCAATCCGGGTGAGTTCGTCGTCTTCCTCTCCCACTTCTAGCGCGGCTTCGGCCTGCCAGTGAGCGATTTCTTCCATGATCTTACCAATACATACAAGCTCCAACCTCATCATCTTCCGGCGAATGCCATTACTTCCCTTTCCTCCTTCGGATCCGCTGTGGAAGGGTACCTCGGCTTGTGGCCCACCAAGGAGCTTTGGATCCGATTCTTCGGTTTGAAGAAGAACGTCATCCTGGATAAGGCAGCTGCTCCTGCCGACAAGTTACTCACCCAGTGCGGTGCCGCTTCCATCTCTCCGCGTAAGAGCTCAATTTTTCCCCGGGTTACGGGCCTCGAGTGTTGCAAGGGTTGGGCCTGGACCTTCTTTTACGTGAGGACAACACGGATGAAGATTTGATCCGGTTGCGCCCCTTCGCGATGGGCCCTCCTAACCCGGCTCTGTGGGACCGGATTCCCAAGAAGCCAACTGCCTTGGCGAATTAGGTCAATAACAGGTTCAAGGAACTGAAGGAGATGAAGCTACACAATGAGGACGTGATGATCACGTTCGTCCGCAGCCACATCTCCCCCTGCAGAAGTGCACACACAAGCTCTGCCATATGAGCGGGCATCTTGACCCCAACCGGACCTCCTCCTTTGAGCTGAACAACACTGAGATCTTCCGCCGGGTCAAGGCGATCTTATCGACCGACAAAGAGTTCAACTCAGATTGGGAGTGGGTTTGGAGCACTACTGCCGGGATAGGCCTCCTCCTGCGATAAACTTTGTTACCCAATTCTTCTCCGAGTTACACCCTATGTCGAAACATGTTACTTATCGGATCCCCTTGCATTTTTCTTTTAGTTGTTTCTCCAGCAAACTATCGAAGATAGCACCGAGCCTTCCCTTAAATGGGGGAAGGATTGGCTTGTCTCTGATGAGGAGGAGCCAGATCAGGAGATGTTCTTGCCTGCCCCAGATAGGTCCAGGCGAACCTCTGGTAACTTCCTTTCCTTAAGGGATTGGCCTGACGATGAGGATGATTCTGATCTTGAGATGTTGGAGGTATTTAACCTGGCGCCTATTTCTTACGCATTTCTGGCTTTAGCTAATCCGGCTGGGCAGATTCACGAGGATCCCCCTCTCACAACGGGTGAGCCAGTTCCAGCCGCGTCTAAGAAACGGGCTGCCACCTCGACTGCTTCTTCCGAGCCTCCCCAAACGACCAAAAGACGGAAGAAGTCCGCTGACAAGGCCGCCAGCAAGCCTCGGACTAAGGCCATAGTCCGGAGAGCTCAGAAGCCCAGGGAGCCTTTGACTTCTGATGAGTGAGTTTCTTTTTCCTTACACAATTTTCTACTTCATGCTTCTTTGTCTCCATGCCTCCCTTTCTGTTATAACTTGTTATTCGTTGTTTGATTCGGCAGGGTTGCCATGGAGGTTCCCCAGAGCGGCTCCAACATCGCTTCATCTTTCCGGCGCACCCCATCTCCCACTCGTGGCGACGACACGCTCCTGCTGAGCCCAGTTCAGGAGGGTTATGCGGCTGCTCTAGGTCTTAGCCCTCCTCGTCCAGAGGAGGGAAACCTCGGCGCAGGGGGAAGTGGTGCGGCCGAGGACACGTCAAGGTCGGATGTTCCCAGCTCCTCATGGGCTCAGTTTCAACCTGTCATCTCTGAGATACCAACAGCAGTAGCAGCACCAACGCCAACATCCTCAACAGCACAAGCACCAGCACCATCTCCTCCTACCTCGTCCGAGTCTTCCAAGACTCGGCGAGAAGACCCAACTAGCACTAAGGCTGCGCCCAAGTCCAAATCCGCAGCTCAAGCCTTATCCTCCCAACAGCAACCCAAGGCCAAGAAAAGTTCTGGCACCACCAAGGCTTCATCCATCGAGGCTGGACAGCACATGCTCGCGTCCATGCTGCCAAAAAGAGATGCCTCCTCCGGGTCACCGGTGGCGACAAGTTGCAGCACCACACCAGCCCCTAGTTGCGAGGAGAGAGGCCCACGCCAAAGGCTTGGTTGCGCCCCACATGCTTAGTGGAGAGAGCTACCCTCCGCTTTGATCGAATATGTCAATAATTGGAACAAAGTGGAGTTCGTCGATCCAAATGACGATCTCCCGGATATGTTTGGACCCGCCGAGTTCAGCACACAGATGAACACGACAGCCAAGGCCCTCAACATTGCTGGCCGGATGATGGAGGTACGCTACTTTGTCTTTTCCTTAATATGCACAAGTGCTTAGAGATATATCCATTAGTCCTCGAGCCTCCGGGGGAGTAACTTGTTACTCGGCCGGATGCTCCTTAGAGAACTAGCATAGCTCCTTAGTAACTTCGAATATGCACACACCTAGAGCCAGGTTAAGTTCCACTTGGCCCGGATTTTGTACACTTCGAATATGCACACACCTAGAGCCGTGTTAAGTTCCACTTGGCCCGGATTTTGTACACTTTGAATATGCACACACCTAGAGCCGGGTTAAGCTCCACTTGGCCCAGATTTTGTACACTTCGAATATGCACACACCTAGAGCCTGGTTAAGTTCCGCTTGGCCCGGATTTTGTACACTTCGAATATGCATATAGCTGAGCCAACCTTGCTCTTTTTAGAATACTACCAATCGTCGGACTGCTGACTTTCAGCGCCTCTTGGACTCACACAAGGTGCTGCGCTCGAAACATGCTGCTCTTCTTGCTGAGTGCGAGAAAAAGGGTAAGTTTTCTCTTCTACTTCCCCCATCTTTCTTTGTCTTATCCCGCCGAACTAATCTGTCATTCGGATTGCACAGCCGAGGTGGAGGCCAAAAATACAATTATGAGAAAAAATTTGGACGAGATAAAAGGTAATTCGCCTTGGTTACCCATTTTCCGTGCTTTTTCTCCTTTCTCCCGGGATCGGCAGATATTTATACCTCGGCTCTACCGGGTCAACAAAGCGTTGCGGCATCCCTTAAAGATAGTGTGCCCGTGCCTGATATGATGCTGCATTTTCTCGAACAAGCAGGGAAAACATCAGGCCGAGCTCAAGAAGAAGGACGACAAACTTGCTAAACTCCGAGCCAAGGATGATGAACTTGCCAAGCTCAAAGCTGAGATGAAAAGGCTCAAAGAGCTCCACAAAACTAAGATGGACAAGGCTGGCCAAGATTTCACCGAAGAGCGAGAACGTCTTAGCCTCCAACTTGCAAAGGATCAAGAGTTGCTAAAGGAGGCCGACGTCAAGCTTGACTCGGCTAATGTTGAACTTGAGAAGCTCCGGAAGAGGCGTGCTGATTGCACCAAAGAGCTGACCCGGATCCATAGTCATATCTCTCGTAAGCTCTTTTCCTTCCGCCGACGTGTATTTCTCCGGGTTAAACTCCTTTACTCATTTCACTTGTTTTGTTTTCAGGCAAATTCCCAGAGAGCGATGCCATTGGGGCTATTGCCGTTTCCAAGTTCCATCGGCAGAGGGGTACCCCCACTAATCCTAGCTCTGAACCCATTCCTTATGACATGGAGGACCTGCTGGTCAGCCTATCCTCTCGCATTGAAATTGTGAAGAACTATGGTTCGGGTATCCTGGATTTAGCCATCCGGATCTTCCGTGCACTTTGGCCTGGTGAGGATCCTTCGAAAGGCTCCACTGCTTTGATTAACAAACTGATGGATTGCGAGACCCATCTCAACCTCTGGAGGGAATACGCCGCGTGTGCTGGAGCTGATACCGTCCTCCATTTCGTGCTTACTTGGTATGAAAAGCTGGATTTGAAGGTTCTCGAGCGCTTGCGCACCGGGTCCAGGTGGTCGAATGATCCGGATTGGGTTGCTCAGCGCAAGGCTTGTGCCCACAACCTTATCCAGTT
This sequence comes from Avena insularis, assembly GCA_023614405.1. Taxonomy (NCBI): domain Eukaryota; kingdom Viridiplantae; phylum Streptophyta; class Magnoliopsida; order Poales; family Poaceae; genus Avena; species Avena insularis. Next base: position 364,125,915 of record CM042684.1, read on the forward strand.
TGCCCCTGTCCATCAATGCAACGAAGGACCTAGCTTTCTCGGTGTCGTTGACGATGAATATGTTGAAGATGGTTCGGATGATGGGGAAGAGGACGAAGCCTCGGATCTGGAAGAGAATGAAGTTGACGACGATGCTGAGGCCAGATCTCCCCCTGCTGGTGCCGAGTTACCCCCTCCTGCTACTGCTCCTTGAGCACAAAAGCACTTCGAAATTTATCAGATCCCTGGTATGCCGGGTGTAGATGTATCAAGCATACTGATTGTATTTTGCTACTAAGTTGTTCACACCGGATTAACTTGGGCGTAGTCCCCGAGTTTCATTTTCTTGTTTCTCCAATTTCATGGCTCGACTCACGTCTACCTTGATTCGGTTTTATGACTTGCGAGTCCGAGTTTCAAAAATTGACTTAACAATACTTGGAAACTTTAGGATTAGCTCAAAATAATCCAGCATAATAAAAGTAAAGTAAACATAGGGTTAGTCCGGATAACAAATGTCGGCTCGATTACGTTCTTTTTCTTAGTCATTTTTCGTGTGCTACGCAATTCCAAACTTGTTCTCTTGTTTGCCATGAAGCCAATTCTTGTTGGACAGCAGCAAGTCGAAGAGTTGAGTTTTCGGTGCTTACACAGTACTAATCCGGCAGAGGCAGAAGGAACTTAAGCCAGCCGACATAAAAAATAAAATAAGATAAATAGTAAACACATAGAATGACAAATATTACTAAGGCAGTCCCCGAGTTACTGCTCGAGATGCCAAGATTTCATTGATAAACTCATTGCCGGCATACATACCGACATATGAGAGACTCGGATACATACACTTCTTTGTTAAGTGTAGAATGGACGAAGTAGGGCTACATTCCATGGAGGCTTAGATTACTCGCCGGACCTGTCCGCCTTGTTCTTCTCCTGTAGTTGTGCATCAATGAGATAATAAGAATCGTTGTGCAATGCTTTGCTTATAATGAATGGCCCTTCCCATGGGGCGGATAACTTATGCATGCCAGCAGTACGTTGCACCAGCCGGAGTACCAGATCACCTTCCCGAAAGACTCGGGGGTTTACTTTCCGGCTATGATAGCGTCAGAGATTTTGCTGATATATGGCGGATTTGGACAATGCCAATTCTCTCGCTTCTTCTAGCAGATCAACATTATTTTGCCGGGCTTCTCGCACTTCGGCTTCTATGTATTGGGTGACTCTAGGCGAATCATGCTCTATGTCGGCTGGTAATACATCTTCTGCCCCATATACCAGAAAAAATGGCGTATAGCCTGTTGATCGATTCAGAGTTGTTCTTAAACTCCATAGTATCGCTGGTAGTTCTTCTATCCAGTACCCCGCTGATCTTTGCAGTGGCTCAATGAGCCGGGGTTTTATCCCAGATAATACTAATCCGTTGGATCTTTCCACTTGTCCATTCGATGCGGGGTGGGATACTAAGGCAACGTCCAGCCGGGTCTTCTTATCCCGGCAGAATCACGCAAATGCTCCTTCAGCAAAATTGGTGTCGTTATCTGTTATGATACTGTGAGGATAGCCATATCTCAGAATGATATCTTTGAGGAATGACACGGCTGTAGCTCCGTCACATTTTCTTATCGGCTTTAATTCAATCCATTTGGTAAACTTGTCAACCATAACCATGATATGGGTCATGTTTCCTTTTGCCGGCTTAAATGGGCCAACCATATCTAAACACCATACAACAAATGGACAGGTAATTGGTATGGTCTTGAGCTCCAATATTGGCATGTGTGTCTTGGTAGCATACCTCTGACAACCATTGCATTTTCTTACTAGATCCTCTGCTTGTTCTAAGGCACTTGGCTAGTAAAATCCATGCCGGAAAGCTTTTGCCACTAAAGCTCTAGATGAGGCGTGATGCCCACATTCCCCTTGATGTATATCTCGGAGGATGTCAAGCCCTTCTCCCGGGTCAACACATTGTTGCAGAATGTTCGTGACACTCCTCCTATATAGCTCAGCATTGATAATCGTGTATGCCTTTTCCCTCCTCTGAATTTGCCTTGAAAACACTTCTTCATTGGGCAAAGTTCCATCCTTCAGGAATTGGAATATGGGCAGCGCCCAAGCAGGTATAACTCACACCGAAAATACATCCTCGTAAATTTCCATTTGATCCGCCGACATAACCTCTACTGGGTCACGCTGCGCAGTCCCCGGGTTTCCTGAACCACCCCCACATCAATGTCCATAGGCACAGCCTCCGACTCCGGATTTGCCGGGATATAGATTGACTCGGATTCTGGGGATGGCCTGATAGATGGATTTCTGAGGTGCTCTAGTGCTACCCCGGGTGGATCGCTTGTACGTCGGCAACCTCGTTTTCCAGCCAAGGTACATGGTGAAACTCGCATCCCTCGAAGTATCCAGATATCTTCTGCACATGAAATCTGTACAATGCCATGCTTGCATCCAAAGCATCCCATTGCCCTAATACTTGCTGAACTACCCGATCCGAGTCACCGAAGCACTAGATCCGACGTATTCCAATTTCTTTTGCCACTTTGAGTCCATGCACAAGTGCTTCATATTCCACAACATTGTTTGATGCTGTGAAGTGGATCTGCAGCACGTACTTCAGCTGGTCTTTCTTGGGGGAGGTAAGCACAACTCCTGCACCTAACCCGGTTTTCGTTTTTGATCCGTCAAAATGCATTCTCCAGTAATTCGGATCTGGCAATGGTGGTTCATATTGCATCTCGGCCCAATCTACAAAAAAGTCAGCCATAGCCTGAGACTTTATTGTGTTTCTCCTGTCAAATTGTGGAGCATATGGGGCTAGCTCAATTGCCCATTTTGCAATCCGGCCGCTTGCATCCTTGTTGCTCATTATTTTAGATATGGGGGCTTCACATACCACTTTGATGGGGTGCTCTTCAAAATAGTGCTTCATCTTATTAGCCGCCATATACACACCATATGCCATCTTCTGATAGTGAGGATAGTTTTGCTTTGACGCTGATAATTCTTCGCTCAGGTAATAGACTAGCCTTTGCACCGACTTACCCTCTTCGTCGCGCTCTACCACTATCACTGCACTTACAACTCGGTTGGTTGCGGCTAGGTAGAGCAACATTGGTTCTTTTGATAGTGGAGAGGCTAACACCGCTACAGTGGCTAACATTTTCTTTAACTCGATGAAGGCTTCATTGGCCTGCGGCGTCCATATGAACTTGTCTAACTTTTTCATTAGCTGATAGAGAGGCAATGCCTTTTCTCCCAACCGACATACAAACCGACTTAAGGATGCCAGGCAACCAGTGAACTTCTAGACATCGTTAAGGCACTTCAGCAATTCCATTCGCTCTATAGATCGGATTTTAGTTGGGTTGGCTTCGATACCTCGGCTGGAGACAAGAAATCCGAGTAATTTTCCAGCTGGGACACCGAAAGTACACTTCTCCGGGTTGAGCTTCATTCGGAACCTCCTTAGGTTCGCGAATGTTTGCCTGATATCATCAAGGAGCGTTTTGCTTTCCTTGGTTTTTATAACCACATCGTCAACATACACTTGCACATTTCGACCAATTTGGTCGTGTAAACATTTTTGCATACATCTTTGATACGTTGCCCCTGCATTACGTAAACCAAAAGGCATAGGTTGATAGCAATAAGCCCCATACGGGGTGATAAACGTAGTCTTTATTTGATCATCCAGGTTCAAAGGTATCTGGTGGAAACCAGAATATGCGTCTATGAATGACAACAATTCACACCCCACAGTTGAATCTATAACCTGATCTATCCTTGGCAGTGGGAATGGATCTTTTGGGCACTCCTTATTCAGGTTCGTGTAATCGATGCACATATGCCAAACCACTGCCACATTCAGATCATCTTTCTTCTTTTCCACAAGCACCGGATTCGATAGCCAATCCGAGTAAAGAAATTCCATGATGAACCCGGCTGCGAGGAGCCGAGATATCTCGTCTCGAATGACTTTTCTCCTATCTCGGCGAAGCGACGGAGAGGTTGCTTCACCGGCTTTGCTCCGGGTCTCACGTTCAGAGAGTGCTTAGCCAACTCCCTCGGAACACCTTGCAAGTCCTGTGTGGACCAAACAAAGATATCCCGATTCTCACGGAGGAAGTTGACGAGCTTGCTTTCCTATTTCTCAGTTAACCCGGCACCAATTATTACGGTGCGCTCTGGGAACATGTCATCAACTGGCACTTACAGTATCCTTTGTTGCTTGAAACGAGACACTTCCATGCGGGTTACTCAGTGCCGGCATATACTGCTATGTGGACAGAGTCAATGCTGCTACTTCCTGGATCTTTCTTTTTTCTTATGCAATCACGAGTGACTCGGTCAAGTTAGACCCGGCTGACGCACACTCAATGGAACGTCGGAAATCCCCAGCTATGGTTATTACTCCATTTGGCCCAGACAACTTCATCTTCAGGTAACTGATGTGAGTACTTGGCATGAATTTGTAGGGCTGGCCTGCCACGTACGCATGATATGCGCTTTCTAAGTTCACAACCTCAAATTCCAAATTATCAGTTCGGCAGTTATCTCTTGTGCCGAATAACATGTCAACCCAGACTTTGCCAATGGGTTCACAGGAAATACCTAGCACAATGCCATGGAAAGTTGTCCTTGTAGCTTGGAGCATGTTCTCTGAGATACCTAACTTGCGCATTGTATCCACGTACATGATATTGATGCTGCTGCCATTGTTAATCAGCACCTTGGAGAACCTCACATTGATATTTGGCCCGATGAACGTTGGGTCCAGCACTAATGCATACGAACCAGGACTCGGCATGAGCTTAGGATGGTCTTTGATACTCTAGGTAATTTCCTGATCAGACCAAGGCATATACCTCGTCACTGCCGGCATAACCGCATTCACCTCCATATGTCGGCGTTGCAAGCTCTTTCAATCCGTTTCCTCCGTGGTAAACACACAGTAACTCTGGTGATGCTCCCTGTATTCATTTCTCCCATCGTTGCCGGGGTACCTTTGATCTGGCTGATGCTGATTTTCCACCTAATGCACTGCATCCCTTCTCTCATGGTTTTCATACCTCGGCGGAGGTGGTGGCAACATTAACTGTTGCGTATTTGCTCCGGAGAGTAGTTGCTACCGAGGTTGGTCGTTCCAAGGTGCCTGAGCATTCCTCGAGCCACTTTGTTCTATCTTCCTCATCCACTCACATTGCCGAGTTGTATGACCCGCCAGGTTACTCGGATTTGGTGTGTGAAACTTGCACGGCTGATCCATCATCGCCTCATACGTATACCTCAGCCTGTCCTTCTTTTCTTGCCACTGTTTCTTTTGCTCTGGCGTCCAAATTTTCTTGCCATCGTTTCTTGGAGTCCACTGCTTCCCTCCAGTTTTTTGACGCTGATTGCTCCCTACTCCGGGTTGATCTTGGTTTACAGCAGCAACTTGTTGCGAACTGTACCTGTAATCCGGTCTATCATCTCTTCTCTTACTCCGGTAATCATTTCGCCGGGATGATCCGGCTCCGTCTCGCTGGTAGTACTCCTCATTTGACTCGTTTGACACAAGCCGGGTTGAGTCGGATCACCTAAAGCATACGAATCAGAAATCCGTATTGTCTTTGCCAGCGTAGTTAGCATATCCCTTTGTAACCTTTGCCACAGCATGCTTGCATATCTACACCCTTCTGCAAACCAAGCTATGGCTTGAGACTCAATCACGCCTTCACATGAGTTTCTCACGTTGCACCAGCGAGTTAGGAACTCCCGGTTTGTTTCATTTGGTCTCTGCTTGCACATTGCTAGGGTCTGTGGCCTATTCGGCCTCTTATATGTGCTCGAGAAGTTACTAAAAAACATTTCCTCAAAATCCAGCCAGCAGTTGATACTACCGGGTGGTAAATTGTTTAGCCATACCCTCGCTGGCCCCTCCAACATCTGAGGTACGTATCTCACTGCCCATCTCAAATTGCCTATAGCAATTTTCACTGCCGTTGCGTAGTTGATTAACCAATCCTCTGGCTTGGTGCTGCCGTCATATGTTTTCGTGCCTCTGGGTAACTGGAAGTTAAGTACTGGAGGCTCTTTCATGATCCGGGGCCCGAAACACGCTGGACCCAGAGGACCCTGCCCCTCAATTTGCTCCGACCTATAGAGCCGATCCAACTTCAGCCTAGCGTCATCCGACAACAAGTTCCTGCTTCCCAACCTTGACCCTATCACATGATGATCCGGCCAATGGTATCCTGCATTCACCATTTCCGAATCGTCGTCGTTGTATCTGTCTTACTCTTGTTGAGCACATTTCTGCCGCATACCCTGGCCGGCACTCTGCTCTTGCCGAGGTATACTTCATTGCTGCTGTTGCCGAGGTAGGTTTTTCCATGCACCCACCGAGTTGCGCTGTCCGGTATTGCCGTTTCCAGCGTTTCTCTGACCGGCATTGCCTTGGTCGAAGTTACCTTGGCCAGCTTCACCTCGGCTGACACTTTGTCGATCCTCATTTCCTTGCGCTGCCTTTCCTTTCCCTGCCCTTGCCAGGTCATACGGGACTATCTGTTTGTTTCTCCTTGCCAAGGTTACCACTTCCTCTCTTCTAGGGCCATCATGAGGGGATGATGCAGCTCCAGCAGATTTCTCTGGGTTACCCACTGCCGAATAAACGACCTTGGAATCCCTAGCTCTTGCCAGGTTAGCCCTGAGCAACTCCTCATTCTATCTGTGAGCGATCCGAACAAACTCATTGACCCTAACCTGCTGTCTTTGCCGGGCTTCACCCGTCAAACCTTCTAATTCGGATGCAGACGCATCCGCTGCCCTGAGGTTCTTTGTCGGGGTGCTGTACCTCGGCAGCCCCGTGGACAAAAGGTTCTCTGATTCCTCAACTCTAGTCTCACCCTCTTTGTTCATTTCACTGATGAGGTTTCTCCCTTTTACTTTTACAGCATCTACTTTATTTGCTTTTGCATACTCGCGCAGCGTCATGTTCAACGACTGCTGAGCCGCGGCTATCTTTCTCGCACCTTCTAGTATTTTCTGCCTTGTTTGCTCTAACTCGGCTTGTGCTCGAGCTGGATCTACTACATGTGCTAGGGGCTTGCCAAACTATCCATTGCCTGTTGCAGCACATTCTTTGGCCTCTCTAGTGGAGGACCCCTACTTTTCCTAGGTGCCTTGGGTGTTACCTCCGGATGTAGTGCCGGGTCTTTGCTCTCGCCAGCATCTGGCACTGTCATCATCACCTCAGCACGGTCAGGGGAGCGAGTGATACGCTCACCGTGAGTCGCGCTAAGGGGTGGCTCGCCTCCTTCGATGACGTGCTGCCGGTGCCGATGACGCTTCCCGTCCAGATCTTCACTCTTGCTAGCGCCGCTAGCACCACGATGGGCGCCAACTGTCGTGGTGGTGTCACGGCAGATGCCATGGATAGGCTAAAGGTGGGGCCAATATGCACTAGAGGAATCCAGGGAGGGATAATGTGGTGATTCCACACACGGATGCTTTGTATTCTCCAAGTTCACCAAATTTACAGATGCTCCTTGAGCTGTATTGGGGAGAGGAGGAAGCAGAAGCTCTCTTTCTCTCACCACTACTTCTACTCAATGAACCGCCAAATCGCCAGCCCTCCAGCCCGTGATCCCCTTCTACTGAGGTCCTAGCACTCCTTATAAAGGGGAGGCTAGGCTACCAGCTAGGGCATACGTGGAGCCATATTCCTTGGAATATGCCTCTCCCAAAGTAGCAAACCGACCGGGTCTCCTTTTCCCTTCGTAAGCCATGCAGGGACTACGTAACCCTCTGCGGCGCCAGCGTCAGCCGACATTGGCTACGTCACCTTTGTCGGCCATGCCCTGCTGGTCCTTCCCTCGGTTAGCTTCGCTCACGCTCCAGCACACAGAGACCACCTTTTGACCAGCGGGATACCTTCCTTCTCTTGCAAGCCTGATATAACCCGGCTCAGGCCTGGTTAATCTGGCCCCGTGGGTACCTACAGACAAGTTACATAAAGCTTGCCGACATATGATATAAGTCGGTCGGGACACAGTTAAGCGGACACCCTCCGGGCCGGGTTATCCCGTAAGTCGGCCTGTCTTGAGGTGACCCGGCCAGCTTTCACTTTGACCTTGCCATACCTCGGCTAACTCGGCCTCTATACCCCGGCGTGACCCTACCCGGGGGTATCCCCCCAACAACTCTGGCCTACAGAGGCTGGATACGACGGCGCAACCATGTGCGAATGAGGGAGGCGCCTCCCTCTTCTTTACCCATGTGGCTCTCGAGGTCGCAGACGCGCTTGTACAGCACTTCCGTCTCCTCGGACTCGCCAGGCATCACTACGTTCTTCCAAGAACACCTCCTCTTGCACGGCGTCGTGGGATCAAAGGGCGTGAGTACGTAGTGCTCTTCGTCGGCCTTCTAGTCGCATATGTAGAACCACTTGTCTCTCCATCCTTGGATGGACACCATGAGTTTGATATCGAAATAAGTGGCGGAGGAGTCGACATGGATTCTGTAGCCTCCTACGTCGTAGACTATAGAACCAGATGCTGACTGGCGCTTCAGCTTAAAAATCCTCTTAAAGAGGCCAAAGTGTGGCTCGACTCCGAGCCAGCACTCGCAAAGAGTAATGTAGCAGGCGATGTGGAGAATAGAATTTGGGGACAGCTGATGTAGCTGGAGCCCGTAGAAGCAAAGGAGGCCCCTGAAGAAACGATGTAGGGGCAGAGAAAGACCGCAGATGATGAACGCAAGGAACATCACCTGAAAACCAGCACAAGGAATTACCTCGCCACCTGGCACTCGCGACTCATCCTCCACAGGCGACAGAACTCCATCTTGACGCAGGAGGTGGAGCTCGGAGGACTTGATGATGGATGCACGCCATGCACCATTGGTGACGCGGGTACCCGCGCCCTTCTTCTTCCAACGTCGGCGGCGCTGGTGCCCACAGTGGAGGAGCCACCCTTCTTCCTCCCAGCACCGGCGGCGCTGGTGCCCACAGTGGCGTAGCCACCCTTCTTCTTGGCGGCGGCGGACTCAGCAGCGGCGCCTCCCTTCTTCTTGCCCATCTTGCGATGGCGGTGCGAGCGGAGGAAGTAGCTTGGAAAGACACGGAGTTGGTCCAGTGCCACGAAGAGGACGAGTGCTAGGAAGCAGAGAGCAACAACAATGGTAATGGAAGCACAAGCAGAGAAAGGTAGACAGGAAAATTACCGCAGCTGCGCTGCTACTTAACCTCATCGCAGGCACAATCCAACGGCCAGCAGAAACCCTACAACCTGCATGGCGTACATTGCCATCAACACGTGGCGAAGCTAAAGCACGAAATGTCCCCCCACTATTCCCATTACGCGCGGAAATCGAGGAGACGCAGCTAAAACAGAAGATTATGCACGCCCGGTCAAATGGAAGTCAGAAAGTGGGACCCACCGCTCGTCACGTCCCGTCAAAGGCACTCACGCGGGCAATTAAGGTCATCACAACGTCAGCACTGATATCATCAGGTTGAGCATAAGAAGATTTTGACTAGTTTAAGTCCTTTCTTGAGTCTTCGACTCCACCAAGTACTTGGGGCTACTCCCATAGGGAGCGCTAGTCGTGCACCCTACGATTCATTTTTATGCAGGAATATGAACATTAAAAGCATACCGACCACTCGAATCTACGATTCGATTATGGATCATGGGTTACTCCCATAGGGAGCGCCGGAAGAAAATTCGACTGAAACAAGCAACAAAAGAAGACAGCAGTCACAAAAGTTCTTTAGTCCCAGCCTGAGTCTTCGACTCAACCAGGCACTCAGGACTACTCCCATAGGAAGCACTAGTCGCGCACCCTATGATTATCTGTACATAGTACTGTGTGTTGATAACATCCACACTCGAATGCTATGGCGATTACGCCTCATACTATCCCTACAAAGAGATTGCGTCTTCTGGGTTACCCGAATCATCTCCGCGATGACAAAAACTCGGATGCCACGCTTACAGCGTGCAGATAAGACCTGAATAAGGCCTGACAACGCATCTGCTGCGCACTACCAGAAACATATCCGTGCCTGCAGGTACGATGAACATGACTTGACGGTCGCGTCGAGGTCTCACACCCATACACTGGAATTCGACTCCTGTAAGACCTCCATGGCCTGAGTAGAATTACACCACACTTTTCCGAATTCGAGTCCGGGGACTCGAGTTTGAGTAGATTGCGTTGTTTTGCCCTAAGGAAGTTAAATGATACCGATACATCAGCTAAATCAGGCACGCATATCAACAATCCCTATGACATGAACTGAACACTCGAAAAACACTCAATCATGCACTCGAAAGGCTTCATAAAGTCCCCAGTCAAATCTGCGATTTCACTGGATACTCGGAGGCTACTAACACGGGTATACCCTATATGTTGTGGCACCCCGCTAAACCCACTACTAGAAAATCGCTTGTTGTTTTTATTTTGTGCATCATCATTAGATCATGCATATTTTTCTTGCATTTTTCTGAGCATAAAAATTATTTTATTGAACACCGTACTTTATTTACTAAATTATTTGTACGGTTTCATATACATAAAGCCATCTGTTTTTTTTCTAAATTTAAAATTAAACAAAATAATATTTCCGGTCGTATAAGACTACAAAAGAGTTTTTCTTATTTTACTAATAATAAAAATAGACAAAAGCCCGTCTAAAGTTTTGGCCCAAAACTAGTCTCATCTAGTCTACTTTGGACTATATATATATATATGCTCCAATCTAAACCTTCTTCCTTCCCAGGCCCTACCCCCAAAACCTATCCAAAATTTCCCCTCCTCGATCTAGATCTGAGCTAAATATTTCCCTGCATTCTCTCCACTCTTTGGCCAAATTTCTGTCTGCGCGTGAGAGCGTGTTTATTCCTCATCGGAAATACAAGACGTTGCTTCGATCAACAGTTTTCTGCTTGTCTTCGATCTTTAATTCCACGAGCAGATTGTTGTCCAGATACAGTTTATTTCTTTTCTCGTGTGGTGCATCAGACAAGCAACGTTGCCCTTGATTCCTTTTATTTCTTGACTCTCGTGCAACACAGCATCGCAGCTTTGTCTCATCAACAGCAAACAGCAGCAGATCGGCCCCACACCCCATGCGCACCTTGCCCCTTCGAGCACACAAGGGGCATCGAGTGTTAGACCTTCCAGGCAGAGCCGGCCGTCGGTCCGTGGCCTTGCTCGCCGCACGCGCGGCGTTGTTCCAGTGGGTCAGGTCGCCACCACCTGCCACAGTCCAACCGGGCCGCTTGGATCGACCTCTACACCGCCAACCCTCGGCCTAGGAGCAGGAGCGCCGAGACTTCCTTGACTCTTTTCTCTGCCTCGTGTTCAGCGCAAGGGAGAAACCTAGTGCCCACGGCCGCGTCGACGACAAGCACTGCAGTTCAGTTTCAGTGTGTTGTTCCCTCTGTATCTTCATTTGTTGTTCAGCTGACAACAGTGTGCGCCATCTACCTATCGCTTGCGTTGCTTTTTTGTCTGTGGGCATCTCGTCCGACAAGTGTTCGACTAAATTCTTGCAAGAGTGTGACCACGGTTTTCTTCAATCGGGAGTATTCAAATCCTCACCATTCTATGAGTGTTCTATTCCGACAAGTTTGACACCACTCATCATGCTGCATCGGAGCCAGTTGTTCGACATTGCGACCCTTCAACAAGACCAGCTTCCGACTTCGGCCTTTTCATCTACTTCCGCGACAGCAACAACAATCCGAAGACCGTCTTTCCATCTGTACAATCCAAAACGTGAGACCCTAAACCTATCCTTATTTTTTTATAAATATAATATAACTTGTTACACATTGAATCATTCATGCTTGTATACATGTTGGTGGTTTGGGGCATTATGCCGATTCACCTCAATTAAATATGGAGTCTATATGCGGGCTTTTCTAGTGTTATATTGGCTCTATTTAAATTTGTCTAGCGAACTGATGCCATGTTTTGCTTTGTTAATACAACATTTAAATCACGGGGTTGTTAAATAACTTGAACCGTTTAATTAATTCTCAGGAACCCGGTTCCGCTTAATACTGCCTAATTGCACCGCATCTGCATCATATCATAATCATGCCGGATCTTCTGCCGTACTATTAAATATTGCATCCGGTGTTTCTTCTAGTGTTTGCTTCTTCGCGGATTAGGCCGATGAGTTGATGCGAGTATCGACAAGTTCTCCGGATATGAACCTTCGGAGTGTTTCCCAGGCGAGCATCTCTCCCCCTTCTACCTATTTTGCATTTATAGTCTTTATTCCCTCATGTTGATCTATTGCTATCCGTGTCGTGATGCTTTAGTTTCCGTGCACCAGTTATATCCCGTGCAGTCTCTATATTGCCATGGACGCCTCCTAATACCTATTGTTTGGTAGATAGCTGGCCTTGCGAGTAATAGTTGCTTGCTCAGGTGCGATCTCGTGTTGTCGAGTACCACAGTTGTTGGAATGCTGGTAGATGTATTATGGTGGAGTTGATCATGACTTTAAATACAACTATTAAATTGCTGGGATAAGAAATGAAAGAGGCACCGGTGGGCAATATATGCTAATTGGTTTTATGTCCACTTGTGTCCCGTAGGCCCCGAGTACTTAATACGTGTTCCTTGGCTATTCACACTATCCACATCCGAGAGACCATATGGGATCCTCCTGAGCCAGAGCTTGATTCATTTCTATTTATTAGGGCCACAAACTAGTTTGGGGCTTTATTACTATCCTGTACTTATGCCATGCTTTACTGCTTTGTTTACGATTGTGCGTGAAGCACCTGTACTGTTTTGGACGCGGAGTGTTTTCGCGGTATCGACAAGCCGAGTCACATTTTTGGGTTCCCAGTCGTTTACAGCCATTGACGCAAACCTTGGGTCCGTCTTGGAGCCGGCCAACTTCGTTGCGGGTAGCTTAATGGGGTGGCCTCCTGAAATATTTATGAATCCTGTGATTGCTTTGTCGTGAAAGCCTCGTTGAGTTTTGAGTTGGTTTTTCCGAGGTTGATCGAGTGTGTGTTGCTATTTGTACATCCCTGCAGGGTAAAACTTGCCATGTCATGATTATAGATGACTATCTTGATCATAGACAAGCATAACTAAAGTAGTGCTATAAATTTGACTTAATATGTGACTAGTAATTCAGCTTCACTACAATGGAATGGATAATAAAAATGCCAACAACTGGTGGATCTGTGGTGATCCGTGTCATACTATACACTAGTAAGTATTGCAACTCCAATGGAATGTGATAAAAGTGCCAACAAGCTTTGGGTTTTGGGATTCCTCAGGACAATTATATCTGACTAGTAAATGTTCCAACTACAACGGAATGTTAATTAAAACTGCCCACTACTTATGCTATCAGGACGACTCATGCTATATATCTAACTAGTAAATGCTGCAACTATAATGGAATGAGTAAAACTGCCCACTGTGTGAGTTCCTTGGTCCGACTTCCTCGTTTGGTCTCAAGGGGGAAATACTAGGATGGGTATGTCTGGTGTTAGTATCAGGTTGGATACGAATAGGTATTTCTTATCCCTCTCTAATAGCCGCTAGTTTTACAGAGTCTCTATAGGTTGTTTAGTGCCGCTTCTGCGCTTGATTCACCATACCTATGTGGCGAGGACTTGAATTCTAACCTCGATCTTGGCTCCTCTTTTTCTTTTGCCCTTTGTCGGCACCCCTTTTGTTTTAGCAGGTTTGAGATCGACGTCGTTAGCAGGGTTACCCTTCCGGCTTGGCCTAGGCAGGGTTATTGGCGCCATTGGTTATTCTTCAGGGCTCTTAGCCCCATTTGAATCTTGTCCGTAGTCGGACGCTCTATCGTTTTCATGGTGATTTGGATCTTTGTATAGTATATCTGTATTCTTGACTCATGGAGTCGTTGTTGTATATATATGTTCTGTGGGTTCCATCATGGACTAATGTGTAATGGTATTGCCGTTTCCACCCTTGCGAAAGTGCCTGGTGTGCGTCCTTGAATCGTTTCTATGCGGGTTTGGCGGGAATCGCTAAAATCGGCATAGGGCCGATTCGAGGGTGTTACACATGTACTTATATGTTACAAATCCCTCGAATCGGCCCTATGCAAATTTAGACCTTTCGGCCAAACCCGCATAGAAACGATTCAAGGACGCCCACCAGGCACTTTCGTGCGGGTGGAAAACGAAGTAATACCATTACACAACATTCCTCGATGGGACCCATAGAACAGATATATACATCAACGACTCCATGAGTCAAGAATACAGATATACTATACAAAGATCCAAATCACCTTGAAAACGATAGAGCGTCCGACTACGGATAAGATGCAAATGGGGCTAAGAGCCCTGAAGAATAACCAATGGCGTCCATAACCCTGCCGAGCCAAGCGGAAGGTAACCACGCTAACGACGTCGATCTCAAACCTGCTAAAACAAAAAGGTGCCGACAAAGGGCAAAGGAAAAGAGGGCGTCGATCGAGGCCAGACAGCGAGGCTAGAATTGGCGGCTCGGATACATAGGTATGGTGGATTGAAGCGGCAGCGCAACGGCACTAAACAACCTATAGAGACTCAGTATCACTGGCGGCTATTAGAGAGGGGTAAGAAAGACCTATTCGGATCCTACCTGATACTAACATCAAACATACCCCTCCTGGTATTTCCCCCTCGAGACCAAACGAGGAAGTCAGACCAAGGAACTCACACAGTGGGAAGTTTTACTCATTCCATTTTAGTTGTAGCATTTACTAGTCAGGTATATAGCATGAGTCATCCTGATAGCATAAGTAGTGGGCATTTTTAGTTAACATTCCGTTATAGTTGGAACATTACTAGTCAGATATAATTGTCCTGTGGAATCCCAAAACCCAGCAGTTGTTGGCACTTTTATCACATTCCATTGGAGTTGCATTACTTACTAGGCAGGTATAGCAAAACAACCCAGGTCAACCAGTGGTTGGCATTTTTAATATCCATTCCGTTATAGTGAAGCTGATTACTAGTCAGATATATTAAGTCAAATTTATAGCACTACTTTAGTTATGCTAGTCTATGATCAAGATACTATGCTCCAAGTCGTCCATAACCGCGGACACGACTTTCAGAAAGTTTTACCCTGCAGGGGTGCACAAATAGCAACACACACTCGATCAACCTCGGAAAAACCAACTCAAAACCCAACGAGGCATTCACGACAAAGTGATCACAGGAGTCATAAATATTTCAGGGGGCCACCCCACTAAGCTACCCGCAACGAAGTTGGCCGGCTCCAGAAAGGACCCAGGGTTTGTGACAATGGGTGTAAACGACTGGGAACCCGAAAGTGTGACTGGGCTTGGCGATACCGCGAAAACATTCCACGTTCCAAAACAGTACAGGTGCTCCACGCACAATCGTAAATAAAGCAGTAAGCATGGCATAAGTACAGGATAGTAATATAGCCCCAAACTACTTGTGGCCCCAAGAAATAGAAATAAATCAAGCTCTGGCTCAGGAGGGTCCATAAGGCCTCCCGGATGTGGATAGTGCGAAAAATCAAGGAACAGGTATCAAGTACTCGGGGTCCTACGAGACACAAGTGAGCGTGGAAGAACCAAATAACATCTATTGCCCACCGATGCCTCTGCATTAGTTATATCTAGCAATTTAATAGATGTATTTAAAGTCATGATCATCCATAAACATCTGCCCGCATTCCAACAACTGTGGTACTCGACAACACGAGATCGCACCTGAGCAAGCAACTACGACTCGCAAGGCCATCTATCTACCAAACAACTGGTATTAGGAGGTGTCCATGGCAATATAGAGGTTGAACGGGATATAACTGGTGCACGGAAACTAAAGCATCGCGACACGGATAGCAATAGATCAACAGGAGGAAATAAAGACTATAAATGCAAAAATAGGTAGAAGGGGGAGAGATGCTCGCCTGGGAAACACTGCCGACAGATCATATCTGGATAACTTGTCGATACTCGCATCAACTCATCGGCCTAATCCGCGAAGAAGCAAACACTAGAAGAAACATCGGATGCAATATTTAATACTACGGCAGAAGATCCGGCATGATTATGATATGATGCATGGCATGGCACAGATGTGGTGCAATTAGGCAATATTAAGTGGAACCGGGGTCCAGACAAATAATTATATGGTTCAAGTTATTTATCTACCCCGCAAATTAAATGTTGTATTAACAGGGCGAAACATGGCATCGGTTCGCTACACCAATTTAAATGGAGTCCGGACTAAGACTAGAATAGCCAGGATATAGACTCCATATTTAATTATTAGATGAATCAACATAATGCCCCCAAAACCCCATGATGAGATGCGAGCCTGAACAATTTAATATGCAACAGGTATATAGCATTTAATAAAATAGGGGCTCAGATATGGTTCACACATTGGGGTTCGGCGATCTTGGGTTCGATGTGGTTCAGGTGTGGTCTCGCCGGGATCGGTCTTCGTAGTCCAGGATCGGGGTCTTCGGTTTCGGGTGGTAGATCTTGGCGTCCAGGGTCTCGATGCTTCGGGTACGGGAGGAAGATCTTGCGTTCCATGTAAGCGATCTTTGGGGTACGGTCTTCGAATTTCCGAGATCAAGGGCTTCGGGGTCCATGAAGAAGATCTTGTCGAGCCACTGATGAGGCTTGACACACAGTACCATTCTCGCATCGCTGTATGAAGATCGTCATCTTCCGCTCTTCACAATGCCTCAATACCGCACCATCTCCAACATACAACGTCTGGACGTACCATAGCTAATCAAAAGGAGCCCTGGCATTTGACACATCACACTACCACAAAAACAGGGCCAGGAACTCACTACCACGAAGGCCGGCATTCGGTGGAAGGGGTTCCCTGCGAGCGAACAGAGGGCCACAGCACGAGGAGGGTGACAGGGAGGTGAAGCCTACAGAGGGAGAGAGGGCGGCGATGGACGAGGTCGAGGACGAGGACGATGGCGGCGACCGTGGCTCGACGAGGCGGGCGGCCGAGGCGGTGGCGGAGCTCGACGATGAGGAAGACGGGTCGAGGCCTGCAGAGGCCGACGCGGAGGGGGCGGGGTGGATCCGGCAGGCGGCGGCGGGATCTGGCCGGAGAGCTCTACAGCGGGGACGGAGCCGGGAAGCTCGATGCGGAGGGGCCCTGTCGTGGCGGTGAGGAGGAGAGGCGCAGGGGCCAGGGCCAGTCATGGGACGGGGTGGCAGAGGTGGCGAGGGGACGCCGGCGGTGCCGTCTACAGAAGGAGGGAGAGGGGGAGCGGGGGAGGTTCGCGTGCGGGAGAGGGTGGCGTCGGTGGGAGGACAGGTGGGCGCGAGGCTGGGTCGTGGCTGTCCAATGCAGGGTGGGGCCAGGCGCCAGTGGCCACAGGCGATGGAGTGCGCGCCAGTGGCCCTGTGTCGGTGTCTTTGGGCGGGAAAAGGGGAGGGAGTTGGGGTGAGGTGGCAGGACGTGGCTAGCGGGGGTGATGTGGCGCACAGGGAGTGGAGGGGGTGAGGTGGTTGTGTGAGGTGGTGGGAGGGGATTGGTTAGGGTGAGGTGGAAGGAGGCTGGGTAGGATAGGATTGGGTAGAATTAGGATTAGAACCAGATATTTTTAGACTAGGGTTTGGAGGTGGCCGACCAGGCTTTCGGGCCTGGCTGGCTGCCTCCCAAAAATAATATAAACTTTTATTTTAATTTAAAATAGACTTTTGTAAATAGTTTTTAGACAAATAAAAGACTTGGAAAAGACCGGAGTTTTGATTTGAAATTAAGACGGGGAATATTTAGAAAACAAAGATAGGCTTTTCGAAAATAGTTTTAGACATAACCATGCATGATGACATGACGATGCTCAAATGCAATGTGGCATGATGACATGAGCATGCGGTCATGATGATGCAATGCACAAAAACACAGCGATTTTCTAGTAGTGGTTTTAGGGGGATGCTAGAATTCGACACCACTAACAATGGATCTCGCCCTCGAGATCCGCCTCGTGGTACCGGGAAAAAGGTCGGCGATCTGAATCTTCTCGCTTTGTATAGATCCTCGCGACACCACTAACAAGAGGCTGTTGTCCGTGATCGTCGAGAGAACACTCCGGAACAAAGGGCGAAGGTAGAGGTATCAACAAATAAAGCCACCTCTAGCTTCGATAGAAAGAGAGAACCGATGCATTCTCACCCACTTCAATGTACATGAGCAAATAGAGTGAGTAGTCGGCATGGGGGCCAATCCATCACGCACCCAAACTATTACTCCGCACAATCAGTACAAAAGCGCGCGTCCATTCTTGGAATCAGACTGAAGATCTCGACAAGCGAGGTTCGGAAACAAAGGAGGAATGCAGACTCTGCATCAGATCTGGCGTAGGTGATGATGTTGTCTTGGAAACTCCGGAAGGCATAAAGAAGGAACAACGAGAAGTCCAACAGATCAAGGATTCCTCAGATAGCATGAAGACCGGATGTAGAAACACCGTTACCAAAGGAGGAAGCGAAAACCTGAAGGTACGACGGGAACCCAACCACGAGAAATCCTGGACTAGAAGAAGGTAAAAGAGCAGATCCAAAACACGCAGAGGTAAGAGGAGAATAGCAGAGGTTGAGGAGTAAAAACAGACCTAATCAGATCTATCCAACCGATTTTCCAAAATAGTTTTGACACTCTACTTCGGCTGTTAGCTAGGTTATCCTACAGGCTGGACTTGTGGGGTATCGCAACTGCTGGGCTCTGATACCACTCTGTAACACCCTCGAATCGGCCCTATGCAAGTTTTAGCCCTTTCCGCCAAACCCGCATAGAAACGATTCAAGGACGCCCACCAGGCACTTTCGTGCGGGTGGAAAACGAAGTAATACCATTACACAACAGTCCTCGATGGAACCCATAGAACAGATATATACATCAACGACTCCATGAGTCAAGAATACATATATACTATACAAAGATCCAAATCACCTTGAAAATGATAGAGCGTCCGACTACGGACAAGATGCAAATGGGGCTAAGAGCCCTGAAGAATAACCAATGGCGTCCATAACCCTGCCCAGGCCAAGCCGAAAGCGTAACCCTGCTAACTACGTCGATCTCAAACCTGCTAAAACAAAAGGGGTGCCGACAAAGGGCAAAGGAAAAAGAGGCGTCGATCGAGGCCAAGACACGGAGAGGCTAGAATTCGGCTCGCAACACATAGGTATGGTGGATTGAAGCGGCAGCGCAGCGGCACTAAACAACCTATAGAGACTCAGTATCACTGGCGGCTATTAGAGAGGGGTAAGAAATACCTATTCGGATCCTACCTGATACTAACATCAAACATACCCCTCCTGGTATTTCCCCCTCGAGACCAAACGAGGAAGTCAGACCAAGGAACTCACACAGTGGGCAGTTTTACTCATTCCATTTTAGTTGTAGCATTTACTAGTCAGGTATATAGCATGAGTCATCCTGATAGCATTAGTAGTGGGCATTTTTAGTTAACATTCCGTTATAGTTGGAACATTACTAGTCAGATATAATTGTCTTGTGGAATCCCAAAACCCAGCAGTTGTTGGCACTTTTATCACATTCCATTGGAGTCGCATTACTTACTAGGCAGGTATAGCAAAACAACCCAGGTCAACCAGTGGTTGGCATTTTTAATATCCATTCCATTATAGTGAAGCTGATTACTAGTCAGATATATTAAGTCAAATTTATAGCACTACTTTAGTTATGCTTGTCTATGATCGAGATACTGTGCTCCAAGTCGTCCATAATCGCGGACACGGCTTTCAGAAAGTTTTACCCTGCAGGGGTGCACAAATAGTAGCACACACTCGATCAACCTCGGAAAAACCAACTCAAAACCCAACGAGGCATTCACGACAAAGCGATCACATGATTCATAAATATTTTAGGGGGCCACCCCACTAAGCTACCCGCAACGAAGTTGGCCGGCTCCGGAACGGACCCAGGGTTTGTGACAATGGGTGTAAACGACTGGGAACCCGAAAGTGTGACTGGGCTTGTCGATACCGCGAAAACATTCCATGTTCCAAAACAGTACAGGTGCTCTACGCACAATCGTAAATAAAGCAGTAAGCATGGCATAAGTACAGGATAGTAATAAAGCCCCAAACTACTTGTGGCCCCAAGAAATAGAAATGAATCAAGCTCTGGCTCAGGAGGGTCCATAAGGCCTCCCGGATGTGGATAGTGCGAAAAATCAAGGAACAGGTATCAAGTACTCGGGGTCCTACGGGACACAAGTGAGCGTGGAAGAACCAAATAACATCTATTGCCCACCGATGCCTCTGCATTAGTTATATCTAGCAATTTAATAGTTGTATTTAAAGTCATGATCATCTCCACCATAAACATCTGCCTGCATTCCAACAACTGTGGTACTCGACAACACGAGATCGCACCTGAGCAAGCAACTACGACTCGCAAGGCCAGCTATCTACCAAACAACAAGTATTAGGAGGTGTCCATGGCAATATAGAGGCTGCATGGGATATAACTGGTGCATGGAAACTAAAGCAACGCGACACGGATATCAATAGATCAACAGGAGGAAATAAAGACTATAAATGCAAAAATAGGTAGAAGGGGGAGAGATACTCGCCTGGGAAACACTGGCGACAGATCATATCCGGAGAACTTGTCGATACTCGCATCAACTCATCGGCCTAATCCGCGAAGAAGCAAACACTAGAAGAAACACCGGATGCAATATTTAATACTATGGCAGAAGATCTGGCATGATTATGATATGATTCATGGCATGGCACAGATGCGGTGCAATTAGGAAATATTAAGTGGAACCGGGGTCCCGACAAATAATTATATGGTTCAAGTTATTTATCTACCCCGCAAATTAAATGTTGTATTAACAGGGCGAAACATGGCATTGGTTCGCTACACCAATTTAAATGGAGTCCGGACTAAGACTAGAATAGCCAGCATATAGACTCCATATTTAATTATTAGATGAATCAACATAATGCCCCCAAAACCCCATGATGAGATGCGAGCCTGAACAATTTAATATGCAACAGATATATAGCATTTAATAAAATAGGGGCTCAGATATAGTTCACACATTGGGGTTCGGCGATCTTGGGTTCGATGTGGTTCAGGTGTGGTCTCGCCAGGATCGGTCTTCGGACTCCAGGATCGGGGTCTTCGGTTCCGGGTGGTAGATCTTGGCGTCCAGGGTCTCAATGCTTCGGGTACAGGAGGAAGATCTTGCGTTCCATGTAAGCGATCTTTGGGGTACGGTCTTCAAATTTCCGAGATCAAGGGCGTCGGGGTCCATGAAGAAGATCTTGTCGAGCCACTGATGAGGCTTGACACACAGTACCATTCTCGCATCGCCGTATGAAGATCGTCATCTTCCGCTCTTCACAATGCCTCAATACCGCACCATCTCCAACATACAGCATCTGGACGTACCATAGCTAATCAAAAGGAGCCCTGGTATCTGACACATCACACTACCACAAAAACAAGGCCAGGAACTCACTACCACGGAGGCCCGCATTCGGTGGAAGGGGTTCCCTGCGAGCGAACAGAGGGCCACGACGCGAGGAGGGTGACGGGGAGACGAAGCCTACAAAGGGAGAGAGGGCGGCGGTGAACGAGGTTGAGGACGAAGGCGGCGACCGTGGCTCGACGAGGCGGGCGGCCGAGGCGGTGGCGGAGCTCGACGGTGAGGAAGACGGGTCAAGGCCTGCAGAGGCCGACGTGGAGGGGGCGGGGTGGATCCGGCAGGCGGCGGCGGGATCTGGCCGGAGAGCTCTGCAGCAGGGGCGGAGCCGGGAAGCTCGATGCGGAGGGGCCCTGTCGGCGGCCGGTGAGGAGCCGCGCGGGTGCGGGGCCAGGGCGGTCGCGGACGGGGTGGCAGAGGTGGCGAGGGGACGCCGGCGGTGCCGTCTACAGAAGGAGGGAGAGGGAGAGTGGGGGTGGTTCGCGTGCGGGAGAGGGTGGCGTCGGTGGGAGGACAGGTGGGCACGGGGCCGGGGCGTGGCTGTCCAGTGCAGGGTGGGGCCAGGCAGTTGGTGGCCCTGGGGCGACGCTGCAGCGCCTGTGGCCCCTGGTCACAAAGGGGTGTCTTTGGGCGGAAAAGGGAGGGAGTGGGGGTGAGGTGGCGGGATGTGGCTGGCGGGGGTGATGTGGTGCACAGGGAGTGGAGGGGGTGAGGTGGTTGTGTGAGGTGGTGGGAGGGGATTGGTCAGGGTGAGGTGGAGGGAGGCTGGGTAGGATAGGATTGGGTAGAATTACGATTAGAACCAGATATTTTTAGACTAGGGTTTGGAGGTGGCCGGCCGGGCTTTCGGGCCTGGCTGGCTGCCTCCCAAAAATAATATAAACTTTTATTTTAATTTAAAATAGACTTTTGTAAATAGTTTTTAGACAAATAAAAGACTTGGAAAAGACCGGAGTTTTGATTTGAAATTAAGACGGGGAATATTTAGAAAACAAAGATAGGCTTTTCGAAAATAGTTTTAGACATAACCATGCATGATGACATGACGATGCTCAAATGCAATGTGGCATGATGACATGAGCATGTGGTCATGATGATGCAATGCACAAAAACACAGCGATTTTCTAGTAGTGGTTTTAGCGGGATGCCACATTCACCAAATGAGGAAGGAACTAATGATAATGATCATGAAAATCCAAAAGAGGACACTGCCGAACCTCGCATGTCAAGCAGGACACGTGCAGCTCCTGAACTGTACAGGAATCCTGTTGTGAATTTCATGGTTGATGAAATAGATGACCCTGCGACGTATGAAGAAGCGATGATGAGCCCGGATTCCAACAAATGGCTAGAAGCCATGCAATCCGAGATGGAATCCATGTACGAAAACCAGGTTTCGACCTTGGTGGACTTACCTCACGAGCAAAAGGCCGTTGAGAATAAATGGATTTTCAAAATAAAAACTGATGCTGATGGTAATGTAACCGTCTATAAAGCTCCACTTGTCGCAAAAGGGTTTCGACAAATTCAGGGAGTTGACTACGATGAGACATTCTCTCCCGTAGCGATGCTAAAATCAGTTAGGATTATGTTAGCAATTGCTGCATATTTTAATTATGAAATATGGCAGATAGACGTCAAAACTGTGTTCCTCAATGGTAATATTGAAGAAGAGTTGTATATGATACAACCAAAGGGTTTTGTCAATCCTAAGGATGCTAACAATGTTTTCAAGCTTCAGCGATCCATCTATGGACTGAAGCAAGCATCCCGGAGTTGGAATCTCCGCTTTGATGAGGTGATCAAAGAGTTTGGATCTGTCCAAACTTATGGAGAGGCTTGTATTTCCAAGAAAGTGAGTGGGAGAAATGTGGCATTTCTGATATTATATGTGGATGACATATTATTGATTGGAAATGATATAGATCTTTTAAACAGTGTTAAAAGTTATCTAAACAACAAATTTTCTATGAAGGACCTTGGTGAAGCGTCATATATATTAGGCATAAACATCTATAGAGATAGATCGAGATGCCTAATAGGGCTATCGCAGAGTACATACCTTGATAAGATTTTAAAGAAGTTTAAAATGGACAAAAGAAAGAAGGGGTTCTTACCTATGTTACAAGGCAAGACATTGAGTAAGACCCAAAGTACGGCTATGGCGGAAGAAAGAGAGATAATGGATAAGATCCCCTATGCATCAGCCATAGGCTCTATAATGTACACCATGCTATGTATAAGACCGGATGTGGCACATGCTATTAGTTTGACAAGTAGGTACCAATCTGATCCAGGTTTAGAACACTAGATAGTGGTCAAGAATATCCTTAAGTACTTGAGAAGAACTAATGAAATAATTCTTGTATACGAAGGTGAAGAAGAGCTGGTCGCTAATTTTTATGTCGATGCTAGATTTGACACTGATCTAGATGACTCTAAGTCTCAATCCGGATATGTATTTCTCATGAACGGTGCAGCAGTTAGTTGGAGGAGCTCCAAACAACCCGTGGTGACAAGGTCAACAACGGAGGCGGAATATATTGTCGCTTGTAAGCGACGGAAGCGCTTTGATGAAGGAGTTCATTACCGAACTGGGTGTGGTTCCTAGTGCATTGGATCCAATGTTGATCTATTGTGACAACAATGGAGCCATAGCCAATGCAAAGGAACCAAGGTCTCACAAGAATTCCAAGCATATTAAACGCCGGTTTCACTCCATCTGTGAGCATGTCAAGGATGGAGATATAAATATTTTTAAAGTACGTACGGATCTCAATGTAGTAGATCCGTTGACTAAAACTCTCTCTCTAGAGCAAAACATGATCAAAACCAGAACTTCATGGGTGTTAGATTTATGACTATATAACTAGATTATTGACTCTAGTGCAAGTGGGAGACTAAAGGGAATATGCCCTAAGAGGCAATAATAAAGTTGTTATTATATATATTCCAAGTATATGATAGATGTTTATTTTGCATGCTATAATTGTATTAATTTGGATATGTTAGTACATATGTGTTTAATAAACAAAAGGAAAGTTCCTAGTTATGCCTCTCTTATAAACTAGCTCGTTGATTAACAAGATGATCAAGGTTTCCTGATCATGGACATTGGATGTTGTTAATAACAAGGTCACAACATTAGTGGAATGATGTGGTGAACATTCATCCAAAGTATAACATTACGATCGAAGTCATTGTGTTTATATTACTATAACATCTAACAAAGTAATTCTAGTCCTTAGACCATGAGATCATGTTAATCACTAACACTGGAAGAGTATCTTGATAACATCAAACATCACTCCGTGAAAGGGTGATTACAAAGGTGCGTTCAGTACTACGCAAGTGTTATGTAGAGGCTCATGGATGAAGAGTGGGATTTCTCCATCCCGATGACAGATAGATATACTCTGGGCCCTCTCGGTGATATCACATTGATTAGCTTGCAAGCAAGTGATGAGATCACTAGAATGTTATATCACGAGAACAAGAAAAGAGTACATGTCGGTAACGAGATCAAACTAGGTATGGAGATACCAATGATTGAATCTCGGACATGTAATACAACACGAGACAAAGGGATTTAGTTACTAGCGTTAAAGGTTCTCACGATCATAGAAGTCATCATTGAATGTGTAGGAGTCAGTATGGATCTCCAGGTCCCACTTCTGATTGTTGATCTGAGAGGGGTCTCGATCATATTTGCATTATTCACGAACCGTAGAGTGACACAATTAAGGGACACCAACACCATTTGGAGCAAATATGTTTCAGACGAATGAATTGCAAAGTGCTAGAATTATTTCAATCGATACACCAAAACTATTTTGGGTGAAATTGCTGAAATTGGTTCTGCATGTAATATTGAAATGTTGCTGGGGGTTTTATGTGAATGTTTGTTAATTAAAGTAATTAACAAAATTCTGAATAAAATTAACAATAGAGTTTTATTAAATGAGAGAGCATTAAATTTGGAGAAATTTAATGCATTTAAAGTGAGGACTTTAAAGGGGAATGTTAAGGGGCAAATTTATGTGGAGGGGGTTACCACCACATGGATGGGGGAGGTGAGGGGTCACCCCCCATGGGGCGCCAGCCATGGGGAGGGGTACCCCATCCTCCTATGAAAGCCCCCCTCTCACTCCTTCCACACACCTCCTCGTGAAGGATCTCTCTCCCCCTCTAGTATTTTTCCCCCATGGTCTCGGATTAGCGAGATACATGTTCCCGGTGGCATTTCATCTAGAAGGAGTTGCTGCGTCCGCTGCATCACTGGAGCAAGGAGGCGGAGGTTGTTCGGTGGCCTGAACGTGTGTGCGAGTGTGGATGCGCTGCTGGTTTGCGGCGCTAGGACTTCCACATGATCTTGAGATCGGCAAGCGAATGACTACATCATCCACGAGTTCCATCTCGTTAACAAAGCTTTGTTGTCTTCGCGGGTATGTTTTCTATGGATGTATATCCACCTGTTTCTTGTATCTAGTAGATAGATCTTGGCGTATAATAGTTCCCATATTGTAGGAATTTTTTTGTTTTCTATGCTGCGAACCCTTTAGTGGTATTAGAGCCTGATCTATGCGTAGGTGCTTTGCACGGGTAGAACACATAAGAGTATGTGGGCGGTTATTATCATGTTATTGTTTCTTATATGTACTTTGGATATTGGTGGCATAGTGGGATGAAGCGGCCCGGACCAACTTAGGAAAATTGGTGGCATCGTAGGATTTTTTTGTTTTCTATGATGCGAACCCTTCACTGAATCCATGACTCCAGAATTCAGGTTTCCCATAGACGGCGCCAATTGACGAGGGGTAACCTCGGCAATGCCCATGGTTATGGACTTTAGGTTTCATGGAAAAGAGAATGATGGGGATTTCATCGGCTGATCAGGCAAACAATGGAGTCAAAGTCGCCTCATTTCTTATGAACAATGAGATTACAGATTGCCTTGGGATTTTTCCGGTACCTCTCCGTTGGCTCCTCCCAGCCTTTATATAATAGGCTGGGTCCCGAGGCCGTATATGGATAGGTCACAAGTTACAATTACAACACTAATACAATGTCGGTTTCTATTTCCTTATCTGGCAAGCTATGCCTTCCGTCGGATGCTTCATGGCCCTTCCTCGATTCCTCTTGGGCTTTATGGGCTGTGAGCTTTTATGTAACCAGTAACTAATCATAAGAACCTGAGTAATCATACCCATTTCAACAACAGTTGGTACCCACTGTGGGGCAAGAGGCGCTTCGAGCTCTACATTGGGCAAGGTCCAATCTCTTCGCAGGTCGGCGACAATGTATCCATTGGGTGTATTCTCTTCTCCGACAATGTTTTGATTGTCCCACTGGACGAGTTCCGGATCCCGGCAAAGTCGAACCCCACCACTGCTCCATCGTTCCAATCAGGGACATCCATCTCTTCATCGGAGAAACCGGCTCGGAACCAAGCTTCCAGGAAGCCAAACGCGCATCAAGGCCCACACGGGACGCCTCTGGGCAGGACATGTTCACGGAAGTATCGCGCTCGGATCTCTCTTTGGAGTCTGTCGGCTTAGATCAGAACAAATCAAGGCCCACCCAAAATGCCCCTGTGCAGGATATAGTGGTGGAAGACCAACGCAGACCCACTTGGATCCCCCAAGTGTCAGAGACGCGGTGGTCGCACTTTGTCGGTGTCGTTAGCATCATGGATCTAGCACGCTGTGTTCAAAGTTCGACGGAAACCCCACGTGAGTTCCTCACCAGATGGTTAAGGGCAATGGACTCCGTAGAAGGAAACCACACCAATACCACAGTGTACCACTTTGTCGAAGGGATCACGCTAGGAACCCTACTCTAGCACATGCTTAGGACGCGGCAGGTTGCCGACTTACTTACTCTCAACGAGATGATCACTCCTGTTAATAGTTTCAATGCCACAGATGAAGAACCCCAGGCCAGACATGCCACCGCATCCGGAAAATCCAAGAGCAACGGTGACACTTTCTCTGGCACAACATCTACCACCAACAATGTGTTGGGTCCGCAGCATAGAAAACAAAAATTTCCCTACGGTGTGAACTACACGCCAAGATCTATCTACTAGGTACAAAGCAATGGGTGGACATACATACAACGAGAACTTACCCTCGTAGACAACGAGCTTTGTTAACGAGTAGGAACTCGTGGTTGATGTAGTCGTACACTTGCCGATCTCAAGATCGTGAGGAAGTCCAGCAGGTCCGGCTCCAGCACGTCCATCAGATCCAGTTCCAGCAGCACCAAGTCCAGCACCACAAAGCAGCGGTGCATCCGTGATCGCACACACGTCCGGTACCCGACAACCTCCGTCCCTCGCTCCAGCAAAGCAGCAGAAGTAGCAACTCGTTTCCAGATAAAGCCACCGAGAACATGTATCTCGCTAATCCGAGACCATGGGGAAATAATACTAGAGGGGGAGAGAGATCCTTCACAAGGAGGTGTGTGTGAGAAGTGAGGAAGGGGTGGCCTTTTATAGGAGGAGGAGGGGGGGTGCCCCTCCTTCATGGCCGGCGCATGGAGGGTGTGACCCTTCACCTCCTCCATTCATGTGGTGGTAACCCCTCCACATTCTCTTTTAAAGTCTCCACTTTAAATGCATTAAATTTCTACAAATTTAATGCTCTCTCATTTAATAAAACTCTTTTATTATTTTTTATTCAGAATTTTTTTAATTACTTTAATTAACAAACATTCACATAAAACCCCCTGCAACATTTGAATATTACATGCAGAACCAATTTCAGCATTTTCACCCAAAACAGTTTCGGTGTCTATTGAAATAATTCCAGCGCTTTCTTAAATCTTTATCTGAAACATATTTGCTCCAAATGGTGTCGGTATCTCCTAAGTGTGTCACCCTATGGTTCGAGAATAATGCAGACAAGATCGAGACCCCTCTCCGATCAATAATCAGCAGCGGGACCAAGAGATCCATACTGACTCCTACACATTCAACGATGACTTCTGTGATTGTGAGAACCTTTAATGCTAGTAACTAAATCCCTTTGTCCCGTGATATATTACATGTCTGAGATTCGATCATTGGTATCTCCATACCTAGTTTGATATCGTTACCGACATGCACTCTTTTCTCGTTCCCGTGATATAACATTCTAGTGATCACATCACTTGCTTGCAAGCTATTTCAATGTGATATCACCGAGAGGGCCCAAAGTATATCTATCCGTCATCGAGATGGACAAATCCCACTCTTGATCCATGAGCCTCAACATAACACCTTTGTAGCTTGAACCCACCTTTATAGTCACCTACATTACGGTGTGACGTTTGATGTTATCAAGATACTCTTCCGGTGTTAGCAATTAACATGATCTCATGGTCTAAGGATAAAGATTACTTCGTATGATGTTATAGCAATATAAACATAATGACTTTGATCGTAATGCTATACTTCGGATGAATGTTCATCACATCATTCCACCAATGGTGTGACTTTGTTATTAACAACATCCAATGTCCATGATCATGAAACCTTGATCATCTTGTTAATCAACAAGCTAGTCTATAAGAGAGGCATAACTAGGAACCCTTTTTTGTTTATTAAACACACATGTATTGATGTTTCCGATCAATACAATTCTAGCATGTAAAATAAACATTTATCATAAACATGGAATAAGATAATAACCACTTTATTATTGCCTCTCGGGCATATTCCCTTCAGTCTCCCACTTGCACTAGAGTCAATAATCTAGTTTGAAAAACTTTGCGTATTGAACACCTATGGCTTTCTGGTGTTTCATATACGCTATTGCTAGTGGTTAACATAATCTTTGGATCTGACAGTTTCAGGTCCATGTGTATTTGCATGTCTCTACGTCTCTACGCATCACTCATTCTCAAATGAGATGGCATTGTATAGATTTGGTCCTTTGGTGAGACCTTTAGTTCGTTCGGCTCAAAATATGTTGATATTATTGTCACACAATATATCTTCATAGTATTAGCCCACTTTGAACCACACCTAGTTTGATAACAAACTACTTAACACAAATGCCCTCCTTGTCGCTACTATAGCAGTCATATACTTAGCCTTTTGTTGTAGTATCCGTCACAATGTCTCAACTTTGGAACTCATCCAAATCCATTAGGGAACATCCTTTCCATTACATTGTGCCACCCATAGTCTAAATTGAGATAAATTTAATTTGTATCTTGTGACAAAACTAGTATCAATGTAACACTTTACAATGAACTACCTTTAACTATTTGTCACTTATACATTATATATTCTCAGTTCTTCCAAAGCTCATAAGAATATCTTTACTATTGTCCAATGATCATCTTATGAATCATTCTGGTATATGCTCATAACATTTAGAGCATAGGACATTCTGGATATATACATATCATGGTATAATCGATCAAAATCTTCATGTGATTTTACTCACCAAGTGTTGAAACAATTGAATTTTGATACAATCCTTTCCATGCAGCAAGAACCTTTCTTGTTGTTTCCATATTGAACCCTTTCAATATCTCATATATGTATGTCTGGCACAACCATATTAGCGCCTTAATCTATCCATATAGATATTGATGCCTAATATTCCGGGTTTGCCCAAGTCTTTCATTGAAATCTTATTTTAATGAAATTCTTAACTTGTGTCAATACAAGATACATCATTTCCAATCAACAATATGTCCTCTACATAATGTATTAGAAATATGTCTCAGTGCTCCAACTTAATTTCTTGCAAATGCAAGCATCTTCATCATCTCCGATGAATTTAAACTCTTTTAACAGTTTCATCATGGTGAAGATTCCAACTCCGCTCTGCTTACTTCAACTATTGAAGTTTACATGCCCTTTTAGCACCCTTTGAATTAACAAAACCCTTCGGACCATGTCATGTACATGTCCTAGGTTACCGTTATATTAGAAGAACCTTGTTTTGTTTATTCAACTACCATATACCAAATTATATGTAGTGGTTGCTACATTAATCCGTCAAGACTATATATCGCTATGAAAGATCAAATCTTGTCATAGTCAACTCCTTGAACATTGTCGTAAACTTCTTTCCGACTTGTCGACTATTTCATAGGTGTTAAACATCCATGTCTTATTTCTTTATAGATCCAAACACGACCGATAGGCTTCACGCCTTTCCGGAGGGTCTTCCAAGTTCAGAAACTTGTTTTCTCGTGTATGGATACTATCAAGGATTCTATGACTTCTAGTCATTTTATGGAGTCAGGGCCCATCATCGCTTCTTTGCATGTAGTCGGTTCATCATTGTCAAAA
The DNA here is from genome assembly GCA_023614405.1 of Avena insularis. Lineage (NCBI taxonomy): Eukaryota > Viridiplantae > Streptophyta > Magnoliopsida > Poales > Poaceae > Avena > Avena insularis. The sequence goes on from CM042684.1 coordinate 364,156,663, forward strand.
CAATAACGACTTGCTTATCAAATTTTACTATTTGATTCTTACCGACCCACACGGTTCTATAGGAACTCTAATCTCCGAGATCACAACTTTTGTAATCACGAGAGCCATGAGCATTGTGGCCGCCACCGGGACACTTTCCGGCAAGGCCATTTAGCACATATAGCTAAGGTTCAACAACCTTATCAAAGTTCTATTGTCCTCCCACTTAACTTTTCACGAAAAATTCCTTCTCAAGAAACTTGACGTTCCAAGTAACAAACTCTTTTGTCATCGGTGTTATGGGGAAATTCCCAACAAATACTTTGGGATAACCTACAAAGACGTGCTTATCCGACTTTGGTTGTAAACATTTTACTTATGCATAGCATACCAAAATTTAAGAAAAGAAAATTCGGGTTTTATCCCAAACCATAACTCATATGGTGTCATTTCAACGGATCACGATGGTGCTCTTTTCAGTGTAAAATCGGTAGTCTCTAAAGCTTCAATCCTTAAAACATAATGGCAGTTTTATAAATGACACCTTTGATCTTACCATGTCAAACATGGTTTGATTTCATCTCTCGAATATGCCATACTCCTATGGTTTACCGGGAAATCCAAATTCATGGAACAATTCCTCAAATCTTAGGTGTTTTTGCTAAACATGTAACTCAAATATCTTCCTTTATGATCGAATCATAAACTCTTTATTTTCTTGTTACAATGATTTTCCACTTCATCTTGAAAGTCTTTGAACAACTTTCAAATGTTTCATACTTCTTCCTTATTAAGTAAATATACAGATATATTCACTCAATTTTTTGAAGAAAGCATATGAAGCAAAAAGATCCATCGCATATGGCTACACATAATGGACTATGCACATCAGCATGCACAATTTCCAATAAGCTAGTCATCCATTCCTCTCTGGCCTATGGACGGAGTTTCAATTATCTCGAGGAAAGTATCACATGCGTCAATTGATCAAAATCAAAGACTCCAAAAATCCATCAACATGGAGTTTCTTCATGTTTTCTTTCAAATATAATTTAAACAGCGATGTCACTTCATAAGTGATCTTTCAATCATTTGTCTTGCGACATTTTAGCAATAGTGTTTATGGATGTGATTTCTCCCACTAGACTTGTAAAAGTTCATCCATCCTTTATGGAATACGGTAATTATTTGAACAACCATTGTTCTCGTAATACCGGAACAAAATAACAATTATTAAAACAAATCTTGAAGGCTAGGTTTGACGACAACGAAAAACACAATAACACTTTATTTGTTTTCGATGATCATCATCACTTATTCTCTTGCTAGTTACTTAGGCCATTGTAGTTCATGAATTGCGTTGTCCTGTATGACACTTCATACCAACCAATTCGGTATCCAATACCTAAGAACCACATTGTTTAATAAGCAAGGAATACAACCATAACATGTATATCTTCTATATACCCAAGTTGGACATCTCCAACCTTTTATTTTCTGCCAAATATTTTATAGATTCTCTTTCAGCAATTCCTTTTTCTTTTAAAAGAATCTATCAACATCAATAGTGGTGTCATCAACATGACACATGGTACAAAGCGTATATAGTCAAATACTAATACCTTTGGACTTGCACTTTGAAGTGGATCACCATCATCAAATGTTTGGTGTTCTTTCAAAAATCCATTCTTTAGTAATCTATTAGTGTAGTAAACATTTTACTTACATCTTCTATTCATCCTTATCATGACAACTTTCATGATCAAGCTACTATAGCTTATAAGGAAGAATCACGAGTATAATATCAGTTCCCAAAACCTTTTTGGTAGATTCGGATGCCTAGCATCTCCATCCTTCACAAATTCTCATACAATATGAGAACATGTATTTTGCTAAATTATACTCTATCATAATGCAACCAAAAAACATTGTTTCAGATATCACAATATCTTTCGCACATGATGGTTTCTGAAAAGTTTTCAGCTCCAATATAATCTTGATATTAAAACAACTTTTTGAATATCAATAATCATGGAGGCAAACATGATACTTTAGATACTAACATTGGAATTCTTACTCTTGATTTAATACTACTTCTTAAACTTCATGGAGTAAATAGAGTTTGCTGAAAGTTTGCAACAGGACTTATAAACTTTAAATTGACATTCAAAACAATACGATACCAGTTTGTAAAGTAAATATCCAGAATTCTATAGTTCTATTATCTCAAATAAAAACTAAGCATAAGTTAGAAAACGAATGCCAATGACTACAACAAACTATGCAAATTCACTTTGATTTAATTTATGACAAATTTGGTTCGACTAATCCAAATTAGAAATGAACTCCCACTCAAAAACGACATCCCTCGTGCCTTTTTGGTGATTACATGAACCAAATCCACTACACCAAGTCCGATCATCACGTGAGTTGATGTAGCTTCAAAGGCGAGCATCTATATGGGCATCATATCAACTATATGACTCATGCTTAACCTTTCGGTCTGTATTCCGAGGCCATGTCTATACATGTTAGGCTCGCCAAGTAAGAACCTTAGTACTCGCATGTGTAAAACTGTCTTACACCCGTTTGTATGAAAGCGTAGAGTCGAGTACACCTGATCATCACGTGATGTGTCGAAATACGATCCCCAAAACGGTGCATACTTAAGGAAGAACACATTTTTATCTTGATATCTAAAAGAGGGATCATCTTACAATGCTACAGAAAGCGCCAAACTAGCAGTATAAGATGCTAACATCTAATGTGTAAAGTGAGATGATATGGTCCATGCATTTGATCTCTATCACTTGCATCGTGGTATGATCTCTATCATTCCTTTCTGTGTAAGGCCAAGGTCTATGTAACTTACACGTTGAGTGTGTTGTAAGAGTATCTATCATACATCTACTTACAACAATACCCTATCAATATACTAGCCCAGCAACGATCTAAACTAGACGCCTCTAACTTATCAATTGCAAGTTTTACGTGGCTTAGGGCTTTCGGAGATAGAACCGTTCTTACCTACGAACATGAACCACAACAAGGATAACTAAGTTATTAGCAACTCGTTGTAAATCAGATATTGACTATAGTAGGAGAGACAGACACCCGCCAGCCACTTATGCAAAACAAGTTGCATGTCAGTCGTGGAACCAGTCTCATGTACGATGACATGTAAGGTTGGTCCGGGCCGCTTCATCCCACTATGCCACCAATATCCAAAATACATAGAAGATGCACTAACATGATAATCATCGCCCACATATCAACATATGTGTACTACCCGTGCTAAGAACCTACGCATAGATCAGGCTCTGATACCACTGTTGGGTCTGCAGCATAGAAAACAAAAATTTCCCTACGGTGTGAACTACACGCCAAGATCTATCTACTAGGTACAAAGCAACGGGTGGACATACATCCAACGAGAACTTACCCTCATAGACAACGAGATTTGTTAACGAGTAGGAACTCGTGGTTGATGTAGTCGTACACTTGCCGATCTCAAGATCGTGAGGAAGTCCAGCAGGTCCGGCTCCAACACGTCCATCAGATCCAGTTCCAGCAGCACCAAGTCCAGCATCCGTGATCGCACACACGTCCGGTACCCCGACAACCTCCATCCCTCGCTCCAGCAAAGCAGCGGAAGCAGCAACTCCTTTCCATATAACGCCACCGGGAACATGTATCTCGCTAATCCGAGACCATGGGGAAATAATACTAGAGGGGGAGAGAGATCCTTCACAAGGAGGTGTGTGTGAGAAGTGAGGAGGGGGTGGCCTTTTATAGGAGGGGGTGCCCCTCCTTCATGGCCGGCGTGTGGAGGGGGTGACCCTTTACCTCCTCCATTCATGTGGTGGTAACCCCTCCACATTAAAATGCCCCTTCACATTCTCTTTTAAAGTCTCCACTTTAAATGCATTAAATTTCTACAAATTTAATGCTCTCTCATTTAATAAAACTCTTTTATTATTTTTTATTCAGAATTTTGTTAATTACTTTAATTAACAAACATTCACATAAACCCCCTGCAATATTTCAATATTACATGCAGAACCAATTTCAGCATTTTCACCCGAAACAGTTTCGGTGTCTATTGAAATAATTCCAGCGCTTTCTTAAATCTTTATCTGAAACATATTTGCTCCAAATGGTGTCGGTATCTCTTAAGTGTGTCTCCCTACGGTTCGCGAATAATGCAGACATGATCGAGACCCCTCTCCGATCAATAATTAGTAGCGGGACCTGGAGATCCATACTGACTCCTACACATTCAACGATGACTTCTGTGATCGTGAGAACCTTTAACGCTAGTAACTAAATCCCTTTGTCCCGCGATATATTACATGTCCGAGATTCGATCATTGGTATCTCCATACCTAGTTTGATCTCGTTACCGACATGCACTCTTTTCGCCTTCCCGTGATATAACATTCTAGTGATCACATCACTTGCTTGCAAGCTATTTCAATGTGATATCACCGAGAGGTCCCAGATTATATCTATCCGTCATCGGGATGGACAAATCCCTATCTTGATCCATGAGCCTCAACATAACACCTTCGTAGCACTGAACCCACCTTTATAGTCACCCTGTTATGGTGTGACGTTTGATGTTATCAAGATACTCTTCCGGTGTTAGCAATTAACATGATCTCATGGTCTAAGGATAAAGATTACTTCGTATGATGTTATAGCAATATAAACATAATGACTTTGATCGTAATGCTATACTTCGGATGAATGTTCATCACATCATTCCACCAATGGTGTGACCTTGTTATTAACAACATCCAATGTCCATGATCAGGAAACCTTGATCATCTTGTTAATCAACAAGCTAGTCTATAAGAGAGGCATAACTAGGAACCCTTTTTTGTTTATTAAACACACATGTATTGATGTTTCCGATCAATACAATTCTAGCATGTAAAATAAACATTTATCATAAACATGGAATAAGATAATAACCACTTTATTATTGCCTCTCGGGCATATTCCCTTCACAATGCCGACGCTCCCTTCGACTCTGTGTTGGACGCACTCTATGCCGACATCAGCATGGACTGTGGCAGCATGTCAGGCAACTCGGAGGAACTCGATGCTACCACGAAGGACCTACAAAGCAATTTTTTTGTCTTGTGCCCCCAACTACATCGCGTGCTTGTCAAGCTCAATGATTTGAATTTGTAATATGAAATAATAAGAATAAATAAAGTAAAATAAAACAAGTAAACTAGGGAAGCAAGATAAAAGCAATAAAAGGTAGTTGTTTATGGGATTTGTGTGTGTTTGCAAGTGAATAAAGTATTTTTGTATTTTAGAAATAATAAATTGCAGAAAATATAAAGTGTGATAGTTGTGTTGGAAAGGTGTTTCTAACGGTTTAAAATGGACCAGGGTTCATGGGTTCACTTGTCTATACTCTTTTTTGGTTGTAATGGACACAAACAATTCATCAATGATATAATATTGGTGGAACTTCAACATGTGTTTGATAAGAATTCATATGGGAATCACATCCAAACATAGAGATGACGCAACACATCTCTCTTATACTCCTCAAGAAGGGGAAAACTCTAATAAATCTTGAATTAAGAATCAATAGAGTATTGCCTTAAGTAATTTAACATAATGTTTGAATCACAAATATGCTACCTTGACCAAACAAGATTATCTACCTGTCACAAGATAATTATAGAACATGAATTCACTTTATCCCTAGTGAGGCAGCAAAAGAAAGGTAAATACCATAGTAGATCTTGAATTTGTTGTCACTATTCAATCACTACCACCATGCTACTCCATCTAATACACACTTCTCCCCACACATGCTCTTGCATACAAGTTGGATCAGAACAAGTAATTTAGAATGGGGTACATGATATGCATCTATCAATACATCTTACACACAATAGGTTCCAATATCATATGTCAAATCATAGAATAAAGATCCACCACATAGGAATTACATATACGGCCATAATCATGTTGGGCAGCTCATATGGTGCTAGATCTATGATGAACAAGAGAGAAATAGATCAAGCTGCTGCCACAAACCCATAGTGAAGAGGTGAACTTCTCCCTCTTCATCATGGCGATGATGGTGGATATGTTGGAGAAGGTAGAGATCCCTCCGGTAGTGACCCCGACAGAGATTGCCACCCAATCTTCGCTGGTTCTGGCTCTATTTTGGTGTTTCAGTGTTTCTATGACACCTCTCTTGAGTAACTCCTGAGGGACCCTTTATATATTAGTTTTTAGGTCATACGGAGGCGGTGGGTCAAAGATCGAAGCGAATTGATGGTCAAGGAGGAAAAGAGCCTGGGTGGCGCACCCACCCTTACTAGACACGTCACCTGGTATATTTTGGACCTCTAGGTCCAAGTGATACAGGTCCTTCTCTGGATGAATTATTTACGCTCCCGAAATCCCAGCTCCATTTTACTTCGTTTAGGTCCTTGAAAGGTAAAAATACACAAAACTAGGTTTTCTTGTCCTATAGAGTTATAACCAAAATAAATGGGATCATTGGTAAATCCCCATAAATCAATGTAAAACATGGATATAACATCATATATGTAGCAAACATGTGGGAATTCATATCAACAAACTACAAAGTTCATGTATGCAATTTTCATGCATCACATGCAAACATCGACCTTCATATTTCAAAGACACATAGGAATATAAATATTCATCATTGAATATTTGCCATGTTCACAATAACAAACACCATGGGATGTATCGACCATTGTTCAGAGCTACTATCTTTCAATCAAGTCTAAATAATGTTTCTCAATAGCATAATATTTGCATCATTATATAGCGAGAAGAACATAAAAAAGGTAAACATCCATTACCACTTCCCTAAGTATTGATGAAACTATGCACAAGTACTTGCTATTGTAAAATTGTACACATAAACAAAGCAAAGGTGTCATACCTCCTTCATCAATTCATACATGCTGATTCATCGTTGTTGTTCTTCCTTTCCCAACTTGAAATACACAATACACTCACAAATAGAATAGAGTCAAGAGAGTATAACTTCGTTCATTAGGACATCATTTCCTACAGTTTGATCAAATGTACTGCGGGATTTTTCATTAATTATTTTCCATCAAATGGTGTCAAAATGGTGGTTCATAGTGGTTGTGATCCATATATAACTGTAGTACTCACTGGGAATCATTCGCAAGTTCAACTAGCAACTTTTAGTGATGAAAATCAAAATCTGCCAACAAATCACTGCGCGATGCAGCCTAGTTTTGCCCTACTTAAACATCTAAGGAATTTTTGACAATTTTTGTGTCTGGGGGGCGGGGTGAAAAGTTAAAGTTTATGTAGAAATTTCAACCTAATTAGAGTTATAGATAAAAATGAAAAATAAAGCAGTGAACAACATCATGAAGATTTCTATGACTGTCGGTTCCATGCTCTCCCAGAGTCACGCAACCACGGGCTTCGGGAAGGGCACCTAACGACCTATCTAACTAGGAGGCCCAGAGGAGGGGCCACCCCGGGCAGTTCCGAGGGCTCGTCTCCTAGGTTGGAAGGACCCTCGAGGACAAAATTAGGTAGCTGGCTGACAATGTTAGAACTGCTGCACACTGCGCACTGATCCAGCAGAAGAATCAAGACCACACATCGCCCCACAGCAGCACTCACCCAATGCATGGCCAACATGCTCTCGAGGTTTCACCACGTGACCATTCTATGACTCATTCGAGGCGCCTGCTTAGGTCTCACCTGCACCCTCCCTAGATAGTCCCATCTGGTTAAAACTGCCTGGGGAGAAGGGTCCGGAGAAGATAAGAACGACACCAGTCGGCCACAACCCTGTAATTGACACCCGGCCCCAAAAGAAGGGCTTCTAAGCAATGTGTTTATGATCCCTTGTCGCCACGTCAAAAGACTTTACCGGGAGGTGTGCGCTGTGCACCCGAGCATGTATGCTCAACGCCCCTTGAAATGGTCGGCCATATCAGTTACCTTCGGTGCTAAGGATCACCCCGACCGATGCACGGGCGTGGGGATCTTACCGGTGGTGGTCTCCTTGACCATCAGCAACGTCAGGGTCCACCAAGATCGTGGTGGAAGAGGGCTCAGGCTTAAACCTCATGTCCTCCCAGCTCATGAAGCCATTCCAGATTGCCGCGCAATGCCTCTCCCCAACGGGGGATTTCCCAGGGATTAACCCAGGGCGACCCAACCATTGGGGTAGGTCACCCTACCTGTTATGTTCGGGAAGCCCGAGAACTTCCGCATGGAGAACATCATGTTCGATGTCGCGGATATTCTTTTACCTTACAACGACATACTGGGACGGTCTGCTTTGGCTAATTTCATGGCGATCACCCATTATACCTACATCATTATGAAGATCCCGGCTATGAAGAGGGTCATCACCGTCAAGGCCGACTCCCGGGACACGAAATTCTACATGGGGTAGTCATATCAGGAGACCATGGAGGCAGTCTCCTAGGGCCCACATGACCTCGACACATTGGGTGCTTCGGTCATGCAGAAGAAGCACCTGACTGAGGACCGCGGCCTCACCAAGAAGGTTCCTCTGCTCGAAGGGGGAGGACACCCCATTTCCATTGGGTCCTGCCTCACCGACAAATAGGAAAGCGCACTCATTGCCTTCCTCCGAGAGAACACTGACGTGTTCACCTCGCAGCCCATGGGTTTGCCCAGGGTTCTAAGAGAGGTGATCGAGCACCATCTGACGGTGAGCCTGGGAGCCTTCCCAGTAAAGCAGAAGGTTTGACAAGCCCAAGACAAACAAGACTTCATCATTTCGGATGTTCAGAAGCTGAAGGACGCTGAGGTCATCCGGGAAGTGTGGCACCCAACATGGGTGGTGAACCATGTCATGGTGCCCAAACCTCATAGCAACAATAATAGGCTGTGTATCGACTTCACGGACCTGAACAAGGCCTGCAAAAGGATCCATTTCCGCTATTCCGATTCGACCAAATCGTCGATTCCACCGCCGGATGCGATCTCTTATGCTTCCTCGATGCTTTATTTGGGTACCATCAGATCAATATGGGCAAATAATACAAGGAGAAGACGATGTTCATCACCGTAGTAGGTTGCTTCTGCTACACCTGTATGCCATTCGGGCTAAAGAACACCGGGACCACGTTAAAACGCACCATGCGAGCATGTCTCGGGGCTCAGATCGGCCACAATGTAGAAGCTTACATCGACGACATCATGGTGAATACCAGGCATCATCGGACCTTGTTGGGGGTTTGGACAAAATGTTTAACAACCTTCACAAGATCACCATCAAGCTTAACCATGAAAAATGTGTTTTCGGGGTGTGCTCGAGGAAGTTGCTCGGGTTCCTGTTTTCGCATCGAGGAATCGAGGCTAACCCCGACAAAATCAAGGCCATCGACTAGATGGAAGCTCCTACATAGGACAAGGATGTCTAGCATCTAAACGGGCCCATCACAACCCTCAGATGCTTCATATCCAACTAGGAGTGGGCCCTCCCCTTATTCAAACTACTAAAGAAGGCGGGGCCAATGGAATGGACATCGAAGGCAGAGGCTACATTCCAGGATCTGAAATGCTACCTCTCATCCCCTCCGTTCCTCGTGGCTCCCAAACCTAGGGAGACGCTACTATTATACGTTACTACCACTACCCAAGTAGTCAGCATGGTGCTCGTCGTGGAAAGGGAAGAAGATGACACACATGTAATCACCAATGGACCCGGTCAGCAGACCGAGCTAGGCACACCTCCTCGGCTCTCTGAGCCAGGAAGAGACCCTTGATGCCCGGAAGCGCCTCTTCGTGATCCTAGCGAGGCGGAGCCTGCGTAGGAAGATGACTCGAAAGACATCATTGAGGGCCCCGGTCTCAAGAACGAGCCATGCACACCTCCTGAACTCTTGGAGTTAGGAAGCGACCCTGGATGCCCAAAAGAGCCCCTCCCCGGTCCTACAACTCGGGCAATGAAGACCGACGGGAGCCCTCGAAAAAGTGGATGGTGCATTGCCCCGTGTATTTCGTTAGCAGCATGCTGCGTGATGACCAGGTGTGCTACCCTACCCTGCAAAAGCTCCTTCTTGCTATCCTCATTTCATCGAGGAAGCTTCATCACTACTTTTAGGCCCTCCGGCTCACCGTGGTTACCAAGCACTCGCTGGAGTGCATGTTGCACAATAGAGAAGCTACTGGATGGGTGGCAGAGTGGGCCAAGCTAGCCATCCTCGACCTCCACGTCACCCACACTCAGATTATCAAGAGCGTGACTCTGGACGAGTTGTCGTGTTGGGAATATGCCCTAGAGGAAATCATGTATGATGTACTTCCCAATGTATTCATACAGTTATTTAGTTGTCCTAGTATGAACATCAGAAATATATCATTGAATACGTGATTCAATTATAGAACTATATATTCAGGTTGTTTATACTAGATGTCCTTGGTTGTTGAGGTTGTGCTAGACACACAACTTAGACCAATGCGCAAGTCGGCTGATGACTCGGTTCCACTTGTCATGGGCATGGTGATGTTATTCCGACTTACACGGACTCGGTTAAAGAGTTTAGCGAGTCGGACTGACCCACAATTGAGATGCAATGAGCATGTTGTCATTTGTAGTCTCAACCAATGGAATCCTTTGACCTGAGGTGATTGCATGATCCGAGTTGTGCATCGCCAACTTAGGTTCTATCAAATGTTGTTCCATAACTGGGCAGTTATAAAGGTAGAGTTCAGGTTGGTTCTGAATCAAGCTGCATGGCATGGATTGCCACGATGGGATTTTCCCCTCCGTAATGGAGAGATATTCTCTAGGCCCTCTCATGTGATATGATTCGGAAGCATGGTCATGCGCGAATTGGTTAAGTGTTAACCAAGGAGTCGGACTAATTGTTAGTCTAGTGAATCATATATCATGGAATGAGAAGAGACAGTTGAGCTATTGAAGGGATGGCAACTACTCGCATAGCTTGACAAGGTATATCGTGTGGCAAAGGGACTTGGACGAAAGTCACATTTTGAAAGGTTTTGTCTTCTGACTTTACGGCGCTTAGGAGTTGGCATGTCTTGCTAGAGGCTACTACCAGCTATCGACTCGGAGTAGTGACTCGTGTCATGTCCAGGTGTACATGAACTTGCATGATCACACACTTAAGGGAATGGAGCCCATGTGGATTCGATCCATGTGGAGATTGGGATACGCCCTAGATGAGCCTCAAGCTTTGAGTCAAGCTAGGAGTGTATATAAGTGGAGTGACAAGGGATAATCCCTGACCTAGCCATCACTTTCTCCGCTCCCATTACGGTCTAGACAGGATATAGCAATCCTCTGCTTGGAGCTCCTCCCTGTACGTGTGGATACCAGTAGAGGCGTGGCACGTGCGGCGCTGGAGACAAAGGAGCTCGTGTGGATCTGGACATGCTGTACATGGGATCGTTCGGCTCGACATCAAATGAGCTAGATCTTGGGAGTACCGCATAGGGGAAAAAGTTTTGTTTATCTCTGCGTGGCCCAATAGCACTATCAGAGTGTTAGCTTTTGGTTTAGGATCTATATCTTGCATATGTGATATGCGGTAGGCATTAGATTGGATCTATTTGCTCTTTTGGTGGTCGATCTATGAGATAGATCAGTTTTGTGCAAGGTTGATTGGATCAATCACACTCGGGGAGAAGGATGATATGGTTTCCTTGATCATACTGCTGAGATCGTGGAACGAATTATCCCTACCGGTCGGCTTCCGCCATCGGGTAGACTATGACACGTAAATCCAGATGCGGTGATCAAAGATCAAAGGAGTTTGATCGAATCGGAGTACGAATCGGATGTTGGTAAAATTGTTTTATCCAATGAAGAAATCCATGTTCAGAATGTAGATGAGATGTGCAAGACCATCGGCTTTGCCCTGTCGTAGTGCCTTAGATGTCGTTGCGAGTTTCACAATGCCGGTAGATATTGTATCTATGCATAACTTGTTTTTGTAGGATGATGTTGTGAATGGTATGGCTTATGTGAATATGATGTGTGTAATCCATACGTGATCTACGTATCATGGTTTTTGCCAACCGGCTGGAGCCTAGGTGCTATCATTTTATTTTCTTAGCTAGTGTTGCTTTTCGGAGAATGCGGATGGCATGCAAGTCAATGTACAAGTCGGTGACAAGAGGTAAGATGGCACGTGACAAGAGTTGGCACAAGTCAAATTACAAGCTTCGTGGACATGGAAATCACCATGAAGAGAGTCATACCATTTCACATTATAATTGCTTTATTTTGTGTTATGATTATGTCTCTGTTTCACCTTTATTAGATAGTTGGTAGAAAGTAATCCCTCAAAGAAGGTCTAGTCGGTCTCCCCGCCGGTGCGGCACCATCACAAGTCGGACATTCTTGGTAGTGGGCTCATAAAATTGAGGTGCTACCAATTCTTCTCGACTAGGTGGGTTCGAGTCGGACACTTATAGAAGAAGCACTTGGTAATCTAGATGGGTCTATCACAACGGTTGTGGGACTCGAGGAGAGGTCGGTCAGGAGCCGAGGCATGAGATGCCACTCGACCAACATGAGTATCATGAGATATGATTGGAAAGGAGTTGCCTACCTAGATCACTTGGCGGCTAGCCATGATGCTAAAGCTCACTAGTCGGCTTGCTTATTTAGGATCCTGAATCACTTAGTAACCATCGGAGGAGTGTTGGTTCTAGTGGGAGCATAAATATTAAAATGTTCAATATGCTTGCTCTTTTATGGATACATGTCTTAAGTGTTTTGCATATTTGATGTTGTAGCTTAGTGGCACCTAGTAGTAGTCTCCCTCAGATATCCAGTTTTAGGTTGAGATCGATCCTAGAGAAAGATAAGTGTAATGGAACTAATTTCACCAACTGGTATAGTGATCTAAGAATTGTTCTCAAACAAAAAATAGGGACCATGTTCTTGATAACCTACTTACAAATGAGCCAAATGACAATGCAAGTGTCACTGTAACCAATGCCTAATGTAGGACATGTGATGAGTCTACGGAAATTAGCTGTCTTATGCTTGCTCACATGGAACCGGACTTGCAGCATCTATTCAAGAATGTTGATGCCTACGATATGATCGAAAGCCTCAAAAGCATGTTCCAGGCTCAGGAAAAGACCGAGAGGTATCAAGTCTCTCAAGCATTGCTGAGTTGTAAGCTTAAGGATGGCGATCCATTAAGTCTGCATGTGATCAAGATGGCCGGTTACGTGTAGTCTCAGGAGAGGCTTGGCTACCCCATTAGCAAATAGTTCACTACAGACATAATTCTGAACTCTCTTCCTAGTGCATATGGCCAGTTCATCTCGAACTACCACATGCATGGTATGGATAAGAAGCTCACTGAATTACATGGGATGCTCAAGCAGGCAGAGGCTGATCTCAAGAAGGGTGCCAGTCAAGTGTTGATGGTACAGAATAAGGCTAAGTTCAAGAAGAGTTCTTGTACTAACAAGAAGGAGGCTAAGTCAGGAGGTAATGCTCAGGATTCGATCCCAAGCATTTCCTCGGGGACTAAGCCATCTCCTTCAGCTGGATCCACTTGCTTCTAGGCGGATAGCCACTGGAAGAGGAATTGCAGCAAGTATTTGACTAATAAATCCTAGAGTGGAGGTGTGACTTCCAACTCAAGTACGCTTGTATGCAATGTTATAGACATTTATCTTGCTGATGCACCTAATAGTTCTTGGGTATATGATACCGAATAAGCGATTCACATCTACAACTCGTTGTAGGTTCTGGTAAGAACTAGGAGTGTGGCAAGAGGCAGGGTTGACATTCGAGTCGGCAACAAAGTAAGAGTCGCTGCGTTGGAAGTCGGCACGATGCAACTTCATTTACCTTCGGGATTCTTGATGGAGCTAAATAATTATTTTTATGTTCCACTGCTTAGTCGAAACATCATTTCTACCTCATGTTTGATGAGACAAGGCTATGAGTCGAATATCAATAATAATGATTGTTCTTTATATTCGAATGATATGTTTCACAGCTTTGCACCCATCTAGGAAGGGTTATTTATTTTGAATCTTGATGGTAAATCAGTCTATAACATAAATGTGAAAAGGGTGAAACCAAATGATCTGAATATGACTTAATTTTGGCATTGTCGTATCGATCATATAAGTTGGAAAAGCATGAATAAGCTCCATGATGATGGACTCCTTACTTCATTCGACTTGGAGTAATTCAAGACATGCGAATCCTTCCTACTCGGCAAGATAACCAAGACACCTTTTATGAAGAGTTTTGAAAGGGCGTCTGCCTGGTTAGGACTAGTACATAGTGATGTATGTGGTCCAATGAGTATGACATCTAGGGGTGGTTATGAGTACTTCATTACCTTCACTTATGATTTGAGTAGGTACGGATATATATACTTGATGAAACATAAGTGGGAAACCTTTGAAAAGTTCAAGGAATACCAGAATGAGGTACATAATCAACTCGGCAAGAAAATAAAGTTTCTTTCGGTCGGACCAAGGAGGCGAGTACATGAGCCACGAGTTTGATGACCATTTGAAGAGTTGTGGAATAGTTCCTAAACTCACTCTGTCGGGAACACCGCAGAGAAACAATGTCTCAGAATGGTGGAATCAGACCTTGTTAGACATGGTATAATCAATGATGAGTCAGATAGATTTGCGTTTATCATCTTGGGGTTATTGTCTAGAAACTACAGCATTCACACTAAATAGAGTACCATCAAAGTCGGTAGAGAATATGCCGCATGAGATGTGGACTGGTGAGAAGCCTAGTTTGTCTTTTATTAAGATTTGGGGTTGTGAAGCATTTGTCAAGTGACTTCAGTTGGACAAGCTTACATCCAAGTCGGATAAGTGTATTTTCGTGGGGTATCTGAGGGAAACCTTGGGTTACTACTTCTACACCGAGAATAGGGTAAAGTGTTTGTCACTCGGAACGGTGCCTTCCTTGAGAAAGAGTTTCTCAGTCGGGGAGCTAGTGGGATCATGGTGCAGCTCAAATAAATTCGAGAGGTACCGACCAGTAGCTAGTCGGCAAATACCTTGGAGGTTGAGCTAGCCATGGTAGCTAACCCGACAACTGCACCTACACCGTTAAGATCGGCGAGATTGCGAAGTGTTCATGATGTATTACTGTTAGACAGTGATGAGTCGACAACTTATTCGGAAGCGATGGTGGGTTTTGATTTTGAGTCATGGCTTGAAGCCATGAGATCCGAGTTAAAGTCCATGGATGAAAATCGAGTTTGGAACTTGGTTGATCTGCTAGATGGTGCAAGACCCATCAAGTGCAAGTGGGTCTTTAAGAATAAAACTGATATGGATGGAAATATTTTTGTCTATAAAGCACGACTTGTCGCGAAGGGGTTCTGACAAGTTCAAGGAGTTAACTACGATGAGACTTTCTCACCCGTAGTGATGCTTAAGTTAGTTCGGATCATGTTAGCTATAGAAGCCTATTTTGACTATGAGATATGGTAGATAGATGTCAAGACGGCTTTCCTTAATGGAAAATTAACTGAGGACATGTATATGATACAGCATGAGGGTTTTGCTAATCAGGATAATGCTGACAAGGTATGCAAGCTTTAGAAATCTATTTATGGGTTGAAGCAAGCATCTTGGAGTTGGAACATTAGCTTTGATGATGTAGTCAAATAGTTTGGCTTCATCAAGAGTGATCATGATTCTTGTTTATATGAGAAGTTTAGTGGGATGATACCTTTGATCCAGATTCACAGATGTAGTATAATAGCTTTTTCCCTAGAAGACCTAGGTTTAATCGAACCTCGGAAAGCAATGCTAAAAGGTAATAAAAAAGGACATGTCTACAAGACTTTGTTTGGTCGTTTTACCTTAGTTGACCGGACCAATATATTTACTTTATAACATGTTTGAATCAATGTATGGAGATAGGCCAGGGTTCAAGATCCACCTACAACTGCACATCAAATGGGATAAAAGATAATAATAAGCATAGTCATGTATAATGTTTGTATCGAGATAATCTCTTATGGGAAACACATCCTAATATTCTAGAGCCCCCATGATGCAGCGGGCATAGCAATAGACTTCTAATCCAACCGAGAGTACACCAAAGCCATGAGTTACAAACGATTATTAAGTGCAAAACACAGATCAAAGCTTTAAGTGGTGATGTTGTTGTTGATCCTGAATGGGGCACTAAGCGAAGACCGTACTACCCTTTTTGTCACTGAGGTTCCTATGAGATCGCCGCTAGCCAAGTATCTCACCTCAAGCCGTTATCAGTCTATGGGATCTTGGGTACCTACAAGTCCACAGATCAAGACAAGAGATGAAGAAACAAAAGATACAAATAACAATTCCAAAAAAATACAATTCTCCCATGATCTAGACGCACAAAATTGCTGCGAGGTTTCTCCCCAGCCCGTAGCCCATGAGGACTACTCACTCATAACAAATATATCGGAGATAGAAACCATCATACAAATAATTAGATTAAAATCAAATATTCTTACAATGGTCGCCAAATCACAAGGAGATCTAAAGTACAAAGCAATGGCTATGGCTAGTGGATCGATGGATGGGGGAAGTGATGAACAATGGATGAACAAAGGTGTGGATTTCCTTTGGGGGTGTTGTGATGCAATTTGAGAATGGAGGCTCTCTGGCCGGCGGCTTGAGCCTCAAACTATATAGGCGTCTTCACGAAAGTTGTAGGGTTTGATGAGACAAAGCCATCGCCACCTATTACGGGCGGGTCAGACAGCAGACGCTACCATGGTCGCATTAGCTCGAACGCTTCTCCAATTACTTGGCCGTGTGTACTTCCTCAAAATCCTTCATTATGACTCCTTATTTCGCTGTAAAAGCCGTGATTTCCTACACAACATAAATGAAAGAAGGGATTTGCATATCTTTGCAATTATTAGTCATTAGAGAAAAAAGTTGAGAGTTTCTTTGGCAATTGCTTAACCAAAAACAATGTTTAAACGCAGTGGAAGATGGCAAAAATCGGAGCCATCAACTTCCCCAAAGCTCAAACCTTGAACGTCCTTGAGCAAGAAGAACCAAAATAACTATAAGGATTTCAGCATTTAAACTTGAAACAATGAGAATAAGAGTTCACTTACAGTCGGTAGTCGTATGTGCTCCACACTTCATTCAATTGTGAATCTTATCAAAGTTAGAGAGATGACAAGAATACTATACAAGCTTCGGTAAGTCAAGATAATCAGAGTAAATTTTAATATAAGTATAAGTACCTAGAAGTGTAGCAATCAATCCAATTCCTCTAATTAACTCTCGGCTTGCTAAGGAACCTAGGATGTTTAAAATAGCATAATTGAGTAAGAGAGTTTCATGTCCCAAGTAGTCTAACAATGAAGTCTCTTATTTACACCCACATCAATAAATCAAGTCTATCTAAAACACTTATAATCCAATCATTTTTTTCAAGAAAAAATCGTAAAGTAGTAATGAGACCATGCCAACGAGTTGTTATGTGGATCCTCATAGATATCTTTTTTCTTTCTTTTATTTTTCAAGGATCGCTGATTGTTTCTTTTGCAAGTGTTTGCACAACCTTTGAGAGTACCAATACTTTTTCCCATACATTGACATGGATGCCACTCATGTCATCAACTCATAGCCGAAATCCGGGGTTATGCCATAGATCGTTCAAAAGCTAGAGGAGTTGTTGGCATCCCAAAGGTGTGCATTAGAGACATAGAACAAAGTTGTCTCACTTCTTTCTCTTTCTTTTTTTGAGCTAGTACCATAGTTTGATCCATAAGGTTAGCTTTGGCATGCATCACAATTACCACTAGACTTTATTTTAATCAAACAACTCCTTTCATGAGTGTCATCGAGTCTATCCAAATATCTATGGGGTTAAGTATCATCAAGGGTATACTCTCAAGAGAATCATTCGTTAAACAAGTCATAAATTTCAAACTTTTTCTTATTGTACTTGTTTGGCATTATTATTTCCAAGGCAAGACTCGGTTAACTAAAACAACTAGAGCAAGAGCTTCAACAACTAATAATCATACCAATAAAAAGCCTTCATCTAACCTTATTAAATTACTTCCCACTAGCATGGCATCTTAGAAAATCAACCAACTAAGATAAACAATTCAAACTTCATAAGTGGGAGACATAGGACATACCTCTCATGAGTAACTTCATGATCCTCTTCCTTATAAGGATGTGTTCCTTCAAAACTAAAACACGATTACCCTTGAAATGATATTAAAGCAAAGAGGCAAAGTATGCATCCACATTTATGAAAAAAGGATAAACGGAAAAATCTTTTTGAATTTTTGAGGATACAGGTTAAAGAATATAAAAGAACTTGCGGCCAAGCAAGGGTTTAAGAAAAGAAAATACAAGGAAAACAAATAAACTAAAACGAAAGCAAATTAAAAAGCAAAATAAAAAAGGCAAAGTGTTGGGGAAAGCCAACACGAGTGTTTCAAAGCTCCCAAGGAGCTGGAGTATAACCTCGTTATTACACAAATAAATTTGTCGGGGGAACACATCCCCAAGCTCAGGCTTTTGCAAGACCTTTTATTTCTCATTGTGGTGGCGGTGGATAATCTCCCCCGTTCCATTGGCTGCTCCAATCATGGAACTGGGTGGCGAGTCTTGCAGTGGCATCTCGAAGTCTGTTCATATTTTGAATATTTCCTTCAAGTGCATAGATATCTTCAAAGGTGGTGTAGTAGTTTGGTGGCTACATATCTTGTCCGGGCCCTCCTTGTTCTACTTCTTCATCTTCTCCTCCTCCCACAGGTATTTCTTGTCGGGGTAGATTAGCTTCAACCTGTGCGTCATAACACAAATCTCCATCCTCGATAGAGAATAAACCATTAGGCAAAGGAGCTGAGATCAAGTGATCTTCTCTAGGTATATTGAAGAAATATCTACCATGATTTTTAGAAATCATACCACATGCTCTTTGAGTAGAAAGACCGAGACGGTTACCTCCAATCAATGGTTGGATGTTACCTAGGTTGATGCGAAGTGCGCGTGCAAGAATGGTCACAATTCCTCCTCCACATACAGGTCCTCGAGATTGAAGAGCCTGATACTTAAGGTAAAACACAAGAAGAGCGCCCAAATTTGGCGTTAAGTTACAATTGATAAGGGCAGCTTTTGCGAGGATCAATATATCCTCCTCATTAACTCTAGTAAACTCACCACGTGCACATAGAATAAATATTAAATATCAGGATGATCAATTTGGTTCCCCTTTGCTGTGTTTCCATGAATTCTCATAAAATTAAAATATTGTGAAGGGGAAGGATCTAAAACAAAGGTAGTTGTGCATACATCGGTGGTGTTGTTGGCAAACCCAAAGCATTGAGCCCATTGGTTGAGTGTCAAAGTATACTCACAGTTCATAAGGCGGAATTTAATTCAATCAACTCCGGGCCTTTGTTCCTTGGAACAACCATAAGGATCCACCATGTGTCTCAAGGTGCTGAAGAACTCAAGCATCAAGCGGCGATATGTCGGAACATCCTGAAGGAGAAAATTGTACAAACCAACATTGTTGCAAAGTAAATCGAAATCAGCACAAATGCCAAGTTAGTTCAGGATATAAGGACACACCCACTTTGTGGATTTGATCTCTCGAATCTCGAGACGATCGAAACGGGTGAGATGGAACTCCTCGGTGAACTCAATGCCAAGTGACTCGGGGGGTTAACATATCAATGGGTGGTGCGGAGGATTCCGCAACCATCTCACGTGTACGACTCCTCGCGTTCATCTAATAAATAAAAAACAAGACAAACTAAATAAAGATTGCTAATAAACTTTTTGGTCCAATAGAAACATAGCATAAGTGATTCTCTACACTAACTACAAAAGAAACTCCTCTAAAAACAATGCTAGGCATATTTAATAACAAGATTGAATCAAGAACAAGACATATGTCTAGATTGACGATGATGAATGATTGAGTGAAGCTTTTGCACAAATAAGTTGGGCATCGAAGGAGAATCATACCTTAGATCGAGTGAGTGCAAAGAATCTGTAAGGTCCCCAACCTTTAATAAGATTGAGTCCCCTATGTTTACAATGCTAGTCCCTGGATCAATAGCTAGCATCCACAGTTTAGATGTAATATCAAGAAACAAAGGTCATAATACAACTTTATAACCAGGAATAAAATAGTTTTATTACATCAAACATAGCTCATTGGCTAATTACATTACATTGCAGCGGAATAACTATAGTCATGGGTCCTTCATCTTCAAAGTGCCACAGGCAGATGTTGGTTGTAGACTTTGTAATCCTAATCAATCAATCTTCACTAAAATCAATCAAACCTGCAACATTTCAAGTTACAGCCACAAGGGTCAATACATTTGAATTGTATTGGCAAGAGATACTTTGGTAGTATAGTGGAGTCTATCATCTATATGCATTTGGCTAAGTGGAGTTGAGGCTTGCATTGCTTAAAATAGATTTTTCCCTATCATTTTGAAAATACTAAGTTTTTGTTTGGCAAAAACTTTCCCAAGGCATCTACCAATCAAAGACTGAAGATCCACTCAGGGCATCTACCAATCAAAGACTGAAGATTTGCTTGGCAACAATTATTGCAAAAACTTTCCCAAGGCATCTACCAATCAAAGATTGAAGATCCTTCTCGAGGCATCTACCAATCAATGAATGAAGTGCTTGGAAAAAAAATCATTTTTCCCAATCCAAGATTTCAAGATCCTTGTACCAAGCCATCTCTCCATCAAAGATTGAGGAATTCACACAACCCTTGTTCACCCACAAGTTTTAATTTAGAAATTGGAGTGATGAGATTCTTGATTGCTTCCATGTCTTGATGCTCAAATTGTCCTTTACCAGGGACATGGCTAAGTACTTAGGTTTACACTCTACAGAGGTGGTGCACTTTCCCCACAAGACTTGGTTTCCCAAGACAAGATCTTTCAGAAGCTTTTCCTTAGACCATCATGGACGCGCTCCAACCTATCAAACACTACCACCAACTGTCCATATGGCTAAGTTCTTGCAACCTATATGATCATGGCAGAGCCCATATTGCCAAGTGGTTGCAGTTGAAGCTTCTCAACATTTGACATCTCAAATCTCTTTGTTTCCTGGGTGGCCATCCACAAGTGATATACACAAGCCAAGTCCATGGCCTTGTGAACCACTCAACACAAACCATTCCTTCCATTTCCACCCAGGTGATTCATTAACTTAGTTGTTTTATTAAACAAAACACAAGTCCATAGACTTAGGAATTTTCATAGCATGAATATATATCCCACCCAGGTTTTCTATTAGCTAGGCTAAGCTTGATAGTAATAGGATTCTTAACTTAGGAAAATCCTTCTAAAGATTCATTCTACTAGTTTTCCTATAGCAAGGTCTATACTTAGCAAAATAAAAACCATGCAAGTTTTACTTGGCAAAAACACTAATGCATAATGAAAATAATGGGATAGATAATATGAAGTATCACTTGCCTTTTTGGTAGAGGGTATAGGTTCTCTCCTTGATCTTGCTAGTCTCACACTTCACTACAAGTCAATCAAGCAAACACAATTCAATTCACATTCCAAACCAAAGTCAAACAAACAATTTCTCACACACAAAGTAATGGGATCTAAGTCATGCATAAGCATGCAAAGGTTGGTTCTATTGTAAGGATGGTCTTCACTAGGCTTCTAAACTTTGTAGGTTCCAAATTGGTCATTTACCAAAATGGCAAAGTCATTTGCAAAGAGGGTCTCTATTAGATTCCTAAACTTTGTAAGATCCAAAATGGTCATTTACCAAAATGGCAAAGTTAAAGTAATGCATGCAAGCATGCCAAGCCTTGTTTTTTTTGAAAAAGGGGTTCCTAATGGGTCATAGGCATTGGAATACACCTAATGGTCATTTTGTGAAGTGGCTAAGTCATTTGCAAAAGGTTTCACTATAAAACCATTTCAAACAAGGCACCTATTTGGTCATTTTATGTGGTGAAGAATTAGTTTTACTAAGGCTTTAACCTATAGGGTTCACCAAATGAGTTGCTATTGCAAAACTTGGTGTTTGGGTCAGTAGGTTTGGTCTAAACCATTTCCTCAAAGTTTTTCTTTACAAAAACATTTTTGTAAACAAAACAATAGTTTTGTTTGGCTAGAAATGGACTAAACTAATTAATCCATTCTAAACCTTTACAAAAATCATTTTCCAAGGCATAGGTTGGTTCCTAGGGTCAGTAAGGTCACAACAAACCAATTTGCAAAGGTTTTAACCTTAAACACATTTTTAAACAATTTTTCTAATGTTAGCAAGCACACAAAAGAATCTGCAAAATCAAGCAAGCTAACAGATACTATTTGCTAAACTAAGGGTAGGGTTGGTTAAGTCTTGCTCTCCTGATTCCAACGACATAAAATTTGTAATTTTTGGACGTGTGGATCCAAAGATACAAGGGTTTGAAGTTTGCAAATAAATCTGTTTTCAAATTTCTTTTAAACAGATCTAGTGCCACGCGTCGTGTTCTTATTCGCCCGTACCGGTTCGGCCGGATCAGCAACGTGGAACGTTAGATCTAAAGTGGATCATGCGGTCTAGAGGACATACCCCTTCGGTGTTAAGTGAACTAATCGTGAGCGCTAGATATAGATCGAACGGCTGCTAACAATCAGACCATCAACTGGCGGTGCTGCGGTGGCTAACGGCGGCGGTGCTATCGGTCGACGACGGAGGCGACTCTACCGGAGGTGAGGGAGAAGGAGGGGTTGCTCACTGTGCTCGCAAGAACGTGGGGAAGCTCGAGGTAGTGTCTTCTTATCGCGGGGCGTACTGGAGTGAGCTTGATTGCTCGCCGGAGTTAGGGCTGGCGTCGGACGGCTCTGTCCACGGTCGGAGACGGTGCTGTGGATCACCTCGAGACAAAATGATGACGCGGTTAGATTCACAGGGTCGAGGCGAAGTCGTGTGCATGAACGAGAGGTAGAGGGGCGGTCGAGGCTTACCGGGGAACGTCGCCACAGTTGGAGCAGACGGCGGCGCTGGCTCAGAGCTTGTCGAAGACGAGCTTACAGGGCACCCGCGGATGAATGACTGGCACAGGAGGATGCGCCAGGATGCGGTGAGCGTGTTCGCGTGCAGAGGTAGGCGAGAGGCGGCGGGGTGTGGCCGGAATCGAGAGGGAGGCTCGTCGGAGACAGAGCGGCTCGGGGAGAAATTGGAGCGGCTGGGCAGAGGGAGGCGGTGTCTGGGGAAATGGAGGAGGAGGAGGCGGTTAAATGGGCGTTGTCACGGCGAGGTTTAAAGCAGCGTTCTGCAGGAATTGATCGCGGCTTGAATGGCAGCAACGGCAGCGAGGTCTGGGGGAGACAGGGTCGCGCGGGTGAGAAGAAGAACAGTGGTGGTGGGGTTTACCTGTCAGCGAAAGAGGGGAAGGAGGAGTGGGTCCAGACTGTCATTCACTCAGTGGGTTCTTTCCGCGGTAAAGAAAAACGGTTCGCTCGGGGGAAATAAGAGGAGGTGGGGTCATCTCGTCAGCGAGTGAGTGAGAGGGAGAAGTGGGTCCAGGCTGTCACTCTCTGTGCGGGTTAATTATTTGGTGTGAAAAGTTTTTCTGAGGAAAAAGAGAGGTGGGCTAGGTGGGCTGCTGCTGGGCCTTAGTGGGTTGCTCTATTTTTTTTCTGTCTAAATCTTTTTCTTTTTCTAAATCTTTTTCTGTATTGAATTTCCAAACAATTAGTCAAACAATCAAACAACACTCAATCAATTCAAACAATCAACAAACTTTTCATTTGAATTTGGTTCTGTTTATTAACATAATCCAAATCTCAAAATGAAATAATATTTTTATTTATTTTTGGATCCATTTATTAATTAAATAAAATGGATCTTTAGTTATTTAATAGTGTTTGATTTATTTAATAAAATTTCCATTTGAAATCCAATTATTTTCAAAACCAAACCAGAAGGTTTTATTTGAAAAATAAAAGAATACTTGGAAACTTATTTAAATAAATAAATAAGTTTTGGTGTTTAATTAAAATGGGAAAGCCTTTACTTAAATAAAATTGGATATTTAAATCCTTATTATTTTATTTAAATAATTCTTTACTCATTTTAATCAAAACCTTTTAATAAAAGATTTCAAAGTAGTAATAAAATACTTGGTGTTCATTTAAAATGGGAAAAGCCTTTACTTAAATAAAATTGGATATTTAAATCCTTATTATTTTATTTAAATAAACCTTTACTCATTTTATCAAAACAAAAATATTTTATTACAAAAGCTTGGCCAAAATTAATTTGGCTCACCTTTTCATTTGAAAACAAAGTCTTTTATTAAAAGATCTAAATTAGTGTTTCCAAAACAATTTATTTTCCTTTGATAAATGTTTATCCTTATAAATCCCTTTAGGATTATTTGTTCACCAATTGGTATGGGCTTTATTAGCTTTGGAAATCCAATTTCCTTATCTTATTATATTCATAAGATTTTGTCTATGGTTCCAAACTAAGTGAAACCAATCTCTATGGTCTTACTTGATCCTTTGTGATTATTTGTTGATCAGATTTGGTATGGATCAAATCCATAGATTTGGAGATACTTTGGAAAATGATTTCCTTTCATTAGGGCTTAGGGATTTGGATTTACTTTCCTAGTGTTCAAATTTCCAGATACATTCATTGAGGAATGCATTTCCCTTGATTTGGATTTTTGTTGAATTCAAACTTTAGCCAAAGTTTGTTCAAGATGGGATTTCAAGTCTCCTTTTAGAAACAAAAGTTTCTTTTCACCCTGATTTTCAACAAAGATTTATTTTGTTTATTTTATTTTTCACATTACAAGATTTGAAAAATCTTGGGATGTGACAGAATCAAAGAAAGATTGAGTAAATTTGAAGATCCAATGGAGGTGGTTTGAAGTTTGAAGGAAGAGGAAAGAGAAAAAATGATATGTAGATTTTTAGGTTACCTCCTCGGGGTGCTTATGGCGGCCGCCTACATGGTACGGGCAGGTGGTACAGCCGGAGCCCACCCGTACCAAGTGACTTACCTTGGGGGAAACGACTGCTCCCAAGCGGTGCACTCAGTACGGGCGCGTGGTACGGTTGCGTGTGCCCGTACTGCTGGTCATGAACGCTGCGGTGACTTTTGTTTAAAATCTGATATTTGCTCAGGGGTACAGTACGGGCACGTTTGGCCGTACCAGTGGTCGTTATCAACACTGTTCCTTTCGGCAAACATAAAAAAATTATCTTCCTTTGCCTAGAGGTGGTACGGGCGCATGGTACGGTCCACTCCGGTCGTACCAGAGGTCGTTAAGAATACTGTGAACTACAAAACTCAAGGAATTTTATTAGTAACTCTGTGCGCCTTTGCACATCTTATCAAAGGGTTAGATAATAGCAAAAATACTAAGTAATTATCCAGCAATACTTCTTAGGCCATGTGTTAGTAAAATAAAATACAGAGGATGCCTTATTTCTTCTCCTCTCTTCATAGGTCTTCTTGAACAATCTTTATTTAAATTAAAAACAAAACTAACACAATAAAAATATAATAGGAAATATAAAGAAAAATTTTATTTCACATGGGTTGCCTCCCATGAAGCGCTTCTAGTTAAGGTCAATTAGCTTGACCTTGATGGCAATCAGTTAGGTTTTTGAAGTGGAAGACCCACTCCAAAGTAGTTTGCATTTAAAGTAATTACACCATCATCATCATTAGGCTTGGCCTTCTTTTTCCTAAGGAAGTGGACTACAAAAGGATCTCTAGATGGTAGCCCTATTCTCACATTCCCTTCATATAAATTAATAAAAGCTTTAATAGTTATTAGGAATGTCCTACCTAGAATTATAGGTACTATGGGATCTTCAGGCATGTCCACAATAAAGAGATCAATAAGAGCGGGACTATCTTTAATTTCAACAACTATTTTTTTTATCGCAACAACTTGTTTATAAGTTGAATCGGCTAGAGGGAGTCTTAATTCAGTTGTAACAAATGGCCCCAATTTTAACTTATCAAATAAGCTTTTGGAAATTGTTGAGACGCTTGCACCAAGATCACAAAGTGCGGATATCTCATTAACTCCCAACTTAATTTTAATAGTAGGCTCTAATATATCATCTAGCTTATCTAGAAGCTTATCAGCTAGTCTTTTATACTCCATCTCTAAATAACGAACCTTAGATGCTACTTGTTGTATAAATTGTTGGTACATCGCATCATTACCTTGTTCTATACCTGGATTCTTAACAGTGATCATCTTCAATAGATCTTCCACGGTATATTCCGGTGTTGGCGCGTTGCTATAATCCAGCTCTTAAGGTTTTCATCATTGGTTACCACCCTCATCATTTTGAGGTCTTCTACCAGATTTCGGCAAACTTTGCTAGTATGAGAGCTTGGCTCTTGTCTACCTTACCCAGCTGAGCCTCCACGATCTTTGTTCTTTCCTGTAGAGCCTACACATCATTTCTAATTGCAACGACCTAGTTAGATAATCTTCCTATACTACTTTCATGGTTCTCCATAATATTAATAAGCATATTATTTTGCTTGGTTTGAGGTTGTATAAATGTTCTAATAGTTTGCTCAAACGGGAGATTGCCATGATTTGCTCCATTAGTACTATCATAACTATTATAAGGAGCTCCTGTAGGATTAGCATGATATTTTTGAATATTAGAAGCATAATTATTTTCCATGCAGGATTAAAAGGAGTGTGAGCTATCAAATTAACATCATTAACATCGGTAGTGATAGGATTAACTTGGGTATCTTCCTTACCCTTTACTAAGCCAAGCAACTCATCTACCTTAGATGTAAGCTCCTCAATGTTTACCTTAGTAATTGAAATTACTCTCTTCGAGGTTCTTTCCACATGCCATTGGGCATGGTTATTTTGCATATCATCAAGTAACTTCTTTGCAACACTCACATGCTTTCCCATGATCGTTCCTCCTGATGTAGTATCTAGCATAGACTTAGACATTGGGTTAAGACCATTATAAAACAAATGTTATATAAGCCACTCTTCCATCCCATGGTTAGGACAGTTCATTACGGCTTCTTTCATCCTTTCCGACAGAAGCGCTAGTGGCTCACGGTCTTCTTGTCTAAACCTTGTAATGTTGGATCTTAGCTGCATAGTCTTAGATAGGGGAAAATATTTAGTCATAAACAAATTAGTACATTCCTCCCAAGATTTAATAGTGCCCTTTGGTAGAGATAGCAACCAATCCTTAGCCTTTCCTCTAAGAGAGAAAAGAAACA
Source organism: Avena insularis (assembly GCA_023614405.1). Taxonomy (NCBI): domain Eukaryota; kingdom Viridiplantae; phylum Streptophyta; class Magnoliopsida; order Poales; family Poaceae; genus Avena; species Avena insularis. Next base: position 364,183,924 of record CM042684.1, read on the forward strand.
ATCTTAGCTTAACAACATTTGGATCTACATCCTTAATACACATCATGTCACAAATTTCAGTAAAAGCATTTAAGTGCAATCTCATATCTTTAGCGGATGAACCCCCAAATTGGTTTTGTTGAACCAAACATAAAAGGTTGGGCTTTATCTCATATGTTTCCGCATCTACTGCGGGCTAAGTGATGGATGCATGAATAAAATCATCAGTGGGAGTAGCATACTCCCCTAATCTCTTTTGAGCCATGGCTCTTATCTTTTTGGTAAATTTTAAGTAATGAAAACGAATAACAAGTAACTAATTTTTGGGGTTTTTTTCAAATAGATAACAAGAAAGTAAACTAATAACAAGAATTAAACTAAAACTAATAATAAAACTAAAAACAAGGTCTCTAATGGCCCCACCAGGATAGCAAAATTTCATCCCTGACAACAGCGCCAGAAAAAGGGTTGATACCTTCGATCCGGATTCACGGATGTATTATAATAGCTTTTCCCTAGAAGACCTAGGTTTAATCGAACCTTGGAAAGCACTGCTAAAAGTTAATAAAAAGGACACGTCTACAAGACTTTGTTTGTTTTACCTTAGTTGACCGGACCAATCTAGTTTACTTTATAACAGGTTTGTATCAATGGATGGAGATAGGCCAGGGTTGAATATCCACTTACATATGCACATCAAATGGGATAAAAGATAATAATAAGCATAGTCATGTATAATGTTTGTATCGAGATAATCTCTTGTGGGCAACACATCGTAATATTTTAGAGCCCCCGTGATGTAGCGGGCATAGCAATAGACTTTTAATCCAACCGAGAGTACACCGAAGCCACGGGTTAAAAACGATTATTAAGTGCAAAATACAGATCAAAGCTTTAAATGGTGATGTTGTTATTGATCCCGAATGGGAGACTAAGCGAAGACCGTACTACCCTTTCTGTCAGTGAGGTTCCTATGAGGTTGGTGCTAGCCAAGTATCTCACCTCAAGCCTTTATCAATCTATGGGATCTTGGGTACCTACAAGTCCACATATAGAGACAAGATACAAAGAAACAAAAGATACAAATCACAATTCCAAACAAAATACAATTCTCCCATGATCTAGATGCATATAATTGCTATGAGGTTTTGATACATTGCAAATGTATCTATAATTTTTGATGTTCCATGCTTGGTTTTATCTACTTTCTTGTGTTTTGTCCACACTTTGGAGTACTTTTCATAAGATTTCTTGGACTAACCTATTAACAAGGGCCATAGTGTCAGCTGTCAGTTTTCTATTGTTTTTGGTTCTAGGAAAGTCAGAAAATGAATATTCTCAGAATTGGACGGGACAAAAGCCAAAGTGCCTATTTTTCTGGAAGACATCAGATGCCAGAATACGAGACGGAGAAGGCCTGGGGTCCGGCCACACCACCTGGCTGCACGGCCAGGCCTAGCCGGCGCCAGGGGGTGGTCTAGCCGACCCCAACACCCCCTCGGCCTCTCCTTCCACCTATATATTGCCCTTGGGACGAAAACCCTAAGTACCTGATCAAAAATCCATGAAAGTGTCTGTAGCAGCCGTCATGTCCATCCCTAGATCGGGAGGGATCTGAAGCTCTTCCCAGCACCCTGTCGGAGAGGGGAATTCACCCTAGAGGCCTTCTTCATCATCATGCAAGCCTCCGGTGTGATGCGTGAGTAGTTCATCTCTGTACTACGGGTCCATATAGTAGCTAGATGGCTGGTTCTCCTCCTTTGCGCTTTCATGTCTAGATATTGTGAGCTCCTTTCATGATCAAGATCATCTATTTGTAATTCTGCATGTTGTGTTTGTGGGTATCCGATGGATATTGAGTTGCTATTTCAGATTGTTTATTGATTCTATCATGTCTTTGTTATTTGTGATCTTGCATGCTTTCCGTTGTTAGTAGCTATCTTGGCCAAGTAGATGCTAGCAACTCCAAGAGTTAGTATTTATGCTCAATAGTGGGTTCATGCCTCTGGTAATCTGGGGAAGTGATAGAAATCTCTAAGGTACTAGATGTGTTGTTGCTACTAGGGAGAAAACAGCAATCCTATGTTCATAGAACAACCATATTGTTTACATTACACGCAATTCGTAAAGCAATAATCTGTTGCTTGCAACTTAATACTGGAGGGGGTTCAGATGATAACCTACAGGTGGATTATTAGTCATAGATGCAGTTGGATGGCGGTCTATGTATAATGTTGTAATGCCCAATCAAGTTCCAAAGGAGTCAAGATAATTAGTATATGCATGTATTTCTTTCTCGATGTTTGTCAATTGCCCCGCTGCAATTTGTTCACCCAGCATGTTATCTATCTTAAGGAGAGCCACCTCTAGTGAACTATGGACCCTGGTCCTTTCTTTTACATATAATCTGCAAACTATTTATTGCTTTGTGTTTACTCTGTGCAAACTATTACTTCCTTCCATTCGATACGTTTAATCCTTTGTTTTCAGCAAAACCGATGAGATTGACAACATCATCGCAAGTTGGGGACAGAGTTATGTGGTTGTGTCGTGCAGGTCTCCATGTTGCTACTAGCACCGGTAGTGCACCCTGCCAAGGCTCAGCTAGCAACACCTTTGGGGTGTTTCCTTGCTCCTACTGGTTCGATTAAACCTTGGTTTCATAACTGAGGGAAACTCGTTGTTTTGCTCATCATACCTTCCTCTTGGGGTTCCCCAACGAGCTCTACATCAACACTGAGCCATCAAGCACTTTTCTGGCGCCGTTGCCAGGGAGTCATGGACATCTTCACAAGGGGAGTCCCTCATAACCAATCTCTTTACTTTGTTATTTTTGTTTTGCTTAGTTTACTTTTGCTTTGTTTGCTTGTTTCTTTATCAAAAACACAAAAAAATTAGTCTTACAAGTTTGCTTTTTTTATTAAAAAGACACAAAAAATGACTACTCTTGAAAACACTAAGTTGTGTGAGTTCACTAGGACAAACAACGATGATTTTATGAGCACACCTATTGCTCCACCTGTGCCTGAAGCTACTTTCTTTGAGATAAAACCTACTTTACTCAATCTTGTTATGAGAAAACAATTTTCTGATATTGGTAATGAAGATGTTGCTGCCCATCTAAATAACTTTGTTGAACTTTGTGAGATGCAAAAGCATAGGGATGTAGATGGTGATATTATTAAGCTGAAATTGTTTCCTTTCTCTTTGAGAGGAAAAGCTAAAGAATGGTTGAATTCCTTAACTAGGAATAGTATTGATTCTTGGACTAAATGCAAAGATGCTTTCATTGGAAAGTACTATCCTCCTGCTAAGATTATATCTATGAGAAGTGAAATAATGAAGTTTAAACAATCTGATAATGAACATGTTGCTCAAGCTTGGGAAAGAATGAAATCTTTGGTAAAGAATTGTCCCACTCATGGACTGACTGCTTGGATGATCATCCAAACTTTTTATGCAGGATTGAACTACTCTTCAAGGAACCTATTGGATTCTGCTGCTGGAGGTACCTTTATAACCATCACTTTGGGTGCTGCAACAAAGCTTCTAGATAATATGATGGTTAACTATTCTGAATGGCATACTGTAAGAGCTCCACAAGGTAAGAAGGTAAACTCTGTTGAGGAAACCTCCTCCTTGAGTGATAAGATTGATATTATTATGTCTATGCTTGTTAATGGGAAAGCCCATATTGATCCAAATAATGTTCCTTTAGCTTCTTTGGTTGCTCAAGAAGAGCAAGTTGATGTGAACTTCATAAGAAATAACAATTTTGGCAATAATGCTTATAGGAATAATTTTGGTAGCAACAATTATAAGCCATATCCTCCCAACAATGGTAATGCTTATGGAAATCCCTACAACAATAATAGGAGTGCTCCCTCTGAACTTGAAGTTATGCTTAAAGACTTTATTAGTAAGCAAACTGCTTTCAATAAAACTATTGAGGAAAAACTCTCTAATGCTGAAAGAAATATAGCATCTTTGGCTAAAGCTCAATCTTCTTTGAATAAAATGGCTGCTAAACCTGAAACTAATGATAATCCCTTTGCAGCTACTAATGCTATACAAGTTAGAATTGATGAAAATGTTAGACTATTAGCTGAATTACATGCTAAGTGGGAAAGAGAAGATGAAATTGCTAGAAACATTAGTGTTTGTACTATCACTACCACTAGTGTTGAGGCTAGTAATAGTTCTACTACTTTAGATGATAAATTTGATTTTGATCTTGATGGTTGCAATATCTCTGAAGTTATTAAGTTCCTACAAAAGCTTGCTAAAAGTCCTAATGCTAGTGCTATGAACATGGCCTTTACAAAACACATTACTGATGCTCTCATAAAGATTAAAGAAGAAAAGATGAAACATAAAGCTTTTATTCCTATAAAACAAGAAGATGGTTGGGAACCCATCATTAATATGAAAGTGAATTATTTTGATTTCAAAGCTTTATGTGATCTTGATAGTAGCGTCTCTATTATGCCTAGAAGGATTTATGATATGCTTAATTTGCCTCCACTTGAAGATTGTTATTTGAATGTCCCACTTGATGATAATGCTAAAAAGAAACTCATGGGGAGTCTTAATGATGTTCTTATTATGGTTAACAATGCCTATGTCCCTGTTGATTTCTATGTTTTGGATGTTCAGTATAATGCTTCTTGTCCTATTACTTTGGGAAGACCTTTTCTTAGAACTGTTGGTGTCATTATTGATATGAAAGAAGGCACCATTAAATATCAACTCCCACTCAAGAAAGCTATAGAACACTTCCCTAATAAGAGAGAGAAGATTTCTTTTGCTTCTCCTGTGAAAACAAAATTTGGTCTTAATGCTTCTTCATTTGAGAACACTTGATTCTTTCTTGCTTATTATGCCTAACTTATAGGCGTTAAAAAAAGTACTTATTAGGAGATAACCCAAAAGTTTTAGATGAGTCTTGGAAGTTATTACTTCAGTAATAACCTCTCCTTATCCTTTTTATTTGCTTTTTGTGCCAAGAGTAACCTCTAATGAGAGAGAAGTAATGATTGGGAAAGTTACTGTCCCGAAATAGATTTCTGTGTTTCACCGTAAAATTTCATGTAAAATCTCTGTACCTCCTTTTGAGGCGTGAAGTTTTGTGTTTCTGCCCCAGGTTGTTATCTAACTTTCGTTAGTTCGACACTTTTTGATTTGAGCAACAGAAGGTCTTCGAAAAAATTCGTCTTTACCTGCTGGTCTATTTTGACAGATTTCTGCCATTTTCTGCATTTGCTTCTTTTTGGTTCCTTTTTGAGTTCTTTTGGGGAATTGAGATTTTTGAGGGAAGTGATTCCGTATCTAGTGTTTTAATGGAAGTTTATTGATGTTAGAACTGAACCTTAAGACCTATTATCTTGAGTGCACTAATGTTGCTAATAAAGATTGTGTGAAGTTTTGTATGAAGGAAAAATTGCAGGTGTATGGATGGAGTGAGTAATGAGATGAAGGATGGACTAAATCTCAAGATTGGGGATGCCACGCGTGTCACCCCAAGAAATATCCAAGAATTACAAGCGTCAAAGCTTGGGGATGCCCAAGGCATTCCCTTCTTCATCAATAAAAATCCCAGGTTCCTTCCAAACGCTTCATTTTTATTGTTTCATGCACAGTTGTGTTGTTCTTGGAGCGTCTTCTTTTTTCGTTTTCGTTTTGGTTTTTCGTTTTCTTGGATTTCTTAGTTTGCTGAATAAATTGGTTGGACCCCCTCTTTCATACATTGGTTTTCAAATAGTTTGGTTTGGATTGGAAAAGAGTAGGAAAGTTCATTCTTAAGTGTTAAAGAGAGCTTGTTTTTGACTGTGGCCTATGCTTTGTCATGCCATGCTTGATATTGTTTTTGCTCTATGCTTAGTATTCTTTGCTGTAGCATGAATTGTTATAAACAATTGATATTTCTTAATGTGCTTTGGATGAATCATGCGTTGTTTTAGCATATTAAAGCATAGTATAGTGATATTCTCCTTTGATGCTTTATTTGGGTTGACTTGGCACATGCTCACACCATGTATGACTATCCTAAGTCACCATAAGCCTTTATTATCCTTTAGTTTTCAACTTGTAGTATCACTTTATGCTTTGATCAATGATTTTTTGTTGCTCTGCATGATTATGGCCATTATTGCTCTCTTAGTTTGTCGCACCCAGTCTTTTGCTAGCCTCCACAACCAAGTATGAGTTCCACTCATGCATCCAACTCCCTAAACCAAGTTATTCCAAAGAGTCCACCATACATACCTACTAGCTTATGCTATTCCAAGTATATTCATGCTTTTGTTTATCTTCCAAATTAAACTTGTTATGACAAAACTAGTGATTAAAGCTCTCACGAACTTGATGGCACACTTTAATTTTTTTGCTTCTAATAAACTTGAACCATTGGGTCCTTCTTTGTTGCGTATATGCTTGCCTTTATAAGTTGAAATTTGCAGAACCATGTATCATGGGGAACGCTTTCAACATTGCACTTGTACTTTGTACCCCGTTGATATCATGTTCTTTTGCTTATGGATCTCGGCGGTGTGAAATAAAAGTGGAACTTGTAAGATCATAGAGTTTGTATGTGTGTTAGATAAATGCCTAGACCGCTAGCCTAAGCCATGCCTAATCATGGTGGAAACTTGCAGCATCACCATAATGAGCACTCTATGAAGCATCCTAAATAAAAACCTATCCAAATAGCAAATAAAAAGATCATTGAGATGCTCATTGTCTGCTTGCCTTGTCATTTTGATTATGGGATAGCTCATGTATCATGTGCAAGGGGTACCCCATTGGCAGTTCTTTATGATACATATGTACTAATAATGACAAGAGCTTACTCGTGACTAAAGTTGAGTAGCATGAGGTTCGGTCTTCGTAAGTAAGGGGCATGAGATTTTGGTTTATAACTTGTCAAGCATATCCTCTTAGTTGTGTCACTTTAACCTTAATCACTTTCAAGATGCTTATGATAGGGGCAATGAGAGCTCAAAGCTATAAGTACCATAATTTTTGGAAGCTCATTATGAGACTTAAATCCCTACTTCCTTCTATGAAGGCCTTTCTTCCACCATTACATTGAGTCTCCACCTTCTACCTTTATGCACTTACTTTGAGAGCATAGTGGCCATTCTTAGTTCTTTGTGCATTGTCTCAAGACTAGTTGATTGATGCATATCTTGATATTGCTTGTTTTAAACTATTTGTATCTAGTCACTCTTATGAACTTTGAAGGTGTCTTATGCATTTATATTTGCTACTCTATGAGGGACAATCTGAATACTATTATTCTATGTTTTCTTTATGTGAAACAAACAAACGTCTTGCAAAGCATTGTTATTCATGAATCTTTTGTTTGTGCCTTTTCATGTTGCATCATAGTTTCTTTGTCTTATTGCTAGGACTTTGTCTTTCATGTTATGATCCCAGCTTTGAATGTTTTACAAATACTTTGATCAAGTCTTTGATGGTGCATGTCACCTCAAAATTATTCTTTCTTTTTATCACTTACCTACTCGAGGACGAGCAGGAGTTAAGCTTGGGGTTGTTGATACATTGCAAATGTATCTATAATTTTTGATGTTCCATGCTTGGTTTTATCTACTTTCTTGTGTTTTGTCCACACTTTGGAGTACTTTTCATATGATTTCTTGGACTAACCAATTAACAAGAGCCACAGTGCCAGCTGCCTGTTTTCTGCTGTTTTTGGTTCCAGGAAAGTGAGAAAATGAATATTCTCGGAATTGGACGGGACAAAAGCCAAAGTGCCTATTTTTCGGAAGACATCAGATGCCATAATACGAGACAGAGAAGGGCTGGGGGCTGGCCACACCACCTGGCCGCGCGACCAGTCCTAGCCCACGCTAGGGGGTGGTCTGGCCGACCCCAGCACCCCCTCGGCCTCTCCTTCCGCCTATATATTGCCCTCGCGATGAAAACCCTAAGTACCCGATCAAAAATCCACGAAAGAGTCTGTAGCCGCCGTCATCTTCATCCCTAGATCGGGAGGGATCTGAAGCTCTTCCCGGCACCCTGCCGGAGAGGGGAATTCACCCTGGAGGCCTTCTTCATCATCATGCAAGCCTCCGGTGTGATGCGTGAGTATTTCATCTTTGGACTACGGGTCCATGTAGTAGCTAGATGGCTGGTTCTGCTCCTTTGTGCTTTCATGTCTATATCTTGTGAGCACCGTTCATGATCAAGATCATCTATTTGTAATTCTGCATGTTGTGTTTGCGGGGATCCGATGGATATTGAGATGCTATTTCAGATTGATTATTGATTCTATCATGTCTTTGTTATTTGTGATCTTGCATGCTTTCCGTTGTTAGTAGCTATCTTGGCTAAGTAGATTCTAGCAACTCCAAGAGTTAGTATTTATGCTCGATAGTGGGTTCATGCCTCTGGTAATCTGGGGAAGTGACAGAAATCTCTAAGGTACTAGATGTGCTATTGCTACTAGGGAGAAAACAACAATTCTTTGTTCATAGAACAATCGTATTGTTTACATTACACGCAATTCATAAAGAAATAATCTGTTGCTTGCAACTTAATACCAGAGGGGGTTCGGATGATAACCTGAAGGTGGATTATTAGTCATAGATGCAGTTGGATGGCGGTCTATGTATAATGTTGTAATGCCCAATCAAGTTCCAAAGGTGTCAAGATGATTAGTATATGCATGTATAGTTTTCTCGATGTTTGTCAATTGCCCCACTGTAATTTGTTCACCCAACATGTTATCTATCTGAAGGAGAGCCACCTCTAGTGAACTATGGACCCCGGTCCTTTCTTTTACATATAATCTGCAAACTGTTTACTGCTTTGTGTTTACTTTCTACAAACTATTACTTCCTTCCATTCGATATGTTTAATCCTTTGTTTTCAGCAAAACCGGTGAGATTGACAACCTCATCGCAAGTTGGGGACAGAGTTCTGTGGTTGTGTTGTGCAGGTCTCCATGTTGCTACTAGCACCGGTAGTGCGCCCTGCCAAGGCTCAGCTAGCAACACCTTTGGGGTGTTTCCTTGCTCCTACTGGTTCGATTAAACCTTGGTTTCATAACTAAGGGAAACTTGCTGCTGTGCTCATCATACCTTCCTCTTGGGGTTCCCCAACGAGCTCTACATCAACACTGAGCCATCAGGTTTCTCCCCAACCCGCAGCCCGTGAGGACTACTCACTCGTAACAAATAGATCGGAGATAGAAAACGTCATAAAAAAACTTAGATTGAAATCAAATATTCTGACAATGGTCGCCAAATCACAAGGAGATCTAAAGTACAAAGCAATGGTTATGTCTAGTGGATGGATGGATGGGGGAAGTGATGAACAATGGATGGACAATGGTGTGGATATCCTTTGGGGGTGTTGTGATGCAATCTGAGAATGGCGACTCTCTGGCCGGCAGCTGGAGCCTCAAAATATATAGGCGTATTCACGGAAGTTGTAGTGTTTGGTGAGACAAAGCCGTCGCCACCTGGTATGGGCGGGCGGTACGGGCGAACCGTGCTCATACCAGTGGTCGTTAAGCTTGCAGACGCCCTGGAACACTTCTGCAATTACTTGGTTGTGTGTACTTCCTCAAAATCCTTCATTATGACTCATTATTTCGCTTTAAAAGTCGTGATTTCCTGCACAAAATAAATCAAAGAAGAGATTTGCATATCTTTGCAATTATTAGTCATTAGTGGCAAAATTTGAGAGTTTGTTTGGCAATTGCTTGACCAAAAACAATGTTTAAACACAGTGGAAGATGGCAAAAACGGAGCCATCATGGGTGCAAAGTAAACTTTTGATCTTATATGTAGATGACATATTACTGATTGGAAATGATGTGGATATGTTGCAAGAAACCAGGGAACATTGGAAAGGAGTTTCTCAATGAAGGACTTGGGTGAGGCAACTTACATCTTAGGAATCATGATCTATAGAGATAGATCAAGGCGGATCCTTGGATTGAGTCAGAGTACATATCTGGACAAAGTGTTGAAGAAGTTTAACATGGAATTGTCTGATAAGGGGTTCTTACCAATGTCCCATGGTGTAAAACTTAGCAAGATTCAGTGTCCTTCAATAACTGATGAGTGAATCGGATGAGTGTGATTCCATATGCTTCGGCGGTCGGATCCATCATGTATGCCATGATTTGTACTAGGCCAGATGTTTCCTATGCTCTAAGTGTGTGAGCAGATACCAGGCTAACTCTAGAGAAATCCACTAGGAAGTGGTTAAAACATTCTTAAGTACTTGAGAAGGACTAAGGATGATGCTTTCCTAGTTTGTGAAGGTGAGGTTGAACTCAGTGTAAAGGGTTACACAGATGCGAGTTACCTTACTGACTCGGATGATTCTCGCATGTAATCTTGATACTTGTTTGTAATGAACAGAGGGGCCGCGAGCTGGAAGAGTTCCAAGCAAGAGACTTTGTCCACATCTACAATAGAGGCTGAGTATATTGCTACCTCGGAGGGGGCAAAGGAAGCCGTTTGGATCACGAACTTCCTGATGGATCTTGGTGCGGTTCAGGGCTCGTCCAATCCGTTAGACATGTACTGTGACAACAATGGTGCTATAGCACAAGCCAAGGAAACTAGACAACACCAGAAGAACAAACATATACTCATGCAGTACCACCTGATTCGCTAGTTTGTGGATCAAGGTGATATCAAGTTATGCAAGGTACACACGGATGCAAACGTTGCGGATCCGTTGACAAAGCCACTTCCAGAAACTAAGCATGATGCGCACATACAATCCATGGGCATGCGATGCCTAGATATGTGATGTCAGGATGATTGACTCTAGTGCAAGTGGGAGGATGTTGGGAATATGCCCTAGAGGCAATCATGTATGATATAATTCCCAATGTATTCATAAAGTTATTTAGTTGTCCTAGTATGAACATCAAATATATATATCACTCAATACATGGTTCAATTGTGGAACTATATATTCATGTTGTTTATACTAATGTCCTTGGTTGTTGAGGTTGTGCTAGACAGACAACTTAGACCAATGTGCAAGTCAACTGATTAGTCGGTTCCACTTGTCATGGGCATGGTGATGATATTATGACTTACACGGACTCGACTAAAGAGTTTAGCGAGTCAGACTAATCCACAATTGAGATGCAACGAGCATGTTGTCATTTGTAGTCTCAATCAATGGAATCCTTTAACCTGAGGTGATTGCATGATCCAAGTTGTGGATCACCAAGTTAGGTTCTATCAAACGATGTTTCGTAACTCGGTAATTATAATGGTATATTTCGGGTTGGCTGTGAATCAAGGTGCATGACATGGATTACCAAGATGGTATTTGCACCTCTGTAATGGATAGATATTCCCTGGGCCCTCTCGTATGATATGATTTGGAAGCATGTCCATGCGCGACTTGGTTAAGTGTTAACCAAGGAGTCAGACTAAGTGTTAGTCCAGTGAATCATATATCATGGAATGAGAAGAGTGAGTTGAGATATTAAAGGGATGGAAAATACTCGCCTATAGCTTGACAAGGTATAACATGAGGTAAAGGGACTTGGACGAAAGTCACATTGAGAAAGGTTTTGTCTTTTGACTTTACGATGCTTGGGAGTTGGCACGTCTTGCTAGAGGCCGCTACTAGCTATCGACTCGGAGCAGTGACTCATGTCGTGTCCAGGTGTACGTGAACCTACAGGGTCACACACAAAAGGGAAAGGAGCCCATGTGGATTCGATCCATGTGGAGATTGGGATACAGCCTAGATGGGCCTCAATGTTGAGCACAGCTAGGAGTATATGTAAGTGGAGTGACAAGGGATAGTCCCTGACCTAGCTATCACTTTCTCCACTCCCATTTCGGGATAGACAAGATCTAGAAATCCTCTGCCTGGAGCTCCTCCCTATATGTGTGGATACCGGTAGAGGCGTTGCACGTGCGGCGCTGGAGACAAAGGACCTCGTGGGGATCTAGACATGTTGTACATGGGACTGCTCGGCACGACATCAACTGATGCGCTTCATCAATAATCTACACATGCGTGTCTAGTGGTGAATCTCGTGGCCTATCTCCTAAGCTAGATCTTGGGAGTATAACATAGGGGGAAAAGTTTTGTTTATCTCTCCGTGGCCCAACACATCGCCGAATGGACCCCGACTCTGGAGGACGAGGAGGATCCCTCATTCTACCTACCAGGTAACATCGACGAGCGAGACTGAATCATGTACATCGATGGCTCATACGCCCTCGATGGCACGGGGCTGGCATGCTCCTCTTGTCGACAACAGGGTGTAACACCCCTAGTTTTACTAATAGCAATTAGGGTTTGGATTTTTGTATCATGAGCATAGCATGCATATCATGGCTTGACAAACATTGCATCAAGAGAAATAAGAAACCCTAAACCCTAATATTTTTCCCCTCTTTATTTGAAACTTATTCAAAAGGATGGCTTTTATATTTTGAAAACTACCAATGTTGGAGCCCAAATGGATTAAAAGGGCCTCGCAATATTTGAATAGTCTTACAAAATCCTTTGGTACTTTTAAAATGTTCAAAACAGAAAAATTTATGAAAATACAAAAGGGAAAAAGATTTCAGAAAGAAAAAGGTTTTACAGAAAAAAATAGGAACCCGAGTTTCCTAGGCCGAGCCTATCTCTCTTCTCTCCTCTCTGCCGCCCACCCTCAGCAACCTGCAGCCAGCCACGGCCCAGCAATGGCCCAAGCCCACCTACCCTTTCGCTTGTCTTCTTCCTCGAGCAGAGAAGCTGTTGCGTGCCTGCGCCACCGCCATCGATCGTCGCGTGCGATGCGATGCCCGCCGCCGCTTGCGAGGAGGAGGACAAGGACGCACGTCTCACGCTCTCTCTTCCAAGCCCCATTTCTCCTTGCCTCGCCCTCTATCGTAAAATCCACTTTGGTCCCAAAACCCTAGCCGAGGCCGCCGCTCGCTGTCGTCGCCTTGGACCGTCCCAAGCCTCGCCAACTATCCCAGAAGCTCCACCTTGATGCCCTCAACGTCCTCGTGTAGCCATGCAAGCCGAGGAGCTTCGTGCTTGCCGGAATCGAGCTCGACTCCAACTTCGGCCACCGCAGTCATGTTGTCATTTTGCCTTCGTCTGGCCTCCCCTTGCTTCCCCTACCCCAACATCGTGTTCGTGGTGAGCCACTGGTGCTCTAGAACCTCTCCGCTCTCTCCCTCTCGCTTCCTGTTGCTCTGCCGCTTAGCACCTGCCAGCGCCGCTATTGGTCGCCGTTGTGCTCGACACTCCGGCGACCATTCTTCAGCGGCACCACCACTATTTGGTTTGCCTCGGCCTCCTCTCTCTAACTAGCCCCTCGGTGCATCCCCGCGAGCCCCGGATCGATTGATCGATCGACGACCTAGGAGCTTCTTCATTGATGACGGCAGCAAGGCGTCACGCTAGCGTCATTAATCCCTTTTCTTTATTTTTAAAAGGTTTTTCTAATTGTTTTATTAACTAAAACTGCTGACAGGTGGGCCCAATTCGTCAGGTTTTTAATCTTTTTAGAAATATTTTCTGTAATTAATAAATATCTAACATGTGGGGCGAGATGAAAAATAATTTAAATATTCCAAAAATGTTTAATTGTTTAATAATGTTTTAAAATGAATTAAAATTGGGAAAAATCATAACTAATTTATTTTAAATCAGAAAAATATGTATAATATATCAAAATGTTCAGAAAAATGAGATCTACACAATAGACTCATAATCATGCATTGTTAAGCAACTTAAATGACAAGTTTAATTAGAATAACTAATTGAACCCCATAGGTGACTCCGAGGTTCCCCTGTTCAAGGGTTGGTACCCCTTGGACCCTGTTTAAAATGACCAAGCATGTTATAGGGTTTCAATTCAATGTTATTCAACTTGTCATATCATCATCCCTTCTTGAGCATTGCATCGATGCCATGTGTTGATTGTTTCCCCTTTCTTTCCGGTGTTTGGTTATTCCTCGGTAGAATACGAGCTCGAATCCAAGATTGAAGACCGAGATTAACACCATCAAGGAAAAGTACTTGATATACGGTGAACAATGCCAAGCAGATGAACCTTGAAGATCTATAGTTGAGTATCAATAGGCAAAGGAAAGCAAAACCCCACACATGATATAACCCTATGCTTTCGAAGTATCTCATTCTTGCCATGTGCATATGATTCCAAAGTCTTTTATCGATAGACAGAGCAATCCTATCTGATGCATGTTCCCCTTTCTAGCCTAGATTCCCTTATCCACTGCTCCTAGCGTAACTAGGGTTTGGTTTATGAGCTTCGCTGGAGCTTTTATATATGTTGTGCTTAGCCAAGCTTAGCTGTTACCGCTGGTCCATCCGGTTGATGAACCAGAGCTGCGAATGAACCTAGTTGGACAGGATGACGTGGTATGATTAGAGATGAAAGTTAAACATGCTAAGAATTGTATGGGAGGCCACAATGGGTTATGGTTTTTGTAGTCCTATACTTGCCACCACTAGGCCCTGAGTTCTTGCCTCTTGAACCAAGACGAGCGTACAACCACACAGGGCCTAGAAACCCCCTCGACCAACTAACTTGCCTAGTAGATTCCATGAGTCACATAGTTCGGGTGTTCCATTCGACATATGCATTCTGGTTGTTCTCAAAGGCGGTGGAGGAGTGCATTCATACAGGTAGGTAAGCGTGGCTAGGAATGGGAGAGGAACGGCCTCCGTAATCTCAAACCCTGTTCACATCTCTTGGGACCGACTTCGGGACATGACCCGTTACGGTGGCATCTCCTTAGGGCGTGACTCATGGTCTCGGTGAAAGCAAGGTAAAGATCATGTCCAATCACCCTCTACCGGCCTTCCAAGGAAGAGGGCTAATCTTAAGTGGCATTAAGAGTCGGTTGGTACGTGTGGGTAAAGTTGTGCACCCGTGAAGGGTATTAATATTTTCGAAAAGCCGCGTCCGAGGTTATGGACGACTTGGGAATGAATGTGATGATCATAGAGAACTTTAACCTAATCGTAAAACTTGGCAATTAAGTAAAGTGTGCTTAAGGATGCTTCCTCAGGGATCGAGGGGGTGATCCTAGTTAGTAGGTTCAGCTGATAAAGGTTCGATGGATATCAAAGATGATCGAAGCTAGAGATATTGCTCTCTATCTCCTTTTAAAAGATTCCATTAGTCGAGCTTCTCCTCTCTCTCTCTTTTACAAATAAAGTTAGCTTTATGAAAAGTAATCCCACCAGCCATAAGTTTTGTAGAGTACACCCTGCACTCAGCCTTGCTTTATAGATAATTTTGCAGCAGGTAAGTGTTCCCATAGAAGATGAGTTCGTTACGACATCGACATCGATGAGTAGTTTGGGGTTCCTGGTCGGCATCCTAGAATCTATGGACCGGGATGTCATTGTTATGCTTTAGGCCTCTTAGGCCATTTCTTAAGTTTGCTATACTTAATAGCATAATTTGTCTTCTGTTGTTTGATGTTTGTGGTCAGTGACCTCTGCTTGTAATAATTTGGTTATTTGCTTAGATATGAGCTTGTTGTAATAATTTTTGTGTCGTAGGGTCACTGTAATGTTACCGATTCTTTCTCTGTATGCTTCCGAGACTTAGGTTAGGGTTATATCAGACATAGGTCTAGGATTTGACTAGCCCTAATCTTGGGGGTGTCACAGGTTTTGGTATCAGAGCAGTACCGACTGTAGTAAAACCTTTCTACTAGTCGATGTTGAGTCTAGTGTTTGTGAAAACTATTTTAAAAGATGAAAAGTAATTACGAAAACTCTGGTATGCTTCTTTTTCTCCTTATCTAGTTTCTCTCTAACTCTGGGTCACCTTATCTTGTGTTGACTTTGAAAAGTTTCGCTATCTCGTCTCGCCTGTCAAAACTTAGGTGCCTTTTTGGCATGTCGTTTCTCAACCTGTTGACCTAGTGTTGAGTTCTCTAGAGTCGTGTGTGTCTTGTGAATTCCTTGTTTCCCCTTGCTCTACTTAAATCGAGAGATTTCTTTTCCTCATGATCTCTCTACCTTATGGGGCCACAACATTATGTTGATGGTTCCATAGTATTCTGTTCTAGGTCTCGAGGTTTTCTTTCGCCTCGTGTGCCTCCTTTTTCATTTGTTTGGGTACTTCAGAAGTTGTTTCTTCTCCTGGAAGCTACCTCGTGGTTACTACCATGTAGTATCGTCTGTACTACTAAGTAGTAATTACTTCTTTCTCGGGTTTTAACTGTTGGACTTGAACCAAAGATCCCTAAGTGTGCTTGATTCTGGTGTTGTGAATATTGTACATGAAGCTGACCTTTAACCCAAGATCCTTTTTGTTGATCCCGTTGTTAATTTTCAAACATTACCTCAGGATGGCTAGTACCTTCTAGTATAGACTTCAAGCCTGTGGTATTTGTCGTGATTGCATTGTGACAATTAAGGACTTCCCCTACCACTAGCTATAGCAGATGTTCTTTAATGGAACCAAATAGATCACGGCAAAATATCTCCTCGTGAGACCCACTTTTATATTCGTGACTCTGCCACACCTCCCTTTTCTACATTGGTCCTCAGAAGATTGTTAACTTATGCATCCACATCTTGGGATTCTATCGTGAGTATGTTCCTTTTTCCCTTGTTGTTTCTGACCTTTGTCTATAAATTGGTAGCCAAGTAGTAAATGTGCATCGGTGTCTTTAGATGCAAGATACTCTTGTGGTCCGTCAAGACAAACCATTTCGGGGTGTCAGGAGAAACAAACTCTAGTACCTCGTCATATCAAGGACCAAGTCAAAGTGTTGTAACCCGCAGATCAACGAGCATTGATTAGCTTCTGATATGTTCTACCTTAAAGTATCACACTCTTATATACTAAGAGGTCATGTTGAGTTGCATGACCCCTTGATGAAGTGATGCTCTTGCACATATTTACACACCCTTCCTCTGAGCTTCCGTGCTCGTGAATGATGTGTGTGCGTAATAACGTGGCCATCTGAGATTCTTAGCAATCATTATTGCTTTGGACCTCAACAAGGACATTTGTTTCATTCTTAGCGTGATGGTTAACCTATCACTAAGCGGAGTTTGACTGTGCTACCAAGTCTGTTATTCTGGTACACTCTCTTTGGTCAAAGATTTAGGTTTGTGCCAAAACTCCGAGACTATGTCTTCTTGCCTTACCAAGAATGTTTCCTCTAGAACTAAGTGACATATCGGTAGTTTGTGATATTCTAGATGTCTCTCTAGAAGTATCGCCATGTTGCCACATGACCGTGTAGTCAAGTTCTTGAGTAAGCTAGTTCTTTGAACTGCTCCTTTCTCCAAGAATCTGTACTGAATACCCCTGAACTAGTTGGTTGAGCTTAAACAACAACTTGGAGAGTTGTAAGACAAAAGTTATATCCAACTTAGTTCCTCCTAAAGGGATGTCTAGTTTTTTCGCGATGAAGAAAGATAGCGTTCTCCTCGTGGAAATGTTATCGTCCCCACCTTTGGTTTGATTCGGGCTATCGTCAAATCAAACTCGGTCCCAGGGATTATCCTGATGATGTATTTACTCGAGATGTTTCACCTAGGTATATCTTCATGTTCTTTGGTCTGACCAATATTGTTGTTCCGTTCATACCACATATGAGTCCATATTCATGGAGTATTTGGATAAGTGTGCTATTGAGCCCATCGATGACATTCATATCTTCTCCATGCTAGACTAGATTCATATGGAACAGTTGGCATTAATGTTGGAAACTTTTGAGAACCTTCTTCATGTGATTTTGAAGTATGTGTTCTGGATGTTAGAAGTGACTTTCTCCGATTCACGTGCAATTACTGAAGGATGTCGCCGTGGATTCGAGTACAGTTATTTTTATTTCCTCGAGAATCATTTCAAGACAATCAAGCATGTGTGAAGTATTCTTGATAAGGTAGGTTGATACCTTTCCATCTCGAGCATATCCTCTAATCATGCTAAGCCACTAATGATTTGTCATGGAAGAGAAGAAGTCCTACAAACTTCAGCATTTTCCTAAATATTCCCAACACGGATTCAGTTGTGTTCTGTTGCAAACACTCTCTACAGAAGCAATTATCTTTTGGACAACTTGTTAATACATGGGTGCCACAACCTAGGTCATATATTGGAGCTTGACAATGTAGTCCACATCTTGAGAATCTAGTAACTTTACCTTTGTGGTAAATGTTGCAAACTTTCTATTCGGACATGTTGAGTCTGAAGTATCGTTTCACATAACCAGAGCTGAATCTCAAGCAACAACGATGGTTGGTGTTCTTCAAGGTTTTTGACCTAGGTCTCCTTGAAAATCCAGCAAGATTGATGTAGTGGTTGACACAATTAGCCGGAAGACCTCTTGTCACATCATCTTGAATTGGCAATAACAACCACCCCTCATAAGGCATCTTCTATGATTTGTTATAGGAGTTGTGCTTATGGTTTCTTTTGTATCCGGAGTCCAGCCTTTTACTTGATGTCCCATGTCTCAAACATCAAGGAGAACATTTAAAGTAGTGTTGCTAAATGTCTCTCGGTCGATCCTCCAGACCCTTTTATGTTGGTAAGCATCTTGTTCTGCCAAGTAACTGAAGTCTGAGAATGAAGTTTATTTTTCCTCGTGTCATCAGGAATCCTCTTATAGATTCATCTTAGTGGTGTAAAGTGATATCACGATCTTTGGCAAAGATTTTGATAGACCAAGATGAATAAATAGTTTCCTTCAGTTCCTCTAACATGTTCGAAGAGCGACTATGATTTTGATAATTAGAAGTTCCTCTTGTTACATGTTCCTTGTGACTCTTATGAGTCCTTGCCACAAAAATACCTTTCTCTCTTGACCTCCTGCTGAACAAAAGAGTGATCCTTCTGTATCAAAAGTAGTTCAACAACTTGGTTATCCATATCTCTGTACCTTGGAAGCTCTACCTAAGTTGTTTAGTAGAGGTCCCCCTTTGAAGTCTATGGTCATGTTCTTTCCTTTGTAAACTCTACTTTTCAGAAGCTTAAACTCTCCTGAAGCTCCATGGTCTCAATCCTTATGAAGACCAGCTATCTAACAACTTGAAACGTTCTCCTTTTGTTTCCTATATTCCCTTGACGTATTTCATGCTCGTTGGCTCTAGAGATGTTAAGAAACATCTATCCACGAGTTGACCATGAGATACTATATTTGTGGTTATGTGTCTTTCCATCTCCTCTTTAGTGTGTGCAGCTACCTCGAAGAAAATAAAGCGCTTCATTCATTCAATGATGGTGGCATGGATCAACCTCTTTGAGAAGATCGTCGAAGTTTAGTGTAACCCTATTCCTTCTAGTTTCCTACCTAGGAATCTCGGGACAAGATTTTGTTACGGGGCATAAAACTGTAACACCCCTAGTTTTACTAATAGCAATTAGGGTTTGGTTTTTTGTTTCATGATCATAGCATGCATATCATGGATTGACAAACATTGCATCAAGAGAAATAAGAAACCCTATACCCTAATATTTTTCCCCTCTTTCTTTGAAACTTCTTCAAAAGGGTGGCTTTTATATTCTGAAAACTACCAAAATGTTGGAGCCCAAATGGATTAAAAGGGCCTCACAATATTTGAATAGTCTTATAAAATCCTTTGGTACTTTTAAAATGTTCAAAACAGAAAATTTTATGAAAATACAAAAGGGAAAAAGATTTCAGAAAGAAAAAGGTTTTGCAGCAAAAAAAAGGAACTGGTGCTTCCTGGGTCGAGCCTATCTCTCTTCTCTCCTCTCTGCCGCCCACCCTCAACAACCTGCAGCCAGCCGCGGCCCAGTAATGGCACTAGCCCACCTACCCTTTCGCTTGTCTTCTTCCCCAAGCAGAGAAGCTGCTGTATGCCTGCGCCACCGCCATCGATCATCGCACGTGCTATGATGCCCGCCGCCGTCTCGCGCTCTCTATTCCAAGCCCCATTTCTCCTTGCCTCGCCGTCTCTCGTGAAATCCCCTTTGGTCCCGAAACCCTAGCTGAGGCCACCGCTCGCCCTCGTCGCCCTAGACCGTCCCAAGCCTCGCCAACTATCCCAGAAGACCTGTCGTGATGCGCTCAACATCCTCGTGTAGCAATGCAAGCCGAGCAGCTTCGTGCTCGCCAGAATCGAGCTTGACTCCAACTCCGGCCGCCGCAGTCACGCCGTCGTTTTGCCATCATCCGGCTTCCCCTTGCTTCCCCGACCCCAGCATCAAGTTCGTGGTGAGACACTAGTGCTCTAGCACCTCTCCGCTCTCTCCCTCTCGCTTCATGTTGCTCTGCCGCTTAGCACCTGCTAGTGCCTCTGTTGGCCGCCGTTGTGCTCGTCACTCCGGCGACCATTCTTCAGCGGTGCCACCACTATTTGGTCCGCCTCGGCCTCCTCTCTCTAACCAGCCCCTCGGCGCACCCCGCGAGCCCCGGATTGATTGATCGATCGACGACCTGGGAGCTTCCCCATTGATGACGTCAGCAAGGCATCACGCTGGCGTCATTAATCCCTTTTCTTTATTTTTAAAAGGTTTTTGTAATTGTTTTATTAACTAAAACTGCTGACAGGTGGGCCCAGTTCGTCAGGTTTTTAATCTTTTCAGAAATAATTTCTATAATTAATAAATATCTAACATGTGGGGCCAGATGGAAAATAATTTAAATATTCCAAAAATGTTTAATTGTTTAATAATGTTCTAAGATGAATTAAAATTAGGAAAAATCATAACTAATTCGTTTTAAATCAGAAAAATATGTATAATATATCAAAATGTTCAGAAAAATGAGATCTACACAATAGACTCATAATCATGCATTGTTAAGCAACTTAAATGACAAGTTTAATTAGAAGAACTAAATGAACCCGTAGGTGACTCCGAGGTTCCCCATGTTCTAGGGTTTTGCACCCCTCGGACCCTGTTTAAAATGACCAAGCATATTCTAGGGTTTCAATTCAAGGTTATTCAACTTGTCATATCATCATCCCTGCTTGAGCATTGCATCGATGGCACGTGTTGATTGTTCCCCTTTCTTTCCGGTGTTTGGTTCTTCCTCGGTAGAATACGAGCTCGAATCCAAGATTGAAGATCGAGATTAACACCATCAAGGAAAAGTACTTGATGTACAGTGAACAATGCCAAGTAGATGAACCCTGAAGACCTATAGTTGAGTATCAACAGGCAAAGGCAAGCAAAACCCCACACATGATATAACCCTATGCTTTCGAAGTATTTCATTATTGCCATGTGCATACAATTCCAAAGTCTTTTATCGATAGATAGAGCAATCCTATATGATGCATGTTCGCCTTTGTAGCCTATATTCCCTGATCCAATACTCCTAGCATAACTAGGGTTTGTCTTATGAGCTTCACTACAACTTTTATATATGTTGTGCTTAGCCAAGCTTAGCTTTTACCGCTGGTCCATCTGGTTGATGAACCAGAGCTACAAAAGAACCTAGTTGGACAGGATGACGTGGTATGATCAGAGATGAAAGTTAAACATGCTAAGAATTGTATGGGAGGCCACAATTGTATGAAAGTTAAACATGCTAAGACGAGCGTACAAGCACATAGGGCCTGGAAACCCCCTCGACCAACTAACTTGCCTAGTAGATTCCATGAGTCACATAGTTCGGGCATTCCATTTGCCATATGCATTCTGGTTGTTCTCGATGGCGGTGGAGGAGGTGCATTCATATAGGTAGGTAAGAGTGGAAGGGAATGGGAGAGAAACAGCCTCCGTAATGTCAAACCCTGTTCACATCTCTAGGGACCGACTTCGGGACTTGACCCGTTACGGCGGCATCTCCTTAGGGCGTGACTCATGGTCTCGACGAAAGCGAGGTAAAGGTCGTGTCTAATAACCCTCTGCCGGCCTTCCAAGGAAGAGGGCTAATCTTAAGTGGCATTAAGAGTCGGTTGGTACGTGTGGGTAAAGTTGTGCACCCCTGTAGGGTATTAATCTTTTCGAAAAGCCATGTCCACGGTTATGGACGACTTGGGAACGGACGTGATGATCATAGAGAACTTTAACCTAACCGTAAAACTTGGAAATTAAGTAAAGTGTGCTTAAGGATGCTTCCCCAGGGATCGAGGGGTGATACTAGTTAGTAGGTTCAGCTGATAAAGGTTCGATGGATATCAAAGATGATAGAAGCTAGAGATATTACTTTCTTATCTCCTTTAAAAGGATTCCATTAGTCGAGCTTCTCCTCTCTCTCTCTTTTACAAATAAAGTTAGGTTTATGCAAAGTAACCCCACTAGCCATAAGTCTTGCGGAGTACACCTTGTACTCAGCCTTGCTTTGTTGATACTTTTGCAGCACGTAAGTGTTCCCATAGAAGATGAGTTCGTTACGACATCGACATCGATGAGTAGTTTGGGGTTCCCGGTCGGCAGCCTGGAATCTATGGATTAGGACGTCATCGTTATGCTTCAGGGGTCTTAGGCCATCTGTTAAGTTTGCTATACTTAATAGCATAATTTGTCTTCCATTGTTTGATGTTTGTGGTCAGTGACCTCTGCTTGTAATAATTTGGTTCTTTGCTCAGATATGAGCTTGTTGTAATAATTTTTTGGTCATAGGGTCACTGTAATGTTACCGATTCTTTCTCTATACGCTTCTGAGATTTAGGTTAGGCTTATATCAGACATAGGTCTAGGATTTGTCTAGCCCTAATGTTGGGGGTGTCACACAGGGGACCAGCTAAAGTACGTGGTCCAAATTCTCTACCACGGAGCATATTCGACCAACAACACCACTGAGTACGAAGGCTTACTTGCCGGCCTCCGGATTGCGAAAGATATGGGGAACAAGCGTCTAATCCTCTGCGAGGACTCTCAGCCAGTCGTTAATCAAATCAACAAAAAATATGACTGCCCACGAATGGACCTATGTGGAGGAAGTCAAAACATTGGAGCAGCACTTTGATGGGCTCTAGATGGAATACATACCGTGCGGCTCCAACACCGCCGCCGTCAAGCTCTCGAAGATCGCGTCTTCTAGGTGATGCATACACCCGGAAGTCATGGTGGAGCGGTTGCTCTAGCCCTCCATCAAGATCCCTCGAGATCAAGTTGACAAGAACCCTCGGGGCGAGTCCGCATCCACACCCATCGTATGTGAAGCGATGGTTGCGGAGCTATGTGCCCCCAGTAATGGATACACGAGTATCCGGCCTCCCAATGAAGAACACCGGGGTGAACCCTCTGCCACATCCATCAGATGCAAAGCGATGGATGCGGAGCTGTTTGCCCCCAACAACAAAGCTACTACAGCTGGAAGAAGATCCCAAGGTGAGCCCTCGGACACACCCATCGTATGCGAGGAGATTTGTGCAAAGCTATGTGCTCCCGGAATCCAAGGCACGGAAATCAAGCGAACCTACAAAAAACCTGGGGAGAGCGCTTGGCCACACCCTTCCTACGCGATTCGATAGGTGTGGAGCTATGTGCCCCCGGGGATGAAGATTCCGGAATCCTTCACGGCAAGAGCGCCTTCCTAGTGGAGGAGATGCATAGGCTACCCTAGGCCTCATATGTACTAAGGTACCTCTGGACCTGGGAGCTCCCTGCCCACCGCGCCGATGTTGAAAAAGTATTCCGACAAGCCAAGATGTACACCCTGATGGAAGGAGACCTCTACTAGAAGCGCGAATCCAGTATCCTGCAAAGGTTTCAACTGACCAACGGCACCAGCAGACACCAAATACTTGGTAAGAACCTGTGATGCCTGCCAATTCCATGCCAACGAGACACATCAACCGGCTCAAGCTCTCCAAACTATACCCCTTTCATGGCCTTTCGCCATGTGGGGACTAGACATCGTGGGGCCCCTCCCACAGGCGGTGGGGGATACCAGTACCTATTCATCACCATCAACAAGTTCGCCAAGATGCCTGAGGTGGAGCCCATGCGGGCTATCACCACTCAAGCCGCCATCAAGTTCATCAGCGGCGTCATCTGCCAATTTGGTGTGCTTCACCGACTCATCACCAATAACAGATCACACTTCACAGGTGGCGCCTTCCTCGCCTATTGTGACACCCTCCGCACCAAGGTCTATTTACCTCGGTGGCCTATCCCCGGAGCAATGGGAAAGCAGAGCGCCTCAACACGGAGCTGTTTTGTGGACTCAAAACCCGAGCCTTTAATCAATTCAAAGCCAGCGGACGGGGCTGATCAAACAGATCCTTGCTGTCCACTAGTCGATCCGGACCACCTTGAGTAGGGCCACGAGAGATACCCCTTCTCCTTGGTCTACGGCACCGAGGTCGTGCTGCCCACCGAGCTACAGTATGGGTCACCCCGGGTGCGAGCTTATCAAAAGGCCGCCTAGGGGAACGCCGCATCGATGACATCAACTTTCTCGAAGAAGCCCGTAACCTGGCAGATGTGCGCGTAGATCACTACCAGCAGAGCCTGTGGCACTATTGCAGCCGTCAGGTTTGGCCTCGCACTATTCAAGAAGGTGACTTGGTCCTTCATCAGGATCGCCCCGAGAAGGGCATCAACAAGTTACAACCAAAGTGGGCGGGCCCTTACCGGGTAGTACAAGTCTCCATGCCTGGAGTGGTCCGCCTGGAGAACGAAGGTGATAGTCCCGTGGAGAACTCATGGAATATCAAGCACTTGCACGAATACCATCTTTGCAAATTCTACCCATAAGGTGCTCTAGAAATAAGGTTGCCTGCTCCTTAGGCAGCACGTGAGTCCAGGTGGGATCACCATGTCTCACCCGCTGCGATGATGGAACGCACCATCGGAGTAGTGGGAATAGTTAGATAAGGCTGCGTGATCCTTAGGCAACACGTGAGTCCAGTCGGGATCACCCCGCGCATTTCGCCCGCTGCAACGATGCAACGCGCCATCGGAGTAGTGGGAACAGTTAGATAAGGCTGCTTGTTGTTAATGGAGCACGTGAGTCTAGGCAGGATCGCCCTACGCGTCTCGCTCACTGTAACAATGGACGCGCCATCGGTGCAGTGGGCACAATTGGATAAGGCTGCGTGCTGCTCGCGCAGCGCGTGAGTCTAGGCGGGATCACCCCGTGTCTCGCTCGGTACGATGATGGATGCGCCCTCAAAGCAGCAAGCATAGTCGGGCTTGCCCGTGGTTGGTCTCTGACGGTGATTGAGTCACCTTAAGAGCAGAAATGCTCGGGGTTTACCCCCGAGGACCCCAAGGCGATGCACTAAGGTTCACCCCAGTTGACAAGCAAATATTAAGAGGCCTCATCCTCCCCCACCCACCAGGGGCTTACCGCCAACCAAAAGGTGCACCAAGGTGCACTCTAGGGGCGACCGAGGAGTGAACCTTATCACCTATGGAGCACCTACAATTGGGAGAAACTTGGGAGGCAAAGGGACAGCAGTGCCATATAAGTTCCCTCTTTTTATTCTTGGGATAATAAGTGCAAAATTATAGCCAAGAGAAATAAAATAAGAGACATCTCCTAAATCCCTTCATAGTTGTGAGATTCGACATATTTTTGATGGTTTTTATTGATGGATTTCTTCGGAATTTGATTGTTTTCTAGCTTTACCTAACGCTAATACTTCAGTAGCAAAAAAACTTGGTTTTTAATGTGTGTTTCAGGTTTTGAACATCAACAGAAGGTTTTAACAAGAGAAACACAATATTCTAGCGAAAATAAGCAAGTATCTTTTTGGAAGCAATCAAGGGAGGCATACAGAAGCTTCGACGAGCAACTATACAGCGAGAATATTTTCCAGCCGTATAGTTGCCATCGTATAGTTGTCGCCGCTTCCGCCTTGTCAAAAGGGACTACTTTCGTGAAGAGGCCAAACGCGAAATCGTAACACAGCAGCCGCCATCCCATCCAGAAAGGAGAAAGAAGAGATCCAGAGAAGGAGGGGAAGACATTCTTCATCTCGCTCCATGATCTTCAACCTCCTAGCCATCACACTCTCATAGCCATTACTTCTACTTGAGAGAAAGAGAGATCTTCACTTTGCAAGATTAAGGTTTGAGATTGTTTCTTCCTTTCTTGAATTGTGTTGGATTACTTTATATTCTTATTGTGGATCTCCAAGGTAATTTCAAGAAGAACTCCCTTTATTTAATTATATCAATGATGCTTTCTTCTCTCATGTGTGAGTAAGTTCCTTGGGCATGGGAGATGTAAGGGATTGGTGAGATGTGATGTGCCTCCACATATTTTCCATTAGTTTGTGATTAATTTTAATTATTATATTATGTGTGCTTGACTATCTATGGGATGCCTAATGCTTGTTATGTAATTAAGAGCCCAGAAAACATGATGATTTGTTCTACATAGATAGGATCTTGTTTGCTAGCAGACTGATGACCCCCGAGTGACACGGGGATATCACTGGGAAACTAGTTTGACTCGAGGATCACAAGGAACCACTATGATTATTGCATTAGTCCGATCCAAGGATCTTAGTTGCTAAGCAACCTGAAGGATCTTAATCGTCTAGTGACTGAACATGGTTTTGGTAACAGGCTAGTAGGAGTATTGAAGTTGGGATGAAATCTACCAAGAGGAGTTCCAGCTAATTATGGGTTGCTCGCCTACACATATATTTATAAGATTATAATTGTTACACTTATCATTCGTCCACCTGGCATAATCACTATCACGATGAACTATATCTCCCCACGCCTTCTTTGCCATTTGTAGAAAACCACAAACAATAGAATCGTTCTTTACTTTTATGCTTTTTATTCCTGAAGTTTACATTTTAGTTGAATCCAAATTTCATTCTTATTTCCACACTTGCAGTCAATTAACCCGAAGACCTGTGACAACTTTGAGTGTGACAGGGACTTTATTCATAAACACTTACCTTTGGGCTCACTGTGGGATCGATATATATATATATTTCAAAACTAGCTACAAACGATCTGTGCACTTGCAGACATCAAGCTATTTTCTGTCTTGTTGCTGGGGAGCTAAGTGCTAAGTGTTTGTCTCTTGACATTTCAGGTGTTACTATTACAAAATGGTCTCCCTAGGAGACAAGGGGTCTACACTCTATGGTAGGACCTATTTACCAAATTATATTGAGCATGTTCCTATTCAAAGGCGCGAGGAAATTATTGAAAAACTTTTAAGATCAAATAAGGTTGAATTTCAAAACCTGAGTGATTTTATGGAAAGCATGTACATTTATAGGATAACTCCCAAGAAACCTGAGAAAACTCTCAGAGAATACAGTGCTCCAAATTGTGCTTTTCTTAAACAACCAATAGAATTTCCTAATCCTGGAGTTAGAGAATATCGATTTGATGGTGGAATTATCAAAATTTTGCAGGCAAAAGCTTTCAGTGGAAGGGAAGATGAAGAACCAGGAAGACATATTAGAGAGTACAATGATGTGATAACATCACTTGGACCAAAAGGTTTGCCAAGAGACTTCTCTCGTCTAAAATTATTTTGTTGGTCTCTTAAAGGTAAGGCTCTAGACTGGTTATATTCTCTCCCTCATCATTACATTAAATGTTCATAAAACTGTATTGTTAAATTCATAAACAGGTTTAATCCTTTTAAAAAGGTAACTGAAACAAAAAGAATATAGGCAGCTTTAGCTAAAACGTGAGAGAAAACTACCCACAAGCCTGGGATAGATTCTTTGGAATGATCAATAGTATTCCTAATCATGGCTATTCTGAATCAACTATTTGCCATTTATTTTACCATGGTCTTAATACCCAATGCAGAGAGTTGCTTGACTTATTAGCAAGAGAATCGATAAATACTTTAACTAATAAAGCATGTTTGGAATTTATGTCTACTAGGGCTAAGAATGATTCTTTATATAATCCTGATTTCGGCACTAAGCTGGAAAAAAGGATACTACGTATAACTCCTGATCTTAAGCCTGAAGTACGCAAAACAATGAAAGAAAAAGGTATACCTTCTGAACTTGTTAAGGAAAACAAAGTAGACTTGTTACAAGTTTTTACTGAAGAAGATGAAACTAGAAAAGATTTTCAAGAATTAAAACATCGACAAGCAAAATCTCATAAGAACGTGCATAAGCATTTTCAAAGAAATAAAAATATTCTGGCAGAACTCACGGAAAATTATGATGAGATTGGCCAAGAAATAAAATTATTACACAAGTATCTTAGTATGATTGAAACCCAATGTGAACAAATAGCATCTGGTTATCAATTTTTTCTTCAAGACGATATATATATATCTATTTCTACTAATGTTGTTACAAGGAGAGGTGCAGTTGTTATAGGACCATTAGGACCACCAAAATATGAAGCTGAAAAAGTTCGAAAGGAAAAGGCCCTACTCAAAGAAAGCCAAGAAGATGATACACTGGTGGATCCTCAAGATTAAACTTCTCAAGAAACACAAGATCAAACCATGGAGGACCAAAATGATGCACAAGATGACCGTTATGACTCTAATGCAGAGACATATGATCCAAGAGAAGAAAAAGAGACAAGCAATGAAGATGAAGTTGTTGTGGTAGAAAAGAAGAAGAGTGATAAGCAGCAACAAAAGAAAGCAACAAAAGAGCTTGATCCCCCACAAAAGGTAAAAGACAAGAATAAGAAAGGTGAGAAAAAGCTTCCTTATCCAGATCAAAAAAGAAAGCACCGGATCAGGTAATCTATGATTCTTTAAAAAAGGAACTTAGTGATCTTCGTCTAGAAATTCCATTTTCGGATGCAATAAAAGTTCCTACCTATTCTAAGTTCCTCCGTGATATTCTTAGTAGAAAGAAAGAAATAACTGAAATCGTTTCCATGGTGGATAGTTATCCTACTAATGGGAAGCTATTGTCTAAATCAGGAGATCCCGGAATACCAACTATTTCATGCTCAATTGGCAAAATAGATATTCATAATGCCTTGTGTGATTTAGGTGCAGGAGATAGTGTAATTCCATATTACCTCTATAAAAGGTTAGGATTAGGGGCGTATTCCCCTACTCCTATCACTTTATAAATGGCTGACAAGTCCACTAAACAACCCATTGTTATGATAGAGGATGTTCTACTTAGAATAGATGAGCATGTTATTCCGACTTATTTTATTATTCTTGAAATGCTAGTGGATGATAAATTGTCCATAATACTTGGAAGACCTTTCCTTAGTACTAAAGGAGCATTAGTTGATTGTGCTGAGGGAAAAATAATCTTCAAAGTTTATGATGCTAAAATCATCCGGTATTTTCCAAAGAAGCTGGAAGCAGGAGAAAGATATATTCCACCGGAAAAACGAGTTCATGTGGTAAGTTCCTTCGATAAGGGGCAACCCAAGGTAAGAATTCGAGAATAGAGAAGGGGTTGAATTATTCAACCATTCTTAATAAAATGCTTAATGGGAGTCAACCCATCACATTAATAAAATAATTTGCAGAAAAAATGTTCATCATATTCCTACAACTTTTTCACAGACATTCTTGCGGAATCGCGCCCATGAAGATGCAGCTGTCAAATAGTAGTAGAAATATCGATTAAACAAGCGTAGAATAAATATAAATATAAAAGTTTCAGTTTTATCTACAAAAACTAGCTTAATCATTTTGTCCATATTAAAAAGTGAATCTCTAGTTGAGGAGAAGAAGCTCGGTAGTACTAAAAATTGTCCTGCTCTATACATGCTATTGTTGGTCGACATTTTTTTCTGTAATTTTTTGTCAAAAACAAGGTGTTTCACTAAGTTTCAGGATAAGAAAGAATTCTTGAAGAAATAGAAATTTTTTGATGACTACTGATGGTTTAACGACCAACTATACGGCGGGAATAAAAATTTCGGCCGTATAGTTTGGCCATATTGATATCGTTGCCATCGGCAAATTTTCTTTCGTAGGCACAAAAGATTTAACAACCAACTATATGGTGGGAATATAAATTCCGGCTGTATAGATATTGATGCTTTCGTCAAATTTCTTCTCCGGGATACTGAAGGTTTGACGACCAACTATACGGAGGGACCATTTTGATCCGGTCGTATAGTTGCACCCGTATAGCTGTGTACTGGCATAAAGAAACCCTAATTGTCGATGCCGCCACAACTATATGGTTGGAACTACTTATCCTGCCCGTATAGTTGCGGCCGTATAGTTCGGTTCGGCCACTTAATCGTGCCAGGGCAGCTAGGGTTCTTCCTCCTCCTCACTTTTTCTCTCATATTCTCTCTCCAAACCCCTCAAAACCCGCCTAGAACTCTTGATTCTTCGTGGATTTTGTTTGTTTGAGTTGGGGAATCAACATATCGGTATGTTTCTCTCCCTATCCATGCTTTATTTTCAAGATTCCATGGTTGAAACTCTCACATTGATCTAGTGGATGAACTCAAGCTTATTTTGTTTTTCCTTTTGATTTCTCACGTTAGGATTAAATTTTCCACGTAGAATCGTTCATATATCATGTAGAAACTACATTCCTAAGGTTTCATGGTGAAATTTTTTAGTGTATCAAGATGAGCAAAATTGGTAGCATTTTCCGCAAGATCAAGAGACAATGTGGCGAGAGCTCGGGGCTCCGGGCCGATCTCAATAGCAAGTTGGCCATGGTTTCATCAAGGAGGGTGATGCCCACACGTTGGTCCGATGATAGCTTTCTCACCGCGACAGGGTTGAGGGTAGACTTCGACCTCATGTGTGAAAAAGCAGGGCTATCACTACTTGCCTACGCAAGCCACAATACCTACACCGATCTCACCTATGAGTTCCTCACCTCTTTCTACGATGACCATAAGGCGAAAGGTAATGCCTGCATGGTAAGCTTCACCATCAACCAGCAGCCGTATGATATAACTTTCCAACAATTTTGTAATACTTTCGGTCTCCCCCACACAGGGAGTCAACTGTTACAAATTTATATAGCATCTCAAGTGGAGAAACTTGGGAGGTTATTTCTGTTAACGGTGGCAGGGACTTCTACCAGAAAAGATGTCCACCATTCAGAACCCAACAATTCGCTACTTCGCCTTGTTCCTCACCAATACACTGTTGGGAAGAGGAGATACCGGTTCCATGGCCAATGCGGATATGGCCATGATCACCAAGACACTCTTCCCCAATGCACCACAAAGCCCCAGTCCTATGACTCTACTACTCAAGCACTTTCTCCACTAGAGAAACAAGAAGAAAGGTGACATTCGCATTGGTGGATTGGTAACCCACCTTTCCCTAGGATTGAACATTACATTACCTATTATGCAACCTATTGATGGCTCAAAACTTATGAATGTCAAATATTTAACTGCTTGTGGTTTCCTTGGTGTTTAACGAGCTGACAAGAGGCTCCGAACATATTAGTTTGGTTATCTTGGTGATGCACATGTTGAGCAGGTTCCGTTGCCTTGTCCACATGCCTTCACGATTGTGGAGAAGGACAACTGGATCCTCACCAAGTATCAAGTGGTGGAGATCATGGCTGAATTCCAGCCTGATCAAGAAGAAGATTAAGAAGGAGAGTAGTAGGATGAGGGTGAGCAGGAACATGAGTAGGAATACAACCTTGTTTGGGAGGGATAGTAGCAGCAATAGGGGGATCTTGGGACCCATGTCCCAATCAGCAGCAGCGGTTCAACAACGTCCCCTATCAAGAGTTTCTGCAGCTCAACCAGCGTGTTGGGGAGATTGAACACACTCTACAACGAGTGAATAAGGACGTGAGTGCCTTAACTCACAACTTCAGTCACTTCATGACCCACTTCCACGACTACTACCTGCAGTATCCGCACCAGCCGTCGAATGATGGCAGCAACTGAGCCTGGCAATAGCCTAAGCTTGGGGGACGTTTGAAAACCTCCAAACCTTGCATTCATATTTTTGTTTCTTCTTTTGATTTATTTTACTTCTTCAAAATTGCATGTTTACTTTGAGTTTGTATTCCTAAACCAAAAACACAAAAAATTAGTTGTAACTTTTATTGCAAATTTGTTTCTTTGTTTCTCTCGGAGATTGCTCAATTTCAGGTGACTTGGCAATAGGAAAATATAGAGGAGGTTTGACTCAAGTACGAGAACAAATCAAGCAAGAGGAGGTATCACATTCCTTTCATCCCCTTTTCTGCAAATTTAAATTGATCCTACAATTATTTACTCGCTTGCACTTGAGCCACTCCCCACTTAGCTTGCTGTCCTATAAATTCTATTCCTTTGCTAGTGTCTCCTTTTTAGCTTTGAAATAATGAGCAATGAACTTGGTTACAAATATTTCTAACAATTTTACAACAAGAAAAAGCATCCAAAAGATGACTTGAGTCCATGTTTAGCCCAAAGGATTTGATTTTATAACTACTCAACCCCATTTGAGCTTAATGTAAATAAACTCGATAGCACCCTTGAATGAAATTGTGTGAAAAAATAGATGCTTCGAAGTAGTAGAGATTATGACACTGCTTTTTCTAATAATTACCGTAAGATATTGCTTTACGCGTGTCATTACAACACTGTCGTGCTCCATGAGGAACTATTAACTTCGCTGGCCAACGAACAATCTAAATGTGGGAAACCACTTGATTTCGGCTATTGAGTTATGTAAGCGTTTGTAGCTGCAATGCTATGACGGGTAAAATTTTAGTCTCTTCATGGTTTCACGTTCCAAGTGAAGTTGTAGTACTCCTCTGACCCACTATTTCTCAATAGTTATCTATTGGCATGGTCACGAGTGCGCAACACATTCCCAATTAACATGTTAAAAACAGTGGCATGATTTCTCTATGAAAGGGCTGAAGTTTTTGAAAAACAAGGAAAGAAAAAAGGAGCTTTGAGAGTCTTGAAATTTTGACGTGGGAATAGATGATTTGTTCTTAAATTGAATGTTTTTGGTGCCAACTTGAGTACTCTTAATTGATTGAAGACACAAGAGCAAAAAGTTTTCATCTCTCAACAAAGAGAGACACCAAAAGAATTTGTTTCACTTCCTTAGCTAAACTTTCGACACTTGCTCGGGCATATGATTTATTTGCTAGCAATATATATGTGGTTAGGAACTGGACTCAGTGCAATCTTGTGAAAACTTGTATGATCATGTTTAAGACTGTAGGAATTGTGAAGAAAAGAATTTGACATCAATTCGAGCTTATAAGTTCTTTTATTTCAGTCTCGAATCTCTGCTATTCTTCCTTATTTTCTTGTCACTCGATGGTGAGCAACATCTACACTTGGGGGAGTTGATAGCTGTGAGATTCGACATATTTTTGATGGTTTTTATTGATGGTTTTCTTCGGGATTTGATCATTTTCTAGCTTTACCTAACGCTAATACTTTGGTAGCAAAGAAAACTTAGTTTTAAATGTATGTTCCAGGTTCTGAACATCAGCAGAAGGTTTTAACAAGAGAAACACAATATTCAGGCGAAAACAAGCAAGTGTCTTTTTGGAAGCAATCAAGCGAGGCATACAGAAGCTTTGACGAGCAACTATACGGCGGGAATATTTTTCTGGACGTATAGTTGCTACCGTATAGTTGTCACCGCTTCCGTCTTGTCAAAAGGGAAAACTTTCATGAAGAGGCCAGATGCGAAATCATAACACAAAAGCTACCATCCCATCCAGAAAGGAGAAAGAAGAGATCTATAGAAGGAGGGGAAGACGTTCTTCATCTCGCTCCACGATCTTCGACCTCCTAGCCATCACACCCTCATAGCCATTACTTGTACTTGAGAGAGAGAGAGAGAGATCTTCACTTTGCAAGATTAGGGTTTGAGATTGTTTCTTCCTATCTTGAATTGTGTTGGATTACTTTTCTATTCTTATTGTGTATCTCCACGGTAATATCGAGAAGAACTCCCTTTATTTAATTATATTGATGATGCTTTCTTCTCTCATTTGTGAGTAAGTTCCTTGGGCGTGGGAGATGTAAGGGATTGGTTAGATGTGATGTGCCTCCACATATTTTCCATTAGTTTGTGATTAATTTTAATTATAATATTATGTGTGCTTAACTATCTGTGGGATGCCTAATGCTTGTTGTCCAATTAAGGGCCCATACAACATGATGATTTATTCTACATAGATATGATCTTGTTCGCTAGTAGACCAGCGACCCCCGAGTGACACGAGGATATCAATGGGAAACTAGTTTGACTCAAGGATCACGAGGAACCACTATGCTTATTGCATTAGTCCCATCCAAGGAGCTTAACTGCTCAGCAACTCGAAGGATCTTAATCGTCTAGTGACTGACTATGGTTTTGGTAACAGGCTAGTAGGATTATTGAAGTTGGGATGAAATCTACCTAGAGGAGTTCCGGCTAATTATGGGTTGCTCGCGTACACATATATTTATAAGATTATAATTGTTACACTTATCATTCGTCCACCTGGCACAGTCACTATCACCATGAACTGTATCTCCCCGCGCCTTCTTTGTCAACTGCAGAAAACCACAAAACAATCGAATCATTCTTTACTTTTATGCTTTTTATTCTTGAAGTTTACATTTTAGTTTTATTTAAATACATCCAGTTTAATCCAAATTTCATTCTTATTTCCACACTTGCAGTCAATTCAGTCGAAGACCTGTGACAACTTTGAGTGTGACAAAGACTTCATTCATATACACTTACCTTTGGGATCCCTATGGGATCGATATCTATACTTCAAAACTAGCTACAAACAATTTGTACACTTGCAGACATCAACCTTACATGTTGTACTCCTTGTTGAAGCCTACACATGTCAAATCTACTCGCTCGACTAGGGGTCTCGGGCAAGAATCCAGGCAAGGCCTCTACGGGATCAGAGTCCCTCCTCGTGGAAGTAGTCAACACGGTGTTGGTTGCTATTGAACACCTTGACAGACAACATCTCCACTCCATCATATGTGATTACGAGGATGTCTCCCCACTGGAGGGAGTGGGTATTAGAGAAATGGTTCCACCCCCTCCCAAGGCACATGCTCCTGCCTTCTTCGAAGAAGATGTGAGCCCACCAGATGGTATTGCATCAGGAGGGCGGCAGTGGCTGCCAAAGGACCAAGCAAAGAAGTCTGGAAGGCACATCGTTCCTGCATTCTCTTGTTGCACCCTCACATAGAACTCAAAGGCGGACAAATCCAGCCAAGAGTCCCGAGGAATGGCTGCCGTGGGGAAACGATATACCTCTAGGCGATGACCCTGTCCAAGGACTCGCCACCACCCAATGGAAGCGAATCCTCTGGCACTAGCAGAAGCAGCCTCCTCGATGCTAGTGCATGATCGGCAACAAGGATGGTGGCCATGCTTTTGCATAAAGAGAAGAACAAGAATGGAGAAAGGGGAAATGCTGAACATGGCCTCCTCCATCATGGCCGGTGAAATAGGCTAAGGCGACGAAGCCGCTCAGCGCAACACTAAATACTCAAGCCACTACAAGAGTAGTCCCTTGGATTCCCCTTGGTAGAGGAATCGACGCATCAAGATCTTCATCACAACCTGTAGGCCGGATCTCGGGATAGCTCCACGGGTGTCCCCTAGGCCCGGCACCCTGAATAGGCGGGGTATCACCCCGGATCTCCAACTCCTTGAGGCAGCACCCCACCTGAGGGCTACTGTCGGTTCTGCGCTCTCCCTGAGTTGTGAAACCATGGGCTCCGGGTCGGGTTCCTTGTGGCCTATCTAACTAGGAGGCCTAGGGGGCTTCCCTGGGTGATGAGGGTTAAACTCTTCAATGCCAATTGTTATGGACTTGGGTTTTGGATAAGAGAGGAGCACTGGAGGCATCAATCAGCTAGAAAATAAGAAAACAGGGACGCAAGGTTTACCTAGGTTCAGGCCTCGTAGAGGACCCAACTCCTGCTTGTCTGCTCTTGGAATTATCGAGGGAGTCGAAAGTTACAGGGGTGCTCACATGCAATATGGCGATGGTGTGGAAACTAGTGTTGTGATCGTACTCCCCACCGCCCCCTCCTAGCCTTTATATAGATATGATAGGTCTCGGGATAGCAGGTCGAGTCAGTTACAAGTTAGGGTTTTCCCTTTGAACTTTCTATCTTGAGCTCGCCGTGTGCTGCAAGCAATCAGAGTCTCCTAAGGTCACCCGAAACTTTGATTAGTCCCTGGTAACGTTGTGGGCTTCTCCCAGACAAGACCGTATATACCAAACTCGAGTACCTATAAGGTATGCCCATGCCAGTAGCCCCCGAGTGTCCGGTTGAATCACAGATTCGAGTGGAGACTTATGAAGTCTTTCGAGTGCACAGACGAGCATGTTTTCGAGTGCTCTGATTTGTATCATAGGGATTATTGATATACATGCTTGATTTATCCGATGTATCGGGATCAGTTAACTGCCTTAGGGAAAAAACATAATCTACTCAAACTCGAGTCCCGGGACTCGAATTCAGAAAAGTGCTGTTGTAATTCGACTCAGGCCGTGGAGGTCTTATAGAGTCGAATCCTAGTGTACAAGTGTGAGCACTCGACGCGTCCATCAAGGCTTTTTCATCGTGCCTATAGGCATGGATTATGTCTGGTAGAGCGGAGCAGGTGCGTTGCCAGGCCTTATCTTCACGTCGTAGACGTGGCATCCAAATTTTGTCATCACGGAGATGATTCAGGTGGCCCAGGAGACGTAATCTCTTTGCAAGGAAGATATGAGGCAGAGTCGCCAATACATTTGAGTGTGGACGTAGTCAACACGCAGTTATGTGTAAGAAAAAAATCATAGGGTGCGTGACCAGTGCTCCCGATGGGAGTATCCCTCGAGTGCTTATTCGAGTCGTAGACTCGAGTGGGGCTATAATTATTTTGCGACTACTGTCATCCTTTGCTAGTTTTAGTCGAATGTGCTTTCAGCGTTCCCTATGGGAGTAACCCGAAGTCCACAGTCGAATCATTGATTCGATTGAAGGGGTTTTGTGAGAAAATGTGTCTTACAAAGTTTCTCGGGTACGTGGCCAGTGCTCCTATTAGGAGTAGCCCCCGAGTGTTGGGTGGAGTCAAAGACTCGAGTAAGGACTAGAGTAGTCACATAGTGCTCCTGCTAGAGTTTAATGATGTCAGTGCTGATGATGAGGTGATCTCAGTTTCCCGCGTGAGCGGTTTTGACAGGATGTGACGAAAAGTGGGTCCCATTTTCTAACTTTGATTTGACCAAGCATGCGTAATCTCTGTTTTAACTGTTTCTCCTTGATTCTCGCGCGTAATGGGAGGAGTGGAGCGACGGTTCGTGGTTTTACCCTGCCACGCGTCGACACTAATTTGTGCCACGCGTCGGGTTGGTTTTCTCCGAGCCATTCGATGGCATCTTCGGTGAGGTTAAGTAGAGGTCCACCGGTCGGTAGTTCCCCATAGTTCATCTTCCTCCGTGCGCACAGCCTCCATTTCTGCTCGTTGCTTCTCCATTGCTCCCACCCTCTTAGTGCTGGACCAGCTTCACACTTTTTCGAGCTACTTCCTGCGCCCTCACCGTCATCGCCAGATGGAAAGAAGATGGGAACCTCCGCCGCTAGATCTGTGGCTGCCGCTGCTGTGGCCAAGAAGAAAAGCGCCACTACCATAGGCGCCAGCACTGCCACCGCGACTGGGAAGAAGAAAGGTCCCAGAACCCGTGTCACGAATGGGTCTTGGCGTGTAACCTCCATCAAGCCATCAGAGCTCTTCACCCAGCATCAGGATGGGATGCTTCCCGTTGTGGAAGATGGCTGCCACATCCCCGGTGACGAGGTAATCCCTAGTCCTCCTGCTGGGTTTCGAGTGATGTTCCTTGCTTTCATCATTCGCAGTCTATCCCTCCCCCTTCACCCTTTTGTGAGGGGTTTGCTTTGTTTCTATGGGCTCCAGCTGCATCAGCTGACCCCTAATTCTATTCTCCACATTGCCTGCTTCATTACCCTTTGTGAGTGCTGGCTCGGAATCGAGCCACACTTTGGCCTCTTTAAAAAACTCTTCAAACTCAAACACCAGTCAGGATCCAGATCCGTAGTCTATGATATAGGAGGTTGTGATATCCATGTTGACTCCAATGTCACCAATTTTTCCATCAACCTCACTTCATTTGTCCAAGGGTGGATGGAGAAGTTGTTCTACATTCATGACCAATAGGTTGACGTAGAGCACTATGGACTCGCGCCCTTTGATCTGGTGGCAGCTTGCAAGAGGAGGAGGTCGTGGAAGAATGTTGTGATGCGCGGCGAAGCCGAGGAAATAGAGATGCTATACCGGCATGTCTGTGACTTGGAGCGCCGCATAGGAAAGGAGATAGGCAGTGCTGATCTCATTCGCACTTGGATGCACTGTCGAGTGCAGCCGCTGTAGGCTAGGGCACACCCCGTGTGTTGCTGGACTGGTGCTGGTGATGTAACTCGTATCTCGACAGAGGGCATTTCTTCTGGCGAAGTAGACAAGAGGTTTCGGCTGGTGACCTAGTACACCACCAAGGAGGATCTCCCGGGTGACTTAGTCGTGCCTCCCTTCTCTGCGAGCCATCCTCTGCCTGAGGTGGATTTCCTTTAAAAGTTATTCTTATTTTTCGATTGCTTGCTCATTGTATCTTATACTGATGCTTGGTTCTGGTTTCAGGACTGGAAGGTGGCCGCCAACTTGCCTCCTCAACCCAAGGGAATAATTCCATGCGAAGTGCAAGAGGAAGATGAGTCTAGCTCTACGGTCCCTATTGAGGAGGAGCAAGAACCCCCGAGTCTAGTGGGCATGGGACTCGCAAGCACCCCCGAAGCGAGGACTTGGGTGCCTCTTCACTGACGACACCGGAGGGTCCTCCTGCTGCAGCAGAGGAGCCAATCCCTTCCGTTCCTGTATGCGCCATGGCTCCTCCGTTGCGGAAGAAATTGAGTCTACTGAAGCAGCCATCTAGGAATACCTTCAACCTCGATAATTTTGACGGGTATGTACTCATATTCTTGCGAGTTCATCTTGTCTTCCCAAAATATGTTCTTCTAAAGTAGTGTTTGATACTTTTGTAGTCAAATGGCATTGTCATCTTCCGACGACTGTCAATTTGTCAAGGAGTCTGGAGTCGCAGACTCCAAACACAAGGAGGTGGCGGTACCATATCCTTCTCCTCCAGTGGCTGCCCACTCCGATGCTAACTCTTCGAGCTCCCCCATGCTGGGGAGCATCAAATTGTTGCCCGGACGTCGATTCTTAAGGAATCTTCGGAGTCCCTGGAGGAACAAGTGAGTTTTTTTTGTGTCATTGACACTCGAATTGTGTTAATGCTCACACATCTTCCCTTTTCTTGTAGCCTATCGTGAAGGATTCTACTTGCCTCGTCGAGCAGATCATTTCCTTGGGTCGACATCATGCTTCGCTAGAAACCTGCCACCGTGCTTTCCAAGGTTAGTTTTATACTTTTATCTCTGTTCCGTTTGCGTACAGGTGGGTAGGCTCAATTTTTGGCATTGTAGGCGAGAATAATGATCTTCTTCGTCGCGCCGACTCCCTCGAGAAGGGACTTGCCGCAGCGGAGAAGAAACGCAACGAGGCACTCGAGGCTCTTGAGGAGTCAAAAAAGCGTGAGGAAGATTTGTGCTCTTCCACTGCTGAGAGGGAAAAGGTATTCGTAGAACAACTCTTCTCTGATGCGAAAGCGCTCTCGGGTATGATATTGCCGTACTTGCCTTTGCCATGCACATTGCTTTCATGCTATTGTGCTCATATGTATATTTTGCAGATGTCGCGGACATGGACTTTGATGCCCAGGCTTTAACCCACACGGATGCCTTGGCTGGCACCATGACTGTAGTCAAAGACCATAGCGTCTCTGTGAAGGACACACTCGAGAGGGCCAAGGGCGTGCTAGGCCATCTTCGAGAGGAGATGCTTCCCAAGGCCAATCTAATCGATAATCTTGATGGCTTGGTGGAATCCTTTGCAGAAGGTGTGCCAATGGACTTCAAGAACTCACAATAGGCAGTTGGAGTGACCATGGGACTCACAATCACGCAAGCTCACGACATTGAACTAGATCCTAGCGAAGATCTTCGGTGATGCTGGTCACCGCAGATGGCGAGCAGGTAGTGTTTTCTCCCTTCGCCACTTGTCGTCGGATTGATGACAAGTACGCCATGAGGGGGTCCTCGAGGCGTGCGGAAGAGAGGGGGGTGAGACGTACAGTATTCTGGGACAGTGAGCACACAATTTTACCCAGCTTCGAATCCGCCGGCTTTGGATGGATCCTACTCCTGCTAGCAATCCAGTAATACGGCAGAGCCGGAATATGGGTTACAAGGGTTTCGCCTGTGTGAGTTGAGGGTCTAAAGTATTGGGTGTTATCTGGTGCGCTAAAGGCTCTCCCTAGGATGGCTTATATAGATATCTGGCCTAGGGTTTACAGGAGAGATCAATCCGGCTACGACTAAGAGTCTGTTACAGAGTAGATCTTGAACTACAAGTAACATTATGGGCCTAAGTCGGTAAGTCTTATGGGCCTTCCCGTAGCTGGATTGGACTCCGTCTTCTCTCCCTAACTGGGCCGCCCGTGAAGCAAAGCTCTAACCCAAAGTGGGCCACCCTGTTCATTGAGGAACTATGAGGATACCCGGAAAGTATATCCCCAACAGCAGCCCCCGGAGGCCTCCAAGATCCAAAGTCGGATTTATCATCGTCTAGCTTGATCTTCGGCTTGCAGAATCTTGAAGGGTTCCTGAAACTTCACAACAAAAAGATACGATCCGGGTCTTAAAAATAAGTCGGACCTTGCAATTGGTTACTCGGATTTTCTAGCTCGCTTTTAAACTAAGCTGGAATTTGGTCTCTAACGCCACATGACAAGCATGGTCAAGTCACGTCATCTGACAGACGTTTCGTCAGCACGACCGTTGGTGGGTCCACGGTCCACGGAACTGAGGTGCCGTTTCAATGCGTGCGTGGAGATCGAGGCGACGCAATCATCGCGCGGGCCCTTCCCAGTTCTTTCCACGACGCGTGGCGGTTACACTGTAGCGTTTGCACGAATCTTAGCGCAGGTAGGTGGATATAAGGGGTTCGGATTTCTTCTTCTCCTTTCCACCAGTCCCTTGCCGTTCCTTTACTCCCAATCCTCCTGCGCGCATAGAGCCTCCTCGTTCTCCCTCCACAAAGCTCCTAGCGCCGCCCCTATAAGGTCACACTTCCACCGGAGAAAATGGCTTCATCTTCTTCCTCCAGTTTGGCGGCGGCAGCAGCGGCGGCGAAGGCCAAAGCAGCAGCAGAGAAAGAAAGCTACAGGGTAATCTGGATCCCCTGCGCTCTCGACGAAGCATGCCTCAAGAACGTGGAGAAGGAGGGGCTCCTCGCCGCCGGTAACTAGCGGAGCGGCTCCGGCGAGACCATCCCCAATCCGCACGAGGGCGAGCGCGTCCACTTCGGTACCCATCTAGACCGAGGTTTGTCCTTTCCTCCCTCGGAGTTCTTCTCCGAGGTGATTGACCACTATGGAGTTGAACTCCACAATCTTCCTCCCAACTCCATTCTAGAGATAAGCGCATATGCTGCGCTTTGCGAGGGCTTTCTCGGCATTAGGCCGAGTTTGCTTCTCTTCCGGTTTTACTTTCATGTCAGGAGGAATTCCATCACTGCCGGTGTTACTTACATCACCGGCACCATTAGTTTTTCTCTTAGACGAGACCGGGCATATCCCAAAATTTCTGCCAGTGACTCGGTCAAGAAATGGCCAGCCACTTTTTTCTACCATCGGGATATTCCGGCTCCCGGCAAAGCTACTGCTTTGCCGGCTTTTGTCGATGGAGCCGCCACGGCCCAACCTTCCGGGGACGAGGCTTCTCTGGCTCTCATAGATGATCTGATCCTCGCTAGGAGGCGGATCGAATATCTGATCAAGCACAATGGTCTGAAGGGATCCGACTTGGTCCAGTGCTGGGTTTCATGCCGGATCCAGCCACTTCAGTACCACGGGGATAGACTGATGCATTCCGTCACGTCTTCCCTGACCGACTCCCTCCACATCAGCCCCAAAGCCTACACCACTCAGGGCTAGATAACCCAGATCAAGTGGATGATCAAGGAGCGGATCGAGAGGAGGATTCCGGAAGTTTCTCTGGATATGCACACGGCGGAAAAACCCGTGGTTCCGGTAAGCTTTTATCATCACATCTTTTATGTGTTTCTATCTTTGAGTTACATTGCAATGCTGATACGTTTTCTTGTTTTCAGCTTGCTGACATCCCTGAGTCGGAACTTGCTCCGCTCAAAGGATACCCTCCGGAGTTCTCTCAGGAGGTGGAAGTGGTTCCACTGCCAGATCTTGCGCTCAAGAAGCGCAAAGCTCCGACAGTAGCAGTTGGCACAAAGGAGGTGCCAGTCGTGAAGAGGTAACCTTCTGTCACAACTTTTCCTCCTTTGTTGTTTACTCAAGTTTATTTCCAAGATGTAATGTTTCCGACTTTACTACTCTCTCAGAGCAAAATCAATTATCAAGGCCAAGGGGAAGGGGACTTCTTCGAAGCCCTTGCGCCAGACGAAGCTTACAATAGCTTCCCCTGCCGTGGCTCCTCCGACTCCGGTCCCTCAACCTTCTGCAACTCCGGCGATCATCCCTTCTCTGGTGATTGCAGAAGATCCGGCTCCTCAAGCGGAGCCGACGATCCTTGTCATAATCGACGTCACCACCACAAGGCCACTCAAGATAAGGGTGAACCCTCTTCGGGTAATGATCCCTCGGCTGAAGTCTTCACCGACAACCTCCTCAACAATCCGGGTCTTGCCAAATTTGGCCTGACCCGGAAATCTGCAGAGGAGATCCAGCGGCTGGCCAGGCAAGTCCTGGACAAAATCCATCTATCCCCTGAAGAGGAGGCGCAAGAAGCAGAGGACGTCAAGTTCTCCGACCTTCTTACTCAAGTCCGCCTTCGCGACGAGAGGATCAGGACTGGCGAGCTTCCAAAAGCTCCAGTGATCCCTCTTACTCTCGCTGAGAAGGTGGCAGCTGAAGTGAACCCGGGTTTAGACAAACTCACCCGCGAGCAATATGTAAGTCGGAATTCCAACTCTTGTTTTTATATTATGTTATATCATATCCTCTAGCCCCCAAGCATGAAGTAGGATATAGAATCCGAGTTTATGCTTTCGTTAGGATGCCAAAGAACAAACTAGTGTAGCCCCCAAGGCTCGTGCTGATATTTAGTAAAAATATTAGCCCGAGTCTTAAGTAGCTTTCTGACTTTGGGTATTCTGACTTACAGAAAGTATGTTCCTATAACTAGGAATTATTGTCCAATGTCTATAATAAGCGAAGAGAGATCAAAGCTCTCCGGCTTAAAAATGCTGAGCTCATGGTAGCCAAGGATGAAGCTGAAGGTAAATATTTCGAGATTCAAACCTTGTCTTTTGCTTTTTCTATGTCGAATTTTTCTGAACTATTGTTCTTTTTGTCTTACAGCGTTGGTGAAACAATCCATCGCTATGATTGAAGAGGCCGAGAATCTCAAGACCCTGGTGGTGGAGAACAAAGGACTTCGCCAAGAGCTAGAAAAGCTCAAGGTTGATCATGAAACGAGCATAGCTCAAGTCCTGGAATCCTCCTCCATGGCCACTGAGGAGCGCGATCGCAAGATTGCCGCTCAAGATAAAGTTATCTCGGACCTCAAGAATGAGGTTGACAGAGAGAAGGATATCTCCCAAGCACTCCTTGCTGAACTCCAGAGTCTCCAGGAGGAGAAAGCACTTCTTGGTAAGTTCCATCTATCTGACTTATCATTTCCTCGACTTTTATCAATGTCGGTGACATGGGTATACCCTACAGGTACTCGAGCTTGGTATATATGGTCCAAATACGTATAGGACCACGGTGTCGCCAAGGCCCAGATGAAAGGACTCGAGTAACCTGTGGACTCTCGATTGCTTGAAGGACAAGAAGAAGCTAAAGATAGAAAGTTTGAAGGGGAAAACCCTAACTTGTAACCGACTCGACCTGCTACCCGAGACCTAGCCTATCTATATAAGGGCTAGGAGGGGGCGGCGAGGAGAACACACGCAACCCTAGCTTCCACAAACCCTCGTCAATTGGCGCCGTCTGTGGGAATTGGGAGTGCTGATGTTGCGGCTTCTTCGGCCCCATCAAACGCGATTTACAACTCTGCAACAGCGGAGATTCGCCAGCTTTTCGGCGCCTTCGACTTCACCGTCCACACGCCGGCTACTCGCCCGGCCTTCAAGTCCGTGGGCGACGGAATCAGCCTGGCGATTGGGAACTTCCGCTTCCAAGTTGGTCAGATGGGCACGCTTCGCATGCCCAATCAGCCGATGGCACCAGCGATTGCCCCAGCATCATGGTTCCCTCCATCGATCGGCACCCTCAGTGAGCTCAATGCTCCGGCGATAGTTGGGAACATGGTCAGCGACAACAGTCGCGACTCCGATCTAAGCGATCTGGCCACTGAAGATGGAACCTACGGTTCCGGATCTGAAAGTTGTGGAAGCAACAGCTTCCTAAATCACTTCATGTGCGCCGTCATCAACGCGGGCGACACCTCCGCCAACCGCGGTAACGGTGGCAACACCGGCAACGACACCGATCCACCCAGTCGCGGCAACGGTGGTAACAC
Source organism: Avena insularis (assembly GCA_023614405.1). Lineage (NCBI taxonomy): Eukaryota > Viridiplantae > Streptophyta > Magnoliopsida > Poales > Poaceae > Avena > Avena insularis. Next base: position 364,228,319 of record CM042684.1, read on the forward strand.
CGGCAACGGCACCGACCCGCCCAACACCGGCAACGGCGGTAATGGTGGCAACGGAGGAGCAGTCGAACCTCCTAGCATAATCAACAAGCAAACCGGCGAACGCGTCGTGATCAGGCTCAACGAGCAAGAGTGGGAACGCTGCCGCGAAGCCCTACGAGGTGCACCTCTACCCTTCGGGTCCCTGCAGGAGCTACTGATGGGCTACCACTGGCTCCTAAAAGAGGAATTCAAGCGCCAAAAACTAGCAATAGCGCAACTTGAGGCACGTAAAAAGGCGGCGGACGAGTCAAGTCGTCGTCGCGCTGGGCTCTCCTCCTACGGAGGATCCTCCTCAAGAGGCAACGAGCACCTCGCCAGGAAAAGGCAATCGCGGATGGCTCACCTCACCGAACAAGAAGGCATAGACATCGTGAAAGTCCTCAACTTTGGCTCTATGACAGTCGACATGAGAGGCAACATGGTTCCCAGGACACCACAGGCCGTGGTGACAGCGGCCACCATGTACCTTCTCAATAACCAGCCACCAGCTGGAGATCCCCAAATGGCCATGCACCGATCTACGATCGCGGGCCTGGGGCTAATCGAGGCCGCCCTCGACATGGAACCGGTACCAGACCCACAAAAGGGCAAAGCGTTAGCAAAACGCTACTCCTCGCCCTCGTCCAGCGATGACAGTCACGACCTGTCTCGGCGCCGCCGCTCACGACGACACGATCGCGACTACGATGCACGCGATGAACTCACGCAGCGCAAGATCGACAAGTCAAGGGCACGACGTGCTCGATCGACTGACTCGGAAGAAGAAGATGGGGAGCTCTGCGGCGCCAGATGCTTCAGCAGATCCATCAGGCAAAAGCGAATGCCTAAAGGGTTCAAACTCCCATCAGAGAACCCGAAATTTGACGGTCTACAGGACCCCAAGATCTGGCTGGAGGATCACATCTCCTCCGTCAGGCTACATGGAGGCAGTCGAAGTACTGTCATGCAATGCTTGCAGCTACAGCTGCAGGGCACCGCCCGGGCATGGCTCAATAACCTCCCACGCGGATCCATTCGCAGCTGGGTTGAGCTGGTCTATAGCTTCGTGTGCAACTTTAAGGGCACGTACAAACACCCCGCCTCAATTGAAGTACTGAGATGCTTCCAGCAAAGATCTGGCGAATCGCTGCGCTCTTACATCCAAAGGTGGTCCATCATCAAGAACTCCGCGGAGAACATCTTGGAAGACCGCGCGATTGATGCATTCAATGGTGGTGTCCCCCGCATGGAACTCAGGGAGGAGCTAGGCCGCTCAAAGCCCTAGACCATCGACCACCTGATGGAGATCGCAAATCGGTGGGCTGATGGAGAAGATTCGGTGAAGAATCACGTTCACTCTGACGAGGAGGCAGAACTCGAACGAAGACGCGACCGCCGGAGTAAGCATCGCATGCGCGTCTACGACGATCGTGATGACGTCAACATGGTCGCAGCCGGCTACGCCGATAGACGCGACGATAACCGCAATAGCGGATACCGCGACTCCGGGAAAACCACGCAAGTGTGGCAACGCCGCACTCACGATGAAGCACCCCCGACCTCCATCGAGGACAAACTGTCCTGGCCATGCACAGTACACTTCTACATCGACAAGCATGATGGCAAGAGAAAGTCCAGCCACCACCTCAAGGACTGCCGTGAGTTCCTCAAGCTACATGAGGGATTGGTTCGGATGAACCGCAATGCAGTCGAAAGAGGCTACGGAGCCGCTCCAGGTGCCGTGGCACATGGCGCACCACCACCACCACCTGGGCCACCCCCAAACGGAGCTGCACCGGACCAACACCACGGAGGCGAACCGTACCCACGGGCCATGGGTACCATGATGATCCAAAAGGGGTGCCCCTCCAATAGGGTGCAGAAGGCCATCACTCGCCAAGTCAACTTGGCCACACACTCGCCACCATCCACCACTGAGTACCTCAGTGGAAGTGAGTCGTGCATTACTTTTGACAAACGCGACCACCCGCCTCAAGTACCTCACCCAGGTCATTGCCCCCTCATACTCGAGGCACAAATTGGAGGCTTCGACATGAGTCGCGTCTTCATGGATGGCGGAAGCGGTATCAACCTCATATTCGCGAGTACCTTGCGAGCAATGAGGATCCCTCTAACCTGCCTGGAGGCATCGGACACAACGTTCCACGACATCGTCCCAGGGAAAGGCGTATACCCCCTGGGCAAAATCAACCTCGACGTCATATTCGGCACGCCGAAGAACTTCCGGCGCGAGCGCATCGACTTTGAAGTTGTCGACTGGCCCTCACAATACCACTGCATCCTCGGACGAGTCGCGTTCGCTAGGTTCATGGCGGTACCCCACTACGCCTACCTGCAGATGAAGATGCCAGGTCCCAACGGCGTCATCACGATCAACGGGAGCTTTGAGCGATTCCGACGACATGGAATTCAACAGAATCTCCCTCCCTTCGGCATGCAGGAGGAGCTCACGCGATTGAAGGAAACGACAGACAACAGTCTGCCGCCCCTGAGTAGGACAAGCTCACCTGACCTCTCCTTCGACTCATCTGTGCACACAAAGAAGGTGCAGGTCCATCCATCAGATCCTGCCAAAACGACCCTCATCACCAACAACTTGAGTCCCGCATAGGACCTCACGCTCGTCGAATTCCTCCATGAGCACTGGGAAATTTTTGCCTGGTATCCTGCGGACATGCCATGAGTTCCCAGGGAATTCGCCGAGCATGCACTCAACGTCAGCCCTAACACAAGGCCAGTCAAGCAAACAATCAGGCGACTGTCTGAGCCACGAGCGCAGGCAGTCGAAATGGAGATCAACAGACTCCTCGAGGCCAAATTCATACGCGAGATCAAGGAAAGCACTTGGCTCGCCAATACGGTGCTGGTGCCAAAAAAGGACACGGATATCCTACGGATGTGCATGGACTTCACTTCTTTAAACAAGCACTGCCCAAAATATCACTTCCCACTACCACGGATCGACAAAATCATCGACTCTACCGCTGGATGCGAGCGCCTCTTCTTCCTCGATGCCTACTCAGGCTACAACCAAATTCAAATGAAGGAGGAAGACCAGGAGAAGACCGCATTTACAACGCCCTTCGGTGTGTTCTTCTACAACACAATGCCCTCCGGGCTAAAAAACGGGGGAGCTACCTACCAACGGTGCATGCAGGCTTGCCTCAAGGAGCAGCTGGGTCGCAATATCCAAGTCTATGTTGACGACATAGTAATCAAAACCAAAAAGGAAGCCTCTCTAATCGATGACTTGCGCGAATCTTTTGCCAATCTCGACCGTTACCGGATCAAGCTCAATCCGGACAAATGCGCCTTCGGTGTACCATCTCGGCAGCTGCTCGGGTATCTCATCTCCGCGAGAGGGATTGAGGCAAACCCAAAAAAGATAAAGGCCATACTAGCCATGGAGAAGCCAAAGAACATAAGAGGCATCCAGCAACTAGCCAGACGAATCACGGCCCTCGGTCGATTCATCAGTCGAATGGGAGAAAAGGCACTGCCCTTCTATCAACTCCTCCGCAAAGCTGATAAATTCGAGTGGAACGATGAAGCGCAAGAAGCATTTGAAGATCTCAAGCGCCTGTTATCCACATCGCCAGTACTGGTGACTCCGCGGGAAAGGGAACCACTACTGCTGTACATCTCCGCTACCAACCAAGTGGTTAGTACCGTGCTCGTCGTCGAACGGGCAGAGGAAAACAAGGTCCATGGCGTACAACGCCCGATATACCACCTCAGCGAGGTCCTCACGCCAACAAAACAGCGGTACCCGCACTACCAGAAGCTGGCGTACGGCGTCTTCATGACCGCCTGGCGACTACGCCATTACTTCTAGAAACACCCAATCGTGCTAGTCAAGACGCCCCATTGGGACATATCCTCAATAACCCCGACGCCACGGGACGAGTCGCGCTTTGGGGAATCGAACTATCTCCACAAGACATCACATACGAAAAGCGCAACGCAATCAAGTCACAAATTCTCCCTGACTTCCTCGTGCATTGGAGGGAAAATCAACTCCCAGACAAGCCAGATATGTCCTACCTCTGGACCATGCACTTCGATGGATCCAAGAGGAAAGATGGAGTAGGAGCAGGTGTCATACTGACATCACCTCAAGGAGACAAGCTGAAATACATCCTGCGAATGCAGTTTACAGCCTCAAACAATGAAGCTGAATACGAGGCCCTGTTGCACGGGATGAGGATGGCAAAAGCCAGCGGCGCAAAAAGGCTCGTCATATACGGCGACTCCAAGCTGGTCGTCAACCAAACAATGCACGAGTGCGACGCACTGAACGACAACATGATCGCGTACCGCGACCTCTACGATACACTCGAAGGGAACTTCGATGGTTGCCAGCTGCGACACATAGGTCGCGAAAGCAACGAGGAGGCGGATGCACTCGCAAACATAGGCTCTACCTATGCCCCCATACCACCTGGTGTATTTCTCGAGCGCATCTGTGATCGCTCCATCAAGCCAAAGGCCGCAGAGAAGAAAACAAGCGCAGCAATGCACTCGGGGGCTACGCCACCCAATGAGCCAATGGCACTCGACGACTTGGAGCTAGACACAGGACTCGAAGGGCCAATGAGCGTCATGATGATCGAACAATCCTAGACGCAGCCGTACATTACGTACCTCCTCAGTAAGCTCCTACCGGACGACCCGACAGACGCACGGCACATCGCGCGATGCTCCAAGGCATTCACCGTTATCAACGACGAACTATACAAACACAACATCACAGGAGTACTACAACGATATGTCTCCATGGCTGATGGAAGAGCAATTCTCCTCGACATCCATGAAGGGACCTGCGGGCACCACGCAGGCAGTCGCGCCCTCGTCGCCAAAGCTCTACGAGCTGGATTTTACTGGCCCACGGCCATGCGCGATGCCAAGGACATTGTCCAAAAATGCAATGCTTGCCAATGATTCACGGACAAGCCACACGCACCAGGCGCAGAAATACGGCCTATTCCATTGGCCTAGCCCTTCGCCTAGTGGGGACTCGACATGGTTGGCAAACTTCCAAGGTCCTCGCAAGGATGATACGTCTATCTCTTGGTCACAGTCGACAAATTCACCAAGTGGATTGAGGCCATGCTAGTGACCAAGCAATCAGGGCACAACGCAGTCAAGTTCTTCGAGTCCATCATCTACCTCTTCGGCGTGCCGCACAGCATCATCACCGACAACGGAACGAACTTCACATCCAAGGAGTTCCAAGAATTCTGCGAGAGCCTAGGGTTCAACATCAGCTATGCCTCAGTAGCACACCCACAGACCAATGGTCAGGTGGAAAAGGCAAACGGGCTCGTCTGCAGTGGCATCAAGAAGCGACTCCTCCAACCACTCGAACAAGCCGCGGGCTGCTGGCCGCATTTAATCGCAATCCGTACTGGAGCCCGCGTACAACTCCAAACAGCGCCACCGCTACACGCCATTCTTTATGGTACACGGAGCGTAGGCAAGATTACTACCGCCGAGGTGCGGCATAAAGCGCCACGCGAAGTCGCCACAGCAGGTGAGTCATCCTCGATCAAGACTCGTCGACCTCCTTGACGAAGCAAGAGAAATCGCCGCAGAAAGATCCACGATCTACCAGCAGAACTCGCGAACTACCATAGCAGAAGGCTTCGCCCCAGATCCTTCGTCGAAGGTGACTTGGTCCTGCGACTGAAGCAGCAAGGGCATCTCAAGCTCGAGTCCCCTTGGGAAGGACCGTACGTGATTACAAAAGTAATCCCAGGGGGCACCTATCGCTTTAAAGATCTAGAGACAGGAGTCGCATACTCCAACCCTTAGAACGTTGCACAACTACGACGCTTCCACCCCTAGTAGTTTTACTTTTTACATCGTAAATAAGGCTACTCAGCCAAGGTTACTTAGCCGCACATTGTACTTCGCACTGTTCTTCGAATAAATAAAAGCTAAGTGCCCCAAAACTCCGTGTTCTCCTTTACTTTGTCAATTTTCATACTCGGGAGCTACGCCACCCTATACACATATGTTCTTCGAACAATAACGCGACATCCTGAGTAGCTGGCACATCAATCGAACCCCTTAACACAAACTCAACCCAGCTGCAACGCACCTGACAGGTTGACAAGGGAACGATACAAAGATGGCCAGGCTAACGAAAAGGACTCGCATAAGTGCAACGCACCCCATGCTTAAAGCTATTTGTACACATTCAACAGTATATTATCTACAAATGTATATGAGATTTACAACACTAGTACACTTATGTGCAGGATACATATTTGGCTACCCTTGCAACAGAAGAACATTAGTTTGTTCCTCGAATAAGTTGACGACCTCCTCGGCTAGAGGGTCCACCGCCTGATAGTGCGACACCATGTTCCAGGAAGATCCTGCTGGTGGCACCGGTGGCCCAGAGGCAATGGCGGCGACATCCACATCAGGCCTGTGCAAACGCACCATGGAGAGGGCAGCCTTAGCACCAGCCACCAACTGCTACCTCACGCACTCGCGAACCGCGGACATATCTTGAAATTTGGTCAGGAGAGCCAGCAGGCTTGATGGAATATCATCCAACGGGAACATCGCCCGATAGATGTTCTTCAAACACGACTGCGACTTCTTCAGAAAGAGAAGCACTCGCGAGACGCGATCCTGCAGGGTCGCCAACGCAGTCGCACGATCATGATCTACCCAGAAGTATCCACTCTCCTGAAGTTGCTCCTGGGTGAGATCATGAAGGCGGATGGCAATCCTATCCCTCTCATCCTGCGAATGGCGTGCGCTAACAACTACACGAAGCAGCATCAACAGCATGAGTACAACCTACTATTGCGATTAACTACAAAGGAAAAGACGAGGATGAGCAAATTAACACTTAACCTGGTCGCCCAGCTGCGTCACCTCACCAAGCAGATATTGCTCGCGGGCGGCGGCTTTTCCAGCCTTTGACTTCCACACGTCCGCTCTACCGTGGATCACGGGCAACTCACGCTCCAGTTGCTTAACGCGATCACGAAGTCGCGGAAGCAAGGACAGCTCCTCTACCCTGGAGCGTGGTGGTACCATTGTATCCTCAAGAGATGGCGAGTCCGGGGTTCCCCCCACAGGACCACATGATGTACCCTACCAAAAATCAAGCCAGAGGCAAATAAGGCGACCAACTCAAAAGTCAAAAGTAACAGATGCATTCAGGATCAGCATAAAAGTATCTACAAACACATTCACCAACAGGCATGTTCCCCAATCAAAAGAGCAATTCATCAACTATTACAAGAAACTAACTACGAAGCAGCTGGCTTCATCAACTTCGATGACCTCGGGGGCTTCATCAAGTCCGTGGCAGTATCAGATGCCACTGACTTTCCGCCGGCCCCTGAGGCCGAAGTTTTCGCCGCCTTCTTTGCACGATTGAGCTCCTCCGAATACTTGGCAACAGTGTTTATCAAGGAATGGCCATATTTGGCATAGGCAGTCGCAAAGGGAGCGAATACTACCTGCTGACCATCCGTGCCAACAGGCATCGTCTTCGACACCGCAGAAGGATCTACTTCGACTCCGTGGGCTTGCACCATGGCAAGCGACATGGTCGCGCCAGCTACGCGGAGAGAGTTCTTATACGTGGCAGGCACACCCCCAGCGAGCGACTCCACCAGCTCTTCCACATTGTCGACCAGCTCCGCCTTCGGCATCAACTCCTCCCGGAGGCGACTCGTGGTGGCCTTGGCCTTGGACAACGTATTTTGGACAGCGGCGCTACGATCCTCGACCGCAGATACCGCGCCCGCCAAAGCGTCATCGTGACAAAGGGCTTGTGGATCAAAACTCAAGCCGCCAGCATCGACACCAAAATACACACAAGGATCAAACTTCTAGTGCCACCGGCACTATAGATGCAGAGAAGAGCATCAATAAAATATCTACCAGTAAAGGTACCTGAGAGGGCCTTGGCGACTGAGAACAGTTGCTCTCCAAACAACTTCTCCCTGGCCGCAAAGGAGGCGCGCAGATCCTCTTCGCGCTTCTGGGCATCATCACGAGCCGCGATTGCCTCGTTGCGCCCCTTCACAGCTGCGGCTAGTGTCTTCTCCAACGTGGCGACATCGCGCAGTAAAGCGTTATGCTCGGCTACATGGCAGTCAATAATTGGCTGTCAGTCGATTATACCAAAACAAAGAGAAGACGAAAAGAATAAGTATAGAACACTCACTCTCGACCATGCGGTGGCGTGTCTCCAGCATCGCATGCTGGCGACCCATCGCCATCACCTACTCCGCCACCTGTGTGGCTTCCTTTACAAGGAGTTGTCGCAAAAAACAAGGAGTCAGCAGAGGGTAGCAGAAGGCGTTGACTACCACATTAAAAAAGAAGGAAAGCTATACTTACATGGTCCTCCAGCGACTCCGAAGAAGTTTGCTATGTCGTCATCCGAGCAAATACTCGATGTTCCCCTACGTGAGGAGAGCTCGAAGAATTGTGCCCGGAGTGGGCCGGCGCCAGAGAAGGAGCGTGCTCGACCTCTACCTTGGCCGTTGAAGTCGCGACTCCCGATTCCTTCAAAAATTCGACGCCGCTAGAAGATGACGACGCCTCTTGACTGCAAGACAAAATCCACATTGAGAAAAGGGCAAACTCCAGGGCAAAAAGCAACAAGAAGAAAACAGAAAAGAATGAATAACCCAGCAAACTTACCAGTCAAAGTTGTCAAGATCAAACATGGCAGCCGTCGATTCTGACGAAGACTCCTTGGGCAATCCAATCTTCCTGCGAGAAGACGGTGCCACAGCCCTCATAGGAACAGCTGGAATTGGCGACTCCGTGCCAACAGCCGCGCCTCCTGGAGTTGAAGGAGTCGACGCGTCGGAATCCCGCCACGTGAACGCCATGCAGTATCCGGCTCGACTCGGGGGCTTACTCTTCTACATCAGAAGGGACAGTCGACTCAGACTCGTCCTCTTCCAAAGCTTCACGAGGAATAATCCCCTCAGGGAGGGGAGGCATACAAGGAGACACCGCCCACTCCTGCATACAAACAGTAAAGAACAGCAAACATAATAGGTAAGCAACAGAAAACGCAATCGAGAAAATAAGCTACTACGTAGCACAACTATACCTCAGGAGGAGGATTCGAAGCATCGAAAGGAGGAACAACTGGCTCGTTTGGAAGCACATCCTTGAGGGTGTACTTCGTGACTAGTCGCACCCTCTTATCTACCTCACTCACGGACATGCCATCAGCAGACACGCGAGTGGCATCATCAGCGCCACCCCATTGAAACATGGGATGGACCTTGGCCTGGAGAGGCTGGACGCGACGATGCAGCCAAGTCCTAACAAGGGCACAACCTCCCTCTTCTGCGCCTATGCGTCTCTCGAGGTCGCAGACGCGCTGATATAGCACGTCTGTCTCCGCGAGTTCGGAAGGCATGATCACGTTCTTCCAAGAACGCATCTTCTTGCAGGGAGTCGCGGGATCGAAAGGTGCGAGTCCAAAGTGTTCATCCTTGGCCTTCTGGTCGCGAACATAGAACCATTTGTCCCTCCATCCCTGGACGGACTTGGTAAGCTTGATGTCGAAGTAGGTGGCGGATGGGTCAACGTGGATTCCGCAACCACCTACGTCATAAACTAAAGAGCCAGATGCGGACTAACACTTCAATTTAAATATGCGCTTGAAAAGACCAAAGTGTGGCTCGATTCCGAGCCAGCACTCACAGAGAGTGATGAAACAAGTGATGTGGAGGAGCGAATTTGGGGACAGCTGATGGAGCTGGAGCCCATACAAACAAAGAAGACCCCTAAGAAAGGGGTGAAGAGGCAAGGAAAGACCGCGAATGATGAATGCAAGAAACATCACTCGAAAACCAGCGGGAGGAGCAGGAATGGTCTCACTGCTGGGGACGCGCGCATCGACGACTGCAGCAGAGATAACTCCATCTTGGCGAAGAAGACGGAGATCCGACGCCTTGATGATAGAGGGGCGCCATGCGCCATTGGTCACGCGGGTGCCCGTGACCTTCTTCTTCCCGCCGGCAGCGGTGCTGGTGCCCGTAGCAGCGGAGCCACCTTTCTTCTTCGCCGCAGCGATGGTGGCTGTGGAATCAGTGGCAACTCCTCCCTTCTTCTTCCCTATTGCGCGGTGGCGATGTGAGCGAAGGAAGTAGCTCGGGAACGAACGGAGCTGGTCCAGCGTCGTGGAGAAGATGGGCGCAGGGGAAAGCAGAAAAGCAGCAGAAATGGCGATGGCAGCAAGGAAGAAAGAGCGCAGATGGGAAATTACCGCTGCAGCACCGCAACTTAACCCCTGGAAGATGCAATCCAACGGCTGACAAAAACCCTATTGGTTGCGTGGCACGCATTGCATTGGACGCGTGGAGAAGAGGAAGCACGAACCGTCCCCCCGCTTCTACCATTACGCGCGGAAATCTAGGAGGCGCAGTTAAAAATAAGATTACGCACGCCCAGTCAAATCAAAGTCAGAAAGTGGGACCCACCGCTTGTCACGTCCTGTCAAAATCGCTCACGCGGGCAACTAAGGTCATACAAGCGTCAGCACTGACGTCACCAAGGCTACGAAGTGGAAAACTTCGACTATTTTTAGTCCTTGCTGGAGTCTTCGACTCCAGCAAGAACTCGGGGGCTACTCCCATAGGGAGCGCTGGCCGTGCACCCTACGACATTTCTTTTTCTTGTTGCAGGAACATGGACAATCACAAAAGCAAACCCAACCACTCGAAACACAGTTCGATTATGGACATGGGTTACTCCCATAGGGAGCGCCGGAAACAAATTCGACTGAAACAAGCAGGCAAAAGACGACAGCAGTCGCAAAAGTGTTTTAGTACCTGCCTGAGTCATCGACTGAAACAAGCAAGCAAAAGACGACAGCAGTCGCAAAAGTTCTTTAGTCCCTGCCTGAGTCTTCGACTCAACCAGACACTCGGGAGCTACTCCCATAGGGAGCGCTGGTCGCGCACCCTATGATTATTTGTACAAAAAACTGTGTGTTGATAACATCCACACTCGAAACTCATGGCGACACCGCCTCATAATTTCCCCCTACAAAGAGACTGCGTCTCCTGGGTCACCCGAATCGTCTCCGCGATGATAAAATTCGGATGCCGCGCCTACGGCGTGAAGGTAAGACCTGAATAAGGCCTGGCAACGCATTTAACTGCGCACTACCAGAAACATATCCGTGCCTACAGGCACGATGAACATGCCTTGCGGACGCGTCAAGTGCTCATACCCTATAACTGGAATTCGACTCTGTAAGACCTCCGCGCCCGAGTCGAATTACACCAAGATTTTTCCGGATTCAGTCTGGGACTCGAATTTGAGTAGATTATGTTAGCCCTAAGGTGGTTAACTGATACCGATACTTCGGTTATATCAGGCACGTATATCAACAATCCCTATGACACGAATAAAAGCAATCAAAATGTACTCATTTAGGCATTCGAAGGCTTCAAAAGTCTCTAGTCGAATCTGCGATTCCACTGGACACTCGGGGGCTACTGACATGGGTATACCCTACAGGTACTCGAGCTTGGTATATACGGTCCAAATACTGCATAAGCCGCAGTGTCGCCAAGGCCCAGATGAAAGGACTCGAGTAACCTATGGACTCTCGATTGCTTGAAGGACAAGAAGAAGCTAAAGATAGAAAGTTTGAAGGGGGAAACCCTAACTTGTAACCGACTCGACCTGCTACCCGAGACCTAGCCTATCTATATAAGGGCTAGGAGGGGGCGGCAAGGAGAACACACACAAGCCTAGCTTCCACAAACCCTCGTCAGTCGGTTTTTCCTTATCTTCATTTTGTGTATAGGTCCTCTGAACTTGATGGACTCCTCCTCGTCCGAGCCCCGCACTCACCGGCTTACCCAAGTCGGTGATCTTCTTCATGGCTACCGCCAATCCCTTGAGGATATTGGCGAGTTTCTCAGGATTCCGGACATGCCAAGCATGTCAGACTTCCAGGTGCGGGAGAAGGCCAAGGCGATGCCGCAGCTTGTTCGGGACTGGAACATGTCCTACGCGTGGACGACCGCGCAGAATGCCCTCTCCATGGTCATGAGCCACCATGGAAACATGGAAATATGGCAAGTGACTAAAGGGTACTGCAAGGTAGACGAAGACGGCCAGGAGCAGGACCTTCAAGCCATCATGCACTCCTGCGCCGGATATGGGTGCCACGTAGCTGATCTGACCAGCTACGGGATCCCCTTCTTCACCCGCGTGGATACTCCGCCACCTCCTCCAGAAGATGCCGAAGAAGATTCTGACGATGAACGGACCACCTCGGATCCGTACATCTCGGAACGATATCAAGGCAGAGTGACCAGTGAGCCAGTAGATCCTTCATCTCCTCCTGCATCATAGACCACAAACTTATGTATTATTCTGTGAAAGAACATGATGTGTTTTGTAAATATGAAGTACTATGGCTTTTGCTAGTGCTAAGTTTTTTTTATCTATTCAGCACTTTTGTTTTAGAATTTTGTGTTCTTGAAATGTTTGCATAAGCACTTAGAATTTTTCGACTCCACTTATCGTTTATCTGGCTTTCCGCCTCGTCCCTTTCGTGAGCCGGCTAAACCTTCAGCCAGAAACTTTGCCGAGCAACGGAGCTCAATTGCTAAACTAGTTTAAACTCGGAAACAAAGCCGGCTTCCAGTACCAATAATTCACTACTCGGAAAATACCCGCATCCAGCAATCATACAAATAACCTAAGTAAAGACTAGAATTTTTTAGAGTTATACCTGAAGGTAGCAGTTTTAGAGTCGGAAATCTAAACCAGAACGAACATGAGCATAAAGTACTTTCAAACATTCTGGGATTTTCGACTATGACATAATCATTAGAAAATAAGATGGTAAAAACTTCTCAGGAAAACTTTGAGGTAACCAAAACTTTTATTTCTCACAGAACATGTACATATGTATGATTACGAAGAAGGATAAACTAAGAATAAAAGGGACATACCTGAGCAATATTCCATGGTATGTCTAATTCATCCGGATTTGTACTGCCTCCACCTCTCTTTCTCTTCTTAGTAGCAGGTCTTTCTTTGACTGGCCTCATGTTAGTTAAGTAGTACGATCCATTGTGCAATACTCGACTAACTAAAAAGGGCCCTTCCCATACTGGAGAAAGTTTGTGCTTTCTTTGTTGCACAAGTCGGAGAACCAAATCACCTTTCTTAAAAGATCTAGTTCGGACTCTCTGGCTATGATACTTGCGTAACTTCTGCTGATAGGCTGTAGATCTCATTTCAGCAACGACGCGAACTTCTTCGACTAAGTCGAGATCATTTTGTCGAGAAATCTCGGCATCCTCTTCGATATACGTGGCCACTCTAGGATAAGTATGAATTAAATCACTAGGAAGAACTGCTTCTGCGCCATAGACTAAGAAGAAAGGTGTATATCTGTTGACCTGTTCGGAGTTGTTCGCAAACTCCAAATTACAGAGGGTAGTTCCTCTGCCCAAGCCCCCGCAGCATGTCCCAGTGGTGCTTCGAGTCTTGGTTTCAAGCCTTGTAGAATTAAACCATTTGCTCTTTTGACTTGTCCGTTAGCCTGTGGATGTGCGACTGACGCAATGTCAAGCCGGATATTTTGCTCATCGCAGAATTCAGCCAGTTCTCCCATAGAAAAGTTATTCCCGTTGTCCGTGATAATGCTATGCGGATAACCATACCGGATTATAACATCCTCGACAAACCTTTTGGCTGTTGCTCCATCACAACTAGTGACAGGTTTAGCCTCGATCCACTTTGTGCATTTGTCCACCATCACTAAGAGGTGCGTGAATCCACTTGGTGCTCGTTTAAAAGGTCCTACCATATCAAGCCCCCAGACCGCAAAAGGCCATGTTATAGGTATTGTTCGCAGCTGATCGGCCGGAACATGAGCTTGCTTGGCGTACTTTTGGCAGCCTTTGCATGTCTTGACTAATTGTTCGGCATCTGCCTGAGCTGTAAGCCAGAAAAATCCATGTCAAAAAGCTTTTGCCACTAAAGATTTGGCTGCAGCGTGGTGACCACACTCGCCTTCGTGGATTTCTATTAAGATCTCCACTACTTCTTCCGGAGATACACAGCGCTAAGAAACCCCAGAAACACTCTGTTTATGGAGCTCACCTTTAACAATAGTATAGGCTTTTGCTCGTCGGATAATCTGTCGGCTCAGCACCTCGTCTTCGGGTAATTTGCCATCTACCAAGTAATCAAGGTAGGGTTGAGTCCAGCTGGGAATTACAGCCAGAACTGCTATTAAAGGTGAGTCGGATTTGGTCGGATATTCCTCATCTACGCCCTTTATCGAGGGAACTTTGAGGTGCTCTAAAAATGCGCCATCCGGGACCTCTTTCCGCACAGAGCCTATTCGAGATAGTGCATCTGCTTCCTCATTTTCTGCTCGAGGGATGTGTTGAACTTCAAACCCTTCGAACGATTTAGATACATCATCCACGACAGCTTTATATGCTGCCATGTGCTTATTTGCATTACAAATATTCGAGACTTACTGAGCAACAAGATCCGAATCTCCGTAACACATCAAATGTCGGATGCCAATATCCTTGGCAATCCATATTCCGTGCAGCAGTGCTTCATACTCGGCAATATTGTTTATTGTTGTGAAGTGGATCTGCAACACGTATAATAGTTTTATCTCCTTGGGGTGATTTGAGCACCACGCCAGCCCCCGAGCCCCCTCGAGCCTTAGACCCATCAAAAAAGAGGGTCCAGTATTCCGACTCAGGGAGGACCATGTTCTCCTTCATCTCTATCCAATCAGCAACAAAGTCAGCAAGGATCTAGGATTTGATTGCTGTCCGAGGTTTATACTCAATATCGAAAGCTGAGAGCTCTATGCCCCATTTGGCGACACGTCCTATGGCGTCGCTGTTGTTGATTATGTCTCTCATGGGAGCTTTTCTCACCACGGTAATTGGATGCTCCTAAAAATAGTGTCATAACTTACGAGATGCTAGGAAAACACTGTAAGCCAACTTTTGATAGTGCGGATATCGCTGTTTGATTCTGTCAAGACCTCGCTGACAAAATAAGTCGGACACTGCACCAGGTGTTCCTGATTTTCCTCTGGTCTCTCCACCACCATGACGATACTAACGACCTTATTTGTCGCAGCAATATAAAGCAACATCGGTTCCTGAGGTTCCGGTGCTGCAAGGATAGGAGCAGATGGGAGTAGTTTCTTCAGGTCTTGTAGTGCAGCTTCAGCTTCGTCAGTCCAGACAAAATCTTTGGTCTTCTTCAGGAGTTTGTATAATGGTGCGGCTCTTTCACGAAGCCGGCTTACAAATCGATTGACCGCAGCAATGCAACCAGTTAATCTTTGTAATGCCCTTCAAAGTTGGCCTGGAAATATTGAGAATAGCCTTGATCTTGTCGCGGTTCACCTTTATGCCTCTTTGAGACACGATGAAACCTAACAATTTTCCGGCTGGTATTCCAAAGAAGCATTTCTTCGGGTTAAGCATGATGTTGTATTTTCATAGATTGGCGAATGTCTCCTCCAAGTCGGAAATCAATGTTTCCTTCTTTTTGGACATGACCGCGATATCATCCACGTAAGCATGTACATTGCGTCCGAGTTGGTCGTGGAGGCAACGCTGCATCGTGCGCTGGTACGTAGCTCCTGCGTTCTTTAGCCCAAAGGGCATTGTAACAAAACAGAAGGTTCTGAAGGGGGTTATGAATGAAGTCTTGACTTTGTCAGATTCCTTCATCCGTATTTGGTGATAACCGGAATATGCGTCAAGAACACAGAGGAGTTCCGAGCCTACCGTAGAATCGATAACTTGATCAATTCTAGGCAGAGCGAACGGATCTTTTGGACAAGCCTTGTTCAAGGCAGTATAATCAACACACATCCTTAAATCAGTGGTGTCCTTTTTAGGGACCATTACAGGGTTGGCCAACCAATCAGTATGGATGACCTCTTCTATGAATCTGGCTAACTCGAGCCGCGCTAGTTCCTTAGCTATTGCCTTACGCTTTTCATCACCAAACCGTCGTAAGGACTATTTGACGGGTTTAGCATTCGGGTTTACATTTAGAGAGTTCTCGGCAAGTTCCCTAGGTACTCTGGTCATGTCAGATGGCTGCCATGCGAAGATATCTTGATTTGCTTGGAGGAACTTGACGAGCGCGCCTTCCTATGCGCTACTTAGGCCTACACCTATCTGGGTCACCTTGGAGGGGTCGTCATCCTTCAACGGTGTCTTCTTCATCTCTTCTGATGCCTTGAACTCTGGATTTGGCTTTGTCACCTCCTTCTTCGTCGCAGGCATCTCGGACGGATCTATGCTCTTCTTGATCTCCTGGTTGAGATCCGAGGAAGGTGACGTAAGTGTCCTTCTTGGTGGGAAAAGTTTTCTTCCCTTCCGACTTGGGATTTGAAGCGTCGGCTTCCTCCATGTCGGAATCTTCCTTGGTCTCTTTGTCTTTTTCAGGATTTTTCTTTCCCTTTTTCCGCTTAGCTTTGTAGCCCGCGGTATCATCTCTCTTGATGTCATCGTTAAAACGACATTCAGCGTTGGTGTGGGATCAGCCCCCATTGGCATCCAAATGATGCAAACATGGGTTATTGGCAGTGTCGGCCCAAGTGTAGGTTTTGCCTGGTTGTTGCTCTCCTCTACCTTGGACCCTTGATGTCCCATGGCCACGCCCGCGGCCTCCACCACGTCCTCCTCATCCTCCAGACCCAGAAACAGTAGTGACTACCGCTATCTCCATGTTGGGTTTTCTTCCGAGGTATTTTTGCGCTTCTGAGCTTGTTGCTTTGGTTGTTTTGCTGACTGAGGCACAACCAGGGCATTGAGTAATCCCTTTGCATCGTCGTCAGCATCTGCATACTTGCTCGCTATTTCTATCATCTCTCCCAGATCAGTAACCTTGTCACACTTCAAGCGATGGCGTAGTAAACCAATTGGGAGACCTGCGATGAAAGCTTCAATCGCAGTTTGATCGTTTACTCCTTCGCAGGAGTTCTTGGTGTCAATCCATCATCCGAGGTAATCTCGACAAGTTTCTCCGGCTTTCTAGGTGCAAAGCTGTAGGTCTCTAACCATACAGGGCCTCCGATATGTGCCTTCAAAATTTCGAAAGAACGCACTTTGTAAATCATACCAGTTGTGGATGGTGTTCGCCGGAAGCTCATTGAGCCATGATCGTGCCGTCTTCCTCAGCATGAGTGGGAGATATTGGGTTGCGACCAGGCTGTTTCCGCCTTTGGCGATGCAGCAAGCCTGGAAGAAATCCTGTAACCAGGTGTCTGGCCGAGCAATGCTGTCATAGGCTTGAATATGTCTTGAGATAGCAAATCCTTCTAGGAACTTTGTAGCTCTGATGCGTGGTCCGAAGCACTTTGGGACCACGTACACATCATCGTTTTCGTAGTGCCGAGCCTCTATGTTGGAGTTGATCCTATGCCTCGCGTCATTCGGGGATAGGGATCGTCCCGAATGCCGGCTGTGGCTGCGGTGCCTTGGAGCCGGACTTCGGCTTCTGCCACCACCTCCTCCGCCATGTCCTCCTTGACCTCCGTGGGGGCCGTTGTGATAACTGTGTGGTGGAGAGGGTGGTGCAGCGGGGTAGTTTTCGGCTGATCGCCGGCCTCCGTCTGGAACGTCATTATTCCGATTCCGGGGAGGGTCTTGACTACGATGAGCCCCCTGCCGGCTTGTACCTGCATGGTTTCCGTCATTCCTTCGTCCGTCGTTCCCACCATAGTGAGGCTCAGCAGGACGGTTCTCATGTCTAGGAGGCAGCATTCTCTGACAATCCTCCTCCTGACGTTTCTCTTTATCTTCTCCCCTTCGATCCCTAGATTCTCGTCGGGGAGGATTCGTCAGATTCAGGGCAGCGATGGCGTCTTTTTCAGCCGCTGGTGCAACATTGCCCCAACCGCGTGTGGTTTTCTGATGCTGTCCTGAAGATCCGGTTCTCAAATAATTGTCTTCCCGTCGTTCGGGGCGATAATACTGCTCCGGAATGTAATGGGGTCTTACGTCAGCCCATGCCGGATCCGTGCGACATTGGTCAGCATCTGAGACCAGTTTTTGACTTCCGGACAGGGCGACCTTTTGCTGCTCCAGTCCCTTCTTGAGTAGCTTGATACCCAAACAGATCTCCTCCGGTCCTGGATTAGCCGATAGAATTTCTCGGGCTGCCACGGTATTTTGTACTGGTGTTGGGTATACCCAATCTCCGTTGCTATCTTTCCGTGGCTTCCCCATCTCATCTCCAAAAAGGACAGCACGGACACGTGGGAATTGATTGTCATCTATGTGACGGTTCCATGTCTTCTGATGCAGACGAGACATGTACTCCTTGTTTGACATGCGTTTCTTCTCCACCTCGATGTTTTTGGCTTCATCGAGGAGTTGTTGACGATGCGCTTCTAGGGCTTGCGCCCTTTCATCCAGCTCATCTGCAGTAAGTTCTGCAGCTGTAGGGATAGGTGTGGTTAATGCGACATCGATGAGTTTACGCGCACCTTCAGTGATCATGTGTCCATCCACCGATGCTTCTTTTTTCATCTCGTCTGGGATAAGTGCTCCATACGAGTCTTCTTTGTATTCCTCAGCAATCACCTCCTCTGTCAGAGGGTCTTTTGCCGGGGTCTTGCTTTTCTTGTTCTTCTTTTTTGCCTTCTTGGCAGCGCCGGTAGCAAAGACGGCTTTGGGTCCGTTTCCTGGAGTCAAGCTCTGATCGGTACTTTCAGACATCTGGACTTCGGGATTATCTCCGACGTCCATGTCATCCTGCGCTTTGGGAGAGTGTTCCCCGGATCCTTCATCCATGGCTTCTCCTTCTTCTGCAGCTTTGGAGTTGTACTCATCTTCATATTCCGCGGAGAACTTTCGGAAATCTGCTGACGTCATCGACTCATCCGAGGATGCAGGTACGTCGGTGTTTGTTCCAATTGCCTCCAGCATCGAGTCGGTGTTTTCTCCAGCATCGGCAGAGCTGGATCCGGATCCCACGTATCCGACAAAGTGCGACGCGTGCTTCCCGAGGTACCTGCGGCTTTTGCGATAAGCCATATCGAAACTTTTGATGGTCTCAAGGATTGCATCTGCGCTTTCTCCTTGCAGTATCATATGTCGTAGTGTGTACCTTAGGAAAGGCATGTCTGTTCCAGCATCATCAGAGCCGGAATCAGTGTCGTTGATATGCTCCTCCTGGATTTCGACTTCCACGGGTGGGTCGATCTGGGATTCGGCTCCTCCGGGGAGATCCACTCCAGATTCGACGTTGACCGCTAGGTCTTCTTCAGGTTCGGGTTTCTCCACTATCTCCGCAACTGGTGCGGGCTGGGTGGGATTAGGGTTTTTTGAGATCCGAAACTCTGCCGCCTCCGCGAACAAAGGGGACCCAGAAAATTCTTCTACCTCTATCATCACCGCTGGGGTGGGTTTGGCAGGTTCAGCGAAACCGATGTAAACATAGATCTCGCCAAAAGACATGATTGTGTAGGCAGTCACGACCTCCTTTGCCGGAATCCAAGTCTCGTAGAGAACGATGAGAGGGACATCGCTGGCGTAGAGGATGCGACCGATGGCGATGGTCTCGCCGATTCCGATTCTTGCAGATTCTGCTCGAAACGCAGATCCGTAGCTCACTTACCCCACGGTGGGCGCCAACTGTCGTCGGATTGATGACAAGTACGCCATGAGGGGGTCCTCGAGGTGTGCGGAAGAGAGGAGGGGTGAGACGTACGGTATTCCGGGACGGTGAGCACAGAAGTTTACCCAGGTTCGAATCAGCCGGCTTTGGACGGATCCTACTCCTGCTAGCAATCTAGTAATACGGCAGAGCGGGAATATGGGTTACAAGGGTTTCGCCTGTGCGAGTTGAGGGTCTAAAGTATTGGGTGTTATCTGGTGCCCTAAAGGCTCTCCCTAGGACGGCTTATATAGATATCCAGCCTAGGGTTTACAGGAGAGATCAATCCGGCTACGACTAAGAGTCTGTTACAGAGTACCACTTGAACTACAAGTAACATTATGGGCCTAAGTCGGTAAGTCTTCTGGGCCTTCCCGTAGCCGGATTGGACTCCGTCTTCTCTCCCTGATGGGGTCGCCCGTGAAGCAAAGCTCTAACCCGAAGTAGGCCACCCTGGTCATTGAGGAACTGTGAGGATACCCGGAAAGTATATCCCCAACACCACTAGTTGCAGTAAATATGGGCCTCGGCTCATTGAGACACTCGCCACTTATTCGGCGGAGCTACGACAGTTGAAGACGGCAAAAGTTGCAGTGTCCGGGGCTGTGGCTAGGAAGTTTGTAGCATCAGAGACTGCTACAGATTTGAGGAAGCCCCCGAGTGCGAGAACGAAGCAGTAGAGCGTCGCCTGGCTGCCTTTTGTAATAGTCTAGCTTTCCTTGTTGAATTGTGCTATTTTGAGAGTATCCCTTTCGAAACTTGTTGAACTTGGAATCGTTCTTCTTGTTTATTGATGAAATGGTTGGTATTATTTGCATATTTTCTTTGGCTGTAATAGGGTCCTTCGAGTGGTCCACCTGACTCTCCTCCTACCAATGAAATTGTGGGATGACCACATTCAAAAGTGGAGGAGATGTCGCTGCTCATGCGACTGCGCGACCGCATAAAGCAGTTGTAGCAAGAGATGCTCATGATCCGTGGTAGCGCGTATGTGTGGAAGTCGAAGGTTGAAAAGGCCAGCACGCGCGAGGAGTAGCTTCTGGGCGAGGTGGCTCAATTGAATGAGCAATTTAAGTGTTACTTCTCTAGCCTCTTATCCTTTCTTAGCCATTCGCGGTGGTGCTTTGTCCTTATGCTTTGTCTCTGCTTCTTGTAGTTTTTAGCGCTCGTCACCCACAGGATAAGAGAGACCGAGTTACCATTAGACTAAATGACCTGACCCAGGAGCAACTGGAAGCTAGCGGGTATTTCTGGGTGGATCACGATCGTGGAGTCCCATTGGTGACGCTGCAGGATCGCGCATCGTGAGTGCGGCAGTACTTGAAGAAGTCGCAGTCGTGCCTGAAGCATATTTTTCAGGCATTGTTTCCCCTGGATGTGGTGCCTTCAAGCTTTCTAGCCCTACTATCAAAATTTTAGGATAACAGCGCAGTCCGCGAGTGCGTGCGCCAGCAGTTGGTCGTGGGTGCCAAGGCCGCATTGGCGCTTGTTCGCCTGCATCGGCCAGATATGGATTTTGCAGCTGTTGCCGCTGGGCCACCGCCTCCGCCAGAAAGGATGACATGGAACATGGTGCGACATTATTGGGCGGCTGATCAACCAGCCAAAGATATTGTCGATTTCTTTGAGGAGCAGACGAATGTTCTCCTTTTGCAGCAGTAGGATAATATGGTCCTGCACATGAAATGCATATGTGCTATAAAGTTCATAGAATTGTGCCGGGTGTTTTTTTATATACCCGTTAATATGTAAAAAGCTTGCTAGCCTGTATATTTTTCGAGTGTTTTTGTACTCTACAATTCCTTTTCGTTAGCCTGATGTATATTCATCTCAGCACCTAGTCAACCTGTCAGGTGCGTTGCAGCTGGGTTGATTTTTCCAAGCATTCGATTGATAATGTGTCGGCTAGTCAGGATACTGTGTTATTTGTGTAAAGAGGTTAAGAGGGTGGCGTAGCCCCTGAGCAATGTAATTGCATGTAAAATAGAGACACAAAGTTTGGGACAATTAGCTTTATTTATTCACAGAATATCATGAGGTACAATGTGTGGCTATGTAGCCTAGCTGAATAGCCTTATTTGCAAAGTAAAAACATCTAGGGGTAGAAACGATGCAGTTGCGCGATGATCCAGGGGTTGGACTATGCGACTCCACTTTCTACGTCTTTAAGGCGGTAGGCGCCACCTGGGATTACTTCGGTAATCATGTAAGGTCCTTCCCAAGGGGACTCGAACTTGAGGTGCCCTTGTTGCTTCAGTCACAGGACCAGGTCTCCTTCGACGAAGGATCTGGGGAGTAGCCTTCTGCTGTGGTAATTGCGGAGGTTCTATTGGTAGATCGTGGATCTCTCCGCTGCAATCTCGTGTGCCTCATCGAGGAGGTCGACGGAGTCTTCGAGTGCGAGGGTTGATTCTGCCTCGCTATATGCTACTACCCATGGGTAGTACCGCCTCGGCACCGTGTACCATGAAGAACAGAGTGTAGCCTATAGTGCTATTTAGAGTTGTGCGCAGGATCCATAGTATCGATTGTAGCTCCTCGGGCCAACACCCGGCAGCTCTTTCGAGTGGCCGGAGGAGCCTTTTCTTGATCCCACCACAGACGAGGCCATTGGCCTTTTCGACATGACCGTTGGTCTAGGGATGTGCCACCGAGGCGTAGCTGTTGTTAATTCCCAGGTTTTCGCAAAAATCTTAGAACTTCTTGGAAGTGAAGTTCGTCCCATTGTCCGTGATGATGCTATGTGGCACCCCGAAGCGGAAGACGATGGACTCGAAGAATTTGATGGCGCTGGCTCCTGATTGGTTTGTCACCAGCATATCCTCAATCCACATAGTGAATTTGTCGACCATGACTAGGAGGTAGACATATCCTCCTCGTGAAGATTTCTGGAGCTTGCCAACCATGTCGAGTCCCTATTGCGCGAAGGGCCAAGCCATAGGTATTGGCCTGAGTTCTGCGCCAGGTGCATGCGGTTTATCCGCAAATCATTGGCAGGCGTTGCATCACTGGACGATGTCCTTAGCATCACGCATTGCCGTTGGCCAGTAGAATCCAGCTCACAGAACTTTGGTGACAAGGGCGCGACTGCCAGCATGGTGGCCGCAAGTGCCCTCATGTATGTCGAGGAGGATGGCTCTTCCGTCTCCGTTGGAGATGCACCGTTGAAGGACTCATGTGATGTTGCGCTTGTAGAATTCGCCATTGATAAGGGTGAATGCCTTAGATCATCGCGCTATTTGACACGCATCAGTCGGGTCATCTAGCAACCTTTTGCTGAGCAAGTATGTGATATATGGTTGTGTCCAGGATGGTTTGATCATCATGACCTCCATGGGGCCTTCTAGTCCTGTGTCTAGTTTCGTGTCGTTGAGTGTCATTGGCTCGTTGGGTAGTGTAGCCCCTGAGTCCTTCGACGTGCTGGTTTTATGCTTTGGGGCCTTAGGCTTAATGGAGCCCTCACATATGCGCTCTAATAATACTTCGGGTGGCACTTGGGCACAAGTCAAGCCGATGTTGGTGAGTGTGTCTGCTTCCTCGTTGCTCTCGCGGCCAACGTGCCGCATATCGCAGTCGTCGAAGTCTCCCTCGAGTGCGTCGTAGAGGTCGCGGTAGGCGATCATGTTGTCGCTTAGAGCATCACACTCATTCATTGTTTGGTTGACCACCAGTTTGGAGTCGCCGTAGATGACAAGTCGCTTTACGCCGCAGGCTTTTGCCATACACATCCTGCAGAGTAAGCCGTCGTATTCAGCTTCATTGTTGGAGGCGGTGAACTGCATTTGCAGAACATATCTCATCTTGTCACCTTGTGGTGATGTCGAGATGACGCCTGCGCCAGCTCCCTCCTTGCGCTTGGACCCATCGAAGTGCATTGTCCATAGATAGGACATGTCTGGCCTGTTGGGGAGCTAGTTTTCTATCCAGTGCATGAGGAAGTCCAGGAGAACTTGTGACTTGATCGCGTCTCGCTTCTCGTATGTGATGTCTCGTGGAGACAGTTCGATTCCCCACAGTGCGACTCGTCTAGTGGTGTCGGGGTTATTGAGTATGTGTGCTAGCGGGGCATCGTTCACCATGATTATTGGATGCTCCTGGAAGTAGTGGCACAGTCGCCTGGCTGTCATGAAGACGCCGTACGCCAGCTTCTGATAATGTGGGTACCGCTGCTTTGTCGGTGTGAGCACCTTGCTGAGGTAGTAAACTAGGCGTTGTACCCCGTGGACTTTATTTCTTGGGCTCATTCCACCACGATCACGGTGCTAACCACCTGGTTGGTGGTGGAGATGTATAGCAATAGTGGCTCCTTTTCGCGAGGTGTTACCAACACCGGCGAGCAGGACAATAGAAGCTTGAGGTCTTCAAATGCTTCTTGTGCTTCATTTGTCCACTCAAATTTGTCAGCCTTGTGGAGAAGTTGGTAGAAAGGAAGTGCCTTTTCGCCCATCCGACTGATGAATTGACTAAGCGCCATGATTTTCCTAGCCAGCTGCTGGACGCCTTTTATGTTCTTCGGCTTCTCCATAGCCAGTATGGCTTTTATTTTCTTCGGGTTGGCCTCGATCCCTCTCGCAGAGATGAGATACCTGAGCATTTGCCCGAATAATACGCCGAAGGAGCATTTGTCCGGGTTCAGCTTGATTTGGTAGAGGTCGAGGTTACTAAAGGTCTCGTGGAGATCGTCGAGTAACGAGGCTTCCTCCTTGGTTTTCACGATGATGTCATCGACGTAGACTTGGATGTTGCAACCAAGTTGATTCTTGAGGCAGGCCTACATACACCGCTGGTAGGTGGCTCCTGCGTTTTTTAGCCCGAAGGGCATCGTTGTGTAGCAGAAGACACCAAAGGGCGTGATGAATGTTGTTTTCTCCTGGTCCTCCTCCTTCATTCGAATCTAGTGATAGCCTGAGTAGGAATCGAGGAAGCAGAGGTGCTCGCATCCCGCGATGGAGTCGATTATCGGATCGATTCATGGCAATAGGAAGTGGTCCTTCGAGCAATGCTTGTTCAAGGAGGTGAAATCCACGCACATTCACAGGATATCCGTGTCTTTTTTAGGAACAAGCATGGGGTTTGCTACCCAGGTGCTTCCTTGATCTCGCGTATGAAGTTAGTGTCGAGGAGTCTGTTGACTTCCATACTGACCGCTTTTGCCCTTGGTTCAGACAGTCGATGTATTGTTTGTTTGACTAGCCTTGCTTCAGGATTCACGTTGAGTGCATGCTCGGCGAATTCCCTGGGAACTCCTGGCATGTCCGCTGGACACCAGGCGAAGATTTCCTAGCGCTCACGGAGGAATTTGACAAGTGCGAGTTCCTATGCGGGACTCAAGTTGTTGGCGATGAGGGTCGTCTTGGTCGGGTCCGTTGGGTGGACCTGGACTGCCTTGGTGTGGATCCATGCGTCGAAGGTTTGGTCAGATGAGCTTGGCTTGCTTAGTGGTGGTAAACTGTTGTCTGTCAACTCCTTCAACCGCGCCAGTTCCTCTTGCATGCCAAAAGACTAGGAGATTCTGTTGAACTCCCTGTCACAGCTGTCGGACCTCTCAAAGCTTCTGTTGACTGTGATAATGCCGTTTGGGCCCGGTATCTTCATCTGCAGGTAGGCGTAGTGTAGTACTTCCATAAACCTCGCGAACACGACACGTCTGAGGATGTAGTGGTATTGTGAGGGCAAGTCGACGACTTCGAATTCGATGCGCTGTCGAAAGTTTACCAGCGTGCCGAAGATGACATTGAGGCTTATCTTGCCCAGGGGGTATACGCCTTTCCCTGGGACGATTCTGTGGAAGGACGTGTCTAAAACTTCCAGGCATGTCAGAGGGATCCGCATTGCGTGCAAGGTACTTGCGAACATGAGATTAATGCCACTTCCGCCATCCATGAAGACATGACTCATCTTGAAGCCTTCGATCTGTGCCTCGAGCACAAGGGGACAGTGCCCTGGGCAAGGTACTTGGTGCAGATGATTGCGCTTGTCGAAGGTGATGCAGGACTCGCTTCCACTGAGGTACTCAGTGGTGGAGGGCAGAGAGTTCATCGCCAGATTGACTTGGCGAGTGATTGCTTTTTTCACTCGATTTGAGGGGCGTCCTTTTTAGATCATCCCCATGTTCCCCAATGGTCGGGGGTATGGCTCGCCTCCATGGTTCTGGACTGGCGCAGTCGTAGGTGGTGGTGGTGGAGGTGCTACATGAGCCACAGCGCCCGGGGTAGCTCCATAGCCCTTCTTTATCGCGCCGCGATTTATCTGGGCCAGGCCTTCATGGACCTTGAGGAACTCGTGACAGTCCTTTAGAAGATGACTGGACTTTTTCTTTCCATCGTGCTTATCAATATAGAAGTGTATGTTGCACGGTCTGGACAGTTTGTCCTGGATAGATGTTCCAGGTGCCTCATCGCGAGTGCGGTGCTGCCACACTTGGGTGGTTTTCCTGCTGTCGCGGTATCCATTGTTGTGGTTGTCGTCGCGTTTGTCGATGTAGCCAGCCGCGTCCATGTCGACCTCCTCACGATCCTAGTAACCGCGCATTCGACGCTTTCCTCGGCGATCATGTCTGTGGCCGAGGTCGTCGTCATCATCAGAGTGGACACGTTTTTTGATCGAGTCCTCCCCATCGGCCCACCTGTTCGCGATCTCCATCAGGTGGTTGATTTTCTTGGGCTTCGAGCGGCCCAGCTCCTCCCTGAGGTCTCTATGGCATATGCCGCCATTGAACGTGTCGATTGCACGGTCTTCAGAGATGCCTTCTGTAGAATTTTTGATGATGGACCATCTCTGGATGTACGAGTGCAGTGACTCGCTAGTCTTCTAGTAGCAGCCTCTTAATTCTTCGATTGATGCGGACCTTTGGTAAGTGCCCTTGAAATTTCGTATGATTCTAAGGGCCCGCCTCCTGGGTCGAAAGGGCCCCCGGTGACAAAAACAGGCAGCTGGCCTACGACATCAGACCTGCTGCGTACTGCACATTGATCCAGCCGAAGAATCAAAACCACGTATCACCCCATGACAACGCTCACCCAACAAGTGTCAAACATGCACTCGAGGTTTCACCACATGACCATTGTACGACTCAGCCGAGGCTCCTACTCAGGTCCCGCCTGCACCCCCGCCGACAAACCCGTCCAGGGTAAAACTTCCTGGGGGCAAGGGCCCAGAGAAGATAAGAACGACGCTAGTCTTCCACCATCCTATAAGCGACACTTGACAGCAACAACAGGGCTCCTAAGCCACGTTGTGAGTCAATAGCGACGCATGGTTGAGCCTTTGTCACGGCCGATGCTCCGACCCCTGTGGTGTCCGCTTACCCATATAAAAGGAGGCCCATGTCGAGCAAAGGAGCGGGGGATGTAAAAATTGTGTGATAATCATATATTAGACATTGCAGGATGTAGGTATCCGCTCACACCAGACCTGAACCTGGGTAAAAAACCGCGTCCCTCTCTGTGTGATTGCGTTCACTCCTTTCATCAATTCCGTTCACAAGATATTGCGCCCCTGGAAGAAATTCAAAGGGGATACCCCAGTGTCAAAAACCGTGACACGACATGGAATTCTTCTACATGCTTTTGAAAAACGAAAATATTTTTCTGGTTTTCAGGTTTGGGTGTAAAAGACAACTAACTAAATAGCAAGAAATCTAAAGAAACAAGTGAAATCTTTTTGGGTTTTAGGCTTTGGGTTTTGCTGAGAATAAACAACATGCAAGAGGCTACAAAGTAAAAAATCTTTTTGGATTTTTAAATTTTGGGCAACTAAACTACAACTCAAGCAACTTAAAAAATTCTAGCATGTATATATAATGAAAAGGAAGGGAGGAAATCATACTTCCCCAAGCTTGGGTGGAAGCTAGTAGCATGGGTAGTGGGGGTTTGGCCCCCAACCGCGCGATCCATCGCCATAGTGGGGCGCCGCCTACTCCCATGGTGCCCACTCCAGAGGCGCGACCCCATTCCCCAACTGAGAAGAAGAGCCTTCCCCCGGGTGATACTCAGGTGCTAAAGGTGCTCCACCCCATGTGTGGTATGTTAATGGTGCAGTAACATCATCCCATGAAGGCTCGTCCGTGGGACCTATCCATTTGTTTGATAACCTGTCAAAATATTCAAGACGAGGGAGCATAGAGGACTAAAACCTACCATGCCTAACCATGCATTGGTACATTATAACATCATCGTTCCACATCCTCATTATTCCCATTTTATGCAGCATAAAGTAATCCAATAGGTTAGTTTCTATAATTTTAGTTCCCCTGTCCTTAAACTTCCTTTCCTCTTTAATATGTTTATAAATCAAGGTAGATATGGCTCTAGCAAAGAGAGGTTTGGTATAGTTATGAGCTACAACTTATGACAATGTCATAGCAAGAATCACACCCAAATTATAATTAGGATATCTACCCTCCTTTGCACAACTTAACAAGTATAAAACAGGACCGGTGCAAGTAGTATTGTTCTTCCTAGCAAGAAATCCCTTGAAAAGAAATAGTGTAAACTATCTAAGCCTAGGATGCTAAATATGTGAAAGTTCCCCCCTACGAATATCCTCAGCCACATCTCCGCTTATGCTTCTCTAGAACTCCTGGATACTAGCATCAGAATCACTCGGGATTTCCTCCCAATTTCTAGTATTGGGAACATGTAGAGCTCTATAAAATTCTTCTAAAGACATAACAAATATTTGTTGTTTCATAAAAAACCTTACATCAAAAGTTCTTGGGGTGTTCTTACCTCTCTTTCTTACGTTCTCTTTGGTATGAACAAACCCGAATGTGTCTAGGAATTCTCTACTTATCTTGGCATAAATCTTTTGGGGATGGCTTACAAAACCTTCTAGCATTGTTTGAGCTAGGAATTAATTGAAGTATTCTTCTATGTGTAATATCTTCAGCACCTCGAGGTCTTGCCATCTTGTGGCGTAAACGTCCAAACCTTCCGCCTTCCTAAGAATCTCATCCTCCCATAAATGTTCTTCATCGACGTTGATGGGGACTCTAGTCCTTCTTCTTGGCCTCAGACCACCAAGGAGGCAAGTGCCCTTGTTCATGGTAAAAGTGACCTTGCAAAACTTTAACAAGAATCACTAAAACATTATATGTTGAAAGTTATAACTACTTAGGAATACTCATGGAGGGTCTACCAAGCAAGAATATAAATCATTTGAACCCAAATACTTCAAATCCATGGATTTTTCATTTTTCTCACAATACTAAGCATCATATCAAAAATACTAAGCATCATATCAAAAATAAATTGGATGGGTGGAGGAGTCACATACCAAGGAGTAATCCCTCCAAAGGGACTTGAAAATGGTTGCCCAAACTTGGAGATCGAAAATGGAGCGGCAAGGGCGCAAGTGAATTTTTTGAGTGGTACTTGGCCGGGTTCTGAGAGGAACGGATGAACCTAGGAGCTTGGACGCCACCTAACTCCACCTATGGGCCCCACAAGAGCAGGTGGCGCGCCCTCTTGAGGTGGGTGCGCCACTAGGGCCCTTTTGGCCCTTGTTTGCTATTTTGCCTCGTCCTTTTGCATGGTGGATCCCCTATGTAGAAAAATGACCTACGAATATTCTCATAATTTTTGGAAAATATTTTCTGTGTAGGATTTTTCAGAACTCAAAAACTGTTAAAACATCCATAAAATAATTAAAGGAATTTAGATTGAGTGAAAGAATTCAAATAAACTTTGATACTACTACAACAATATTTCAATGGAAATCGTTATATTATCATCATCACGTTAAGAATGAGGTTGATCAATTCTCATTACCACTATGATAAAGATAGAAACAGTGATTCAATTATTATTATGAAAGAAATTTTCAGGATACCTCACAATAGATTGGAATTGTTCCAACCATCATTGTCTGATACTTGGGCTTTGGAGGAGTAATGGGTATTTCAAAGCTTCCAACTATAAGAACCCTTGGTTCAAGGGCGTTGACACTTTTCTTTGGTAATTCACCAGAATTCTTCTTTGGAAAATATATAGTGTGCTCCTTCCCTTTTACATTGAATGTAACTTTTCTTTTAGTACAATTAATCACATACCCTGTAGTATTTAGAAAAGGTCTACCAAGAATAATAGATTATTTATCATATTCAGGCATTTCTAATATTACAAAGTATGTAGTGATCTGCACATTAGCAATCATGATAGGAACATCTTCCCATATACAAATAGGAATAGCAGTGGATTTATCAGGGCATTTGAAGTTAAACTTCAGTGGGGACTAACTTGTTTAAATTGAGTTTCTTATAAAGAAAGAAAGGCATGACACTTACGCCAGCTCCAAGGTCACATAAAGCATACTTCACATAGGTATTTTTGATTGTGCAAGTAATAGTTCGAATACCTGGATCTCCACACTTTTCAGGTAAGAATAGTAAGCAAGCATGGCAGTGATAGCTTCATTGGGTATCTTCCATTTTTAGTAAGAATATCTTTCATATATTTAGAATAAGGAGGAATCTTAATAGCATCAACTAAAGGAACTTGCAAATATAAACTTTTTATCAATTCAATAAACTTTTCAAACCTTGCATCATCTAAAGTTTCCATTACCTCTTGAGGATATGGTATCGGTATTTGCACCCATGGATCCCTTTCCTTACCTTTTGGTTGAGGTGGAGGCTTCTTAATTTTACTTTTGTTTCGAGAAGATTGAGGCTCTTCCCTGCTTGCAGTAGGCTCAGATTCCTCATTATTCTCATCTTCCTGTGGCTCTTCATTTGGTTGAGAAATATCCGCATCATCCTCTTCATTATTGTTATCTTCAGTTTCAGCATCAGAAATGGATACATCATTTTCTTGTTCTTCATAATTTCCATTAACTTCACTTTCATTGGGAGATTCTCCTGCAAAATATTCCTTCTTAAGAGCCTCTTGCTCTTTTCTCTTTGGATGTCCATCATGATAATCAAGATCTTGAATTCTTGAGCCTCCCCTAGTGTTAACTCCACAAACTTGCCTCTTCTTAGCAAGAAGCTTCTCATATAGTTTGTTTTGAAGAGAGATCATTTGCTCCACTTGATTATTAATCATTTTGCAATGCTTAACAGTTATCTTAATAGAATCTACACAAGAACTTACCTTTTCAAGAAGGACTTTGATTTTGTGAGAGTTCTCTATTATGTCCCTTTCAATATCATGGTCAAAAGATTTTTGATAATAAGTAAAGTCATTAAAATGATCAACATAGGATATTTGAGTAGGAAGTGATACCTTTCCATTACCATCAGTAAAACATGTAG
This sequence comes from Avena insularis, assembly GCA_023614405.1. Taxonomy (NCBI): domain Eukaryota; kingdom Viridiplantae; phylum Streptophyta; class Magnoliopsida; order Poales; family Poaceae; genus Avena; species Avena insularis. Next base: position 364,259,307 of record CM042684.1, read on the forward strand.
CATGTACTTGGATAGGAAAACATGGTTCATCAATAGGGAACTTGACACCCATTTCAGAAAGTTCCTTCAAGTGAGAAATTTTAATACTCCTTTTTTGATAGACATTGAAGCTTCTTCTATGTCTTCATTAGATAATTTATAAATACCTCACTTATTATGTATCATTTCAATTTTATTTTCCTTATGATTCTAAGTAACAATGTTCAATAATACTTTATCTTCCTCAATAGTCATGTGCCTGAAAATATTACCTGCAGCATTGTCTAGATAAGATCTGGAACTTTCAGTTAGTCTATTGTAAAATATATCAAGAAACTCATTATCTTTAAAACCATGAGTAGGGCATCCCGTCTCAAGGGCATAATATCTCCACCAAGCTTGAGGAATACTCTCCTCCTTACTTTGCACAAAGTTACTAATTTCAGCAATCATGGCATGTATTTTACGAGAAGAGAAATATCTATTATAGAAAAAGTATATGCCACTACTAGAGAAAAGGCTATAGGAGACATCCTTATAGGAGGCGCATTTAGACCATATGCGCCTCCTATAAAATAGGCGAGGCGCACTGCCTTGCCATGTGCCTCTAGTATAAAAATAGGCGAGGCACATATTATTAGGATGCGCCTCTTATAATCCATGTACGGACGAAATCTGGCAGCCCCAGATTATGCGAGGCGCATTCTACTCCATATGCGCCTCGAGTAGTTCAAATACTTGAGGCGCATATGGAGCAGATGCGCCTCTAGTAAGTTGTGTGGGCCCAGTTGTGGTAGGTGCCAAAATATAGGAGGCGCGCCAGCAGATATGCGCCTCAAGTATTTTCCAATACTGGAGGCGCATATGGAGTAGAATGCGACTCGAATAAACAGATCCCACCCCTGGATCGCCTTTTAAGTTTTGTAAAAAATAAATAAAAATGATAAAAACTTCAAAAAATAATTCCTTTGAGTTGTAGTTAGATTTTAGGGTATAGTTGTAGACAAAATTGAAAAACAAGAGGCCATGGAACGGTTAAAATGGCCCTAACTTTTGCATATGACGTCGGGAAAAATGTTATGGAAGCCATTGAAGATTTTACAGATTCCCCAAATTCAAAAAGAGTAAAAAGTTATGGCAGACCGAAGTTTTGTTTCTGCAAAAAAACTATTTGAGGCACATATCATATGATATGTGCCTCGCATAAATGAAGCCGGATTCAAATTCGAAATAGCCACCTACCACCTCTCCTCCTTCTCCTCCACCTCTCCTCCTTCTCCTCCACCTCTCCTTCTTCTCCCCTTCTGCTCCTCCTCCACTCTCCTCCTCCTCCAGTCTCCTCCTCCTCCACTCTCCTCCTCCTCCTCCACTCTCCTACGCCTCCTCCTCCTCCACCTCTGGTGGCATCCTCCTCCTCTTCCTCCGGCGACCTTCTCCTCCTCCGAAGACCTCCTCCTCCTCCTCCGGCGACCACTCCGGCCATGGCCTCCATAACCACACCAACCACCTCCTCCTCCTCCACCTCCGATGACCACCTCCGGTGATAACCTCTGGTGGCCTCATCCTCCTCCACCATCACCGGTGACCCTCATGGCCATAGCCTCCCGCACATGCCTGCGGTGGTAGGTTGTGGCCACGGGCACGGCCTCCGACGAGCTCCGACAAAATTCTGGCCAGATCCAGATCTGGCCGCCATTTTTTTGAAATTTAAAAATAATATACGAGGCACATCCGAATCAATATGCGCCTCGCATATGCAGAATATAGGAGGCGCATAATCAAAGTATGGTGAGGCGCATATCAATATGCGCCTCACATATCCAGGATATCATATGCGCCTTGCATAAAAAACAATGGAGGCGCGGCGCTAGAGGCGCATATGATATGCGCCTCGCATAGCATTTTTGGTACGCCTCGCATAGAATTTTCCCTAGTAGTGTGCATGGCTCTTTGCTAGTTATTTACTTTGGAGCTAATGAGTTATACCAAGATTTTATTTTCCTCCCAAAGAGAAAGAAAACAATTTCAAGAAGTAATAGCGTTGTTGGATTTCAGTTTTCCCAAATAGGCAAGATAGATCATTAAGATTTGTGAAGTTTTCTTAGGGGGATTCATCTTCTTTACCATAGAACTTAGATGCTTCAATAGTTTCTATTATTTCAGAGCCAACCATGAACTCATAATATTTCTCTTTAATGTATATTGCAGGTGCATCAGTTTTACTAGTCATAGGGAATAACTCTCCTAGAAAAGCACTCAGACTAGCATCAAATTTATCCAAATCATCTAAATCAAGGTTCATGAAAGCTTCAGGAAAAGAAATATCTTCTTCAGAAGGTGTTGATTTAGAGCTACATGTAATATAATTTTCATTAATAAGTTCATCTTCATCATATTCAGATTCTATATCATCATTGGACAAAGGCTTAGATAAATCAGGTGTCCCCTCTATATCATTGCCATCATCCAACAAATCTTTTTAGTACTAGTAGATATCCTAGACAATGATGAACTTGCTAGGACAGTAGTTTTATTTTTAGTAGCAAGAGTAGTAGCAGCATTAGGTGAAAACTGTGGCCTCGAAGGCAAATCCGTACCTCTCCTTGTAGTGGAAGGCACAGTAACCTTCTTAGCAGAATACTTATCATTTCCCAAGGTGAGAAACAAATAAGTACAAGAAGTTAATGATAATAAGTGGTCTTACCAATAACGCGAGGTTCCTCGACAATGGCACTAGAAAATGTATTGATGCCCACAAGTATAGGGGATCGCTGAAATCTTCGATGGGAAGTATTACCAAAATTTATAGTTTGACTCAAGGGGAACACAAGTATATCAATAAGACTTTAGCAATTGAGACGTCACTCTCAACCACACCTGTATATCAATAAAATCACAAAGAAAGTGGTGATTTATAGTAGTTCATTCAAAGCAGTAAAACAAGCAGTAAACAATAGCAGCAGATTTCCAGTTTTCACCGGTAGTGATGTGTAAATTTCAGTGGCTAAAAGCGTAGGCATGAAGAGATAGAAGGGTGTTGCAGGAATGGTATTAATCATATAATGTAATCCTAATGACATGGCATTCATCTCTAATTAAGTTGTGTGTAGGTGTGTGATCCAAATATAGTTATGCATACTAACCAAGATAATTTGCATAACACCTATTGTCCTGCCTGTCCATTTCACCAGGGCCAACTTGGAACTACATGCAATTAAAGTCTATCATTTCGAATAGTCTGGAACAAAGCATTAACACTTCGTGAAAAAATAATATCCTCAAACTATCATATATTCCCATTGTTTTCCCTAACTATCACTTTAGTGTTCGCAGGTTCAATACAATAATAGGCAATACACTTTGTAGATAGATACCAAACCCATATATATGATGGGGTAATAGAAGTTCAGTACTAAAATCATGTCACTCGGGCCCTAGAAAACAAGCATTAAACATAGCAAAGGTGTACCAACACTCATACAAGAATATCCTCAAGATAAACTCCTAAAATCTCGATACATATGGATGATTACATGATCAATCTCATCCAATCCCCTTCCACCTCACATGCCTATGATACATTGCAAATGTATCTATAATTTTTGATGTTCCATGCTTGGTTTTATCCACTTTCTTGTGTTTTGTCCACACTTTGGAGTACTTTTCATATGATTTCTTGGACTAACCTATTAACAAGAGCCACAGTGCCAGCTGCATGTTTTCTGCTGTTTTTGGTTCCAGGAAAGTCAGAAAATGAATATTCTCGAAATTGACGGACAAAAGCCAAAGTGCCTATTTTTGAAGTCATGGATGCGAATACGAGGCGAAGAAGAAGCGGGGGCGGCCACCACTGCAGCGTGGCTAGGCCTGGCCCGTGCCAGGGGGTGGTCTGGCTGACCCCATTACCCCCTCGGCCTCTCCTTCCGCCTATAAGATGCCCTTGGGACGAAAAACCTAAGTACCCGATCAAAAATCCACGAAAGAGTCTGTAGCCGCCGTCATCTCCATCCCTAGATCGGAGGATCAAGCTCTTCGGTACTGTCGGAGAGGGAATTCACCACGAGGCCTTCTTCATCACCATGCAAGCCTCCGGTGTGATGCATGAATAGTTCATTCTTGGACTACGGATCCATGTAGTAGCTAGATGGCTGGTTCTCCTCCTTTGTGCTTTCATGTCTAGATCTTGTGAGCTCCATTCATGATCAAGATCATCTATTTGTAATTCTGCATGTTGTGTTTGCGGGGATCCGATGGATATTGAGATGCTATTTCAGATTGATTCTTGATTCTATCATGTCTTTGTTATTTGTGATCTTGCATGCTTTCCGTTGTTAGTAGCTATCTTTGCCAAGTAGATGCTAGCAACTCCAAGAGTTAGTATTTATGCTCGATAGTGGGTTCATGCCTCGTAACTGGGAAGTAAGAATTCTCTAAGGTACTAGATGTGCTGTTGCTACTAGGGAGAAAACAACAATCCTTTGTTCATAGAACAATCATATTGTTTACATTACACGCAATTCGTAAAGCAATAATCTGTTGCTTGCAACTTAATACTAGAGGGGGCTCAGATGATAACCTGAAGGTGGATTATTAGTCATAGATGCAGTTGGATGGCGGTCTATGTATAATGTTGTAATGCCCAATCAAGTTCCAAAGGAGTCAAGATGATTAGTATATGCATGTATTGCTTTCTCGATGTTTGTCAATTGCCCCGCTGTAATTTGTTCACCCAGCATGTTATCTATCTTAAGGAGAGCCACCTCTAGTGAACTATGGATCCCGGTCCTTTTCTTTTACATACAATCTATAAACTGTTTACTGCTTTGTGTTTACTTTCTGCAAATTATTACTTCCTTCCATTTGATACGTTTAATCCTTTGTTTTTAGCAAAACATGGTGAGATTAACAACCTCATCGCAAGTTGGGGACAGAGTTCTGTGGTTGTGTTGTGCAGGTCTCTGTGTTGCTACTAGCACCAGTAGTGCGCCCTGCCAAGGCTCAGCTAGCAACACCTTTGGGCTGTTTCCTTGCTCCTACTGGTTCGATTAAACCTTGGTTTCATAACTAAGGGAAACTTGCTGCTGTGCTCCTCATACCTTCCTCTTGGGGTTCCCCAACAAGCTTTACATCAATACTGAGTCATCAAGCATTTTTCTAGCGCCGTTGCCGGGGAGTCAAGGACATCTTCACAAGGGGAGTCCCTCATAACCAATCTCTTTACTTTGTTATTTTTGTTTTGCTTAGTTTCTTTTTTGCTTTGTCTACTTGTTTTGTTATCAAAAACACACAAAAAATTAGTCTTACTAGTTTTCTTTCTTTATCAAAAACACAAAAAAAAATTAAGTCTCCTTTAGTTGTTGCCTCTTCCATAACTCACCATGTTGATCCCTAAATTCACCCTAAAAGATCTTTCAATTGATAGTGGTTCTATAATTGGGAAAGATAATATTGAAGAATTCTTTAATCATGTTAGTAAGCATGAAGATACTGAGGATAGATCCCTTGCAGAACTTGCTCCAAACTATGAGATTGCTACAGCTTCTTTAATTCACATGTTAGAAGCTAGGTTTGTTAACCTCTGACCCTTAATGCAAGTAATGTCTCTTAAGCTTAAAGAAATTGAGGACCCTGAAAAGAGGGATTTTATTCTAGAAACTTTGTTTAAGGAGTTCTATGATATTGCCAAGGAGCTAGGAAAGTCTTTGAACGTTTCAATATGCTAGGCTCATGTGTATATGTTGTTGGTACACGAGAAAAGATGAACAAAACCTAACCTAATGGGGAGGAACCTAAGATACCAATACCCTTTAAACTGGTAGCAATACATGAAGCCATAGAAAAGAATCTTGATTGGATTGTTCCTGAAAGCCCTTTTGATGAAAATAGTGAACCTAAGAGCATTGAGAGAGGATCCTCTAGAACTTATTTGGACGATATACTTTTCCTTGTTGAAGATATTTCTGGTATTAATCTTAATGCTTCTTCATTTGAGAACACTTGATTCTTTTTCTTGCTTCTTATGCCTAACTTAAAGGCGTTAAAGAAAAGTACTTATTGGGAGATAACCCAAAAGTTTTAGATGAGTCTTGGAAGTTATTACTTCAGTAATAACCGCTCCTTATCCTTTTAATTTGCTTTTTATGTCAAGAGTAACCTCTAATGAGAGAGAAGTAATGATTGGGAAAGTTGTTGTCCCGAAACAGATTTCTGTGCTTCATCGTAACAATTCGTGTAAAATCTCTGAACGTATTTTTGAGGCGTGAATTTTTGTGGTTCTGCCCCGGGTTGTTATCTAACTTTCGTTAGTTCAACACTTTTTGATTTGAGCAACAGAAGGTCTTCAAAAAAATCGTCTTTACCTGCTGGTCTGTTATGACAGATTTCTGCATTTGCTTCTTGTTGGTTCCTTTTTGAGTTCTTTTGGAGAATTGAGCTTTTTGAGGGAAGTGCTACAGTAGCTAGTGTTTTAATGGAAGTTTATTTGGTGTTGGAACTGAACCTTAAGATCTATTATCTTGAGTGCACTAAAGTTGCTAATAAAGATTGTGTGGAGTTTTGTATGAAGGAAAAATTTCAGGTGTATGGAAGGAATGAGTAATGAGATGAAGGATGGACTAAAGCTCAAGCTTGGGGATGCCACACGTGTCACCCCAAGAAATATACAATAAGTACAATCGTCAAAGATTGGGGATGCCCAAGGCATCCCCTTCTTCATCAATAAAAATCCCAGGTTTCTTCCAAACGCTTCATTTTTATTGTTTCATGCACAGTTGTGTTGTTCTTGGAGCGTCTTCTTTTTTGTTTTGGTTTTTTGTTTGATTTTTTTTGCTTAGTTTTCTGAATAAATTGGTTGGACCCCCTCTTTCATACATTGGTTTGCAAATAGTTTGGTTTGGATTGGAAAAGAGTAGGAAATTTCATTCTTATGTGGTAAAAAGAGCTTGTTTTTGACTATGGCCTATGCTCTGTCATGCCATGCTTGATATTGTTTTGGCTATATGCTTAGTATTCTTTGATGTAGCATGACTTGTTATAAACAATTGAGATTTCTTAATGTGCCTTGGATGAATCATGCGTTGTTTTAACATATTAAAGCATAGTATAGTGGTATTCTCCTTTGATGCTTTATTTGGGTTGACTTGGCGCATGCTCACACCATGTTATGACTATCTCAAGTCACCATAGCCTTTATGATCCTTTAGTTCTCAACTTGTAGTATCACTTTATGCTTTGATCAATGATGTTTTGTCGCTCTGCATGATTATGACCATTATTGCTCTCTTAGTTTGTCGCTCCCAGTCTTTTGCTAGCCTCCACAACCAAGTATGAGTTCCACTCATGCATCCAACTCCCTAAACCAAGTTATTCCAAAGAGTACACCATACCTACCTACTAGCTTATGCTATTCCAAGTATATTCATGCTTTTGTTTACCTTCCAAATAAAACTTGTTATGAGAAAACTAGTGATTAAATCTCTCACGAACTTGATGGCACACTTTACTTTTCTGCATCTAATAAACTTGAACCATTGGGTCCTTCTTTGTTGCGTATATGCTTGCGCTTTATAAGTTGAAATTAGCAGAACCATGTATCATGGGGAATGCTTTCAACATTGCACTTGTACTTTGTACCCCGTTGATATCATGTTCTTTTGCTTATGGATCCCGGCGGTGTGAAATAAAAGTGGAACTTGTAAGATCATGGAGTTTGTATGTGTGTTAGAGAAACGCCTGGGCCGCTAGCCTAAGCCATGCCTAATCACAGTGGAAACTTGCAGCATCACCATAATGAGCACTCTATGAAGCATCCTTAATAAAAACTATGCAAATAGCAAATAAAAATATCACTGAGATGCTCATTGTCTGCTTGCCTTATCATTTTGATTACGGGATAGCTCCTGTATCATGTGCAAGGGGTACCCCGTTGGCGGTTCTTTATGATACACATATACTTACAATGACAAGAGCTTACTTGTGACTAAAGTTGAGTAGCATGAGGTTCGGTCTTCGTAAGTAAGGGGCATGAGATTTCGGTTTATAACTTGTCAAGCATATCCTCTTAGTTGTGTCACTTTAACCTTAATCACCTTCAAGATGCTTATGATAGGGGCAATGAGAGCTGAAAGCTATAAGTACCATGATTTTTTGAAGCTCTTTATGAGACTTGAATCCCTAGTTCCTTCTATGAAGGCCTTTCTTCCACCATTATATTGAGTCTCCACCTTCTACCTTTATGCACCTACTTCGAGAGCATAGTGGCCATTCTTAGTTCTATGTGCATTGTCCCAAGACTAGTTGATTGATGCATATCTTGATATTGCTTGTTTTAAACTGTCTGTATCTAGTCACTCTTATGAACTTTGAAGGTGTCCTATGCATTTATGTTTTGCTACTCTATGAGGTACAAGCTGAATACTATTATGCTATGTTTTCTTTATGTGAAACAAACAAACGTCTTGTAAAGCATTGTTATTCATGAATCCTTTGTTTGTGCCTTTTCATGTTGCATCATAGTTTCTTTGTCTTATTGCTAGAACTTTGTCTTTCATGTTATGATTGAAGTACTATGATCCTAGCTTTGAAAGTTTTACAAATACTTTGATCAAGTCTTTGATGGTGCATGACACCTCAGGAATTATTCTTTCTTTTTATCACTTACCTACTCGAGGACGAGCAGGAGTTAAACTTGGGGATGTTGATACATTGCAAATGTATCTATAATTTTTGATGTTCCATGCTTGGTTTTGTCCACTTTCTTGTGTTTTGTCCACACTTTGGAGTACTTTTCATATGATTTCTTGGACTAACCTATTAATAAGAGCCACAGTGCCAGCGGTATGTTTTCTGCTGTTTTTGGTTCCAGGAAAGTCAGAAAATGAATATTCTCGGAATTGGACGGGACAAAAGCCAAAGTGCCTATTTTTTCGGAAGTCATCAGATGCCAGAATACGAGACGGAGAAGGGCTAGGGGCCGGCCACACCACCTGGCCGCGCTGCTAGGCCTGGCCCACGCCAGGGGGTGGTCTGGCCGACCCCAGCACCCCCTCGACCTCTCCTTCCGCCTATAAGATGGCCTCGGGACGAAAACCCTAAGTACCCGATCAAAAATCCATGAAAGAGTCTGTAGCCGCCGTCATCTCCATCCCTAGATCGGGAGGGATCTGAAGCTCTTCCCGGCACCCTGCCGGAGAGGGGAATTCACCCTGGAGGCCTTGTTCATCACCATGCTAGCCTCTGGTGTGATGCGTCAGTAGTTCATCCTTGGACTACGGATCCATGTAGTAGCTAGATGGCTGGTTCTCCTCCTTTGTGCTTACATGTCCAGATCTTGTGAGCTCCGTTTATGATCAAGATCATCTATTTGTAATTCTGCATGTTGTGTTTGCGGGGATTCGATGGATATTGAGATGCTATTTCAGATTGATTATTGATTCTATCATGTCTTTGTTATTTGTGATCTTGCATGCTTTTCGTTGTTAGTAGCTATCTTGGCCAAGTAGATGCTAGCAACTCCAAGAGTTAGTATTTATGCTCGATAGTGGGTTCATGCCTCTGGTAATTTGGGGAAGTGACAGAAATCTCTGAGGTACTAGATGTGTTGTTGCTACTAGGGAGAAAACAACAATCCTTTGTTCATAGAACAATCGTATTGTTTATATTACACGCAATTTGTAAAGCAATAATATGTTGCTTGCAACTTAATACTGGAGGGGGTTCGGATGATAACCTGAAGGTGGATTATCAGTCATAGATGCATTTGGATGATGGTCTATGTATAATGTTGTAATGCCCAATAAAGTTCCAAACGAGTCAAGATGATTAGTATATGCATGTATTGCTTTCTCCATGTTTGTCAATTGCCTCGTTGTAATTTGTTCACCCAGCATGTTATCTATATTAAGGAGAGCCACCTCTAGTGAACTATGGATCCCGGTCCTGTTCTTTTACATACAATCTATAAACTGTTTACTGCTTTGTGTTTACTTTCTGCAAATTATTACTTCCTTCCATTCGATATGTTTAATCCTTTGTTTTCAGCAAAACACGGTGAGATTGACAACCTCATCGCAAGTTGGGGACAGAGTTATGTGGTTGTATTGTGCAGGTCTCCATGTTGCTACTAGCACCGGTAGTGCGCCCTGCCAAGGCTCGGCTAGCAACACCTTTGGGGTGTTTCCTTGCTCCTACTGGTTCGATTAAACCTTGGTTTCATAACTGAGGGAAACTTGCTGTTGTGCTCATCATACCTTCCTCTTGGGGTTCCCCAACGATCTCTACATCAATACTGAGCCATCAGCTGTAACACCCTCAAATCGGCCCTATGCAAGTTTTAGCCCTTTCCGCCAAACCCGCATAGAAACGATTCAAGGACGCCCACCAGGCACTTTCGTGCTGGTGGAAAACGAAGTAATACCATTACACAACAGTCCTCGATGGGACCCACAGAACAGATATATACAACAATGACTCCATGAGTCAAGAATACAGATGTACTATACAATGATCCAAATCACCTTGAAAACGATAGAGCGTCCGACTACGGACAAGATTCCAATGGGGCTAAGAGCCCTGAAGAATAACCAATGGCGTCCATAACCCTGCCTAGGCCAAGCCGGAAGGGTAACCCTACTAACGACGTCGAACTCGACCTGCTAAAACAAAAGGGGTGCCGACAAAGGCAAAGGAAAAAGAGGAGCATCAGTACTGAGGCCACTACACGGCGAGGCTAGAATTTGGCGGCTCTCGCCTACATAGGTATGGTGGACTGAAGCGGCAGCGCAACAGCACTAAACAACCGATAGAGACTCAGTACAACTAGCGGCTATTAGAGAGGGATAAGAAAGACCTATTCGGATCCAACATGATACTAACACCTGACGGGTTCGTCGCATGGAAAACAAAGAATTTCTTCCGCAAGAACGAACAAAACCCAGATCTAATCTAGATAAAAGCCAAGTTCTAATCTATTAGACATGTGCAACGAGATAGATCTGTACTAACCCTCGTGGTTAATGTAGTCGATCACTTGCCGATCTCAAGATCGTGTGGACGATCCTTCCGGCAGCGCTTCGCTTGATCGATCCGCGTCTTGAGTCGAGCAGACCTTCCTCTCCCGTTCCGTGAGCAGGAGGTATTAGATCTTCTACACGGAATCCCAGCAGCACGACGGTGTGGTGGTGGTGGTGGTGTAGAGAATTCTGCAGGCTTCGCCTAAGCACAGCGAGAGGGAAGGAGGAGGAGAGAGGCGGCGGCTAGGGTTTGGAGTGGAGGGGGCAAGGGGGTGGCGCCCCCACCCCTCTATTTAAAGGAGGGAGGCGCCATCGGAGGGGGAGTCCTAGTAGGACTCCCCTCCCTTCCTTGGTCGGCGGATTGGGAGGGGGGGAGGAGTCCTCCTCCCCCACGACTCCTTGTCTTGCCCCACAAGGACTCCTTGATCCTTTCTTGGTTTTCAAGCAAACTCCAAGAAATCTCCTAGAACCTTCCGGAACATTCCGAAACCTTCTAGAATCCTCATACAAATACTCCGGAACATTTCCTAACTTAGAAAATAATCCCCAATATATGAATCTCATTCTTCGGACAATTATGGATCTCCTCGTGATGTCCCGGATCCAATCCGAGACTCCGAACAACATTCGGTTTCCAATGCACATTCCATATCTACTTAAAACAACTTCGAACCTTAAGTGTGTCACCCTATGGTTCGTGAATATGCAGATATGATGGAGACACCTCTCCGATCAATAACCATCAGCGGGATCTGGAGATCCATAACGGCTCCCACATACTCAACGATGACTTCATGATCGATAGAACCATTAACATACGAAACCAATTCCCTTTGTCCCGCGATATTCTACTTATCCGAGGTTTGATCGTCGGTATCTCCATACCTAGTTCTACCTCGTTACTGATAAGTACTCTTTACTCGTTCCATGTTATGTCATCCCTTGTGACCTAGTCACATGCTTGCAATCTAACTAGATGGCATGCCACCGAGAGGGCCCAGAGCATATCTATCCGTCATATGGATGGACAAATCCCAATCTTGGTCCATGCGCTTCAACACATACTTTCAGAATACCCAATGACACCTTTATAACCACCCGATTCTAAGCGGTGTTTGATGTCATCAAAGTACCCATCCGGTGATGGTGATTAACATAACCTCATGGTCGAAGGATTAGGTTACTATGCATTTGAAAGCTTATAGCAATACGAACTTAATGACTTGATCTTATGCTACGCTTACTATGGGTCTGTGTGTCCATCACATCATTCTCCTAATGATATAACCTTGTTATTAATGACATCCAATGTCCATGATCAGGAAACCATGATCATCATTTAATCAACAAGCTAGTTCCACAAGAGGCTTACTAGGGACTCTTTTATGTTTACAAAACACACATGTATTAGTGTTTCCTTATAATACAATTATAGCATGGGATGTAAACATTCATCATAAACACAAAGATATAATAATAACCACTTTTATTATTGCCTCTTGGGCATATCTCCAACAGTCTCCCACTTGCACTAGAGTCAATAATCTAGATTACATGGTAATATACCTAACACCCATGGCGTTCTGGTGTTGGTCATGCTTTTCTCTAGGGAGAGGTTTAGTCAACGGATCTGCCACATTCAGATCAGTGTGTACTTTGCAAATCTTTATGTCACCATCTCGGACATACTCGCGAATAGCATGGAAACGTAGCTTGATGTGGTTCTGCTTGCTATGTGACCTTGGCTCATGTGCATTAGCTATGGCACCTGTGTTGTCACAGTAGATGGCCATCGCGTCCAATGCACTAGGAACCACGCCAAGTTCAGTAATGAACTCCTTCATCCATATGGCTTCTTGTGCAGCCTCTGAAGCAGCTATATATATTCCGATTCAGTTGAAGATTTTGCCACAACGCTTTGCTTGGCACTCCTCCAGCTCACTGCAGCACCATTCAAAATAAATACGTATCCAGACTGTGACTTCGAGTCATCTGGATCGGTGTTCCAACTAGCATCAGTGTAACCGTTTACAACAAGCTGTTCATCACCTCCATAAGAAAGAACCATATCCTTAGTCATATTCAGGTACTTTAGGATATTCTTGACCGCTGTCCAGTGTTCCATTCCAGGATCACTTTGATATCTGCTAGTCAAACTAAAATCATGTGCTATATCCGGTCTTGTACACAGCATGGCATACATGATAGAACCTATGGCCGAGGCATAGGGAATATTATTCATCTTTTCTCTATCTTCTGCCGTAGCCGGACTTTGAGTCTTACTCAAGGTCTTACCTGACAACATGGGCACGAACCCCTTCTTGCTCTCTTCCATTCTAAACTTCTTTAGAACTTTGTCTAAGTATGTACTTTGTGAAAGCGCTATTAGGCGTATTGATCTATCTCTATAAATCTTGATGCCTAGAATATATGCCGCTTCGCCAAGATCCTTCATTGAAAAACTATTATTCAAATAGATTTTGACGCTATTAAGAAGTTCTATATCATTCCCAATCAACCATATGTCATCCACATATAGTACTAGGAATGCTACAGAGCTCCCACTCACTTTCTTGTAAATACAAGCTTCTCCATAAGTTTGTATAAATCCAAAGTTTTTGATTACTTTATCAAAACGTTGATTCCAACTCCGGGATGCTTGCTTTAGTCCATAAATGGAGCGCTGAAGTTTGCATACCTTGTCAGCATCTTTAGGATCGACAAAACCCTTGGGTTGTATCATATACAACTCTTCCTCAATGTCACCATTAAGGAACGCCGTTTTGACATCCATCTGCCAAATCTCATAATCGAAATATGCAGCAATTGCTAACAAAATCCTCACAGACTTTAGCTTCGCTACTGGTGAGAAAATCTCATCGTAGTCAACTCCTTGAATTTGTCGGAACCCTTTCACGACAAGTCGAGCTTTATAGATGGTAACATTACCATCAGCATCTGTTTTTCTTTTGAAAATCCATTTGTTCTCGACAGCCTTATGGCCATCCGGTAAGTCCACCAATGTCCACACTTGGTTTTCATACATGGATCCCATCTCGGATTTCATGGCTTCTTGCCATTTGTCGGAATCTGGGCTCACCATAGCTTCTTCATACGTCGCAGGGTCATCAGTGTTGTCCACCAACATGACGTTCAAGGCAGAGTCATACCAATCAGGAGTGGTACGAACCCTCGTTGATCTGCAAGGTTCAGCAGCAACTTCGTTCGAAGTTTCATGATCATCATCATTAGCTTCCTCTCCAATTGGTGCAGGCAGCACAGAAACATCTCCCAGTGCTGCGCTACTCTCAATTCCGAGAGAAGGTTCAACAACCTCATCGAGTTCTACTTTCCTTCCAGTCACTTCCTTCGAGAGAAACTCCTTCTCAAGAAAGGATCCATTCTTTGCAACAAAAACTTTGCCTTCGGATCTATGATAGAAGGTATACCCAATTGTTTCTTTAGGGTATCCTATAAAGACGCATTTCTCCACTTTGGGTTCAAGCTTATCAGGTTGTAACTTCTTTACATACGCATCGCAGCCCCAAACTTTAAGGAACGACAACTTAGGTTTCTTACCAAACCACAATTCGTACGGTGTTGTTTCAACGGGATTTAGATGGTGCCCTATTTAAAGTGAATGCGGCTGTCTCTAATGCATAGGCCCAAAACGATAGCGGTAAATCTGTAAGAGACATCATAGACCGAACCATATCTAAGAGAGTTCGATTACGACGTTCGGACACACCATTACGCTGTGGCGTTTCCGGCGGTGTCAACTCTGAAAGTATTCCACATTTCTTTAAATGCATGCCAAACTCATAACTTAGATATTCACCTCCGTGGTCAGAACGCATAAACTTAATCTTCTTGTTACGATGATTTTCCACTTCACTTTGAAATTCCTTAAACTTCTCGAAAGTTTCGGACTTATGTTTCATAAAGTAGACATACCCATATCTACTTAAGTCATCCGTGAAAGTGAGAACATAACGATATCCACCACGCGATGCTACACTCATTGGACCGCACACATCGGTATGTATTATTTCCAATAAGTCTGTAGCTCGCTCCATTATTCTAGAGAATGGAGTCTTAGTCATTTTTCCCATTAGACATGCTTCGCATCTTTCAAGTGATTCAAAATCAAGTGATTCAAGAAGTCCATCAGAATGGAGTTTCTTCATACGCTTCACTCCAATGTGACCAAGACGACAGTGCCACATGTATGTAGAATTATCATTCAATTTTATTCGTTTAGCATCTATGTTGTGAACATGTGTATCACTACTATCGAGATTCAATAAGAATAAACCATTCATCTCAGGTGCATTACCATAAAAGATATTACTCATATAAATCGAACAACCTTTATTCTCAGACTTAAAAGAGTAACCATCTCACAATAAACAAGATCCAGATATAATGTTCATGCTTAACGCAGGCACCAAATAACAATTATTCAAATTTAAAACTAATCCCGAAGGTAGATGTAGAGGGAGCGTGCCGACGGCGATCACATCAACCTTGGAGCCATTTCCAATGCGCATCATCACCTCGTCTCTTGCCAGTCTTCGTTTATTCCGCAGCTCCTGTTTCGAGTTACAAATATGAGCAACCGAACCAGTATCAAATACCCAGGCACTACTACGATTACCAGTAAGATACACATCAATAACATGTATATGGAATATACCTTTCTTCTTGATGTTGCTGTTCTTCAGATCCGCCAGGTACTTGGGGCAGTTACGCTTCCAGTGACCAGCACCCTTGTAGTAGAAGCATTCAGTTTTAGGCTTAGGACCAGCCTTGGGCTTCTTAGTAGGTGCGGCAGCTTTCTTGCCATCCTTCTTGAAGTTGCCCTTTTTCTTAGGCTTGCCCTATTTCTTGACATTGGTGGTCTTATTTACCATCAACACTTGGTGCTCCTTCTTGATCTCCACTCCCGCAGTTTTCACCATGGACGATAGTTTAGGCAACGTCTTGTTCATGCAGTGCATATTGTAGTTCATCACAAAGTTCTTATAACTCGGTGGCAGTGATTGGAGGACACGGTGAATCCCTAACTCATTAGGAATCGTTATCCCCAACTCTTGGAGCTTGTTTGCGTGCCCAGACATGGTGAGCACGTGCTCGCTAACGGAGCTTCCCTCTTCCATCTTACAGGTAAAGAACTTTTCGGAGGCCTCATAGCTCTCCACGGCCGCGTGAGTCTCAAGAATGAGCTTGAGCTCCTTAATGATCTCGAATGGGTCGTGGTGCTCAAAACACTTTTGGAGCTCCGTTTCTAAACCGTACAGGATAGCACACTGAACTGTGGAGTAATGATTTTTCCGAGTGGCGTAAACATTCTTTACGTCATCGGTGGCATCTTCTGCATGTGGGTCACCTAGCGGTGCTTCGAGCACATAGGTCATCTGACCAGCCCTGAGGACAATCTTCACACCACGGAGCCAGTCCGTGAAGTTGCTTCCATTGTTCTTAAGCTTTTCTTTCTCTAGGAACGCATTGAAATTGATGGAGAGATTCGCCATAATCTACAACAAATTTGCAAGTAGTTTAGACTAAGTTTATGATAAATTGAGTTCAATTTTAATTCTTAAATTAACTAGGTGAACTCCCACTCAAAACAACATCCCTCACATTGTCTTAGTGATTACACGAACCAAGTCCACTACACCAAGTCCGATCTTCACGAGAGAAGATGTAGTTTCATCGGCGAACAATCTTCATGTTCATCATATCACTTATATGATTCATCCTCTACCTTTCGGTATTCTGTGTTCCGAGACCATGTCTGTACATGCTAGGCTCGTCAAGATTAACCTTAGTTTCCGCATGTGCAAATCTGGCTTGCACCCGTTGTATGCACACGTAGAATCTATCACACCCGATCATCACGAGATGCTTCAAAACGGCGAGTCTTAGCAACGGTGCCAACTAAGGATGAACACTTTTATTACTTGAAATTTAGTGAGAGGGATCATCTTATAATGCTACCGTCGCGATCTAAGCAATACAAGATGCATAAAGGATAAACATCACAGGCAATTCATAATTAGTGTGATATGATATGGCCCTTTCTTCTTATGCCTTTGATCTCCATCTCCAAAGCATGGACATGATCTCCATCATCACCAGCATTGCGTCAAGGTCAGTGGCGCCGCTTCATGGTTGTCCATCATCACTAGCAACTATTACAACTACTTGGAATAAAGCTATTACAAGATGAATAGACACGCAGGTCTTAACAGAATTAAAGACAACCATTAGGCTCCTGCCAGTTGCCATATTACAACAAGGATCATTGCATACAAGAAATATAATCACAATCTCATGATGGCCATATCACATCACAAAACCCCTGCAAAAACAAGTTAGACGTCTCTAATTTTCTTTGCATGTTTTACGTGGTTTGGGGCTTTCGAATAAGAACGGATCTTACCTACGAAACTGAACCACAACGTTGATACAAGTGCTATCAAGTGCAAAGTGTAAATTGGATCTATACTATGGTGGGAGAGACAGACACCCGCAAAGCCACTTGTGCAAAGCAAGTTACACGTCAAGCGTGGAGCAAGTCTCATGTGCGATGACATGTAAGGTTAGCCCGAGCCGCTTCATCCCACCATACCGCAAGATGCAAAGTACACAAAACAAAAGACGGCACGAGCACCAACGCCCATAAAACCATTGTGTTCTACTCGTGCAACAGATCTATGCATAGATACGACTCTGATACCACTGACGGGTTCGTAGCATGGAAAACAAAAAATTTCTACCGCAAGAACGAACAAAACCCAGATCTAATCTAGATAAAAGCCAAGATCTAATCTATTAGACATGTGCAACGAGATAGATCTGTACTAACCCTCGTAGATCTGAAAGTGTTACGAGATTGGATCTCGTGGTTGATGTAGTCGATCACTTGCCGATCTCAAGATCGTGTGGACGATCCTTCGCCAAGGCAAAGGTGCTCCGCATGACGGTCACACGTCGGAGTCGGCAGACCTTCCTCTCCTGTTCTAGCGAGTAGCGAGGTAGTAGATCTTCCACGGAATCCCAAAGACGACGGTGTGGTGGTGGTGGGGGAGTATATAATTCGGCAGGGCTTCGCCTACGCCTGCGCAGTGGGACGGTGGAGGAGAGCGGGGGCGGCTTGGGTTTGGAGTGGAGGGGGCAAGGGGGTGGCGCCCCCACCCCTCTATTTAAAGGAGGGAGGCGCCATGGGAGGGGGAGTCCTAGTAGGACTCCCCTCCCTTCCTTGGCCGGCAGATTGGGAGGGGGGGAGGAGTCCTCCTCCCCCACGACTCCTTGTCTTGCCCCACAAGGACTCCTTGATCCTTTCTTGGTTTTCAAGCAAACTCCAAGAAATCTCCTAGAACCTTCCGGAACATTCCGAAACCTTCTAGAATCCTCATACAAATACTCCGGAACAATTCCTAACTTAGAAAATAATCCCCAATATATGAATCTCATTCTCTGGACAATTCCAGATCTCCTCGTGATGTCCCAGATCCAATCCGAGACTCCGAACAACATTCAGTTTCCAACGCACATTCCATATCTACATAAAGCAACTTCGAACCTTAAGTGTGTCACCCTACGGTTCGTGAATATGCAGACATGATGGAGACACCTCTCCGATCAATAACCATCAGCGGGATCTGGAGATCCATAACGGCTCCCACATACTCAACGATGACTTCGTGATCGATAGAACCATTAACATACGAAACCAATTCCCTTTGTCACATGATATTCTACTTATCCGAGGTTTGATCGTCGGTATCTCCATACCTAGTTCTACCTCGTTACTGATAAGTACTCTTTACTCGTTCCATGTTATGTCATCCCTTGTGACCTAGTCACATGCTTGCAAGCTAACTAGATGACATTCCACCGAGAGGGCCCAGAGCATATCTATCCGTCATATGGATGGACAAATCCCAATCTTGGTCCATGCGCTTCAACACATACATTCAGAATACCCAATGACACCTTTATAACCACCCAGTTACGAAGCGGTGTTTGATGTCATCAAAGTACCCATCC
The DNA here is from genome assembly GCA_023614405.1 of Avena insularis. NCBI lineage: Eukaryota > Viridiplantae > Streptophyta > Magnoliopsida > Poales > Poaceae > Avena > Avena insularis. The sequence goes on from CM042684.1 coordinate 364,278,350, forward strand.
GCTGATGGTGATTAACATAACCTCATGGTCGAAGGATTAGGTTACTATGCATTTGAAAGCTTATAGCAATACGAACTTAATGACTTGACCTTATGATACGCTTACTATGGGTGTGTGTGTCCATCACATCATTCTCCTAATGATATAACCTTGTTGTTAATGACATCCAATGTCCATGATCAGGAAACCATGATCATCATTTAATCAACAAGCTAGTTCCACAAGAGGCTTACTAGGTACTCTTTTATGTTTACAAAACACACATGTATCAGTGTTTCCTTATAATACAATTATAGCATGGGATGTAAACATTCATCATAAACACAAAGATGTATCAGTTGTAGTTGGAACATTTACTAGTCAGATATAATTGTCATGAGGAATCCCAAAACCCAGCAGTTGTTGGCACTTTTATCACATTCCATTGGAGTTGTAATACTTACTAGGCATGTATATCAGAACACGATACGACCAAGATCCACCAGTTGTTGGCATTTTTAATATCCATTCCGTTATAATTGAGATGATTACAAGTCACATATTAAGTCAAATTTATAGCACTACTTTAGTTATGCTTGTCTATGATCGAGATATTGTGCTCCAAGTCGTCCATAACCGCAGACACGGCTTTCAGAAAGTTTTACCCTGCAGGGGTGAACAAATAGCAACACACACTCGATCAACCTCGGAAAAACCAACTCAAAACCCAACGAGGCATTCACGACAAAGTGATCATAGGATTCATAAAATATTTCAGGGGGCCACCCCACTAAGCTACCCGCAACGAAGTTGGCCGGCTCCGGAATGGACCCAGGGTTTGTGTGGACGGCTGTAAACGACTGGGAACCCGAAAGTGTGACTGGGCTTGTCGATACAGCGAAAACGTGTCATGATCCTAAACAGTACAGGTTCTCCACGCACAATCGTAAATAAAGCAGTAACATGGCATAACTACAGGATAGTAATAAAACCCCAAACTAGTTTGTGGCCCCAAGAAATAGAAATGAATCAAGCTCTGGCTCAGGGGGGTCCATAAGGCCTCCCGGATGTGGATAGTGCCAAAAATCAAGCAACATGTATCAAGTACTCGGGGTCCTACGGGACACAAGTGAGCATGGAAGAACCAAATAACATCTATTGCCCACCGATGCCTCTGCATTAGTTATGTCTAGCATTTTAATAGTTGTATTTAAAGTCATGATCATCTCCACCATAAACATCTGCCAGCATTCCAACAACTGCGGTACTTGACAACACGAGATCACACCTATGCAAGCAACTACGACTCGCAAGGCCAGCTATCTACCAAGCACAGGTAATAGGAGGTGTCTAAGGCAATATAGAGGCTGCACGGGATATAACTGGTGCACGGAAACTAAAGCATCGCGACACGGATAGCAATAGATCAACATGAGGAAATAAAGACTATAAATGCAAAATAGGTAGAAGGGGGAGAGATGCTCGCCTGGAAAACACTGCCGAAGGTTCATATCCGGAGAACTTGTCGATACTCGCATCAACTCATCGTCCTAATCCGCGAAGAAGCAAACACTAGAAGAAACACCGGATGCAATATTTAATACTACGGCAGAAGATCCGGCATGCTTATGATATGATGCATGGCATGGCACAGATGTGGTGCAATTAGGCATTATTAAGCGGAACCGGGTCCCGACAATTAATTATAAGGTTCAAGTTATTTAGATACCCCGCAATTTAAATGTTGTCTTAACAAGGCAGAACATGGCCTCGGTTCGCTACGCAAATTTAAATGGAGCCAAAATAAGACTAGAAAAACTCTCATATAGTCTCCATATTTAATTATTAGGTGAACCGACAAAGTACCCAACCCACAAAATATGTATGCCACATGAATGATTTAATGCAACCAGATATATAGATGGCAATTTATAAAAATAGGGGTCACAGATCAGAACCACACATTGGGTATCGGCGATCTTGGGGTTCTCCTAGGGGGTTCGACGGGGTCGGTCTTCGGGTCTTCGGATCCCATGATCGAGACTTCGGGGTCCATGTAGAAGATCTTCGAGTTCTATGGTGAAGGTTGTCGAGTCGAAACCCTGAAGAAGATCTTGAGGTTCCAACTTTGGGTTCTTGGGTTTTCCATATCAATGGCCTCCGGGTTCAGACTTGACAATGCAACACTTGTAGCTGTGGGATGGCCTCGACAGAGAACATATCGGCATGGTTCTCGGCGGTGTCCTTCAGGTGGCACCGCACCACTCAATCCACCACCAACTCACTTCACATCGCATCACCTCAAGCACCAGGGAGGACAAGCAGTAGCAAGGTCGACACCAAACCGATACAGGCGTGAACTTGGACCGAGATGCTCGGGCGTCTGCAGGCCAGGGTCCTCACGGAGGAAGCAGGGACGAGGTGGGCCGGGTGGAGCTTGCGTGAGCGCATGGAGGACGACGGGGTGCGGCGACCGGGTGCAGCACGGGGTACAGGGGACGAGGGCGCCCCTGGCGGCGGACAGAGGGGACCCCAACTAGGCCGGCTCACAGAGGAGGGCAGAGGTGGGCTCAGCCGAGCGGCACAGAGGGTTGTTGCCGGTGAGCGGCTTCGTGGTGGGGAAGCTCTGGTGGCGGGGACGCGGCTCGGCGATGCTACATCGAGGGCGTGGCCACGGGGTCATGGCGCCGGGGGACGGCCGAGCTGCAGGGCGGCCGACCCGCAGCAGAGGTGACGAGGTCGCGCGGCGGAGGGGAGGACGGTGCTGAGGCAAGCACGACCGAGACGCGGCCAGCTTGCCGGAGCAGAGGGCCGAGGGTGGAGGCGGCAGCCATCGGGCTCGAGGAAGAGGGAGGCGGCGCCTGCGCGGGTCGCGCTGGTGGTGGGGATCTAAGGGCGGCCGGGAGGAAGGAGGCGCAGGGACGGGGATCCGGGGCGACGCCAGGCGGTGGAAGGGCGCAGAGGGTCGCCGGGTTGCAGGCGGCGGACGGGGGGCTCCCGACGGCAGGGTCATGGACGAGAAGGTGCGGGAATGGCGGAAGCGACATCGGGGGTTGGTGGGTGCGGATGGGGAGGAGGACGCGGCAGGGGTCGCATGGATCGAGGAGAGGAGGCGGGGTGCGGGACATCACGTGAGTGGGACCGGGCGGTTGGTGGCCTGTGGCAGGCAGTGGGAGGCGCGCCAGTGGCGATTAATGGTGCGGGGTGCTGGGCGGGAAAACACAGGAGAGGCGGGAGTTGGGGGTGAGGTGGCGCGTGGGGGCGTGCGTGTGTGGCTGTCCACCGGGAGAGGTGGGGCCCGCGCGGGTGAGGTGGCAGGCCGTGAGTGGAGGGAGTGAGGTGGCAGGGTGGAGAAAGTGGCTGGGTAGAATAGGGTTGGGTAGATTAAGGATTTTGGAGGTGGCCGGCCGGGCTTTCGGGCCTGGCGGGCTGCCTCCTAAAAACAGCTTGAAATATTTATTTAATTAAAACGGGGCTTTTTCAAATCGTATTTAGACAAACCAAAATATTCGGGAGACCCGGGTTTTGTATTTGAATAAAGACGGGGCTTATTTGGAAAAACAAAATAGGTTTTCAAAAATAGTTTTGTACAAACACATGCATAATGATGACGATGCTCAAATGCAATGTGGCCTGATGACATGAGCATGCGGTCATGATGATGCAATGCACAAAAACACAGTGATTTTCTAGTAGTGGTTTTAGCGGGATGCCACAATTCGACACCACTAACAAGGGATCTCGCCCTCGAGATCCTCCTCATGGTACCGGGAAGAAGGCCGACGATCCGAATCTTCTCGCTTCATGTAGATCCTCGTGACACCACTAACAAGATTGTTGCTCCATCTTGAAATCGGCGACACCACCAACAAGGGGCCGTTGCTCGCGTTCGTTGAGAGAACACTCCGGAGAAACAAAGACGAAGATAAAGGTCTCAAAAGATAAGGCCACCTTTACCTTCCGTGGAAGGAGTGAAAATTGCATTGATCCTCCAATTCAATGTACAAAGCGAATGATAAGAGTAGTGGTATGGTCATGACTCCATCCCACACTCAAAACATTACTCTGTACATGAATAGTTGAATTATGCAATCAACTCTCGAAATCAGACTGAAGATCTCAACAAGCGGGGTTCAGAAACAAAAGAGTGATGCAGACTCTGCATCGGATCTGGCGTAGATGATGTCGTCGCGTCGAAAAACACTGGAAGGCACAAACAAGGAACAAAGAATGGTACCACAGATAAAGGATCACTTAGATAGCATGAAGACCGAATGTAGAAACACCGTTACCAAAGGAGGAAGCGAAACCCTGACGGTAGGACGGAAACCCGACCACGAGAAATCCTGGACTCGAAGAAAAGATGAGAGTAGAATCAAAACACGCAGAGGTAAGAGGAGAATAGCAGAGGGGTAGGAAGTAAAATCAGACCTAATCAGATCTATCCAACCGATTTTGCAAAATAGTTTTGACACTCTACTTCGGCCGTTAGTTAGGTTATCCTACAGGCTGGACTTGTGGGATATCGAAACTGCTGAGCTCTGATACCACTCTGTAACACCCTCAAATTGGCCCTATGCAAGTTTTAGCCCTTTCCGCCAAACCCGCATAGAAACGATTCAAGGACGCCCACCAGGCACTTTCGTGTGGGTGGAAAACGAAGTAATAACATTACACAACAGTCCTCGATGGGACCCACAGCACAAATATATACAACAACGACTCCATGAGTCAAGAATACAGATGTACTATACAAAGATCCAAATCACCTTGAAAACGATAGAGCGTCCGACTACGGACAAGATGCAAATGGGGCTAAGAGCCCTGAAGAATAACCAATGGCACCCATAACCCTGCCCAGGCCAAGCCGGAAGGGTAACCCTGCTAACGACGTCGAACTCGACCTGCTATAACAAAAGGGGTGCCGACAAAGGCAAAGGAAAAAGAGGAGGCCAAGATCGAGGCCAAGACAGCGAGGCTAGAATTCGGCGGCTCTCGCCTACATAGGTATGGTGGACTGGAGCGGCAGCGCAGCAACACTAAACAACCTATAGAGACTCAGTACAACTGGCGGCTATTAGAGAGGGATAAGAAAGACCTATTCTGATCCAACCTGATACTAAAACCAATCATACCCATCATGGTATTCCCCCTCGAGACCAAACGAGGAAGTCAAACCGAGGAACTCACGCAGTTGTCAGTTTTATTCATTCCATTATAGTTGCAGCACTTACTAGTCAGATATAGATATTATGAGTCATCCTGATAGCATAAGTAGTGAGCAGTTTTAGTTAGCATTCAGTTGAAGTTGGAACATTTACTAGTCAGATATAATTGTCCTGAGCAATCCCAAAACCCAACAGTTGTTGGCACTTTTATCACATTCCATTGGAGTTGTAATACTTACTAGGCAGGTATATCAGAACACGATACGACCAAGATCCACCAGTTGTTGGCATTTTTAATATCCATTCTGTTATAATTGAGCTGATTACCAGTCACATATTAAGTCAAATTTATAGCACTACTTTAGTTATGCTTGTCTATGGTCGAGATACTGTGCTCCAAGTCGTCCATAACCGCGGACACGTCTTTCAGAAAGTTTTACCCTGCAGGGGTGCACAAATAGCAACACACACTCAATCAATCTCGGAAAAACCAACTCAAAACCCAACGAGGCATTCACGACAAAGCGATCATAGGATTCATAAAATATTTCAGGGGGGCACCCCACTAAGCTACCCGCAACGAAGTTGGCCGGCTTCGGAACGGACCCAGGGTTTGTGTGGACGGTTGTAAACGACTGGGAACCCGAAAGTGTGACTGGGCTTGTCGATACAGCGAAAACGTGTCACGATCCTAAATAGTACAGGTGCTCCACGCACAATCTTAAATAAAGCAATAACATGGCATAAGTACAGGATAGTAATAAAACCCCAAACTAGTTTGTGGCCCCAAGAAATAGAAATGAATCAAGCTCTGGCTCAGGGGGGTCCATAAGGCCTCCCGGATGTGGATAGTGCCAAAAATCAAGGAACATGTATCAAGTACTCGGGGTCCTACAGGACACAAGTGAGCGTGGAAGAACCAAATAACATCTATTGCCCACTGATGCCTCTGCATTAGTTATATCTAGTATTTTAATAGTTGTATTTAAAGTCATGATCATCTCCACCATAAACATCTGCCAGCATTCCAACAACTGCGGTACTTGACAACACGAGATCGCACATGTGCAAGCAACTACGACTCGCAAGGCCAGCTATCTACCAAGCACAGGTAATAGGAGGTGTCTAAGGCAATATAGAGGCTGCACGGGATATAACTGGTGCATGGAAACTAAAGCATCGCGACACGGATAGCAATAGATCAACAGGAGGAAATAAAGACTATAAATGCAAAATAAGTAGAAGGGGGAGAGATGCTCACCTGGAAAACACTGCCGAAGGTTCATATCCGGAGAACTTGTCGATACTCGCATCAACCCATCGGCCTAATCCGCGAAGAATCAAACACTAGAAGAAACACCGGATGCAATATTTAATACTAGGGTAGAAGATCCGGCATGCTTATGATATGATGCATGGCATGGCACAGATGCGGTGCAATTAGGCATTATTAAGCGGAACCGGGTCCTGACAATTAATTATAAGGTTCAAGTTATTTAGATACCCCGCAATTTAAATGTTGTCTTAACAAGGCAGAACATGGCCTCGGTTCGCTACGCAAATTTAAATGGAGCCAATATATGACTAGAAAAAATCTCATATAGTCTCCATATTTAATTATTAGGTGAACCGACAAAGTACCCAACCCACAAAATATGTATACCACATGAATGATTTAATGCAACCAGATATATAGATGGCAATTTATAAAAAAAGGGGTCGCAGATCAGAACCACACATTGGGTATCGGCGATCTTGGGGTTCGCCCAGGGGGTTCGACGGGGTCGGTCTTCGGATCCCATGATCGAGACTTCAGGGTACATGTAGAAGATCTTCGAGTTCTATGGTGAAGGTTGTCGAGTCGAAACCCTGGAGTAGATCTTGAGGTTCCAACTTCGGGTTCTTGGGTTTTCCATATCAACGGCCTCCGGGTTCAGACTTGCCAATGCAACACTTGTAGCTGCGGGATGGCCTCGACAGAGAACATATCGGCACGGTTCTCGGAGGTGTCCTTCAGGTGGCACCGCACCACTCAATCCACCACCAACTCACTTCACATCGCATCACCTCAAGCACCAGGGAGGACAAGCAGTAGCAAGGTCGACACCAAACCAATACACGCGTGAACTTGGACCGAGAAGCTCGGGCGTCTATAGGCCAGGGTCCTCACGGAGGAAGCAGAGATGAGGTGGGCCAGGTGGAGCTTGCGTGGGCGCATGGAGGACAACGGGGCACGGCGACCGAGTGCAGCACGGGGTAGAGGGGATGAGGGCGCCCCTAGCGGCGGACAGAAGGGACCCCGACTAGGCCGGCTCGCAGAGGAGGGCAGAGGTGGGCGCGGCCGAGCAGCGCAGAGGGTTGTTGCCAGCGAGCGGCTTCGTGGCAGGGAAGATCTAGTGGCGGGGACGCGGCTCAGCGATGCTGCATCGAGGGCGCGGCCACGGGGTCATGGCGCCGGGGGACGAACGAGTTGCAGGGGAGGCTGGCCCGTAGCAGAGGAGGCGCGCAAGGTGACGAGGTCAGCTGGTGGAGGGAGGACGGCTGAGGCGGAGCATGACCAGACGCGCCCACTGCCGAGCAGGTAGGCCAGGGTGGAGGCGGCAGCCATCGGGCTCGAGGAAGAGGGAGGCGGCGCCTGCGCGGGTCGCGCTAGTGGCGGGGATCCGAGGGCGGCCAGGAGGAAGGAGGCGCAGGGACGGGGATCCGAGGCGACGCCAGGGGGTGGAAGGGCGCAGAGGGTCGCCGGGTTGCAGGCGGCGGACGGGGGGGCTCTCGGCGGCGGGGTCATGGACGGGAAGGTGCGGGAAGGGCGGAGGCAGCGTCGGGGGTTGGTGGGTGCGGATGGGGAGGAGGACGCGATAGGGGCCGCATGGATCGAGGAGACGAAGCGGGGTGCAGGACAGAACGGGAGTGGGACCGGGTGGTTGGTGGCCCTGGGGCGACGCGGGAGTGCGCGCCCAGGTGGCAGTTGGTCGGGGTGCAGGCGGTGCTGGGCGGGAAAACACAGGAGGGGAGGGAGTTGGGGGTGAGGTGGCGCGTGGGGGCGTGCGTGTGTGGCTGTCCACCGGGAGAGGTGGGGCCCACGCGGGTGAGGTGGCAGGCCGTGTGTGGAGGGAGTGAGGTGGCAGGGTGGAGAAAGTGGCCGGGTAGAATAGGGTTAGGTAGATTAAGGATTTTGGAGGTGGCCGGCCGGGCTTTCGGGCCTGGCGGGCTGCCTCCTAAAAACAATTTGAAATATTTATTTAATTAAAACGGGCTTTTGCAAACCGTATTTAGACAAACCAAAATATTCCAGAGACCCGGGTTTTGTATTTGAATAAAGACGGGGCTTATTTGGAAAAACAAAATAGGTTTTCAAAAATAGTTTTGTACAAACACATGCATAATAATGACGATTCTCAAATGCAATGTTGCATGATAACATGAGCATGCGGTCATGATGATGCAATGCACAAAAACACAGCGATTTTCTAGTAGTGGTTTTAGCGGGATGCCACATCAGCCTACATAGAAATACTCACATATGATGATGGAGAGTGAGCACATGGTTGTTGGTGATGACATTGGGGATGATGGTGGTGGAGAAGACCTCGAAATCCCCCTCTCTGGCATGGAAAGTAGGACCAATCTGACTCCCAAAACAAAGATCGTGGATGTGGTGGCGCTCTATTTCTAGAAATGATATGTGCTTCTATATACCAAAACAAAGGAGAGACCGAGATGATGCTCCAGGGCCGAAAGGTCCTGGGTGGCGGGCCCAGTTGAGGGGGGCATGCCACCTGTGCTTTGTTGGGCCTCGTGGCCCTCCTCATGTGATTCCAAAGCCCAGACTCCTTGTTTTGTTGAGAAACCTGTGTGATATTTTTCCTTGACTTTACTTCCTGTAAAAATAGACAGAAAGAAGACTTTCGCTAAAAACAGTGTTAGATTTAGCTGTTTTATCCAAGTATGGTGAGATTCTAGAGCAAATCATCGAGCAAAGTACTTGGAAAAGTAGATACATTTGAGATGTATCCTAGACAAGTGATATTTTTTGAAGATAATGAAGTGACGGAAATGAGGAAGATCGATCTTGAGGAGAAGCGGGAACATGCTCCATGCCCGGCTATCCAAGTGATCATTTTGCCAATACTAAGAAGAGTAACTTCTCATGATTCTAAATATGATAGTTTAGGTCCTCCACCTAATGGTGATGCTTAAACTAACAAACATGAAAATGAAGAGCCTCACTAGTCACATGAAGAAAATGATCCTCAAAATAATGATGCTCCTCCACCACCTCCTGTGAGAAGATCACCACGAGAAAGGAAGAAACCAATCCCACACGATTATGTCACTTATATGAGTGGGGATGTAAATGATATAGGAAAGGTGGAGGATCCAACCTCATACAAAGAAGCCATTAAATGTACAAATTCATCAAAGTGGCAGGGCCCATGGAAGACGAGTGGAAATCTATGGTCGCAAATGATGTTCGAAACTTAGTAGAAGTTCCCAATGGTGCTAAAAGAGTAGGCTGCAAGTGGGTCTACAAAACCAACTATGACTCCAAAGGGAAAGTTGAAAGGTTCAAGGTAGGACTTGTGGCAAAAGGCTTCACAGAGAGAAGGAATCAATTACAATGAGACCTTCTCTCCTGTATCATCTAAAGATTATTTTAGGATCGTCATGTCTCTAGTAGCTCATTTCAACCTAGAATTGCACCAATTGGATGTTAAAACACCATTTCTAAATGGAGAACTGAAACAAGATGTTTACATGACTCAGCCGAAAGGTTTTGTAATGGAAGTGAACATTTTGCGTGTCGCCTAAAGAAATCCATCTATGGATTGAAGAAAGCTTTGAGATAGTGGTACCTCAAGTTCGACAAGATCATTATAAATTTTGGTTTTACGGAAAATGTTGTGGAAGACTGCATTTATGTCAAGTTTAAGGGCAGTAAATTCACAATATTAGTCTTGTATGTGGATGACATATTACTGGCCTGCAGTAATAAGGATATGTTGCACGATACCAAGAATTGTCTATCTTCCAATTTCGATATGAAGAATCTCGGTGAAGCCTCATATGTCCTTGGCACAGAGATTCATGGGGATAGTTCTAAATGGGTATTGGGACTATCATAAAAGGCATACTTTAAATGAGTACTAAAGAAATACAATATTCATAAGTGCTCGGTCTCACCTTTTCCAATAGTCAATGGCGATAAGTTTGGGACATTTCAATGTCCGAGGAACCAAATTGAAAAAGTCGGTTCCTTATGCTTCAACTATCGAAAGCATCATGTATGCACAAGTTTGTACATGTCCTGACTTGACTTTTATAACAGGGATGCTTGGCAGATTCCAATCAAATCCAGGATTAGACCACTTGAAGGCCGCAAAGAAAGTCTTGCATTATATGCAAGGCACTAAATACTACATGCTTACATATAGAAGGTCCGATAGCCTAGAATATTGGCTATTCAGATGCTGATTATGACAGTTGTGTGGACTGTAAAAAATTCACATCAAGTTATGTGTTCACACTTGTCGGAAGAGCTATATCGTGGAAAAGCTCTAAGCAAACAATAACTGCTTCATCTACGATGCAAGCTATATCATGTTACAAGGCCACTGGCAGGCTGCATGGCTAAAGAATTTCATTCCTAGGCTTAAAGTGGTTGACAACATTTCTAAACCACTTGTATTGTATTGCGATAATGAACCCGCAGTTTTCTATACGAGTAACAACAAGTCAAGTTCCGATGCCAAACACATTGACATAAAGTATCATGTTGTGAAAGATAGAATACATGATCATACTATTGATGTTAAGCATATTAGTACTACTCGTGTGCTTGTGGATCCACTAACAAAAGGGTTACCAGTATTTTTCGTGAGCATGGTGCCGGCATGGAACTACTGGCAGCCTTATGATTCTGGAATAAAGGTGCCACTACGAAAACTATTCTCATTAAGTAAAATCTTATCCATTTTAAAATAGGCTGGTATACCATAAATGTTGAGGTTCAACAAGATTTTATTGGTTGTTGCAACACCTTACTTTGGTGTATTATTCTATGAAGAATGGGCGAATGAAATAATTCATAGATAGTCCTATAGACATATAAATTAGTTCGATTTTGGAACTAAATTTTTCTTGCCACCAATTCCTTTTTTATATACCACCATATTGTAGGGTAGCGGTACTCATATGTCCTGCTTGACATGTTACTAGCTTACTATGAGTTGAACATCAGCAATATGAGCCTTGATTTTCCTGTTCGGTCAAATATGGGAGTCTAACATATAATAAAAGGATAATATTTCCAATGCTCATAAATTATATTACATTTTTTTTCAATCCAATATAACTAGGTAGCAGACATTGATTTTAAGAAGACGCATTGATGTGACAAAAAAAAGAATAATGAAGCTGTATTTTGATGTCACACACAAAAATATAGAGATTTTAATACTCCTTTCGTTTCAAAATTAATTGATTTGGATTTATCTAGATTCGGATGTATCTAAGACGTAAACATGTACACATACATTAGAATCTAGACAAATCCGAGTGAATTAATTTAGATCAAAAGGAGTACATGACTTCTGTGTCACTTCCAACCATTCATACTAATACATTATGGATTAAAGCTAAAAAAAGTGCATACATACATAAAGAATTATAACTAAGATAAGGCTTGATTTTTTTATAAATGAACCTTTAGTGAGACGGGCTGATATGGCATGAAAATATGCTTTGGATGTGGTTTTCAAAGTTTTTAATTCATAGATACGTGGGCCCAGTTTATCTCACGGAAAGAAATAAGAAAATGAACCCGGCCTAGCGTATACGCACTGGACCATATATGCGTACAGGACAAGGGACCTTCGGATCCAATTTTTTCTTTCACGTGCACCTTTGATCGATTTTACAAAGTAGGTGGTCCGTACCGATTTAATGTGACATAAGACTTATTTTGTACACAAATATGTGCAACATAACACTACTTATATTTTAATCTAAAATTAAATCATAACCATAAATTACAGATCTAATGGCCAATATTAATTCTAATAATGTGAATCAACGTGGTGCCTCGAAAAACACCCTTATACTGCTTTTAGTATAATAGATAGGGCCCACAAACCAACGTTTTGAGCCTATCTCGTACTAACTTTTGCATCCTGATCGAGGGAACCAAAACCAACTTATGGTTTGGTCCCCTGTCTACTGCGCCATATAAAAGGAAGGAGATCCCGACAACGATCAATTCACCCCTATTCTTGATTTTCCCTACCTGCTCCCCTACACTCCCTCACCCCACCGATCTAGGGAGGCCAGGAGTGCCGGGAAGACCAAGCTATACACCATCGGTGCCAGGGCAGTGCCGATGGAGGCCGGAGAGCATCCGAACCTTCCCAGGCCCTCTTCGTCGACTATAGATCAAGTCTACATCTCCCAGGCAACAATGGCTTCTTCCTCGACCTCAACACTGAGTAAAGATCCAATCTACCCCTCTTATTTATGTTCATTAGGTGTTCTAGATGTCGACCATGCATGATCTTGTGCTGCTACTGTTGAATTCAATCTAACACTTGCAAGCTCCTTCAATTCCTTCAACAACCATATCTTGGCAAAACTATTTCTTATGTCCGTGTGCACGTCTGTAGCGCTGCAAATCACACACACATAAAAAGACAATGTTAACTGTGAGGTAGCATCACTAGCAAAAGAAAGCATATTTACTAGAACTATTGGTGTCGGTACTATGTGAAACCTAGCAATCTTTAGATCCTTTGTGTGCTTCCACTTAATAAGCTCAGATAAGAACAACCAAAGTATCGCCCCCAATACGTTGATGGACACAAATCGATTTGTGTGCAGGGTGTGCAACATGAGGATTCAAACTGCATCTCTTCTTCAACATTACTGACTTCAGGTAAACTGAAACACATCTTCTGCAGTTCTTTCATAACCCAAGAAAGATAGAAAACATACATCTTCACCCAGAGAGCCCTGGGAATTAGAACTTGACAAATCACGATGCAAAACAAGAAAACACGAATATGCTGACCAAATTGCATATTGATTGCTTCCTATTCAGCTAATATCTTATTGTGTTCACCTATGAGTAGCGGGCCGGGTAGGTCAGGAAATCAACTAAGACTGCTCGAATCACATACCAAAGCTCTGGCAAGGTTGAGATGCTCACCTGGAACTGACAGATTGGCCTCTCGCCAAAAGGAGGAGGTTAAGCGGCGAGTGAAAGGAAGGAGGAGGCCAGCGGCGGCGGGGCAGGGGGACAAAGGGTCAGAGGCATCGGTGGATGATTGAGGCGTAGGGAACAAATGCTCTTTGGCACACATCCCCCAAAGCAGCGGCGATGCCATCCCCGGTGAGCACCGGCGAGGCACCCACTTCAGCGCGAGCGCTTCATCCTGCATCGCCGAGCGCAATGCCCGCTTCCGCTTGACCGGATCATGCTCTCGAGCGGAAAGGTCGTGCGGGGTTGAACTTACAATAATACCCTTGGTTATATAAATTAAGAACTGACACTTTCTCCGGTTCATATTAATGGTCTCAATTTTATATAGATACAAATGCATTTAGTCTAAATATTTAAAATAGATATATATAAATTTAGATAAAATTGAGACAGACCAGAGGGAGTAATTAATTCCGTGAGATCAACCGCTGAAATAATTCAGCGCCGTACTACTAGGAAGTATCGGCAAGTACTTGACAACCACCGTAAAAGCACTCAAACTTTAGATCTAAACATCAAAATTATTGTGATGATGTGGGACTAACATGGTGTCTCGGAAAACACTCTTAAATTAGTTTTAATACTTCCTCCGATTCATATTACTTGTCATTGAAATGGATGTATCTAGCACTAAAACATGTCTAGATACATCTACTTTAGCGACAAGTAATATGGATCGGAGGGAGTATATAATAATCAAATAGACTAGACTAGAGTAGACAATAGAAGACTCATGTCATTTAGTGTCAAAATAGAGGAGACGCTGCAACTCCTGCACCCGGTTAACATATTAGTTTGATCAGAACATTTATATAAAAATAAGGTAATATGCATCTACAAATACATCACATATATACTAAAATTGCATTGTATAATTTGTCTCATATCAAAAGATCCATGTCGTGGTGGTGGCACGGCAGATGCCTTGGATATAGTAAAGATGGGGCCGATAAGCGCTAGGGGAATCCAGGGAGGAAAACGTGGTGATTCTACGCACAGATGTTGTTGTATTTCCTCTATCAATTTTGGTTATAAGTGCTTCTTTAGCTGTTCGTGAGAAGGAGACTATGTCTCGTACCACCCACAACCTAGCTCTAGAGTTCTATCTTAGACAGAGAAAATGATCGATCCCTCTTTATGGAGGCCCTGGTGCTCCTTATATAGGGGAGCCCGGGTTACAAAGTTAGGGCACACGTTGCAGCATATTCCGTGAATATGTCCATTGGTTAAAGCTAGATGCTTATTTATTCTCTTTAACGGTTCGTCTGAACTATGGACGTAACCCACTGCGTAATCCTTGCCTTTCAGCGTCACCAGACATAGGCTACGTCAGCCGACACTGCCCAAGTCATATTGGTCGCCCCTGCCCCTCTGGTCCTTCCCTCTGCTTTGCTTCGCTCACGCTACAGCTAGCAAAAGCCACCTTTTGACCAGCGGGAGATTTCTTCCTTCTCTTGGAAGCCAAGTGGTAGTCCGACTAGCACACGGTTAACCCGGCTACGAGGGTACCTGCATAATAGATAGACAAACATGGTTGCCGGCCGGGTTAATGCTAGGAAGTTGCCCCACGGGCTGGGTTACTCCGTAAGTTGGCCTGACTTGAGGTGACCCGGCCTGCTCTTGCTTTGACCGTGCCGTACCTTGGCTAACTCGGCCTAAAACCCCGGTGTGACCCTACCCAGGGGTATCCCCCAACATTAGTCCCTGAAGCTAGTGCGGTCTTAGCAACTTTAGTTGTTAAGGCCACAGCAGGTTCCCCTATCCGGATCTTTACTTCTTTGGCCGAGTTATTCTGTAACCCGGACTTTTTACTTCTATGTTCCCTTGGCTCATTCCGAGTTATTTCTTGTTGGTCGGGTCTTTCCTCACGTATCCGGGTTACTTTTCCTTCTCTCATACGCCTCCCCACGTCTCATGTGGAGGGTAATCATCACTTTGCCTCATTTTAAGGGTCACGCCTGTTTACTACGCTGGTTACTGTAGTAATGTCAGGAATAACTGCTCCGCACGTCCTATCGCAGCAGCGCCTCGTTAACTGCATCATCGTGTCACGTCATAGGATCTTTTGTTCCTTGTGCCCCTTGTTGTGGCTCACACCTGATTGGCTGATCCGCTGCGTACACGGCCACATAGTGCGGTTGGGAGGCCGCAAATGATCCCACTACACGCTCTCACCGCGCGGTTAAATAGAGGGCAGGGGCCATCTTGGGGGACTTCCCCACACTTAGCACCCCTGCCTTTCTTCTTCTCCGATGAACCGCTTCCGCCGCCACTGCTTCTGCGCATGTGCTGCGCCGCTGCGACCGTGCTCAGCCGCTCCTCGCGTCCGTGCCGCCGCTCAAATTCCTCGCCACGGGGCCCTGCACATCCAGATTCCTCACGGCCGGCTACATCTATTCGGACTTTGTCCTTGAGGAGCTCGATCCTGCCATGACTGAGGAAGAAGTTGACGTCGTCACTCAGTAGAAGGAGGGAGATGAGGCCCGCGAGCGCGGCGGCTGGGACGGTGCCTTCGTCTATAAAGATGACTTGGATTGGCTATACGCTACGCGCCGCATCCCCGCGGGTGTCGCCTGCCGCCAGCAAGATTTTGCCCTCTCCAAATCCAGGGGAGTTTGTTGTCTTTCTGACATGGGTATACCCTACAGGTACTCGAGTTTGGTATATACGGCCCAGAATACGGTAGAAGCCCACGGCATTGCCAAGGCCCAATGCAGAATTCGGGTGACCCACGGACTCTTCGATTGCGTGCGAGTCAAGATGAAGTTTAAGATAGAAAGTTCAAAGGGACGAACCCTAATTTGTAACCGACTTGACCTGCTACGTGAGACCGAGCCTATCTATATAAAGGCTGGGAGGGGAGGCGAGGAGGACACACAATCCTAGTTTCCGCAACTCTCGCCAGATTGCATCTACGCACCCCTGTAATCCTCGATTTCTTAGTTAATTTCAAGAGCAGACAAGCAGGAGTAGGGACCTCTACGAGGCCTGAACCTAGGTAAAACTTGCGTCCCTGTGTGCTTGTTTGCTAGCCGACTGATGCCTCCAGCGCTCCCTCCTTTTCCAAAACCCAAGTGCATAACAATGGGTATTGACGATTTAAACCCTCGTCAATTGGCGCCGTCTGTGGGAATTGGGAGTGCTGATGTTGCAGCTTGTTCAGCCCCATCAACTGCGATCTACAACTTTGCAACAACGGAGATTCGCCAGCTCTTCGGCGTGTTCTACTTCACCGTCCACACGCTAGCCACTCGCCCGGCTTTCGAGTCCGTGGGCGATGGGATCAGCTTGGCGATTGGGAGCTTCTGCTTCCAGGTTGGTCAGCTGGGCACGCTTCGCATGCCTGACCAGCCAATGGTACCCGCGATTGCTCCAGCATCGTGGTTCCCTCCACCAATCGGCAGCCTCAGCAAGCTCAACACCCCAGCAACAACCAGGAGCATGGACATCGACAACAATCGCGGATCTGATCTGGGTGATCTAGCCACATAAGATGGAGCCTATGGCTCTAGATCTGAAAGTTGCGGGAGCAACAGCTTCCCCAACCACTTCATGTGCGCCGTCATCAACGCAGGCGACACCACCGCCAATCGTGATAACGCTGGCACCGGATCTGGCACCAGGCCACCCAACGGTGGCATACCCAACGGCGGTCCACCCAATGGCGACATACCTAATGGCGGCCCCACCAACGGTGGCAACGGCGCGCTCGTCAACAATGGAGCGGGAGGAGAACCGCCGACCATAGTGAACGAAAACACCGGAGAGCGTGTAGTGATCAGGCTCAACGACAACGAGTGGGCCCGCTGCCGAGAAGCTCTACGAGGCAATCCTCTGCCCCTCAACTCCCAGCAGGACATGCTGATGGGCTACCATTGGTGCTGAAGGAGGAATACAGGCGTCAGCTACATGCAATCGCACAACTCGAGGCACGTAAAAAGGCGGCGGACAAATCAAGCCTTCGGCGAGCTGGGCTCTCCTCCCAGAGAGGATCCTCCTCCAAAGGCAACGAATACCTGGCCAACAAAAGAAGATCTCGACTGGCCCACCTCACCGAGCAAGAGCGCGTAGAATCCATGAAAGTCCCCGACTTTAGCTCCATGACGGTGGATACGTGGGGCAACGTGCTCCTGAAGACACCGCAAGATGCGGTAACAGCGGCAACCATGTACCTCCTCAACAACCAGCCGCTAGCTGGAGATCCGCGAGCTACCATGCACCGATCTATGATCACGGGCTTGGGGCTAATCGAGGCCGCCCTCGACAAAGAGACAACACTGAAGCCAAAGAAAAGCAAGGCTCTGGAAAAATGCTACTCCTCGCCCTTGTCCAGCGATGATAGCCACGATCTGTCTCGGTGTCGCTGCTCACGACGACACGATCGCGACTACGACGCACGTGATGACATCACACAGCGCAAAGTCGACAAAATGCGCGCAAGACGCGCTCGTTCAACTGACTCAGAGGACGAAGATGTGAAGCTCTGCGGTGCCAAATGCTTCAGCAGAGCCATTAGGTATAAGCGAATGCCTAAAGGGTTCAAGCTCCCGTCGGAGAACAAAAAATTTGTGGCCTACAGGACCCAAAGATCTGGCTAGAGGATCATATCTCCTCTGTTAGGCTACACGGTGGGAGTCGAAGCACGACCATGCAATGCCTGCAGCTGCATCTTCAAGGCGCCGCCCGCGCATGGCTCAACAACCTCCCGCACGGATCCATTCGCAGCTGGGAAGAGCTGGTCTATAGCTTCGTCCACAACTTCAAGGGCACTTACAAAAGGCCCGCCTCAATCGAAGAACTAAGAGGTTGCCAACAAAGATCTGGTGAGTCGCTACGCTCGTACATCCAGAGGTGGTCCATCATCAAAAACTCCGCAAAAAACATCTCGGAGGACCACGCAATCGATGTGTTCAACGGCGGTGTTCGCCGCATAGAGCTCAGGGAGGAGCTGGGCCGCTCGAAGCCCAAAAAAAATCAACCATCTGATGGAAATTGCAAATCGGTGAAAAACCGCGCACCCTCCGATGATGACGACGACCTTGGGCGCAGACGCAAGCGCCGAGGCAAGTGTCGAACGCGCATCTACAACGACCGCGATGACTTCAATATGGTCGCAGCCGGCTATGCCGACAAACACGGCGACAACGGCGGTTATCACAGCGGTGGATACCGCGACTCCGGGAAAACCAAGCAGGTGTGGCAGCGCCGCACTCACGAAGAGGTAGCCGCAACATCCATCAAGGACAAACTGTCCGGACCATGCAACGTGCACTTCTACATCGACAAGCACGATGGCAAGAAGAAGTCCAGCCACCTTCTCAAGGACTGTCGCGAGGTTCTCAAACTCCACGAAGGCCTGGCTCGGATGAACCACGAGGCGGTTAGCAGGGGCTACGGAGCTGCCCCAGGCGCTGTGGCACATGGAGCTCCTCCACCGCCGCCCGGACCACCACCACCCGCGGCCGGGCCAGTCCAGCACCATGGAGGTGAACCATACCCGCGGGCTGTGGGAAACATGATGATCCAAAAATGGCATCCCTCAAATCGAGTGCAGAAGGCCATCACTCGCCAAGTCAACTTGGCGACAAATTCCCCACCTTCCACCACTGAGTACCTCAGTGGAAGTGACTCCTGCATCACCTTCAACAAACGCGACCATCCGTGTCAAGTCCCACATCCGGGCCACTGTCCCCTCGTACTCGAGGTGCAAATCATAGACTTCGACATGAGTCGTGTCTTCATGGACGGCGGGAGCGGCATCAACCTCATGTTTGCGAGTACCTTGCATGCGATGAGGATCCCTCTGACTTGCCTGGAAGTCTCAGACACGACGTTCCACAGCATCGTCCTAGGCAAGGGCATATACCCCCTAGGAAAAATCAACCTCGACGTCATCTTCGGCATGCCAAAAAAATTTCAGCGAGAGCGCATCAACTTTGAAGTCGTTGACTGGCCTTCGCAATATAACTGCATCCTCAAACGTGTCGCATTCACTAGGTTCATGGCAGTGCCGCACTACGCCTACCTGCAAATGAAAATGCTAGGTCCAAACGGCATCATTACAATCAACGGAAGCTTCGAGAGGTCCCACAGTTGCGACAGGGAATTCAATAGAATTTCCCAGTCCTTCAGCATGCAGGAGAAGCTCGCAAGATTGAAGGAGTCGACAGACAACAGTCTGCCTCCCCTGAGCATGCCAAGTTCATCCGACCTATCCTTCGAATCATCGGGACACACGAAGAAAGTCCAGTTCCATCCGACGGACCCGACCAAGATGACCCTCATCGCCAACAACTTGAGTTACGCATAGGAACTCGTGCTCGGAAAATTCCTCCGTGAGCACTGGGAAATCTTTGCCTGGTGTCCAGCGGACATGCCAGGGGTTCCCAGGGAATTCGCCGAGCATTCACTCAATGTAAATCCAAACACAAGGCTAGTCAAGCAGACAATACGAAGACTGTCTGAACCAAGAGCAAAAGCAGTCGGAATGGAGATCAACAGACTCCTCGACGCAAACTTCATACGAGAGATCAAGGAAAGCACTTGGCTCGCTAATACAATGCTGGTGCCCAAAAAAGACATGGATATCCTACGGATGTGCATGGACTTCACCTCGCTGAATAAGCACTACGTCCCGACGCAAACTTCACTTGAGTCTTGCAAGGGTTGGGCCAGGACTTGCTTCTACGTACAGAACACCATAGATGAAGACTTGATCTGGATCCTCCCCTTCAAGCTTGGAGTCCCGGACACCTCTCTATGGGGGAGCATTCCGAAGCGACCTATGGCTCTGGTGAATCAGGTTGACTGTTGGATCAAGGAGCTGCTCAAGGAGAAGCTGCGGGGGGAGGATATTATGATCACCTTCGTTCGCAGCTGGGTCTCCCCCTGCAGAAATGCGCCCATAAGATCTGCTACTTGAGCGGCCCCCTCGATCCCCACCGAACTTCCTCCTTCGAGCTCGATAACTCAGTGGTATTCTGCCGGGTTAAGGCCATCTTCAACATGGAGAAGGAATTCTCTGAGGCTTGGTAATGGGGGCTTGCGCCCTATACCTAGGACAACCCTCCTCCAAAGGTAAATTTCTCTCTTGCTATTTTTCCGGGTCTTCTTGGTATGTCGGACAACTTTTTTTAACTTAACCACTGCTACTTTGTTCTCAGAGATTCCTCTAGCAACCACTAGAGGATGGCCAGGAGCTGGCGAGCAAGTGGGTGCCAGATCGTGCCGAGCCGCACAAGGTGGAGCCTGATCCAGAGAGTTTTTTGCCCACTCTAGACACTGTCAAACGCACCTCTGGTAAGGCCTCTTCTCTAAGGGATTGGCCGGATGGCGATGACTCAGATGTTGAGGTTCTTGAGGTACTTGACTCGGTGCCCATCTCTTATGCATTCCCGGTTATGTTCGAATCTTCAGCTAACCCGGCCGGCCAGGTCCACGAGGTTCCCCCTCGCCACGGGTGGTCCGGTCCTTGTCCCCTCCCAAAAGCGTGCGGCTACCTTGGCCGCAACTTCGGAGGCGCCACCGCCTAAGAAGAGGCAGAAGAAGTCCGGGGTGAAAGCCTTGGCCAAGCCAGCAGCTAAGAGAATGGTCTGGACGGCACCCAAACCTCGAGAACCTCCAACCTCGGATGAGTAAGTCCTTTTGCATTTGCTTTTGGGTCTTTCCATTTTTGCTTTTGCCTCTGCCTTTTATTTGTTCTTTCTTTCTCTTCTTGACCTGCTGCTCTTTTATTTTCTAGACCTCCTAGGGTCATTCCTAGAGTGGCTCCGACATTGCTTCTCCGCTCCGGAGCAGTCCTTCTCCCCCCGCGACAATGACGTTCGCCCGCTTAGTACTATTCAAGAGGACTCCACGGTTGTGCCTGATCCGGGCCCACCTCGTCACAAGGAGGGCAACATCGGCGTGGGGGGTAGTGGGGCAGCCCAGGTACGGCTATGCCGGATCATCCTAGCTCCTCTGCTTTAGCGCCACCGCCCAGTTCTGAGGTGCCAGTTTCATCGGCACCGTCCCCACCAACTTCTTCTTCAACCCTAGTTTCTTCCGAACCAGCAGCACCAGTACCAGCAGCACCAGTAGCACCACCACCAGCACCAGTAGAATCAGCAGCATCAGCAGCGTCAGCACCAATAGCGTCAGCACCAGCAGCAGCCTCGGCACCAAAGCCAGCAGCAGCAATAGCCTCCACCAAGCCTCCAAAGAGAAAAGCTCAATCTGCTGCTTCCGGATCTACGATGTCCATTGCGGACATATTCCAGCCAGCTTCTCAGGCACCATCCGGACCAGCAGCCTCGGATCTTCTCGAGCGTTCTAGGTCATCCGGCAAGCTCAAGAAAGCTGCCGGGCCAGCCAAGGGCACCACTTCCGGGTCTCCCTGTAGCACCCCGGGAAAAACCACTACTAGAAAACCGCGTGTTGTTTTTATTTTTGTGCATCATCATTCATCATTTTGCATCATATTAACTTGTTCATGCAATACATCTCACATTTTCACCATTGCCACCTTTGCATTTTACTTCACGTCATTTATCAACATGGTTTCTAATATTTCTCATCATGTTTATGCACCTCTAAAATTCTTGCCTGATCTTGTGTCCTATTACAATTCCCTCTCTCAATCTCCTATTCTTTTACCTATTCTATATGTATGTGTGCATCTGTTCTTGTTAATCTCAAAATCCTAAACACTATTTACCTCCTCTATTTGAATTCTCGTATGTAACATAGTTTCCTCTCTTCTGTTTTGATTATTTCCTCTCATCCATTATTTTGAAAAGCCAAAACATATATATTTTTATTATATGTCCCATGAGAAGTTGGGTTTGTGTAAAAGATTGTAGCTCCTCTTTTCTCTATCATTTTCTAAACCTTCAAACAGGACTGAATTCCATTTGTGGTTGAAGTTTGAAATTAAACAAAAGTTTTAAACAGAATAAAAGGGAGAAAACAAACCTGCAGCAGCCCACTTTCCTCCAGCCGCAGCAACCCAGTAGTAGAGCAGCCGAAGCCCGCTTTCTTCTCCACCGAAGCCTATCTCTATCCCCAGCCCGAGTCCAACAACTCCCCTCCTCTGATCCTGTTTGTCTTCTCGCTAGAAAGGAGGGCAGCCTGCTGCAGCGCATCACCACCACAAGCTCCCTTCTCCTTTTGATTCCGAATCGAGGCAGTCCCCATCCAACCTAGCGGTTTTCCTCACCTCGCGCCACTGCCTTTTCCCCCTCCACCCTCTCATGGACGGCGCTTGAGTAATCTGCCATGTCGATGCCGTGGCCACCGCCGAGCACTGCTGATGCCGGGAATCCCCTACACCGAGACGCCACCGTCCGCTGGGAAGCTGCAGGAGGAGCTGGAGCAGTCCCGGTTCGCCGTCGCCGTCAATCTTCTGGAGTGCTTCTTCATCGTCTTCCTAGCCATTCAGTCCCCATCGCCGTCAGAGTAAGGTGAGAGACGCCCCTGTTTTGTCTTGGTCGATGAAAGCACGTACATACATCTCCTTGTGCTGAGCACAACATAAACACGCAGCGTCATCAGTAGATGTACACTGTTGTCGCCTCCACCCGCTTTTGGACATGATGCTTAGAAGCAAGTCCGTGTCGACCAAGCCTAGATCATCGTTGCTTGTGCTCCCTTTCTAAATCCTACAGTACTTCACATGTGAGCTGCCTCTATGCATGTATGCTGTTTTGCTCAATCGCTTTGTTTCAGCTGCTAGTCTATGTGTTTCCTACATGAACGAATTATGTATATGTTGTCAAAGTAAGCTGAATCCAATCACCTACAAGATTAACCATAGATAAACTAGCTGGCTACATACCTTGTACCTACCGACAGCCTGAGACCTTATGTCGACCCCCCTCCTGCTACAAGTTTCACAACTCCTTTATTTTGATCATCTTCGTGATAGTTTACCCATAAAAGTCTTGTGCGTGTACGTAATGTAAAATCTGAACTGTAGATTAAATTTAGGCGTGTACTTGTAATCTCTAATCTGAACTGTAGTCAAAATGGTGCCACTCTTTGACTCTGTCCTATTGCTCCGGAGATAAAAGTGGTATCAGAGCTCAGAAGTTGCGATACCCCACTGGTCCAGCCTATAGGATAACCTAGCTAACAGACGTTGTAGAGTGTCTAAACTATTTTTGAAAATCGGTTGGATAGATCTGATTAGGTCTATTTTTACTCCTTACCCCTCTTCTATTCTCCTCTTACCTCTGCGTGTTTTGGATCTGCCCTCTTATCTTTTCTTCGAGTCTAGGAATTCTCATGGTTGGGTTTTTGTCGGACCTTCAGGGTTTAGGTTCCTTCCTCTTGCAATGGTGTTTCCACATCCGGTCTTTGTGCTATTTGGGTAACCTTCATCTGTTCTACCTTTCGGTGGATCAGAATCCACTGAAATCTTTCGTTGTATTCGAATGCGACAATATCGTCTACATTAGATCCGATGAAGAACTTGCATCACTCCTTTGTTGCCGAACCTCGCTTTTCGAGATCTTCAGTCTGAATTCCGAGAGTTGGTTGCATAATTCTCCTATTCATGTGCAAAGTAATGCTTCGAGTGCGAGATGGAGTCGCGACCATACCACTACTCTTATCATTCACTTCTGTATATTGAGTGGGTGGATCGATGCAATTTTACTCCTTCCACGGAAGTTAAAGGTGGCCTTACCTTTCGATACCTTTATCTTCGTCCTTGTTTCTCCGGAGTGTTCTCTCGACAGACGTGAACAATGACTCCTTGTTGGTGGTGTCGACGATTCCAAGATGGAGCAAGCACCCTTGTTAGTGGTGTTGTGAATGTCTACACAAAACGAGAAGAATCCGATCATCAACCTTCTTTCCCGTACCATGATACGGATCTCGAGGGCGAGATCCCTTGTTAGTGGTGTCAAATTGTAGCACCCCGGGGAAAACCACTACTAGAAAATCGCGTGTTGGTTTTATTTTTGTGCATCATCATTCATCATTTTGCATCATATTAACTTGTTCATGCAATGTATCTCACATTTGCACCGTGCCACCTTTGCATTTTACTTCACGTCATTTATCAACATGGTTTCTAATCTTTCTCATCATGTTTATGCACCTCTAAAATTATTGCCTGATCTTGTGTCCTATTACAATTCCCTCTCTCACTCTCCTATTCTTTTACCTGTTCTATATGTATGTGTGCATCTGTTCTTGTTAATCTCAAAATCCTAAACACTATTTACCTCCTCTATTTGAATTCTCGTATGTAACATAGTTCCCTCTTTTCTGTTTTGATTATTTCCTCTCATCCATTATTTTGAAAAGCCAAAACATATATAGTTTTATTATATGTCCCATGACAAGTTGGGTTTGTGTAAAACATTGTAGCTCCTCTTTTCTCTATCATTTTCTAAACCTTCAAACAGAACTGAATTCCATTTGTGGTTGAAGTTTGAAATTAAACAAAAGTTTTAAATAGAATAAACGGGAGAAAACAAACCTACAGCAGCCCACTTTCCTCCAGCCGCAGCAACCCAGTAGTAGAGCAGCCGAAGCCAGCTTTCTTCTCCACCGAAGCCCATCTCTATCCCCAGCCCGAGTCCAACAACTCCCCTCCTCTGATCCTGTTTGTCTTCTCGCTAGAAAGGAGGGCAGCGTGCTGCAGCGCATCACCACCACAAGCTCCCTTCTCCTTTTGATTCCGAATCGAGGCAGTCCCCATCCAACCCTAGCGGTTTTCCTCACCTCGTGCCACTGCCTTTTCCTCCTCCACCCTCTCATGGATGGCGCTTGAGTAGTCTGCCATGTCGATGCCGTGGCCACCGCCGAGCGCTGCTGATGCCGGGAATCCCCTACACCGAGACGCCACCGTCCGCTGGGAAGCTGCATGAGGAGCTGGAGCAGTCCCGGTTCGCCGTCCCCGTCAATCTTCTGCAGTGCTTCTTCATTGTCTTCCTAGCGATTCAGTCCCCATCGCCGTCAGAGTAAGGTGAGAGACGCCCCTATTTTGTCTCGGTCGATGCAAGCACGTACATACATCTCCTTGCGCTGAGCACAACATGAACACGCAGCGTCATCAGTAGCTGGACACTGTTGACGCCTCCACCCGCTTTTGGACATGATGCTTAGCAGCAAGTCCATGTCGACCAAGCCTAGATCATCGTTGCTTGTGCTCCCTTTTTAAATCCTACAGTACTTCACATGTGAGCTGCCTCTATGCATGTATGCTGCGCTAGCTAATTTTTCTCAATCGCTTTGTTTCAGCTGCTAGTATATGTGTTTCCTACCTGAACGAATTATGTATATGTTGTCAAAGTAAGCTGAATCCAATCACCTACAAGATTAACCATAGATTAACTAGCTGGCCACATACCTTGTACCTACCGACAGCCTGAGACCTTATGTCGACCCCCTCCTGCTACAAGTTTCACAACTCCTTTATTTTGATCATCTTCATGATAGTTTACCTATAAAAGTCTTGTGCGTGTACGTAATGTAAAATCTGAACTGTAGATTAAATTCAGGTGTGTCCTTGTAATCTCTAATCTGAACTGTAGTCAAAATGGTGCCACTCTCTGACTCTGTCCCGTTGCTCCGGAGATAAAATCTCCGCAACCTCATATTTTATTCCACCACTTTTATTTCTTTCCGGTTATTAATTTGTTAAATTCGTATGTTATAATCCATAGCACTTTTCCTAAAAAGTTATATATGATTTGGGATCAGAAAAATATAAGGAATATGAATGTGCTCTCCATATCTCTCTCTTTGCATCCTGTATGCTCTTTTGTGGTAGTTCTGCATTTTCATCTAATAATATCATATGAAATATGTGAGAATAATTATAGTGGATTTCCCAATTCCATTTAAATTTGGGTAGCTCAACTATGACATGCTTCCGTTGACAATAAAATTTAATTTTGATTAATAGAAAAATAACTTGGACTACATAATCAATTGTCGAGATTCTGATTATGCTTTCTATTGCTAAGTGGCATCGCATCATGTCATGTCATGCATACATATCATAAACATGCCGGATCTTTTGTCATACCCTTAATTATTGTATCCGATGTTTCCTTTTAGTGCTTTGCTTCTTCACGGATTAGGCCGATGAGTTGATGCGAGTGTCGACCCGATCTTCGGATGAATCTTGGGCTATGTTTTCTAGGCTAGCATTCTCCCCCTTTCTACCTATTTTGCTTTTATAGTATTTACTTCCTCCTGTTGATCTATTGCTATCCTTGTTGCGAAGCTTTAGTTTTCATACCATTTATATTCCTTGCAGCCTCTATATTGCCTTGGGCACATCCTATTGCCTGTTGTTTGATAGATAGTCGGCCTTGCGAGTCGTAGTTGCTCGCTCCGGTGCTGCTTCGTGTTGTTGTTGTTCCACCGTTGTTGGGAGGTTGACACATGCTTAATGGTGGATATGATCATGACTTCAATTACAACTTGATATTAAAATTCTAGGAATAGTTATAACTAATGCAGAGCCATCGGTGGGCAATAGCTAATATTTGGTTCTTCCACGCTTACTTGTGTCCCGTAGGTCCTGAGTACTTGATACCTGTTCCTTGACTATTCGTACTATCCACATACGGGAGAGTCTATGAATCCCCCTTTGCCTGAGCTTGATTCGCACTTTATTTCTTGGGGCCACAAACTAGTTTGGGTCTTTATTACTATCCTGTACTTATGCCATGCTTTACTGCTTTATTTACGATTGTGCGTGGAGCACCTATACTGTTTAGGAATTGCGGAGTGTTTTCGCGGTATCGACAAGCCCATTGGCGCATTGGCGCAAACCTTGGGTCCGTCTTGAAGTCAGCCAAGTTCGTTGCGGGTAGCTTAATGGGGTGGACCCCTGAAATATTTTATGAATCCTGTGATTACTTTGTCGTGAAAGCCTCGTTGGGTTTTGATTTGGTTTTTCCGAGGTTGATCGTGTGTGTGTTGCTATTTGTGCACCCCTGCAGGATAAATCTTTCTGAAAGCCGTGTCCGCGGTTATGGACGACTTGGAGCACAGTATCTCGATCATAGAGAAGCATAACTAAAGTAGTGCTATAAATTTGACTTAATAGGTGACTAGTAATCATCTTCACTACAATGGAATGGATAATAAAAGTGCCAACAACTGGTTGAACTGGGGTGTATCGTGTCATGTTATACCTGCCTAGTAAGTATCGCAACTCCAATGGAATGAAATAGAAGTGCCAATAACTGCTATGTTTGGGATGTCACATGCTAATTGTATCTGACTAGTAAGTACTGCAACTACAACTGAATGGTTAACTAAACTACCCACTACTTATGCTATCAGGATGACTCATGCTATCTATATCTGACTAGTAAGTGATTCAACTATAAGGGAATGAATAAAACTGCCAACTGTGTGAGTTCCTCGATTTGACTTCCTAGTTTGGTCTCGAGGGGGAAATGCCAGGATGGGTATAATTGGTGTTAGTATCAGGTTGGATCCGAATAGGTCTTTCTTATCCGTCTCTAATAGCCGACAGTTGCATCGAGTCTCTCTAGGTTGTCTAGTGCATGCCGCGCTGCCGCCGAAGTCCACCATACCTATGTAGGCGACGAATTCTAGCCTCGCCATGTACTGGCCTCAGTACTGACGCTCCCCTTTTTCCTTTTCCCTTGGTCGGCACTCCTTTTGTTTTAGTAGGTATAAGTTCGATCTCGTTAGCAGGGTGTAAGATCTCACCATAATAAGGTAAGATCCCTGTTATTGCAGTGCTAGTCCCTGGATCGAAAATGCTAGCACCCATAGTTTAAGATGAAGTACACAGAAACAAAGGTCATTATTACATCGCATATCCAGGAGTATAATGGTTCTTACAACTCACTTAGCCCAAGGCTAAGACACTTAAAGTTCACATTACATAGCATAATAATAATAGAGTCTTTAGTCTTCATGTGCCACAGGCAAGCATGTCGAGTGTAGACCCGCAACCCTACTCATCATCAGAGTATCCTGCAACATAATAAGTTACAACCACAAGGGTCAATACATTTGGAATTGTATTGGCAAGTGATACCATAGATACTTAGTATAATCCAACAACTACATGAATATATGGCTAAGTGGAGTTTATGGCTGGCTTTGCTAAAATTAGTTCAACTTATAGTTTTTGAATAAGTTTTTCATTCCAGCTATAAGGTACCAATGATAGACATCACTGAACCTCTACCCAAGTTCACCCACAAGTTTTAACTTAGAGAAATTTGGATGAGGAGATTATTGAACTGCTTCACTGTCTTGAGGCTCAGGAATGTCCATAACCGGGGACACGGCTAAGTACTTAGTTTTACCCTCTCGAGAGGTGGTGCACTTTCCCCACAAGACTCGACATGCATCGAGACGAGACTTTTCAGAAGCAATCCCTCAGACCACCACAGACGCGTTCCATCCTATCATCACTACCACCCTCTGTCCGTCTGGCTGAGTTCTCGCAACTTAGTCGGTCAAGGCAGAGCCCATATGCCATGTGGCTGCACTAGAAGCTTCGCGACAAGAATGTCTCCAATCTCTTTGGTCCTGGGTGGCCATCCAGAAGTGTGGTACACCAGCTGACCATAGACATGGCCCCTGAGTAACCACTCAACATAATCCAAGCAAGCCCATTCCACCTAGGTGTTTCATTAACATTAGTTGTTTTCTTAGTTAAACAAAATAATATCTTTCCATGCTATCTTATGTGTATATTCCACCCACGAATTCTAATAGCATAGCTAGGCATTCTAGCATACAAAGTCTTTCTCTAGGGAATACTACCAAGATATACACTATAGGTTAGCATGGCATAGTATGGTAACATATGAATAATTCTATCATGCTAAGATCTACAAAAATATCACTAGTGCAATAGTGAAAATAATAGTACATGAGATGAAATATCACTTGCCTTGGTAGCTAGGGGAATAGGTACAATCCTCACAACAACAAACTTCACAATCCACACAATCTACACAAGAACAATACAACAACAATATTTCAATCAATAAAACATTACAAAAACATGAATGCATGCAATATACAATGATATGAACACAACTCTATAACTTACAGAGTCTACAGTACAGAGGATACAATACTTCAACTAATTATAGAAGAAATACTCAAAAATAATTTATAAAACAATTTTTATGAACAAAATACTCCTAAAAAGGTTCTGCCTATAATTCCAAGTTTACAGAGGCAAAAGTGTGAAACAAGGCCTCCATAATAAAGGTCTTATTTTTCTGAATCCATAGACACCAAATTTGTATTTTTCTGATTTGTGGATCAAAAGTTATGGATTTTCTAAGTTAAATACTAAATCTGTCTATTTTCTAATTAAACAGAAATAGTCTGGCGACGTGGCGCTATCCTATTGGCTGGTACCGGTTCGGTCGGATCGATCGCTGTGGGCTCTCGATCTTAAGTGACTATGGACGGATCTGATTAGCCCGTACCGCTTCATCTACGTTCTAATCTTAGCCGCAGATGTGAGATCTAACGATCCCTAAGGCCTGGCCAGGAACGGGCGGCGCTGACCAGCTGCGCGTGGCGGCGGAGCGTCGGCCGATGATGGTCCAGCGGTTCTATAGGGGCAGGGAGTCCATGGACACGTAGCAGAGGTCAGGGAGGTCATGGCGATCTCGATGGAGGTCACCGTGGTGCGGGGGGCGCTCGGGCTTGGCCTGGATCCTTCGCCGGAGTTGCGTTGCCGGCGGAGCTCACGGCTCGGTGACGGAGATGACGACCTGGGGCTCGAACAAACCAGCAAGGGGGTCAGTGAGATGCGCACGGATCAGCACGGTCTATCAGAGGTTAAAAAGGGGCGGCGGAAAGCCTACCTTCACCGGAACAAGCAATGGACGACGGCGGCAGAGGAGTTCGCCGGACCTGGTCCGAGTCATCGATCTGGGGCAAGAGAAAACACGTGGTCGGGTTTAAAACACGCGCCAGTATACGGCAATCAAAGTAGGACAGAGAGAAGGGCGCCGGGCGGCCTGGGTTCACCGGAATCATCGCCGGAGTCCGTCGGACAGCGGCGGTTCGAGCTCGAAATTCAGGGAGCCTGGGGGCTCTCCGGGGTGGTGTCTGTGGGGAAAATGATGAGGGGGAAGAGGGATTAAGAAGGGGCACGGTGGTGGCGATTTAACTCGCGGTAACGCCCGAATTCGGCCGGGTTTTAGAAACGGCAGAGGGGTGGGGTTGCTCGACGGCGGGGTTGAAGACGACGGGGTGGCGGGGTGACGTGGCGTGGGATCGACTCGCTGGGAGGGGTTGTCAGGGGTAAGAAGAAAAGGGGAGAGGGAAAAGCCGGTGGGTCATTGCGGTTTGGGCCTAAAGGCCAGAAGCTGTCTGCTGCTCTCTTTTTTTTTTCTCCCTTAATCTTTTTCTTTTTCTATTTCTGTTTTCTCCATAACCTTGGATTTAAGGATTCAAATTGATTCAAATCAATTTGTGAACATTTGTAAAAACTCAAATTAGGTCTTTAGGGTATTATGAAACATATTTATCCTCTATTTTAATCCAAAGTATTTACTTTGGATTTAATAGGTAATATAGCATTTTCTTTGATTCTATTTTCAAAAAAAATCATATCTTTTGTTCATGGCTCAAAATTGCACCAAATTTTTGGAGGACATTCTAAATGCAATGCAATTACATGCCATGATGATATGAGTGCAATGATGATGATTTTAGATGAAATTTTGGGATGTTACAAATCTAACCCCCTTAAGATGAATCTCGCCCTCGAGATTCGGGTTAGCTAGCAAATAGGTGAGGGTGATCTCTCCGAAGTTCATCCTCTCGCTCCCATGTTGCTTCTGATTCAGTGTGATGGTTCCACTGCACTTTGCAAAACCTGATGGTCTTGGTACGGGTAATTCTTTCTGCGGTCTCTAGAATCTTAATAGGTTTCTCTTCATAAGTGAGATCATTATCTAGCTGAACTTCCTCCAATGGTATAGTGTCTTTCAACGAAGTTTCTTCCATCTCTGGGTGACACTTTTTCAGCTGACTAACATGGAATACATTATGAACTGCTGACAAAGATTTTGGTAATTCAATCTCATATGCCACTTCTCCTTTGTGGCTCAAAATTTTGAAAGGTCCTACATAGCGTGGTGCTAGTTTTCCTTTGATTCCAAATCTCTTTACACCACGAAGTGGTGATCAGCATAGCTCTTCTGCCGAGATTGAGCTACCTTTAGCCAATCTCTCACCATCTTGACTTTCTCTTCGGCCTCTTTGATTAGGTCTGGCCCGAACAAATTTCTTTCCCCTACTCCATTCCATAGTAATGGTGTAGTACACTTCCTTCCGTAAAGAAATTCAAACGGAACCATTTCTATGCTTGATTGATAGCTGTTATTGTAGGAAAACTCTTCGTACGGTAGACTTTCATCCCAACTGGATCCATAATCTAACGCACATGCTCTTAGCATATCCTCTAATATTTGATTGTTCCTTTCTGTCTGTCCATCAGTTTGTGGATGAAATGCAGTGCTGAACTCCAGCCGAGTTCCCAATGACTCGTGAAGTTGTCGCCAAAAATGCGAAGTAAACTGAGTTCCTCCGCGGACATTTATACTTTTAGGTACCCCATGCAAACATACAATTCTATTCATGTAAATCTTGGCTAGTTTGGCACTTGTATAAGTGGTCTTCACTCGTATGAAATGGGCCACTTTGTCAAGCGGTCCATGATAACCCATATGGAATCGTATCCAGATTTAGTCCTGGGTAGTCCGGTGATAAAATCCATACCAATTTTATCCCATTTCCAATTAGGTATTGGGAGTGGTTGTAATAATCCTGCCGGTTTCTGATGTTCTGCCTTTACACGACTGCACACGTCACACAAGGCAATGTGCTCTGCTATGTCCTTCTTTAAATTATTCCTCCAAAACCTCTCCTTAACATCCATATACATCTTGGTATTGCCAGGATGAATTGAATATGGTGAGTTGTGCGCCTCTTGTAAGATCAACTTCTTAAGTTCAAGATCCTGCGGAACACAAATACGTTTTTCGTACCATAAGATTCCTTGATCGTCCACATGGAATCCTTTCGCCTTGCCTTCACTAGCTTTACTTTTGATTTCTTCTATTTCTTTGTCCAACTTTTGGGCTTCTTGAATTTTGTCCATTAGTGTGGGTTGCACTTCCAAGGATGCAAGGTACCCTTCAGGCACAATTTCAAGTCTCAGCTCTCTAAATTGGGCACATAACTCCTCCGGCAATTCTCCTTTATTGAGGCCATTTACATGAGCCTTGCGGCTTAATGCATCGTTACCACGCTTGCCTTCCAGGTGGTATTGCAAACTTAAGTCATAGTCCTTGATAAGTTCTAGCCATATTCTTTGCCTCATGTTGATCTCTTTCTGTGTAAAAATATATTTCAAACTCTTGTGATCAGTGAACATCTCACAACGTTTTCCCACAAGATAATGCCTCCATGTTTTTAGTGCATGCACAACTAATGCCAACTCTAGATCGTGAGTAGGGTAGTTCACTTCATGATTTTTGAGTTGTCTTTATGCATAAGCTACCACTCTACCTTCCTGCATCAATACACCTCCTAATCCTTGGTGAGATGCATCACAATATACTTGAAAGTCTTTCTCAAGATCTGGCAAACATAACACTGGTGCTGAAACTAGCCTCTTTTTCAATTCATGAAAGCTGGTTTCGCAAGTTTCTGTCCAATTAAACTTATTCTCCTTCTTCAGCAGATTAGTCATGGGCTTTGCAATCTTAGAGAAATTTTCAATGAACCATCGATAGTACCTTGCTAGGCCAAGGAAGCTACGGATTTCTTTAACTGATTTAGGAGGTTCCCACTCTGTCACAGCTGCCACTTTTGCTGGATCCACAGCTATACCATTACCAGATACTATGTGTCCAAGAAATCCCACTTCATTCAGCCAGAATTCAGATTTGCTGAACTTGGCATAAAGTTTATGTTCTCTAAGTTTCTCTAGAATCAGCGAGATGTTCTTCATGTTCTTTTTGCTTTTGGAATATACCAATATATCATCGATGAATACCACTACGAACTTGTCAAGGAATTCCATGAATACCTTATTCATCATGTTCATGAAGTAGGTCGGTGCATTAGTCAATCCGAACGGCATCACTGTATATTCATACAACCCGTATCTAGTGGTGAATGCAGTCTTGGGTACGTCATGTTCTCTGATCTTTAGTTGGAAGTATCCTGATCGAAGATCAATTTTTGAGAAAACACATGCTCCCTTTAGCTGATCGAAGAGATCATTTATTCTAGGCAGGGGATATTTGTTCTTTATGGTCACTTCGTTGAGTGAACGATAATCTATGCATAGCCTTTGACTTCGGTCCTTCTTCTCAACAAACAAGACTGGTGCTCCCCAAGACGACGAGCTTGGTTGAATAAATCCCTTTTTCAACTATTCTCCCAGCTGTTTCTTGAGTTCTTTTAACTCGTCCACCGACATTTTATAAGGTCTCTTTGCTATAGGCCCCGTTCCTGGTAGTAGGTCTATCAGAAACTCCACGTCCCTATCTGGTGGCATGCCAGGTAATTCCTCGGGGAACACATCTGGATATTCCCTCACTATTGGCACATTATCTAGGCTAACCCCCTTAAGAGAATTAACCTTACTCCCCTTGGGTTCAAAGTTAGACTTGAACCTGATCCTTTTATTTTCTGGGGTAGTGAGCATAACAGTTCGCTTGGCACAATCAATCACCCCTTCATAACGGGTCAACCAGTCCATCCCTAATATAACATCTAATCCTTGGGATTCTAGGATTATTAAACTAATCGGGAACTTGTGTTTTCCAATTTCTAGGGTGATATGTCGGCACCCTGAATTTACTATCATTTCTCCACCCGGAGAACTTACCTTCATAGGACATCCAATAGTTTCAGTGGAGAGTTCATTTTTGATTACAAATGCTCTTGAAATGAATGAATGCGATGCGCCAGTATCGAAAAGGATAAGTGCAGGAAAGGAATTAATCATGAACTTACCGATCACGGCATCAGATCCTTCTTGGATTTCCTCCACATTAATGTGATTCACATGGCCCTTTTGGAATGGGTTTGGCTTAGCCCCATCAGTCTTCTTTTCTGGGCATTCATTAGCATAGTGTCCTGTCTTCTTACATTTGAAACATTCCACCTGACTGATGTCTTTCTTCGCTGGCTGACTGTGACGGTTCTGACCATTTTGGTTCCCATGGCCATGATTATTGTGATTGTTCCTGAATCCACTTTTGTTATGTCCACGATGATTGTTTCCATCATGGTGGTGGTTGTTGTTACGATGGTTATTATGATTCCTATTCTTGTGGAATCCTGAGCTCCCACTTCCTTCACCATGAGGGCGCTTGTGAGGAGATCCTGATCCAAACTTATCGAAATGGTGCTTCCTCTTTCTACCCTCCACTAGCTTCATCTTGTTTTCCAGGATGGTAGCTTTATCACATAAAGATTGATAAGTTGGAACATATGCAACAGATAGTTGCATAGAAATTTCATCATTCAGCCCATCTAGGAACTTCTCCTTCCTCTTAGCATCAGCGTCAACGTCATCGGGTGCATAACGTGACAAATTATTGAACTCCTCGATGTATTCATAAATACTGCGATGGCGTTGCTTGAGGTTATGAAACTCCTTTTTTTTTCAATCCCATTATTCCTGCAGAGATGTGAGTGGTGCGAAACCCATCTTCAAACATTGCCCAAGTCACTTCCTCAATAGGGTGGGTAATTTGAAAATTATCCCACCAAGCAGCTGCATGACCTTCCAAGAAGTGTGCTGCAAATCTGACCTTTACGCATCCGCATCCAACCGTGACTAGGTCCTTATTCACAGAGCGTAACCAATCATTTGCTACCATGGGGTCAGAGGTACCTGAGAACTTGGCAGGTCTCAGCCTCAGAAATCTGGTCAGCATATCCAAAGGTGGTGGATTGTTCTGGTTGTTATTGTTATTATTGTTGTTCTGGTTCTGGTTCGCCATAAATTGAGTCATCATTTGCATCAATTGGGTGCAGGTACCATCATCTGCTGCATTCCATTGTCATTGTCATTGTTATCCTCGTTGTTGCGTCGGGGAGGCATCTGTGGGTTTAGTAAGGGTAAGTAATGATAGATAACCCAAATAAAACAACAATTCAGACAAACAAGCACATGCTAGTTCCAACATCACAACAATAACAGAGTCTGCAAAGATAACATACTAGCATAGTCACCCACAAGTCGGTATGACCTATGCACTCAATAATAATAGAACGATAGGTAAATGGAACAGTATCACTACTCCTCCATGTCGACTTCCTCCTCTACTAGAGCAAGTCCTGCTGATGCGAATCCTGCCTTGTATTCCTCCAAGCTTGTGGTCAAAGCATCAATCTTTGCTTGTAACTCTCTCTTACGATGCGTAGCCTCTCTATCACCTCGTGATCCGCTTCCAGCTCAATGTTCTCCAGCTCTAACTCGGTCTCCAAGTCTCTAATCTTCTTGTTCTTCTCCTGAACTCTCTTCTCTTGGTTCTTGAATTTCTTATCTTGGTCTTCAAACTTCTTCTCCATTTCCTTGATTCGATTTTCCTGTTCCTGGAAGGCCTTGTCCTTCTCCTTGAGTTGGACTCGTAGTTCATCATTGCTAAGCATCACGTTAGTCCTATCAGTATCAAGGTGCCTAATAAGGCTCTCTAAGTCCTGGAGATAGTGACACACGGGCTTAATAGACTCCTTAGTGGCCTTGTCCAACACAATAGGCTCTCCATCCTCGTCGCGCCTCCCAAAGAAGTGGAAGTAGTGGCTCTTGATCTCAGAAGAATGACGTCCACATAGGCGTCCCAACAGCTCCTGCATAGCGACGTCGAGGCCCCTCTCCATGTCATCATGGAGAACCTTGAAGGTAATCTCCCCAGTTTGGGGCTCTGTCTCACGTCCTGGCTAGGTAACTCTGAATCCCCATAAGTCCTCCCTCTGAAACTTCCTCAGCTGAAGTCCCTGAATAGTGGGAATCGGAAGAGCGAGCACTTGGACTAGCTCCAAGATACGAGTCCCAAAGCGAGTCCCCTTGAAATCCTCGGCCGTGCTGTAGACAAAGTTCGGCATCTTTTGCATAGTATGGAGAAAATTATTAACACAATGGAGAAAGAAAATACAAGTCACAAAATAAAAGAGAATTCAACCAACAAAACATTCCAAGTAGTAATACATTAATTCAACTCAAGCACTCAAGGTTCCAGACATAACTTTATTTTTGCCATACCACATAGGTTGGTATGGTCGAGATATTAACGTGATATAACGCCAAGGGTGGTGGTCCAACTAATATCTCACTCCTTCTTAACCAAGGTGGCAATCTGGGCATCCTTGGCAGAAATCTGCTTGTCTTGGTCACATAGCTCCAAAGCTAGGCCTATGATATCCTTACTTAGGCGTTTCACAGTGGCCTTTGAGACTTGGACAAGACGCTTCTCCTCCTTGAGATCCTCCTGAGTATTGAGCATTCTATACTTGAGTCTCTCCCCAAGTTCCTCAATAGCCTTCCATGCAGCATTCCTTGCAGAGTCAAAGAATGACGGGTGCATTTCAGAGTTGGTGAACATGCATAATCCCGTACTCTTGGTATCGTCTTCCTTGTTCTTGTACAAGTGGAGTTGCACCCACCAATACTCTTGCTCTTCATCTATCACAGGAAATCCCTTGTACACGGCTTCACCATTCATCCCCAAGCCGAGCATGAGGTTCTTGAGAACATTGGGAAATTCTGTCTCACACTCCAGGGTCATAGTCATCAGTGGTCCCTTCTTGATAGATTCATTGATGGTGGTCATCTACAAAAATAGATGAGAAGGATGATTAGGGAAAGCTTTACGAGATGAAAAGACAAGTGTAAAGTTGAAATATAGAGTTATTTTTCCTAAAGGGTTTTCCTTAGTCTAATCCATTCTAGGGTCACGAACCTACAGGCAACACAATGCTCTGATACCATCTGTAAGATCTCAGCATAATAAGGTAAGATCCCTGTGATTGCAGTGCTAGTCCCTGGATCAAAAATGCTAGCACCCACAGTTTAAGATGAAGTACACAGAAACAAAGGTCATTATTACATCGCATATCCAGGAGTATAATGGTTCTTACAACTCACTTAGCCCAAGGCTAAGACACTTAAAGTTCACATTACATAGCATAATAATAGCCTTTAGTCTTCATGTGCCACATGCAAGCATGTCGAGTGTAGACCCGCAACCCTACTCATCATCAGAGTATCCTGCAACATAATAAGTTACAGCCACAAGGGTCAATACATTTGGAATTGTATTGGCAAGTGATACCATAGATACTTAGTATAATCCAACAACTACATGAATATATGGCTAAGTGGAGTTTATGGCTGGCTTTGCTAAAATTAGTTCAACTTATAGTTTTTGAAGAAGTTTTTCATTCCAGCTATAAGGTACCAATGATAGACATCACTGAACCTCTACCCAAGTTCACCCACAAGTTTTAACTTAGAGAAATTTGGATGAGGAGATTATTGAACTGCTTCACTGTCTTGAGGCTCAGGAATGTCCATAACCAGGGACACGGCTAAGTACTTAGTTTTACCCTCTCGAGAGGTGGTGCACTTTCCCCACAAGACTCGACATGCATCGAGACGAGACTTTTCAGAAGCAATCCCTCAGACCACCACGGACGCATTCCATCCTATCATCACTACCACCCTCTGTCCGTCTGGCTGAGTTCTCGCAACTTAGTCGGTCAAGGCAGAGCCCATATGCCATGTGGCTGCACTGGAAGCTTCGCGACAAGAACGTCTCCAATCTCTTTGGTCCTGGGTGGCCATCCACAAGTGTGATACACCAGCTGACCATAGACATGGCCCCTGAGTAACCACTCAACATAATCCAAGCAAGCTCATTCCACCCAGGTGTTTCATTAACATTAGTTGTTTTCTTAGTTAAACAAAATAATATCTTTCCATGCTATCTTATGTGTATATTCCACCCACGAATTCTAATAGCATAGCTAAGCATTCTAGCATACAAAGTCTTTATCTAGGGAATACTACCAAGATATACACTATAGGTTAGCATGGCATAGTATGGTAACATATGAATAATTCTATCATGCTAAGATCTACAAAAATATCACTAGTGTAATAGTGAAAATAATAGGACATGAGATGAAATATCACTTTCCTTGGTAGCTAGGGGAATAGGTACAATCCTCACAGCAACAAACTTCACAATCCACACAATCTACACAAGAACAATACAACAACAATATTTCAATCAATAAAACATTACAAAAACATGAATGCATGCAATATACAATGATATGAACACAACTCTATAACTTACAGAGTCTACAGTACATAGGATAGAATACTTCAACTAATTGCATAAGAAATACTCAAAAATAATTTATAAAACAATTTTTATGAACAAAATACTCCTAAAAAGGTTCTGCCTATAATTCCAAGTTTACAGAGGCAAAAGTGTGAAACAAGGCCTCCATAATAAAGGTCTTATTTTTCTGAATCCATAGACACCAAATTTGTATTTTTCTGATTTGTGGATCAAAAGTTATGGATTTTCTAAGTTAAATACTAAATCTGTCTATTTTCTAATTAAACAGAAATAGTCTGGCGACATGGCGCTATCCTATTGGCTGGTACTGGTTCGGCCGGATCGATCGCTGTGGGCCGTCAGATCTTAAGTGACTACGGACAGATCTGATTAGCCCGTACCGCTTCGTCTACGTTCTAATCTTAGCCGCAGATGTGAGATCTAACGGTCCCTAAGGCCTGGCGGAGCGTCGGCCGATGACGGTCCGGCGGTTCTACAGGGGCAGGGAGTCCGTGGACACGTACCAGAGGTCGGGGAGGTCGTGGCGATCTCGATGGAGGTCACCGTGGTGCGGGGGTGCTCGGGCTTGGCCTGGATCCTTCGCCGGAGTTGCGTTGCAGGCGGAGCTCACGGCTCGGTGACGGAGATGATGACCTGGGGCTCGAACAAACCAGCAAGGGGGTCAGTGAGATGCGCATGGATCAGCACGGTCTATCAGAGGTCAAAAAGGGGCGGCGGAAACCCTACCTTCACCGAAACAAGCGATGGACGGCGGCGGCAGAGGAGTTCGCCGGACATGGTCCGAGTCGTCGATCTGGGGCAAGAGAAAACACATGGTCGGGTTTAAAACACGCGCCAGTATACGGCAATCAAAGTAGGACAGAGAGAAGGGCGCCGGGCGGCCTGGGTTCACCGGAATCGTTGCCAGAGTCCGTCGGACAGTTGCGGTTCGAGCTCGAAATTCAGGGAGCCTGGGGCTCTCCAGGGTGGTGTCTGTGGGGAAAATGATGAGGAGGAAGAGGGGATTAAGAAGGGGCACTGTGGTGGCGATTTAACTTCATAACGCCTAATCGGGCCGGGTTTTAGAAACAGCGGAGGGGTGGGGTTGCTCGGCTGGGTTGAAGACGACGGGTGGCGGGGTGTGACGGGCGTGGTCGACTTGTCGGAGGGGGTAGTCAGTAGAAGAAAAGCAGGGAGAGGGAAAAGCCGGGTGGGTCAATGGTTTGGGCCTAAAGGCCAGAAGCTGTCTGCTGCTCTCTTTTTTTTCTCCCTTAATCTTTTTCTTTTTCTATTTCTGTTTTCTCCGTAACCTTGGATTTAAGGATTCAAATTGATTCAAATCAATTTGTGAACATTTGTAAAACTCAAATTAGGTCTTTAGGGTATTATGAAACATATTTATCCTCTATTTTAATCCAAAGTATTTACTTTGGATTTAATAGGTAATATAGCATTTTCTTTGATTCTATTTTCAAAAAAAATCATATCTTTTGTTCATGGCTCAAAATTGCACCAAATTTTTGGAGGACATTCTAAATGCAATGCAATTACATGCCATGATGATATGAGTGCAATGGTGATGATTTTAGATGAAATTTTGGGATGTTACACAGGGTTACCCTTCCGGCTTGGCCTGGGCAGGGTTATGGACGCCATTGGTTATTCTTCAGGGCTCTTAGCCCCATTTGCATCTTATCCGTACTCAGATGTTGTATCGTTTTCGAGGTGATTTGGATCTTTGTACTATATATATATGTATTCTTGACTCATGGAGTCGTTGTTGTATGTATATGTTCTGTGGGTTCCATCATGGACTATTGTGTAATGTTATTACTATGTTTTCCACTCGCATGCAAGTGCCTGGTGGATATCTTTGAATCGTTTCTATGCGGGTTTGGCGGGAATCGCTAAAACATGCATAGGGCCGATTCAAGGGTGTTACACTCCCGCTGCCGGATCAGAAGGCAGTAGGCAACTGGTCCTTCATACCAGTCCTGTTGTTGCTCAATCCGCGAGGCGAGAGGCCCATGCTAAAGGCTTGGTGACGAGTCATTCTCCCATCGGCGAAAGTTACAGCCCACTGCTCCTAGAGTACGTGAACAACTGGAACAACGCTGAATTCATTGATCCTAAGGATGATCTGCCGGAGAAGTTCGGCCCAGCGGAGTTCAGCGCTTAGATGAACTCCACCACCAAGGCAATTTCTTTGGCTGGCCGCATGATGGAGGTAACCCTTTTGTTCTGCTATGCTGCCTTACATGCATGAATGCTTATAGATATATCCCCCAGTCCCCGAGCCTCCGAGGGAGTAACTTGTTACTCGGTCGGATGCTCCTAGAGAATTTAGTTTATGCCCTTAGCAATTTCAAATAGTGATAAAGTTGGAGCCGGGTTAAGTTCCACTTGGCCTAGATCCTGAATAATTCGAATATCCACACACCTAGAGCCGAGTTAAGTTCCACTTGGCCTAGATCTTGACGACTTCGAATATCCACACACCTAGAGCCGGGTTAAGTTCCACTTGGCCCGGATCTTGAATACTTCGAATCTCCACACACCTAGATCCGGGTTAAGTCCCACTTGGCCTGGATCTTGAATACTTCGAATCTCCACACACCTAGAGCCGCGTTAAGTCCCACTTGGCCCGGATCTTGAATACTTTGAATATCCACACACCTAGAGCCGGGTTAAGTTCCACTTGGCCCGGATCTTGTAGACTTCGAATATCCACACACCTAGAGCCAGGTTAAGTTCCACTTGGCCCGGATCTTGTCGACTTCGAATATCCACACACCTAGAGCCGGGTTAAGTTCCACTTGGCCCGGATCTTGTAGACATCGAATATCCACACACCTAGAGCCAGGTTAAGTTCCACTTGGCCTGGATCTTGTAGACTTGAATATCCACACACCTAGAGTCGGGTTAAGTTCCACTTGGCCCGAGTCTTGTAGAATTCGAATATCCACACACCTAGAGCCGGGTTAAGTTCCACTTGGCCCGGGTCTTGTAGACTTCGAATATCCACACACCTAGAGCTAGGTTAAGTTCCACTTGGCCCGGATCTTGAATACTTCGAATTATTCTCACTTTCTCCTTGAACTAACATTGTCTTGTTTTTTCAAATCACCACTAACCACCAAACTGCTGAGTTCCAGCGCCTGCTGGACTCCTACAAAGATGTTTGTGCCTATTATGGCAAGCTCTTAAAGGATCACCAGAGGAAGGGTGACTTTCTTTACTCAAGACTTTTCCTTTTTCACTTGCGTTCATTCGAGTTATCCATGATCCGTATTAACTTGTTGCTCGAATTATGCAGCTGAGGTTGAGGCTGAGAACATTATCATGCAAAAAAATCTGGCCGAAATCCAAGGTATTTTATCTTGTTCACATGATCATTGTGCGCTCTTTCCTTGACTCGGTAGATATTTATACTTTGGCTCTACCGGATTAACCCACTGTTGTAGTTGCCCTTGAAGACAACGTACCTATTCCTGATATGATGACACATTTTCTCGAGCAAGCAGGAAAGCATCAAGCTGAATTGAAGAAGAACGACGACGAGATAGCTCGGCTGCGCCTCCAGGACTCGGAGATTACTTGGCTGAATGCCGAAATCCAGAGGCTTAAGGACTTCCATAAATCCGAGTTAGATAAGGGTGACCAAGAGTTTGCTGAGGAAAAAGCGCGTTTGACGATGCAAATTTCCAAGGACAAAGACTTATTGCAGGAAGCTGACATAAAACT
Organism: Avena insularis; assembly: GCA_023614405.1. Taxonomy (NCBI): domain Eukaryota; kingdom Viridiplantae; phylum Streptophyta; class Magnoliopsida; order Poales; family Poaceae; genus Avena; species Avena insularis. Next base: position 364,320,835 of record CM042684.1, read on the forward strand.
TACGTCGGTAACCTCCGAATATGAAAAACTCCATGCCAACAGTGCCAATGTCCATGCCGAGCTTCAACGTCTTCTCTTCCAGATTTCCCGTGAGTCCGTTTCCCTTGCTCAATTTTCATTTCTCCGGATTTAGTGCTTTTGCTCACTGTTTCCTCTATTCTGTTCTCAAGCAATTCCCAGAAGGTGACACTCTCGCTGCTGCCATCGTAACCCAATCTCGCGAGCAACGTGGTATTCCAACAGGTCCGGCTATCGGGTTAATCCCTTACAAGATGGAGGATCTGCTGGTGAGCCTCGTCGCTCGCATGGTGCGAGTGAAGAATTACGGCATAGATATTATGCCGACAGTGATGTGGATGCTCAACTCCCTCTGGCCCTCTGATCCCACTCCCAAAGGAAATGCGGCTCTTATAGCCAAATTGATGTAGTGCGAGACTCAACTGCACTTGTGGCGAGAATATGCTGCATGAGCCGTGGCTGACATCGCCCTACAGTTCGTCCTGTCATGGTATGAAGGAATAGACTTGGGGCTGCTCACCCGCATGCGCACTGGATCAAAGTGGTCCGATGATCCGGAGTGCGTTTCTCGTTGCAAAGCCTGCGCCAACAAGCTTATCTAGTACTCCTTCTGCCATGCTTGGAATGAGGGGCTGAGCTACTTTGATGCATTTGATGATGTTGGTGCTTCCGAGGGTGAGGAAGACGAGGAAAGCGAGGGCGAGGCCTTCGAACTTGGCGGTGAAGCTGAAGATTCATAAGATGGAGAGGCCAACCCCGAAGATTAGGCCGAGGCTAGCGCCCCTCCCACAAACTCCGAAGTACCTCCACCATCGGCCGATGATCTAGCTTCTACCCCTGCTCCTTGAAAACACTTAACCATATTTGTCAGATCCTGGAATGTCGGGTGAAGATGTATTTAAGTACTATAGTTTGGTTTCGCTACAACTATTGTTGTTTGCTACTAAGTTTTTAACGTTGGATTATCGTGGGTGAAGTCCTCGAGTTCCCTTTTCTTGTTCCCCCAATTTTTGACTCGGCTAGGGTCCACCTTGATTCGGTTTTTTGACTTACGAGTCCGAGGTTCAAAAAATTGGCTTAAAAATACTTGAAACCTTGAGATTAGCTCAAAATAATCCGGCGAGCGACGAATAAAGTAAACAAGTGGTTAGTCCGAATAACAAATGTCGGCGCGCTTAGGTTCTTTCCCTTAGTCGTTTTTCATGTGCTTTGCAATTCCAAACTTTTTCTCGTGCTTGCCATGAATCCAATTCTTATTGGACACACTTCAAAAAAAAATTCTTATTGGACAGCAGCAAAATCAAAGAGTTGGGTTTTTGGTGCTCACACACTACTAATCCGGCTAAGGTACAAGTAATGTAAGCCAGCCGACATATAAAGAACATATAAACAAGAAAGACAATTATTATGGCAGTCCCCGAGTTTCTGTTGGGGGTGCTGAAGTTTCATTGATAATCTTGTTGCCGACATACATACCGACATACGAGTGACTCGGATACATTCACCTCTTTGCTAGGTGTAAAAGGAACAAAGTAGTGCTACATTCCATGGTCGCTTAGATTCTTCTCCGGACATGTTCGTCTTGTACTTCTCTTGTGGCTGTGCATCGATAAGATAGTAGGAATCATTGTGCAAAGCCTTGCTTACAATGAAAGGTCCTTCCCATGGAGGGGATAACTTATGCATGCCAGCGGTGCGCTGCACCAGCCGAAGTACCAGATCACCTTAAAGGAAAACTCGGGGGTTTACTTTCCGGCTATGGTAGCGTCGGAGATTTTGCTGATATATGGCGGATCTAGACAAGGCCCGTTCTCTCGCTACTTCTTCCAGCAGATCAACATCATTTTGCCGGGCTTCGCGCACTTTAGCTTCTGTGTATTGGGTGACCTTTAGCGAATCATGCTCTATGTTGGCTGGTAATATAGCTTCTGCCCCGTATACTAGAAAAATTGGCGTATAGCCTGTTGATAGATTTGGAGTTGTTCTTAAACTCCATAGTATCGCTGGTAGCTCTTCTATCCAGCACCCCGCTGATCTTTGTAGCGGCTCTATGAGTCGGGGTTTTATCCCGGACAACACCAGTTTGTTGGACCTTTCCACTTGCCCGTTCGATGCAGGGTGGGCCACGGAGGCTACATCTAACCGGACCTTCTTTTCTCGGCAAAACCGCGCAAATGCTCCTTCAGCAAAATTAGTGCCATTATCAGTTATGATACTGTGGGGGTAGCCATATCTCAGGATTATATCCTTGAGGAACTTCACCACTGTTTCCCCATCACATTTCCTGATTGGATTCACTTCAATCCATTTAGTAAATTTGTCCACCATAACTAGGATATGGGTCATTCCTCCTTTAGCCGGCTTAAATGGTCCTACCATGTCCAGGCACCATATAACAAATGGCCAAGTGATGGGAATAGTTTTGAGCTCCGACATTGGCAGGTGGGTTTTTGTGGCATATCTCTAGCAGCCATTGCATTTCCTCACAAAATCCTCTGCTTGCTCCAAAGCACTTGTCCAATAAAATCCATGCTGGAAAGCCTTTACCACCAATGCTCTTGAGGATGCATGGTCGCCACATTCTCCTTGGTGAATATCCCGGAGTATGCCAAGTCCTTCCTCCGGGTCAACACATCGTTGCAGCACTGTGGTTACACTTCTCTTGTATAGTTAGGCATTGATAATGGTATAGGCCTTTGCTCTTCTCTGGATCTGCCTTGAGAGTACCTCATCATCCAGCAAGATTCCCCCTTTCAGGAAGTCAAATATTGGCTTGGCCCAAGCGGTTATAGCTCGGTGATGACCCACAAGTATAAGGGGTGTATCGCAGTATTTTCGATAAGTAAGAGTGTCGAACCCAACGAGGAGTAGAAGGTGTTGACGAGTGGCTTGGAGCAGGAATTCTCAATAAATACTTAGGAAACAGATTTTTAGGGGTTTTTGATAATGCAGATAAATAAAATAGGAGTAGATAAAAGAAAATAAGAATAAATGAAGCAAGTGGCCCAATCCTTTCTTTAGCAAAGGACAATCTGGTTGTATTACTTAAGATGACCAAACGTTCTCAAAGATACACGGGAATATCGTCAAGTGCTTGCGCTTCATATAGTTGATTAATCTTCTTTAGTTTGCTAAGTGTTGTGTGGGTGAACCTGTGCTAATGTACCGACCTTCCTAGGACGAATACATACTTGTGATTATACCCCCTGCAATCATCCGCAAGTATAAGAAAGTAATTAAGATAAAAACCTAACCACAGCTTTAAACTCTAAGACCATGACATCCCTTGTGTAAAGGTTTCCTAACGGGGGTTCAGGTTTCTATCACTCCAGCAACCCCTACGATTAGTAGCCAAATACACAATGCATTCCCCTATGCCCTTATAGGTGAAGTGTCATGTAGTCGATGTTCACATGACACCACTAGAAGAATAACACCACAACTTAAATATCAAACCATTGAATCTTTCTCAACACAACTCCACTACTAACAACATGACTTCTCCCATGTCCTCAAGAACTAAACGAACTACTCACAAGACATCATATGGATCAAGATCAGAGATGAAATAATGATAAGTAACAAACTGAACATGAACAATAATTCAATGGTTCACTCAATAGCATCAACTACAAGGAGTAATCAACACCGGGAAAGTTTCCCCTAAGAACTATACAAGATTCAACCCAATTGTTACAGCGGTATGGAGTGGTGATGATGGTGCTGATGGAGATGATGGTGGTGATGATGATGATGATCTCGATGAAGTCTATCTTGATGGTGGTCTTGATGGCGACGATCTCACCTCTCCGAGAAGGAATTCCCCCGGCAGAATTCTGTCTACCGGAGAGATCTTTCTCTCTGTGTAGTTTTCCGCCTCACAGAGGCGGTGGAATCTTTCTATGGTCGCTCCCTAGGTATTAGGGTTCCGTGGGGATAATATACGCCAAAGGGGAGAGCCAAGAGTGGGCCAGGGTGGCCACACCACCTGGTGGTGCACCCTAGGGTGGCCTGCGCCAAGGGGTGGTGTGGGACCCATGTGGCCCATCTCCACTCCCCCTTCTGGCAACCTTCGTCTTTTGGAAAAATAGAATTTTCCATGTATTTTCCTAGATTTTCTGATCTTTGCGAATTTCACCTCCAAACAGCCCCTTTTCCATCAGAATCCTAACTGCAGCGGTCCATGCTCCAAAAGTCATCAACCATGCAAAAATAGATGAAACAACATAAGTATCATCTCTTAATATGAAATATATCAATGAATAACAGTAAATTATGATATAGAATAGTGATGCAAAATGGACGTATCAACTCCCACCAAGCTTAGACTTCGCTTGTCCCCAAGAGAAAACTGAGCTCAATAAACATGACCTCAGGTTTATGGAGTGAAGATTCGATAAAAGAATACGGACAAGAAGCATCACATTCATCAATACACAATTTATAATAGAAGACAACTCACTATTATATAACTTAACTTGCAATAAGTAAAAGAAACACAATAAAGATACATAAAGTAAATCATAATTGGTAATGGCAAACTTAGCTCTTAGTCGAAAAATAGTTGACAAATTTGCAGGAATTCACACATAACGGGTTTTCAATGATAGCTTTCAAAGTAATAAACACTAAGATAAGAGCAATGTGCAAAACAAGGAACATAAGAAACATGATTGAATAAATCATCATATGAATGAATGAAACACAACAACTCAAAATACTTGCTGAGATAGAAGGAAATAGGTTTACTGACTCAACTAAAAAGTAAAAGAAAGGCTCTTCATAGAGGGAAGCAAGGATTGCAAGTTTCATAAAGAGCTTCCAAAAATTATGGTACATATTAGCTTTCAGCTCTCATTGCCCCTATCATAAGAATCTTTAGGTGATTAAGGTTAAAGTGCACAACTAAGAGGATATGCTTGACAAGTTATAAGTTGAAATCTCATGCCCCTTACTTACGAGTACCGAACCTCATGCTACTCAACTTTAGTCACAAGTAATCTCTTGTCATTGTAAGTACATATGTATCATAGAGAACCGCCAATGGGGTACCCCTTGCACATGATACAGGAGCTATCCCATAATCAAAATGACAAGGCAAGCAGACAATGAGCATCTCAGCGATCTTTTTATTTGCTATTTGCATAGGTTTTTATTGAGGCTGCTTCATAGAGTGCTCATTATGGTTATGCTGCAAGTTTCCACCATGATTAGGCATGGCTTAGGCTAGCGGCCCAGGCGTTTCTCTAACACACATACAAACTCCATGATCTTACAAGTTTCCCTTTTATTTCACACCGCCGGGATCCATAAGCAAAATAATCATGATATCAACGGAATAATAAGTGCAATGTTGAAAGCGTTCCCCATGATACATGGTTCTGCTAACTTCAACTTATAAAGCGCAAGCATATACGCAACAAATATGGACGCAATGGTTAAAGTTTTTTAAGTGCAGGAAAGTAAAGTGTGCCATCAATTTCGTGAGAGCTTTAATCACTAGTTTTCTCATAACAAGTTTAATTCGGAAGGTAGATAAAAACATGAATTTACTTGGAATAGCAATAGTGATAATAGGTAGGTATGGTGGACACAAATGGCATAGGTTTTGGTTTAAGGATTGGATGCACGGTAAACATTCCCTCTCAGTACAGGTTTTTGGCTAGCAAGCATAAGAGTTGAAGGAAACAAACAAACATACAAGTGATAAAAACAAACATGCAATATTCCTTGGAAGCACAAAAGATCTTAACTAGAGAATACTAAGCTTATGAGCAAATCAAGAAAGAAAGATGATGAAATTAATTTCTTACGAGTACTTTTATGTTTTCATTCAATTCTCAAAATAGTGTTGCTACTTACCGAGCCAGGTTTGCCAAAACCAACTAAATTAACTCAATGATCCTAGAGTGATACCAATACTAATAACAAGATCAATCATTTATAACAGAAATTGAAAACTAATATGAGATATGCAAAAGAGTAAATGATAGAACTTCTCATTAATATTCCATAACGGTAACTCACACCAAGGGATACATAGGTATCTAACTAGAGGAGAAACAGTTCCATAATGAAAACCATCCTACATGATAACTTCTCGATTCATGACATGACTCTACTGAAAAGGTAGGAAGATAGAAGATAGTGATGTGGTACCGCGACATGTTGGAGATATGCCCAAGAGGCAATAATAAAGTGGTTATTATTATATCTTTATGTTTATGATAAATGTTTACATCCCATGCTATAATTGTATTAACAGGAAACATTAATACTTGTGTGTTTTGTAAACATAAAAGAGTCCCTAGTAAGCCTCTTGTTAAACTAGCTTGTTGATTAATGGATGATCATGGTTTCCTGATCATGGGCATTGGATGTTGTTAATACCAAGATCATGTCATTAGGAGAATGATGTAATGGACACACACCCATAGTAAGCATAGCATAAGATCAAGTCATTAAGTTCGTTTTGCTACAAGCTTTTCAAATGCATAGTAACCTAATCCTTCGACCATGAGGTTATGTTAATCACCATCACCGGATGGGTACTTTGATGACATCAAACACTACTTCGTAACTGGGTGGTTATAAAGGTGACATTCGGTATTCTGAAAGTATGTGTTGAAGCGCATGGACCAAGATTGGGATTTGTCCATCCATATGACGGATATATATGCTCTGGGCCCTCTCGGTGGAATGTCATCTAGTTAGCTTGCAAGCATGTGACTAGGTCACAAGGGATGACATATCATGGAATGAGTAAAGAGTACTTATCAGTAACGAGGTAGAACTAGGTATGGAGATACCGACGATCAAACCTCGGATAAGTAGAGTATCGCGTGACAAAGGGAATTGGTTTCGTATGTTAAATGGTTCTATCGATCACAAAGTCATCGTTGAGTATGTGGGAGCCGTTATGGATCTCCAGATCCCGCTAATGGTTATTGATCAGAGATGTGTCTCCATCATGTCTGCATATTCACGAACCGTAGGGTGACACACTTAAGGTTCGAAGTTGTTTTAAGTAGATATGGAATATGCGTTGGAGACCGAATGTTGTTCGGAGTCTCTAATTGGATCCGGGACATCACGAGGAGATCCGGAATTGCCCGGAGAATAAGATTCATATATTGGGGATCATTTTCTAAGTTAGGAAATGTTCCGGAGTATTTGTATGGGGATTCTAGAGGTTTCGGAATGTTCCGGAAGGTTCTAGAAGATTTCTTGGAGTTTGCTTGAAAACCAAGAAAGGATCAAGGAATCCTTGTGGGGTAAGACACGGATTCATGGGGGAGTAGGACTCTCCCCCACCTCCTTGATCCGCCGGCCAAGGGAGAGGGGAATCCTACAAGGACTCCACCTCCCCATGGCGCCTCCCTCCTTTAAATAGAGGGGTGGAGGCACAAGCCCCAAGCCCCTTCTATTCTCTAGATCTCAAGTTGCCTCTCTCCTCCTCCTTCCCTCTGCTCTGGCTTAGGCGAAGCCATGCAGAATTCTCTACTACACCACCACCACCACACCGTCGTGCTGCTGGGATTCCGTGGAGAAGATCTACTACCTCCACTGCTCGCTGGAACAGGGAGAGGAAGGTCTGCTTCGACTCCGCACGTGTGACCGACTGTGGAAGCGCTGCCAGAACACGGCTCCGGAAGGATCGTCTACTCGATCTTGAGATCGGCAAGTGATCGACTACATCAACCACGAGATCCGATCTCGTAACGCTTTCGGGTCTACAAGGGTTAGTACAGATCTATCTCGTTACACATGTCTAATAGATTAGATCTTGGCTTTTATCTAGATTAGATCTGGGTTTTGTTCGTTCTTGCGGTAGAATTTTTTTGTTTTACATGCTACGATCCCATCAGTGGTATCAGAGCCGTGTCTATGCGTAGATCTGTTGCACGAGTAGAACACAATGGTTTTGTGGGCGTTGGTGCTCATGCCGTCTTTTGCTTTGTGTACTTTGCATCTTGCGGTATGGTGGGATGAAGCGACTCGGGCTAACCTTACATGTCATGGCACATGAGACTTGCTCCACACTTGACGTGTAACTTGCTTTGCACAAGTGGCTTTGCGGGTGTCTGTCTCTCCCATCATAGTATAGATCCAATCTACACTTTGCACTTGATATCACTTGTATCAACGTTGTGGTTCAGTTTCGTAGGTAAGATCCGTTCTTATTCGAAAGCCCCAAACCACGTAAAACATGCAAAGAAAATTAGAGGCATCTAACTTGTTTTTGCAGGGGTTTTGTGATGTGATATGGCCATCATGTGATTGTGATTATATTTGATGTATGCAATGATCCTTGTTGTAATATGGCAACCGGCAGGAGCCTAATGGTTGTCTTTAATTCTGTTAAGACCCGCGTGTCTACTCATCTTGTAATAGCTTTATTCCAAGTAGTTGTAATAGTTGCTAGTGATGATGGATAACCATGAAGCGCCTTGACCTTGGACAATGCTGGTGATGATGGAGATCATGTCCGTGCTTTGGAGATGGAGATCAAAGGCATAAGAAGAAAGGGCCATATCATATCACACTAATTATGAATTGCCTGTGATGTTAATCCTTTATGCATCTTGTATTGCTTAGATCGTGACGGTAGCATTATAAGATGATCCCTCTCACTAAATATCAAGTAATAAAGTGTTCGTCCTTAGTAGGCACCGTTGCTAAGACTAAATAGTTTGAAGCATCTCGTGATGATCGGGTGTGATAGATTCTACAGGTGCATACGACGGGTGCAAGCCAGATTTGCACATGCGGATACTAAGGTTAACCTTGACGAGCCTAGCATGTACAAACATGGTCTCGGAACACGGAATACCGAAAGGTAAAACATGAGTCATATGGATGATATGATGAACATGTTGATTGTTCGCCTTTGAAGCTACATCATCTCACGTGATGATCAGACTTGGTGTAGTGGATTTGGTTCGTGTAATCACTAAAACAACTGGAGGGATGTTGTTTTGAGTGGGAGTTTATTTGTAATTTGGATTAGTCAAACTCAATTTATCATAAACACAATCAAAGTGAATTTGCATAGCTTGTTGTAGTCATTGGCATCCGTTCACCACCTTACGCTTAGTTATAGTTGAGATAGTAGAACTATAGAAATTCTGGATATTTGCTTTACAAACTGGTATCGTATTGTTTTGAGTGTCAATCTAAAGTTTAAAAGTCATATTGCAAACTTTCAGCAAATTCCGTTTACTCTGTGAAGTTTAATAAACAGTATTAAATCAAGAGTAACAATTCCAGTGTTAGCATCTAATGTATCATGTTTGCCTCCATGATTCTTGATACTCAAAAGATTGTTTTTAATATCAAGTTTATCTAAGAGCTAAAAGCAATGTTTCAGAAACCATCATATGTGAAAGGTATTGCGATATCTAAAACAATGTGTTGGTTACAACATGATAGAGTATACGTCCTCATATTTGATGAGAATTTGTGAAGATTGGAGACGCCAGTCCTAATCCTCAAAAGGTTTTGGAAAAGAAACATTATACTCGCAATTCACCTTTATAAGCTATAGCAGCTTGATCATGAAAATTGTCATGATAAGGATGAATAGAAGATGTAAGTAAAATGTTTACTACACTAAAAGATTACTAAAGAATGGAATTTTGAAAGAATGCCAAACATTTGATGAAGGTGATCCACTTCAAAGTGCAAGTCCAAAGGTATTAGTATTTGACTATACACACTTTGTACTATGTGTCATGTGAATGACACCACTATTGATGTTGATAGATTCTTTTTAAAAGAAAAGGAATTGTTGAAAGAGAATCTACAAAATATTTGGCAGAAAAGAAAAGATTGGAGATGTCCAACTTAGGTATATAGAAGATACATGTTATGGCTGTATTCCTTGGTTGTTAAACAATGTGGTTCTGCGGTATTGGATACCGAATTGGTTGGTATGAAGTGTCATACAGGACAACACAATTCATGAACTGCAATGGCCTAAGTAACTAGCAAGAGAATATGTGATGATTTTCATCGAAAACAAACAAAGGGTTGTTGTGTTGCTCGTTAACATCAAAGCTTACCTTCAAGTTTTGTTTCAATAATTGTTATTTTGATCAGGTATTATGATGACAAAAGGTTGTTCAAATAATTACCGTATTCCATAATAGATGGATGATATACAAGTCTGGTTGGAGAAATAACGACCATAAAACTAATGCTAAAATGTCGCAAGACAAATAATTGAAAGATCACTTGCGAAGAGACATCACCGTTTAAATTATATTAGGGATACATGAACAAACTCCATGTTGATGGATTTTTGGAGTCTTTGATTTTGATCAAATGACGCTTGTGATACTTTCCTGGAGATAATTAAAACTCCGTTCGTAGGCCAAAATAGGAACGGACGACTAACTAATTGGAATTTGTACATATTGATGTATATAGTCCATTATGTGTAGTCGTGGGCGATGGATTTCAACTTCATATGCTTTCTCCGAATATTTGAGTGAGTATATGTATATACCTACTCAATAAGGAAGAAGTATGAAACATTTGAAAATGTTCAAAGACTTTCAAGATAAAGTGGAAAATTATTGTAACAAGAAAATAAAAATAAAAGGTTTATGATTGGATCATAAAGATGTTTGAGTTACAAGTTTAGAAAAACAGCTAAGATTTGAGGAATCATTCCATGGATTTGCATTTCCCAAAACACCATAGGAGTATGGAGTGTTCAAGATATGTAATGAAACCTTGTTTGACATGCTAAGATCAAAGGTGTCATTTATAAAACTGCCATTATATTTTAAAGATTAAAGCTTTAGTGACTACCGCTTTTACACTGAAAAGAGCTCCATCGTGATCCGTTGAAATGACACCATATAAGTCATGGTTTGGGATAAAACCCAGGTTGTCCTTTCTTAAATTTTTGGTATGCTAGGCATAAGTAAAATGTTTACAACCAAAGTCGGATGAGCATGTCTTTGTAGGTTATTTCGAATAACCATTGGGTATTCCTCCATAACACCGAAGACAAGATTGTTTGTCACTTATAATGTCGAGTTTCTTGAGAAGGAATTTTTGGTGAAAAGTTAAATAGGAGGACAATAGAACTTTGACAAGGTTGTTGAACCTTGGCTAATATGTGCTGAGTTGCGGAGCATCGGTAAGTGTCCCGAAGGCAGCAACAATGCTCATGGCTCACGTGCCTCAAAGGATGTGGTCACGGGGATCTAAGTTCCTATTGAACCAAGTAGGTCGGGTAAGTAATCAAATGCCAAGATTTGCGAGTTAAATCATTGTTGTTTGACAATGATGAACCGACTACATGCAAATAATCAATGATGGGCCCTGACTTCGTTAAGTGGCTTGAATCCATAAAATCCGTGGTAATTCCATACACGAGAAATCAAGCTTTGAATTTGAAAGACCCTCTGGAAAGGTGCAAGACCTTACAGTCGTATATGGATCTATAAAGAAATAGACATGGATGTTTCACATCTATGAAATAGTCGACATGTCGGAAAGAGTTTACGACAATGTTCAAGGAATTGACTGTGATAAGATTTGATCTTTCATAGCGATATTTAGTCTGGACGGATTAATGTAGCAACCACTACATATATTTTGGTATATGGTAGTTGAACAAACAAAACAAGTTCTTCTAATAGAATGGTTACCTAGGATGTGTTCATGACACGATCCAAAGGGTTTTGTTAATTCAAAGGATGCTAAAAGAGTATGCAAAACTTCAATGGTTGAAGTGAGCATCGCGGAGTTGGAATCTTCACCGTGATGAAACCGTTAAAAGGTTTAATTTCATCAGAGACGATGAAGATGTTTGCATTTTGCAAGAAATTAAGTGGGAGCGCTAAGACATATTTCTAATACATTATGTGAAAGATATATTGTTGATTAGAAATGATGTATCTTTTATTGACACGGGTTAAGAATTTCATTTCGATGAAAGACTTAGGCATGACCCAAGAATTAGGCATCAATGTCTATATGGATAGATTGAGACGCTAATATGGTTTTGCCAAATGTACATAGATAAGATGTTGAATGAGTTCAATATGGAAACAACAAGAAAGGTTCTTGACGCACGGAAAGGATTGAATAAAGATTCAAGTGTGTTGACACGAGATTCAAGTGTTTTGACACTTGGTGAAATCACAAGAATATTTTGATCAATCTTTGAGATGTACACATCCAGATATGTCCTATGCTCTAAATGTTATGAGCATATACCAGAATGACTCATAAGATGATCATTGGACAAATAGTAGGGATATTCCTATGATCTTTGGAAGAACTAAGAATATATTATTTATATAGTGGTGACAAATAGTTCATTGTAAATTGTTACATTGATACTAGTTTTATCACAAATTAAGTTTATCTCAATTTAAACTATGGGTGGCACAATGTAATGGAAAGGAAGTTCCATAACGGATTTGGTTGAGTACCAAAGTTAAAACATTGTGACAGATACTACAACAAAAGGCTAAGTATATGACTGCTATTGTAGCAACAGATGAGGGCATTTGCGTCAAGTAGTTTGTTATCAAACTAGGTGTGGTTCATAGCGGTATAATACTATGAAGATACATTGTATGACAATTGTATCAACATGATTTAATCCCAAGGAACTAAAGGTCTCACCAAAGGACCAAATTTATACAATGCCATCTCATTGGAGAATGAGTAATGCGTACAGACGCAAGGACATGCAAATACACACGAACCTGGAAGTGTCAGATCCGAAGATTTTGTTTACCACTAGCAATAGTGTCTATACAACACCAGAAAGCCATAGGTGTTGCATGCACAAATTCTTAACTATATTATTGACTCTAGTGCAAGTGGGAGACTGTTGGAGATATGCCCAAGAGGCAATAATAAAGTGGTTATTATTATATCTTTATGTTTATCATAAATGTTTACATCCCATGCTATAATTGTATTAACAGGAGACATTAATACTTGTGTGTTTTGTAAACATAAAAGAGTCCCTAGTAAGCCTCTTGTTAAACTAGCTTGTTGATTAATGGATGATCATGGTTTCCTGATCATGGGCATTGGATGTCGTTAATAACAAGATCATGTCATTAGGAGAATGATGTAATGGACACACACCCATAGTAAGCATAGCATAAGATCAAGTCATTAAGTTCGTTTTGCTACAAGCTTTTCTAATGCATAGTAACCTAATCCTTCGACCATGAGGTTATGTTAATCACCATCACCGGATGGGTACTTTGATGACATCAAATGCTTCAAATCGGGTGGTTATAAAGGTGACATTGGGTATTCTGAAAGTATGTGTTGAAGCGCATGGACCAAGATTGGGATTTTTCCATCCATATGACGGATAGATATGCTCTGGGCCCTCTCGGTGGAATGTCATCTAGTTAGCTTGCAAGCATGTGACTAGGTCACAAGGGATGACATATCACGGAGCAGTAAGAGTACTTATCGATGTGAGGTAGAACTAGGTATGGAGATACCGATGATCAAACCTCGAATAAGTAGAGTATCGCGTGACAAAGGGAATTGGTTTCGTATGTTAAATGGTTCTATCGATCACAAAGTCATCGTTGAGTATGTGGGAGCTGTTATGGATCTCCAGATCCCGCTAATGGTTATTGATCGGAGATGTGTCTCCATCATGTTTGCATATTCACGAACCATAGGGTGACACACTTAAGGTTCGAAGTTGTTTTAAGTAGATATGGAATATGCGTTGGAGACCGAATGTTGTTCGGAGTCTCTAATTGGATCCGGGACATCACGAGGAGATCCGGAATTGTCTGGAGAATAAGATTCATATATTGGGGATCATTTTCTAAGTTAGGAAATGTTCCGGAGTATTTGTATGGGGATTCTAGAAGGTTTCGGAATGTTCTGGAAGGTTCTAGAAGATTTCTTGGAGTTTGCTTGAAAACCAAGAAAGGATCAAGGAATCCTTGTGGGGTAAGACACGGATTCATGGGGGAGTAGGACTCTCCCCCACCTCCTTGATCCGCCGGCCAAGGGAGAGGGGAGTCCTACAAGGACTCCACCTCCCCATGGCGCCTCCCTCCTTTAAATAGAGGGGTGGAGGCACAAGCCCCAAGCCCCTTCTATTCTCTAGATCTCAAGTTGCCTCTCTCCTCCTCCTTCCCTCTGCTCTGGATTAGGCGAAGCCCTGCAGAATTCTCTACTCCACCACCACCACCACACCGTCGTGCTGCTAGGATTCCGTGGAGAAGATCTACTACCTCGATTGCTCGCTGGAACAGGGAGAGGAAGGTCTGCTTCGACTCCGCACGTGTGACCGACTGCGGAAGCGCTGCCGGACCGCGGCTCCGGAAGGATCGTCTACTCGATCTTGAGATCGGCAAGTGATCGACTACATCAACCACGAGATCCGATCTCGTAACGCTTTCGGGTCTACAAGGGTTAGTACAGATCTATCTCGTTGCACATGTCTAATAGATTAGATCTTGGCTTTTATCTAGATTAGATCTGGGTTTTGTTCGTTCTTGCGGTAGAATTTTTTTGTTTTCCATGCTACGAACCCATCACGACACTCCCCCAAGCTTGGAACAAACCAAGGGGATGCCAAAACCCGATGAGTAATTACTCCTTCGGTGGTGGTGGTGTTCTCTCGATGAGCCTTTCGATCAATTTCCTCAAGTCCTCAATCTCGAAGGTGAGAGTACGAATCAACTCCGAGTTGTGCTTGATGCGGTGCATGATCATGTCGGGTTGTGAATCCAAGCTCGTACGATTCTTTCCCCACTCTTCCTCCTTGAAGTCTTATTTTCTTGCATGGTTAGAACGAGGCATATCCCAATTGGAGGGTAGTTTCTCCTTGGGCATATTCTGAAATTGATGCTAATGGATAAGGGTATGGAAGGGATTCTTGCTGCGTGGAGAAGGTGACCATGGAGCCAAAAAGTGACGCGGAGGTTTCCCTCCAGTTGATATCCGTGTAGTCCTTTTGATTCTAGCAAGGTTTGCCACCACTCCAATGCTTGAAATGGTAGTGCCGGTGTGCGGATGCTGGCTTTGCTTTGCCTCCTCTTCATCTTTACTCTCGATCTCCTTCTCCTGCCCAAGGTCTTGGGGATCCTCCTCCGCAGGCTCCTTTCCCTTATCCTTAGCGGAGACCATTGTGCTTCTAAACTTTGAGAATAATTCCTGGCAGAAACAAATCAAAAAGAAAACACGACGAGAAAACGATATACGAACCTTAGGGGATCCGGGGGATTATATATTACGAATTTTTACAACATAAGGAAGGTACTGGGAGAAAATGGGTCAGAGACGGACTCCGGGGCGGCCACACCACCTGGTGAAGCATCCAGAGGGGCCCATGCCACAGGGTGGTGTGAGCTACCCTGGCTCCGTTTCCGTCCCTCTTTCGCTTCGTTGCTTTCCTTGTTGGATAAAAACTGCAAAAATATAATTGGACAGATTTTTCCCGGACTTTTCTTACCAGAACTGTTACCTATTCGAAAATGGACTCTGCAGGTCTCTGAACTTGGTCTTTGATAAATTTTTCCGGAGTTATCACTTGAATAACATCAATATGTTCATCTTCATACACTTATTGCTTGAGTCATGAAACCTTTCACTTTCTTATTACACCATTTTCTCCACTAACCTGGAAATTTCTTTCACACAGAACTTCACAAAATTCTCATTAGCAACATTAGTATAAGCGAGGTAATAAACCCCTTAAGTTCAATTTCAACTGAAATCCATCAAAACATAAGCTACTAAAACAACTCCTTCTGAAAGCCCAAAAGAATTCAAAAAGAAAATCGATTTAAGAGGCAATGCAAGAGTGGCAAAATCTGTCAAAACAGACCAGCAGGTAAAGATCATTTTTTTCGAAAATCTTCTGCTGCTCAAATCAAAAAGTGCAAAACTAACGAAAGTTAAATAACAACCTGGGGCAGAAGCACAAAAAATTACAGCTCAATCCGACGTACAGAGATCTTTCAAAAAAATTATAGTGAAGCACAAAAATCTGTTTCGGGACAACAACTTTCGCAAATATTACTTCTCTCTCATTAGAGGTTGATCTTGACACAAAAACCAAAAAAAGGATAAGGAGAGGTTATTACCAAAGTAATAACTTACAAGACTCAAACAAACGAAAAACAAAATTAAAACACAAATATATTGGGTTGTCTCCCAAAAAGCTCTTTCTTTATAGCCATTAAGATGGGCATGATAATTTCAATGATGCTCACATAAGAATATGAATTGAAGTGAAAGAGAGCATCAAGAAGCAAAAATACACATGTTTAAGTCTAACCCACTTCCTACGCAAGGGAAATTTGTAAGCAAACAAATTGTTGAAACCATGAATTGCTATCATAGGAAGGCAAAACAAGTGCGACATAAAGACTTTCAGCATAAAGCGAGGAAACTTAATATTATTGAGATGCATAAGAACATGTTTCCCTCTCTCATAATAACTTTCAGTATCATGCATAAATGTAACAATATAACTATCACAAGAACCATTGTAGCCATGATCACTTATCCTAACAGAAAACACAGGGACATTGGCTCTCATAACACTACTTTGTGAAACAGTTTTAGAAGTATCCTTACAAAGAATAGTGTGTCCATCTTCTACATATTTAGTGACAAAGTCTTTCACATTTGCTACCATAGGTTCAAAATCTACTGGTTCATTAGGTTCAACAACTTTATTTGTACTTTCATTAACCATACTAGCTATCATAGAATGTTCCTTTATCTTAACTGGGAAAGGTATTTTCTCAATGTAAGGTTCAGGTAAAACATGATTAGCAGTATAAACTTCAGTATTTCTTGCGGGAACACAATTAGCAATATTTTTATAAGGTTCATGATACTTATTCCACTTCTTTTTAGGAACTTCAATATAGGAAGCAAAAGCCTTAAAATAAGTTGCAATAGCTTGAGAGTCTAGACCATAAGCATTTTTAATATTTTGAAAGTCATCAGTTTCCATAAAATATTCAATGCATTCATAATCATAATTTAAACCTGACTTTCTTCCTTTATCATTCTCCCATGCTTCAGCATTATCTTGAATATGGTCTAGAAGATCCCATTTAGCTTCTTCTTCCATGCATGTAAATGATCCAGCACAAGAAGCATCCAATAGGACCTTATCATGAAGAGAAAGCCTTGCATAAAAGTTATTGATAATAATATTGTTGGGGAGCTCATGAATAGGACATTTGATCATTAGTAACTTCAATCTCCCCCAAGCTTGAGGTGTACTCTCTCCATCAAGAGTCCAAAAGTTGTATATTTGATTCCGATCTTTATTAATCTTGCTAGGAGGATAAAATTTTGAATGAAAGAGAGGCACTATTTCCTCCCATTCAAGAGATTGGCCATTCTTCAGCAGCTTATACCATTCCTCAGCTCTTCCTTTCAGTGATAACGAGAATAACTTCTTCTTGACTTGATCTGTTGTAATACCTGCACACTTGAACAACCCGCATAATTCGTGTATAAAGAGCAAATGATCACCAGGATGGACAGTTCCATCTCCAACATAATAGTTATCCATAACACGATCAATAATTCTTGTAGGTATTTTAAAAGTATCATTCTCAGCAGGTGGTGGTTCATCTACTAACTTAGCAGGGGTAGTAGCATTACGAAATAAGAAACTCAGCGAATTATCCATATTGAAATAAAGTAACTAACAGAAGTAAACAATACTCATAGTAGAAGTTTCCTTTACCAGTTCCACTCTCGAATAGTGCTTCACTCCCCGGCAACGGCGCCCGAAAATAGTCTTGATGACCCACAAGTATAGGGTGTATCACAGTATTTTCGATAAGTAAGAGTGTCGAACCCAATGAGGAGCAGAAGGTGTTGACGAGTGGCTTGGAGCAGGAATTCTCTATAAATACTTAGCAAACGGATTTTAGCGGTTTTTCATAATGCAGATAAATAAAGTACGAGTAGATAAAAGGCAATAAGAATAAAGGCAAAAAGTGGCCCAATCCTTTCTTTAGCAAAGGACAAGCCGGTTGTATTAATTAAGATGACCAAACGTTCTAGAGGACACACAGGAACATCGTCAAGTGCTTGCGCTTCATATATTTGATTAATCTTCTTTAGTTTGCTAAGTGTTGTGTGGGTGAACCTTTGCTAATGTACCGACCTTCCTAGTATGGATACATACTTGTGATTATACCCCTTGCAAGCATCCGCAATTACAAGAAAGTAATTAAGATAAAAACCTAACCACAGCTTTAAACTCTAAGACCATGACATCCCTTGTGCAAAGGTTTCCTAACGGGGGTTTAGGTTTCTATCACTCCGGCAACCCCTACGATTAGTAGCAAAATACACAATGCATTCCCCTAGGCCCTTATAGGTGAAGTGTCATGTAGTCGATGTTCACATGACACCACTAGAAGAATAACAACACAACTTAAATATCAAACCATTGAATATTTCTCAACACAACTCCACTACTAACAACATGACTTCTCCCATGTCCTCAAGAACTAAACGAACTACTCACAAGACATCATATTGATCAAGATCAGAGATGAAATAATGATAAGTAACAAACTGAACATGAATAATAATTCAATGATTCACTCATTAGCATCAACTACAAGGAGTAATCAACACTGGGAAAGTTTCCCCTAAGAACTATGCAAGATGGAACCCAATTGTTACAGCGGTATGGAGTGGTGATGATGATGCTGATGGAGATGATGGTGGGGATGATGATGATGATCCCGATGAAGTCCAGCTTGATGGTGGTGTTGCGATGATCTCCCCTCTCCGGGAAGGAATTCCCCTGGCAGAATTCTGTCTGCCAGAGAGATCTTTCTCTCTCTGTAGTTTTTTGGCCCACAGAGGCGGTGGAATCTTTCTATGGTCGCTCCCCAGGTATTAGGGTTTTGCGGGGATACTATACGCCAAAGGGGAGAGCCCGGAGTGGGCCAGGGTGGCCACACCACCTGGTGGCGTGGCCTAGGGTGGCCTGCACCAGGGGGTGGGGTCGCCCCCCTATGGACCATCTCCACTCCTCCTTCTGGAAACCTTCGTCTTCTAGAAAAATAGAATTTTCCATGTATTTTCCCGGATTTTCTGCTCTTCGTGAATTTCGCCTCCAAACAGCCCCTTTTCCATCAGAATCCTGACTGCAGCAGTCCATGCTCCAAAAGTCATCAACCATGCAAAAATAGATGAAATAACATAAGTATCCTCTCTTAATATGAAATATATCAATGAATAACAGTAAATTATGATATAGAATAGTGATGCAAAATGGACGTATCACTCCGACGGGAAAAGGTTCCTCATCAATTTCCATTACATCCACCGACATAACTCCTGCCGGCTTTGACTAAACAGTCCTCGGGTTTGCTGAGGCAGTCCTCGGGTTTGCCGAAGTAGTCCCCTAGTTTACTGAAGGGTTCCCCGAGTCTATTTCCATTGGTGTAGCCTCTGACCCGAAGAAGGTCGGGATATAAATTGATTCGGATTCCGGTGATGGGGTAATAGATGGTTTTCTTAGGTGTTCCAAGGCAACATTTGGCGGGATTGGTTGCCGGGATGAGCCCAACTTTGACAGTATGTAGGCTGCCTCATTTTCAATCTGAGGTACATGGTGTAATTCACATCCCTAAAAGAATCCGGTTATCTTCTGCACATGAAATCTGTAAAGGGCCATGTTGGCATCCAAGGCATCCCAGTTGCCAGACAGTTGCTACACCACCAAATCCGAGTCTCCAAAGCATTGTATCCGACGTATCCCCACTTCTTTTGCCACTTTGAGGCCATGCACCAGTGCCTCATATTCTGCGACATTATTCGAGGCGCTGAAGTGGATCTTGAGGACATACTTTAGTTGATCTTTCTTGGGAGAGGTAAGCACTACTCTGGTGCCCCCCTTCCTTCAATTTTGATCCATCAAAGTGCATTCGCCAATAATTTGAATCCGGTAGAGGAGGTTCGTACTGCATCTCGGCCCAGTCCACAAAGAAATCCGCCATAGCCTGCGATTTGATTGCATCTCTTCTGTCAAACTCTGGTGCATATGGGGATAGCTCAATTGCCCATTTTGCTATTCGGCCACTAGCATCTTTGTTACTCATAATCTATGATATGGGCGCCTTGCATATCACCTAGATGGGATGTTCCTCAAAGTAGTGTTTGAGTTTCTTGGCTGACATATACACGCCATACGCCATCTTTTGATAGTGAGGGTAGTTCTTTTTGGAAGCCGATAACACTTCACTCAAATAATACACCGGCCTTTGCACCGACTTCCTTTCTTCTTTGTGCTCCACTACAATTACTGCACTTACGACTTGGTTCGTCGCGGCTACATAGAGCAACATTGGATCCTTGGGTAGTGGTGCGGCTAGGATTGGTGCAGTAGACACCATATTTTTGAATTCTCGAAATGCACTATCTGCTTGTGGCGTCCATGTAAATTTTTCCGCCTTTTTCATTAACTGGTAGAGGGGCAAGGACTTCTCTCCTAGCCGACATACGAGCCGGCTTAAGGAGGCTAGGCAGCCAATGAACTTCTGTACATTGTTAAGGCATTTTGGCAGTTCCATTCTCTCTATAGCCCGGAATTTCGTCGGGTTAGCTTCAACACCTCGGCTGGACACCAAAAAACCGAGTAATTTCCCTGTGGGCACACCAAAAGTGCATTTGTCCGGGTTAAGCTTCATCTAGAACCGTCTCAAGTTCGCGAATGTCTGCTGGATGTCATCAAGGAGCATATTGCTTTCCTTAGTTTTCATCACCACATCATCCACATAAGCTTGCACATTTCGACCTATTTGGTCATGTAAACATTTTTGCATGCATCACTGGTACGTTGCTCCAGCATTACGTAATCCAAACGGCATAGTGCGATAGAAATAAGACCTGTACGGGGTAATAAACACAGTCTTTATTTGATCATCCGGGTTCAGGGGTATCTGGTGGAAACCAGAATACGCGTCGATGAATGACAACAGTTCACATCCGGCAGTTGAGTCTATGACCTGGTCTATTCTAGGCAGTGGGAACGTATCTTTAGGACACGCCTTATTCAGGTTCGTGTAATCAATGCACATGCGCCATACCATGGCCACGTTCGGATCATCTTTCTTCGTTTCCACAAGCACCGGATTAGAGAGCCAATCCGGATAGAGTACTTCCATTTTAAACCCGACTGTAAGGAGCCTAGATATGTCTTCTCCAATGACTTTTCTTCTGTCCTCGCAGAAACATCGGAGAGGTTGCTTCACTGTCTTAGCACCGGGTCTCACATTCAAAGATTGCTCGTCCAACTCCCTCAGCACACCTTGCAGATCCTGTGTGGACCAAGCGAAGATATTCCGATTCTCACGGAGGAAGTTGACAAGCTCGCTTTCCTATTTGCGGTTTAACCCAAAACCAATGGTTATGGTGCACTCTGGGAACTGATCATTGATTGACACTTTCTTTGTATCCTTGGTTGCTTGGAATGATACACTTCCATGCGGGTTGGTCAGGGCCAGCATATGTGATACGTTGCTAACGTATCTATAATTTTTGATGTTTCATGCTTGTTTTATATCTACTTTCTTATGTTTTGTCCACACTTTGGAGTATCTTTACACATTTTCTGGAACTAACCTATTAACAAGATGCCACAGTGCCACTGGCCTGCTTTCTGCTATTTTTGGTTCTAGGAAAGCCAGAAAATAAATATTTCTCGGAATTGGACGGGACAAAAGCCAAAGTCAATATTTCACCGAGGGGAACACAGAGCCAGAAGACGAGACGGAGGAGGGCCTCGAGGGGGCCACACCCCCTGGCCACGCGGCCAGGCCTGACCCGCGCCTAGGGGTCGTGCAGCCGCCTCGGGCACCCCCTCGGCCTCCCCCTTCGCCTATATATTGCCTCCGATATAGAAACCCTAAGTACCCGATCAAAATTCCACGAAAGAGTCTGTAGCCGCCATCATCTCCATCCCTAGATTGGGAGGGATCTGAAGCTCTTCCCGACACCCTACCGGAGGGGAGAATTCACCCTAGAGGCCTTCTTCATCACCATGCCTACCTCCGGTGTGATGCGTGAGTATTTCATCCTTGGACTACGGGTCCATGTAGTAGCTAGATGGTTGGTTCTCCTCCTTTGTGCTATCATGTTTAGATCTTGTGAGCTCCGTTCATGATCAAGATCATTGCTGACTCGTGTACTAACGAGCTCGTTGGGGAACCCCAAGAGGAAGGTATGATGAGCACAGCAGTAAGTTTTCCCTCAGTTACGAAACCAAGGTTATCAATCCAGTAGGAGCAAGGAAACACCCCAAAGGTGTAGCTAGCTAAACTGTGGCAGGGCGCACTACCGGTGCCAGCAGCAACATGGAGACCTGCACAACACAGCCACAGAACTCTGTCCCCAACATGCGATGAGGTTGTCAATCTCACCGATTTTTCTGAAAACAAAGGATTAAACGTATCGAGTGGAAGAAAGTAATAGTTTGCAGAAAGTAAACACAAAATAGTAAACAGTTGATTGTAGATTCATAGTAAAAGAAAGGACCGGGGTCCATAGTTCACTAGAGGTGGCTCTCCTTAAGATAGATGACATGTTGGGTGAACAAATTACAACAGGGCAGTTGACAAACATCGAGAAAGCATACAAGCATATACTACTCATCTTGACTCCTTTGAGATTCGATTGGGCATTACAACATTATACATAGACCGCCATCCAACTGCATCTATGACTAATAATCCACCTTCAGGTTATCATCCGAACCCCCTCCAGTATTAAGTTGCAAGCAACGGATAATTGCATTACGAATTGCGTGTAAAGTAAACATTACGATTGTTCTATGAACAAAGGATTGTTGTTTTCTCCCTACTAGCAACAACACATCTAGTACCTTAGAGATTTCTGTCACTTCCTCAGATTACCAGAGGCATGAACCCACTATCGAGCATAAATACTAACTCTTGGAGTTGCTAGCATCTACTTGGCCAAGATAGCTACTAACAACGGAAAGCATGCAAGATCACAAATATCAAAGACATGATAGAATCAATAATCAATCTGAAATAGCATCTCAAATACCATTGGATCCCCATAAACACAACATGTAGAATTACAAATAGATGATCTTGATCATGAACAGAGCTCACAAGATCTAAACATGATAACACAAAGGAGGAGAACCAGCCATCTAGCTATTACATGGACCTGTAGTCCAGAGATGAACTAATCACGCATCACACCGGAGGCTTGCATGATGATGAAGAAGGCCTCTAGGGTGAATTCCCCTCTCGTATTTTGGCTCCGGGTGTCCCTCGGTGAAAAACTGACTTTGGCTTTTGTCCCGTCCAATTCTGAGAATATTCATTTTCTGACTTTCCTGACTTTGGCATTGTGGCTCTTGTTAATAGGTTAGTCCAAGAAATCATATGAAAAGTACTCAAAAGTGTGGACAAAACACAAGAAAGTAGATAAAACCAAGCATGGAACATCAAAAATTATGGATACGTTAGCAACGTATCAACATCCCCAAGCTTAACTCCTGCTCGTCCTCGAGTAGGTATGTGATAAAAAGAAAGAATAATTTTTGAGGTGACATGCACCATCATAAACTTGATCAAAGTATTTTTAAAATATTCGAGGCTAGCATCATAGTACTTCAATCATAACATGAAATACAAAGTTCTAGCAATAAGACAAAGAAACTATGTTGCAACATGAAAAGTCACAAACAAAAGATTCATGAATAACAATGCTTTGCAATACGTTTGTTTGTTTCACATAAAAAAAACATAGCGTAGTGGCATTTAGCTTGTCCCTCATAGAGTAGCAAACATAAATGCATATGACACCTTCAAAGTTCATAAGAGTGACTAGATACAAATAGTTTCAAACAAGCAATATCAAAGTTATGCATCAATCAACAAGTCTTGGGACAATGCACATAGAACTAAGAATGGCCACTATGCTCTCAAAGTAGGTGCATAAAGGTAGAAGGTGGAGACTCAACATAAAAGTAAAAGAAAGGCCTTCATAGAAGGAAGAAGGGATTCAAGTTTCATAAAGAGCTTCCAAAAATTATGGTACTTAATAGCTTTCAGCTCTCATTTCCCCTATCATAAGCATCTTGAAGGTGATTAAGGTTAAAGTGACACAACTAAGAGGATATGCTTGACAAGTTATAAGCCGAAATCTCATGCCCCTTACTTACGAAGACCGAAACTCATGCTACTCAACTTTAGTCACAAGTAAGCTCTTGTCATTGTAAGTACATATCTATCATAGAGAACCGCCAATAGGGTACCCCTTGCACATGATACATGAGCTATCCTATAATCAAAATGACAAGGCAAGCAGACAATGAGCATCTCAGCAATCTTTTTATTTGCTATTTGCATAGGTTTTTATTGAGGATGCTTCATAGAGTGGTCATTATGGTTATGCTGCAAGTTTCCACCATGATTAGGCATGGCGTAGGCTAGCGGCCCAGGCGTTTCTCTAACACAAATACAAACTCCATGATCTTACAAGTTCCCCTTTTATTTCACACCACCGGGATCCATAAGCAAAAGAACATGATATCAATGGGGTACAAAGTACAGGTGAAATGTTGAAAGCATTCCCCATGATACATGGTTCTGCTAATTTCAACTTATAAAGCGCATGCATATACGCAACAAAGATGGACGCAATGGTTGAAGTTTATTAAATGCAAGAAAGTAAAGTGTGCCATCAAGTTCGTGAGAGCTTTAATCACTAGTTTTCTCATAACAAGTTTAATTCAGAAGGTAGACAAAAACATGAATATACTTGGAATAGCATATGCTAATAGGTAGGTATTGTGGAATCTTTGGAATTACTTTGTTTTAGGAGTTGGATGCATGAGTGGAACTCATACTTGGTTACGGAGGCTAGCAAAAGACTAGGAGCGACCAACTAAGAGCGCAATAATGGCCATAATCATGCAGAGCGACAAAACATCATTAATCAAAGCATAAAGTGATACTACAAGTTGAAAACTAAAGGATCATAAAGGCTATGGTGACTTGGGATAGTCATAACATGGTGTGAGAATGTGCCAAGTCACCCCAAATAAAGCATCAAATGAGAATACCACAATACTATGCTTTAATATGCTAAAACAACGCATGATTTTTCAAAGGCACATTAAGAAATCTCAATTGTTTATAACAAGTCATGCTACAGCAAAGAATACTAAGCATAAAGCCAAAACAACATCGATCATGCCATGACAAAGCATAGGCCACAGTAAAAAACAAGCTCTCTTTACCACTTAAGCATGAACTTTCCTACTCTTTTTCCAATCCAAACCAAACTATTTGAAAACCAATATATGAAAGAGGGGGTCCAACCAATTTATTCAGCAAACTAAGCAAACAAAGCAAATGAAAAACCAAAACAAAAACTAAAAAAAGATGCTCCAAGAACAACACAATTGTTCATGAAACAACAACAAAAAGTGTTTGGAAAGAACCTGGGATTTTTATTGATGAAGAGGGGGATGCCTTGGGAATCCCCAAGCTTTGATGCTTGTACTTCTTGGATATTTCTTGGGGTGACATGTGTGGCATCCCCAAGCTTGAGCTTTAGTCCATTCTTCAGCTCATTACTCATTCCTTCCATACACCTGAAATTTTTCCTTCATACAAAACTTCACACAATCTTTATTAGCAATATTAGTACACTCAAGATAATAAGTCTTTAGGTTCAGTTATAACACCAATAAAACTTCCATTAAAACACTAGCTACTGTAGAACTTCCCTCAAAAATCTCAATTTCCCAAAAGAACTCAAAAAGGAACCAACAAGAAGCAAATGCAGAAAATGGCAGAAATCTGTCAAAACAGACCAGCAGGTAAAGACGAATTTATTTAAAGACCTTCTGTTGCTCAAATCGAAAAGTGTTGAACTAACGAAAGTTAGATAATAACCTGGGGAAGAAGCATAAAAATTCACGCCTCAAAAGGACGTACAGAGATTTTACACGAATTTGTACGGTGAAGCACAAAATTCTGTTTTGGGACAGCAACTTTCCAATCATTACTTCTCTCTCATTAGAGGTTACTCTTGGCACAAAAAGCAAATAAAAAGGATAAGGAGCGGTTATTAATGAAGTAATAACTTCCAAGAATCATCTAAAACTTTTGGGTTATCTCCCAATAAGTACTTTACTTTAACGCCTTTAAGTTAGGCATAAGAAGCAAGAAAAAGGATTAAGAGCATTAAGAGCAAATTTTGTTTTCATAGGAGAGGCAGAAGAAATCTTCTCGCTCTTCTTAGGGAAGTGTTCTATACCTTTCTTGAGTGGGAGTTGATATTTAATGGTGCCTTCTTTGATATCAATAATGGCACCAACAGTTCTAAGAAAAGGTCTTCCCAAAGTAATAGGACAAGAAGCATTGCATTCAACATCCAAAACATAGAAATCAACGGGGACATAGGCATTGTTAACCATAATAAGAACATCATTAATACTCCCCATTAGTTTCTTTTTAGCATTATCATAAAGTGGCACATTCAAATAACAATCTTCAAGTGGTGGCAAATCAAGCATATCATAAATCCTTCTAGGCATAATAGAAACACTACTATCAAGATTACATAAAGCTTTGAAATCAAAATCATTCACTTTCGTATTAATGATGGGTTCTGTAACACCCCCGAGATCAGGGTTAAACAAATCCAGACCTTAGACTAACATAAGCTTAACCTAGAGCTCGAGGATATCTAGTGGGAAATCGGTAACACAACAGTAACCCCGCGACACAAAAATTATTACAGCAAGCTCATAACTGAGCGAAGAACCAAAATATTACAATCAGAGATCATTGACCACAAACATCAAACAATGGAAGGAAAATTATGCTATTAAGTATAGCAAACTTAACAAATGGCCTAAGAGGCCTGAGGCTTAACAATGACGTCCCAGCCCATAGATTCTAGGCTGCTGGCCGGGAACCCCAAGCTACTCGTCGGTGTTGATGTTGTACCAAACTTGTCTTCAAGGGAACACTTACTCTGATACAAAAGTATCAACAAAGCAAGGGTGAGTACAGGGTGTACTCCGCAAGACTTATGGCTAGTGGGGTTATTTTGCATAAAGTCATCTTTGTTTGTAAAACAAGAGGGAGAGAAGAAGCTCGTCTAATCAGAACATTTAAAAAGGGGATAAGAGAGCAACATCTCTGAAGAATTGATCATCATGCTGATATCCACCAAAGTAATCCTCATCTCACAACTAGGATCGCCCCCTCGTACCCATGCGGAAGCATCCTTAAGCACACGTTGAACTACCAAGTTTGACGATTAGGTTCATGTTCTCTATGATCTTAGAATTCGGTCACCAAGCGTTCATAACCATGAACACGGCTTTTCGAAAAGATTAACCCTGCAGGGGTGTACAACTTTACCCACACGTACCAACCGACTCTTAGTGCCAGATCATTATCCCTCTTCCTTGGAGGGCCGGTAGAGGATGGTTGGCCACGACCTTTACCTTGCTTTCGCCGAAATCATGAGTCACGCCCTAAGGATGGTTCCGCCGTAACGGGTTAAATCCTGAAGTCGGTCCCTAGAGATGTGGGCGAGGTTGGTTTACTAGGGGCGCCATCTACCCCAAGCAACCCTGGCCACGCTTACCTACTTGTATGAATGCACCTCCTTCACCTCCTCTTTCGAAAACATTTTCAATGTGTATGTCGAATGGAACGCCCGAACTATATGACTCATGGAATCTACTAGGCAAGTTGTTCAGCGGAGGGGTTCCCAAGCCCTGTGTGGCTGTACGCTCGTCTCGCTTCCAAAGGCAAGAACTCGGTTCCTAGTAGTGGCGAGCATGGGACTAGAAAAACCACATCCCACTGTAGCCTCCCATACAAGCCTTAGCATGTTTAACCTTAACCACTGATCTTACCTCATTAGTATATCTCGTTCACCTGTCATACTAGAGTCTCTGCATTTGGTACATCTTCTGGATGAACCAGCACTGACAGCTAAGCATGGCTAAGCAAGACAATGATAAGTTCTAGCAGTGCACACAAGCCAAACCTAGTTATGCTAGGATCAGTGGATCAGGTAATATAAGCTCAAGGGAGTAATGCAATAGATAGGATACTCTATCTATCGATAAAAGACCACAATAGAATCATATGCATCATGGCATAATTGAAATACTTTTGAAACCATAGGATTCTTTTATGTGTGGGGCTATGCTTGCCTTGTTTGTTGATACCAAGATATAGATCTTCGGAAGCCTTGAACTTGACTTGATTACAGTTGGTCAAGTATTGTTCGTCGATCATCGATGGTGTTGATCTCGGTCATCAATCTTGATCTCGATATCGTATTCTACCGGAATGAACCAAACACCAGAAAGAAAGGGGAAACAACAATCAACACATGGCATCGATGCAATTCTCAAGAAAGTATGATGATATGACAAGTTAAATATATCTTAAATGAAACCCTAGGGCATGCTTGATCATTTTAAAAACCCTAAGACAGGGGAAACCCCGTGACACCTATGAGGGGTTGATTTAGTTCTATAATTAAACTTGTAATTTAAGTTGCTTAACAATGCATGATTATAAGTCTATTGTAAAGATCACATTTTTCTGAACATTTTGATATATTATTTGTATTTTCCTGAATTACAGATTAGAAGATATTGATTTTACAATATTTATCCTTTTTCTGAAATTATTAAACCATTTAAAATAGGTTTATTGCATACTGCTGACGTCATCGAGGGGTGGCGGACATTTTTTTTACTCGGGCATAGCCTACCCATAGAGGGAGAATATCATTTTCTTGAAGAAAGTTGGTCGCCGAACGCGTGGTACCCAAGTTGATTTTTATCATGGTTCAAAAGTTAGGCGCCAATTGCTGAGAGGGGTCTTTCGAGTGAATGATGGCCAAACCCAACATTTTCAAATCGCGCCCGTTAAGTCAGGATATTCCGTTACACTAGTTCCTGTTGTGCCCCTTCTTCGCCGGTCACTCTTCTTAGGCACCCTGCATGTGTCGTAGGGGCAAATCCATTACTATACTTTCCTTACTCTCGACACTGAATCTTGCGGCGGCGGTCCCTTTTCTTCCCTTCCCCGACCCTAAATCTGCTGGCGGCGGAGGACCTTTTTTCTCCCTCCCGCGACACTGAATCCGACGGTGGCGGCCCAACATGTCTTGCAAGGCAAAGGTTGTAGCTACGTTGCCGACTGATTCAGGTCCGTCGGGTCCCATGTCTGGGGCTCAACGCGTAGCAGCGACGAGGTCTTTAGCCCCGGTTAGCGAGGACGCCACCAAGGATTCTGCTCCCAAGGTACCTACGAGCAGCGGGTTGAAGAGAAAAGCAAGGCCGACAGCGGATTGTTCGGCTCTGGTGGGCGGATGCAGCACCCAGATCTCGAAGAAAAAAACCCGGGAGAAGAGCGAGAGGTGAATTTTTCTTATCTGTGCCTTATCTTGCAAGTAGATTAGTTACGGCATAATAGAATTGAATGAACTGAAATGTTCCCCTTTTTAATCTAATTAGGCACAACTTTGATACAAGGGACCTATATGAGTTCACAGTTCATGTTCGGCACTACACTGCAAAACTTGATTTTGGTTGCGAGAGGGTTGTGTTCGGGCAAGATGTGCATCTGCTTGTGAATTCAAAGAGGTTGTGTCTGTTTCACAGCTGGTAGATATGCTTGTCGCTAGAATTCCCTAGGGTTCTAGACAGAGGACAAAATTGGTGTGGCGTAACATGAATGATACCTATCAGCAAATTGGAGCACCCCCATGAGCTTCAGATGGTTTGGGAGTGTTGTGCAGCTGATCGTATGGTGAAAGTTGAAGCGATGATTGATGATATGTATGTAGATGCTGGAGATCTTCCTGCTAGAGCTTCTGCTCCTAGAGAATACAGACCAATAGATGCTGATCTAGATAAGTTCAGTATACGCATAGAGGTGGATTCATACATGGCAAAACTTGATGAGGGAGTTAATAAGCCAGTTTCATCATGTACTGTGGAGATCATTGTCGATTCCAAAAACATAACTCTTGATGAAATGAGAGAGATGATTGGTAATGAAATCAGTATTGGCCCTAAGCAGATGGCAAAAATCCGGTGGTGGCATCATAAGAAGCAGCAATTCATAGATGTTTTGGATACTGAAGATCTTATGCAGATTATGTGGCGAAAGAAGCGAACTAGGAAGGTGTTCTTCCTTGGTACCATTTTTGATGTTGTTGAATAGGTTATAGTGGATGTAGATGCCCCTGTAGTGGCTGAACAGAATGAGGTGGTCGACGTTGATGAGATCTGATGAGAGCTGCTACCCTGGGCTTGTCATATGGACCACGGGGTTCCCCTGCCTGTATTTGTAATATTGATTGTTGTTGCATTTAGAGCATGTTTCTATGATTATGTTTGTTGAGAGATTGCGATATAATGCTGTGCGAGCTGATTTTTGGACATGTCACTCACTGAAACCATCGTTGTTGTAATAAGACATAAGTACATTGTAGTTGACATGATTATGTTTCTTAAGATGACGTACCGTACTTGTTTCTATTATTATGTTTGTTGGGACATTGTAATGTAATGTTTTGTGAAACCATGACTAGACTAGTGATGCATAAATACATTATAGTTGACATGATTATGTTTCTTGAGATGATGTACTGTACTTGTTTCTGTTATTTTGTTTGTTGAGAGACTGTAATGTAATGTTTTGCGAAACCATGACAGGACAAGTGATGTGCAAGTACCTTGTAGTCGACATGATTTTGTTTCTTGAGTTGATGTAATATACTTGTTTCTGTGATTACGTTTGTTGAGAGATTGTAATGTGATGTTTTGTGAAACCATGTTGTGGTTATGTTTGTTGAGAGATTTTAATGTAATGTTTTGTGAAACCATGACTGAAGAAGTGATGCATAAGTACCTTGTAGTTGACATGATTTTGTTTCTTTAGATGATGTAATATACTGATATGTTTTTGTTAGGCAATGAAATTGGGATGGAGGGAGTGCAGGGTTAATATTTGAAATGAGAATGTGTGAAGAGAATCCATATCAGGCAGGAGACACTAATCCAGGGAAAGGGCATGGTATCCATTAAACTATTGTGACATGCCAATTTAGTCATTGTTGCAGTGGTAGAAGGGCTGCTCTCTCTCTCTCTCTCTCTCTCTCTCTCTCTCTCTCTCTCTCTCTCTCTCTCTCTCTCTCTCTCTCTCTCTCTCTCTCTCTCTCTCTCTTACTTCATGATGACGCATTCGCCATGTTGTCCTTGAGCAGCGAGGCGACCCGAAATGGCAGCGCCTTCTCTCCGACATCGAGTATTCCTTCCATGATGTGAGTTCCTCTGTTTTCTCGGGCTAGGGTTAGGCAATGGTAAATCTCTCGATCTAAGCTCCATATGTGCATGCAATCGTGTTCGATTTTAGCTTTGCATTTACCTATAGGTACCAAGGACGATCTACGACTTCGAATGGGAGGGACTAGATCTCGATGGAGAAGTGCCATGTTACCATGGGCTAAAACTGAGGAGATATGTTGCATTCGTAGGCAGTAACACTGGGAGAAGGTTTTTGGGCTGTACAAATCAGGTTTGTTTACATTATGTGCAACTGTGACATGAAGTAAAATGTATCGTGCATGTTCATAACACTATAGTGTGTGTGTTTTTAGGTTGTCCCGGTGTGTAAAGCAGTAGAGTGGGTGGATCTTAAGTGGCCAGATGCACTTAAGAAATGTTTGGCACAGTTATGGGAGATGTATGAGTTGGAAAGGTCAGGGACATTTACTGATGTAAGTGATGCAGCTAAAAAAAATTACAAGATGTCGGTACAAAATAAGGAGCTGGAACAAGAAATTGAGAATTTGCAGTCTCAGCTAACTGACAGAATCGATGGGAGCTTGGTTGTTGGAACTGCAAAGAAGCTTCAGGATAGTCACATGTTGCTAATTCATAATGCATAAAAGGAGAGGGATCAGCTCAGGGAAGACAAGAAGCTAGAGTACTGCATTGCTTATCTGTTGAAGGAACTGAAGAAGGCGCGCGAGGGTGAATAAGGACACACTATAGAGGATAAAGGAAATTTGAGATGAATAATTTATGTTGTGTCAATGCCTGAAACTAGTTAATTGTAAGACTTGCAGTTGTGCTTTCCGAACTAAGCCAAACTCAATCCTCGAGCAAAGTAATTTCAGACGAACACACATATCGTGCATAGAGTTAAGTTCACGCTTACAAAATCACCACTTCATAGGATAAACCAGGCAGTTCAGTACTAAATAGACATATGTTGTGTTCAAGCGAGCCTGGCCCGGAGCTGCCTGTTTTCCTCCCTAAGATTGGCCAGCTCCTTCAGTACTATGTCGTGCTTCAGTTGTAGGTTCTCTCTCTCTCTCTCTCTCTCTCTCTCTCTCTCTCTCTCTCTCTCTCTCTCTCTCTCTCTCTCTCTCTCTCTCTCTCTCTCTCTCTCTCTCTCTCTCTCTCTCTCTCTCTCTCTCTCTCTCTCTCTCTCTCTCTCTCTCTCTCTCTCTCTCTCTCTCTCTCTCTCTCTCACGCCGATGCGCCATGCGACAACGCGTCCATATCTTGTCCTTGAGCAATGAGACGACCAGTCGAGTAGCGACAGCCTTCTCTCCGACATCGAGTATTCCTTCCATGATGTGAGTTCCTCTGTTTTCTTGGGCTAGGGTTAGGCAATGGTAAATCCCTTGATCTGAGCTCCATATGTGCATGCAATCATGTTCGATTTCAGCTTTGCGTTTACCTATAGGTACCAAGGACGATCTACGACTCCGAATGGGAGGGCCTAGATGACCATGGGATAAAACTAAGGAGATATGTTGCATTCGAAGGCAGTAACACTGGGAGAAGGTTTTTGGGCTATACAAATCAGGTTTTTTTACATTATTTGCAACTATGACATGAAGTAAAATGTATCGTGCATGTTCATAACACTATAGTGTGTGTGTTTTTAGGTTGGCCCGGTGTGTAAAGCAGTAGAGTGGGTGGATCTTGAGTGGCCAAATGCACTTAAGAAATGTTTGGCACAGTTGTGGGAGATGTATGAGTTGGAAAGGTCGGGGAGATTTACTGATGTAAGTGATGCAGCTAAAAAAATTACAAGATGTCGGAACGAAATAAGGAGCTGGAACAAGAAATCGAGAATTTGCAATCTCAGCTAACTGACAGAATCGATGGGAGCTTGGTTGTTGGATCAGCAAGCTTCAGGATAGTCACACGTTGCTGATTCATAATGCATAAAAGGAGAGGGATCAACTCAGGGAAGACAAGAAGGTAGAGTACTGCATTGTGGATCTGTTGAAGGAACTGAAGAAGGCGCGCGAGGGTGAACAAGGACAGACTATAGAGGATAAAGGAAATTCGAGATGAATAATTTATGTTGTGTCAATGCCTGAAACTAGTTAATTGTAAGACTTGCAGTTGTGCTTTCCGAACTAAGCCAAAATCAATCCTCGAGCAAACTAATTTCAGACGAACACACATATCATGCTTAGAGTTAAGTTCACGCTTACAAAATCACCACTGCATAGGATAAACCAGTGATTCGAGACTAAATAGACATATGTTGTGTTCAAGCGAGCCTGGCCCAGTACTGCTTTTCCTCCTAAGATTGGCCAGTCCTTCAAGATTATGTCGTGCTTCAAAGAGGTTCCAGCTTCCGTCATGGATTGGATTGTCCGTAGCCATACGATTTTCCTCCAAGATCCCTTGCATGATCTCTGTCTGCTTCCTAGCCGAGGCGCGACCTTCACTGTGTAGCTTCGCCCAGTCGGTATTTAACTCCTTCAGTTTCTGGCACTTGTCAAAAAGGACC
Organism: Avena insularis; assembly: GCA_023614405.1. Taxonomy (NCBI): domain Eukaryota; kingdom Viridiplantae; phylum Streptophyta; class Magnoliopsida; order Poales; family Poaceae; genus Avena; species Avena insularis. The sequence continues at coordinate 364,354,719 of CM042684.1, forward strand.
GCGACTTCAGCGCGCAGTTGGTCAAAGGCCAGTTTCTGGGAATTCTGCTTCTCCCTTTGGATTGCTATCTTGTCCTTTTGCCAGGTCGCTAGGTCCTAGTCGATCTTTCGCCTCTTTCCCTGCAACAAAAATACATAGTATGTTTTGTTCAGTTCACCAGGACAAGCCGGTTAGTTTCCATAATTAACTGAATCGACTAGTGGCACTGTCATAATTTCAAGGAAGAAGCAATCTAGGACTAATCAACATTTTATGAATCGACTAGTGGCACTGTCATAATTTCAATTCTCAAAGACAGATAAGATTCATCAGTAGTTTAGTGTGCTGTGGGTTTTTCCCAATATCACCAAATAGTAGTGGGAGAGTGGCAAACTCATAATGCAGAAACCCATGTCCAGATACATAATGGAAAGAGAACATGGTTCCATTCATGAACATGAACACCAACACATGTCCAGATAGATAAGGAGTTGCCCTAGGATTCTTATTGCACCCTATAATGGGAAGCAGACATGGGCATTGCTCCCTGAACCCTAAGAGGAGGACAAACTAATATTCGTGTCCCTACTAACATGAATCTGACTTGGGCATTGCTCTGATACGCCTCCAGACATGCCCTTAGGTCCACGTTCTCTTTCCGAACACCCTCGAGTACGGCGATCCCTCTGCTCATGTCCGCCTTCATCTCCTTGACTGCATCCAGGCAACGGTTCCTATCATGGTAGGCTCGGATGGTAGCCTTCATGTCCTCGACGCGTCCTCTGAGTGCCTCGCTGACTTAGTCCTGCAGGAAAATGCACCTTTCCACGAGATTCTTCTTCTCCTCCGTGAGCTCATTGATTATCTTGATGGCCTGTTCTTGCCTGTTCAAGTTACGGTCGAGCACTTTCTGCAGCATAATGACGTCACGTGCAAAATCTAGCAAGATCTCCTTCTGCACAGATAATTGCTTGCATAGGCTCTCATTAGCTTGGGTGAGGGAGCGTGCAAGCTCATGTTGGTTGGCAATCTTGGAACTGATCGCGGCCACCTTGTCACGGTACTCAGCCTTCGATCGCTGCATCGCTCATGTTAATTGAAATAGGAATTCTACAATTACACTCCAGGTCCCAAGTGGATACTAATACGGATCAAAAAAATCCCCGTTGAATCTATTGGCCGTAGTGTTAAAAAATGGACCTAGAGATCTATTCATGACCACGATAAACTAATCCTAATCACAAAAAATCCATAGTGAATCTATGAACATCGGTATTAAGGAAAGACCAAGAGATCTAGTGATACTCATGAAAACTAATACAACTCGCAAAATAAGAAGAAAAACCAATGCGGGGCGGATAGCATCTAAGAAATCCACATCATAACTCGGAGAAATAACAGCGTGGAGATTTGCTACCTCGCTAAGACATGGAACGGGGCCGAACGGGTCCTGCAACGCCTCCGTCGTGGTGGATTCGGGCTCCACGGCCAGCTTGTAATACATAGAAGAGGAAGAGCCAGAAGAAGAAGAAAAACAAGAAGAAGCTGATTAATTAATTATGATGGAGAGGGAGATGGAGAAGAAGTAGAACAAGGAGACCATACCGGGAGGAGCCCTCGCCTGCTAGAACATTCGGAGCCATTGTCGGGGGGATATTGGGCCTCGATGAGAGGGTGGGCTTGAGCGGCTAGTAGAGAAAGAAGTGCCTCGCGGTGATTTCTCTCCCTTTTCTCCGCGAGGATCGTCGACCGGCCTCTCGCCCTCCTCAGTGGAGCCATGGCTTGCAGGGTGAGTGTGGCGGCGGCGGGAGGAAGGAGATAGTGATTAGTGTGGGAGAAGAGTAAAAGAGTACAAGCTGTGGTCCAGTAGTACTAGTACTATTATACAAGACCACCGTGTACGGTCTACCTTCTCAAAGAAGCCAGGGAGGCAGGGGTAGGGAATCGATGGGACTTGTCTTTACTGTGATGGACACTTCAATGGTCTTCGGCGCTGCCCAAAATCCAGTATATAATAGGGGTCGTGCGAGCCAGGTGGTCGTCACGGGAATTGGCGTGCACATCCCGCGTGCGTGTGTCACGTGTTGATGGGGCAATGACGCGCGCAACTGCTGCACGATCATGTTGGCACGTCCAACTCCGTCGAACTCCACGTGACAGGCACACACGGGATATTTACGAGTCTAGAATACGCTGTGCCACTTTTGTTGTGATCAAATTATGTTCAGTACGCGAGATATTACTTCTTTTTTTTGATAATAGACAAATGCATGCATGGACACGACGCACGAAACCGCTGCTCATCCTTGATCAGATCGGCACCCCACTGTACCGCCGCCGACCATTGAACAACTACCTCGAGCACGATGCCCCTCGCCGTGGCAATGGCAGGTCCAAGCCGTCCACTAACCGTCCTGCATCCCCGGCTCTTTGCTACATCGTCCACGCTCGTGAGTCGCCTGCTGAGGCAGCACGTTGTGTCCGACCGCGCCAGGATCCATCGACATCGGCACTCGAGGACACCACGATGTCGAAGCTCGTACCGGCCGTGCAGGAGGAGCGTGGGGGACCTACAGCGTCGGACGAGCGCAAAGCAGCAGCTAGGACGGGGGCGCGTGTTGCACCGGCGAATATGGACAAGAAGAGGAACGAGAAGAAGACCAGGAAGAAGAGAGGAGATAGCTATTTGGACGAGTATGACTCGGCCAACGAGGAGGTGTTCATCGATCAGTTGGAGGCAGAAGCGGAGGAGAGTGACATGGACCCGTGGGACTACGAAGAGGAGGAGGAGGACTCCGACAAGGAGATAGCGCGCTTATTCGAGGAAGGGGCGGTGTCGAGTCATCAGAGGAGGACACCGACGGCAGCGATGGCAGGGACCATGGCGTTGATGAAGACGAGGACGAACCGGAAGACGAATACGATGGCTTCTTCGAAATATGATCATTTATTTTAGTTACATAGATGGATTTTCACGTGTTTATGGAGGTGAAGTATCGGTGGCACGGATAGAGAGGTGGCACGGATTGACCATGCATAAAAAAAGTGGAGAAGGGAGGGGTTATCCTGCCCGTTGGATCACATGGGATCAACGGTTGGTGGAGACGATCCGCGTGACATCTGTGTCAGCCAATCAAGGCATAGCACCCAGAGTGAGCACATGTTTGGGATCTCCACACACTTGGGCTTTTGTGAGATTTGTGACCGAGAGAGAGGGAAAATCTTTTTTCACAATCCACCTATGGATCCACCAGTACCATTCAAATGTGTGCTCTTTTTAATAACAACAACCAGAGTCATTGCATGTGTGTTCTCTTCAGAGACCACACATGGATCCACCAGTGTCATTGCATGTGTGTTCTTTTTACTAACAACAACCAGAGTCATTGAAATGTGCGTTCTCTTTAGAGACCACACATGGATCCACCGGTGTCATTGCATGTGTGCTCTTTTCACAATCCACCTATGGATCCACCAGTGTCATTGCATGTGTGTTCTTTTCACATACCACATATGGATCCACCAGTGTCATTGCATGTGTGCTCTTTTCACAATCCACCTATGGATCCACCAGTGTTATTGCATGTGTGTTCTTTTCACTAACAACAACTGGAGTCATTGCATGTGTGTTCTTTTCACATACCACATATGGATCCACCAGTGTCATTGCATGTGTTCTCTTTTCACAATCCACCTATGGATCCACCAGTGTCATTGCATGTGTGTTCTTTTTTCTAACAACAACTGGAGCATTTCATGTGTGTTCTTTTCACATACCACATATGGATCCACCGGTGTCATTGAAATGTGTGTTCTCTTCAGAGTCCACACATGGATCCACCAGTGTCATTGCATGTGTGTTCTTTTTACTAACAATAACCAGAGTCATTGCATGTGTGTTCTTTTCACACACCACATATGGATCCACCAGTGTCATTGCATGTGTGTTCTTTTCACAATCCACCTATGGATCCAATAGTGTCATTGCATGTGTGTTATTTTCAGAATCCACCTATGGATCCACCAGTGTCATTGCATGTGTGTTCTTTTTACTAACAACAACTGGAGTCATTTCATGATTGTTCTTTTCCCATACCACATATGGATCCACCGGTGTCATTGAAATGTGCCTTTTCTTCAGAGACCACACATGGATCCACCAGTGTTATTGCATGTGTGTTCTTTTTACTAACAACAACCAGAGTCATTGCATGTGTGTTCTTTTCACACACCACATATGGATCCACCAGTGTCATTGCATGTGTGTTCTTTTCACAATCCACCTATGGATCCACCAGTGTCATTGTATGTGTGTTCTCTTTACTAATAACAACCAGAGTCATGGCATGTGTGTTCTTTTCACATACCACCTATGGATCCACCAGTGTCATTGCATGTGTGTTATTTTTACTAACAACTGGAGTCATTTCACGTGTGTTCTTTTCACATATCACATATGGGTCCACCAGTGTCATTGAAATGTGTGCTCTTTTCACAATCCACCTATGGATCTACCAGTGTCATTGCATGTGTGTTCTTTTTACTAACATCAACTGGAATCATTTCATGTGTGTTCTTTTCACATACCACATATGGATCCACCGGTGTCATTGAAATGTGTGTTCTCTTCAGAGACCACACATGGATCCACCAGTGTCATTGCATGTGTGTTCTTTTTACTAACAACAACCAGAGTTATTGCATGTCTGTTCTTTTCACACACCACATATGGATCCACCAGTGTCATTGCATGTGTGTTCTTTTCACAATCCACCTATGGATCCACCAGTGTCATTGAAATGTGTGTTCTCTTCAGAGACCACACATGGCTCCACCAGTGTCATTGCATGTGTGTTGTCTTTACTAACAACAACCAGAGTCATTGCATGTGTGTTCTTTTCACATACCAGATGTGGATCCACCAGTGTCACTGCATGTGTGTTCTTTTCACATACCACATATGGATCCACCAGTGTCATTGCATGTGTGCTCTTTTCACAATCCACCTATGTATCCACTAGTGTCATTGCATGTGTGTTCTTCTCACTAACAACAACTTGAGTCATTGCATGTGTGTTCTTTTTAGATACCACATATGGATCCACCAGTGTCATTGCATGTGTGCTCTTTTCACAATCCACCTATGGATCCACCAATGTCATTGCATGCGTGTTCTTTTTTACTAACAACAACTAGAGTCATTTCATGTGTGTTATTTTCACATACCACATATGGATCCACCAGTGTCATTGAAATGTGTGTTATTTTCACGTACCACATATGGATCCACCAGTGTCATTGCAAGTGTGCTTTTTTTACTAACAACAACTAGGGCCATTGCATGTGTGTTCTCTTCAGAGACCACAGATGAATCCACCAGTGTCATTGCATGTGTGTTCTTTTCACAATCCATCTATGGATCCAGCAGTGTCATTGCATGTGTGCTCTTTTTACTAACAACACCCAGAGTCATTGAAATGTGTGTTCTCTTCAGACACCACACATGGATCCACTAGGGTCATTGCATGTGTGTTCTTTTTACTAACAACAACTAGAGTCATTGCATGTGCGTTCTTTTCACACACCACATATGGATCCACCAGTGTCATAGCATGTGTGTTCTTTTCACTGTCCACCTATCGATCCACCAGTGTCATTGAAATGTGTGTTCTCTTTAGAAACCACACAAGGATCCACCAGTGTCATTGCATGTGTGTTCTTTTTACTAACAACAACAAGAGTCATTGCATGTGTGCTCTTTTCACAATCCACTTATGGATTCACCAGTGTCATTGCATGTGTGTTCTTTTCACAATCCACCTATGGATCCACCAGTGTCATTGCATGTGTGTTCTTTTTACTAACAACAACTGGAGTCACTTCATGTGTGTTCTTTTTACATACCACATATGGATCCACCAGTGTCATTGAACTGTGTGCTCTTTTCACAATCCAATTATGCATCCACCAGTGTTATTGCATGTATGTTCTTTTTACTAACAACAACTAGAATCATTTCAGGTGTGTTCTTTTCACATACCACATATGGATCCGCCGGTGTCATTGAAATGTGTGTTCTCTTCAGAGACCACACATAGATCCACCAGTTTCATTGCATGTGTGTTCTTTTCACATACCACATGTGGATCCACCAGTGTCATTGCATGTGTGTTCTTTTCACATACAACATATGGATCCACTAGTGTCATTGCATGTGTGCTCTTTTCCCAATCCACCTATGGATCCACCAGTGTCATTGCATGTGTGTTCTTCTCACTAACAACAACTTGAGTCATTGCATGTGTGTTCTTTTCACATATGACATATGGATCCACCAGGGTCATTGCATGTGTGCTCTTTTCACAATCCACCTATGGATCCACCAATGTCATTGCATGCGTGTTCTTTTTAATAACAACAAATAGAGTCATTTCATGTGTGTTATTTTCACATACCATATATGGATCCACCGGTGTCATTGAAATGTGTGTTATTTTCACATACCACATATGGATCCACCAGTGTCATTGCATGTGTGCTTTTTTTACTAACAACAACTAGGGTCATTGCATGTGTGTTCTGTTCAGAGACAACACATGGATCCACCAGTGTCATTGCATGTGTATTCTTTTTACTAATGTAAGATCCCTCCTTATTAAAGGAAAAGATCCCTGTGATTGCAATGCTAGTCCCTGGATCAATGCTAGCATCCACAGTTTAAGATGAAGTACACAGATACAAAGGTCGTTTATTACAGTCATTCCAGAGATAAAACATAGTCTTTTACAACTCATGGCCAAAGGCCTAATACAAGAGTTTAAGGAATATGTAAATAAACATAAGTCTTCATCTTCATGTGCCACAGGCAAGCATGTTGAGTGTAGACTCATGACTCCTATTCATCATCAGAGTAACCTGCAACATCATAAGTTACAGCCACAAGGGTCAATACTTTGGAATAGTATTGGCAAGTGATACCTTAGTATATATTTAAGTGGACTATATTACTATATGCATTTGGCTGGTGGAGCTTAGGCTTGCATTGCTCAAAATAGATTTTTCCTTAACTTTTGAAAACACTAAGTTTTTGCTTGGCACAAAACACCCAAGGCATCTATCAATCAAAGACTCCAGATCCACTCAGGGCATCTACCAATCAATGACTGAAGATCCTTTTATCCCTTGTTCACCCACAAGTTTTATTTAGAAATTGGAGTGATGAGATTCTTGAAGTTTCCATGTCTTGATGCTCAAATTGTCCTTTACCAGGGACATGGCTAAGTACTTAGGTTTTACACTCTGCAGAGGTGGTGCACTTTCCCCACAAGACTTGGTTTCCCAAGACAAGATCCTTATTTAGCCTTTCCTTAGTCAAATGGACGCGTTCCAACCTATCATTCCCTCTACCACCCACTGTCCAAAAGACTAAGTTCTAGCATCCTAAGATCATGGCAGAGCCCATATTGCCAAGTGGTTGCACTTGAAGCTTCTCAACATTTGACAACTCAAATCTCTTTGTTTCCTGGGTGGCCATCCACAAGTGAGATACACAAGCCAAGTCCATGGCCTTGTGAACCACTCAACATAAACCATTCTTTCCATTCCACCCAGGTGATTCATTAACTTAGTTGTTTTGTTAAATAAAACACAAGTCCTTAGACTTAGAATATTTTTTTCATAGTGTGAGTATATAAACCACCCTTGTTTTCTAATAGCTAGGCTAAGCATGGCATGGCAACTTATCCTTAGGGAATTTTTCTAGCAATTCTACCATTCTATCTACTTAAGATTTCCCAACACCATTTGACAAAAGTAGCATGCAAGTCTTAGCAAAAATATATCTAATGCAAGTATAAAATATAGGAATGGAATATTCATGAAGATATCACTTGCCTTGGTAGTGTGGAGAGTAGCACTCGTCACAATTACAATCACTAGCAAAATCTACACACAAAGTTATAGCACACAATTACACACAAATATATACAAACAAAAATATTATGAATGCATGCATGCATGAATCTACTAAGTGGCGATTTTTGAAAATTCTACCAATCATGGACAAGATTACAGAATCTAAACAAGTCATAAAGTAACCAAGACAAACTTAATTAACCCTAAAACAAGTTATTAACTAAAAATATTCTCAAAAAGGCCTCAAACAAGTTTCTGCAATTTAAGCCAAACTAATGGTTACTATATGCTAAACAAAAAGGATAGGCAGAATGGTCTTATTTTTCTGAATCCAACGGTATAAAGTTTGCAAAATTCCAGCGTGGAATTCAAAAGATATAGGCATTTGAATTTGGATCAAATTTCTGGTTTTAAATTCTATTTTCAGATCTAACCTAGCCACGCGTCATGTTCTTATTCGCCCGTACCGGTTCGTCTGGATCGAGCGATACAGACCGCTGGATCTAAAGGGGCAGGTGCGACTCAGATCAACGCGTACCCCTTCGATTAGTCATTCTATCTAAGCCATCAGATGTAGATCTAACGGTTCCTATCGACCTGGCCAGAAACTGGCGGCGGAGCGGTGGCTACCGGCGGCGGAACCGTCGGTCTATGACGTTGCCGATGTTGCAGACAGCGAGGGAGAAGGAGGAGTAGCTCACCGGGCTCAGGGGGTCACGGCGAAGCTCGTCGTACTCGCGGTTGGTCAAGGGGCGCTCGGGCACAGCTGCGATTGCTCACCGGAGTTCGTGGCGGCGTCGGGTGCGTCGGGTGGTCGTTGTGGACGTCGCTGTGAATCACCCCAAGGCAAAGCGAGGACACGGTTAGATTCACAGAGTCGAGACAGAGCCGTGTGCGTGAACTAGAAAGCGCGGGGCGGTCTGGTCTTACCACTAGAGTTCGCCGGAGTTCGTGCAGACGTCGGTGGCGACTAGTCGACGATGTTGCCGGAGCTACGGTCCATGCGAGAGCAAACGAAACGTGTTAAAAGAAGCGCAGAGGCTCACTGAATCAGTTTGCAAGATCGAGAGGCAGAGGGGAGCTCTGGACTCACCGGAATTCGCCGGCGCAGTCGTCGGAGACGGCGGGGTTTCAGAGGGTAATGCTCGCAGCCTAGTGGCGCTCTGGGTTCGGGGTTTGAGGGAGAAGAGAGAGGGGGCAGAGGGGATTCTTATAGCCTGGTCACGAGCGAGAATTACTCGGCCAATAAATCGAATTGACGTCGCGAATTAAACACAGAAACGCCCGCGTTGATTTGGGGATGAACGGGTCGTGCGGGTGGAGATGACGGTGACGTGGAGAAGGCCCGCTTGTCAGCGAGGTGCGCGGAGTGCAGGTGGGGTCGGGCTGTCAGCGTCTGTCTGCGTGTGCTCGCGCGTGAGAGAAGAATAAGGAGATCCCCGGGTGGGCTTGCTGGGCTTGATCCGCTGCTGGGCCAGATTCTGGCCGCGCGGCCTTTTTCCTTTGTTAAGCCTTTTTCTTTTCCTAATTCCATTTTCTGAATAGAATTTGATATGAATTCAAATCCTTTTCAATTCAAACTGCTTTGGGGATTTTTGCAGGGTTCTTGTGGGTTCAAATACAGTCAAATAACCATGTGGTTACCTTGCAAGGCTTGGTCAAGCTTAGGTTTTGAAATAAACAGAGACTTTGTCTCTTTGTCTCTAGTTTGAAATAGGGTTTAGAAAATATTTCTAAATTTTGAATCTTGGGTAAAAAGCTTCACCTAGTCTTTCCAACCATGGAGGCAAGCAAACAAGTACCTAAACAAACAAATCCCAAAGGGTGATGGCTATTTGAGATAAATTGCCCACATGAAATCATAGCCAAAGTGTATGCTTCTAAATGATTTTGAGAAAAACCCTAAATGAAAGAATGATGCAAAGAATGATATGAATGAGATTTGGAAATATGATTTTTGGGATGTTACACACAATCCACCTATGGATCCAGTAGTGTCATTGCATGTGTGCTCTTTTTACTAACAACACCCAGAGTCATTGAAATGTGTGTTCTCTTCAGAGACCACACATGTATCCACTAGTGTCATTGCATGTGTGTTCTATTTACTAACAACAACCAGAGTCATTGCATGTGTGTTCTTTTCACACACCACATATGGATCCACCAATGTCATTGCATGTGTGTTCTTTTCACAGTCCACCTATCGATCCACCAGTGTCATTGAAATGTGTGTTCTCTTTAGAGACCACACAAGGATCCACCAGTGTCATTGCATGTGTGTTCTTTTTACTAACAACAACCAGAGTCATTGCATGTGTGCTCTTTTCACAATCCACCTATGGATCCACCAGTGTCATTACATGTGTGTTCTTTTCACAATCCACCTATGGATCCACCAGTGTCATTGCATGTGTGTTCTTTTTACTAACAACAACTGGAGTCACTTCATGTGTGTTGTTTTTACATACCACATATGGATCCACCAGTGTCATTGAAATGTGTGCTCTTTTCACAATCCACCTATGGATCCACCAGTGTCATTGCATGTGTGTTCTTTTTACTAACAACAACTAGAATCATTTCAGGTGTGTTCTTTTCACATACCACATATGGATCCACCGGTGTCATTGAAATGTGTGTTCTCTTCAGAGACCACATATGGATCCACCAGTGTCATTGCATGTGTGCTTTTTTTACTAACAAAAACTAGGGTCATTGCATGTGTGTTCTCTTCAGAGACCACACATGGATCCACCAGTGTCATTGCATGTGTGTTCTTTTCACAATCCACCTATGGATCCTGTAGTTTCATTGAAATGTGTGTTCTCTTCAGAGACCACACATGGATCCACCAGTGTCATTGCATGTGTTTTCTCTTTACTAATAACAACCGGAGTCATTGCATGTGTGTTCTTTTCACATACCACATGTGGATCCACCAGTGTCATTGCATTTGTGTTCTTTTCACATACCACATATGGATCCACCAGTGTCATTGCATGTGTGCTCTTTTCACAATCCACCTATGGATCCACCAGTGTCATTGCATGTGTGTTCTTCTCACTAACAACAACTTGAGTCATTGCATGTGTGTTCTTTTCACATACGGCATATGGATCCACCAGTGTCATTGCATGTGTGCTCTTTTCACAATCCACCTATGGATCCACCAATGTCATTGCATGTGTGTTGTTTTTAATAACAACAACTAGAGTCATTTCATGTGTGTTATTTTCACATACCACATATGGATCCACCGGTGTCATTGAAATGTGTGTTATTTTCACATACCACATATGGATCCACTAGTTTCATTGCATGTGTGCTTTTTTTTACTAACAACAACTAGGGTCATTGCATCTGTGTTCTCTTCAGAGACCACAGATGGATCCACTAGTGTCATTGCATGTGTGTTCTTTTCACAATCCACCTATGGATCCAGAAGTGTCATTGCATGTGTGCTCTTTTTACTAACAACAACCAGGGTCATTGAAATGTGTGTTCTCTTTAGAGACCACACATGGATCCCTGATGTCATTGCATGTGTTCTTTTACTAACAACCAGAGTCATTGCATGTGTGTTCTTTTCACACACAACATATGGATCCACCAGTATCATTGCATGTGTGTTCTTTTCACAATCCACCTATGGATCCACCAGTGTCATTGAAATGTGTGTTCTCTTGAGAGACCACACATGGATCCACCAGTGTCATTGCATGTGTGTTCTTTTTACTAACAACAACAAGAGTCATTGAATGTGTGCTCTTTTCACAATCCACCTATGGATCCACCAGTGTCATTGCATGTGTGTTCTCTTCACATACCACCTATGGATCCACCAGTGTCATTGCATGTGTGTTCTTTTTACTAACAACATTTGGAGACATTTCTTGTGTGCTCTTTTCACATACCACATATGGATCCACCAGTGTCATTGAAATGTGTGCTCTTTTCAATCCACCTATGGATCCACCAGTGTCATTGCATGTGTGTTCTTTTTACTGACAACAACTAGAATCATTTCATGTGTGTTCTTTTCACATACCACATATGGATCCACTGGTGTCATTGAAATGTGTGTTCTCTTCAGAGACCACACATGGATCCACCAGTGTCATTGCATGTGTGTTCTTTTTACTAACAAAATCCAGGGTCATTGCATGTGTGTTCTTCTCACACACCACATATGGTTCCACCAGTGTCGTTGCATGTGTGTTCTTTTCACAATCCACCTATGGATCCACCAGTGTCATTGAAATGTGTGTTCTCTTCACAGACCACGAATAGATCCACCACTGTCACTGCATGTGTGTTCTCTTTAGTAACAACCAGAGTCATTGCATGTGTGTTATTTTCACATACCACATGTGGATCCACCAGTGTCATTGCATGTGTGTTCTTTTTACTAACAACAACCAGAGTCATCGCATGTGTGTTCTTTTCACACACCACATATGGATCCACCAGTGTCATTGCATGTGTGCTCTTTTCACAATCCACCTATGGATCCACCAGTGTCATTGCATGTGTGTTCTTTTCACTAACAACAACTGGAGTCATTGCATGTGTGTTCTTTTCACATACCTCATATGGATCCACCAGTGTCATTGCATGTGTGCTCTTTTCACAATCCACCTATGGATCCACCAGTGTCATTGCATGTGTGTTCTTTTTACTAACAACATCTGGAGTCATTTCATGTGTGTTCTTTTCACATACCACATATGAGTCCACTGGTGTCATTGAAATGTGTGTTCTTTTCACATACCACATATGGATCCACCAGTGTCATTGCATGTGTGCTTTTTTTATAACAACAACCAGAGTCATTGCATGTGTGTTTTCTTCAGAGACCACACATGGATCCACCAGTGTCATTGCATGTGTGTTCTTTTTACTAGAAACAACCAGAGTCATTGCATGTGTGTTCTTTTCACAAACCACATATGGATCCACCAGTGTCATTGCATGTGTGTTCTTTTCACAATCCACCTATGGATCCACCGGTGTCATTGAAATGTGTGTTCTGTTCAGATACCACATATGAATCCACCAGAATCATTTCATGTGTGTTCTTTTCACATGCCACATATGAATCCACTGGTGTCATTGAAATGTGTGTTCTTTTCACAATCCACCTATGGATCCAGCAGTGTCATTGCATGTGTGCTCTTTTTACTAACAACAACCAGAGTCATTGCATGTGTGTTCTCTTCAGAGACCACACATGGATCCACCAGTGTCATTGCATGTGTGTTCTTTTTACTAACAACAACCAGAGTCATTGCATGTGTGTTCTTTTCACACACCACATATGGATCCACCAGTGTCATTGCATGTGTGTTCTTTTCACAATCCACCTATGGATCCACTAGTGTCATTGAAATGTGTGTTCTCTTCAGAGACCACACATGGACCACCAGTGTCATTGCATGTGTGTTCTCTTTACTAACAACAACCAGAGTCATTGCATGTGTGTTCTTTTCACATACCACATGTGGATCCACCAGTGCCATTGCATCTGTGCTCTTTTCACAATCCACCTATGGATCCATCAGTGTCATTGCATGTGTGTTCTTTTCACTAACAACAACTGGAGTCATTGCATGTGTGTTCTTTTCACATACCACATATGGATCCACTAGTGTCATTGCATGTGTGCTCTTTTCAGAATCCACCTATGGATCCACCCGTGTCATTGCATGTGTGTTCTCTTCAGAGACCACACATGGATCCACCAGTGTCATTGCATGTGTGTTCTCTTCAGAGACCACACATGGATCCACTAGTGTCATTGCATGTGTGTTCTCTTTACTAACAACAACCAGAGTCATTGCATGTGTGTTCTTTTCACATACCACATGTGGATCCACCAATGTCATTGCATGTGTGTTCTTTTCACATACCCCATATGGATCCACTAGTGCCATTGCATGTGTGCTCTTTTCGCAATCCACCTATGGATCCACCAGTGTCATTGCATGTCTGTTCTTTTCACTAACAACAACTAGAGTCATTGCATGTGTGTTCTTTTCACATACCACATATGGATCCACCAGTGTCATTGCATGTGTGCTCTTTTCACAATCCACCTATGGATCCACCAGTGTTATTGCATGTGTGTTCTTTTTATTAACAACAACTGGAGTCATTGCATGTGTGTTCTTTTCACATACCACATGTGGATCCACCAGTGTCATTGCATGTGTGTTCTTTTTACTAACAACAACCAGAGTCATCGCATGTGTGTTCTTTTCACACACCACATATGGATCCACCAGTGTCATGGCATGTGTGCTCTTTTCACAATCCACCTATGGATCCACCAGTGTCATTGCATGTGTGTTCTTTTCACTAACAACAACTGGAGTCATTGCATGTGTGTTCTTTTCACATACCTCATATGGATCCACCAGTGTCATTGCATGTGTGTTCTTTTCACAATCCACCTATGGATCCACCAGTGTCATTGCATGTGTGTTCTTTTTACTAACAACATCTGGAGTCATTTCATGTGTGTTCTTTTCACATACCACATATGAGTCCACTGGTGTCATTGAAATGTGTGTTGTTTTCACATACCACATATGGATCCACCAGTGTCATTGCATGTGTGCTCTTTTCAGAATCCACCTATGGATCCACCCGTGTCATTGCATGTGTGTTCTCTTCAGAGACCACACATGGATCCACCAGTGTCATTGCATGTGTGTTCTCTTTACTAACAACAACCAGAGTCATTGCATGTGTGTTCTTTTCACATACCACATGTGGATCCACCAATGTCATTGCATGTGTGTTCTTTTCACATACCACATATGGATCCACTAGTGTCATTGCATGTGTGCTCTTTTCGCAGTCCACCCATGGATCCACCAGTGTCATTGCATGTGTGTTCTTTTCACATACCACATATGGATCCACCAGTGTCATTGCATGTGTGGTCTTTTCACAATCCACCTATGGATCCACCAGTGTTATTGCATGTGTGTTCCTTTTACTAACAACAACTGGAGTCATTGCACGTGTGTTCTTTTCACATACGACATGTGGATCCACCAGTGTCATTGCATGTGTGTTCTTTTTACTAACAACAACCAGAGTCATCGCATGTGTGTTCTTTTCACACACCACATATGGATCCACCAGTGTCATTGCATGTGTGCTCTTTTCACAATCCACCTATGGATCCACCAGTGTCATTGCATGTGTGTTCTTTTCACTAACAACAACTGGAGTCATTGCATGTGTGTTCTTTTCACATACCTCATATGGATCCACCAGTGTCATTGCATGTGTGCTCTTTTCACAATCCACCCATGGATCCACCAGTGTCATTGCATGTGTGTTCTTTTTACTAACAACATCTAGAGTCATTTCATGTGTGTTCTTTTCACATACCACATATGAGTCCACTGGTGTCATTGAAATGTGTGTTGTTTTCACATACCACATATGGATCCACCAGTGTCATTGCATGTGTACTTTTTTTACTAACAACAACTGGGGTCATTGCATGTGTGTTCTATTAAGAGACCACACATGGATCCACCAGTGTCATTGCATGTGTGTTCTCTTTACAATCCACCTATGGTTCCAGCAGTGTCATTGCATGTGTGCTCTTTTTACTAACAACAACCAGAGTCATTGCATGTGTGTTCTCTTCAGAGACCACACATGGATCCACCAGTGTCATTGCATGTGTGTTCTTTTTACTAAAAACAACTAGAGTCATTGCATGTGTGCTTTTTTTACTAACAACAACTGGGGTCATTGCATGTGTGTTCTATTAAGAGACCACACATGGATCCACCAGTGTCATCGCATGTGTGTTCTCTTTACAATCCACCTATGGTTCCAGAAGTGTCATTGCATGTGTGCTCTTTTTACTAACAACAACCAGAGTCATTGCATGTGTGTTCTCTTCAGAGACCACATATGGATCCACCAGTGTCATTGGATGTGTGCTTTTTTTACTAACAACAACTGGGATCATCGCATGTGTGTTCTCTTCAGAGGCCACACATGGATCCACCAGTGTCATTGCATGTGTGTTCTTTTCACAATCCACCTATGGATCCACCAGTGTCATTGAAATGTGTGTTCTCTTTAGAGACCACACATGGACCACCAGTGTCATTGCATGTGTGTTCTCTTTACTAACAACAACCAGAGTCATTGCATGTGTGTTCTTTTCACATACCACATGTGGATCCACCAGTACCATTGCATCTGTGCTCTTTTCACAATCCACCTATGGATCCACCAGTGTCATTGCATGAGTGTTCTTTTCACTAACAACAACTGGAGTCATTGCATGTGTGTTCTTTTCACATACCACATGTGGATCCACCAGTGTCATTGCATGTGTGTTCTTTTTACTAACAACAACCAGAGTCATCGCATGTGTGTTCTTTTCACACACCACATATGGATCCACCAGTGTCATTGCATGTGTGCTCTTTTCACAATCCACCTATGGATCCACCAGTGTCATTGCATGTGTGTTCTTTTCACTAACAACAACTGGAGTCATTGCATCTGTGTTCTTTTCACATACCTCATATGGATCCACCAGTGTCATTGCATGTGTGCTCTTTTCACAATCCACCTATGGATCCACCAATGTCATTGCATGTGTGTTCTTTTTACTAACAACATCTGGAGTCATTTCATGTGTGTTTTTTTCACATACCACATATGAGTCCACTGGTGTCATTGAAATGTGTGTTCTTTTCACAATCCACTTATGGATCCACCAGTGTTATTGCATGTGTGTTCTTTTTACTAACAACAACTGGAGTCATTTCATGTGTGTTCTTTTCACATACCACATATGGATCCATCGGTGTCATTGAAATGTGTGTTCTTTTCACATATCACATATGGATCCACTAGTGTTATTGCATGTGTGCTTTTTTTTTACTAACAACAACTGGGGTCATTGCATGTGTGTTCTCTTCAGACACCACACATGGATCCACCAGTGTCATTGCATGTGTGTTCTTTTTACTAGAAACAACTAGAGTCATTGCATGTGTGTTCTTTTCACAAACCACATATGGATCCACCAGTGTCATTGCATGTGTGTTCTTTTCACAATCCACCTATGGATCCAGCAGTGTCATTCCATGTGTGCTCTTTTTACTAATAACAACCAGAGTCATTGCATGTGTGTTCTCTTCAGAGACCACACATGGATCCATCAGTGTCATTGCATGTGTGTTCTTTTTACTAACAACAACCAGAGTCATTGCATGTGTGTTCTTTTCACACACCACATATGGATCCACCAGTGTCATTGCATGTGTGTTCTTTTCACAATCCACCTATGGATCCACCAGTGTCATTGAAATGTGTGTTCTCTTCAGAGACCACACATGGACCACCAGTGTCATTGCATGTGTGTTCTCTTTACTAACAACAACCAGAGTCATTGTATGTGTGTTCTTTTCACATACCACATGTGGATCCACCAGTGCCATTGCATCTGTGCTCTTTTCACAATCCACCTATGGATCCACCAGTGTCATTGCATGTGTGTTCTTTTCACTAACAACAACTGGAGTCATTGCATGTGTGTTCTTTTCACATACCACATATGGATCCACAAGTGTCATTGCATGTGTGCTCTTTTCAGAATCCACCTATGGATCCACCCGTGTCATTGCATGTGTGTTCTCTTCAGAGACCACACATGGATCCACCAGCGTCATTGCATGTGTGTTCTCTTCAGAGACCACACATGGATCCACCAGTGTCATTGCATGTGTGTTCTCTTTACTAACAACAACCAGAGTCATTGCTTATGTGTTCTTTTCACATACCACATGTGGATCCACCAATGTCATTGCATGTGTGTTCTTTTCACATACCACATATGGATCCACTAGTGTCATTGCATGTGTGCTCTTTTCGCAATCCACCCATGGATCCACCAGTGTCATTGCATGTATGTTCTTTTCAATAACAACAACTGGAGTCATTGCATGTGTGTTCTTTTCACATACCACATATGGATCCACCAGTGTCAGTGCATGTGTGCTCTTTTCACAATCCACCTATGGATCCACCATTGTTATTGCATGTGTGTTCTTTTTACTAACAACAACTGGAGTCATTGCACGTGTGTTCTTTTCACATACCACATGTGGATCCACCAGTGTCATTACATGTGTGTTCTTTTTACTAACAACAACCAAAGTCATCGCATGTGTGTTCTTTTCACACACCACATATGGATCCACCAGTGTCATTGCATGTGTGCTCTTTTCACAATCCACCTATGGATCCACCAGTGTCATTGCATGTGTGTTCTTTTCACTAACAACAACTGGAGTCATTGCATGTGTGTTCTTTTCACATACCTCATATGGATCCACCAGTGTCATTGCATGTGTGCTCTTTTCATAATCCACCTATGGATCCACCAGTGTCATTGCATGTGTGTTCTTTTTACTAACAACATCTGGAGTCATTTCATGTGTGTTCTTTTCACATACCACATATGAGTCCACTGGTGTCATTGAAATGTGTGTTGTTTTCACATACCACATATGGATCCACCAGTGTCATTGCATGTGTGCTTTTTTTACTAACAACAACTGGGGTCATTGCATGTGTGTTCTATTAAGAGACCACACATGGATCCACCAGTGTCATTGCATGTGTGTTCTCTTTACAATCCACCTATGGTTCCAGAAGTGTCATTGCATGTGTGCTCTTTTTACTAACAACAACCAGAGTCATTGCATGTGTGTTCTCTTCAGAGACCACACATGGATCCACCAGTGTCATTGCATGTGTGTTCTTTTTACTAAAAACAACCAGAGTCATTGCATGTGTGTTCTTTTCACAAACCACATATGGATCCACGAGTGTCATTGCATGTGTGTTCTTTTCACAATCCACCTATGGATCCACCGGTGTTATTGAAATGTGTGTTCTGTTCAGATACCACATATGAATCCACCAGAGTCATTTCATGTGTGTTCTTTTCACATGCCACATATGAATCCACTGCTGTCATTGAAATGTGTGTTCTTTTCACAATCCACCTATGGATCCAGCAGTGTCATTGCATGTGTGCTCTTTTTACTAACAACAACCAGAGTCATTGCATGTGTGTTCTCTTCAGAGACCACACATGGATCCACCAGTGTCATTGCATGTGTGTTCTTTTTACTAACAACAACCAGAGTCATTGCATGTGTGTTCTTTTCACAAACAACATATGGATCCACCAGTGTCATTGCATGTGTGTTCTTTTCACAATCCACCTATGGATCCACCGGTGTTATTGAAATGTGTGTTCTGTTCAGATACCACATATGAATCCACCAGAGTCATTTCATGTGTGTTCTTTTCACATGCCACATATGAATCCACTGGTGTCATTGAAATGTGTGTTCTTTTCACAATCCACCTATGGATCCAACAGTGTCATTGCATGTGTGCTCTTTTTACTAACAACAACCAGAGTCATTGCATGTGTGTTCTCTTCAGAGACCACACATGGATCCACCAGTGTCATTGCATGTGTGTTCTTTTTACTAACAACAACCAGAGTCATTGCATGTGTGTTCTTTTCACACACAACATATGGATCCACCAGTGTCATTGCATGTGTGTTCTTTTCACCATCCACCTATGGATCCACCAGTGTCATTGAAATGTGTGTTCTCTTCAGAGACCACACATGGACCACCAGTGTCATTGCATGTGTGTTCTCTTTACTAACAACAACCAGAGTCATTGCATGCGTGTTCTTTTCACACACCACATATGGATCCACCAGTGTCATTGCATGTGTGTTCTTTTCACAATCCACCTATGGATCCACCAGTGTCATTGAAATGTATGTTCTCTTCAGAGACCACACATGGACCACCAGTGTCATTGCATGTGTGTTCTCTTTACTAACAACAACCAGAGTCATTGCATGTGTGTTCTTTTCACATACCACATGTGGATCCACCAGTGCCATTGCATCTGTGCTCTTTTCACAATCCACCTATGGATCCACCAGTGTCATTGCATGTGTGTTATTTTCACTAACAACAACTGGAGTCATTGCATGTTTGTTCTTTTCACATACCACATATGGATCCTCTAGTGTCATTGCATGTGTGCTCTTTTCAGAATCAACCTATGGATCCACCCGTGTCATTGCATGTGTGTTCTCTTCAGAGACCACACATGGATCCACCAGTGTCATTGCATGTGTGTTCTCTTCAGAGACCACACATGGATCCACCAGTGTCATTGCATGTGTGTTCTCTTTACTAACAACAACCAGAGTCATTGCATGTGTGTTCTTTTCACATACCACATGTGGATCCACCAATGTCATTGCATGTGTGTTCTTTTCACATACCACATATGGATCCACTAGTGTCATTGCATGTGTGCTCTTTTCGCAATCCACCTATGGATCCACCAGTGTCATTGCATGTCTGTTCTTTTCACTAACAACAACTGGAGTCATTGCATGTGTGTTCTTTTCACATACCACATATGGATCCACCAGTGTCATTGCGTGTGTGCTCTTTTCACAATCCACCTATGGATCCACCAGTGTTATTGCATGTGTGTTCTTTTTACTAACAACAACTGGAGTCATTTCATGTGTGTTCTTTTCACATACCACATATGGATCCATCGGTGTCATTGAAATGTGTGTTCTTTTCACATACCACATATGGATCCACTAGTGTTATTGCATGTGTGCTTTTTTACTAACAACAACTGGGGTCATTGCATGTGTGTTCTCTTCAGAGACCACACATGGATCCACCAGTGTCATTGCATGTGTGTTCTTTTCACAATCCACCTATGGATCCAGCAGTGTCATTGCATGTGTGCTCTTTTTACTAACAACACCTAGAGTCATTTAAATGTGTGTTCTCTTCAGAGACCACACATGGATCCACCAGTGTCATTGCATGTGTGTTTTTTTACTAACAACAACTAGAGTCATTGCATGTGTGTTCTTTCCACACACCAAATATGGATACACCAGTGCCATTGCATCTGTGTTCTTTTCACAATCCACCTATGGATCCACCAGTGTCATTGAAATGTGTGTTCTCTTAAGAGAACACACATGGATCCACTAGTGTCATTGCATGTGTGTTCTTTTTACTAACAACAACAAGTGTCATTGCATGTGTGCTCTTTTCACAATCCACCTATGGATCCACATCTTTTCACAATCCACATATGGATCCACCAGTGACATTGCATGTGTGCTCTTTTTACTAACAACAACCAGAGTCATTGCATGTGTGTTCTCTTCACATACCACATATGGATCCACCAGTGTCATTGCATGTGTGCTCTTTTCATAATCCACCTATGGATCCACCAGTGTCATTGCATGTGTGTTCTTTTTACAAACAACAGCTGGAGTCATTTCAAGTGTGTTCTTTTCACATACGACATATGGATCCACCGGTGTCATTGAAATGTGTGTTCTTTTCAGAGACCACATATGGATCCACCAGTGTCATTGCATGTGTGCTTTTTTTACTAACAAAAACTGGGGCATGTCTGTTCTCTTCAGAGACCACACATGGATCCACCAGTGTCATTGCATGTGTGTTCTTTTCACAATCCACCTATGGATCCAGCAGTGTCTTTGCATGTGTGCTCTTTTCACTAACAACAACTAGAGTCATTTCATGACTGTTCTTTTCACATACCACATATGGATCCACCAGTGTCATTGAAATGTGTGTTCTCTTCAGAGACCACACATGGACCACCAGTGTCATTGCATGTGTGTTCTCTTTACTAACAACAACCAGAGTCATTGCATGTGTGTTCTTTTCACATACCACATGTGGATCCACCAGTGCCATTGCATCTGTGCTCTTTTCACAATCCACCTATGGATCCACCAGTGTCATTGCATGTGTGTTATTTTCACTAACAACAACTGGAGTCATTGCATGTGTGTTCTTTTCACATACCACATATGGATCCACTAGGGTCATTGCATGTGTCCTCTTTTCAGAATCCTCCTATGGATCCACCCGTGTCATTGCATGTGTGTTCTCTTCAGAGACCACACATGGATCCACCAGTGTCATTGCATGTGTGTTCTCTTCAGAGACCACACATGGATCCACCAGTGTCATTGCATGTGTGTTCTCTTTACTAACAACAACCAGAGTCATTTCATGTGTGTTCTTTTCACACACCACATATGGATTCACCAGTGTCATTGCATGTGTGTTATTTTCACATACCGCATATGGATCCACTAGTGTCATTGCATGTGTGCTCTTTTCGCAATCCACCTATGGATCCACCAGTGTCATTGCCTGTCTGTTCTTTTCACTAACAACAACTGGAGTCATTGCATGTGTGTTCTTTTCACATACCACATATGGATCCACCAGTGTTATTGCATGTGTGTTCTTTTTTCTAACAACAACTGGAGTCATTTCATGTGTGTTCTTTTCACATACCACATATGGATCCATCGGTGTCATTGAAATGTGTGTTCTTTTCACATACCACATATGGATCCACTAGTGTTATTGCATGTGTGCTTTTTTTACTAACAACAACTAGGGTCATTGCATGTGTGTTCTCTTCAGAGACCACACATGGATCCACCAGTGTTATTGCATGTGTCCTCTTTTTACTAACAACACCCAGAGTCACTGAAATGTGTGTTCTCTTCAGAGACCACACATGGATCCACCAGTGTCATTGCATGTGTTTTTTTTACTAACAACAACTAGAGTCATTGCATGTGTGTTATTTCCACACACCACATATGGATCCACCAGTGCCATTGCATGTGTGTTCTTTTCACAATCCACCTATGGATCCACCAGTGTCATTGAAATGTGTGTTCTCTTAAGAGACCACACATGGATCCACCAGTGTCATTACATGTGTGGTCTTTTTACTAACAACAATCAGTGTCATTGCATGTGTGCTCTTTTCACAATCCACCTATGGATCCACCAGTGTCATAGCATGTGTCTTCTTTTCACATACCACATATGGATCCACCAGTGTCATTGCATGTGTGCACTTTTCACAATCCACCTATGGATCCACCAGTGTCATTGCATGTGTGTTCTTTTCACTAACAACAACTGGAGTCATTGCATGTGTGTTCTTTTCACATACCACATATGGATCCACCAGTGTCATTACATGTGTGCTCTTTTCATAATCCACCTGTGGATCCACCAGTGTCATTGCATGTGTGTTCTTTTTACAAACAACAACTGGAGTCATTTCATGTGTGTTCTTTTCACATACGACATATGGATCCACTGGTGTCATTGAAATGTGTGTTCTCTTCAGATACCACATATGGATCCACCAGTGTCATTGCATGTGTGCTTTTTTTACTAACAAAAAACTGGGGTCATTGCATGTGTGTTCTCTTCAGAGACCACGCATGGATCCACCTGTGTCATTGCATGTGTGTTCTTTTCACAATCCACCTATGGATCCAGCAGTGTCATTGCATGTGTGCTCTTTGTACAAACAACAACCAGAGTCATTGAAATGTGTGTTCTCTTCAGAGACCACACATGGATCCACCAGTATCATTGCATTGTGTTCTTTTTACTAACGACAATCAGAGTCATTGCATGTGTGTTCTTTTCACACACCACATATGGATCCACCAGTGTCATTGCATGTGTGTTCTTTTCACAATCCACCTATAGATCCACCAGTGTCATTGAAATGTGCGTTCTCTTTAGAGACTACACATGGATCCACCAGTGTCATTGCATGTGTGTTCTTATTACTAACAACAACCAGAGTCATTGCATCTGTGCTCTTTTCACAATCCACCTATGGATCCACCAGTGTCATTGCGTGTGTGTTCTCTTCACAATCCACCTATGGATCCACTAGTGTCTTTGCATGTGTGTTCTTTTTACTAACAACAACTAGAGTCATTTCATGTGTGTTCTTTTCACATACCACATATGGATCCACTAGTGTCATTGAAATGTGTGCTCTTTCCACAATCCACCTATGGATCCACCAGTGTCATTGCATGTGTGTTCTTTTTACTAAAAAAGAACTGGAATTATTTCATGTGTGTTCTTTTCACATCCCACATATGGATATACCGGTGTCATTGAAATGTGTGTTCTCTTCAGAGACCACATATGGATCCACCAGTGTCATTGCATGTGTGCTTTTTTTACTAACAAAAATTGGGGTCATTGCATGTGTGTTCTCTTCAGAGACCACACATGGATCCAGCAGTGTCATTGCATGTGTGCTCTTTGTACTAACAACAACAAGAGTCGTTGAAATGTGTGTTCTCTTCAGAGACCACACATGGATCCACCAGTGTCATTGCATGTGTGTTCTTTTTACTAACAACAATCAGAGTCATTGCATGCGCACACACCACATATGGATCCACCAGTGTCATTGCGTGTGTGTTCTTTTCACAATCCAGCTATGGATCCACCAGTGTCATTGAAATGTGCGTTCTCTTCAGAGACCACACATGGATCCACCAGTGTCATTGCATGTGTGTTCTCTTTACTAACAACAACCAAAGTCATTGCATGTGTGCTCTTTTCACAATCCACCTATGGATCCACCAGTGTCATTGCATGTGTGTTCTTTTTACTAACAACAACTGGGGTCATTGCATGTGTGTTCTTTTCACATACCACATATGGATCCACCAGTGTCATTGAAATGTGTGCTCTTTCCACAATCCACCTATGGATCCACTAGTGTCATTGCATGTGTGTTCTTTTTACTAAAAACAACTAGAATCATTGCATGTGTGTTCTTTTCACATACCATATATGGATCCACCGGTGTCATTGAAATGTGTGTTCTCTTCAGAGACAACACATGGATCCACCAGTGTCATTGCATGTGTGTTCTTTTTACTAACAACAACCAGAGTCATTGCATGTGTGTTCTTTTCACACACCACATATGGATCCACCAGTGTCATTGCATGTCTGTTTTTTCACAATCCATCTATGGATCCACCAGTGTCATTGAAATGTGTGTTCTCTTCAGATACCACACATGGATCCACCAGTGTCATTGCATGTGTGTTCTCTTTACTAACAACAACCAGAGTCATTACATGTGTGTTCTTTTCACACACCACATATGGATCCACCAGTGTCATTGCATGTGTGTTCTTTTTACAATCCACCTATGGATCCACCAGTGTCATTGAAATGTGTGTTCTCTTCAGAGACCACACATGGATCCACCAGTGTCATTGCATGTGTGTTCTCTTTACTAACAACAACCAGTGTCATTGCATGTGTGCACTTTTCACAATCCACCTATGGATCCACCAGTGTAATTGCATGTTTGTTCTTTTCACATACCACATATGGATGCACCAGTGTCATTGCATGTGTGCTCTTTTCACAATCGACCTATGGATCCACCAGTGTCATTGCATGTGTGTTCTTTTTACTAACAACAACCAGAGTCATTGCATGTGTGCTCTTTTCACAATCCACCTATGGATCCACCAGTGTCAGTGCATGTGTGTTCTCGTCACAATCCACCTATGGATCCACCAGTGGCATTGCATGTGTGTTCTTTTTACTAACAACAACTAGAGTCATTTCATGTGTGATCTTTTCACATACCACATATGGATCCACCGGTGTCATTGAAATGTGTGTTCTTTTCACAATCCCCCTATGGATCCACCAGTGTCATTGAAATGTTTGTTCTCTTCACATACCACATATGAATCCACCAGAGTCATTTCATGTGTTTTATTTTCACATAACACATATGAATCCACCGGTGTCATTGAAATGTGAGTTCTTTTCACAATCCACCTATGGATCCATCAGTGTCATTGCATGTGTGCTCTTTTTACTAACAACAACCAAAGTCATTGCATGTGTGTTATCTTCAGAGACCACACATGGATCCACCAGTTTCATTGCATGTGTGTTCTTTTTACTAACAACAACTAGAGTCATTGCATGTGTGTTCTTTTCACACACCACGTATGGATCCACTAGTGTCATTGCATGTGTGTTCTTTTCACAATCCACCTATGGATCCACCAGTGTCATTGAAATGTGCGTTCTCTTTAGAGACCACACATGGATCCACCAGTGTCATTGCATGTGTGTTCTTTTTACTAACAACAACCAGAGTCAATGCATGTGTGCTCTTTTCACAATCCACCTATGGATCCACCAGTGTCATTGCGTGTGTGTTCTCTTCACAATCCACCTATGGATCCACCAGTGTCATTGCATGTGTGTTCTTTTTACTAACAACAACTGGAGTCATTGCATGTGTGTTCTTTTCACATACCACATATGGATCCACCAGTGTCATTGAAATGTGTGCTCTTTCCACAATACACCTATGTATCCACCAGTGTCATTGCATGTGTGTTCTTTTTACTAAAAAACAACTCGAATCATTTCATGTGTGTTCTTTTCACATACCATATATGGATCCACTGGTGTCATTGAAATGTGTGTTCTCTTCAGAGACGACACATGGATCCACCAGTGTCATTGCATGTGTGTTCTTTTTACTAACAACAACCAGAGTCATTGCATGTGTGTTCTTTTCATACACCACATATGGATCCACCAGTGTCATTGCATGTGTGTTGTTTTCACAATCCATCTATGGATCCACCAGTGTCATTGAAATGTGTGTTCTCTTCAGAGACCACACATGGATCCACCAGGGTTATTGCATGTGTGTTCTCTTTACTAACAACAACCAGAGTCATTTCATGTGTGTTCTTTTCACACACCACATATGGATCCACCAGTGTCATTGCATGTGTGTTCTTTTTACAATCCACCTATGGATCCACCAGTGTCATTGAAATGTGTGTTCTCTTCAGAGACCACACATGGATCCACTAGTGTCATTGCATGTGTGTTCTCTTTACTAACAACAACCAGTGTCATTGCATGTGTGCTCTTTTCACAATCGACCTATCGATCCACCAGTGTCATTGAAATGTGTGTTCTCTTCAGAGACCACACATGGATCCACTAGTGTCATTGCATGTGTGTTCTCTTTACTAACAACAACCAGTGTCATTGCATGTGTGCTCTTTTCCCAATCCACCTATGGATCCACCAGTGTAATGGCATGTGTGTTCTTTTCACATACCACATATGGATCCACCAGTGTCATTGCATGTGTGCTCTTTTCACAATCGACCTATGGATCCACCAGTGTCATTGCATGTGTGTTCTTTTTACTAACAACAACCAGAGTCATTGCATGTGTGCTCTTTTCACAATCCACCTATGGATCCACCAGTGTTAGTGCATGTGTGTTCTCGTCACAATCCACCTATGGATCCACTAGTGGCATTGGATGTGTGTTCTTTTTACTAACAACAACTGGAGTCATTTCATGTGTGTTCTTTTCACATACCACATATGGATCCACCGGTGTCATTGAAATGTGTGTTCTTTTCACAATCCACCTATGGATCCACCAGTGTCATTGAAATGTGTGTTCTCTTCACATACGACATATGAATCCACCAGAGTCATTTCATGTGTTTTCTTTTCACATACCACATATGAATCCACCGGTGTCATTGAAATGTGAGTTCTTTTCACAATCCACCTATGGATCCAGCAGTGTCATTGCATGTGTGCTCTTTTTACTAACAATAACCAAAGTCATTGCATGTGTGTTATCTTCGGAGACCACACATGGATCCACCAGTGTCATTGCATGTGTGTTCTTTTCACACACCACGTATGGATCCACTAGTGTCATTGCATGTGTGTTCTTTTCACTATCCACCTATGGATCCACAAGTGTCATTGAAATGTGCGTTCTCTTTAGAGACCACACATGGATCCACCAGTTTCATTGCATGTGTGTTCTTTTTACTAACAAGAACCAGAGTCAATGCATATGTGCTCTTTTCACAATCCACCTATGGATCCACCAGTGTCATTGCGTGTGTGTTCTTTTCACAATCCACATATGGATCCACCAGTGTCATTGCATGTGTGTTCTTTTCACAATCCACCTATGGATCCACCAGTGTCATTGAAATGTGCGTTCTCTTTAGAGACCACACATGGATCCACCAGTGTCATTGCATGTGTGTTCTTTTTACTAACAAGAACCAGAGTCAATGCATGTGTGCTCTTTTCACAATCCACCTATGGATCCACCAGTGTCATTGCGTGTGTGTTCTCTTCACAATCCACCTATGGATCCACCAGTGTCATTGCATGTGTGTTGTTTTTACTAACAACAACTGGAGTCATTGCATGTGTGTTCTTTTCACATACCACATATGGATCCACCAGTGTCATTGAAATGTGTGCTTTTTCCACAATACACCTATGGATCCACCAGTGTCATTGCATGTGTGTTCTTTTTACTAAAAAACAACTAGAATCATTTCATGTGTGTTCTTTTCACATACCATATATGGATCCATTGGTGTCATTGAAATGTGTGTTCTCCTCAGAGACGACACATGGATCCACCAGTGTCATTGCATGTGTGTTCTTTTTACTAACAACCAGAGTCATTGCATGTGTGTTCTTTTCATACACCACATATGGATCCACCAGTGTCATTGCATGTGTGTTGTTTTCACAATCCATCTATGGATCCACCAGTGTCATTGAAATGTGTGTTCTCTTCAGAGACCACACATAGATCCACCAGTGTCATTGCATGTGTGTTCTTTTTACAATCCACCTATGGATCCACCAGTGTCATTGAATGTGTGTTCTCTTCAGAGACCACACATGGATCCACCAGTGTCATTCCATGTGTGTTCTCTTTACTAACAACAACCAGTGTCATTGCATGTGTGCACTTTTCACAATCCACCTATGGATCCACCAGTGTAATTGCATGTTTGTTCTTTTCACATACCACATATGGATGCACCAGTGTCATTGCATGTGTGCTCTTTTCACAATCGACCTATGGATCCACCAGTGTCATTGCATGTGTGTTCTTTTTACTAACAACAACCAGAGTCATTGCATGTGTGCTCTTTTCACAATCCACCTATGGATCCACCAGTGTCAGTGCATGTGTGTTCTCGTCACAATCCACCTATGGATCCACCAGTGGCATTGCATGTGTGTTCTTTTTACTAACAACAACTGGAGTCATTTCATGTGTGTTCTTTTCACATACCACATATGGATCCACCGGTGTCATTGAAATGTGTGTTCTTTTCACAATCCCCCTATGGATCCACCAGTGTCATTGAAATGTTTGTTCTCTTCACATACCACATATGAATCCACCAGAGTCATTTCATGTGTTTTCTTTTCACATAACACATATAAATCCACCGGTGGCATTGAAATGTGAGTTCTTTTCACAATCCACCTATGGATCCATTAGTGTCATTGCATGTGTGCTCTTTTGACTAACAACAACCAAAGTCATTGCATGTGTGTTATCTTCAGAGACCACACATGGATCCACCAGTGTCATTGCATGTGTGTTCTTTTTACTAACAACAACTAGAGTCATTGCATGTGTGTTCTTTTCACACACCACGTATGGATCCACTAGTGTCATTGCATGTGTGTTCTTTTCACAATCCACCTATGGATCCACCAGTGTCATTGAAATGTGCATTCTCTTTAGAGACCACACATGGATCCACCAGTGTCATTGCATGTGTGTTCTTTTTACTAACAACAACCAGAGTCAATGCATGTGTGCTCTTTTCACAATCCACCTATGGATCCACCAGTGTCATTGCGTGTGTGTTCTCTTCACAATCCACCTATGGATCCACCAGTGTCATTGCATGTGTGTTCTTTTTACTGACAACAACTGGAGTCATTGCATGTGTGTTCTTTTCACATACCACATATGGATCCACCAGTGTCATTGAAATGTGTGCTCTTTCCACAATACACCTATGGATCCACCAGTGTCATTGCATGTGTGTTCTTTTTACTAAAAAACAACTGGAATCATTTCATGTGTGTTCTTTTCACATACCATATATGGATCCACTGGTGTCATTGAAATGTGTGTTCTCTTCAGATACGACACATGGATCCACCAGTGTCATTGCATGTGTGTTCTTTTTACTAACAACAACCAGAGTCATTGCATGTGTGTTCTTTTCATACACCACATATGGATCCACCAGTGTCATTGCATGTGTGTTGTTTTCACAATCCATCTATGGATCCACCAGTGTCATTGAAATGTGTGTTCTCTTCAGAGACCACACATGGATCCACCAGTGTTATTGCATGTGTGTTCTCTTTACTAACAACAACGAGAGTCATTTCATGTGTGTTCTTTTCACACACCACATATGGATCCACCAATATCATTGCATGTGTGTTCTTTTTACAATCCACCTATGGATCCACCAGTGTCATTGAAATGTGTGTTCTCTTCAGAGACCACACATGGATCCACTAGTGTCATTGCATGTGTGTTCTCTTTACTAACAACAACCAGTGTCATTGCATGTGTGCTCTTTTCCCAATCCACCTATGGATCCACCAGTGTAATGGCATGTGTGTTCTTTTCACATACCACATATGGATCCACCAGTGTCATTGCATGTGTGCCCTTTTCACAATCGACCTATGGATCTACCAGTGTCATTTCATGTGTGTTCTTTTTACTAACAACAACCAGAGTCATTGCATGTGTGCTCTTTTCACAATGCACCTATGGATCCACCAGTGTCAGTGCATGTGTGTTCTCATCACAATCCACCTATGTATCCACCAGTGTCATTGCATGTGTCTTCTTTTTACTAACAACAACTAGAGTCATTTCATGTGTGTTCTTTTCACATACCACATATGGATCCACCGGTGTCATTGAAATGTGTGTTCTTTTCACAATCCACCTATGGATCCACCAGTGTCATTAAAATGTGTGTTCTCTTCAGATACCACATATGAATCCAGAGTCATTTCATGTGTTTTCTTTTCATACCATATGAATCCACCGGTGTCATTGAAATGTGGGTTCTTTTCACAATCCACCTATGGATACAGCAGTGTCATTGCATGTGTGCTCTTTTTACTAAAAACAAGGAGAGTCATAGCATGTGTTTTTTTTTAAGAGACCACACATGGATCCTGATGTCATTGCATGTGTGTTCTTTTTACTAACAACAACCAGAGTCATTGCATGTGTGTTCTATTCACACACCACGTAAGGATCCACCAGTGTCATTGCATGTGTGTTCTTTTCACAATCCACCTATGGATCCACCAGTGTCATTGCATGTGTGTTCTTTTCACTAACAACAATTGGAGTCATTGCATGTGTGTTCTTTTCACATACCACATATGGATCCACCAGTGTCACTCATGTGTGCTCTTTTCACAATCCACCTATGGATCCACCAGTGTCATTGCATGTGTGTTCTTTTTACTAACAACAGTTGGAGTCATTTCATGTGTGTTCTTTTCACATACCACATATGGATCCACCGGTGTCATTGAAATGTGTGTTCTCTTCAGATACCAATATGGATCCACAAGTGTCATTGCATGTGTGCTTTTTTACTAGGGTCATCGCATGTGTGTTCTCTTCAGAGGCCACACATGGATCCACCAGTGTCATTGCATGTGTGTTCTTTTCACAATCCACCTATGGATCCAGCAGTGTCATTGCATGTGTGCTCTTTTTACAAACAACAACCATAGTCATTGAAATGTGTGTTCTCTTTAGAGACCACACATGGATCCACCGATGTCATTATGTGTGTTCTTTCTACTAAAAACAACCAGAGTCATTGCATGTGTGTTCTTTTCACAAACCACATATGGATCCACCAGTGTCATTGCATGTGTGTTATTTTCACAATCCACCTATGGATCCACCAGTGTCATTGAAATGTGTGTTCTCTTCAGAGACCACACATGGATCCACCTGTGTCATTGCATGTGTATTATTTTTACTAACAACAACCAGAGTCATTGCATGTGTGCTCTTTTCACAATCCACCTATGGATCCACCAGTGTCATTGCATGTGTGTTCTTTTTACTAACAACAACGAGAGTCATTTCATGTGTGTTCTTTTCACATACCACATATGGATCCACAAGTGTCATTGAAATGTGTGTTCTTTTCACAATCCACCTATGGACCCACCAGTGTCATTGTAATGTGTCTTCTCTTCAGATACCACATATGAATCCACCAGAGTCATTTCATGTGTGTTCTTTTCACATACCACATATGAATCCACCAGCGTCATTGAAATGTGTGTTCTTTTCACAATCCAGCTATGGATCCAACAGTGTCATTGCGTGTGTTCTCTTTTTACTAACAACAACTAGAGTCATTGCATGTGTGTTCTCTTCAGAGACAACACATGGATCCACCAGTGTCATTGCATGTGTGTTCTTTTTACTAACAACAACCAGAGTAATTGCATGTGTGTTCTTTTCACACACCACATATGGATCCACCAGTGTCATTGCATGTGTGTTCTTTTTACTAACGACAACCAGAGTCATTACATGTGTGCTCTTTCACAATCCACCTATGGATTCACCAGTGTCATTGCATGTGTGTTCTCTTCACAATCCACCTATGGATCCACCAGTGTCATTGCATGTGTGTTCTTTTCACTAACAATAACTGTAGTCATTGCATGTGTGTTCTTTTCACATACCACGTATGGATCCACCAGTGTCATTGCATGTGTGCTCTTTTCACAATCCACCTATGGATCCACTAGTGTCATTGCATCTGTGTTCTTTTCACTAATAATAACTGGAGTCATTGCATGTGTGTTCTTTTCACATACCACATATGGATCCACTAGTGTCATTGCACGTGTGTTCTTTTTACTAACAACAACTAGAGTCTTTTCATGACTGTTCTTTTCACATACCACATATGGATCCACCAGTGTCATTCTAATGTGTGTTCTCTTCAGAGACCACACATGGATCCTGATGTCATTGCATGTGTGTTCTTTTTACTAACAACAACCAGAGTCATTGCATGTGTGCTCTTTTCACAATCCACCTATGGAACCACCAGTGTCATTGCATGTGTGTTCTCGTCACAATCCACCTATGGATCCACCAGTGTCATTGCATGTGTGTTCTTTTTACTAACAACAACTAGAGTCATTTCATGTGTGTTCTTGTCACATACCACATATGGATCCCCCAGTGTCATTGAAATGTGTGTTCTTTTCACAATCCACCTATGGATCCACCAGTGTCATTGAAATGTGTGTTCTCTTCAGATACCACATATGAATCCACCAGATTCATTTCATGTGTGTTATTTTCACATACCACATATGAATCCACCGGTGTCATTGAAATGTGTGTTCTTTTCACAATCCACCGATGGATCCAGCAGTGTCATTGCATCTGTGCTCTTTTTACTAAAAACAACCAGAGTCATTGCATGTGTGTTCTCTTCAGAGACCACCTATGGATCCACCAGTGTCATTGCATATGTTCTTTTCACTAACAACAACTGGAGTCCTTGCATGTGTGTTCTTTTCACACACCACATATGGATCCACCAGTGTCATTGCAATAGTGTTCTTTTCACAATCCACCTATGGGTCCACCAGTGTCATTGAAATGTGTGTTCTCTTTGGAGACCACACATGGATCCACCAGTGTCATTGCATGTGTGTTCTTTTTACTAACAACAACCAGAGTCATTGCATGTGTGCTCTTTTCCCAATCCAACTATGGATCCACCAGTGTAATGGCATGTGTGTTCTTTTCACATACCACATATGGATCCACCAGTGTCATTGCATGTGTGCCCTTTTCACAATCGACCTATGGATCTACCAGTGTCATTTCATGTGTGTTATTTTTACTAACAACAACCAGAGTCATTGCATGTGTGCTCTTTTCACAATGCACCTATGGATCCACCAGTGTCAGTGCATGTGTGTTCTCATCACAATCCACCTATGGATCCACCAGTGTCATTGCATGTGTCTTCTTTTTACTAACAACAACTAGAGTCATTTCATGTGTGTTCTTTTCACATACCACATATGGATCCACCGGTGTCATTGAAATGTGTGTTCTTTTCACAATCCACCTATGGATCCACCAGTGTCATTAAAATGTGTGTTCTCTTCAGATACCACATATGAATCCACCAGAGTCATTTCATGTGTTTTCTTTTCACATACCACATATGAATCCACCGGTGTCATTGAAATGTGTGTTCTTTCACAATCCACCTATGGATCCAGCAGTGTCATTGCATGTGTGCTCTTTTTACTAACAACAACCAGAGTCATTGCATGTGTGTTTTCTTTAGAGACCACACATGGATCCACCAGTGTCATTGCATGTGTGTTCTTTTTACTAACAACAACCAGAGTCATTGCATGTGTGTTCTATTCACACACCACGTAAGGATCCACCAGTGTCATTGCATGTGTGTTCTTTTCACAATCCACCTATGGATCCACCAGTGTCATTGCATGTGTGTTCTTTTCACTAACAACAATTGGAGTCATTGCATGTGTGTTCTTTTCACATACCGCATATGGATCCACCAGTGTCACTCATGTGTGCTCTTTTCACAATCCACCTATGGATCCACCAGTGTCATTGCATGTGTGTTCTTTTTACTAACAACAGTTGGAGTCATTTCATGTGTGTTCTTTTCACATACCACATATGGATCCACCGGTGTCATTGAAATGTGTGTTCTCTTCAGATACCAATATGGATCCACAAGTGTCATTGCATGTGTGCTTTTTTACTAGGGTCATCGCATGTGTGTTCTCTTCAGAGGCCACACATGGATCCACCAGTGTCATTGCATGTGTGTTCTTTTCACAATCCACCTATGGATCCAGCAGTGTCATTGCATGTGTGCTCTTTTTACAAACAACAACCATAGTCATTGAAATGTGTGTTCTCTTTAGAGACCACACATGGATCCACCAGTGTCATTGCGTGTGTGTTCTTTCTACTAAAAACAACCAGAGTCATTGCATGTGTGTTCTTTTCACAAACCACATATGGATCCACCAGTGTCATTGCATGTGTGTTATTTTCACAATCCACCTATGGATCCACCAGTGTCATTGAAATGTGTGTTCTCTTGAGACCACACATGGATCCACCTGTGTCATTGCATGTGTATTATTTTTACTAACAACAACCAGAGTCATTGCATGTGTGCTCTTTTCACAATCCACCTATGGATCCACCAGTGTCATTGCATGTGTGTTCTTTTTACTAACAACAGCGGAGTCATTTCATGTGTGTTCTTTTCACATACCACATATGGATCCACAAGTGTCATTGAAATGTGTGTTCTTTTCACAATCCACCTATGGACCCACCAGTGTCATTGTAATGTGTCTTCTCTTCAGATACCACATATGAATCCACCAGAGTCATTTCATGTGTGTTCTTTTCACATACCACATATGAATCCACCAGCGTCATTGAAATGTGTGTTCTTTTCACAATCCAGCTATGGATCCAACAGTGTCATTGCGTGTGTTCTCTTTTTACTAACAACAACTAGAGTCATTGCATGTGTGTTCTCTTCAGAGACAACACATGGATCCACCAGTGTCATTGCATGTGTGTTCTTTTTACTAACAACAACCAGAGTAATTGCATGTGTGTTCTTTTCACACACCACATATGGATCCACCAGTGTCATTGCATGTGTGTTCTTTTTACTAACGACAACCAGAGTCATTACATGTGTGCTCTTTTCACAATCCACATATGGATTCACAGTGTCATTGCATGTGTGTTCTTCACAATCCACCTATGGATCCACCGGTGTCATTGCATGTGTGTTCTTTTCACTAACAATAACTGTAGTCATTGCATGTGTGTTCTTTTCACATACCATATGGATCCACCAGTGTCATTGCATGTGTGCTCTTTTCACAATCCACCTATGGATCCACTAGTGTCATTGCATCTGTGTTCTTTTCACTAATAATAACTGGAGTCATTGCATGTGTGTTCTGTTCACATACCACATATGGATCCACTAGTGTCATTGCACGTGTGTTCTTTTTACTAACAACAACTAGAGTCTTTTCATGACTGTTCTTTTCACATACCACATATGGATCCACCAGTGTCATTCTAATGTGTGTTCTCTTCAGAGACCACACATGGATCCACCAGTGTCATTGCATGTGTGTTCTTTTTACTAACAACAACCAGAGTCATTGCATGTGTGCTCTTTTCACAATCCACCTATGGATCCACCAGTGTCATTGCATGTGTGTTCTCGTCACAATCCACCTATGGATCCACCAGTGTCATTGCATGTGTGTTCTTTTTACTAACAACAACTAGAGTCATTTCATGTGTGTTCTTGTCACATACCACATATGGATCCCCCAGTGTCATTGAAATGTGTGTTCTTTTCACAATCCACCTATGGATCCACCAGTGTCATTGAAATGTGTGTTCTCTTCAGATACCACATATGAATCCACCAGATTCATTTCATGTGTGTTATTTTCACATACCACATATGAATCCACCGGTGTCATTGAAATGTGTGTTCTTTTCACAATCCACCGATGGATCCAGCAGTGTCATTGCATCTGTGCTCTTTTTACTAAAAACAACCAGAGTCATTGCATGTGTGTTCTCTTCAGAGACCACACATGGATCCACCAGTGTCATTGCATGTGTGTTCTTTTTACTAACAACAACCAGAGTCATTGCATGTGTGCTCTTTTCACAATCCACCTATGGATCCACTCGTGTCTTTGCGCGTGTGTTCTCTTCACAATCAACCTATGGATCCACCAGTGTCATTCCATGTGTGTTCTTTTTACTAACAACTAGAGTCATTTCATGTGTGTTCTTTTCACATACCACATATGGATCCACTAGTGTCATTCAAATGTGTGCTCTTTCCACAATCCACCTATGGATCCACCAGTGTCATTGCATGTGTGTTCTTTTTACTAAAAAACAACTGGAATCATTTCATGTGTGTTCTTTTCACATACCATATATGGATCCACCGGTGTCATTGAAATGTATGTTCTCTTCAGAGACAACACATGGATCCACTAGTGTCGTTGCATGTGTGTTCTTTTTACTAACAAGAACCATTGTGTGTCATTGAAATGTGTGTTCTCTTCAGATACCACATATGAATCCACCAGAGTCATTTCATGTGTTTTCTTTTCACATACCACATATGAATCCACCGGTGTCATTGAAATGTGTGTTCTTTTCACAATCCACCTATGGATCCAGCAGTGTCATTGCATGTGTGCTCTTTTTACTAACAACAACCAGAGTCATTGCATGTGTGTTTTCTTTAGAGACCACACATGGATCCTGATGTCATTGCATGTGTGTTCTTTTTACTAACAACAACCAGAGTCATTGCATGTGTGTTCTATTCACACACCACGTAAGGATCCACCAGTGTCATTGCATGTGTGTTCTTTTCACAATCCACCTATGGATCCACCAGTGTCATTGCATGTGTGTTCTTTTCACTAACAACAATTGGAGTCATTGCATGTGTGTTCTTTTCACATACCACATATGGATCCACCAGTGTCACTCATGTGTGCTCTTTTCACAATCCACCTATGGATCCACCAGTGTCATTGCATGTGTGTTCTTTTTACTAACAACAGTTGGAGTCATTTCATGTGTGTTCTTTTCACATACCACATATGGATCCACCGGTGTCATTGAAATGTGTGTTCTCTTCAGATACCAATATGGATCCACAAGTGTCATTGCATGTGTGCTTTTTTACTAGGGTCATCGCATGTGTGTTCTCTTCAGAGGCCACACATGGATCCACCAGTGTCATTGCATGTGTGTTCTTTTCACAATCCACCTATGGATCCAGCAGTGTCATTGCATGTGTGCTCTTTTTACAAACAACAACCATAGTCATTGAAATGTGTGTTCTCTTTAGAGACCACACATGGATCCACCAGTGTCATTGCGTGTGTGTTCTTTCTACTAAAAACAACCAGAGTCATTGCATGTGTGTTCTTTTCACAAACCACATATGGATCCACCAGTGTCATTGCATGTGTGTTATTTTCACAATCCACCTATGGATCCACCAGTGTCATTGAAATGTGTGTTCTCTTCAGAGACCACACATGGATCCACCTGTGTCATTGCATGTGTATTATTTTTACTAACAACAACCAGAGTCATTGCATGTGTGCTCTTTTCACAATCCACCTATGGATCCACCAGTGTCATTGCATGTGTGTTCTTTTTACTAACAACAACGAGAGTCATTTCATGTGTGTTCTTTTCACATACCACATATGGATCCACAAGTGTCATTGAAATGTGTGTTCTTTTCACAATCCACCTATGGACCCACCAGTGTCATTGTAATGTGTCTTCTCTTCAGATACCACATATGAATCCACCAGAGTCATTTCATGTGTGTTCTTTTCACATACCACATATGAATCCACCAGCGTCATTGAAATGTGTGTTCTTTTCACAATCCAGCTATGGATCCAACAGTGTCATTGCGTGTGTTCTCTTTTTACTAACAACAACTAGAGTCATTGCATGTGTGTTCTCTTCAGAGACAACACATGGATCCACCAGTGTCATTGCATGTGTGTTCTTTTTACTAACAACAACCAGAGTAATTGCATGTGTGTTCTTTTCACACACCACATATGGATCCACCAGTGTCATTGCATGTGTGTTCTTTTTACTAACGACAACCAGAGTCATTACATGTGTGCTCTTTTCACAATCCACCTATGGATTCACCAGTGTCATTGCATGTGTGTTCTCTTCACAATCCACCTATGGATCCACCAGTGTCATTGCATGTGTGTTCTTTTCACTAACAATAACTGTAGTCATTGCATGTGTGTTCTTTTCACATACCACGTATGGATCCACCAGTGTCATTGCATGTGTGCTCTTTTCACAATCCACCTATGGATCCACTAGTGTCATTGCATCTGTGTTCTTTTCACTAATAATAACTGGAGTCATTGCATGTGTGTTCTGTTCACATACCACATATGGATCCACTAGTGTCATTGCACGTGTGTTCTTTTTACTAACAACAACTAGAGTCTTTTCATGGTGTTCTTTTCACATACCACATATGGATCCACCAGTGTCATTCTAATGTGTGTTCTCTTCAGAGACCACACATGGATCCACCAGTGTCATTGCATGTGTGTTCTTTTTACTAACAACAACCAGAGTCATTGCATGTGTGCTCTTTTCACAATCCACCTATGGATCCACCAGTGTCATTGCATGTGTGTTCTCGTCACAATCCACCTATGGATCCACCAGTGTCATTGCATGTGTGTTCTTTTTACTAACAACAACTAGAGTCATTTCATGTGTGTTCTTGTCACATACCACATATGGATCCCCCAGTGTCATTGAAATGTGTGTTCTTTTCACAATCCACCTATGGATCCACCAGTGTCATTGAAATGTGTGTTCTCTTCAGATACCACATATGAATCCACCAGATTCATTTCATGTGTGTTATTTTCACATACCACATATGAATCCACCGGTGTCATTGAAATGTGTGTTCTTTTCACAATCCACCGATGGATCCAGCAGTGTCATTGCATCTGTGCTCTTTTTACTAAAAACAACCAGAGTCATTGCATGTGTGTTCTCTTCAGAGACCACCTATGGATCCACCAGTGTCATTGCATATGTTCTTTTCACTAACAACAACTGGAGTCCTTGCATGTGTGTTCTTTTCACACACCACATATGGATCCACCAGTGTCATTGCAATAGTGTTCTTTTCACAATCCACCTATGGGTCCACCAGTGTCATTGAAATGTGTGTTCTCTTTGGAGACCACACATGGATCCACCAGTGTCATTGCATGTGTGTTCTTTTTACTAACAACAACCAGAGTCATTGCATGTGTGCTCTTTTCCCAATCCAACTATGGATCCACCAGTGTAATGGCATGTGTGTTCTTTTCACATACCACATATGGATCCACCAGTGTCATTGCATGTGTGCCCTTTTCACAATCGACCTATGGATCTACCAGTGTCATTTCATGTGTGTTCTTTTTACTAACAACAACCAGAGTCATTGCATGTGTGCTCTTTTCACAATGCACCTATGGATCCACCAGTGTCAGTGCATGTGTGTTCTCATCACAATCCACCTATGGATCCACCAGTGTCATTGCATGTGTCTTCTTTTTACTAACAACAACTAGAGTCATTTCATGTGTGTTCTTTTCACATACCACATATGGATCCACCGGTGTCATTGAAATGTGTGTTCTTTTCACAATCCACCTATGGATCCACCAGTGTCATTAAAATGTGTGTTCTCTTCAGATACCACATATGAATCCACCAGAGTCATTTCATGTGTTTTCTTTTCACATACCACATATGAATCCACCGGTGTCATTGAAATGTGTGTTCTTTTCACAATCCACCTATGGATCCAGCAGTGTCATTGCATGTGTGCTCTTTTTACTAACAACAACCAGAGTCATTGCATGTGTGTTTTCTTTAGAGACCACACATGGATCCACCAGTGTCATTGCATGTGTGTTCTTTTTACTAACAACAACCAGAGTCATTGCATGTGTGTTCTATTCACACACCACGTAAGGATCCACCAGTGTCATTGCATGTGTGTTCTTTTCACAATCCACCTATGGATCCACCAGTGTCATTGCATGTGTGTTCTTTTCACTAACAACAATTGGAGTCATTGCATGTGTGTTCTTTTCACATACCGCATATGGATCCACCAGTGTCACTCATGTGTGCTCTTTTCACAATCCACCTATGGATCCACCAGTGTCATTGCATGTGTGTTCTTTTTACTAACAACAGTTGGAGTCATTTCATGTGTGTTCTTTTCACATACCACATATGGATCCACCGGTGTCATTGAAATGTGTGTTCTCTTCAGATACCAATATGGATCCACAAGTGTCATTGCATGTGTGCTTTTTTACTAGGGTCATCGCATGTGTGTTCTCTAGAGGCCACACATGGATCCACTGATGTCATTGCATGTGTGTTCTTTTCACAATCCACCTATGGATCCAGCAGTGTCATTGCATGTGTGCTCTTTTTACAAACAACAACCATAGTCATTGAAATGTGTGTTCTCTTTAGAGACCACACATGGATCCACCAGTGTCATTGCGTGTGTGTTCTTTCTACTAAAAACAACCAGAGTCATTGCATGTGTGTTCTTTTCACAAACCACATATGGATCCACCAGTTTCATTGCATGTGTGTTATTTTCACAATCCACCTATGGATCCACCAGTGTCATTGAAATGTGTGTTCTCTTCAGAGACCACACATGGATCCACCGGTGTCATTGCATGTGTATTATTTTTACTAACAACAACCAGAGTCATTGCATGTGTGCTCTTTTCACAATCCACCTATGGATCCACCAGTGTCATTGCATGTGTGTTCTTTTTACTAACAACAACAGGAGTCATTTCATGTGTGTTCTTTTCACATACCACATATGGATCCACAAGTGTCATTGAAATGTGTGTTCTTTTCACAATCCACCTATGGACCCACCAGTGTCATTGTAATGTGTCTTCTCTTCAGATACCACATATGAATCCACCAGAGTCATTTCATGTGTGTTCTTTTCACATACCACATATGAATCCACCAGCGTCATTGAAATGTGTGTTCTTTTCACAATCCAGCTATGGATCCAACAGTGTCA
Organism: Avena insularis; assembly: GCA_023614405.1. Taxonomy (NCBI): domain Eukaryota; kingdom Viridiplantae; phylum Streptophyta; class Magnoliopsida; order Poales; family Poaceae; genus Avena; species Avena insularis. The sequence continues at coordinate 364,396,312 of CM042684.1, forward strand.
TTGCGTGTGTTCTCTTTTTACTAACAACAACTAGAGTCATTGCATGTGTGTTCTCTTCAGAGACAACACATGGATCCACCAGTGTCATTGCATGTGTGTTCTTTTTACTAACAACAACCAGAGTAATTGCATGTGTGTTCTTTTCACACACCACATATGGATCCACCAGTGTCATTGCATGTGTGTTCTTTTTACTAACGACAACCAGAGTCATTACATGTGTGCTCTTTTCACAATCCACCTATGGATTCACCAGTGTCATTGCATGTGTGTTCTCTTCACAATCCACCTATGGATCCACCAGTGTCATTGCATGTGTGTTCTTTTCACTAACAATAACTGTAGTCATTGCATGTGTGTTCTTTTCACATACCACGTATGGATCCACCAGTGTCATTGCATGTGTGCTCTTTTCACAATCCACCTATGGATCCACTAGTGTCATTGCATCTGTGTTCTTTTCACTAATAATAACTGGAGTCATTGCATGTGTGTTCTTTTCACATACCACATATGGATCCACTAGTGTCATTGCACGTGTGTTCTTTTTACTAACAACAACTAGAGTCTTTTCATGACTGTTCTTTTCACATACCACATATGGATCCACCAGTGTCATTCTAATGTGTGTTCTCTTCAGAGACCACACATGGATCCACCAGTGTCATTGCATGTGTGTTCTTTTTACTAACAACAACCAGAGTCATTGCATGTGTGCTCTTTTCACAATCCACCTATGGATCCACCAGTGTCATTGCATGTGTGTTCTCGTCACAATCCACCTATGGATCCACCAGTGTCATTGCATGTGTGTTCTTTTTACTAACAACAACTAGAGTCATTTCATGTGTGTTCTTGTCACATACCACATATGGATCCCCCAGTGTCATTGAAATGTGTGTTCTTTTCACAATCCACCTATGGATCCACCAGTGTCATTGAAATGTGTGTTCTCTTCAGATACCACATATGAATCCACCAGATTCATTTCATGTGTGTTATTTTCACATACCACATATGAATCCACCGGTGTCATTGAAATGTGTGTTCTTTTCACAATCCACCGATGGATCCAGCAGTGTCATTGCATCTGTGCTCTTTTTACTAAAAACAACCAGAGTCATTGCATGTGTGTTCTCTTCAGAGACCACACATGGATCCACTAGTGTCATTGCATGTGTGTTCTTCTTACTAACAACAACCAGAGTCATTGCATGTGTGCTCTTTTCACAATCCACCTATGGATCCACTCGTGTCTTTGCGCGTGTGTTCTCTTCACAATCAACCTATGGATCCACCAGTGTCATTCCATGTGTGTTCTTTTTACTAACAACTAGAGTCATTTCATGTGTGTTCTTTTCACATACCACATATGGATCCACTAGTGTCATTCAAATGTGTGCTCTTTCCACAATCCACCTATGGATCCACCAGTGTCATTGCATGTGTGTTCTTTTTACTAAAAAACAACTGGAATCATTTCATGTGTGTTCTTTTCACATACCATATATGGATCCACCGGTGTCATTGAAATGTATGTTCTCTTCAGAGACAACACATGGATCCACTAGTGTCGTTGCATGTGTGTTCTTTTTACTAACAAGAACCATAGTCATTGAATGCGTGTTCTTTTCACACACAACATATGGATCCACCAGTGTCATTGCATGTGTGGTGCTTTCACAATCCATCTATGGATCCACCGGTGTCATTGAAATGTGTATTCTCTTTAGAGACCACACATGGATCCACCAGTGTCATTGCATGTGTGTTCTCTTTACTAACAACAACCAGAGTCATTGCATGTGTGTTCTTTTCACACACCACATATGGATCCAACAGTGTCATTGCATGTGTGTTCTTTTTACAATCCACCTATAGATCCACCAGTATCATTGAAATGTGTGTTCTCTTCAGAGACCACACATGGATCCACCAGTGTCATTGCATGTGTGTTCTCTTTACTAACAACAACCAGAGTCATTGCATGTGTGTTCTTTTCACAATCCACCTATGGATCCACCAGTGTTATTGCATGTGTGTTATTTTCACATACCACATATGGATCCACCAGTGTCATTGCATGTGTGCTCTTTTCACATTCGACCTATGGATCCACCAGTGTCATTGCATGTGCGTTCTTTTTACTAACAACAACCAGAGTCATTGCATGTGTGCTCTTTTCAGAATCCACCTATGGATCCACCAGTGTCAGTGCATGTGTGTTCTCGTCACAATCCACCTATGGATGCACCAGTGGCATTGCATGTGTGTTCTTTTTACTAACAACAACTGGAGTCATTTCATGTGTGTTCTTTTCACATAGCACATATGGATCCACCGGTGTCATTGAAATGTGTGTTCTTTTCACAATCCACCTATGGATCCACCAGTGTCATTGAAATGTGTGTTCTCTTCAGATACCATATATGAATCCACCACAGTCATTTCATGTGTTTTCTTTTCACATAGCACATATGAATCCACCGGTGTCATTGAAATGTGTGTTCTTTTCACAATCCACCTATGGATCCAGAAGTGTCATTGCATGTGTGCTCTTTTTACTAACAACAACCAGAGTCATTGCATGTGTGTTCTCTTCAGAGACCACACATGGATCCACCAGTGTCATTGCATGTGTGCTCTTTTTACTAACAACAACCAGAGTCATTACATGTGTGTTCTTTTCACACACCACATATGGATCCACCAGTGTCATTGCATGTGTGTTCTTTTTACAATCCACCTATGGATCCACCAGTGTCATTGCATGTGTGTTCTTTTCACAAACAACAACTGGAGTCATTGCATATGTGTTCTTTTCACATACCACATATGGATCCACGAGTGTCATTGCATGTGTGCTCTTTTCACAATCCACCTATGGATCCACCAGTGTCATTGAAATGTGTGTTCTCTTCAGATACCACATATGAATCCACCAGAGTCATTTCATGTGTTTTCTTTTCACATACCACATATGAATCCACCGGTGTCATTGAAATGTGTGTTCTTTTCACAATCCACCTATGGATCCAGAAGTGTCATTGCATGTGTGCTCTTTTTACTAACAACAACCAGAGTCATTGCATGTGAGTTCTCTTCAGAGACCACCCATGGATCCACCAGTGTCATTGCATGTGTGTTCTTCTTACTAACAACAACCAGAGTCATTGCATGTGTGTTCTTTTCACACACCACATATGGATCCACCAGTATCATTGCATGTGTGTTCTATTCACAATCCACCTATGGATCCACCAGTGTCATTGCATGTGTGTTCTTTTCACAAACAACAACTGGAGTCATTGCATATGTGTTCTTTTCACATACCACATATGGATCCACGAGTGTCATTGCATGTGTGCTCTTTTCACAATCCACCTATGGATCCACCAGTGTCATCGCATGTGTGTTCTTTTTATTAACAACAACTAGTCATTTCATGTGTGTTCTTTTCACATACCACATATGGATGCACCGGTGTCATTGAAATGTGTGTTCTCTTTAGAGACCACATATGGATCCACCAGTGTAATTGGATGTGTGCTTTTTTTACTAACAACAACTGGGGTCATCGCATGTGTGTTCTCTTTAGAGGCCACACATGGATCCACCAGTGTTATTGCATGTGTGTTCTTTTCACAATCCACCTATGGATCCACTAGTGTCATTGAAACTTGTGTTCTCTTCAGAGACCACACATGGATCCACCAGTGTCATTTCATGTGTGTTCTTCTTACTAACAACAACCAGAGTCATTGCATGTGTGCTCTTTTCACAATCCACCTATGGATCCACCAGTGTCATTGCATGTGTGTTCTCGTCACAATCCACCTATGGATCCACTAGTGTCATTGCATGTGTGTTCTTTTTACTAACAACAACTGGAGGCATTTGATGTGTGTTCTTTTCACATACCACATATGGATCCACCTGTGTCATTGAAATGTGTGTTCTTTTCACAATCCACCTATGGACCCACCAGTTTCATTGTAATGTGTGTTCTCTTTAGATACCACATATGAATCCACTAGAGTCATTTCATGTGTGTTCTTTTCACATACCACATATGAATCCACCGGCGTCATTGAAATGTATGTTCTTTTCACAATCCACCTATGGATCCAGCAGTGTCATTGCATGTGTGCTCTTTTTACTAACAACAACCAAAGTCATTGCATGTATGTTCTCTTCAGAGACCACACATGGATCCACCAGTGTCCTTCCATGTGTGTTCTTTTTACTAACAACAACCAGAGTCATTGCATGCGTGTTCTTTTCACACACCACATATGGATCCACCAGTGTCATTGCATGTGTGTTCTTTTCACAATCCACCTATGGATCCACCAGTGTCATTGAAATGTGTGTTCTCTTCAGAGACCACACATGGATCCACTAGTGTCATTGCATGTGTGTTCTTTTTACTAACAACAACCAGAGTCATTACATGTGTGCTCTTTTCACAATCCACCTATGGATCCACCAGTGTCATTGCATGTGTGTTCTCTTCACAATCCACCTATGGATCCACCAGTGTCATTGCATGTGTGTTCTTTTCACTAACAATAACTGGAGTCATTGCATGTGTGTTCTTTTCACATACCACATATGGATCCACCAGTGTCATTGCATGTGTGCTCTTATCACAATCCACCTATGGATCCACTAGTGTCATTGCATGTGTGTTCTTTTCACTAGCAATAACTGGAGTCATTGCATGTGTGTTCTTTTCACATACCACATATGGATCCACCAGTGTCATTGCATGTGTGTTCTTTCTACTAACAACAACTGGAGTCATTTCATGACTGTTCTTTTCACATACCACATATGGATCCACCACTGTCATTCAAATGCGTGTTCTCTTCAGAGACCACACATGGATCCACCAGTGTCATTGCATGTGTGTTCTTTTTACTAACAACAACCATAGTCATTGCATGTGTTCTCTTTTCACAATCCACCTATGGATCCACTAGTGTCATTGCATGTGTGTTCTCGTCACAATCCACCTATGGATCCACCAGTGTCATTGCATGTGTGTTCTTTTTACTAACAACAACTGGAGTCATTTCATGTGTGTTCTTTTCACATACCACATATGGATCCCCCAGTGTCATTGAAATGTCTGTTCTTTTCACAATCCACCTATGGATCCACCAGTGTCATTGAAATGTGTGTTCTTTTCACACACCACATATGGATCCACCAGTGTCATTGCATGTGTGTTCTTTTCACAATCCACCTATGGATCCACTAGTGTCATTGAAACGTGTGTTCTCTTCAGAGACCACACATGGATCCACCAGTGTCATTGCATGTGTGTTCTATTTACTAACAACAACCAGAGTCATTGCATGTGTGCTCTTTTCAATGCTCTTTTCAAAATCCACCTATGGATCAACTAGTGTCATTGCATGTGTGTTCTCGTCACAATCCACCTATGGATCCACTAGTGTCATTGCATGTGTGTTCTTTTTACTAACAACAACTGGAGTCATTTCATGTGTGTTCTTTTCACATACCACATATGGATCCCCCAGTGTCATTGAAATGTGTGTTCTTTTCACAATCCACCTATGGATCCACCAGTGTCATTGAAATGTGTGTTCTCTTCAGATACCACATATGAATCCACTAGAGTCATTTCATGTGTTTTCTTTTCACATACCACATATGAATCCACCGGTGTCATTGAAATGTGTGTTCTTTTCACAATCCACCTATGGATCCAGTAGTGTCATTGCATCTGTGCTCTTTTTACTAAAAACAACCAGAGTCATTGCATGTGTGTTTTCTTCAGAGACCACACATGGATCCACCAGTGTCATGCCATGTGTGTTCTTTTCACACACCACATATGGATCCACCAGTGTCATTGCATGTGTGTTCTTTTTACTAACAACAACTGGAGTCATTGCATGTGTGTTCTTTTCACATACCACATATGGATCCACAAGTGGCATTACATGTGTGCTCTTTTCACAATCCACCTACGGATCCACCAGTGTCATTGCATGTGTGTTCTTTTTACTAACAACAACTGGAGTCATTGCATGTGTGTTCTTTTCACACACCACATATGGATCCACCGGTGTCATCGAAATGTGTGTTCTCTCCAGAGACCACATATGGATCCACCAGTGTCATTAGATGTGTGCTTTTTTTACTAACAACAACTGGGGTCATTGCATGTGTGTTCTCTTCAGAGGCCACACATGGATCTACCAGTGTCATTGCATATGTGTTCTTTTCACAATCAACCTATGGATCCAGCAGTGTCATTGCATGCTTGCTCTTTTTACTAACAACAACTAGAGTCATTGAAATGTGTGTTCTCTTCAGAGACCACACATGGATCCACCAGTGTCATTGCATGTGTGTTCTTTTTACTAACAACAAACAGACTCATTGCATGTGTGTTCTTTTCACAATCCACCTATGGATCCACCAGTATCATTGAAATGTGAGTTCTCTTTAGAGACCACGCATGGATCCACCAGTGTCGTTGCATGTGTGTTCTTTTCACAATCCACCTATGGATCCACCAGTGTCATTGCATGTGTTCTTTTCACTAACAACAACTGGAGTCCTTGCATGTGTGTTCTTTTCACACACCACATATGGATCCACCAGTGTCATTGCAATAGTGTTCTTTTCACAATCCACCTATGGGTCCACCAGTGTCATTGAAATGTGTGTTCTCTTCGCAGACCACACATGGATTCACCAGTGTCATTGCATGTGTGTTCTTTTTACTAACAACAACCAGAGTCATTGCATGTGTTCTCTTTTCACAATCCACCTATGGATCCACCATTTTCATTGCATGTGTGTTCTCGTCACAATCCACCTATGGATCCACCAGTGTCATTGCATGTGTGTTCTTTTTACTAACAACAACTGGAGTCATTTCATGTGTGTTCTTTTCACATACCACATATGGATCCCCAGTGTCATTGAAATTTGTGTTCTTTTCACAATCCACCTATGGATCCACCAGTGTCATTGAAATGTGTGTTCTCTTCAGATACCACATATGAACCACCAGAGTCATTTCATGTGTGTTCTTTTCACGTACCACATATGAATCCACCGGTGTCATTGAAATGTGTGTTCTTTTTACAATCCACCTATGGATCCAGCAGTGTCATTGCATCTGTGCTCTTTTTACTAAAAACAACCAGAGTCATTGCATGTGTGTTTTCTTTAGAGACCACACATGGATCCACTAGTGTCATTGCATGTGTGTTCTTTTCACACACCACATATGGATCCACCAGTGTCATTGCATGTGTGTTCTTTTCACTAACAACAACTGGAATCATTGGATGTGTGTTCTTTTCACATACCACATATGGATCCACAAGTGTCATTACATGTGTGCTCTTTTCACAATCCACCTACGGATCCACCAGTGTCATTGCATGTGTGTTCTTTTTACAATCCACCTATGGATCCACCAGTGTCATTGCATGTGTGTTCTTTTCACAAACAACAACTGGAGTCATTGCATATGTGTTCTTTTCACATACCACATATGGATCCACGAGTGTCATTGCATGTGTGCTCTTTTCACAATCCACCTATGGATCCACCAGTGTCATTGAAATGTGTGTTCTCTTCAGATACCACATATGAATCCACCAGAGTCATTTCATGTGTTTTCTTTTCACATACCACATATGAATCCACCGGTGTCATTGAAATGTGTGTTCTTTTCACAATCCACCTATGGATCCAGAAGTGTCATTGCATGTGTGCTCTTTTTACTAACAACAACCAGAGTCATTGCATGTGAGTTCTCTTCAGAGACCACCCATGGATCCACCAGTGTCATTGCATGTGTGTTCTTCTTACTAACAACAACCAGAGTCATTGCATGTGTGTTCTTTTCACACACCACATATGGATCCACCAGTATCATTGCATGTGTGTTCTATTCACAATCCACCTATGGATCCACCAGTGTCATTGCATGTGTGTTCTTTTCACAAACAACAACTGGAGTCATTGCATATGTGTTCTTTTCACATACCACATATGGATCCACGAGTGTCATTGCATGTGTGCTCTTTTCACAATCCACCTATGGATCCACCAGTGTCATCGCATGTGTGTTCTTTTTATTAACAACAACTAGTCATTTCATGTGTGTTCTTTTCACATACCACATATGGATGCACCGGTGTCATTGAAATGTGTGTTCTCTTTAGAGACCACATATGGATCCACCAGTGTAATTGGATGTGTGCTTTTTTTACTAACAACAACTGGGGTCATCGCATGTGTGTTCTCTTTAGAGGCCACACATGGATCCACCAGTGTTATTGCATGTGTGTTCTTTTCACAATCCACCTATGGATCCACTAGTGTCATTGAAACTTGTGTTCTCTTCAGAGACCACACATGGATCCACCAGTGTCATTTCATGTGTGTTCTTCTTACTAACAACAACCAGAGTCATTGCATGTGTGCTCTTTTCACAATCCACCTATGGATCCACCAGTGTCATTGCATGTGTGTTCTCGTCACAATCCACCTATGGATCCACTAGTGTCATTGCATGTGTGTTCTTTTTACTAACAACAACTGGAGGCATTTGATGTGTGTTCTTTTCACATACCACATATGGATCCACCTGTGTCATTGAAATGTGTGTTCTTTTCACAATCCACCTATGGACCCACCAGTGTCATTGTAATGTGTGTTCTCTTTAGATACCACATATGAATCCACTAGAGTCATTTCATGTGTGTTCTTTTCACATACCACATATGAATCCACCGGCGTCATTGAAATGTATGTTCTTTTCACAATCCACCTATGGATCCAGCAGTGTCATTGCATGTGTGCTCTTTTTACTAACAACAACCAAAGTCATTGCATGTATGTTCTCTTCAGAGACCACACATGGATCCACCAGTGTCCTTCCATGTGTGTTCTTTTTACTAACAACAACCAGAGTCATTGCATGCGTGTTCTTTTCACACACCACATATGGATCCACCAGTGTCATTGCATGTGTGTTCTTTTCACAATCCACCTATGGATCCACCAGTGTCATTGAAATGTGTGTTCTCTTCAGAGACCACACATGGATCCACTAGTGTCATTGCATGTGTGTTCTTTTTACTAACAACAACTGGAGTCATTGCATGTGTGCTCTTTTCACAATCCACCTATGGATCCACCAGTGTCATTGCATGTGTGTTCTCTTCACAATCCACCTATGGATCCACCAGTGTCATTGCATGTGTGTTCTTTTCACTAACAATAACTGGAGTCATTGCATGTGTGTTCTTTTCACATACCACATATGGATCCACCAGTGTCATTGCATGTGTGCTCTTATCACAATCCACCTATGGATCCACTAGTGTCATTGCATGTGTGTTCTTTTCACTAGCAATAACTGGAGTCATTGCATGTGTGTTCTTTTCACATACCACATATGGATCCACCAGTGTCATTGCATGTGTGTTCTTTCTACTAACAACAACTGGAGTCATTTCATGACTGTTCTTTTCACATACCACATATGGATCCACCACTGTCATTCAAATGTGTGTTCTCTTCAGAGACCACACATGGATCCACCAGTGTCATTGCATGTGTGTTCTTTTTACTAACATCAACCAGAGTCATTGCATGTGTGCTCTTTTCACAATCCACCTATGGATCCACCAGTGTCATTGCATGTGTGTTCTCGTCACAATCCACCTATGGATCCACCAGTGTCATTGCATGTGTGTTCTTTTTACTAACAACAACTGGAGTCATTTCATGTGTGTTCTTTTCACATACCACATATGGATCCCCCAGTGTCATTGAAATGTCATTCTTTTCACAATCCACCTATGGATCCACCAGTGTCATTGAAATGTGTGTTCTTTTCACACACCACATATGGATCCACCAGTGTCATTGCATGTGTGTTCTTTTCACAATCCACCTATGGATCCACTAGTGTCATTGAAACGTGTGTTCTCTTCAGAGACCACACATGGATCCACCAGTGTCATTGCATGTGTGTTCTATTTACTAACAACAACCAGAGTCATTGCATGTGTGCTCTTTTCAATGCTCTTTTCAAAATCCACCTATGGATCAACTAGTGTCATTGCATGTGTGTTCTCGTCACAATCCACCTATGGATCCACTAGTGTCATTGCATGTGTGTTCTTTTTACTAACAACAACTGGAGTCATTTCATGTGTGTTCTTTTCACATACCACATATGGATCCCCCAGTGTCATTGAAATGTGTGTTCTTTTCACAATCCACCTATGGATCCACCAGTGTCATTGAAATGTGTGTTCTCTTCAGATACCACATATGAATCCACTAGAGTCATTTCATGTGTTTTCTTTTCACATACCACATATGAATCCACCGGTGTCATTGAAATGTGTGTTCTTTTCACAATCCACCTATGGATCCAGTAGTGTCATTGCATCTGTGGTCTTGTTACGAACAACAACCTGTTTCATTTCATGTGTGTTTTCTTCAGAGACCACACATGGATCCACCAGTGTCATGCCATGTGTGTTCTTTTCACACACCACATATGGATCCACCAGTGTCATTGCATGTGTGTTCTTTTACTAACAACAACTGAGTCATTGCATGTGTGTTCTTTTCACATACCACATATGGATCCACAAGTGGCATTACATGTGTGCTCTTTTCACAATCCACCTACGGATCCACCAGTGTCATTGCATGTGTGTTCTTTTTACTAACAACAACTGGAGTCATTGCATGTGTGTTCTTTTCACACACCACATATGGATCCACCGGTGTCATCGAAATGTGTGTTCTCTCCAGAGACCACATATGGATCCACCAGTGTCATTAGATGTGTGCTTTTTTTACTAACAACAACTGGGGTCATTGCATGTGTGTTCTCTTCAGAGGCCACACATGGATCTACCAGTGTCATTGCATATGTGTTCTTTTCACAATCAACCTATGGATCCAGCAGTGTCATTGCATGCTTGCTCTTTTTACTAACAACAACTAGAGTCATTGAAATGTGTGTTCTCTTCAGAGACCACACATGGATCCACCAGTGTCATTGCATGTGTGTTCTTTTTACTAACAACAAACAGACTCATTGCATGTGTGTTCTTTTCACAATCCACCTATGGATCCACCAGTATCATTGAAATGTGAGTTCTCTTTAGAGACCACGCATGGATCCACCAGTGTCGTTGCATGTGTGTTCTTTTCACAATCCACCTATGGATCCACCAGTGTCATTGCATGTGTTCTTTTCACTAACAACAACTGGAGTCCTTGCATGTGTGTTCTTTTCACACACCACATATGGATCCACCAGTGTCATTGCAATAGTGTTCTTTTCACAATCCACCTATGGGTCCACCAGTGTCATTGAAATGTGTGTTCTCTTCGCAGACCACACATGGATTCACCAGTGTCATTGCATGTGTGTTCTTTTTACTAACAACAACCAGAGTCATTGCATGTGTTCTCTTTTCACAATCCACCTATGGATCCACCATTTTCATTGCATGTGTGTTCTCGTCACAATCCACCTATGGATCCACCAGTGTCATTGCATGTGTGTTCTTTTTACTAACAACAACTGGAGTCATTTCATGTGTGTTCTTTTCACATACCACATATGGATCCCCAGTGTCATTGAAATTTGTGTTCTTTTCACAATCCACCTATGGATCCACCAGTGTCATTGAAATGTGTGTTCTCTTCAGATACCACATATGAACCACCAGAGTCATTTCATGTGTGTTCTTTTCACGTACCACATATGAATCCACCGGTGTCATTGAAATGTGTGTTCTTTTTACAATCCACCTATGGATCCAGCAGTGTCATTGCATCTGTGCTCTTTTTACTAAAAACAACCAGAGTCATTGCATGTGTGTTTTCTTTAGAGACCACACATGGATCCACTAGTGTCATTGCATGTGTGTTCTTTTCACACACCACATATGGATCCACCAGTGTCATTGCATGTGTGTTCTTTTCACTAACAACAACTGGAATCATTGGATGTGTGTTCTTTTCACATACCACATATGGATCCACAAGTGTCATTACATGTGTGCTCTTTTCACAATCCACCTACGGATCCACCAGTGTAATTTCATGTGTGTTCTTTTTACTAACAACAACTGGAGTCATTGCATGTGTGTTCTTTTCACATACCACATATGGATCCACCGGTGTCATCGAAATGTGTGTTCTCTCCAGAGACCACATATGGATCCACCAGTGTCATTAGATGTGTGCTTTTTTACTAACAACAACTGGGGTCATTGCATGTGGGTTCTCTTTAGAGGCCACACATGGATCCACCAGTGTCATTGCATGTGTGTTCTTTTCACAATCCACCTATGGATCCAGCAGTGTCATTGCATGCGTGCTCTTTTTACTAACAACAACTAGAGTCATTGAAATGTGTGTTCTCTTCAGAGACCACACATGGATCCTGATGTCATTGCGTGTGTTCTTTTTACTAACAACAAACAGACTCATTGCATGTGTGTTCTTTTCGCACACCACATATGGTTCCACCAGTGTCATTGCATGTGTGTTCTTTTCACAATCCACCTATGGATCCACCAGTGTCATTGAAATGTGTGTTCTCTTCAGAGACCACGCATGGATCCACCAGTGTCGTTGCATGTGTGTTCTTTTCACAATCCACCTATGGATCCACCAGTGTCATTGCATGTGTGTTCTTTTCACTAACAACAACTGGAGTCCTTGCATGTGTGTTCTTTTCACACACCACATATGGATCCACCAGTGTCATTGCATGTGTGTTCTTTTCACAATCCACCTATGGGTCCACCAGTGTCATTGAAATGTGTGTTCTCTTCAGAGACCACACATGGATCCACCAGTGTCATTGCATGTGTGTTCTTTTTACTAACAACATCCAGAGTCATTGCATGTGTTCTCTTTTCACAATCTAGCTATGGATCCACCATTTTCATTGCATGTGTGTTCTCGTCACAATCCACCTATGGATCCACCAGTGTCATTGCATGTGTGTTATTTTTACTAACAACAACTGGAGTCATTTCATGTGTGTTCTTTTCACATACCACATATGGATCCCCCAGTGTCATTGAAATGTGTGTTCTTTTCACAATCCACCTATGGATCCACCAGTGTCATTGAAATGTGTGTTCTCTTCAGAGACCACGCATGGATCCACCAGTGTCGTTGCATGTGTGTTCTTTTCACAATCCACCTATGGATCCACCAGTGTCATTGCATATGTTCTTTTCACTAACAACAACTGGAGTCCTTGCATGTGTGTTCTTTTCACACACCACATATGGATCCACCAGTGTCATTGCAATAGTGTTCTTTTCACAATCCACCTATGGGTCCACCAGTGTCATTGAAATGTGTGTTCTCTTTGGAGACCACACATGGATCCACCAGTGTCATTGCATGTGTGTTCTTTTTACTAACAACAACCAGAGTCATTGCATGTGTTCTCTTTTCACAATCCACCTATGGATCCACCATTTTCATTGCATGTGTGTTCTCGTCACAATCCACCTATGGATCCACCAGTGTCATTGCATGTGTGTTCTTTTTACTAACAACAACTGGAGTCATTTCATGTGTGTTCTTTTCACATACCACCTATGGATCCCCAGTGTCATTGAAATTTGTGTTCTTTTCAGAATCCACCTATGGATCCACCAGTGTCATTGAAATGTGTGTTCTCTTCAGATACCACATATGAATCCACCAGTGTCATTAGATGTGTGCTTTTTTACTAACAACAACTGGGGTCATTGCATGTGGGTTCTCTTCAGAGGCCACACATGGATCCACCAGTGTCATTGCATGTGTGTTCTTTTCACAATCCACCTATGGATCCAGCAGTGTCATTGCATGCGTGCTCTTTTTACTAACAACAACCAGAGTCATTGAAATGTGTGTTCTCTTCAGAGACCACACATGGATCCACCAGTGTCATTGCACGTGTGTTCTTTTTACTAACAACAACCAGAGTCATTGCATGTGTTCTCTTTTCACAATCCAGCTATGGATCCACCATTTTCATTGCATGTGTGTTCTCGTCACAATCCACCTATGGATCCACCAGTGTCATTGCATGTGTGTTCTTTTTACTAACAACAACTGGAGTCATTTCATGTGTGTTCTTTTCACGTACCACATATGGATCCCCCAGTGTCATTGAAATGTGTGTTCTTTTCACAATCCACCTATGGATCCACCAGTGTCATTGAAATGTGTGTTCTCTTCAGAGACCACGCATGGATCCACCAGTGTCGTTGCATGTGTGTTCTTTTCACAATCCACCTATGGATCCACCAGTGTCATTGCATATGTTCTTTTCACTAACAACAACTGGAGTCCTTGCATGTGTGTTCTTTTCACACACCACATATGGATCCACCAGTGTCATTGCAATAGTGTTCTTTTCACAATCCACCTATGGGTCCACCAGTGTCATTGAAATGTGTGTTCTCTTTGGAGACCACACATGGATCCACCAGTGTCATTGCATGTGTGTTCTTTTTACTAACAACAACCAGAGTCATTGCATGTGTTCTCTTTTCACAATCCACCTATGGATCCACCATTTTCATTGCATGTGTGTGCTCGTCACAATCCACCTATGGATCCACCAGTGTCATTGCATGTGTGTTCTTTTTACTAACAACAACTGGAGTCATTTCATGTGGTTTCTTTTCACATACCACATATGGATCCCCAGTGTCATTGAAATTTGTGTTCTTTTCAGAATCCACCTATGGATCCACCAGTGTCATTGAAATGTGTGTTCTCTTCAGATACCACATATGGATCCACCAGTGTCATTAGATGTGTGCTTTTTTACTAACAACAACTGGGGTCATTGCATGTGGGTTCTCTTCAGAGGCCACACATGGATCCACCAGTGTCATTGCATGTGTGTTCTTTTCACAATCCACCTATGGATCCAGCAGTGTCATTGCATGCGTGCTCTTTTTACTAACAACAACCAGAGTCATTGAAATGTGTGTTCTCTTCAGAGACCACACATGGATCCACCAGTGTCATTGCACGTGTGTTCTTTTTACTAACAACAAACAGACTCATTGCATGTGTGTTCTTTTCGCACACCACATATGGTTCCACCAGTGTCATTGCATGTGTGTTCTTTTCACAATCCACCTATGGATCCACCAGTGTCATTGCATGTGTGTTCTTTTCACTAACAACAACTGGAGTCATTTCATGTGTGTTCTTTTCACATACCACATATGGATCCCCAGTGTCATTGAAATGTGTGTTCTTTTCAGAATCCACATATGGATCCACCAGTGTCATTGAAATGTGTGTTCTCTTCAGATACCACATATGAATCCACCAGTGTCATTAGATGTGTGCTTTTTTCACGTACCACATATGAATCCACCGGTGTCATTGAAATGTGTGTTCTTTTCACAATCCACCTATGGATCCAGCAGTGTCATTGCATCTGTGCTTTTTTTACTAAAAACAACCAGAGTCATTGCATGTGTGTTTTCTTGAGAGACCACACATGGATCCACCAGTGTTATTGCATGTGTGTTCTTTTCACACACCACATATGGATCCACCAGTGTCATTGCATGTGTGTTCTTTTCACTAACAACAACTGGAGTCATTGGATGTGTGTTCTTTTCACATACCACATATGGATCCACAAGTGTCATTACATGTGTGCTCTTTTCACAATCCACCTACGGATCCACCAGTGTCCTTGCATGTGTGTTCTTTTTACTAACAACAACTGGAGTCATTGCATGTGTGTTCTTTTCACATACCACATATGGATCCACCGGTGTCATCGAAATGTGTGTTCTCTCCAGAGACCACATATGGATCCACCAGTGTCATTAGATGTGTGCTTTTTTTACTAACAACAACTGGGGTCATTGCATGTGTGTTCTCTTCAGAGGCCACACATGGATCCACCAGTGTCATTGCATGTGTGTTCTTTTCACAATCCTCCTATGGATCCAGCAGTGTCATTGCATGAGTGCTCTTTTTACTAACAACAACCAGAGTCATTGAAATGTGTGTTCTCTTCAGAGACCACACATGGATCCACCAGTGTCATTGCATGTGTGTTCTTTTTACTAACAACAAACAGACTCATTGCATGTGTGTTCTTTTCACACACCACATATGGTTCCCCAGTGTCATTGCATGTGTGTTCTTTTCACAATCCACCTATGGATCCACCAGTGTCATTGAAATGTGTGTTCTCTTTAGAGACCACGCATGGATCCAGCAGTGTCGTTGCATGTGTGTTCTTTTCACAATCCACCTATGGATCCACCAGTGTCATTGCATGTGTGTTCTTTTCACTAACAACAACTGGAGTCCTTGCATGTGTGTTCTTTTCACACACCACATATGGATCCACCAGTGTCATTTCATGTGTGTTCTTTTCACAATCCACCTATGGGTCCACCAGTGTCATTGAAATGTGTGTTCTCTTCAGAGACCACACATGGATCCACCAGTGTCATTGCATGTGTGTTCTTTTTACTAACAACAACCAGAGTCATTGCATGTGTTCTCTTTTCACAATCCACCTATGGATCCACCATTTTCATTGCATGTGTGTTCTCGTCACAATCCACCTATGGATCCACCAGTGTCATTGCACGTGTGTTCTTTTTACTAACAACAACTGGAGTCATTTCATGTGTGTTCTTTTCACATACCACATATGGATCCCCAAGTGTCATTGAAATGTGTGTTCTTTTCACAATCCACATATGGATCCACTAGTGTCATTGAAATGTGTGTTCTCTTCAGAGACCACGCATGGATCCACCAGTGTCGTTGCATGTGTGTTCTTTTTACAATCCACCTATGGATCCACCAGTGTCATTGCATGTGTTCTTTTCACTAACAACAACTGGAGTCCTTGCATGTGTGTTCTTTTCACACACCACCTATAGATCCACCTGTGTCATTGCAATAGTGTTCTTTTCACAATCCACCTATGGGTCCACCAGTGTCATTGAAATGTGTGTTCTCTTCGGAGACCACACATGGATCCACCAGTGTCATTGCATGTGTGTTCTTTTTACTAACAATAACCAGAGTCATTGCATGTGTTCTCTTTTCACAATCCACCTATGGATCCACCATTTCCATTGCATGTGTGTTCTCGTCACAATCCACCTATGGATCCACCAGTGTCATTGCATGTGTGTTCTTTTTACTAACAACAACTGGAGTCATTTCATGTGTGTTCTTTTCACATACCACATATGGATCCCCAGTGTCATTGAAATTTGTGTTCTTTTCACAATCCACCTATGGATCCACCAGTGTCATTGAAATGTGTGTTCTCTTCAGATACCACATATGAATCCACTAGAGTCATTTCATGTGTGTTCTTTTCATGTACCACATATGAATCCACCGGTGTCATTGAAATGTGTGTTCTTTTCACAATCCACCTATGGATCCAGTAGTGTCATTGCATCTGTGCTCTTTTTACTAAAAACAACCAGAGTCATCGCATGTGTGTTTTCTTCAGAGACCACACATGGATCCACCAGTGTCATTGCATGTGTGTTCTTTTCACACACCACATATGGATCCACTAGTGTCAATGCATGTGTGTTCTTTTCACTAACAACAACTGGAGTCATTGGATGTGTGTTCTTTTCACATACCACATATGGATTCACAAGTGTCATTACATGTGTGCTCTTTTCACAATCCACCTACGGATCCACCAGTGTAATTGCATGCGTGTTCTTTTTACTAACAACAACTGGAGTCATTGCATGTGTGTTATTTTCACATACCACATATGGATCCACCGGTGTCATCGAAATGTGTGTTCTCTCTAGAGACCACATATGGATCCACCAGTGTCATTAGATGTGTGCTTTTTTTACTAACAACAACTGGGGTCATTGCATGTGTGTTCTCTTCAGAGGCCACACATGGATCCTCCAGTGTCATTGCATGTGTGTTCTTTTCACAATCCACCTATGGATCCAGCAGTGTCATTGCATGCGTGCTCTTTTTACTAACAACAACCAGAGTCATTGAAATGTGTGTTCTCTTCAGAGACCACACATGGATCCACCAGTGTCATTGCATGTGTGTTCTTTCTACTAACAACAAACAGAGTCATTGCATGTGTGTTCTTTTCACACACCACATATGGTTCCACCAGTGTCATTGCATGTGTGTTCTTTTCACAATCCACCTATGGATCCACCAGTGTCATTGAAATGTGTGTTCTCTTCAGAGACCACGCATGGATCCACCAGTGTCGTTGCATGTGTGTTCTTTTCACAATCCACCTATGGATCCACCAGTGTCATTGCATGTGTGTTCTTTTCACTAACAACAACTAGAGTCCTTGCATGTGTGTTCTTTTCACACACCACATATGGATCCACCAGTGTCATTGCATGTGTGTTCTTTTCACAATCCACCTATGGGTCCACCAGTGTCATTGAAATGTGTGTTCTCTTCAGAGACCACACATGGATCCACCAGTGTCATTGCATGTGTGTTCTTTTTACTAACAACAACCAGAGTCATTGCATGTGTTCTCTTTTCACAATCCACCTATGGATTTACCATTTTCATTGCATGTGTGTTCTCGTCACAATCCACCTATGGATCCACCAGTGTCATTGCATGTGTGTTCTTTTTACTAACAACAACTGGAGTCATTTCATGTGTGTTCTTTTCACATACCACATATGGATCCCCCAGTGTCATTGAAATGTGTGTTCTTTTCACAATCCAGCTATGGATCCACCAGTGTCATTGAAATGTGTGTTCTCTTCAGAGACCACGCATGGATCCACCAGTGTCGTTGCATGTGTGTTCTTTTCACAATCCACCTATGGATCCACCAGTGTCATTGCATGTGTTCTTCTCACTAACAACAACTGGAGTCCATGCATGTGTGTTCTTTTCACACACCACATATGGATCCACCAGTGTCATTGCAATAGTGTTCTTTTCACAATCCACCTATGGGTCCACCAGTGTCATTGAAATGTGTGTTCTCTTCGGAGACCACACATGGATCCACCAGTGTCATTGCATGTGTGTTCTTTTTACTAACAACAACCAGAGTCATTGCATGTGTTCTCTTTTCACAATCCACCTATGGATCCACCATTTTCATTGCATGTGTGTTCTCGTCACAATCCACCTATGGATCCACCAGTGTCATTGCATGTGTGTTCTTTTTACTAACAACAACTAGAGTCATTTCATGTGTGTTCTTTTCACATACCACATATGGATCCCCAGTGTCATTGAAATTTGTGTTCTTTTCACAATCCACCTATGGATCCACCAGTGTCATTGAAATGTGTGTTCTCTTCAGATACCACATATGAATCCACCAGAGTCATTTCATGTGTGTTCTTTTCACGTACCACATATGAATCCACCGGTGTCATTGAAATGTGTGTTCTTTTCACAATCCACCTATGGATCCAGCAGTGTCATTGCATCTGTGCTCTTTTTACTAAAAACAACCAGAGTCATTGCATGTGTGTTTTCTTCAGAGACCACACATGGATCCACCAGTGTCATTGCATGTGTGTTCTTTTCACACACCACATATGGATCCACAGGTGTCATTGCATGTGTGTTCTTTTCACTAACAACAACTGGAGTCATTGGATGTGTGTTCTTTTCACATACCACATATGGATCCACAAGTGTCATTACATGTGGGCTCTTTTCACAATCCACCTACGGATCCACCAGTGTCATTGCATGTGTGTTCTTTTTACTAACAACTGGAGTCATTGCATGTGTGTTCTTTTCACATACCACATATGGATCCACCGGTGTCATCGAAATGTGTGTTCTCTCCAGAGACCACATATGGATCCACCAGTGTCATTAGATGTGTGCTTTTTTTACTAACAACAACTGGGGTCATTGCATGTGTGTTCTCTTCAGAGGCCACACATGGATCCACCAGTGTCATTGCATGTGTGTTCTTTTCACAATCCACCTATGGATCCAGCAGTGTCATTGCATGCGTGCTCTTTTTACTAACAACAACCAGAGTCATTGAAATGTGTGTTCTCTTCAGAGACCACACATGGATCCACCAGTGTCATTGCATGTGTGTTCTTTTTACTAACAACAAACAGACTCATTGCATGTGTGTTCTTTTCACACACCACATATGGTTCCCCAGTGTCATTGCATGTGTGTTCTTTTCACAATCCACCTATGGATCCACCAGTGTCATTGAAATGTGTGTTCTCTTCAGAGACCACGCACGGATCCACCAGTGTCGTTGCATGTGTGTTCTTTTCACAATCCACCTATGGATCCACCAGTGTCATTGCATGTGTGTTCTTTTCACTAACAACAACTGGAGTCCTTGCATGTGTGTTCTTTTCACACACCACATATGGATCCACCAGTGTCATTGCATGTGTGTTCTTTTCACAATCCACCTATGGGTCCACCAGTGTCATTGAAATGTGTGTTCTCTTCAGAGACCACACATGGATCCATCAGTGTCATTGCATGTGTGTTCTTTTTACTAACAACAACTAGAGTCATTGCATGTGTTCTCTTTTCACAATCCACCTATGGATCCACCATTTTCATTGCATGTGTGTTCTCGTCACAATCCACCTATGGTTCCACCAGTGTCATTGCATGTGTGTTCTTTTTACTAACAACAACTGGAGTCATTTCATGTGTGTTCTTTTCACATACCACATATGGATCCCCCAGTGTCATTGAAATGTGAGTTCTTTTCACAATCCACCTATGGATCCACCAGTGTCATTGAAATGTGTGTTCTCTTCAGATACCACATATGAATCCACCAGTCATTCCATGTGTGTTCTTTTCACGTACCACATATGAATCCACCGTTGTCATTGAAATGTGTGTTCTTTTCACAATCCACCTATGGATCCAGCAGTGTCATTGCATCTTTGCTCTTTTTACTAAAAACAACCAGAGTCATTGCATGTGTGTTTTCTTCAGAGACCACACATGGATCCACCAGTGTCATTACATGTGTGTTCTTTTCACACACCACATATGGATCCACCAGTGTCATTGCATGTGTGTTCTTTTCACTAACAACAACTGGAGTCATTGCATGTGTGTTCTTTTCAGATACCACATATGGATCCACCGGTGTCATCGAAATGTGTGTTCTTTTCACAATCCACCTATGGATCCAGCAGTGTCATTGCATGTGTGTTCTTTTCACATACCACATATGGATCCACCGGTGTCATCGAAATGTGTGTTCTCGCAAAGACCACATATGGATCCACCAGTGTCAATAGATGTGTGCTTTTTTTACTAACAACAACTGGGGTCATTGCATGTGTGTTCTCTTCAGAGGCCACACATGGATCCACCAGTGTCATTGCATGTGTGTTCTTTTCACAATCCACCTATGGATCCAGCAGTGTCATTGCATGCGTGCTCTTTTTACTAACAACAACCAGAGTCATTGAAATGTGTATTCTCTTCAGAGACCACACATGGATCCACCAGTGTCATTGCATGTGTGTTCTTTTTACTAACAACAAACAGACTCATTGCATGTGTGTTCTTTTCACACACCACATATGGTTCCACCAGTGTCATTGCATGTGTGTTCTTTTCACAATCCACCTATGGATCCACCAGTGTCATTGAAATGTGTGTTCTCTTCGGAGACCACGCATGGATCCACCAGTGTCGTTGCATGTGTGTTCTTTTCACAATCCACCTATGGATCCACCAGTGTCATTGCATGTGTGTTCTTTTCACTAACAACAACTAGAGTCCTTGCATGTGTGTTCTTTTCACACACCACATATGGATCCACCAGTGTCATTGCATGTGTGTTCTTTTCACAATCCACCTATGGGTCCACCAGTGTCATTGAAATGTGTGTTCTCTTCAGAGACCACACATCGATCCACCAGTGTCATTGCATGTGTGTTCTTTTTACTAACAACAACCAGTGTCATTGCATGTGTTCTCTTTTCACAATCCACCTATGGATCCACCATTTTCATTGCATGTGTGTTCTTGTCACAATCCACCTATGGATCCACCAGTGTCATTGCATGTGTGTTCTTTTTATTTACAACAACTGGAGTCATTTCATGTGTGTTCTTTTCACATACCACATATGGATCCCCCAGTGTCATTGAAATGTGTGTTCTTTTCACAATCCACCTATGGATCCACCAGTGTCATTGAAATGTGTGTTCTCTTCAGATACCCCATATGAATCCACTAGAGTCATTTCATGTGTGTTCTTTTCACGTACCACATATGAATCCACTGGTGTCATTGAAATTTGTGTTCTTTTCACAATCCACCTATGGATCCAGCAGTGTCATTGCATCTGTGCTCTTTTTACTAAAAACAACCAGAGTCATTGCATGTGTGTTTTCTTCAGAGACCACACATGGATCCACCAGTGTCATTGCATGTGTGTTCTTTTCACACACCACATATGGATCCACCAGTGTCATTGCATGTGTGTTCTTTTCACTAACAACAACTATAGTCATTGCATGTGTGTTCTTTTCACATACCACATATGGATCCACAAGTGTCATTACATGTGTGCTCTTTTCACAATCCACCTACGGATCCACCAGTGTCATTGCATGTGTGTTCTTTTTACTAACAACAACTGGAGTCATTGCATGTGTGTTCTTTTCACATACCACATATGGATCCACCGGTGTCATCGAAATGTGTGTTCTCTCCAGAGACCACATATGGATCCACCAGTGTCATTAGATGTGTGCTTTTTTACTAACAACAACTGGGGTCATTGCATGTGTGTTCTCTTCAGAGGCCACACATGTATCCACCAGTGTCATTGCATGTGTGTTCTTTTCACAATCCACCTATGGATCCAACAGTGTCATTGCATGCGTGCTCTTTTTACTAACAACAACCAGAGTCATTGAAATGTGTGTTCTCTTCAGAGACCACACATGGATCCTGATGTCATTGCATGTGTGTTCTTTTTACTAAGAACAAACAGAGTCATTGCATGTGTGTTCTTTTCACACACCACATATGGATCCACCAGTGGCATTGCATGTGTCTTCTTTTCACAATCCACCTATTGATCCACCAGTGTCATTGAAATGTGTGTTCTCTTCAGAGACCACACATGGATCCACCAGTGTCATTGCATGTGTGTTCTTTTTACTAACAACAACTAGAGTCATTGCATGTGTGCTCTTTTCACAATCCACCTATGGATCCACCAGTGTCATTGCATGTGTGTTCTCGCCACAATCCACCTATGGATCCACCAGTGTCATTGCATGTGTGTTCTTTTTACTAACAACAACCAGAGTCATTTCATGTGTGTTCTTTTCACATACCACATATGGATCCACCAGTGTCATTGAAATATGTATTCTTTTCACAATCCACCTATGGATCCACCAGTGTCATTGAAATGTGTGTTCTCTTTAGAGACCACACATGGATCCACCAGTGTTATTGCATGTGTGTTCTTTTTACTAACAACATACAGAGTCATTGCATGTGTGTTCTTTTCACACACCACATATGGATCCACCAGTGTCATTGCATGTGTGTTCTTTTCACAATCCACCTATGGATCCACCAGTGTCATTGAAATGTGTGTTCTCTTCAGAGACCACGCATGGATCCACCAGTGTCGTTGCATGTGTGTTCTTTTCACAATCCACCTATGGATCCACCAGTGTCATTGCATGTGTGTTCTTTTCACTAACAACAACTGGAGTGGAGTCCTTGCATGTGTGTTCTTTTCACACACCACATATGGATCCACCAGTGTCATTGCATGTGTGTTCTTTTCACAATCCACCTATGGGTCCACTAGTGTCATTGAAATGTGTGTTCTCTTCAGAGACCACACATGGATCCACCAGTGTCATTGCATGTGTGTTCTTTTTACTAACAACAACCAGAGTCATTGCATGTGTTCTCTTTTCACAATCCACCTATGGATCCACCATTTTCATTGCATGTGTGTTCTCGTCACAATCCACCTATGGATCCACCAGTGTCATTGCATGTGTGTTCTTTTTACTAACAACAACTGGAGTCATTTCATGTGTGTTCTTTTCACATACCACATATGGATCCCCCAGTGTCATTGAAATGTGTGTTCTTTTCACAATCCACCTATGGATCCACCAGTGTCATTGAAATGTGTGTTCTCTTCAGATACCACATATGAATCCACCAGTCATTTCATGTGTGTTCTTTTCACGTACCACATATGAATCCACCGTTGTCATTGAAATGTGTGTTCTTTTCACAATCCACCTATGGATCCAGCAGTGTCATTGCATCTTTGCTCTTTTTACTAAAAACAACCAGAGTCATTGCATGTGTGTTTTCTTCAGAGACCACACATGGATCCACCAGTGTCATTACATGTGTGTTCTTTTTACACACCACATATGGATCCACCAGTGTCATTGCATGTGTGTTCTTTTCACTAACAACAACTGGAGTCATTGCATGTGTGTTCTTTTCATATACCACATATGGATCCACAAGTGTCATTACATGTGTGCTCTTTTCACAATCCACCTACGGATCCACCAGTGTCATTGCATGTGTGTTCTTTTTACTAACAACAACTAGAGTCATTGCATGTGTGTTCTTTTCACATACCACATATGGATCCACCGGTGTCATCGAAATGTGTGTTCTCGCAGAGACCACATATGGATCCACCAGTGTCAATAGATGTGTGCTTTTTTTACTAACAACAACTGGGGTCATTGCATGTGTGTTCTCTTCAGAGGCCACACATGGATCCACCAGTGTCATTGCATGTGTGTTCTTTTCACAATCCACCTATGGATCCAGCAGTGTCATTGCATGCGTGCTCTTTTTACTAACAACAACCAGAGTCATTGAAATGTGTATTCTCTTCAGAGACCACACATGGATCCACCAGTGTCATTGCATGTGTGTTCTTTTTACTAACAACAAACAGACTCATTGCATGTGTGTTCTTTTCACACACCACATATGGTTCCACCAGTGTCATTGCATGTGTGTTCTTTTCACAATCCACCTATGGATCCACCAGTGTCATTTTAATGTGTGTTCTCTTTAGAGATCACGCATGGATCCACCAGTGTCGTTGCATGTGTGTTCTTTTCACAATCCACCTATGGATCCACCAGTGTCATTGCATGTGTGTTCTTTTCACTAACAACAACTGGAGTCCTTCCATGTGTGTTCTTTTCACACACCACATATGGATCCACCAGTGGCATTGCATGTGTGTTCTTTTCACAATCCACCTATGGGTCCACCAGTGTCATTGAAATGTGTGTTCTCTTTAGAGACCACACATCGATCCACCAGTGTCATTGCATGTGTGTTCTTTTTACTAACAACAACCATTGTCATTGCATGTGTTCTCTTTTCACAATCCACCTATGGATCCACCATTTTCATTGCATGTGTGTTCTCGTCACAATCCACCTATGGATCCACCAGTGTCATTGCATGTGTGTTCTTTTTACTTACAACAACTGGAGTCATTTCATGTGTGTTCTTTTCACATACCACATATGGATCCCCCAGTGTCATTGAAATGTGTGTTCTTTTCACAATCCACCTATGGATCCACCAGTGTCATTGAAATGTGTGTTCTCTTCAGATACCCCATATGAATCCACCAGAGTCATTTCATGTGTGTTCTTTTCACGTACCACATATGAATCCACCGGTGTCATTGAAATGTGTGTTCTTTTCACAATCCACCTATGGATCCAGCAGTGTCATTGCATCTGTGCTCTTTTTACTAAAAACAACCAGAGTCATTGCATGTGTGTTTTCTTCAGAGACCACACATGGATCCACCAGTGTCATTGCATGTGTGTTCTTTTCACACACCACATATGGATCCACCAGTGTCAATGCATGTGTGTTCTTTTCACTAACAACAACTGGAGTCATTGCATGTGTGTTCTTTTCACATACCACATATGGATCCACAAGTGTCATTACATGTGTGCTCTTTTCACAATCCACCTACGGATCCACCAGTGTCATTGCATGTGTGTTCTTTTACTAACAACAACTGGAGTCATTGCATGTGTGTTCTTTTCACATACCACATATGGATCCACCGGTGTCATCGAAATGTGTGTTCTCTCCAGAGACCACATATGGATCCACCAGTGTCATTAGATGTGTGCTTTTTTACTAACAACAACTGGGGTCATTGCATGTGTGTTCTCTTCCGAGGCCACACATGTATCCACCAGTGTCATTGCATGTGTGTTCTTTTCACAATCCACCTATGGATCCAGCAGTGTCATTGCATGCGTGCTCTTTTTACTAACAACAACCAGAGTCATTGAAATGTGTGTTCTCTTCAGAGACCACACATGGATCCACCAGTGTCATTGCATGTGTGTTCTTTTTACTAAGAACAAACAGAGTCATTGCATGTGTGTTCTTTTCACACACCACATATGGACCCACCAGTGGCATTGCATGTGTCTTCTTTTCACAATCCACCTATGGATCCACCAGTGTCATTTTAATGTGTGTTCTCTTCAGAGACCACACATGGATCCACCAGTGTCATTGCATGTGTGTTCTTTTCACAATCCACCTATGGATCCACCAGTGTCATTGCATGTGTGTTCTTTTCACTAACAACAACTGGAGTCCTTCCATGTGTGTTCTTTTCACACACCACATATGGATCCACCAGTGTCATTGCATGTGTGTTCTTTTCACAATCCACCTATGGGTCCACCAGTGTCATTGAAATGTGTGTTCTCTTTAGAGACCACACATCGATCCACCAGTGTCATTGCATGTGTGTTCTTTTTACTAACAACAACCATTGTCATTGCATGTGTTCTCTTTTCACAATCCACCTATGGATCCACCATTTTCATTGCATGTGTGTTCTCGTCACAATCCACCTATGGATCCACCAGTGTCATTGCATGTGTGTTCTTTTTACTTACAACAACTGGAGTCATTTCATGTGTGTTCTTTTCACATACCACATATGGATCCCCCAGTGTCATTGAAATGTGTGTTCTTTTCACAATACACCTATGGATCCACTAGTGTCATTCAAATGTGTGTTCTCTTCAGATACCCCATATGAATCCACCAGAGTCATTTCATGTGTGTTCTTTTCACGTACCACATATGAATCCACCGGTGTCATTGAAATGTGTGTTCTTTTCACAATCCACCTATGGATCCAGCAGTGTCATTGCATCTGTGCTCTTTTTACTAAAAACAACCAGAGTCATTGCATGTGTGTTTTCTTCAGAGACCACACATGGATCCACCAGTGTCATTGCATGTGTGTTCTTTTCACACACCACATATGGATCCACCAGTGTCAATGCATGTGTGTTCTTTTCACTAACAACAACTGGAGTCATTGCATGTGTGTTCTTTTCACATACCACATATGGATCCACAAGTGTCATTACATGTGTGCTCTTTTCACAATCCACCTACGGATCCACCAGTGTCATTGCATGTGTGTTCTTTTACTAACAACAACTGGAGTCATTGCATGTGTGTTCTTTTCACATACCACATATGGATCCACCGGTGTCATCGAAATGTGTGTTCTCTCCAGAGACCACATATGGATCCACCAGTGTCATTAGATGTGTGCTTTTTTACTAACAACAACTGGGGTCATTGCATGTGTGTTCTCTTCCGAGGCCACACATGTATCCACCAGTGTCATTGCATGTGTGTTCTTTTCACAATCCACCTATGGATCCAGCAGTGTCATTGCATGCGTGCTCTTTTTACTAACAACAACCAGAGTCATTGAAATGTGTGTTCTCTTCAGAGACCACACATGGATCCACCAGTGTCATTGCATGTGTGTTCTTTTTACTAAGAACAAACAGAGTCATTGCATGTGTGTTCTTTTCACACACCACATATGGACCCACCAGTGGCATTGCATGTGTCTTCTTTTCACAATCCACCTATGGATCCACCAGTGTCATTGAAATGTGTGTTCTCTTCAGAGACCACACATGGATCCACCAGTGTCATTGCATGTGTGTTCTTTTTACTAACAACAACCAGAGTCATTGCATGTGTGCTCTTTTCACAATCCACCTATGGATCCACCAGTGTCATTGCATGTGTGTTCTCGCCACAATCCACCTATGGATCCACTAGTGTCATTGCATGTGTGTTCTTTTTACTAACAACAACCAGAGTCATTTCATGTGTGTTCTTTTCACATACCACGTATGGATCCACCAGTGTCATTGAAATGTGTATTCTTTTCAGAATCCACCTATGGATCCACCAGTGTCATTGAAATGTGTGTTCTCTTCAGAGACCACACATGGATCCACCAGTGTTATTGCATGTGTGTTCTTTTTACTAACAACATACTGAGTCATTGCATGTGTGTTCTTTTCACACACCACATATGGATCCACCAGTGTCATTGCATGTGTGTTCTTTTCACAATCCACCTATGGATCCACCAGTGTCATTGAAATGTGTGTTCTCTTCAGAGACCACGCATGGATCCACCAGTGTCGTTGCATGTGTGTTCTTTTCACAATCCACCTATGGATCCACCAGTGTCATTGCATGTGTGTTCTTTTCACTAACAACAACTGGAGTCCTTGCATGTGTGTTCTTTTCACACACCACATATGGATCCACCAGTGTCATTGCATGTGTGTTCTTTTTACTAACAACAACCAGAGTCATTGCATGTGTGCTCTTTTCACAATCCACCTATGGATCCACCAGTGTCATTGCATGTGTGTTCTCGTCACAATCCACCTATGGATCCACCAGTGACATTGCATGTGTGTTCTTTTTACTAACAACAAATGGAGTCATTTCATGTGTGTTCTTTTCACATACCACATATGGATCCACCAGTGTCATTGAAATGTGTGTTCTTTTCACAATCCACCTATGGATCCACCAGTGTCATTGAAATGTGTGTTTTCTTTAGAGACCACACATGGATCAACAAGTGTCATTGCATGTGTGTTCTTTTTACCAACAACAACCAGAGTCATTGCATGTGTGCTCTTTTCATAATCCACCTATGGATCCACCAGTGTCATTGCATGTGTGTTCTCGTCACAATCCACCTATGGATCCACCAGTGTCATTGCATGTGTGTTCTTTTTACTAACAACAACTGGAGTCATTTCATGTGTGTTCTTTTCACATACCACATATGAATCAACCAGTGTCATTGAAATGTGTGTTCTTTTCACCATCCACATATGGACCCACCAGTGTCATTGTAATGTGTGTTCTCTTCAGATACCACATATGAATCCACCAGAGTCATTTCATGTGTGTTCTTTTCACATACCACTTATGAATCCACCGGCGTCATTGAAATGTGTGTTCTTGTCACAATCCACCTATGGATCCACCAGTGTCATTGCATCTGTGCTCTTTTTACGAACAACAACCAGAGTCATTGCATGTGTGTTCTCTTCAGAGACCATACATGGATCCACCAGTGTATTTGCATGTGTGTTCTTTTTACTAACAACAACCAGAGTCATTGCATGTGTGTTCTTTTCACACACCACATATGGATCCACCAGTGACATTGCATGTGTGTTCTTTTCACTAATAACAACTGGAGTCATTGCATGTGTGTTCTTTTCACATACCACATATGGATCCACAAGTGTCATTACATGTGTGCTCTTTTCACAATCCACCTATGGATCCACCAGTGTCATTGCATCTGTGTTCTTTTTACTAACAACAACTAGAGTCATTGCATGTGTGTTGTTTTCACATACCACATATGGATCCACCGGTGTCATCGAAATGTGTGTTCTCTCCAGAGACCACATATGGATCCACCAGTGTCATTGGATGTGTGCTTTTTTTACTAACTACAACTGGGGTCATTGCATGTGTGTTATCTTCAGAGGCCACACATGGATCCACCAGTGTCATTGCATGTGTGTTCTTTTCACAATCCACCTATGGATCCAGCAGTGTCATTGCATGTGTGCTCTTTTTACTAACAACAACCAGAGTCATTGAAATGTGTGTTCTCTTCAGAGACCACACAGGGATCCACCAGTTTCATTGCATGTGTGTTCTTTTTACTAAGAACAACCAGAGTAATTGCATGTGTGTTCTTTTCACACACCACATATGGATCCACTAGTGGCATTGCATGTGTGTTCTTTTCACAATCCACCTATGGATCCACCAGTGTCATTGAAATGTGTGTTCTCTTCAGAGACCACACAAGGATCCACCAGTGTCATTGCATGTGTGTTCTTTTTACTAACAACAACCAGAGTCATTGCATGTGTGCTCTTTTCACAATCCACCTATGGATCCAGCAGTGTCATTGCATGTGTGCTCTTTTTACTAACAACAACCAGAGTCATTGCATGTGTGTTCTCTTCAGAGACCACACATGGATCCAGCAGTGTCATTGCATGTGTGTTCTTTTTACTAACAACAACCAGAGTCATTGCATGTGTGTTCTTTCACACACCACATATGGATCCACCAGTGGCATTGCATGTGTGTTCTTTTCACTAATAACAACTGGAGTCATTGCATGTTTGTTCTTTTCACATACCACATATGGATCCACAAGTGTCATTACATGTGTGTTCTTTTCACAATCCACCTATGGATCCACCAGTGTCATTGCATGTGTGTTCTTTTTACTAACAACAACTGGAGTCATTGCATGTGTGTTGTTTTCACATACCACATATGGATCCACCGGTGTCATCGAAATGTGTGTTCTCTCCAGAGACCACATATGGATCCACCAGTGTCATTGGATGTGTGCTTTTTTTACTAACAACAATTGGGATCATTGCATGTGTGTTATCTTCAGAGGCCACACATGGATCCACCAGTGTCATTGCATGTGTGTTCTTTTCACAATCCACCTATGGATCCAGCAGTGTCATTGCATGTGTGCTCTCCTTACTAACAACAACCAGAGTCATTGAAATGTGTGTTCTCTTCAGAGACCACACATGGATCCACTAGTGTCATTGCATGTGTGTTCTTTTTACTAAGAACAACCAGAGTAATTGCATGTGTGTTCTTTTCACACACCACATATGGATCCACTAGTGGCATTGCATGTGTGTTCTTTTCACAATCCACCTATGGATCCACTAGTGTCATTGAGATGTGTGTTCTCTTCAGAGACCACACATGGATCCACCAGTGTCATTTCATGTGTGTTCTTTTTACTAACAACAACCAGAGTCATTGCATGTGTGCTCTTTTCACAATCCACCTATGGATCCACCAGTGTCATTGCATGTGTGTTCTCGTCACAATCCACCTATGGATCCACCAGTGTCATTGCATGTGTGTTCTTTTTACTAACAACAAATGGAGTCATTTCATGTGTGTTCTTTTCACATACCACATATGGATCCACCAGTGTCATTGAAATGTGTGTTCTTTTCACAATCCACCTATGGATCCACCAGTGTCATTGAAATGTGTGTTTTCTTTAGAGACCACACATGGATCCACAAGTGTCATTGCATGTGTGTTCTTTTTACCAACAACAACCAGAGTCATTGCATGTGTGCTCTTTTCACAATCCACCTATGGATCCACCAGTGTCATTGCATGTGTGTTCTCGTCACAATCCACCTATGGATCCACCAGTGTCATTGCATGTGTGTTCTTTTTACTAACAACAACTGGAGTCAGTTCATGTGTGTTCTTTTCACATACCACATATGGATCCACCAGTGTCTTTGAAATGTGTGTTCTTTTCACCATCCACCTATGGACCCACCAGTGTCATTGTAATGTGTGTTCTCTTCAGATACCACATATGAATCCACCAGAGTCATTTCATGTGTGTTCTTTTCACATACCACATATGAATCCACCGGCGTCATTGAAATGTGTGTTCTTTTCACAATCCACCTATGGATCCAGCAGTGTCATTGCGTGTGTTCTCTTTTTACTAACAACAACCAGAGTCATTGCATGTGTGTTCTCTTCAGAGACCACACATGGATCCACCAGTGTCATTGCATGTGTGTTCTTTTTACTAACAACAACCAGAGTCATTGCATGTGTGTTCTTTCACACACCACATATGGATCCACCAGTGGCATTGCATGTGTGTTCTTTTCACTAATAACAACTGGAGTCATTGCATGTGTGTTCTTTTCACATACCACATATGGATCCAAAAGTGTCATTACATGTGTGCTCTTTTCACAATCCACCTATGGATCCACCAGTGTCATTGCATGTGTGTTCTTTTTACTAACAACAACTGGAGTCATTGCATGTGTGTTGTTTTCACATACCACATATGGATCCACCGGTGTCATCGAAATGTGTGTTCTCTCCAGAGACCACATATGGATCCACCAGTGTCATTGGATGTGTGCTTTTTTTACTAACAACAAATGGGGTCATTGCATGTGTGTTATCTTCAGAGGCCACACATGGATCCACCAGTGTCATTGCATGTGTGTTCTTTTCACAATCCACCTATGGATCCACCAGTGTCATTGCATGTGTGCTCTTTTTACTAACAACAACCAGAGTCATTGAAATGTGTGTTCTTTTCAGAGACCACACATGGATCCACCAGTGTCATTGCATGTGTGTTCTTTTTACTAAGAACAACCAGAGTAATTGCATGTGTGTTCTTTTCACACACCACATATGGATCCACTAGTGGCATTGCATGTGTGTTCTTTTCACAATCCACCTATGGATCCACCAGTGTCATTGAAATGTGTGTTCTCTTCAGAGACCACACATGGATCCACCAGTGTAAATGCATGTGTGTTCTTTTTACTAACAACAACCAGAGTCATTGCATGTGTGCTCTTTTCACAATCCACCCTTGGATCCAGCAGTGTCATTGCATGTGTGCTCTTTTTACTAACAACAAACAGAGTCATTGCATGTGTGTTCTCTTCAGAGACCACACATGGATCCACCAATGTCATTGCATGTGTGTTCTTTTTACTAACAACAACCAGAGTCATTGCATGTGTGTTCTTTCACACACCACATATGGATCCACCAGTGGCATTGCATGTGTGTTCTTTTCACTAATAACAACTGGAGTCATTACATGTTTGTTCTTTTCACATACCACATATGGATCCACAAGTGTCATTACATGTGTGCTCTTTTCACAATCCACCTATGGATCCACTAGTGTCATTGCATGTGTGTTCTTTTTACTAACAACAACTGGAGTCATTGCATGTGTGTTGTTTTCACATACCACATATGGATCCACCGGTGTCATCGAAATGTGTGTTCTCTCCATAGACCACATATGGATCCACCAGTGTCATTGGATGTGTGCTTTTTTTACTAACAACAACTGGGGTCACATCTTCAGAGGCCACACATGGATCCACCAGTGTCATTGCATGTGTGTTCTTTTCACAATCCACTTATGGATCCAGCAGTGTCATTGCATGTGTGCTCTTTTTACTAACAACAACCAGAGTCATTGAAATGTGTGTTCTCTTCAGAGACCACACATGGATCCACCAGTGTCATTGCATGTGTGTTCTTTTTACTAAGAACAACTAGAGTAATTGCATGTGTGTTCTTTTCACACACCACATATGGATCCACTAGTGGCATTGCATGTGTGTTCTTTTCACAATCCACCTATGGATCCACCAGTGTCATTGAAATGTGTGTTCTCTTCAGAGACCACACATGGATCCACCAGTGTCATTGCATGTGTGTTCTTTTTACTAACAACAACCAGAGTCATTGCATGTGTGCCCTTTTCACAATCCACCTATGGATCCACCAGTGTCATTGCATGTGTGTTCTCGTCACAATCCACCTATGGATCCACCAGTGTCATTGCATGTGTGTTCTTTTTACTAACAACAAATGGAGTCATTTCATGTGTGTTCTTTTCACATACCACATATGGATCCACCAGTGTAATTGAAATGTGTGTTCTTTTCACAATCCACCTATGGATCCACCAGTGTCATTGAAATGTGTGTTCTCTTCAGATACCACACATGGATCCACTAGTGTTATTGCATGTGTGTTCTTTTTACTAACAACAACCAGAGTCATTGCATGTGTGTTCTTTTCACACACCACATATGGTTCCACCAGTGTCATTGCATGTGTGTTCTTTTCACAATCCACCTATGGATCCACCAGTGTCATTGAAATGTGTGTTCTCTTCAGCGACCACGCATGGATCCACCAATGTCATTGCATGTGTGTTCTTTTCACAATCCACCTATGGATCCACCAGTGTCATTGCATGTGTGTTCTTTTTACTAACAACAACTGGAGTCATTGCATGTGTGTTCTTTTCGAATACCACATATGGATCTACCAGTGTCATCGAAATGTGTGTTCTCTCCAGAGACCACATATGGATCCACCAGTGTCATTGGATGTGTGCTTTTTTACTAACAACAAGTGGGGTCACATCTTCAGAGGCCACACATGGATCCACCAGTGTCATTGCATGTGTGTTCTTTTCACAATCCACCTATGGATCCAGCAGTGTCATTGCATGTGTGCTCTTTTTACTAACAACAACCAGAGTCATTGAAATGTGTGTTCTCTTCAGAGACCACACATGGATCCACCAGTGTCATTGCATGTGTGTTCTTTTTACTAAGAACAACTAGAGTAATTGCATGTGTGTTCTTTTCACACACCACATATGGATCCACTAGTGGCATTGCATGTGTGTTTTTTCACAATCCACCTATGGATCCACCAGTGTCATTGAAATGTGTGTTCTCTTCAGAGACCACACATGGATCCACCAGTGTCATTGCATGTGTGTTCTTTTTACTAACAACCAGAGTCATTGCATGTGTGCTCTTTTCACAATCCACCTATGGATCCACCAGTGTCATTGCATGTGTGTTCTCGTCACAATCCACCTATGGATCCATCAGTGTCATTGCATGTGTGTTCTTTTTACTAACAACAAATGGAGTCATTTCATGTGTGTTCTTTTCACATACCACATATGGATCCACCAGTGTCATTGAAATGTGTGTTCTTTTCACAATCCACCTATGGATCCACCAGTGTCATTGAAATGTGTGTTCTCTTCAGATACCACACATGGATCCACTAGTGTTATTGCATGTGTGTTCTTTTTACTAACAACAACCAGAGTCAGTGCATGTGTGTTCTTTTCACACACCACATATGGTTCCACCAGTGTCATTGCATGTGTGTTCTTTTCACAATCCACCTATGGATCCACCAGTGTCATTGAAATGTGTGTTCTCTTCAGCGACCACGCATGGATCCAGCAGTGTCATTGCATGTGTGTTCTTTTCACAATCCACCTATGGATCCACCAGTGCCATTGCATGTGTGTTCTTTTCACTAACAAGAACTGGAGTCATTGCATGTGTGTTCTTTTCGAATACCACATATGGATCCACCAGTGTCATTGCATGTGTGTTCTTTTTACTAACAACAACTGGAGTCATTGCATGTGTGTTGTTTTCACATACCACATATGGATCCACCGGTGTCATCGAAATGTGTGTTCTCTCCAGAGACCACATATGGATCCACCAGTGTCATTGGATGTGTGCTTTTTTTACTAACAACAACTGGGGTCATTGCATGTGTGTTATCTTCAGAGGCCACACATGGATCCACCAGTGTCATTGCATGTGTGTTCTTTTCACAATCCACCTATGGATCCAGCAATGTCATTGCATGTATGCTCTTTTTACTAACAACAACCAGAGTCATTGAAATGTGTGTTCTCCTCAGAGACCACACATGGATCCACCAGTGTCATTGCATGTGTGTTCTCTTTACTAAGAACAACCAGAGTAATTGCATGTGTGTTCTTTTCACACACCACATATGGATCCACTAGTGGCATTGCATGTGTGTTCTTTTCACAATCCACCTATGGATCCACCAGTGTCATTGAAATGTGTGTTCTCTTCAGAGACCACACATGGATCCACCAGTGTTAATGCATGTGTGTTCTTTTTACTAACAACAACCAGAGTCATTGCATGTGTGCTCTTTTCACAATCCACCTATGGATCCAGCAGTGTCATTGCATGTGTGGTCTTTTTACTAACAACAACCAGAGTCATTGCATGTGTGTTCTCTTCAGAGACCACAAATGGATCCACCAGTGTCATTGCATGTGTGTTCTTTTTACTAACAACAACCAGAGTCATTGCATGTGTGTTCTTTCACACACCACATATGGATCCACCAGTGGCATTGCATGTGTGTTCTTTTCACTAATAACAACTGGAGTCATTGCATGTTTGTTCTTTTCACATACCACATATGGATCCACAAGTGTCATTACATGTGTGCTCTTTTCACAATCCACCTATGGATCCACCAGTGTCATTGCATGTGTGTTCTTTTTACTAACAACAACTGGAGTCATTGCATGTGTGTTGTTTTCACATACCACATATGGATCCACCGGTGTCATCGAAATGTGTGTTCTCTCCAGAGACCACATATGGATCCACCAGTGTCATTGGATGTGTGATTTTTTTACTAACAACAACTGGGGTCACATCTTCAGAGGCCACACATGGATCCACCAGTGTCATTGCATGTGTGTTCTTTTCACAATCCACCTATGGATCCAGCAGTGTCATTGCATGTGTGCTCTTTTTACTAACAACAACCAGAGTCATTGAAATGTGTGTTCTCTTCAGAGACCACACATGGATCCACCAATGTCATTGCATGTGTGTTCTTTTTACTAAGAACAACTAGAGTAATTGCATGTGTGTTCTTTTCACACACCACATATGGATCCACTAGTGGTATTGCATGTGTGTTCTTTTCACAATCCACCTATGGATCCACCAGTGTCATTGAAATGTGTGTTCCCTTCAGAGACCACACATGGATCCACCAGTGTCATTGCATGTGTGTTCTTTTTACTAACAACAACCAGAGTCATTGCATGTGTGCTCTTTTCACAATCCACCTATGGATCCACCAGTGTCATTGCATGTGTGTTCTCGTCACAATCCACCTATGGATCCACCAGTGTCATTGCATGTGTGTTCTTTTTTACTAACAACAAATGGAGTCATTTCATGTGTGTTCTTTTCACATACCACATATGGATCCACCAGTGTCATTGAAATGTGTGTTCTTTTCACAATCCACCTATGGATCCACCAGTGTCATTGAAATGTGTGTTCTCTTCAGATACCACATGGATCCACTAGTGTTATTGCATGTGTGTTCTTTTACTAACAACCAGAGTCATTGCATGTGTGTTCTTTTCACACACCACATATGGTTCCACCAGTGTCATTGCATGTGTGTTCTTTTCACAATCCACCTATGGATCCACCAGTGTCATTGAAATGTGTGTTCTCTTCAGCGACCACGCATGGATCCACCAATGTCATCGCATGTGTGTTCTTTTCACAATCCACCTATGGATCCACCAGTGTCATTGCATGTGTGTTCTTTTTACTAACAACAACTGGAGTCATTGCATGTGTGTTGTTTTCACATACCACATATGGATCCACCGGTGTCATCGAAATGTGTGTTCTCTCCAGAGACCACATATGGATCCACCAGTGTCATTGGATGTGTGCTTTTTTACTAACAACAACTGGGGTCACATCTTCAGAGGCCACATATGGATCCACCAGAGTGATTGCATGTGTGTTCTCTTCACAATCCACCTATGGATCCACCAGTGTCATTGCATCTGTGTTCTTTTTAATAACAACAACCCGAGTCATTGAAATGTGTGTTCTCTTCAGAGACCACACATGGATCCACCAGTGTCATTGCATGTGTGTTCTTTTTACTAAGAACAACTAGAGTAATTGCATGTGTGTTCTTTTCACACACCACATATGGATCCACTAGTGGCATTGCATGTGTGTTCTTTTCACAATCCACCTATGGATCCACCAGTGTCATTGAAATGTGTGTTCTCTTCAGAGACCACACATGGATCCACCAGTGTCATTGCATGTGTGTTCTTTTTACTTAGAACAAACAGAGTCATTGCATGTGTGTTCTTTTCACACACCACATATGGATCCACCTGTGGCATTGCATCTATGCTCTTTTTACTAAAAACAACCAGAGTCATTGCATGTGTGTTCTCTTCAGAGACCACACATGGATCCACCAGTGTCATTGCATGTGTGTTCTTTTTACTAACAACAACCAGAGTCATTGCATGTGTGTTCTTTCACACACAACATATGGATCCACCAGTGTCATTGCATGTGTGTTCTCGTCACAATCCACCTATGGATCCACCAG
This sequence comes from Avena insularis, assembly GCA_023614405.1. NCBI lineage: Eukaryota > Viridiplantae > Streptophyta > Magnoliopsida > Poales > Poaceae > Avena > Avena insularis. Next base: position 364,434,661 of record CM042684.1, read on the forward strand.
TGTCATTGCATGTGTGTTCTTTTTACTAACAACAAATGGAGTCATTTCATGTGTGTTCTTTTCACATACCACATCTGGATCCACCAGTGTCATTGAAATGTGTGTTCTTTTCACAATCCACCTATGGATCCACCAGTGTCATTGAAATGTGTGTTCTCTTCAGATACCACACATGGATCCACCAGTGTTATTGCATGTGTGTTCTTTTTACTAACAACAACCAGAGTCATTGCATGTGTGTTCTTTTCACACACCACATATGGTTCCACCAGTGTCATTGCATGTGTGTTCTTTTCACAATCAACCTATGGATCCACCAGTGTCATTGAAATGTGTGTTCTCTTCAGCGACCACGCATGGATCCACCAGTGTCCTTGCATGTGTGTTCTTTTCACAATCCACCTATGGATCCACCAGTGCCATTGCATGTGTGTTCTTTTCACTAACAACAACTGGAGTCATTGCATGTGTGTTCTTTTCGAATACCACATATGGATTCACCAGTGTCATTGCATGTGTGCTCTTTTCACAATCCACCTATGGATCCACCAGTGTCATCGCATGTGAGTTCTTTTTACTAACAACAACTGGAGTCATTTCATGTGTGTTCTTTTCACATACCACATATGGATCCACCGGTGTCATTGAAATGTGTGTTCTCTTCAGAGACCACATATGGATCCACCAGTGTCATTGGATGTGTGCTTTTTTTACTAACAAGAACTAGGGTCATCGCATGTGTGTTCTCTTCAGAGGCCACACATGGATCCACCAGTGTCATTGCATGTGTGTTCTTTTCACAATCCACCTATGGATCCAGCAGTGTCATTGCATGTGTGCTCTTTTTACTAACAACAACCGGAGTCATTGAAATGTGTGTTCTCTTTAGAGACCACACATGGATCCACCAGTGTCATTGTGTGTGTGTTCTTTTTACTAACAACAACCAGAGTCATTGCATGTGTGTTCTTTTCACACACCACATATGGATCCACCAGTGTCATTGCATGTGTGTTCTTTTCACAATCCACCTATGGATCCACCTGTGTCATTGAAATGTGTGTTCTCTTCAGAGACCACACATGGATCCACCAGTGTCATTGCATGTGTGTTCTTTTTACTAAGAACAACCAGAGTCATTGCATGTGTGCTGTTTTCACAATCCACCTATGGATCCACCACTGTCATTCAAATGTGTGATCTCTTCAGAGACCACACATGGATCCACCAATGTCATTGCATGTGTGTTCTTTTTACTAACAACAACCAGAGTCATTGCATGTGTTCTCTTTTCACAATCCACCTATGGATCCACTAGTGTCATTGCATGTGTGTTCTCGTCACAATCCACCTATGGATCCACCTGTGTCATTGCATGTGTGTTCTTTTTACTAACAACAACTAGAGTCATTTCATGTGTGTTCTTTTCACATACCACATATGGATCCACCAGTGTCATTGAAATGTGTGTTCTTTTCACCGTCCACCTATGGACCCACCAGTGTCATTGTAATGTGTGTTCTCTTCAGATACCACATATGAATCCACCAGAGTCATTTCATCTGTGTTCTTTTCACATACCACATATGAATCCACCGGCGTCATTGAAATGTGTGTTCTTGTCACAATCCACCTATGGATCCAGCAGTGTCATTGCATGTGTGCTCTTTTTACTAACAACAACCAGAGTCATTGCATGTGTGTTCTCTTCAGAGACCACACATGGATCCCCCAGTGTCATTGCATGTGTGTTCTTTTTACTAACAACAACCAGAGTCATTGCATGTGTATTCGTTTCACACACCACATATGGATCCACCAGTGTCATTGCATGTGTGTTCTTTTCACTAACAACAACTCGAGTCATTGCATGTGTTTTCTTTTCACATACCACATATGGATCCACAAGTGTCATTACATGTGTGCTCTTTTCACAATCCACCTATGGATCCACCAGTGTCATTGCATGTGTTTTCTTTTTACTAACAACAACTGGAGTCATTGCATGTGTGTTCTTTTCACATACCACATATGGATCCACCGGTGTCATTGAAATGTGTGTTCTCTCCAGAGACTACATATGGATCCACCAGTGTTATTAGATGTGTGATTTTTTTACTAACAACAACTGGGGTCATTGCATGTGTGTTCTCTTCAGAGGCCACATATGGATCCACCAGTGTCATTGCATGTGTGCTCTTTTTACTAACAACAACCAGAGTCATTGAAATGTGTGTTCTCTTCAGAGACCACACATGGATCCACCAGTGTCATTGCATGTGTGTTCTTTTTACTAAGAACAACCAGAGTAATTGCATGTGTGTTCTTTTCACACACCACATATGGATCCACCAGTGGCATTGCATGTGTGTTCTTTTGACAATCCACCTATGGATCCACCAGTGTCATTGAAATGTGTGTTCTCTTCAGAGACCACACATGGATCCACCAGTGTCATTGCATCTGTGTTCTTTTTACTAACAACAACCAGAGTCATTGCACGTGTGCTCTTTTCACAATCCACCTATGGATCCACCAGTGTCATTGCATGTGTGTTCTCGTCACAATCCACCTATGGATCCACCAGTGTCATTGCATGTGTGTTCTTTTTACTAACAACAACTGGAGTTATTTCATGTGTGTTCCTTTCACATACCACATATGGATCCACCAGTGTCATTGAAATGTGTGTTCTTTTCACAATCCACCTATGGATCCACCAGTGTCATTGAAATGTGTGTTCTCTTTAGATACCACACATGGATCCACCAGTGTTATTGCATGTGTGTTCTTTTTACTAACAACAACTAGAGTCATTGCATGTGTGTTCTTTTCACACACCACATATGGTTCCACCAGTGCCATTGCATGTGTGTTCTTTTCACAATCCACCTATGGATCCACCAGTGTCATTGAAATGTGTGTTCTCTTCAGAGACCACGCATGGATCCACTAGTGTCATTGCATGTGTGTTCTTTTCACAATCCACCTATGGATCCACCAGTGTCATTGCATGTGTGTTCTTTTCACTAATAACAACTGGAGTCATTGCATGTGTGTTCTTTTCACACACCACATATGGATCCACCAGTGTCATTGCATGTGTGTTCTTTTCACAATACACCTATGGATCCACCAGTGTCATTGAAATGTGTGTTTTCTTTAGAGACCACACATGGATCCACAAGTGTCATTGCATGTGTGTTCTTTTTACCAACAACAACCAGAGTCATTGCATGTGTGCTCTTTTCACAATCCACCTATGGATCCACCAGTGTCATTGCATGTGTGTTCTCGTCACAATCCACCTATGGATCCACCAGTGTCATTGCATGTGTGTTCTTTTTACTAACAACAACTGGAGTCATTTCATGTGTGTTCTTTTCACATACCACATATGGATCCACCAGTGTCATTGAAATGTGTGTTCTTTTCACCATCCACCTATGGACCCACCAGTGTCATTGTAATGTGTGTTCTCTTCAGATACCACATATGAATCCACTAGAGTCATTTCATGTGTGTTCTTTTCACATACCACGTATGAATCCACCGGCGTCATTGAAATGTGTGTTCTTCTCACAATCCACCTATGGTTCCAGAAGTGTCATTGCATGTGTGCTCTTTTTACTAACAACAACCAGAGTCATTGCATGTGTGTTCTCTTCAGAGACCACACATGGATCCACCAGTGTCATTCCATGTGTGTTCTTTTTACTAACAACAACCAGAGTCATTGCATGTGTGTTCTTTTCACACACCACATATGGATCCACCAGTGTCATTGCATGTGTGTTCTTTTCACAATCGACCTATGGATCCACCAGTGTCATTGAAATGTGTGTTCTCTTCAGAGACCACACATGGATCCACTAGTGTCATTGCATGTGTGTTCTTTTTACTAACAACAACCAGAGTCATTACATGTGTGCTCATTTCACAATCCACCTATGGATCCACCAGTGTCATTGCATGTGTGTTCTCTTCACAATCCACCTATGGATCCACCAGTGTCATTGCATGTGTGTTCTTTTCACTAACAATAACTGGAGTCATTGCATGTGTGTTCTTTTCACATACCACATATGGATCCACCAGTGTCATTGCATGTGTGCTCTTATCACAATCCACCTATGGATCCACTAGTTGTCATTGCATGTGTGTTCATTTCACTAACAATAACTGGAGTCATTGCATGTGTGTTCTTTTCACATACCACATATGGATCCACCAGTGTCATTGCATGTGTGTTCTTTTTACTAACAACAACTGGAGTCATTTCATGACTGTTCTTTTCACATACCACATATGGATCCACCACTGTCATTCAAATGTGTGTTCTCTTCAGAGACCACATGGATCCTGATGTCATTGCATGTGTGTTCCTTTTACTAACATCAACCAGAGTCATTGCATGTGTGCTCTTTTCACAATCCACCTATGGATCCACCAGTGTCATTGCATGTGTGTTCTTTTTACTAACAACAACTGGAGTCATTTCATGTGTGTTCTTTTCACATACCACATATGGATCCCCCAATGTCATTGAAATGTGTGTTCTTTTCACAATCCACCTATGGATCCACCAATGTCATTGAAATGTGTGTTCTCTTCAGATACCACATATGAATCCACCAGAGTCATTTCTTGTGTGTTCTTTTCACATACCACATATGAATCCACCGGTGTCATTGAAATGTGTGTTCTTTTCACAATCCACCTATGGATCCAGCAGTGTCATTGCATCTATGCTCTTTTTACTAAAAACAACCAGAGTCATTGCATGTGTGTTCTCTTCAGAGACCACACATGGATCCACCAGTGTCATTGCATGTGTGTTCTTTTTACTAACAACAACCAGAGTCATCGTGTGCTCTTTTCACAATCCACCTATGGATCCACCAGTGTCATTGCATGTGTGTTCTCTTCACAATCCACCTATGGATCCACCAGTGTCATTGCATGTGTGTTCTTTTCACTAACAATAAGTGGAGTCATTGCATGTGTGTTCTTTTCACATACCACATATGGATCCACTAGTGTCATTGCATGTGTGCTCTTATCACAATCCACCTATGGATCCACTAGTGTCATTGCATGTGTGTTCTTTTTACTAACAACAACTGGAGTCATTGCATGTGTGTTCTTTTCACATACCACATATGGATCCACCGGTGTCATCGAAATGTGTGTTCTCTCCAGAGACCACATATGGATCCACCAGTGTCATTGGATGTGTGCTTTTTTTACTAACAACAACTGGGGTCATTGCATGTGTGTTCGCTTCAGAGGCCACACATGGACCCACCAATGTCATTGCATGTGTGTTCTTTTCACAATCCACCTATGGATCTAGTAGTGTCATTGCATGTGTGCTCTTTTTACTAACAACAACCAGAGTCATTGAAATGTGTGTTCTCTTCAGAGACCACACATAGATCCACCAGTGTCATTGCATGTGTGTTCTTTTTAGTAAGAACAACCAGAGTAATTGCATGTGTGTTATTTTCACACACCACATATGGATCCACCAGTGGCATTGCATGTGTGTTCTTTTCACAATCCACCTATGGATCCACCAGTGTCATTGAAATGTGTGTTCTCTTCAGAGACCACACATGGATCCACCAGTGTCATTGCATGTGTGTTCTTTTTACTAACAACAACCAGAGTCATTGCATGTGTGCTGTTTTCACAATCCACCTATGGATCGACCAGTGTCATTGCATATGTGTTCTCGTCACAATCCACCTATGGATCCACCAGTGTCATTGCATGTGTGTTGTTTTTACTAACAACAACTAGAGTCATTTCATGTGTGTTCTTTTCACATACAACATATGGATCCACCAGTGTCATTAAAATGTGTGTTCTTTTCACCATCGACCTATGGACCCACCAGTGTCATTGTAATGTGTGTTCTCTTCAGATACCACATATGAATCCACCAGAGTCATTTCATGTGTGTTCTTTTCACATACCACATATGAATCCACCGGCGTCATTGAAATGTGTGTTCATGTCACAATCCACCTATGGATCCAGCAGTGTCATTGCATGTGTGCTCTTTTTACTAACAACAACCAGAGTCATTGCATGTGTGTTCTCTTCAGAGACCACAGATGGATCCACCAGTGTCATTGCATGTGTGTTCTTTTTACTAACAACAACCAGAGTCATTGCATGTGTGTTCGTTTCACACACCACATATGGATCCACCAGTGTCATTGCATGTGTGTTCTTTTCACTAACAACAACTCGAGTCATTGCATGTGTTTTCTTTTCACATACCACATATGAATCCACAAGTGTCATTACATGTGTGGTCTTTTCACAATCCACCTATGGATCCACCAGTGTCATTGCATGTGTGTTCTTTTTACTAACAACAACTGGAGTCATTGCATGTGTGTTCTTTTCACATACCACATATGGATCCACCGGTGTCATCGAAAGTGTGTTCTCTCCAGAGACTACATATGGATCCACCAGTGTCATTAGATGTGTGATTTTTTTACTAACAACAACTGGGGTCATTGCATGTGTGTTCTCTTCAGAGGCCACACATGGATCCACCAGTGTCATTGCATGTGTGTTATTTTCACACACCACATATGGTTCCACCAGTGTCATTGCATGTGTGTTCTTTTCACAATCCACCTATGGATCCACCAGTGTCATTGAAATATGTGTTCTCTTCAGCGACCACGCATGGATCCACCAGTGTCATTGCATGTGTGTTCTTTTCAGAATCCACCTATGGATCCACCAGTGTCATTGCATGTGTGTTCTTTTCACTAACAACAACTGAAGTCATTGCATGTGTGTTCTTTTCGAATACCACATATGGATCCACCAGTGTCATTGCATGTGTGCTCTTTTCACAATCCACCTATGGATCCACCAGTGTCATCACATGTGTGTTCTTTTTACTAACAACAACTGGAGTCATTTCATGTGTGTTCTTTTCACATACCACATATGGATCCACCGGTGTCATTGAAATGTGTGTTCTCTTCCGAGACCACATATGGATCCACCAGTGTCATTGGATGTCTGCTTTTTTACTAACAACAACTGGGGTCATCGCATGTGCGTTCTCTTCAGAGGCCACACATGGATCCACCAGTGTCATTGCATGTGTGTTCTTTTCACAATCCACCTATGGATCCAGCAGTGTCATTGCATGTGTGCTCTTTTTACTAACAACAACCGGAGTCATTGAAATATGTGTTCTCTTCAGAGACCACACATGGATCCACTAGTGTCATTGTGTGTGTGTTCTTTTTACTAACAACAACCAGAGTCATTGCATGTGTGTTGTTTTCACACACCACATATGGATCCACCTGTGTCATTGCATGTTTGTTCTTTTCACAATCCACCTATGGATCCACCAGTGTCATTGAAATGTGTGTTCTCTTCAGAGACCACACATGGATCCACCAGTGTCATTGCATGTGTGTTCTTTTTACTAACAACAACCAGAGTCATTGCATGTGTGCTGTTTTCACAATCCACCTATGGATCGACCAGTGTCATTGCATATGTGTTCTCGTCACAATCCACCTATGGATCCACCAGTGTCATTGCATGTGTGTTGTTTTTACTAACAACAACTAGAGTCATTTCATGTGTGTTCTCTTCAGATACCACATATGAATCCACCAGAGTCATTTCATGTGTGTTCTTTTCACATACCACATATGAATCCACCGGCGTCATTGAAATGTGTGTTCATGTCACAATCCACCTATGGATCCAGCAGTGTCATTGCATGTGTGCTCTTTTTACTAACAACAACCAGAGTCATTGCATGTGTGTTCTCTTCAGAGACCACAGATGGATCCACCAGTGTCATTGCATGTGTGTTCTTTTTACTAACAACAACCAGAGTCATTGCATGTGTGTTCGTTTCACACACCACATATGGATCCACCAGTGTCATTGCATGTGTGTTCTTTTCACTAACAACAACTCGAGTCATTGCATGTGTTTTCTTTTCACATACCACATATGAATCCACAAGTGTCATTACATGTGTGGTCTTTTCACAATCCACCTATGGATCCACCAGTGTCATTGCATGTGTGTTCTTTTTACTAACAACAACTGGAGTCATTGCATGTGTGTTCTTTTCACATACCACATATGGATCCACCGGTGTCATCGAAAGTGTGTTCTCTCCAGAGACTACATATGGATCCACCAGTGTCATTAGATGTGTGATTTTTTTACTAACAACAACTGGGGTCATTGCATGTGTGTTCTCTTCAGAGGCCACACATGGATCCACCAGTGTCATTGCATGTGTGTTCTTTTCAGAATCCACCTAGGGATCCAGCAGTGTCATTGCATGTGTGCTCTTTTTAGTAACAACAACCAGAGTCATTGAAATGTGTGTTCTCTTCAGAGACCACACATGGATCCACCAGTGTCATTGCATGTGTGTTATTTTTACTAAGAACAACCAGAGTAATTGCATGTGTGTTCTTTTCACACACCACATATGGATCCACTAGTGGCATTGCATGTGTGTTCTTTTCATAATCCACCTATGGATCCACCAGTGTCATTGAAATGTGTGTTCTCTTCAGAGACCACACATGGATCCACCAGTGTCATTGCATGTGTGTTCTTTTTACTAACAACAACCAGAGTCATTGCATGTGTGCTCTTTTCATAATACACCTATGGATCCACCAGTGTCATTGCATGTGTGTTCTCGTCACAATCCACCTATGGATCCACCAGTGTCATTGCATGTGGGTTCTTTTTACTAACAACAACTGGAGTCATTTCATGTGTGTTCCTTTCACATACCACATATGGATCCACCAGTGTCATTGAAATGTGTGTTCTTTTCACAATCCACTTATGGATCCACCAGTGTCATTGAAATGTGTGTTCTCTTCAGATACCACACATGGATCCACCAGTGTTATTGCATGTGTGTTCTTTTTACTAACAACAACTAGAGTCATTGCATGTGTGTTCTTTTCACACACCACATATGGTTCCACCAGTGCCATTGCATGTGTGTTGTTTTCACAATCCACCTATGGATCCACCAGTGTCATTGAAATGTGTGTTCTCTTCAGAGACCACGCATGGATCCACTAGTGTCATTGCATGTGTGTTCTTTTCACAATCCACCTATGGATTCACCAGTGTCATTGCATGTGTGTTCTTTTCACTAACAACAACTGGATTCATTGCATGTGTGATCTTTTCACACACCACATCTGGATCCACCAGTGTCATTGCATGTGTGTTCTTTTCACAATCCACCTATGGATCCACCAGTGTCATTGAAATGTGTGTTTTCTTTAGAGACCACACATGGATCCACAAGTGTCATTGCATGTGTGTTCTTTTTACCCACAACAACCAGAGTCATTGCATGTGTGCTCTTTTCACAATCCACCTATGGATCCACCAGTGTCATTGCATGTGTGTTCTCGTCACAATCCACCTATGGATTCACCAGTGTCATTGCATGTGTGTTCTTTTTACTAACAACAACTGGAGTCATTTCATGTGTGTTCTTTTCACATACCACATATGGATCCACCAGTGTCATTGAAATGTGTGTTCTTTTCACCATCCACCTATGGACCCACCAGTGTCATTGTAATGTGTGTTCTCTTTAGATACCACATATGAATCCACCAGAGTCATTTCATGTGTGTTCTTTTCACATACCACGTATGAATCCACCGGCGTCATTGAAATGTGTGTTCTTCTCACAATCCACCTATGGATCCAGCAGTGTCATTGCATGTGTGCTCCTTTTACTAACAACAACCAGAGTCATTGCATGTGTGTTCTCTTTAGAGACCACACATGGATCCACCAGTGTCATTGCATGTGTGTTCTTTTTACTAACAACAACCAGAGTCATTGCATGTGTGTTCTTTTCACACACCACATATGGATCCACCAGTGTCATTGCATGTGTGTTCTTTTCACAATCGACCTATGGATCCACCAGTGTCATTGAAATGTGTGTTCTCTTCAGAGACCACACATGGATCTACTAGTGTCATTGCATGTGTGTTCTTTTTACTAACAACAACCAGAGTCATTACATGTGTGCTATTTTCACAATCCACCTATGGATCCACCAGTGTCATTGCATGTGTGTTCTCTTCACAATCCACCTATGGATCCACCAGTGTCATTGCATGTGTGTTCTTTTCACTAACAATAACTGGAGTCATTGCATGTGTGTTCTTTTCACATACCACATATGGATCCACCAGTGTTATTGCATGTGCGCTCTTATCACAATCCACCTATGGATCCACTAGTGTCATTGCATGTGTGTTCTTTTCACTAACAATAACTGGAGTCATTGCATGTGTGTTCTTTTCACATTCCACATATGGATCCACCAGTGTCATTCATGTGTGTTCTTTTTACTAACAACAACTGGAGTCATATCATCACTGTTCTTTTCACATACCACATATGGATCCACCACTGTCATTCAAATGTGTGTTCTCTTCAGAGACCACACATGGATCCACCAGTGTCATTGCATGTGTTCTCTATTTACTAACAACATCCAGAGTCATTGCATGTGTGCTCTTTTCACAATCCACCTATGGATCCACCAGTGTCATTGCATGTGTGTTCTCATCACAATCCACCTATGGATCCACCAGTGTCATTGCATGTGTGTTCTTTTTACTAACAACAACTGGCGTCATTTCATGTGTGTTCTTTTCACATACCACATATGGATCCGCCAATGTCATTGAAATGTGTGTTCTTTTCACAATCCACCAGTGTCATTGAAATGTGTGTTCTCTTCAGATACCACATATGAATCCACCAGAGTCATTTCATGTGTGTTCTTTTCACATACCACATATGAATCCACCAGTGTCATTGAAATGCGTGTTCTTTTCACAATCCACCTATGGATCCAGCAGTCTCATTGCATCTATGCTCTTTTTACTAAAAACAACCAGAGTCATTGCATGTGTGTTCTCTTCAGAGACCACACATGGATCCACCAGTGTCATTGCATGTGTGTTCTTTTTACTAACAACAACCAGAGTCATTACATGTGTGCTCTTTTCACAATCCACCTATGGATCCACCAGTGTCATTGCATGTGTGTTCTCGTCACAATCCACCTATGGATCCATCAGTGTCATTGCATGTGTGTTCTTTTCACTAACAATAAGTGGAGTCGTTGCATGTGTGTTCTTTTCACATACCACATATGGATCCACTAGTGTCATTGCATGTGTGGTCTTATCACAATCCACCTATGGATCCACCAGTGTCATTGCATGTGTGTTCTTTTTACTAACAACAACTGGAGTCATTGCATGTGTGTTCTTTTCACATACCACATATGGATCCACCGGTGTCATCAAAATGTGTGTTCTCTCCAGAGACCACATATGGATCTACCAGTGTCATTGGATGTGTGCTTTTTTTACTAACAACAACTGGGGTCATTGCATGTGTGTTCTTTTTACTAAGAACAACTAGAGTAATTGCATGTGTTTTCTTTTCACACACCACATATGGACCCACCAGTGGCATTGCATGTGTGTTCTTTTCACAATCCACCTATGGATCCACCAGTGTCATTGAAATTTGTATTCTCTTCAGAGACCACACATGGAACCACAAGTGTCATTGCATGTGTGTTCTTTTTACTAACAACAACCAGAGTCATTGCATGTGTGCTCTTTTCACAATCCACCTACGGATCCACCAGTGTTATTGCATGTGTGTTCTCGTCACAATCCACCTATGGATCCACCAGTGTCATTGCATGTGTGTTCTTTTTACTAACAACAACTGGAGTCATTTCATGTGTGTTCTTTTGACATACCACATATGGATCCACCAGTGTCATTGAAATGTGTGTTCTTTTCACAATCCACCTATGGATCCACCGGTGTCATTGAAATGTGTGTTCTCTTCAGATACCACACATGGATCCACCAGTGTTATTGCATGTGTGCTCTTTTTACTAACAACAACTAGAGTCATTGCATGTGTGTTCTTTTCACACACCACATATGGTTCCACCAGTGTCATTGCATGTGTGTTCTTTTCACAATCCACCTATGGATCCACCAGTGTCATTGAAATGTGTGATCTCTTCAGGGACCACGCATGGATCCACCAGTGTCATTGCATGCATGTTCTCTTTACTAACAACAACCAGAGTCATTGTATGTGTGTTCTTTTGACACACCACATATGGATCCACCAGTGTCATTGCATGTGTGTTCTTTTCACAATCCACCTATGGAACCACCAGTGTCATTGAAATGTGTGTTCTCTTAAGAGACCACACATGGATCCACCAGTGTCATTGCATGTGTGTTCTCTTTACTAACAACAACCAGTGTCATTGCATGTGTGCTCTTTTCACAATACACCTATGGATCCACCAGTGTCATTGCATGCGTGTTCTTTTCACATACCACATATGGATCCACCAGTGTCATTGCATGTGTGCTCTTTTCACAATCCACCTATGGATCCACCAGTGTTATTGCATGTGTGTTCTTTTCACTAACAACAACTGGAGTCGTTGCATGTGTGTTCTTTTCACATACCACATATGGATCCACCAGTGTCATTGCATGTGTGCTCTTTTCACAATCCACCTATGGATCCACCAGTGTCATTGCAGGTGTGTTCTTTTGTTGGGGGGATACCCAGGGTAGGTTCACGCCGGGGTATAAAGGCCGAGTTAGCCGAGGTACGACAAGGGCAAAGCAAGTGCTGGCCGAGTCACCTATAGGCAGGCTGAATCATGGAGTAAGCCGGACCGGAGGATGTCCGCCTAACTGATTCCCGACCGACGTATGTCGTATGCCGATAGGATTTATGTAACTTGTATGCAGGTACCAGTGTGGTCGGATTAACTAGGCACGATCCGGGTTATATCAGGCTTGCAAGAGAAGGAAGGTATCTCGCTGGTCAAAAGGTGGTCACTGTACGCAGGAGCGTGAGCGAAGCGGATAGAGAGAAGGACCACTGAGGCGTGGCCGACAAGGGTGATGCACCCTGTGTCGGATGACGCTGGCGCCGCAGAGGCTTAGGTAGCCTCTGCATGGCTTATGTTGAGGAAAAGTGACCCGATCGGTTTGCTATTTTGGGAGGAGGCATATTCCCAGGAATATGCCTCCACGTATGCCCTAATTGGATTACCTAGCCTCTCCTATATAAGGAGGGAGAATATCATTTTGCGTCCCGAAAGTTGGGGTGGCCTGGCAACACGGTACCCGAGTTCCCTGATATCAGCCGCGATGACTACAGTTGGCGTGCCAAATACTCAGAGGGTCTTTTTCGGCATGAATTCAACTTTACGTTTCAATACAAAAAATCAGGCTAACGACCGTCAAGTTGGGCCCCCCTGTCAGCTCTCGCCGTTATGTCGCTGTCGTTGCTCCCGTCGCTTAGGTGTCAATTAGGCTTGCAGCGTTGGTGCCTGCATCCATTACGCGTCTTCTTCTTCCCCGGAGCGGCAATCTATGGGGCATCGCAGCCACGGCGCGGAGCTGGGACGTGGACGAACTTGCTCGGCCCAGCTCTCCTCCCTATAGGCTTGGAGCGTTGGCGCCTGCATCCATTACGCGTCTTCTTCCCCGGAACGGCAATCTGTGGTCGCGGCCATGGTGCAGAGCTGGGATGTGACGAAGCTGCTCGGCCCCGCTCTCCTCCCCATCCCGAGTCGGAGCTCGCCCTCACCATGGATGTACCCATGGCACGATGCGGGGACGAGAATTGGTTCCCGGTTAGATCTATCACCTTGTCGACCATGCTCGGTTCTGTTTTCCTCCTCTAGAATCCGAGCTCGCCGTCGCCGTGGTTGCACCCGCACCTATTCTCGAGTATGCAGCCAGAGACGCCTACATGGCGTACGAGTTGTACCGTAAGCTCATTACCACGATAGATGGGATTGTTAAGTCGGGGTTTTTTGCGAGAGAGCTATGCCCTGGTTGCAAGCTAGCCCAGGAGAAAAAGCGCGAGGAGGAAAAAAAGCGGTTTCAGGACGACCAGGGATCTTGGGACGGTGGCGACATCAAGCGGTTGAAGGGGAAGCAAGTCAAGGACGACAACAAGTGGTGGTGATACATTATGTGTTTGAACTAGATTTGAGTTTCTAGTTTATTATGTGTGTGATACATTTATTTACTTCAATACAAAATTTCGACCAATTTAACTTGTTGATGTATTTCTTGACAATTATAATATAATCGAGCACTAGAAATATTTTGTAGTGCGCATGAGCATGATCAGTAAATATAATTGAACACTAGAAACTTTAAGGCACTCAATATAAAGGAGTAGATTAATATAGAAGGTTCACCAGAGACACCACGGATATATTGTCTTACATGCCACACACAGGTAATAATTAACTAGAACAAAATAAAAGCAGGGGCTGCAGCAGGAGGCCGGGACACGGAGACGCCTAGCAGGGCAGGGGTTTATCAGCAGGAGGCAGCGACAACCTAGTCGATGGGATACAGGCCAGTCCTGACTTACTTCCGGAGGAATTTGCCATAGGCTGCGTGCCGCGCCAAGGTAATCGGCCTATGGCTTCTGCCTCCGCCTCTGCCAACACCCTTTGTGTGCTGGATCATGCTGTTGAGGTCCATGTTGATTTCTCTGCCACAGAATGGGCAAAACAGTCTTCCCCAACGGTGGAAACGGATTAGCCGACACAGTAACCACCTCAGCACATAACGGCTCTTGTTGTCCCTGGATACCTTGCTATCGTCCACTTCATCATCATCCTCCTGTTGATTTTTAAGAACATAACTTAGAACTCATACATATGATTGAATTGTATTACAACTCAAGAATTGACAACATGTATATGTAAGACAATATATCTGTGGATATCAAAGATAAAGCATCTCAGCAATAGTTTGATCGGTTCATATATCATTTCATCTCAACACAATGACAAATAATTGCATCAGAGTGAATGTAGGATAAAGATTGCAGCCTCATAAGTTTCTTCGGGGATGGAGTCAGCGAACCAAGTAACAATTGCACAACCTGTAATGTTGTTGTACATCGCCTGTGTTCACTAACTCATCCTCGAAAAATCGACACCAATGTCGCCTCTTTTGGGACAAATTTGAATCATTAGCCACAATAAGAAATTGAAATGTAATCGTACAAAACATTATTCAGGGATAGACATAGTCAGGTACAAAACATGCCTAAATATTGTAATTATAAATAAAAACCAAACAATTAATCTTCAAGTGCATGTTAAAAATACTTATGATCAAAACCATTCATGTACATATGCATCATACCAATCATTAAAAGATCAGAAACAATTCAAGGATCATATATGTAGTTCCATATGAGAATAAATCTAGGGCCTCATAATTTGTTTCAGAGATGGAGTTGGGGAACCAAAGTACCAACAACACAACCTATATTGTTTGTGTGCATTGCTGCCCCAGGTTCATCAACCCATCCCTAAAACACGACACCATCATGTGTTTCCCCTTGAACTCTTTTGGGGCAAATTTCAATCTTCGGCCTCGGTTACAAACTAAAATGTAATTCTTATACACTATGAATGCATGGAATAGGTAATTCGAATATCATAGTTCTATGAATGTAGAATAAAGATTAAGGCCTCATAAGTTTCTACAGGGACGGCGTAAGTGAACCAAGTAACAATGCACAGCCTATATTCTTCTTGTACATCGCCCCAGGTTCACTAACTCGTCCCTGAAAAAATCTGACACCAATGTGTCTGCCTCATTTTTGGGACAAATTTGAATCATTAGGCACAATAAGAAATTGAAATGTAATCGTACAAAACAATATTCAGGGATATACATAGTCAGGTACAAAAACAAGCCAAAATATTGCAATTATAAATAAAAAACCAAACAATTAATCTTCAGGTACATGTTAAAAATACTTATGATCAAAACCATTCATATACATATGCATCATACCAATCATTAAAAGATCAGAAACAATTCAAGGATCATATATGTAGTTCCATATGAGAATAAATCAAGGGCCTCATAATTTGTTTCAGAGATGGAGTTGGAGAACCAAAGTACCAACATCACAACCCATATTGTTTGTGTGCATTGCTGCCTCAGGTTCACCAACCCATCCCTAAACCACGACACCATCATACGTGTCTCCCCTTGAACTCTTTTGGGGCAAATTTCAATCGTCGGCCTCGGTGATAAACTAAAATGTAATTCTTATACACTATGAATGCATGGAATAGATAATTCGAATATCATAGTTCTATGAATGTAGAATAAAGATTGCGGCCTCATAAGTATATTCAGGGATGGTGTAAGCGAACCAAGTAACAATTGCACAGCTTATATTGATCTTGTACATGGCCCCAGGTTCGCTCACTCATCCCTGGAAAAATTTGACACCAATGTGTCTGCCTCACTTTGGGGCAAATTTGAATAATTGGCCACAATAAGAAATTGAAATGTAATCATACAAAACAATATTCAGGCATATACAAATGCATCATACAACCCATTCATAAATCAGAAACAATACAAATATTATATATATAGGTTCCATATGAGAGAAAAAATTAGGGCCTCATTTTTTTCAGCGATGGAGTCGGAGAACCAAAATACCAACAGCATAACCTCTATTGTTTATGTGCATTGCTGCCTCAGGGCCACTAACCATCCCTAATAAAACAGGACCATCAGATGCCCTTGCACTATTTTGGGGCAAAATTGAATCATTGGGCTCAGTAAGGAATAGAAATGTAATGTTATAGGCCTGCTGTGTATAAAAATCAACACTCAACTAGCAAACTCAACTAGATGGCAGATGAGCAGATTGGGGTTTTGTGACTAGACAGATTGGGGTTTTGTGACTATATGGAAGATGCATCAATTAACCGATCGAATCATATATATACTACCCTACTTCAAGAGCAAAATAATCTGTACACGATTAAGCAAATCCTATGTATGAACAGTGAAAATTGCGGCTGCGACTAGAGAAGCTAGCAATGTAGTACCACAGACTCCTCATCAAGGACCTCCTCCTTGAACTCATCATTCTCCGCGATTGCGTCGAAGATTTCTTGTACGGTGATGGGGTCGTTGATGTAGATCACCGGATTGCCTCCGCCTGCCGCCTGCCCCTCATCCAGATCTGCCGCTGGCACCACGACATTGTCGGCCACCTGCTACTCGGCAGCGACGGCTATTACTACCCGCTCGGCAATGACGGCTACCAATTCGCCGCTTCGGCAGCGATTTACATGGCTAGACGGATGAGCTGGCACCTCGACAATACAAGCGACGAGCAGCGTTCGTGTTCAGAGAAGACACCTTCGCCGCTTGGCAACGACCGAGCCATCATCATCAGTTTTCAACTGGCTTCACCTCCGGCTCGTCTCCACGCGTACGCTTCATGGCGAACCAAGGGAAGGAGGTAGTGCAAGCGAGGGAGCTTCGGCGCGCACGGAAGGTGTAGGTTGGGGTCTTGGGACTAGACAGACTAGGGGGAAATGACTCGAGCTCATGGAAGAAGAAGGTCGAGGGGGGTTATAAACAGCGGACCATTCGTATTCCTCGAGTGGACACGTGTGGTGGGCGGGGGGGGGGGGGGGTGGGCTACCACGATCTCTGCCCTTTTTTTCAGTTCCCTTTTTTTTGAAACAACCACGATCTCCACTTTAGAGCTGCATTGAAAACACGCTCATGGCAGACCTTGATTCCACTGCATGCAAGTGGAGCAGAACTAATTTCTAGCAACGTTAGATCTACTCGAGAGGGCCCCTTGACTCATGGAAGTTACTAGCGGTAGGGCCCAGTTGAAGTGAGATTGAGAGCGCTGCGTAAAAATGGGATATGTCTTATTAAAATCAAGTGGCAATAAATTGCAGCGTCTCATCGACAACCGTGCACTCGATGACCCTATTGCCCTGTGCATGAGTTGTAGTAGCAGTAGTAGGCTTTTCAGACTTGATTAAACTTGACATGACCGCTCGACGACTTTTTCCATGGACGGCATCGTGTTCCTTCCTGTAGAAGTCTTGCGGAGGGAGACGTCCGTGCTATCTCACGCTGTACTGTGAAGGGCACGACGTGTGCAATGATCATCGTTGGATCACACAGAATCAACGGTTGGTGCGCACGATCCCCATGACAACCGTGACAACCAATCAGGGAGTAGCAGACAGGGTGAGCACATGTTTGGGCTTCTACGAAAGATAGAGAGAGGGGGCAAAACTAAGTAGTACCACATAAAACCAAGGGAAAAACTAAGTACTACCACATAAGGATCTACCAATGTCATTTGATGTGTGTTCTTCTCATGAACCACATGTGGATCCACCGGTGTCATTGCATGTATGTTCATATAAACAAACCACATAAGGATCCACCGGTGTCATTGCGTGTCTGTTCTTTTCATGAACTACACCCAGTGTCATTGCATGTGTGTTCTTCTAAAAAAACCACATGGGGATCCACCAGTGTCATTGCATGTCTATTCTTTTCATGAACCGCACCCGGTGTCATTACATGTGTGTTCCTCTACACAGACCACATAAGGATCCACCGGTGTCATTGCATGTGTGTTCCTCTAAACAAACCACATAAGGATCCACTAGTGCCATTGGATGTCTCTTTCTTTTCATGAAACACACATAAGGATCCACCGGTGTCATTGCATGTCTGTTACTCTAAACAAACCACATAAGGATCCACCAGTGTCATTGCATGTCTGTTCTTTTCATGAACCACACCCAGTGTCATTGCATGTGTGTTCTTCTAAAAAAACACATAAGGATGCACCAGTGTCATTGCATGTCTGTTCTTTTTATGAACCACACCCGGTGTCATTGCATGTCTGTTCTTCTCATGAACCACACATAAGGATCCACCGGTGTCATTGCATGTCTGTTCCTCTAAAGAAAACACATAAGGATCCACCAGTGTCATTGCATGTCTGTTCTTTTCATGAACCACACCCAGTGTCATTGCATGTGTGTTCTTCTAAACAAACCACATAAGGATCCACCAGTGTCATTGCATGTCTGTTCTTTTCATGAACCACATAAGGATCCACCAGTGTCATTGCATGTCTGTTCTTTTCATGAACCACACCCAGTGGCATTGCATGTCTATTCTTTTCATGAACCACACCTAGTGTCACTGCATGTCAGTTCTTTTCATGAACCACATAAGGATCTACCAGTGTCATTGCATGTGTGTCTTCTAAACAAACCACATATGGATCCACTAGTGCCATTGCATGTTTGTTCTTTTCATGAACCACACATAAGGATCCACCAGTGTCATTGCATGTCTGTTCTTTTCATGAACCACACCCAGTGTCATTGCATGTGTGTTCTTTTCATGAACCACAGCTAGAGTCATTGCATGTCTGTTCTTTTCATGAACCACACCCGGTGTCATTGCATGTTTGTTCTTTTCATGAACCACACCCGGTATCACTGCATGTCTGTTCTTTTCATGAACCACATAAGGATCTACCAGTGTCATTGCATGTCTGTTCTTTTCATGAACAACACCCAGTGTCATTGCATGTGTGTTATTCTAAACAAACCACATAAGGATCCACCAGTGTCATTGCATGTCTGTTCTTTTCATGAACCACATAAGGATCCACCAGTGTCATTGCATGTCTGTTCTTTTCATGAACCACACCCGGTGTCATTGCATGTCTGTTCTTTTCATAAACCATAGCTAGAGTCATTGCATGTCTGTTACTTCCATAAACCACACATGGATCCACCCAGTGTCATTGGATGTGTGTTCTTCTCATGAACCACAAATAAGGATCCACCGGTGTCATTGCATGTCTGTTCCTCTAAACAAACCACATAAGGATCCACCAGTGTCATTGCATGTCTGTTCTTTTCATGAACCGCACCCAATATCATTGCATGTGTGTATTTCTAAACAAACCACATAAGGATCCACCTGTGTCATTGCATGTCTGTTCTTTTCATGAACCACACATAAGGATCCACCAGTGTCATTGCATCTATGTTTTTTCACGAACCACACCCAGTGGCATTGCATGTCTGTTCTTTTCATGAACCATAGCTAGAGTCATTGCATGTCTGTTCTTTTTCATGAACCACACCCAGTGTCATTGCATGTGTGTTCTTTTCATGAACCACGGCTAGAGTTATTGCATGTCTGTTCTTTTCATGAACCACACCCAGTGTCATTGCATGTCTGTTCTTTTCATGAACCAACCCGGTGTCACTGCATCTCTGTTCTTTTCATGAACCACATAAGGATCTACCCGTGTCATTGCATGTGTGTTCCTCTAAACAAACCACATAAGGATCCACTAGTATTATTGCATGTCTGTTCTTTTCATGAACCACACATAAGGATCCACCAGTGTCATTGCATGTCAGTTCTTTTCATGAACCACATAAGGATCTACCAGTGTCATTGCATGTGTGTTCTTCTCATGAACCACACGTGGATCCACCGGTGTCATTGCATGCCTGTTCCTATAAACAAACCACATAAGGATCCACCAGTGTCATTGCGTGTCTGTTCTTTTCATGAACCACACCCGGTGTCATTGCATGTCTGTTCTTTTCATGAACCATAGCTAGAGTCATTGCATGTCAGTTCTTTTCATGAACCACATAAGGATCTACCAGTGTCATTGCATGTGTGTTCTTATCATGAACCACACGTGGATCCACCGGTGTCATTGCATGCCTGTTCCTCTAAACAAACCACATAAGGATCCACCAGTGTCATTGCGTGTCTGTTCTTTTCATGAACCACACCCAGTGTCATTCCATGTGTGTTCTTCTAAACAAACCACATAGGGATCCACCAGTGTCATTGCATGTGTGTTCTTCTAAACAAACCACATAAGGATCCACCCATGTCATTGCATGTCTGTTCTTTTCATGAACCACACCCAGTGGCATTGCATGTCTGTTCTTTTCATGAACCACACCCAGTGTCACTGCATGTCAGTTCTTTTCACGAACCACATAAGGATCTACCAGTGTCATTGCATGTGCGTTCTTCTAAACAAACCACATAAGGATCCACTAGTGTCATTGCATGTCTGTTCTTTTCATGAACCACACATGAGGATCCAATAGTGTCATTGCATGTCTGTTCTTTTAATGAACCACACCCAGTGTCATTGCATGTGTGTTCTTTTCATGAAGCACAACTAGAGTCATTGCATGTCTTTTCTTTTCATGAACCACACCCAATGTCATTGCATGTATGTTCTTTTCATGAACCACAGCTAGAGCCATTGCATGTCTGTTCTTTTCATGAACCACACCCAGTGTCATTTCATGTCTGTTCTTTTCATGAACCACACCCGGTGTCACTTCATGTATGTTCTTTTCATGAACCACATAAGGATCTACCAGTGTCATTGCATGTCTGTTCTTTTCGTGAACCATACCCAGTGTCATTGCATGTGTGTTATTCTAAACAAACCACATAAGGATCCACCAGTGTCATTGCACGTTTGTTCTTTTCATGAACCACATAAGGATCCACAAGTGTCATTGCATGTATGTTCTTTTCATGAACCATACCTAGTGCCAGTGCATGTCTGTTCTTTTCATGAACCACACCCAGTGTCCCTGCATGTCAGTTCTTTTCATGAACCACATAAGGATCTAGCAGTCTCATTGCATGTGTGTTCTTCTCATGAACCACACGTGGATCCACCGGTGTCATTGCATGCATGTTCCTCTAAACAAACCACATAAGGATCCACCGGTGTTATTGTGTGTCTGTTCTTTTCATGAACCACAACCAGTGTCATTGCATGTGTGTTCTTCTAAACAAACCACATAGGGATCTACCAGTGTCATTGCATGTGTGTTCTTCTAAACAAACCACATAAGGATCCACTAGTGTCATTGCATGTCTGTTCTTTTCATGAACCACACATAAGGATCCACCAGTGTCATTGCATGTCTGTTCTTTTTCATGAACCACACCAGTGTCATTGCATGTGTGTTCATTTCATGAACCACAGCTAGAGTCATTGCATGTCTGTTCTTTTCATGAACCACACCTAATACATTGCAAATGTATCTATAATATTTGATGTTCCATGCTTGGTTTTTACCAGGGGCCAGCCACACCACCTGGCCGCGCGGCCAGGCCTGACCCGTGCCAGGGGGTGGTGTGGTGGCTCCCGGCACCCCCTCGGTCTCTCATTCCGCCTATATATTGCCCTCGGGACGAAAAACCTAAGGACACGATCAAAAATCCACGAAAGAGTCTGTAGCCGCCGTCATCTCCATCCCTAGATCAGGAGGGATCTTAAGCTCTTCCCGGCACCCTGCCAGAGAGGGGAATTCACCCTGGAGGCCTTCTTCATCACCATGCAAGCCTCCGGTGTGATGTGTGAGTAGTTCATCCTTGGACTATGGATCCATGTAGTAGCTAGATGGTTGGTTTCTCCTCCTTTGTGCTTTCATGTTTAGATCTTATGAGCTCCGTTCATGATCAAGATCATCTTTTTGTAATTCATACATGTTGTGTTTGCGGGGATCCGATGGATATTGAGATGCTATTTCAGATTGATTATTGATTCTATCATGTCTTTGTTATTTGAGATCTTGCATGCTTTCCGTTGTTAGTAGCTATCTTCGCCAAGTAGATGCTAGCAACTCCAAGAGTTAGTATTTATGCTCGATAGTGGGTTCATGCCTCTAGTAATCTGGGGAAGTGACAGAAATCTCTAAGGCACTAGATGTGCTATTGCTACTAGGGAGAAAACAACAATCCTTTGTTCATAGAACAATCGTATTGTTTACTTTACACGCAGTTCGTAAAGCAATAATCTATTGCTTGCAACTTAATACTGGAGGGGGTTTGGATGATAACTTGAAGGTGGATTATTAGTCATAGATGCAGTTGGATGGCGGTCTATGTATAATGTTGTAATGTCCAATCAAGTCTCAAAGGAGTCATGATGATTAGTATATGCATGTATTGCTTTCTCGGTGTTTGTCAATTGCCCCGCTGTAATTTGTTCACCCAGCATGTTATCTATCTTAAGGAGAGCCACCTCTAGTGAACTATGGATCCCGGTCCTTGTCTTTTACATACAATCTACAATCTGTTTACTTCTTTGTGTTTACTTTCTGCAAACTTTTACTTCTTTCCATTTGATATGTTTAATCCTTTGTTTTCAGCAAAACACGGTGAGATTGACAACCTCATCGCAAGTTGGGGACAAAGTTCTGTGGTTGTGTTGTGCAGGTCTCCACGTTACTACTAGCACCGGTAGTGCGCCCAACCAAAGCTCAGCTAGTAACACCTTTGGGGTGTTTCCTTGCTCCTACTGGTTTGATTAAACCTTGGTTTCATAACTGAGGGAAACTTGCTTCTGTGCTCATCATACCTTCCTCTTGGGGTTCCCAACGAGCTCTACATCAACACCGCCAACAAGCATTTTTCTGGGCGCCATGCATTGAGCCATCAAGCATTTTTCTGGCGCCGTTGCCGAGGAGTCAAGGACATCTTCACAAGGGGAGTCCCTCATAACCAATCTCTTTACTTTGTTGTTTTTGTTTTGCTTAGTTTCTTTTTGCTTTGTTTGCTTGTTTTGTTATTCAAAAAAACACAAAAAATTTAGTTTTACTAGTTTGCTTTCTTTATCAAAAACAAAAAAAATTAAGTCTCCTTTAGTTGTCACCTCTTCCTTAGCTCACCATGTTGACCCCTACTTTCAGCTTGAAAGACCTTTCAATTGGTAGTGGTTCTATAATTGGGAAAGACAATATTAAGGAATTCTTTAATCATGTTAGCAAACATGAAGATATTGAGGATAGATCCCTTGTAGAACTTGCTCCAAATTATGAGATTGCTGCAGCTTCTTTAATTCACATGTTAGAAGCTAGGTTTGTTAACCTCAACCCCTTAATGCAAGTAATGTTTCTTAAGCTTAAAGAAATTGAGGATCCTGAAAAGAGGGATTTTATTCTAGAAACTTTGTTTAAGGAGTTCTATGATGTTGCCAAGGAAGCTAGAAAAGTTTTTGAACGTTTCAATATGCTAGGCTCATGTGTAGATGTTGTTGGTACACGAGAAAAGATGAACAAAACCGAACCTAATGGGGAGGAACCTAAGATACCAATACCCTTTAAACTAGTAGCAATACATGATGCCATAGAAAAGAATCTTGATTGGATTGTTCCTGCAAACCCTTTTGATGAGAATAGTGAACCCAAGAGCATTGAGAAAGGATCCTCTAGAACTTACTTGGATGATATACCTTGCCTTGTTGAAAATATTTCTGGTATTGATCTTAATGTTTCTTCATTTGAGAACACTTGATTCTTTCTTTGCTTCTTATGCCTAAATTAAAGGCGTTAAAGAAAAGTACTTGTTGGGAGATAACCCAAGAGTTTTAGATGAGTCTTGGAAGTTATTACCTCTGTAATAACCTCTCCTTATCCTTTTTATTTTCTTTTTGTGCCAAGAGTAACCTCTAATGAGAGTGAAGTAATGATTGGGAAAGTTGCTGTCCCGAAACAGATTTTTGTGCTTCACCGTAAAAATTACTGAGAGAGCTCTGTATGTCGGTTTGAGCTGTAAATTT
The DNA here is from genome assembly GCA_023614405.1 of Avena insularis. Lineage (NCBI taxonomy): Eukaryota > Viridiplantae > Streptophyta > Magnoliopsida > Poales > Poaceae > Avena > Avena insularis. The sequence continues at coordinate 364,459,279 of CM042684.1, forward strand.
TTGTTATTCTGCCCCTGGTTGTTATCTAACTTTCGTTAGTTGAACACTTTTTGATTTGAGCAACATAAGGTCTTCGAAACAATTCGTCTTTACCTGCTGGTCTGTTTTGACAGATTTCTGCCATTTTCTGCATTTGCTTCTTGTTGGTTCATTCTTGAGTTCTTTTGGGGAATTGAGCTTTTTGAGGGAATTGATACAGTAGCTAGTGTTCTAATGGAAGTTTATTTGGTGTTAGAACTGAACCTTGAGACTTATTTATCTTAAGTGCACTAATGTTGCTAATAAAGATTGTGTGAAGTTTTGTATGAATGAAAAATTTCAGGTGTATGGAAGGAATGAGTAATGAGATGAAGGAAGGACTAAAGCTCAAGCTTGGGGATGCCACGCATGTCACCCCAAGAAATATCCAAGAAGTACAAGCGTCAAAGCTTGGGGATGCCTAAGGCATCCCCTTCTTCATCAATAAAAATTCCAGGTTTCTTCCAAACGCTTCATTTTTATTGTTTCATGCACAGTTGTGTTTTTCTTGGAGCGTCTTATTTTTCGTTTTCGTTTTGGTTTTTAGTTTGCTTGGTTATCTTAGTTTTCTGAATAATTTGGTTGGACCCCCTCTTTCATACAATGGTTTGCAAATAGTTTGGTTTGGTTTGGAAAAGAGTAGGAAAGTTCATGCTTATGTGGTAAAAAGAGCTCGTTCTTGACTGTGGCTATGCTTTGTCATGCCGTGCTTGATATTTTTTTGGCTTTATGCTTAGTATTCTTTGCTGTAGCATGACTTGTTATAAACAATTGAGATTTCTTAATGTGCCTTGGATGAATCATGCGTTGTTTTAGCATATTAAAGCATAGTATAGTGGTATTCTCCTTTGATGCTTTATTTGGGTTGACTTGGCACATGCTCACACCATGTTATGACTGTCACAAGTCACCATAGCCTTTATGATCCTTTAGTTTTCAACTTGTAGTATCACTTTATGCTTTGATCAATGATGTTTTGTCGCTCGCATGATTATGGCCATTATTGCTCTCTTAGTTTGTCGCCCCAGCCTTTTTGCTAGCCTCCACAACAAAGTATGAGTTCCAATCATGCATCCAACTCCCTAAACCAAGTTATTCCAAAGAGTCCACCATACCTACCTACTAGCTTATGCTATTCCAAGTATATTCATGCTTTTGTTTACCTTCCACTTGTTATGAGAAAACTAGTGATTAAAGCTCTCACGAACTTGATGGCACACTTTACTTTTTTGCCTCTAATAAACTTGAACCATTGGGTCCTTCTTTGTTATGATATGCTTGCGCTTTATAAGTTGAAATTAGCAGAACCATGTACCATGGGGAACGCTTTCAACATTGCACTTGTACTTTGTACCCCGTTGATATCATGTTCTTTTGCTTATGGATCCCGGTGGTGTGAAATAAAAGTGGAACTTGTAAGATCATGGAGTTTGTATGTGTGTTAGAGAAACGCCTGGGCCGCTAGCCTAAGCCATGCCTAATCATGGTGGAAACTTGCAGCATCACCATAATGAGTACTCTATGAAGCATCCTCAATAAAAACCTATGCAAATAGCAAATAAAAAGATCGCTGAGATGCTCATTGTCTGCTTGCCTTGTCATTTTGATTATGGGAAAGCTCCCGTATCATGTGCAAGGGTACCTGCTATAGTTCTTTATGATACACATGTACTTACAATGACAAGAGATTACTCGTGACTGAAGTTGAGTACCATGAGGATCGGTCTTCGTAAGTAAGGGGCATGAGATTTTGGTTTATAACTTGTCAAGAATATCCTCTTAGTTGTGTCACTTTAACCTTAATCACTTCAAGATGCTTATGATAGGGGCAATGAGAGCTGGAAACTATAAGTACCATAATTTTTGGAAGCTCTTTATGAGACATGAATCCCTACTTCCTTTTACAAAAGGCCTTTCTTCCACCATTACATTGAGTCTCCACCTTCTATCTTTATGCACCTACTTTGAGAGCATAGTGGCCATTCTTAGTTCTATGTCCATTGTCCCAAGACTAGTTGATTCATGCATACTTTGATATTGCTTGTTTTAAACTATTGTATCTAGTCACTCTTATGAACTTTGAAGGTGTCATATGCATTTATATTTGCTACTCTATTGAGGGACAAGCTGAATACTATTATGCCATGTTTTCTTTATGTGAAACAAACAAACGTCTTGCAAAGCATGTTATTCATGATTCTTTTGTTTGTGCCTTTTCATGTTGCATCATAGTTTCTTTGCTTATTGCTAGAACTTTGTCTTTCATGTTATGATTGAAGTACTATGATCCCAGCTTTGAATGTTTTGCAAATACTTTGATCAAGTCTTTGATGGTGTATGTCACCTCAAAAATTATTCTTTCTTTTTATCACTTACCTACTCGAGGACGAGCAGGAGTTAAGCTTGGGGATGTTGATACATTGTAAATGTATCTATAATTTTTGATGTTCCATGCTTGGTTTTATCCACTTTCTTGTGTTTTGTTCCAACTTTGGAGTACTTTTCATATGATTTCTTGGACTAACCTATTAACAAGAGCCATAGTGCCAGTTGCCTATTTTTTGCTGTTTTTGGTTCCAGGAAAGTTAGAAAATGAATATTCTCGGAATTGGATAGGACAAAAGCCAAAGTGCCTATTTTTCCGAGGAGGATCAAGTGCTGCATCACGAGCGGAGAGGGCTGGGGCCACACCACCTGGCCGCTGGCCAGGCTGCCCGCACCAGGGGTGGTGTGGTGGCTCCTGCACCCCTCGGCCTCCTTCCGCCTATATATTTCCTCGGACGAAAACCCTAAGGACCCGATCAAAATCCACGAAGAGTCTCAGAGTCCGCCATCTCCATCCCAAGATCGCGAGGGATCTGAAGCTCTTCCCGGCACCCTTCCGGAGAGGGGAATTCACCCTGGCGGCCTTCTTCATCAACATGCAAGCCTCCGATGTGATGCGTGAGTAGTTCATCCTTGGACTATGGATCCATGTAGTAGGTTTCTCCTCCTTTGTGCTTTCATATTTAGATCATGTGAGCTCCGTTCATGATCAATATCATCTTTTTGTAATTCATACATGTTGTGTTTGCGGGGATCCGATGGATATTGAGATGCTATTTCAGATTGATTATTGATTCTATCATCTCTTTGTTATTTGAGATCTTTCATGCTTTCCGTTGTTAGTAGCTATCTTGGCCAAGTAGATGCTAGCAACTCCAAGAGTTAGTATTTATGCTCGATAGTGGGTTCATGCCTCTGCTAATCTAGGGAAGTGACAGAAATCTATAAGGTACTAGATGTGATGTTGCTACTAGGGAGAAAACAACGATCCTTTGTTTAGAGAACAATCATATTGTTTACTTTACACGCAGTTCGTAAAGCAATAATCTGTTGCTTGCAACTTAATACTGGAGGGGGTTCGGATGATAACCTGAAGGTGGATTATTAGTCATAGATGCAGTTGGATGGCGGTCTATGTATAATGTTGTAATGCCCAATCAAGTCTCAAAGGAGTCAAGATGATTAGTATATGCATGTATTGCTTTCTCGGTGTTTGTCAATTGGCCCGCTGTAATTTGTTCACCCAGCATGTTATCTATCTTAAGGAGAGCCACCTCTAGTGAACTATGGATCTCGGTCCTTGTCTTTTACATACAATCTACAATCTGTTTACTTCTTTGTGTTTACTTTCTGCAAACTTTTACTTCTTTCCATTCGACACGTTTAATCCTTTGTTTTCAGCAAAACACGGTGAGATTGACAACCTCATCGCAAGTTGGGGACAAAGTTCTGTGGTTGTGTTGTGCAAGTCTCCACGTTACTACTAGCACCGGTAGTGCGCCCTGCCAAAGCTCAGCTAGTAACACCTTTGGGGTGTTTCCTTGCTCCTACAGGTTTGATTAAACCTTGGTTTCCTAACTGAGGGAAACTTGCCGTTGTGCTCATCATACCTTCCTCTTGGGGTTCCCAACAAGCTCTACATCAACATCGCCAACAAGCATTTTTCTGGGCGCCGTGCATTGAGCCATCAACACCCAGTGTCATTGATGTCTGTTCTTTTCATGAAACACACCAGGTGTCACTGCATGTCTGTTCTTTTCATGAACCACATAAGGATCTACCTGTGTCATTGCATGTCTGTTCTATTCATGAACCACACCCAGTGTCATTGCATGTGTGTTATTCTAAACAAACCACATAAGGATCCACCGGTGTCATTGCATGTCTGTTCTTTTCATGAACCACATAAGGATTCACCAGTGTCATTGCATGTCTGTTCATGAACCACACCCAGTGCCAGTGCATGTCTATTCTTTTCATGAACCATAGCTAGAGTCATTGCATGTCTGTTACTTCCATAAAGCACACATGGATCCACCCAGTGTCATTGGATGTGTATTCTTCTCATGAACCACACATAAGGATCCACCGGTGTCTTTGCATGTCTGTTCCTCTAAACAAACCACATAAGGATCCACCAGTGTCATTGCATGTCTATTCTTTTCATGAACCGCACCCAGTGTCATTGCATGTGTGTTCTTCTAAACAAACCACATAAGGATCCACCAGTATCATTGCATGTCTGTTCTTTTCATGAACCACATAAGGATCCACCAGTGTCATTGCATGTCAGTTCTTTTCATGAATCACACACAGTGGCATTGCATGTCTGATCTTTTCATGAACCACACCCAGTGTCACTGCATGTCAGTTCTTTTCATGAACCACATAAGGATCTACCAGTGTCATTGCATGTGTGTTTTTCTAAACAAACCACATAAGGATCCACTAGTGTCATTGCATGTTTGTTATTTTCATGAACCACACATAAGGATCCACCAGTGTCATTGCATGTCTGTTCTTTTCATGAACCACACCTAGTGTCATTGCATGTGTGTTATTTTCATGAACCACAACTAGCGTCATTGCATGTCTGTTCTTTTTCATGAACTACACCTAGTGTCATTGCATGTGTGTTCTTTTCATGAACCACAGCTAGAGTCATTGCATGTCTGTTCTTTTAATGAACCACACCCAGTGTCATTGCATGTCTGTTCTTTTCATAAACCACACGCGGTGTCACTGCATGTCTGTTCTTTTCATGAACCACATAAGGATCTACCAGTGTCATTGCATGTCTGTTCTTTTCATGAACCACACCCAGTGTCATTGCATGTGTGTTATTCTAAACAAACCACATAAGGATCCACCAGTGTCATTGCATGTCTTTTCTTTTCATGAACCACATAAGGATCCACCAGTGTCATTGCATGTCTGTTCTTTTCATGAACCACACCCGGTGTCATTGCATGTCTGTTCTTTTCATGAACCATAGCTAGAGTCATTGCATGTCAGTTCTTTTCATGAACCACATAAGGATCTACCAGTGTCATTGCATGTGTGTTCTTCGCATGAACCACACGTGGATCCACCGGTGTCATTGCATGCTTGTTCCTCTAAACAAACCACATAAGGATCCAGCGGTGTCATTGCGTGTCTATTCTTTTCATGAACCACACCAAGTGTCATTGCATGTGTGTTCTTCTAAACAAACCACATAGGGATCCACCAGTGTCATTGCATGTGTGTTCTTCTAAACAAACCACATAAGGATCCACTAGTGTCATTGCATGTCTGTTCTTTTCATGAACCACACCCAGTGGCATTGTATGTCTGTTCTTTTCATGAACCACACCTAGTGTCACTGCATGTCAGTTCTTTTCATGAACCACATAAGGATCTACCAGTGTCATATCATGTGTGTTCCTCTAAACAAACCACATAAGGATCCACTAGTGTCATTGCATGTCTGTTCTTTTCATGAACCACACATAAGGATCCACCAGTGTCATTGCATGTTTGTTCTTTCCATGAACCACACCCTGTGTCATTGCATGTCTGTTCTTTTCATGAACCACACCCAATGTCATTACATGTCTGTTCTTTTCATGAACCACAGCTAGAGTCATTGCATGTCTGTTCTTTTCATGAACCACACCCAGTGTCATTGCATGTGTGGTATTTTCATGATCCACACCCGGTGTCATTACATGTGTGTTCCTCTAGACAAACTACATAAGGATCCACCGGTGTCATTGCATGTCTGTTCCTCTAAACAAACCACATAAGGATCCACCAGTGTCATTGGATGTGTTTTCTTCTCATGAACCACACATGGATCCACCGGTGTCATTGCATGTTTGTTACTCTAAACAAACCACGTAAGGATCCACCAGTGTCATTGCATATATGTTCTTTTCATGAACCACACCCAGTGTCAGTGCATGTCTGTTCTTTTCATGAACCACTACTAGGAAAACGCACGTCTGTGGCGCACCTATTTTCCCCTTCCGTGGCGCACTAGGGGTGCGCCACGACTTCTGTGCTATGGCTAAAAAGTGCCCGTAGCGCACTGCCAGGTGCGCTACAGGTATCTCGAGTTAGTGGTAGCGCACTGCCTTGTACGCCACTACTGTTTTTCCTGTGGCGCATGACATAGTGCGTTACTAGTATCTAGTTAGTCGTAGCGCACTGCCTGGTGCGCCACTACTGTTTTTCCTGTGGCGCATGACATAGTGCGCTACTAGTATTTTACCACGTGCACCACCAACGTAGTGCACCACTAACCAAGTATATGTGCGCCACGGCTGAGATTTTCAAAAAAAAATTACTCAATATAGATGATATTCAATACAGATTATATACAATACAGCTGATATACCCAGATATAGTACAGAAATTAATACACATATATACAATATAGAAATAAATACACAGACAAGATAGAAACAAATACATATAGATAAGTCACATACATAAATACACAGTATAAGTTACATTATTTCGATCAAGTTACAAAGTAGCTAGTGATGACATGAATACATGTCTCAACCAAGTTAGAGCTCGCCTAGACATCTAAAGTAGGTACATGCAGGACAGACAACCAAAGACGATAACCATCACCGCGACGGAGGTATAGGTCTTCATCCGGTTCCTCGTCCTAACTCCCGCTAGATAGCGCGCGTATCTAGCTTCCGCCTCCACCATAGTGTTGTACCCTTTGTAGCTATTGCCGCTGAAATGGTGCACCTGTCTCCGGCAGTCTTCCCAATCATCGTAGACTCCGGGAACCCGTCCCTTGTACACGATGTACCACGTCATCTAAAAGTTGGCAATAATAATTAAATGGTGGTGAAAAAACAAGTAAAAGTCACATATAAAGATATACTTATCAAATAAGGTAACAAAGTAAGCAAAAAATACCAAGTAGTAGCATGTACATGTCGAAACACACAAGTACACGTGGGGATAAAGAACTACAACTAGACCAACACATCAAGACTTCTGGCTCGGCTCAGGGAACGGGAGGACGCCTTGTTTCGTCATGAACGCCCTATAGTTACCCTGCATCTTTAGGCGATCTACTACGTCACGATTATTCGGGGGATTGCCTCCGTAGAAGACCCCCCCTGAAGTCATGACATCACGGCTGATGATTGCCCCAAACTATTGCTGGATGCGATACATCTCTTGTCTAATATCTGAATCATTGATCGTGGCCTTGACTTCGGCCCACCGTTTGAGATGATCTGGCAGCATAGAATTTTGTTGCTCTAGTAGGAACGCCCTCATGTGATGGAGTGCATAGTAGGCTTCCTTCTGACTGCCTGGCGGCTGCTTCACGCAGGGGAATTCCGTCACATGGGTGAAGACTTCCCTGCCAAACTTGAGCTTCTTACGCACAAAAGTGGCGCCTTCCGCTAAGGCATAGCCGGTGAGAGCATCATCCAGAACTTCCTTGATCTTGTCGTAGTTTTTCTTCTTTTCTTGACTCCCTGAGTCGAAATACATGGCTTGCGAATGTTTCAACGAGAAGCAGATGAGTGTGCAGTGTTGATCTCTGTGGAAAACAATTCAAACGGAATGTGTTGGAAAAAGAATGATGAAAATCTAATAAAGCATGTTATTGCGGCGAGTGAATAATGACTTACTCGGGAAAGAAAGGCACGAGAATGTATTCCTTTGTCTTGTTCGCCACCAAGATGCCTTGGAGGTACGAGGCCACGAATCACCATTCAAAGGCGCTTCCCAAGCAGCCATCACACATGTAGTAGGGGTCCACTATAGCGATGCCCGGGGTGTTCTCTCTAATGATCTGAATGGCCAGGCTGAGAGAAAACAGGCGTACCATGGTATAGTGCAGCGGATACAGGTGGAACATATTGAAGATGTCGTCAAACCGCAGGAAGAATAGATCCGTGGGGACATTATCAACGAAGCCCAAGCCTCGTGGCACCTTAACCACGAATACCGGGTGCGAGGGATCTTTCTCCGCAAGAAGGCTTCTCTCTATCGTCAGCACACCATCATGCACACTCCTCATTTCTGAAGTGGCGAGCCTGAGCAATTTCTTAGTTAGCATGGGCTCACCCGCCACATGCATCCTCCACATAATACCCTTTGGTCTTGGTGGCCCGTCCTGAAACCTGATCGAATTCGCAGTTCACGCCACCGGCTGGCTCGAGCGGCAAGATTTTGTTTTCCTGGTCTTCTTGCCTTTTGGGAAGTGGGTAGGCACCGCAATCTGAGCATCGATCGCCCTATGTAGTGTGTCAGGGCTTAGAACAAAGGGCCGGTTGGATGTATCCACTGGCTCGGTGAAGGTGCAAGCTGGAGGCGTCTCCTGAGAACCAAAGAGACGTTTGTTGCAAGTGGCTTTCTCTGCAGGGCCACCAGCTGGGTCTTTGTTTAGGTCACCGGGGAAAAGATTAGTGTTGATGAAATCATCAAAGTAATCTTCGTCATCCTTGTTCGGATCCTGCGCCATGGTGATGTCAATATGACCAGCCGAACAATCGCGTGGAGGTGACGGCGGTAGCGGTGTGGGGGTCTTGCCATGGCTTGGCGCTGGCACGACAGGATGTGTTGTTGTCTGTGGGGTGATGGCCCCGGCCGTCCCCAAACGAATCATGCTCTTTGTCCATAGCAGGAATAAGCCAAAGCAACTTCTGAGGACAACCGGCTCTTCTTCATCCGCTCCTGGGGTTTGAATGGGAGGTTCCAGGTCATCGCAGCCCCTTAGCACCCGGATAATTTTAACCCTATACACGCTATCTGTCATCGGCTTTGAGTGGAACGTGCGGTGCAAGGGTTGAATGATGGTACCCTTGGCAACATCTCTCAACTTGTTGTTCACGAAGCTTAAGAGAGTGCATGGAACATCCGTCTGCGAAAAACATGTATGGCATTAAAAATATGCCATAAGAGTAATAAATGGCAAGGCGGTAAAGTATTTGGTTTACCGTGATGCCGTCGAGCTCGACTAATGTCGAGGCACCGCATACGACGACGGGCGTGCAAGAGACGGAGGGGCTGCTTGATGGCGCGGTGCCGGCCGCCGGTGTACTCTCCCTATCAGTTGCATTAAGCTTCAGCGCCACGGTGATGGCAGGGGGAGTCACCAATGCTTCCGACGTCGCTGTGCTAGCGGGCGGAGTCACCAATGCTTCCGGCACCACCGTGCTAGCGGGCAGAGTCACGAACACATAATTCACCGGGTTCGCCGACGCCGCATTGTTTGAGTGGCTACTAACCATGCTTGGAATCGGGCACGGCCCTTGTCGACCACCCGCACTCTAGTTCGCTATTGACTCCACCAAGGTAGGCAGGATGGAGGTGAGGGTGATTGCCAGGTTGTCTTGGACGATTTGCGGGATCCGCGCCACTTGTTCCTTAAGTTCATGAACCTCGCGGTTTTCCTCCGGGTTATAAAGGCCGGGTAGGGTCACTCCGGGGTATAAAGGCCGAATTACCCGAGGTTCGGCATGGTCAAATTGGATGCTGGCCGGGTCACCTCAAGGCAGGCCGGATCACGGAGTAACCCGGACCAGGGGGGTCGCCTAACATTGTCTCAGCCGACTTAAGGAGTAAGTCGGAAGTGCTTGTCTAACTTGTATGCAGGAACAGGTATAGATGGCTCTACTATGATTCGGGTCCCGTTTAGCTTCTGGGATAAGGAAGGAATCTCGCTGGTCAAAAAGAAGGCTCGGTATGCACTGCATGAGCGAAGCAGACAAGGGCAAGACCACCGGGTCATGGCCGACAAGGGTGACGACACCCATGTCGGCTGACGCGGGCGCCGCAGAGGCTCACGTAGCTAAAGCATGTGTGATGCGGGGGAAAAGCACCCCGGTTGGCTTATCACTTTGAGAGGAGGCATATTCTTAGGAATATGCCTCCACGTATGCCCTAGGCAGAGACCAAGCCCCCTCTATATAAGGGGGGCTAGGGTTTCAGTAGAAGGGGTTGGGTTTTCTTCTATTCTGATTTGGCTAAGGTTTTAGGGGTGAACTGTGGGTGAGAGTAAGAGATCTCCTTCTTCCTCCTCTCGCCAATACAGCTCAAGGAGCATTTGTAATCTTGGAAGCAAAGCAATACAAACTTCTGTGTGGAGAATCACTTCACTATCCCTCCCTAGATTCCCCTAGCGTGTATTAGTCCCCACCTTTAGCCTATCCATGGCATCTGCCGTGACACCACCACGACAGTTGGCGCCCACCGTGGGGCTAGCGGCGCTAGCAGGGGTCAAGATCCGGACGGGAAACTTCATCGCAACCGGCGAACGCATCGTCTCCGGGCTCGTTCAGCGCTTTGGAGTGCTGGACTTCGTCAGCGACAACGTGGGCTGCTTCGGCACGCATGCACTTCCGCGCAACGGCCTCTTCGTCAAGCTCGGCATGCACAAGGTCTACGTTGCCGTGGACGTAACGTGCGCTCATCCGCGCCGCGTCGTCGAAGCAGGGGAACCACTCCTCACTGTGGCTCGCGGGGCGCGTATCGCTCGCTCTCTGGACCATGCAGAGGTGATGATGACCACGCCTGGTGCGGGCGCAAATAAGGATCCGGCGCCAGATCCGGAGGTAACGCCTAAGGCACCAAGGAAAGCTAGAGGTCCTCCACTAGAGAGGCCGGAAAATGTGCTGAGAGAGGCGATGGATAGCTTGGCAAACCCTATAGTAGCAGAAGTAGATCCGACTCGGGCGCAGGCCAAGCTGGAGGATACTAGGCAAAAGATACTAGAGGGTGCAAACAAAATAGCCGCGGCTCAGCAGTCGTTGAACATGATGCTGCGTGAGTACGCCAAGGCAAACAAAGTAGATGCTGTAAAAGTGAAGGGGAGAAATCTCATAAGTGAAATGAACAAAGAAGGGGATACTCGGATTGAGGAGTCTGAAAACTGTTTGTCCGTGGGGCTGCCGAAGTACAGTACCCCGGCGAAAAACCTCAGAGCAACAGATGCGGCTGCATCCGAGTTAGAGGGTCTGACGGGTGAAGCCCGTCAAAGACAACAAGATAGGGTTAACGAGCTAGTTCGGATCCCGAACAGACAGAATGAAGAGCTACTCAGAGCTAACCCGGAGAGAGCTGGAGCTTCCAAAATCGTCCATTCGGCGATGGGTAACCCGGAGAAATCCGCTGGAGCTGCATCGTCCCCTCATGGTAGTCAAAGGAGAGAGGAGGTAGTAACGTTGGCCAGGATAAACAAGCAGATTGTTCCATATGACCCGACAAGGGCAGGAAAGGCGAAAGAAGTACAAAGAAACAATGATCGACGGAGTGTAAGCCAAGGTGAAGCTGGCCGAGGTAACCATGACCAAGGCAATGCCGGTCAAGGAAACGCTGTTAACCGCAATGCCGGACAGCGCAACTCTACAGGACAACCGCAGCAGTGGAATATGCCAAGGCAAGAGCAAAATGCCGGCCGAGGTATGCAATAGAAAGATGCGCCACGAGAACGAGACCGGTACAACGACGGAGATTCAGAAATGGTAAATGCAGGATACCCAAGGTCGGACTATCATGTGATAGGGCCAAGATTGGGAAGCAGAGATTTCATGCCAGATGATGCCAGGTTGAAACTGGATCGACTGTATAGGTCGGAACAGATTGAAAGTCAAGGTCCCCCGGGTCCTGCGTGTTTTGGACCCCGGATCATGAAAGAGCCACCAGTACCTAACTTCCAGTTACCCAGAAGCACGAAGACGTATGACGGCATCATTAAGCCGGAGGATTGGTTGATAAATTATGCAACGGCTGTGAAAATTGCTACAGACAACTTGAGATGGGCTATACGATACGTACCCCAAATGTTGGAGGGCCCGGCGAGGGTATGGCTGAACAATTTGCCACCCGGGAGCATTAACTGCTGGATAGATTTTGAAGAGATGTTCATCAACAATTTCTCAAGTACGTATCAGAGGCCGAATAGGCCACAGACACTAGCTATGTGCAAACAAAGACCGAATGAGACGGACCGGGAGTTTTTAACTCTGTGGTGTACCGTGAGAAACTCATGCGAGGGCATGATAGAATCACAAGCCATAGCGTGGTTTGCACAGGGATGCAGATATGCAAGCGAACTGTGGCAAAAGTTACAAAGGAAGATGCCCACCACATTGGCAGAGATGATCCGGATTGCTGATTCGTATGCTCTAGGAGATCCAACTCAACCTAGGCTCGTGCCCAACGAGTCGAGTGAGGAGTACTACCAGAGAGATGGAGCCGGATCATCCCGGAGGAATGACTACAGAGGTAAAAGGAGGGATGATAGACCAGATCATCGATACGGTTCGCAACGAGTTGCGACTGTTAATCAAGATCAACCCGGAGCAGGGAGCAATTAGCGCCAGAAAACTGGAGGGCAATGGACTCCAAGAAATGATGGCAAGAAAACATGGACGCCGGAGCAAAAGAGATAGTGGCAAGAAAAGAAAGATCGTCCGAGGTATACCTATGAGTCGATGTTGGACCAGCCGTGTAAGTTTCACACACCAAATCCGAGTAATCCAGCGGGTCATACAACGAGGCAATGTGAGTGGATGCGTAAGATAGAACAAGGTGGTTCGGGGAATGCTCAGGCACCCCAGAATGATCAACCTCGGCAGGAGTTACCCCGGCAGCAATTGCTCTCCGAAGCAAACACGCAACAACTAATGTTGCCTCCCCCTCCGCCGAGGTATGACAACAATGAGAGAAGGGATGCAGTGCATCAGGTGGAAAATCAACACCAGCCGAATCAGAGGTACCCCAGAAATGAGGGGAGAAATGAGTACAGAGAGCATCACCAGAGCTATTGTGTGTTCACCACTGAGGAGACTGACAGGAAAAGCCTCCAGCGTAGGCATATGGAGGTGAATGCAGTGATGCCGGCAGTGACGAGGTACATGCCTTGGTCGGACCAGGAAATCACCTGGAGCATAAAGGATCATCCCAAGCTTATGACAAGCCCTGGTTCGTATGCGTTGGTGCTGGACCCGATGTTCATTGGGCCTAGCATTAATGTTAGGTTCTCAAAGGTACTGATCGACAATGGCATCAGCATTAACATCATGTATGCAGACACAATGCGCAAGTTGGGCATCTCGGAAAACATGCTGCAGCCCACAAGGACAACTTTCCATGGTATTGTGCCCGACATTTCTTGTGATCCCATAGGCAAGGTCCGGGTTGACGTATTGTTCGGCACGAGGGATAACTGCCGAACTGAGAATCTGGAGTTCGAAGTGGTGAACTTAGAAAGCGCGTATCACGCATTATTCGGAAGGCCAGCGCTGAACAAGTTCATGGCGAGTTGTCATATTAGCTACTTGAAGATGAAGTTGCCCGGACCAAACAGAGTGATTACCATTACAGGGGATTTCCGATGTTCCATGGAGTGTGCATCTGCCGGGTCTAACTTAGCCGAGTCACTTGTGATCGTGCAGGAGAAAAGGAAAATTCAAGAGGTGGCAGCTTTGGCTCGGTCAAACAGCAAAGATATGTCGAGCTGAGTAATCGCATGGATCTGTCTCCTTCCAAGCCACGAAAGATACCAAGAAGGTTCCAGTTGATGATATGTTCCCGGAGCGCACCGTAAGAATTGGTGTCGGGTTAACTGATAAATAGGAAAGCGAGCTTGTCAGCTTCCTCCGTGAGAATCGGGACATTTTTGCTTGGTCCACATAGGACTTGCAAGGTGCTCCGAGGGAGTTGGCCGAGCACTCTTTGAACATAAGACCCGTAGCAAGGCCGATGAAGCAACCTCTCCGCTGCTTCGCCGAGGATAGGAGAAAAGTAATTGGAGACAAGATAGCTCGGTTGCTAGCAGCAGGATTTATCATGGAAGTACTGTATCCGGATTGGCTCTCTAATCCGGTGCTGGTAGAAAAGAAGAAGGATGATCCGAACGTGGCTGTAGTTTGGCGAATGTGTATCGATTACATGAACCTGAACAAGGCGTGTCCAAAAGATCCATTTCCACTGCCGAGGATAGATCAGGTCATAGACTCAATCGCGGGATGTGAACTGTTGTCATTCATTGATGCATATTCTGGTTTCCACCAGATACCTTTGAATCCGGATGATCAAATAAAGACCGCATTTATCACCCCGTCCGGGGCTTATTGCTATCACACTATGCCGTTTGGTTTACGTAATGCAGGTGCAACGTACCAAAGATGTATGCAAAAATGTTTGCACGACCAAATAGGTCAAAATGTACAAGTATATGTGGATGATGTGGTTATCAAGACCAAGGAAAGCAAAACGCTCCTTGACAACATCAGGCAGACATTCGCGAACTTGAGAAAGTTCCGAATGAAGCTTAACCCGGAAAAATGTACCTTCGGTGTCCCAGCTGGAAAATTACTCGGATTTCTCGTCTCCAGCCGAGGTATCGAAGTTAATCCAACTAAGATCCGGGCCATTGAACGAATGGAGCTGTCGAAGTGTCTTAACGATGTCCAGAAGTTCACTGGGTGCCTAGCATCGTTGAGTCGGTTTGTATGTCGGTTGGGAGAAAAGGCATTGCCTCTCTGCCAACTCATGAAAAAGTCGGATAAGTTCATTTGGACGCCACAGGCCGATGAAGCCTTTGCCCACTTAAAAAAGATGTTGGCCACTGCACCAGTGTTAGCCTCTCCACTATCAAAGGAGCCAATGTTGCTCTACATAGCCGCAACCAACCGAGTTGTAAGTGCAGTGATTGTAGTAGAGCGTGATGAAGAGGGTAAGTCGGTGCAGAGGCCAGTGTATTACTTGAGCGAGGTATTATCTGCCTCAAAACAGAACTACCCGCACTTTCAAAAGGTGGCATATGGTGTCTATATGGCGGCAAAGAAGTTAAAGCATTACTTTGAGGAGCACCCCATCAAAGTAATATGTGAGGCTCCCATATCCGAGATAATGGGTAACAAGGATGCGAGTGGTCGAATTGCAAAATGGGTAATTGAACTAGCGCCTTATGCGCCACAATATGACAGAAGAGAAGCAATCAAGTCTCAGGCTGTGGCGGACTTTTTTGTAGATTGGGCTGAGGTACAATACGAACCACCCCCACCAGATCCAAACTACTGGAGGATGCACTTTGACGGGTCAAAAACAAAAACCAGGCTAGGCACCAGAGTTGTGCTTACCTCGCCAAAGAAGGACCAGCTGAAATATGTGCTCCAAATCCATTTCGCGGCATCAAATAATGTCGCAGAGTATGAAGCACTTGTGCATGGACTCAATGTAGCAAAAGAGATTGGGATACATCAGATCATATGCTTTGGCGACTCGGATTTGGTGGTACAGCAAGTATCAGGACTGTGGGACGCCCTTGATCCAAACATGGCGCTATACAGATTTCATGTACAGAAGATATTTGGTTACTTTGAAGGGTGTGAATTTCACCATGTACCCTGGGTGGAAAATGAGGTTGCCGACATGCTATCGAAGCTCGGATCAACCCGACAGGCAATTCCATTGGGTGTAGCATTGGAACCCCTCAGAAAACCATCTATCAGCCCGTCCCCAGGAACCGACTCGATCTATGTCCCGGAAGATACAGAATCCGGAGCTGAGCCCATGGACATTGACATGGGAGGTAGTCTGAAACACAGGGATCATGGCAAAACCCGGGGACTGCCTCAGGAATCCCGGGGACTACCTCGCAGGACCCGGGGAATGCTCAGCGTGATCCGGCTGAAGTTATGCCGGTGGATCAGATGGAAATTGATGAGGATGTGTTCCCTGCACAAGCGATACCAGCTTGGGCACTGCCTATATTTCAGTTCCT
This sequence comes from Avena insularis, assembly GCA_023614405.1. NCBI lineage: Eukaryota > Viridiplantae > Streptophyta > Magnoliopsida > Poales > Poaceae > Avena > Avena insularis. The sequence goes on from CM042684.1 coordinate 364,475,378, forward strand.
GAAGGATGGAATATTACCCACTGAGGAAGTGTTGTCCAGGCAAACACAGAGGAGGGCAAAGGCGTACACGATCATCAATTCCGAACTATACAAAAGAAGTGTGACCAATGTCCTCCGGCAATGTGTTGACCTGGAAGAAGGGCTTGACATCCTTCGAGATATACACCAAGGGGAATGTGGGCATCATGCCTCGTCCCGAGCCTTGGTGGCAAAAGCTTTCTGGCATGGATTCTATTGGCCAAGTGCCTTAGAGCAAGCAGAAGATCTGGTGAGAAAATGTAATGGTTGTCAGAGGTACGCTACCAAGACACATATTGCCATGTCGGAACTCAAGACCATACCAATTACTTGGCCATTCGTCGTATGGTGCTTGGATATGGTCGGTCCATTCAAACCAGCAAAGGGAAATATGACTCACATTTTGGTCATGGTGGAAAAGTTTACGAAGTGGATTGAAGTAAAGCCTATAAGAAAATGTGATGGAGCTACGGCCGTAACGTTTCTCAAATATGTCATCTTGAGGTACGGTTATCCTCACAGTATCATAACCGATAATGGCACAAATTTTGCGGAAGGAGCGTTTATGGCGTTTGCGGGATAAGAAGATCCGGTACGTAGCCTCGTAGCCCACCCGCATCAAACGGACAAGTGGAAAGATCCAACGGATTAGTATTATCCGGATAAAACCTGGCTCATTGAGCCGCTGCAAAGATCAGCGGTGCTGGATAGAAGAACTACCGGTGATCTTGTGGAGTTTAAGAACAACTCGAATCGATCAACAAGCTATACGCTTTTTTACGGTATATGGGCAGCTGTATTACCAGCCGACATAGAGCATGATTCGCCTAGGGTCACCCAATACACAGAAGCCGAAGTGCAAGAAGCCCAGCAAAATGATGTTGATATGCTGGAAGAAGCGAGAGAACTGGCACTGTCCAGATCCGCCGTATATCAGCAAAATCTCCGACGCTATCATAGCCGGAAAGTGTGCCCCCGAGTCTTTCGGGAAGGCGATCTGGTGCTCCGATTGGTACAACGTACTACTGGCATGCATAAATTGTCTCCCCCATGGGAAGGGCCATTCATCGTGAGCAAAGCATTGCACAATGATTCTTAATCTTATAGATGCAAAGCCACAAGAAAAGAACAAGGCGGACAGGTCCGGAGAGGAATCTAAGCGACCATGGAATGTAGCACTACTTCGTCCTTTCTACACTTAGCTAAGAAGTGTATGTATCCGAGTCGTTCATATGTCGGTATGTATGTCGGTAATGAGCTTATCAATGAAATGTTAGCACCTCGAGCAGTAACTCGGGGACTGACTTAATAATTTTTGTTGTTGTCTCTTGTGCGTTAGCTGGAATAAGTTGTTCTACTTAACTCAGATTAGTAATGTGTGAGCACCAAAAACCCAACTCTTCGACTTGCTGCTGTCCAACAAGAATTGGCTTCATGGCAAGCAAGAAAACAAGTTTGGAATTGCGTAGCACATGAAAAGCGACTAAGGAAAAGAATTTATTCGAGCCAACGTTTGTTTTTCGGACTAAACCTGTATTTATTTTCAAGTTATTATGCAGCTTCATTTTTGAGCTAAGTCTGAAAGTTTCCTAGTATTGTTAAGACAATTTTTGAAGCTCGGGTTCGTAAGTTATAAAACCGAATCAAGGTAGACACGATCTGAGCCAAAAGATTGGACGAACAAGAAAAAGAAACTCGGGGACTACGCCCAAGTTAACCCAGCATAAGAACTTAGTAGTTAAATATCACATATACACGGGATACAGTTCCTCCCGGCATACCGGGGATCTGATAAATTTTCAAGTTTTTTGACTTAAGGAGCAGCAGGAGGAGGAAGTTCGGTGTCATCTTCGCTGTCTTCAATATCTGAGGCATCGCCTTCTTCGTCCTCATCTGACCCGTCTTCAGCGTTCTCAGCATTCTCGTCCCCAGCGGGTTCCGAGAAGCTCGGTCCTTCAACCCATTCATGGATAGGAGAGTATTTGATGAGACTGTGGGCGCAAGCCTGGCGCCGAGCTACCCACTCCGGGTCATTGGTCCATCTGGATCCTGTGCGCAGGCATGTAAGGAGGCTGAGGTCGATCTTCTCATACCATGTGAGTATGTGATGAAGGATAGTATCAGCTGCGGCACACCCAGCGGACTCTCTCCAGAGGTCGAGCTGGGTCTCAGTCTCCATTAGCTTCTCGACGAGAATCGCGGTGGTCTCCGGGGTATCTTCTTCGGGCTAGAACGTGTTGACGATGCGAACTGCAGCGTCGAGGATATCCTTGCCATAGTTCTTGATGAGTTCCACGCGAGATGACAAGCTGACCAACAGGTCCTCCATGTCGTAGGGAACCTCCTCACCATTAGGGGCCGCAAGAGTACCCCTCGCTCAGCGGAAATCTGCAACTGCTGCGCTTGCAATAGTGGTCCCCTCAGGAAATTTCCCTGGGAGCAAGACAAAGGAAGAAGGTAAAGAAAAGACATATGAAGTAACCCGGAAAAGTATGTTGGATAAGGGAAGGAACCTACGTGATATATGGCTGAGGATCCGGGTCAACTCCTTGATGCAGTCATCGCGTCTCTTGCGAAGTTGCACAAGCTCATCGTTTGCCGACCCAAGCTGGATGTCGGATTCTTTGAGTAGGTCCTGGTCCTTGGAGATCTGGAGAGTAAGGCGCTCGCGCTCTTCTGTGAAGTTCTGGCCAACCTTTTGGAGCTCGGTTTGGTGCTGGGCCTTCATCTTGTCCATCTCAGCCTTGAGCCTGGCAATCTCATTGTCCTTGGTCCGGAGGAGAGCGAGCTCATCATCTTTTTTCTTCAGCTCGGCTTGATGCTGCTCTACTTGTTCGAGAAAATGCAGCATCATATCAGGCACGGGCACACTATCCTCAAGCGATGCTGAAATAGTATGTTGACCCGACAGAGCCAAGGAATGAATATTTGCCGAGCCAAGGAGATGGAAAACACTATAAGGTCGGACAAAAAGGACATGCCCTTGATCTGCTCCAAGTTCTTCCGCATGATCTTGTTCTCAGCCTCCACCCCAGCTGCAGAAACTAAATGATGAGATTAGTTCGGCAGAAGAAGATGAAGAAAAACGGAAAAGCGCCAAGGGAGAAACTTACCCCTTTTCTCATGTTCCGCGATAAGTGCAACGTGCTTTGCGCGTAGCATCTTGTGGGTATCCAGCAGGCATTGGAATTCAGCACTCCGACGATTGGTGGTCACCTGAAAAGAGTACAGAAGCATAAATTAGCTTGGTGCATATTTGAAGTGTACAAGATCCGGGCCAAGTGGAACTTAACCCGGCTCTAGGTGTGTGCATATTCGAAGTGTACAAAAATTCGGGCCAAGTGCAACTTAACCCGGCTCTAGGTGTGTGCATATTCGAAGTGTACAAGATCCGGGCCAAGTGGAACTGAACCCGGCTCTAGGTGTGTGCATATTCGAAGTGTACAAAAATCCGGGCCAAGTGGAACTTAACCCGGCTCTAGGTGTGTGCATATTCGAAGTGTACAAGATCCGGGCCAAGTGGAACTGAACCTGGCTCTAGGTGTGTGCATATTCGAAGTGTACAAGATCCGGGCCAAGTGGAACTTAACCCGGCTCTAGGCGTGTGCATATTCGAAGTGTACAAGATCTGGGCCAAGTGTATCTGAACCCGGCTCTAGGTGTGTGCATATTCGAAGTGTACTAAAATCTGGGCCAAGTGGAACTTAACCCAGCTCTAGGTGTGTGCATATTCGAAGTGTACAAGATCCGGGCCAACTGGAACTTAATCTGGCTCTAGGTGTGTGCATATTCGAAGTTCTCACGGAGCTACGTTAGTTTTCTAATGAGCATCCGGCCGAGTAACAAGTTACTCCCCTAGAGGCTCGGGGACTAATGGTTATTATCTACAACATGTAAAGGAGAAGCGACATACCTCCATCATCCGCCCCGCGAGGTTAATTGCCTTAGCGGCTGTGTTCATTTGGGTGGAAAATTCTGCGGGGCCGAACTTTTCTGGAAGATCATCGTTGTGGACGAACTCCGCATTGTTCAGTTCATGACGAACTCAATAAGGCTCGGAGGGTACTGCTCACCGGTGAGCATATGGGGTGCCACCAAGCCCTTCACATGCGCTTCTTTCCTCTCAACCAAGACAAGGGCTGGGCTGGTATGCAGAACCATTTGTCAGGCATCAGTTGGCTCGGCAGGGGCATCCTTCGCTGCTGGAGCTTTCTTGGGAAGCATTGATGCTAGGGTTCGCTGCCCAGCCTCGACGAATGGTGACTTGGTAGCATCCGGAGCCTTTTTGCCCTTGGCTTGCTGGGAAGAAGTAACTGCAGCGGATTTCCCCTTAGGAGCTGCTGGGGTAGTTCCTCGCCGAGGTTGAGATGACTCGGACGAGGCGGAAGAACTTGGCGCTGGAGCCCTTATAGCTGGACTTGGTGCGGTTGCTGATTTCCTTGGTACCAGAACGGGTGCTGGTGCTGGTTCGGTCACTGGTACTGGAGCTGTTGCTGGTGCTGGGGCCGGTGCTAGTGTCGAGGTAGTCTCGGTGGCTACTGGTTGCAGTGATGCCGAAGTTGTGGATGTCGTCGCCTCGGCTGGGCCGGTCTCTCCCGCTCCGAGGTTGCCCTCCTCTTGACGAGGTAGTGCGGAACCCAGAGCAGCCGTGGAACCCTCTGGAATAGGGCTCAGCGGATGTGACTCGTCGTCACGAGGGGGAGAAGGGCTAGATCGGAGCAGTGAAGAGATGCTAGATCCGCTCTGAGGGACCTCCACCGGAGCCCTGCAAAAGAGAAGAATGTCAGAAGAGTAATTACAACGATGCAAGGAAAAGTGGGTTACGGAAGGAAAAATGACTTACGCATCCGAGGTTTGGGCCTCCTTGGGTTTCCGAGCCCTTCGTGCCGGGGCTTTACCTGCTGGCTTGGAGGCAGTTTTGTCTTCGGCCTTATTTCGCCTTTTTGCAGGCTAAGAAGGTCCGGAGGAGGAACTTGGTGCGGCTCCGTGCTTCTTCTTCGGCGCCACCGGAACTGGTTCGCCCGTAGCAAGCGGAGGATCCTCGTGGATATGCCCACCAGGGTTAGCTGATGCCAGAAAGTAAAAAGAAAGAGGGACAACCTCAACAGGTTCAATCACCTCGACATCCGAGTCATCCTCATTATCAGGCCAGTCTCTAATAGAAGAGAATTTACCGGTGGGTTGTTTTGTAGCGTCGGTCATAGGGAGAAACATCTCCTGGTCTGGCTCCTCCTCATCCAGGGTCTCTCGGTCCGGCGCCCACTTAAGGGTCGGATCCGTGCCATCCTCAAGGGTCTGCTGAAGGAATAGCTGAGAAAAAGAATGAAGAATAGAGTCAAAAATACAACAAAAACCGACATATATTTAATCCGAAGTAAGTTTGCCCCGTGAAGCTTACCGCGAGAGGGAGCCTGTCACGACAAAAGTGCTCAATTCCCCACGTCCACTCAGCAGAGAAATTCTTGTGGGTGGTGAAGAGAGCCTTAACCCGACAATAAATCTCTGTGTTGCTCAGCTCGAAGGAGGAGGTCCGGATGGGGTCGCGGCCGAAACTCATGTGGCACACCTTGTGGGTGCGCTTCTAGAGGGGAGAGATTCGGTTGCGCATGAACGTGATCATAGCATCCTCATTGCGCAATCCGAGCTTCTTCAGTTCCGCGAACCTCTTGTTAACCTGGTTGGCCAAGGCCGTGGGCTTCTTGGAGATCTCCTCCCAAAATTCCGGGTTAGGTGGACCCGGAGTATAGGGGAGCAACCGAATCAAATCTTCAGTGCCCGTATTCCGGACATAGAAGAAGGTCTGGGCCCATCCTTTGCAGGAGTCAAGCCCGGTGACCCGAGGGAAAACGGAAGTCCTTCGGGGTGAGATGGACGCAGCTCCGAATTGGGTGAGCTTCTTGTCCTCCGACTCAACTTGGATGTTGGGGATGACGTTACGACGGAGGCCGAAAAACCGGATCCACAGCTCCTTCGTGGGCCACAGTCCGGCGTAGCCTTCGATCATAGAAGCAAAAGCAGAGAGAGAAGTGATGGCGTTGGCTGGAAGGTGGTGCGGCTGCAGCTTGTAGGTGCTAAGCCAATCCCGGAAGAAGTCGCTCACCGGCAAGCCGAACCCCCATTGGAAGTGGGACAAGAACACGACGAACTCACCCGGATTGGGTGAGGGGGCCAGTTCGGCAGAGGGGAGACGAGCGATGACGCCGGTGGGGATGCATCTGGTCTGGTAAAGCCAGTCAAGGTCATCTTGACAGACCCAAGACCCGGCCCACGTGCCACGGTCCGCCGCAGCGGTGTCCTCCTCCATTTCTTGTTCAGCAACGATGAGCTCCTCCTCCGTCATCTCGTACTCGCTACCCTCGCTGGTGCTAGCGGCGGCGGGGGTCAGAGGCCTGGATTGGCGAGGACCCGTGGCGAGGGAGTTGCGCAGCGGTGGCCGTGACGCAGAGGCACGGGGAAAAGTGCGGCAGCGGCGCTGCTGCTAGGGGCACTGGCGGCGGCGCGGTCGCGAGGAAGACGAAGAATAAGAGCAACGGGCAGAGGGGCGCGGAAGAGGAAACAATCCTAAGGGGTGCACCCCTCCGCTATTTAACAACTCCCTAAAGGGGTCAGTGGAATCGCACCCTGCAAATGAGCCACATGGTGTGGCCGTGTATCACCTACCTCAGCCAATCAGTAAGGAGCCACACGGAGGGCCACGGGGCAGAGGCGATCCCATGACATGACGCACTGATGCGGTAAACGAGGAGGCAGGCGTGACGTGACCCTCGCACAGTGATAACTGACAATTACTGCGGCGGTTACTGTGCAGGCCCTTAAAATAAGACAACGTAATGATTAGCCTCCACGTGGGTTGGCGTATGAGAGAAGGAAACAAGGCCCGGATCGAACCATGGTAACCCGGACAGCAAGTAAAAACTTAGAATGTGCAGAGGGAAAGTAAAACCATGAGATCTGAGTCAAAGTGGTAACCCGGCCGGCAAGTGAAAACTTGGAACGTGCGAAGGGAACGTAAATCCATATAATCCAAGATAAAGAGCTAACTCGAAAATAATGTCCAAGGCTCGAACATAAATGAACCTGATGTGGCCTTAGCGTCCAAGGCAGCTAAGACCGCACCAGCTTCGGGGACTAATGTTGGGGGAATACCCCCGGGTAGGGTCACTCCAGGGTATAAAGGCCGAATTAGCCGAGGTTCGGCAAGGTCAAAGGGGATGCTGGCCGGGTCACCTCAAGGCAGGCCGGATCACGGAGTAACCCGGACCAGGGGGGTCGCCTAACATTGTCTCAGCCGACTTAAGGAGTAAGTCGGAAGTGCTTGTCTAATTTGTATGCAGGAACAGGTATAGCCGGATCTACTATGATCCGGGTCCCGTTTAGCTTCTGGGAAAAGGAAGGAATCTCGCTGGTCAAAAAGAAGGCCCGGTACGCACTACATGAGCGAAGCAGACAAGGGCAGGACCACCGGGTCATGGCTGACAAGGGTGACGACGCCCATGTCGGCTGACGCGGGCGCCGCAGAGGCTCACATAGCTAAAGCATGTGTGACACGGGGGAAAAGCACCCCGGTCGGCTTACCACTTTGAGAGGAGGCATATTCTTAGGAATATGCCTCCACGTATGCCCTAGGCAGAGACCGAGCCCCCTCTATATAAGGGGGGCTAGGGTTTCAGTAGAAGGGGTTGGGTTTTCTTCTATTCTGATTTGGCTAAGGTTTTAGGGGTGAACTATGGGTGAGAGTAAGAGAGCTCCTTCTTCCTCCTCTCGCCAATACAGCTCAAGGAGCATTTGTAATCTTGGAAGCAAAGCAATACAAACTTCTGTGTGGAGAATCACTTCACAATTCCTCCCTGGATTCCCCTAGCGTGTATTAGTCCCCACCTTTAGCCTATCCATGGCATCTGCCGTGACACCACCACGACAGAGTCACCAATGCTTCCGGCGTTGCTGTGCTAGCGGGCGGAGTCACCAATGCTTCCGGCGCCGCCGTGCTAGCAGGCGGAGTCACGAACACATAATTCACCGGGTTCACCGGCGCCGCATTGTTTGAGTGGCTACTGACCATGCTTGGAATCGGGCACGGCCCTTGTCGACCACCCGCACTCCAGTTCGCTATTGAATCCACCAAGGCAGGCAGGATGGAGGTGAGGGTGATTGCCAGGTTGTCTTGGACGATTTGCGGGATCCGCGCCACTTGTTCCTTAAGTTCATGAACGTCGCGGTTTTCCTCGTCGCTCCTTCCCTCCACACGAGTCCTCGGGGGTGGACCAAAATGATCCACCCAATTCTTAGCCCCGAAGCCGGCCAGACAGCCAGCCGACGATGGCTTCTTTGTAACCGGCGTGATTTTCTTGGACCGGTTCATCGCCCTGTTTAAAGGGTTATCCCACAGGGTGGCCGCCGTTGACCCGTGGGATGAGGAACCATGGGATCCATGACTAGCAATTTCCTGCTCCTGCAGAAGAAGTAACGTGAACCGTTTAGAAATTCGACTTGATCGATTAGAATGTAATCGACTTGACCCACGGTAATTAAATTACTTACCGCAAGAACCTCGAAGTCCTTCACCTTAGTTTCCGTGGTGAGTTCTTTGGTTTTGGGGTCCACATGGTAACGAGCCCTGATAAAGTTTCGAAGCTACTTGTTTTCGAATTTCGAAAAGGGGTTAGGTATCCCGTTAGCTCTATACTCGTCGTCCTCCTTATCCCATTTGGGCTCCGCAGCTCTGTAACCACCAGATCCGAGATGGTGGTGACCTATATTCATCGCCTGTAATTCCTTTCCCCGCTTACTCAAGGCCTTGGCTGCTTCGGATTTGCACTTGGCCTTGAACTCCTGGAATTGATCTTCGGTGATCTGAGGGTCAATCTTTTGGATCTCCTCGAGACTTCTCCCTTCTTTAAATATCTTCTTCTTTATCCGGGTTCTCCAGCTGGCCAGGGAGGTGCTCATCCTCGTGAGGGCGGATTTATTTACTTCATTCCCATGATAATCTGTGTTCCGATACTGAAGGGGGAACTTGTATCTTGCGTGCAGCTTCTCGAAGAGGAGTGTGCGCAAATGGCCATTATCTTTAGGCTGGATATTCTCGGTGTTGATCGAGATGGTGGTCCGGGTGATAGCCGCCACTTTCCCACCGTACCCTTTGACCACATGGTCAGGCGCCAAAGAAACCCCTGTTGGGCTCACTTCGGTAATTTCCTCTCTGATGGTGCCGACCGTGTTCGGGCGCCTTTCCTTCTTATTCTTAGACGGATTACTACCACTTGTTGTGCCCTCGCCACCATCAGTGGTTTCATCATCCGCCGTTCCTTCGGCCGCTTCTTCTTCCTCCACATCTTCCATCTCATCGGTGTCGCTCTCGGAAGGGTTGTATTCTTCATCACCCTCTGTCATTCTTTCTAGCCACTCGACCTCCTTCAACGTTGATACGCTGAGAAGATCCAGCCTCGTCGTTGTCACACATGTTTGCACTAATAAAAGGCAGATAATGGTTAGTAAAGTGCGCGGAAAAATCCGGCATGACCTTTGCTCATTTTTGTTAAACTAGGAGTGCCCGATTTCTGCCGAAACGTAAGTTAATCAACATTTCGGTGAAAATCGGGACTCATTTCATACAAGCACCTCCATACGAATACAAGAACTTTCAGGTGGTCTTGAAAACAAGCAAATTACAGCAGCAGAGATCATACTAGTAGCCAAAGACATCTCTCCAGTAGAACTACTGGAGATCAAACTAGTAGCCAAAGACATCAGTACAAGAAACAACCATTACATGATATATTGGCTACTTAATCATTTAGTAAAAGCTTTCTAAATGTTTAACTGTAGAAAACATATCGTAGGACGTTATGTTATCCTAAACTTGAAATATTTTGTCTTATTAGTTAATCGTTAGAACTTTCTTAGCTCTGCTCTCTCATATAGTCATTTGAATAGTTAAATACACATGCATGGAGTTATGCAGATGGCTTGATTGTATTGTATGTTCTTTGTTCTGGAATTAATAAACACTAATTCATAATATGTCCAACAACATATTACTACAGAATGGAGAATAAAGAATGAAGGTATTCAGTTAAAACATGTGTCAAGTTATTATTTTTCTAGTACCTACTGCATGATCAGATATGAGCTTCAAAAAAATAACAATCCTTTTTTCACATTGTAAGATATTCTTTATTAGTAGCACTACAAAAGAAAGATGGAAACCATGGCATGTGTTAGGTTTTATAAGCCTATTTGAGGCTAGCAAACATAAACTATGTATTCTAGTGAAGTACCATAAATGCATCTCAGGTAAACTTGCGTGGATGTTAGATGCTGTGGCAGAGCATAGCGTAGCATTAGTAACTATGTCCTATCTTTGGTACCCTCAAAGTACATATTTCTTATCATCTTCCTAGCTAGTTTAGCCAGGAATCATTGCAAGCACTCAGAGTATAAATTTAAATCATATTCCTTTGATAAATCATCTAGACATTCCTGAAGGAATACTATTCTACTAGCAACATCACAAGCACATGCAAGCTATGCTTGTGTAGCATATACAAATAAGGTAAAACATATTTCTAATTCAGCATATGGGGATACCACTGTGTACCATCCAGTAGGAGGTCTGATAGTGGCATCCATCCAAGCTAAGGTTAGCCCCTTATCCAAACAATTTAAATAATCAACTTCTCAGGGTACAAGGAATCAATTAAACTGTTGCTGTCACATGGACAGAGTATTCATATTGGTCATCCAAAGTTTTCACAATTGCTTCCTTTTAGTAATAAGGGTTGAAATTTAGTAACTATAGCATCGACCACCATAGCATCCAGCTTTACACATTGAACAGGTCCAAGAATTAATCAAGGCACACTACAATATACAGTAACTATCATCAACACTACAACCAAAAGCCTAGGACCAACACAAATCAACTATTTACAACAACAAAGACAAGGCATCAGATAGCTATCAATTCTTTTGGCATCATCTCAACCTGCTTTCTGGACATTCACTTCACAGATACACACTCTACATAAATGGATGTCACAAAGTGCAATACCACTAAACATTATAAGAAATGGATGTCTTATATTTCATATTGGTCATCCATCTCTACTTACACTGTCATATTTGGTAATCAGTTAAACTTTAGGAATCAAACCTGCGACAAGGTGAATATAATGTTTTCCTCCGCAGAATGTGATTGCGGGGATTATCTAGGAGCGTCTACCTAAACCAACGCGTGAAATCTGAGTTGTGCTCTTTGATTATTTCTCCCTGCGTCCTCTGTATGCCCCGGTCACTATACTTCTTCTCGATTGACCTTTTGTGCTTTTGTACCCAAGGATCGACCAGTTCTAAATGTTATAGCGCGACTAGGTTTGCTCTATCAAAATCTGCGCGTCGACAATCGTAGTCTCCATGCAGTACGCGACGACCCTTTCGGTGACCCGATCCATCGAGCTTGCCAAGGTGCCTATTGATGAGAAGACCGACAGGGTTCTCGACGCCTAGATAATTCATGCAGAAAGAGATGCAATCTTCAGCCAGAAAGCCCTTAGCTATGCTTCCATCTGGACGGGACCTACTGCGAACGTATCCTTTGATGTGTCTGTTCATCCTTTCGAACGGCATCATGCTGCGGAGGAACATCGGCCCGAGTTGGATGATATCCTCCACGATATGGACCAGTAGATGCACCATAATGTCGAAGAATGCAGGCGGGAAGTAGATCTCGAGCTCGCATAGTATCACCACGATCTCCTCTTGTAGCCTCCCGAGCAGTTTCATGCCAATTGACTTTCGAGAGAAGACGTCGAAAAACTAGGAGAGCCCAAACAATGTTTCTCGGACATGCTCATCCATTATACCTCGTAGTGTAACCGGAAGTATCTGCGGCATTAGCACGGCACAGTCGTGAGACTTCATCCCACTAAACCTCTGCTTAGCCTCATCTAGGTACCTGCTTATCTTTCCCGTGTAGCCGTAAGGAAATTTGACTCCTAGAAGGCACTTGAAAAACTGTTTGATCTCATCCTGGCTTAGTGTGAAGCACGAAGGGGGCAGTAATATTCGTTCTTCTTAACCTTTTTACCCTTTCGACGACCTTGTGTCACCTCCGACTGATGATCATCGTCATTTTCCTGATCATCAGGAGTAGGGCGTCCTCCGTGAAGATCCTTCCGGATGCCCATGAATATCAAGTCCTTCCTTGCTTTAGGACCATCTTTCGTCCTATCTAGCATGTTGATTAGGGTGGCGACTAGACTCTCGCACACGTTCTTCGTGATATGCATGATGTCAAGGCTATGAGGCGTGCGGAGAAACTTCCAGTATGGCAACTCCTAGAAAACAGACCTTGTTTTCCATACCTTCATCAATGGCTTGTCTTGCTGCCTCTTTCGCTTCTTTCCTGGTTTAGGACACTCTTTCCAGTTTTTCAGCAATTCATCCACTTCTTCGCTGCTCCTCCGCTCTGGGATTCCTCGGGTCTCGGATTTTCCATTGAACAGATCTCCGTGTTTTCTCCATGCATCATTCTTTCCAAGCCACCTTCGGTGCCCCATGAACACGGTTTTCGAAGACCCTGGATCTTTCTCTAGTTGGAGATAGGTCGTGTTATCCATGCACCTAATGCATGCGTAGAATCCTTGGATAACCTACCCCGAGAAATATCCGCAACCTGGATAGTCTTGCACCATAGTGACCAACGCGGCTCTCATAGTGAAATAATCTTGTGCGACAGCGTCATACGTATTGGCTCCGGATTCCCATAACATGGCTAGCTCCTCTTTCAACAGCCCGAGATATAGATTGATGTCGGTACCAGGTTGTTTTGGCCCTTGAATTAGCATACTCATTTGTATGTACTTCTTTTTCATGCACAACCAGGGAGGGAGGTTGTACATCCATACAAACACGGGCCAAGTGTTGTGCATGCTGCTCTGACTACCGAACGGATTGAGTCCATCGGTGCTTGCACCTAGCCTGATGTTTCTCGAATCTCCACCGAATTATGGGAATTCGAGGTCTAATGCTTTCCACTGGCTACCATCTAAAGGGTGCGTCAGCAGCTCGTCCTTTTCAGGGTCATCGTCATCTGCTGGCTTCTTTCTTTCCGCATGCCAGCGCATGAGATTTGCTTCCTTAGGGTCTGCGAAAAACCGCTGCAGACGAGGAGTGATAGGAAAGTACCATACCACTTATCGAGGAGCTTTCTTCCCTTTCTTGTATCGACTAACGCCGCACATCAGGCATGTGGTTTTCTCCGCATCCTCGCCCCGATAAATGATGCAATCGTTGATGCAGACGTGGTATCTAATGTGCGGTAGATCAAGAGGACACACGATTTTCTTGGCGTCCTCGATACTAGTTGGACACATGTTCCCCTCCGGGAGACGATCGTGCTAGAATACCATCATATCGTCGAAGCTTGCGTTGGTCCATTTATGTTTTGCCTTCATCTCCATAGCCTTGAGCGTTACATTCAACCGGGTATCATCGGGCTTGCATCCTTCATACAATGGAGTAACTGCGTCTTTCTCAAGTTGCGCAAGCTTGGATTTCTCTCTAGCGGCAGCCCTGGCGTTACTTGTCTGCTTGAGAAGTAGTTCTTGAACATAAGGGTCCCGCACCCAGCCTGACGTTGTTCCATCGTCTACTCTAGCATCTTGATCATCATCATCCTGGTCTGCTTCAGCACCTTCACCATCTCTAGGAGACTCTTCTTCATCTCGCCCGTCCTTGTCGTGATCATGATCATGTTGCACGCCTTCCTCATTTTCTGCCGCCCCATTTACAGCCTCATCGCCTTCGTCATCACTTATCCACCGAGTGTAGCCATCCATGAAATCATGGCGGAGCAGGTGCGCCTGCAGATTTCCGGAATCTGGGTCGATCAACCAATTGAGTTTGCATCTTCTGCATGGACATCTTATCTCCGTCATGTTATTTTGTATCATGTCGGTCGTCGTGCATTTCAAAAATCTAGCCACAATGCCTTCGCTCATTATGCGGACCATGGTTGCCTGCGCGGTGTACACGGTCGAATTAGAAGTTTATTACAACCACAAAACCAATGCATGCATGCAATGGTCGATGGAAATTTCGGCATGACCTATCCTAAAATTCGGACCTTTGCGAAATGCCAAAGTCTTGCCAAAATGGAGATAAATCAACATTTTAGCAAAGCAATGCCAATATATGAGAGAGCATGCATGCTCTCCAAACACATGAGAGCATCGATCCTCTCCACAGATATGTGACCATATCATCCATTAACATAAACACATCCCTCTTACATAGACAACTTACCGAGACGAGAGACCGCGAGAAGATCTCGAAGGAGAGGTGAGACCGAGAGATGGTGGCCGAAAGGAGAGCCTTCCTCTATTATGTATGTAGCATTCAAGGTAAGTTTTACAAGCTACAAATGGTGAAAGAGTGGAGAAATTGAGGTGGTAAGGAGGAGGGGGGCGAGATCCAAAGAGGAAGAAGGAGGGGAAAGTGAAGTGGGAGATGGTGGATCTAGGCAATGTGGAAAAGGCTATCTGCCAAAAAGTAGTAGGCAGCACGCACATCTATGGCGCACGTGGCGTGGTGCGCTACAGGCATAACGAACAGCCGTGGCGCACATACCACCCGTGCGCCACAGAATTGTTTTCCCAGTTGCACATCAGTGTGGCCCGATTTGACCTGTAGCGCAAGGTTCCCAAGTGCACCACAACTACCGGTCACACTCAAAGCACACTAGCCGTAGGTGCGCTATGGCTATGTGGTATATGGCCGGTAGTGCCCTAGCCCACACACATCCGTGGCGCACCGTGCACATGTGCGCCATGCTTACTGTAGTTACCTGTAGGGCACCTCTATGCAGTGCGCCATGCCTATTTTAGCCGTGGGGCACCACTGGCACATGCGCCACGGATGTGCGTATTACCCATAGCCATTTTCCTAGTAGTGAACCACACCCAGTGTCACTGCATGTCAGTTCTTTTCATGAACCACATAAGGATCTACCAGTGTCATTGGATGTGTGTTCTTCTCATGAACCACACATGGATCCACCGGTGTCATTGGATGTGTGTTCTTCTCATGAACCACACGTTGATCTACCGGTTTCATTGCATGTCAGTTCTTTTCATGAACCACATAAGGATCCACCAGTGTCATTGCACGTCTGTTCTTTTCATGAACCACACCCAGTGTCATTGCATGTGTGTTATTCTAAACAGACCACATAAGGATCCACCAGTGTCATTGCATGTCTGTTCTTTTCATGAACCACATAAGTATCCACCAGTGTCATTGCATGTCTGTTCTTTTCATGAACCACACATAGTGCCAGTGCATGTCTGGTCTTTTCATGAACCACATCCAGTGTCACTGCATGTCAGTTCTTTTCATGAACCACATAAGGATCTACGAGTGTCATTGCATGTGTGTTCTTCTCATGAAACACACGTGCATCCACCGGTGTCATTGCATGGCTGTTCCTCTAAACAAACCACATAAGGATCCACCGGTATCATTGCGTGTCTGTTCTTTTCATGAACCACACCCAGTGTCATTGCATGTGTGTTCTTCTAAACAAACCACATAGGGATCTACCAGTGTCATTGCATGTGTGTTATTCTAAACAAACCACATAAGGATCTACCAGTGTCACTGCATGTCTGTTCTTTTCATGAACCACATAAGGATCCACCAGTGTCATTGCATGTCTGTTCTTTTCATGAACCACGCCAAGTGTCACTGCATGTCAGTTCTTTTCATGAAACACATAAGGATCTACTAGTGTCATTGGATGTGTGTTCTTCTCATGAACCACACGTGGATCCACCGGTGTCATTGCATGTCTGTTCCTCTAAACAAACCACATAAGGATCCACCGGTGTTATTGCGTGTCTGTTCTTTTCATGAACCACACCCAGTGTCATTGCATGTGTGTTCTTCTAAACAAACCACATAGGGATCCACCAGTGTCATTGCATGTCTGTACTTTTCATGACCGCACCCGGTGTCATGGCATGTGTGTTCCTCTAGACAGACCACATAAGGATCGACCGGTGTCATTGCATGTCTGTTCCTCTAAACAAACCACATAAGGATCCACCAGTGTCATTGGACGTGTGTTCTTCTCATGAACCACACATGGATCCACCGATGCATTGCATGTTTGTTACTCTAAACAAACCACGTAAGGATCCACCAGTGTCATTGCATGTCTGTTCTTTTCATGAACCACACCGAGTGTCAGTGCATATCTGTTCTATTCATGAACCACACCCAGGGTCACTGCATGTTAGTTCTTTTCATGAACCACATAAGGATCTACTAGTGTCATTGGATGTGTGTTCTTCTCATGAACCACACGTGGATCCACCGGTGTCATTGGATGTGTGTTCTTCTCATGAACCACATGTGGATCTACCGGTGTCATTGAATGTCTGTTCTTTTCATGAACCACACCCAGTGTCACTACATGTCAGGTCTTTTCATGAACCACATAAGGATCTACCAGTGTCATTGCATGTGTGTTCTTCTAAACAAACCACATAAGGATCCACTAGTGGCATTGCATGTCTGTTCTTTTCATGAACCACACATAAGGATCCACCAGTGTGATTGCATGTCTGTTCTTTTCATGAACCACACCCAGTGTCATTGCATGTGTGTTCTTTTCATGAACCAGAACTAGAGTCATTGCATGTCTGTTCTTTTCATGAACCACACCTAGTGTCATTGCATGTCCGTTCTTTTCATGTACCACACCCAGTGTCATTGCATGTCTGTTCTTTTCATGAACCACACCCGGTGTCATTGCATGTCTGTTCTTTTCATGAACCACAGCTAGAGTCATTGCATGTCTGTTACTTCCATAATCCACACATGGATCCACCTAGTGTCATTGGATGTGTGTTCTTCTCATGAACCACACATAAGGATCCAACGGTGTTATTGCATGCTTGTTCCTCTAAACAAACCACATAAGGATCCACCAGTGTCATTGCATGTCTTTTCTTCTCATTAACCACACAAGTGTCATTGCATGTCTTTTCCTCTAAACAAACCACATAAGGATCCACCAGTGTCATTGCATGTTTTTTTTTCATGAACCACATAAGGATCCACCAGTGTCATTGCATGTCTCTTCTTTTCACGAACCACACCTAGTGGCAATGCATGTCTGTTCTTTTCATGAACCACACCTAGTGTTACTACATGTCAGTTCTTTTCATGAACCACATAAGGATCTACCAGTGTCATTGCATGTGTGTTCCTCTAAATAAATCACATAAGGATCTACCAGTGTCATTGAATGTCTATTCTTTTCATGAACCACACATAAGGATCCACCAGTGTCATTGCATGTATGTTCCTCTAAACAAACCACATAAGGATCCACCAGTGTCATTGCATGTCAGTTCTTTTCATGAACCACACCCAGTGTCATTGCATGTGTGTTCTTCTAAACAAACCACATAAGGATCCACCAGTGTCATTGCATGTCTGTTCTTTTCATGAACCACACCCGGTGTCATTGCATGTCTGTTCTTTTCATGAACCATATCTAGAGTCATTGCATGTCTGTTACTTCCATAAACCACACATGGATGCACCTAGTGTCATTGGATGTGTGTTCTTCTCATGAACCACACATAAGGATCCACCGGTGTCATTGCATGTATGTTCCTCTAAACAAACCACATAAGGATCCACCAGTGTCATTGCATGTCTGTTCTTTTCATGAACCACACCCGGTGTCATTGCATGTCTGTTCTTTTCATGAACCATATCTGGAGTCATTGCATGTATGTTACTTCCATAAACCACACATGGATCCACCTAGTGTCATTGGATGTGTGTTCTTCTCATGAACCACACATAAGGATCCACCGGTGTCATTGCATGTATTTTCCTCTAAACAAACCACATAAGGATCCACCATTGTCATTGCATGTCTGTTCTTTTCATGAACCACACCTAGTGTCATTGCATGTGTGTTCTTCTAAACAAACCACATAAGGATCCACCAGTGTCATTGCATGTCTGTTCTTTTCATGAACCACACCCGGTGTCATTGCATGTCTGTTCTTTTCATGAACCATATCTAGAGTCATTGCATGTACATTTCCATAAACCACACATGGATGCACCTAGTGTCATTGGATGTGTGTTCTTCTCATGAACCACACATAAGGATCCACCGGTGTCATTGCATGTATGTTCCTCTAAACAAACCACATAAGGATCCACCAGTGTCATTGCATGTCTGTTCTTTTCATGAACCAGACCCGGTGTCATTGCATGTCTGTTCTTTTCATGAACCATATCTGGAGTCATTGCATGTATGTTACTTCCATAAACCACACATGGATCCACCTAGTGTCATTGGATGTGTGTTCTTCTCATGAACCACACATAAGGATCCACCGGTGTCATTGCATGTATGTTCCTCTAAACAAACCACATAAGGATCCACCATTGTCATTGCATGTCTGTTCTTTTCATGAACCACACCCAGTGTCATTGCATGTGTGTTCTTCTAAACAAACCACATAAGGATCCACCAGTGTCATTGCATGTCTGTTCTTTTCATGAACCACATAAGGATCCACCAGTGTCATTGCATGTCTGTTCTTTTCATGAACCACACCCAGTATCATTGCATGTGTGTTCTTCTAAACAAACCACATAAGGATCCACCAGTGTCATTGCATCTCTGTTCTTTTCATGAACCACATAAGGATCCACCAGTGTCATTGCATGTCTGTTCTTTTCATGAACCACACCTAGTGCCAGTGCATGTCTGTTCTTTTCATGAACCACACCCAGTGTCACTGCTTGTCAGTTCTTCTCATGAACCACATAAGGATCTAGAAGTGTCATTGCATGTGTGTTCTTCTCATGAACCACACGTGGATCCACCAGTGTCATCGCATGCCTGTTCCTCTAAACAAACCACATAAGGATCCACGATATCATTGCGTGTCTGTTCTTTTCATGAACCACACCCAGTGTCATTGCCTGTGTGTTCTTCAAAACAAACCACATAGGGATCTACTAGTGTCATTGCATGTGTCTTCTTCTAAACAAACCACATAAGGATCCACTAGAGTCATTGCATGTCTGTTCTTTTCATGAACCACATAAGGATCCAGCAGTGTCATTGCATGTCTGTTCTTTTCATGAACCACACCCAGTGCCAGTGCATGTCTGTTCTTTTCATGGACCACACCCAGTGTCACTGCATGTCAGTTCTTTTCATGAACCACATAAGGATCTACCAGTGTCATTGGATGTATGTTCTTCTCATGAACCACACGTGGATCCACCGGTGTCATTGCATGTCTGTTCCTCTAAACAAACCACATAGGGATCCACCAGTGTCATTGCATGTCTGTACTTTTCATGACCACACCCGGTGTCATTGCATGTGTGTTCCTCTAGACAGACCACATAAGGATCCACCGGTGTCATTGCATGTATGTTACTCTAAACAAACCACATAAGGATCCACCAGTGTCATTGGATGTGTGTTCTTCTCATGAACCACACATGAATCCACCGATGTCATTGCATATTTATTACTCTAAACAAACCACGTAAGGATCCACCAGTGTCATTGCATGTCTGTTCTTTTCATGAACCACACCCAGTGTCAGTGCATGTCTGTTCTTTTAATGAACCACACCTAGTGTCACTGCATGTCAGTTCTTTTCATGAACCACATAAGGATCTACTAGCTTCATTGGATGTGTGTTCTTCTCATGAACCACACGTGGATCCACCGGTGTTATTGGATGTGTGTTCTTCTCATGAACCACACGTGGATCTACCGGTGTCATTGCATGTCAGTTCTTTTCATGAACCATATAAGGATCCACCAGTGTCATTGCATGTCTCTTCTTTTCACGAACCACACCTAGTGGCAATGCATGTCTGTTCTTTTCATGAACCACACCTAGTGTTACTACATGTCAGTTCTTTTCATGAACACATAAGGATCTACCAGTGTCATTGCATGTGTGTTCCTCTAAACAAATCACATAAGGATCTACCAGTGTCATTGAATGTCTATTCTTTTCACGAACCACACATAAGGATCCACCAGTGTCATTGCATGTATGTTCCTCTAAACAAACCACATAAGGATCCACCAGTGTCATTGCATGTCAGTTCTTTTCATGAACCACACCCAGTGTCATTGCATGTATGTTCTTTTCATGAACCACACCCGGTGTCATTGCATGTCTGTTATTTTCATGAACCATATCTAGAGTCATTGCATGTCTATTACTTCCATAAACCACACATGGATGCACCTAGTGTCATTGGATGTGTGTTCTTCTCATGAACCACACATAAGGATCCACCGGTGTCATTGCATGTATGTTCCTCTAAACAAACCACATAAGGATCCACCAGTGTCATTGCATGTCTGTTCTTTTCATGAACCACACCCGGTGTCATTGCATGTCTGTTCTTTTCATGAACCATATATGGAGTCATTGCATGTATGTTACTTCCATAAACCACACATGGATCCACCTAGTGTCATTGGATGTGTGTTCTTCTTATGAACCACACATAAGGATCCACCGGTGTCATTGCATGTATGTTCCTCTAAACAAACCACATAAGGATCCACCATTGTCATTGCATGTCTGTTCTTTTCATGAACCACACCCAGTGTCATTGCATGTGTGTTCTTCTAAACAAACCACATAAGGATCCACCAGTGTCATTGCATGTCTGTTCTTTTCATGAACCACATAAGGATCCACCAGTGTCGTTGCATGTCTATTCTTTTCATGAACCACACCCAGTATCATTGCATGTGTGTTCTTCTAAACAAACCACATAAGGATCCACCAGTGTCGTTGCATCTCTGTTCTTTTCATGAACCACATAAGGATCCACCAGTGTTATTGCATGTCTGTTCTTTTCATGAACCACACCTAGTGCCAGTGCATGTCTGTTCTTTTCATGAACCACACCCAGTGTCACTGCTTGTCAGTTCTTGTCATGAACCACATAAGGATCTAGCAGTGTCATTGCATGTGTGTTCTTCTCATGAACCACACGTGGATCCACCAGTGTCATCGCATGCCTGTTCCTCTAAACAAACCACATAAGGATCCACGATATCATTGCGTGTCTATTCTTTTCATGAACCACACCCAGTGTCATTGCCTGTGTGTTCTTCAAAACAAACCACATAGGGATCTACTAGTGTCATTGCATGTGTGTTCTTCTAAACGAACCACATAAGGATCCACTAGAGTCATTGCATGTCTGTTCTTTTCATGAACCACATAAGGATCCAGCAGTGTCATTGCATGTCTGTTCTTTTCAAGAACCACACCCAAAGGCTGCATGTCTGTTCTTTTCATGGACCACACCCAGTGTCACTGCATGTCAGTTCTTTTCATGAACCACATAAGGATCTACCAGTGTCATTGGATGTATGTTCTTCTCATGAACCACACGTGGATCCACCGGTGTCATTGCATGTCTGTTCCTCTAAACAAACCACATAGGGATCCACCAGTGTCATTGCATGTCTGTACTTTTCATGACCACACCCGGTGTCATTGCATGTGTGTTCCTCTAGACAGACCACATAAGGATCCACCGGTGTCATTGCATGTATGTTCCTCTAAACAAACCACATAAGGATCCACCAGTGTCATTGGATGTGTGTTATTCTCATGAACCACACATGGATCCACCGATGTCATTGCATATTTATTACTCTAAACAAACCACGTAAGGATCCACCAGTGTCATTGCATGTCTGTTCTTTTCATGAACCACACCCAGTGTCAGTGCATGTCTGTTCTTTTCATGAACCACACCTAGTGTCACTGCATGTCAGTTCTTTTCATGAACCACATAAGGATCTACTAGCTTCATTGGATGTGTGTTCTTCTCATGAACCACACGTGGATCCACCGGTGTTATTGGATGTGTGTTCTTCTCATGAACCACACGTGGATCTACCGGTGTCATTGCATGTCAGTTCTTTTCATGAACCATATAAGGATCCACCAGTGTCATTGCATGTCTCTTCTTTTCACGAACCACACCTAGTGGCAATGCATGTCTGTTCTTTTCATGAACCACACCTAGTGTTACTAAATGTCAGTTCTTTTCATGAACCACATAAGGATCTACCAGTGTCATTGCATGTGTGTTCCTCTAAACAAATCACATAAGGATCTACCAGTGTCATTGAATGTCTATTCTTTTCATGAACCACACATAAGGATCCACCGGTGTCATTGCATGTATGTTCCTCTAAACAAACCACATAAGGATCCACCAGTGTCATTGCATGTCAGTTCTTTTCATGAACCACACCCAGTGTCATTGCATGTGTGTTCTTCTAAACAAACCACATAAGGATCCACCAGTGTCATTGCATGTCTGTTCTTTTCATGAACCACACCCGGTGTCATTGCATGTACGTTTTTCATGAACCATATCTAGAGTCATTGCATGTCTGTTACTTCCATAAACCACACATGGATGCACCTAGTGTCATTGGATGTGTGTTCTTCTCATGAACCACACATAAGGATCCACCGGTGTCATTGCATGTATGTTCCTCTAAACAAACCACATAAGGATCCACCAGTGTCATTGCATGTATGTTCTTTTCATGAACCACACCCGGTGTCATTGCATGTCTGTTCTTTTCATGAACCATATCTGGAGTCATTGCATGTATGTTACTTCCATAAACCACACATGGATCCACCTAGTGTCATTGGATGTGTGTTCTTCTCATGAACCACACATAAGGATCCACCGGTGTCATTGCATGTATGTTCCTCTAAACAAACCACATAAGGATCCACCATTGTCATTGCATGTCTGTTCTTTTCATGAACCACACCCAGTGTCATTGCATGTGTGTTCTTCTAAACAAACCACATAAGGATCCACCAGTGTCATTGCATGTCTGTTCTTTTCATGAACCACATAAGGATCCACCAGTGTCATTGCATGTCTATTCTTTTCATGAACCACACCCAGTATCATTGCATGTGTGTTCTTCTAAACAAACCACATAAGGATCCACCAGTGTCATTGCATGTCAGTTCTTTTCATGAACCACACCCAGTGTCATTGCATGTGTGTTCTTCTAAACAAACCACATAAGGATCCACCAGTGTCATTGCATGTATGTTCTTTTCATGAACCACACCCGGTGTCATTGCATGTCTGTTCTTTTCATGAACCATATCTGGAGTCATTGCATGTATGTTACTTCCATAAACCACACATGGATCCACCTAGTGTCATTGGATGTGTGTTCTTCTCATGAACCACACATAAGGATCCACCGGTGTCATTGCATGTATGTTCCTCTAAACAAACCACATAAGGATCCACCATTGTCATTGCATGTCTGTTCTTTTCATGAACCACACCCAGTGTCATTGCATGTGTGTTCTTCTAAACAAACCACATAAGGATCCACCAGTGTCATTGCATGTCTGTTCTTTTCATGAACCACATAAGGATCCACCAGTGTCATTGCATGTCTATTCTTTTCATGAACCACACCCAGTATCATTGCATGTGTGTTCTTCTAAACAAACCACATAAGGATCCACTAGTGTCATTGCATCTCTGTTCTTTTCATGAACCACATAAGGATCCACCAGTGTCATTGCATGTCTGTTCTTTTCATGAACCACACCTAGTGTCAGTGCATGTCTGTTCTTTTCATGAACCACACCCAGTGTCACTTCTTGTCAGTTCTTTTCATGAACCACATAAGGATCTAGCAGTGTCATTGCATGTGTGTTCTTCTCATGAACCACACGTGGATCCACCAGTGTCATCGCATGCCTGTTCCTCTAAACAAACCACATAAGGATCCACGATATCATTGCGTGTCTGTTCTTTTCATGACCACACCCAGTGTCATTGCCTGTGTGTTCTTCAAAACAAACCACATAGGGATCTACTAGTGTCATTGCATGTGTGTTCTTCTAAACAAACCACATAAGGATCCACTAGAGTCATTGCATGTCTGTTCTTTTCATGAACCACATAAGGATCCAGCAGTGTCATTGCATGTCTGTTCTTTTCATGAACCACACCCAGTGCCAGTGCATGTCTGTTCTTTTCATGGACCACACCCAGTGTCACTGCATGTCAGTTCTTTTCATGAACCACATAAGGATCTACTAGTGTCATTGGATGTATGTTCTTCTCATGAACCACACGTGGATCCACCGGTGTCATTGCATGTCTGTTCCTCTAAACAAACCACATAGGGATCCACCAGTGTCATTGCATGTCTGTACTTTTCATGACCACACCCGGTGTCACTGCATGTGTGTTCCTCTAGACAGACCACATAAGGATCCACCGGTGTCATTGCATGTATGTTCCTCTAAACAAACCACATAAGGATCCACCAGTGTCATTGGATGTGTGTTCTTCTCATGAACCACACATGGATCCACCGATGTCATTGCATATTTATTACTCTAAACAAACCACGTAAGGATCCACCAGTGTCATTGCATGTCTGTTCTTTTCATGAATCACACCCAGTGTCAGTGCATGTCTGTTCTTTTCATGAACCACACCTAGTGTCACTGCATGTCAGTTCTTTTCATGAACCACATAAGGATCTACTAGCTTCATTGGATGTGTGTTCTTCTCATGAACCACACGTGGATCCACCGGTGTTATTGGATGTGTGTTCTTCTCATGAACCACACGTGGATCTACCGGTGTCATTGCATGTCAGTTCTTTTCATGAACCATATAAGGATCCACCAGTGTCATTGCATGTCTGTTCTTTTCATGAACCACACCTAGTGTCAGTGCATGTCTATTCTTTTCATGAACCACACTTAGTGTCACTACATGTCAGTTCTTTTCATGCACCACATAAGGATATACCAGTGTCATTGCATGTGTGTTCTTCTAAACAAACCACATAAGGATCCACTAGTATCATTGCATGTCTGTTCTTTTCATGAACCACACATAAGGATCCACCCGTGTGATTGCATGTCTGTTCTTTTCATGAACCAGCCCAGTGTCATTGCATGTGTGTTCTTTCCATGAACCACAACTAGAGTCATTGCATGTCTGTTCTTTCCATGAACCACACCCAGTGTCATTGCATGTCAGTTCTTTTCATGAACCACACCCGGTGTCATTGCATGTCTGTTCTTTTCATGAACCACACCCAGTGTCATTGCATGTCTGTTCTTTTCATGAACCACACCCGGTGTCATTGCATGTCTGTTCTTTTCATGAACCACAGCTAGAGTCATTGCATGTCTGTTACTTCCATAAACCACACATGGATCCACCCAGTGTCATTGGATGTGTGTTCTTCCCATGAACCACACATAAGGATCCACCGGTGTTATTGCATGTCTGTTCCTCTAAACGAACCACATAAGGATCCACCAGTGTCACTGCATGTTAGTTCTTTTCATGAACCACACCCAGTGTCATTGCATGTGTGTTCTTCTAAACAAACCACATAAGGATCCACCAGTGTCATTGCATGTCTGTTCTTTTCATGAACCACATAAGGATCCACCAGTGTCATTGCATGTCTGTTCTTTTCATGAACCACACCCAGCGGCATTGCATGTCTGTTCTTTTCATGAACCACACCTAGTGTGACTACATGTCAGTTCTTTTCATGAACCACATAAGGATCTACCAGTGTCATTGCATGTGTGTTCCTCTAAACAAACCACATAAGTATCTACCAGTGTCATTGCATGTATATTCTTTTCATGAACCACACATAAGGATCCACCAGTGCCATTGCATGTATGTCCCTCTAAACAAACCACATAAGGATCCACCAGTGTCATTGCATGTTAGTTCTTTTCATGAACCACACCTAGTGTCATTGCATGTGTGTTCTTCTAAACAAACCACATAAGGATCCACCATTGTCATTGCATGTCTGTTCTTTTCATGAACCACACCCGGTGTCATTGCATGTATATTATTTTCATCAACCATAGCTAGAGTCATTGCATGTCTGTTACTTCCATAAACCACACATGGATCCACCTAGTGTCATTGGATGTGTGTTCTTCTCATGAACCACACATAAGGATCCACCGGTGTCATTGCATGTCTGTTCCTCTAAACAAACCACATAAGGATCCACCATTGTCATTGCATGTCTGTTCTTTTCATGAACCACACCCAGTGTCATTGCATGTGTGTTCTAAACAAACCACATAAGGATCCACCAGTGTCATTGCATGTCTGTTCTTTTCATGAACCACATAAGGATCCACCAGTGTCATTGCATGTCTGTTCTTTTCATGAACCACACCCAGTGTCATTGCATGTGTGTTCTTCTAGACAAACCACATAAGGATCCACCAGTGTCATTGCATCTCTGTTCTTTTCATGAACCACATAAGGATCCACCAGTGTCATTGCATGTCTGTTCTTTTCATGAACCACACCCAGTGTCAGTGCATGTCTGTTCTTTTCATGAACCACACACAGTGTCACTACATGTCAGTTCTTTTCATGAACCACATAAGAATCTACTAGTGTCATTGCATGTGTGTTCTTCTAAACAAACCACATAAGGATCCACTAGTGTCATTTCATGTATGTTCTTTTCATGAACCACACATAAGGATCCACCCGTGTGATTGCATGTCTGTTCTTTTCATGAACCACACCCAGTGTCATTGCATGTGTGTTCTTTCCATGAACCACAACTAGAGTCATTGCATGTCTGTTCTTTTCATGAACCACACCCAGTGTCATTGCATGTCAGTTCTTTTCATGAACCACACCCGGTGTCATTGCATGTCTGTTCTTTTCATGAACCACACCTAGTGTCATTGCATGTCTGTTCTTTTCATGAACCACACCCGGTGTCATTGCATGTCTGTTCTTTTCATGAACCACAGCTAGAGTCATTGCATGTCTGTTACTTCCATAAACCACACATGTATCCACCCAGTGTCATTGGATGTGTGTTCTTCCCATGAACCACACATAAGGATCCACCGGTGTTATTGCATGTCTGTTCCTCTAAACGAACCACATAAGGATCCACCAGTGTCATTGCATGTCTGTTCTTTTCATGAACCACACCCAGTGTCATTGCATGTCTGTTCCTCTAAACAAACCACATAAGGATCCACCAGTGTCATTGCATGTCTGTTCTTTTCATGAACCACATAAGGATCCACCACTGTCATTGCATGTCTGTTCTTTTCATGAACCACACCCAGCGTCATTGCATGTCTGTTCTTTTCATGAACCACACCCAGTGTGACTACATGTCAGTTCTTTTCATGAACCACATAAGGATCTACCAGTGTCAATGCATGTGTGTTCCTCTAAACAAACCACATAAGTATCTACTAGTGTCATTGCATGTATATTCTTTTCATGAACCACACATAAGGATCCACCAGTGCCATTGCATGTATGTCCCTCTAAACAAACCACATAAGGATCCACCAG
Organism: Avena insularis; assembly: GCA_023614405.1. Classification (NCBI taxonomy): domain Eukaryota; kingdom Viridiplantae; phylum Streptophyta; class Magnoliopsida; order Poales; family Poaceae; genus Avena; species Avena insularis. Next base: position 364,502,897 of record CM042684.1, read on the forward strand.
TGTCACTGCATGTTAGTTCTTTTCATGAACCACACCCAGTGTCATTGCATGTGTGTTCTTCTAAACAAACCACATAAGGATCCACCAGTGTCATTGCATGTCTGTTCTTTTCATGAACCACATAAGGATCCACCAGTGTCATTGCATGTCTGTTCTTTTCATGAACCACACCCAGCGGCATTGCATGTCTGTTCTTTTCATGAACCACACCTAGTGTGACTACATGTCAGTTCTTTTCATGAACCACATAAGGATCTACCAGTGTCATTGCATGTGTGTTCCTCTAAACAAACCACATAAGTATCTACCAGTGTCATTGCATGTATATTATTTTCATGAACCACACATAAGGATCCACCAGTGCCATTGCATGTATGTCCCTCTAAACAAACCACATAAGGATCCACCAGTGTCATTGCATGTTAGTTCTTTTCATGAACCACACCCAGTGTCATTGCATGTGTGTTCTTCTAAACAAACCACATAAGGATCCACCAGTGTCATTGCATGTCTTTTCTTTTCATGAACCACACCCGGTGTCATTGCATGTATGTTCTTTTCATCAACCATAGCTAGAGTCATTGCATGTCTGTTACTTCCATAAACCACACATGGATCCACCTAGTGTCATTGGATGTGTGTTCTTCTCATGAACCCCACATAAGGATCCACCGGTGTCATTGCATGTCTGTTCCTCTAAACAAACCACATAAGGATCCACCATTGTCATTGCATGTCTATTCTTTTCACGCACCACACCCAGTGGCATTGCATGTGTGTTCTTCTAAACAAACCACATAAGGATCCACCAGTGTCATTGCATGTCCGTTCTTTTCATGAACCACATAAGGATCCACCAGTGTCATTGCATGTCTGTTCATTTCATGAACCACACCCAGTGTCATTGCATGTGTGTTCTTCTAGACAAACCACATAAGGATCCACCAGTGTCATTGCATCTCTGTTCTTTTCATGAACCACATAAGGATCCACCAGTGTCATTGCATGTCTGTTCTTTTCATGAACCACACCCAGTGTTAGTGCATGTCTGTTCTTTTCATGAACCACACCCAGTGTCACTGCTTATCAGTTCTTTTCATGAACCACATAAGGATCTACTAGTCTCATTGCATGTGTGTTCTTCTCATGAACCACACGTGGATCCACCGGTGTCATTGCATGCCTGTTCCTCTAAACAAACCACATAAGGATCCACGGTATCATTGCGTGTCTGTTCTTTTCATGAACCAAACCCAGTGTCATTGCATGTGTGTTCTTCTAAACAAACCACATAGGGATCTACTAGTTTCATTGCATGTGTGTTCTTCTAAACAAACCACATAAGGATCCACTAGTGTCATTACATGTTTGTTCTATTCATGAACCACATATAAGGATCCACCAGTGTCATTGCATGTCTGTTCTTTTTAATGAACCACACCTAGTGTCATTGCATGTGTGTTCTTTTCATGAACCACAGCTAGAGTAATTGCATGTCTGTTCTTTTCATGAACCACACCCAGTGTCATTGCATGTTTGTTCTTTTTATGAACCACACAAGGATCTACCAGTGTCATTGCGTGTCTGTTCTTTTCATGAACCACACCCAGTGTCACTTCATGTGTGTTATTCTAAACAAACCACATAAGGATCCAACAGTGTCATTGCATGTCTGTTCTTGTCATGAACCACATAAGGATCTAACAGTGTCACTGCATGTCTGTTCTTTTCATGAACCATATAAGGATCCACCAGTGTCATTGCATGTCTATTTTCATGAACCACAGCTAGAGTCATTGCATGTCTGTTACTTCCATAAACCACACATGGATCCACCCAGTGTCATTGGATGTGTGTTCTTCCCATGAACCACACATAAGGATCCACCGGTGTTATTGCATGTCTGTTCCTCTAAACGAACCACATAAGGATCCACCAGTGTCACTGCATGTTAGTTCTTTTCATGAACCACACCCAGTGTCATTGCATGTGTGTTCTTCTAAACAAACCACATAAGGATCCACCAGTGTCATTGCATGTCTGTTCTTTTCATGAACCACATAAGGATCCACCAGTGTCATTGCATGTCTGTTCTTTTCATGAACCACACCCAGCGGCATTGCATGTCTGTTCTTTTCATGAACCACATCTAGTGTGACTACATGTCAGTTCTTTTCATGAACCACATAAGGATCTACCAGTGTCATTGCATGTGTGTTCCTCTAAACAAACCACATAAGTATCTACCAGTGTCATTGCATGTATATTCTTTTCATGAACCACACATAAGGATCCACCAGTGCCATTGCATGTATGTCCCTCTAAACAAACCACATAAGGATCCACCAGTGTCATTGCATGTTAGTTCTTTTCATGAACCACACCTAGTGTCATTGCATGTGTGTTCTTCTAAACAAACCACATAAGGATCCACCATTGTCATTGCATGTCTGTTCTTTTCATGAACCACACCCGGTGTCATTGCATGTATATTATTTTCATCAACCATAGCTAGAGTCATTGCATGTCTGTTACTTCCATAAACCACACATGGATCCACCTAGTGTCATTGGATGTGTGTTCTTCTCATGAACCACACATAAGGATCCACCGGTGTCATTGCATGTCTGTTCCTCTAAACAAACCACATAAGGATCCACCATTGTCATTGCATGTCTGTTCTTTTCATGAACCACACCCAGTGTCATTGCATGTGTGTTCTTCTAAACAAACCACATAAGGATCCACCAGTGTCATTGCATGTCTGTTCTTTTCATGAACCACATAAGGATCCACCAGTGTCATTGCATGTCTGTTTTTCATGAACCACACCGGTCATTGCATGTGTGTTCTTCTAGACAAACCACATAAGGATCCACCAGTGTCATTGCATCTCTGTTTTTCATGAACCACATAAGGATCCACCAGTGTCATTGCATGTCTGTTTCTTTTCATGAACCACACCCAAAGGTGTGCATGTTCTTTTCATGAACCACACACAGTGTCACTACATGTCAGTTCTTTTCATGAACCACATAAGAATCTACTAGTGTCATTGCATGTGTGTTCTTCTAAACAAACCACATAAGGATCCACTAGTGTCATTTCATGTATGTTCTTTTCATGAACCACACATAAGGATCCACCCGTGTGATTGCATGTCTGTTCTTTTCATGAACCACACCCAGTGTCATTGCATGTGTGTTCTTTCCATGAACCACAACTAGAGTCATTGCATGTCTGTTCTTTTCATGAACCACACCCAGTGTCATTGCATGTCAGTTCTTTTCATGAACCACACCCGGTGTCATTGCATGTCTGTTCTTTTCATGAACCACACCTAGTGTCATTGCATGTCTGTTCTTTTCATGAACCACACCCGGTGTCATTGCATGTCTGTTCTTTTCATGAACCACAGCTAGAGTCATTGCATGTTACATTTCCATAAACCACACATGTATCCACCCAGTGTCATTGGATGTGTGTTCTTCCCATGAACCACACATAAGGATCCACCGGTGTTATTGCATGTCTGTTCCTCTAAACGAACCACATAAGGATCCACCAGTGTCATTGCATGTCTGTTCTTTTCATGAACCACACCCAGTGTCATTGCATGTCTGTTCCTCTAAACAAACCACATAAGGATCCACCAGTGTCATTGCATGTCTGTTCTTTTCATGAACCACATAAGGATCCACCACTGTCATTGCATGTCTGTTCTTTTCATGAACCACACCCAGCGTCATTGCATGTCTGTTCTTTTCATGAACCACACCCAGTGTGACTACATGTCAGTTCTTTTCATGAACCACATAAGGATCTACCAGTGTCAATGCATGTGTGTTCCTCTAAACAAACCACATAAGTATCTACTAGTGTCATTGCATGTATATTCTTTTCATGAACCACACATAAGGATCCACCAGTGCCATTGCATGTATGTCCCTCTAAACAAACCACATAAGGATCCACCAGTGTCACTGCATGTTAGTTCTTTTCATGAACCACACCCAGTGTCATTGCATGTGTGTTCTTCTAAACAAACCACATAAGGATCCACCAGTGTCATTGCATGTCTGTTCTTTTCATGAACCACATAAGGATCCACCAGTGTCATTGCATGTCTGTTCTTTTCATGAACCACACCCAGCGGCATTGCATGTCTGTTCTTTTCATGAACCACACCTAGTGTGACTACATGTCAGTTCTTTTCATGAACCACATAAGGATCTACCAGTGTCATTGCATGTGTGTTCCTCTAAACAAACCACATAAGTATCTACCAGTGTCATTGCATGTATATTATTTTCATGAACCACACATAAGGATCCACCAGTGCCATTGCATGTATGTCCCTCTAAACAAACCACATAAGGATCCACCGTGTCATTGCATGTTAGTTCTTTTCATGAACCACACCCAGTGTCATTGCATGTGTGTTCTTCTAAACAAACCACATAAGGATCCACCAGTGTCATTGCATGTCTTTTCTTTTCATGAACCACACCCGGTGTCATTGCATGTATGTTCTTTTCATCAACCATAGCTAGAGTCATTGCATGTCTGTTACTTCCATAAACCACACATGGATCCACCTAGTGTCATTGGATGTGTTCTTCTCATGAACCCCACATAAGGATCCACGGTGTCATTGCATGTCTGTTCCTCTAAACAAACCACATAAGGATCCACCATTGTCATTGCATGTCTATTCTTTTCACGCACCACACCCAGTGGCATTGCATGTGTGTTCTTCTAAACAAACCACATAAGGATCCACCAGTGTCATTGCATGTCCGTTCTTTTCATGAACCACATAAGGATCCACCAGTGTCATTGCATGTCTGTTCATTTCATGAACCACACCCAGTGTCATTGCATGTGTGTTCTTCTAGACAAACCACATAAGGATCCACCAGTGTCATTGCATCTCTGTTCTTTTCATGAACCACATAAGGATCCACCAGTGTCATTGCATGTCTGTTCTTTTCATGAACCACACCCAGTGTTAGTGCATGTCTGTTCTTTTCATGAACCACACCCAGTGTCACTGCTTATCAGTTCTTCTTTTCATGAACCACATAAGGATCTACTAGTCTCATTGCATGTGTGTTCTTCTCATGAACCACACGTGGATCCACCGGTGTCATTGCATGCCTGTTCCTCTAAACAAACCACATAAGGATCCACGGTATCATTGCGTGTCTGTTCTTTTCATGAACCAAACCCAGTGTCATTGCATGTGTGTTCTTCTAAACAAACCACATAGGGATCTACTAGTTTCATTGCATGTGTGTTCTTCTAAACAAACCACATAAGGATCCACTAGTGTCATTACATGTTTGTTCTATTCATGAACCACATATAAGGATCCACCAGTGTCATTGCATGTCTGTTCTTTTTAATGAACCACACCTAGTGTCATTGCATGTGTGTTCTTTTCATGAACCACAGCTAGAGTAATTGCATGTCTGTTCTTTTCATGAACCACACCCAGTGTCATTGCATGTTTGTTCTTTTTATGAACCACACAAGGATCTACCAGTGTCATTGCGTGTCTGTTCTTTTCATGAACAACACCCAGTGTCACTTCATGTGTGTTATTCTAAACAAACCACATAAGGATCCAACAGTGTCATTGCATGTCTGTTCTTGTCATGAACCACATAAGGATCTAACAGTGTCACTGCATGTCTGTTCTTTTCATGAACCATATAAGGATCCACCAGTGTCATTGCATGTCTATTTTCATGAACCACACCCAGTGCCAGTGCATGTCTGTTCTTTTCATGAACCACACCCAGTCTCACTGCATGTCAGTTCTTTTCGTGAACAACATAAGAATCTACCAGTGTCATTGGATGTGTTTTCTTCTCATGAACCACACGTGGATCCACCGGTGTCATTGCATGTCACTTCCTCTAAACAATCCACATAAGGATCCACCGGTGTCATTGCGTGTCTGTTCTTTTCATGAACCACACCCAGTTTCATTGCATGTGTGTTCTTCTAAACAAACCACATAGGGATCCACCAGTGTCATTGCATGTCTATTCTTTTCATGAACCGCATCCGGTGTCATTGCATGTGTGTTCCTCTAGACAGACCACATAAGGATCCACCGATGTCAATGCATGTCTGTTCCTCTAAACAAACCACATAAGGATCCACCAGTGTCATTGGATGTGTGTTCTTCTCATGAACCACACATGGATCCACTGGTGTCATCGCATGTTTTTTCCTCTAAACAAACCACATAAGGATCCACCAGTGTCATTCATGTCTGTTCTTTTCTTGAACCACATCCAGTGCCAGTGCGTGTCTGTTCTTTTAATGAACCACACCCAGTGTCACTTCATCTCAATTCTTTTCATGAACCACATAAAGATCTACCAGTGTCATTGGATATGTGTTCTTCTCATGAACCACACGTGGATCCACCCTTATCATTGGATGTGTGTTCTTCTCATGAACCACACGTGGATCTACCGGTGTCATTTTATGTCAGTTCTTTTCACGAACCACATAAGGATGCACCAGTGTCATTGCATGTCTCTTCTTTTCATGAACCAAACCTAGTGTCATTGCATGTCTGTTCTTTCCATGAACCACACCCAGTGTCATTGCATGTTTTTTCTTTTCATGAACAACACAAGGATCTACCAGTGTCACTGCATGTCACTTCTTTTCATGAACCGCACCCGGTGTCATTGCATGTGTGTTCTTCTAGACAGACCACATAAGGATCCACCGGTGTCATTGCATGTATGTTCCTCTAAACAAACCACATGAGGATCCACCAGTGTCATTGCATGTCTGTTCTTTTCATGAACCACATAAGGATCCACCAGTGTCATTGCATGTCTATTCTTTTCATGAACCACACCCAGTGTCAGTGCATGTCTGTTCTTTTCATGAACCACACCCAGTGTCACTGCATGTCAGTTCTTTTCATGAACCACATGGGGATCTACCAGTGTCATTGCATGTGTGTTCTTCTAAACAAACCAGATAAGGATCCACCAGTGTGATTGCATGTCTGTTCTTTTCATGAACGACGCCTAGTGTCATTGCATGTGTGTTCTTTTCATGAACCACAACTAGAGTCATTGCATGCCTGTTTTTTTCATGAACCACACCCAGTGTCATTGCATGTCTGTTATTTTCATGAACCACACCCGGTGTCATTGCATGTCTGTTCTTTTCATGAACCACGGCTAGAGTCCGCCAGTGTCATTGGATGGGTGTTCTTCCCATGAACCACACATGGATCCACCAGTGTCATTGCATGTCTGTTCTTTTCACGAATCACAGCTAGAGTCATTGCATGTCTGTTACTTCCATAAACCACATATGGATCCACCTAGTGTGATTGCATGTCTGTTCTTTTCACAAGCCACACATGGATACACCAGTGTCATTGCATGGGTAGCCATTAGACCGAGTCTTCTAGAAGGCACGCCCTAACATAGTTGTTTTGCTTGATGATTGTTACATACTATTCGATTGGGGCGTTTGGACGATTGGGATGGTCTTCGTGAGAGAGATCCACGAGTAGGCTGTTCTGCGGCATGATTGGCCACGCTTGCTCTGGACAAACTGGCAACACCGGGCGCTCCCCTGTTGCGAGTGTCACGTCTCACGAGTTCAGTGGGCCACATCCCAGTGTCACGTCCCCATTACTTCTCTTCCTCCCCGTACTTTTCTTCCTTACCCTCGAAGCCACTTTCCCCACTTCACTCCCATCCTGCCGTAGCCACAAGCCGACGGCGCCTCCATCCCAATCCCCTCTCCGGTAGCCACCCCCTCCCCTCTCGCCATGGGTTCAAGGGGAGACGACGAGGAAACGCGTCATGGCGATAGGGACGGTGATTTCGATGTGAGTCGTCTCGTATCTATTTCTATCATCTGTGGCCAGTTACCTATTTTTTGAGCTAGATCTAATCTGTTTACTCATGCGCGTATGATGTGTTAGGCCAACCAGACGATGTATGACTCCTACTATCACGGTTTAGAGGATGAAGATAGTCCTCTGGTATGTAAACATGGATATGTGCCTGCTAAATTTGTAGCGTTCGAAGGACGAAACGTAGGCAGGAGGTTTCTACGGTGTCAAGGACATCATGCAATGATGCAAGGAGGAAGTTGCGGTGTTGTCAAATGGGTAGATCCAGAGTGGCCCAAATCGATGCAGAAAACGCTGGACAAACTATGGGAAATGACTCTCGAGTTGAAAGAATCCATATTCATCTTACTTCTTGACAGTGTTGAGACGAAGCTATGGGAACCAGTTGACACGACCAAGCATAAGCGAGATCTCAGGTGGGTGCAAGACAAGGTTATCAAAGTCGAGAAGGAGAGGGACGGGGCGTTGGCCCTGAAGGCTAAAGCAGAGCAAGAACTGACTCAAGCAAGGAATGATCTCGACCAACCAAAGTCCTGCAGTACACAACTAAGAGTATTGACAAGTGCATGAGGAAAAATGCAGAGAAACAATTGAAGTTGTGCAAGGAAGATGCTAAAAGGAAGGAGCAGATAATTCGATCCTTGCTCTCGCAGGAAGATGCGCATCGAGCCAAGATTAGGAAGATCAAGGAGATGTGTGATAACTAGTTCTATTTAGCTTAAGCTCCGTGCCTTTTTAAGTTGTAGTAATATTTGTACTTGTTGACCTAGCGGTCTGAACTATTGGTCCCGGATTCCAGGGAGGAAAAAAATTGCTCTGACCCTGCATTACTTCTTTTGTCTGACCCCACATTACTTCTTTTGTCTGACCGTCGCTTCATCGTCCCCGTGTACAAATAGGAGGCGCCATAGCGCGTCGCTTCGTCGCTGTCCCCTCGTCCTCTCCAATCTCCACCGCGTCGCCATGGAGATGCCCGATCTGAACTTGTATGAGGCGGTGATGTTCGCGAACTTCGACATCCTCGCGCTGCCAGCCGCGAAGGTGCCCCACGGATGGCGCATCAGCTCTGCGGGGGTGCCGGTGGCTCCGCTACCTGGCTGAGCTGAGATGGAGAGCAAAATCGCGGCGCGCCGCCGCCAGATGCCCGCGTGGAAGAGGGCGCTGCCCCGGTTCTGGTCCATCGCTGGATGGACCAAGTACACCGTCATCGTCGCCGCTCGATGCGAAGAGGTGCTCCGTCTCGCGAACAATGCAAACATCGTGGAGGTTACGTCCGACAGCGAGGAGGAAGCCGGCGGCTCGGAGGACAGTGGCAGCGGAAGTGAAATTGTTGACTAGTGGTTGAATTAATGTAGGATGTGAAATCACACCTTTGTTTAGAAGAATTTGTGGTTGAAGTAATGAAATGCCTCGATTTAGATCTCTGTCTCGATTAATTTGTGGAAAAATTTGTGATTTAGATCAATTTCTGCCTCGATTTATATCTCTATCCCGGATTGGGAACGTGACCGTGGACCAAAGACACCTTTTCTACTAGTGTATTCTGACATTGGTGGTTTGTTTAAACGTAATCTACGTGGATTGTGCAGGGGATGCAGGAGCAGAGAGGCGGTGAGATAGACGGGCTCAAGATTAGGCTAGAAAGTGTACCGATTTCCTCCTCATCTGGGCATTATCGGTGAGAACATTGCTGTTTATGTTGCCACGTCGTTGTGCAGCATCTGAAATAAGTTGCTGCTTCGTGGAGTGTGGCAGCTTAACTAATTTATTTCTGTGCCACTTACATTCTGTCATATTTTGATACCTCCTTCCCCTCAGCAATCGTGGAACCGGTGGATCCTTGTTTTCAGATAGCAGTGGCAGAATCACAATTTCGGATTCAACTACTGACTCGGGCGTTTCCAAACCCTAAGTCGTGGTACATTTTACTCAGAGAACATGGGTAGAATGTTTCGCCCAGCAACGTGCCACACACAGAGCGATCAGAATTTAGCAGAATTACATATATAGGTTCAAGTTCAACACATTACTATGCATCTTCATTGCCAGTAGCCTTCTTCCGCAGCCTGGGTGCCAAGCCTTCACGTCCAATGGCTTCTTCATTTCCTGCCTTCTTCCTCTTCCTCGGTGCCAATTTTCTTAGCTTCACGTACTCTGCATCGCCGGGACAATGGGCACTAGAATCGTGTCCAGCATCATCTTTCCCCTCGTTTTTAATTTCTTCGGGCAGCAAAATGACTTACCCAGCAGTCATGTTTCTAACCTTGCGGCGCTTCCTGTCAAAGAAACAAGACTTTTGCATAACTGCCCAATATCTACAGAGTAAATAAAACAAAAATTACAATTCAGCACAAACATGCGAACCCCAAGAGACCTTTGCTTACAAGGAGCTAATTGGGTTCGAGCAACCACCCTGTCCATGAATAGAAGGGCGACTCCCAGTTGCAGCAGCTTCCACATCCAGTACATCACAATTCAGCTCAAACATGGCAGCCGAAGCATACCTTTTCATCAACTGTCAGGATGACCCCTGTACCCAAACGGACAAGAACCGACAAGAACCAGTTGTCCGTTCCGATCAAGCACAGCCGGACAGGGCAAGACAGCCGACTACCATTCTCAGAGTCGTCAAGAAGTAGCCACTGGCGGCGACGTAGCGGAACCAATCAGTGAGACAAAGACGAGGTGCGACAAGCAATCGACGCCTATACGATGACAAGACTTGCAACCACCCGGCCATACCGAAGACTTTGTGAGGGTGACGCAGGAACAGTGGCCCGATGCTGACGATAGGCTTGCACGGTGTCCACTGTGCCTACGATAGCCATACCGCTCATACTCCGACAAGACACACCATACCGGACACTGTAGATGACCAGCCGGCTGGGACCCGCATGTGGGGCCCGCCAGTCGGATTGGCCAGTGAGACCGTTGCCTCTCTGCCTATATAAGGAGAGGCAAGGCCTCAGTAGAAAGGGTTGGTCTCATAGCATTTAAGGCAGTAGCTAGCAAATACAGCTCGAGGAGCGCTTGTAGTTCGTATATCCCACATAGTCAGATCCGGCAGGAGTACGGGTGTTACCTCATCACGAGGGCCCCGGACCTGGGTACTTCCTGCATCCATCCACGCTTGCTTGTACCCAATCCCGCCTGGGATCGCCGTCGATAGCTTCCTTGCTAGTCCCCACACCTCTATCTAACCTCTTCAGGTACTGCCGTTCCCAATACAACGACAGTTGGCGCCCACCGTGGGGCTAGATGGCTTCGACCGGAGTCACATTCTGCACGGGACCCCGCCCTTAAGCCGGTGAGCGCGTGGCCTCCGGCCTGGTGCTCACGCTCGGCAGGTTCGACTGTGTCAGCGACAACGCTTCCTGCTTCGCCGAAACCTCCTTCCCGGCGACTCCTGGGGGCTACGCCATGGTACTCGACCCCCTCATCGTCTCCAACGCGCGCACCTGCCGATTCTCGAGCGTCCTCATCGACGAAGGAAGCAGCCTCAACCTCCTCTACCAGTCCTCGCTAGAGAAGCTGGGCATTCGCGAAAGCGACCTGCGCCCAACTACCACAACGTTCCACAGTGTACTACCGGGGCCAACGTGCGCCCCGCTGGGGAAAATCCAACTGGACGTCATCTTCGGGACCGAGGAGAACTTCCGTCGCGAACCAATCTGGTTCGAGGTGGTAAACCTGACGAGCTCCTATCATGCTCTCCTCGGGCGCCCCGCCCTCGCCAAGTTCATGGACGTCCCCAACTACGCGTTCATGACGAAGATGTCGGGACCCCACGACGTGATCACCGTCGCCGGTTGCTTCAGACGGTCAATGGAGTGTGCCTCAGCCGGTTCCAAACTGGCAGAGGCCCTCATCATAGCCGAAGAAAAGCGCGTGATCATGCACAATGTGGCCATGGCCCAGCAGGACATACCGGCTAGCAGCAAAACGGCTGGAGAAGGAGATTTCCAGCCGGCAAAGGAGACAAAGAGGATTCTACTCGACCCCTCTGACCCGACTAAGTTCGTCACGATTGGTGCCGGCCTGGACATCAAATAGGAAGGCGCGCTCGTCGACTTCCTCCATGAGAATCAGGACATCTTCACATGGTCCCCCAAGGACATGCCGGGTGTGCCGAGGGAGTTCGCCGAGCACTCACTTCATGTGCGTCCGGATGCCAAGCCGGTCAAGCAACCTCTGTGCCGGTTCGCAGAGGAGAAGAGGAAGATAATCGGTGACGAGATCACCCGACTCCTTGTAGCTGGGTTCATCATGGAAGTGTACCACCCGAACTGGTTGGCAAACCCAGTCCTAGTGCTGAAGAAGAACAAGACCTGGCGCATGTGTATCGACTACACCAGCCTGAACAAGGCGTGCCCGAAAGACCCCTTCGCCTTGCCCCGTATCGATCAAGTTATCGATTCCATGGCCGGCTGTGATTTGTTGTCTTTCCTAGATTTCTATTCCGGGTACAATCAGATCCGGCTAAACCCGGCTGATCAGATTAAGACATCATTTATCACCCCCTACGAGGCTTTCTGCTATGTAACCATGCCTTTTGGTCTAAAGAATGCAGGCGCTACCTACCAGCGCTGCATGCAGAAGTGCTTGCACTCACAGATAGGCCGAAACGTGCATGCTTATGTGGACGATGTGGTCATCAAGACCAAGGAGAAGTGCACCCTCCTCGAGGATCTGGGAGAAACATTCGGCAACCTCCGTCAGTACCAGATGAAGCTGAACCCGGAGAAGTGCGTCTTCGGAGTACCATCCGGTCAGCTACTCGGTTTCCTCGTATCACAACGAGGTATCGAGGCGAATTGGGAGAAGATCGCGGCCATCGAGAGGATGCAGCCACCCAGGAACCTTCTTGGGGTCCAGAAGTTCACCGGATGCCTGGCCTCCCTCAGTCGTTTCGTCAGCCGGCTAGGGAGAAGGCACTCCTGTTGTACCAGCTGATGAAGAAGATGGACAAGTTCTCCTGGACTGCGCAAGCCGACACTGCATTTCACAACCTCAAGCGCATGCTATCCACAGAACCAGTTCTAGCCATGCCGGATAGCAAGGAGCCGATGTTGCTCTATATAGCAACCATCAGCCGGGTTGTCAGCGTCGTCCTGGTGGTGGAGCGCCCTGATGAAGGCAAGGCTCAGCCGGTCCAGAGGCCCGTCTACTACCTCAGCGAGGTTCTCTCCCTCTCCAAGCAGAACTACCCCCACAACCAGAAGATGTGCTACGACATGTACCTAGCATGCAAGAAGCTCAAGCACTACTTCCAGGAGCATCCGATTAGGGTCGTGTGCACTGCACCCCTTTTGGAAGTCATCGGCAACAAAGACGCCACCGGTCGAGTCGCCAAATGGGCCATCGAGCTCGCCACCTACTCCATCTAGTACGAGCCCCAGCTCACGATCAAGTTGCAGGCATTGGCGGACTTCCTCGTCGACTGGGCGGAGACCCAGTATCTCCCACCGGTTCTGGATTCGGACCACTGGAAGATGCACTTCGACGGGTCGAAGATGCTCGGGGGCTTGGGAGCTGACATCGTGCTCATCTCGCCCAAGGGGGACCGGCTGGAGTACGTGCTGCAGATCCACTTCAAGGCCTCCAACAACGTAGCCGAATACGAGGCACTGGCGCACGGGCTCCGGCTGGCCAAGGAGATCGGTGTCAACCGGATCCTATGCTTCGGTGATTCGGATCTGGTGGTGCAGCAAGTATCCGGAGATTGGGACGCCAGGGACGCAAACATGGCCCTCTACCGATTCCACATCCAGAAGCTCAGCGCCTCCTTCGATGGGTGCGAATTTCACCACGTCCCTCGAATCAACAACAAGGCAGCCGATTTGCTCTCCAAGACCGGATCCACCAGGCAGGCGATCCCACCAGGGGTCTCCTTGGAGCACCTGTGCAAGCCATCCATCAAACCGTCACCAGAATCGGACTCCATCATCTGGGCAGGTAGCGTTCCGACTGGCGGAACGGTAGAAGCGGAGCCGGCGGAACCACCGAAGAAGAAGACCCGCACCAATTCCAGCAAGGTAGTGCCCTCCGGCTCGCAAGACCCGGGCCGCCGGTATCAGCAATTGGCTGCTGCCCCGGTATGCCACCCGGACGACCCCCCGACATCCGTCAACCGGAGGACAGGAGCGTCCTCGCCATTCGAGAAGTGCCATCCTGGGCACAGACCTTCATGAACTACATCGCCAATGGAGAACTTCTGGATGACGAGGTGGAAGCCAGGCAAATCCGTCGCCGCGCGCACACGTACACCATCATAAACGGCGAGCTGTACAAGCGCAGTGCATCAGGTATCTTCCAAAGATGTGTTGATGTGGACACGGGCTACCGGCTACTCAAGGACATCCACCAGGGCGTGTGCGGGCATCACGCTTTGTCAAGGGCGATAGTCGCCAAGGCGTTTCGCCATGGTTTCTATTGGCCCACCGCCCTCGAGGACGCTGAGCAGCTAGTCCGTGCATGCAATGGATGCCAGCGCTTCGGGCAGCTCAGGCACATGCCAACTTCGGTGCTCATGACTATACCGATCACCTGGCCCTTCGTGGTTTGGGGCCTCGACATGGTCGGTCCCTTCAAGCGAGCACGCGTGGGCATGACCCACCTGCTGGTAGCGGTGGACAAGTTCACAAAGTGGATCGAGGCCAAGCCTATCCGAAAGCTAGATGGGGCAACAGTCATTACCTTCTTCACCGACATCATCAACCGCTTCGGCTACCCCAACAACATCATCACCGACAACGGCACGATACTTGGCCAAGGGGGCCTTCGCCCGGTTCTGCAGCAACAAGGGCATCCGGCTGGACCTTGCCTCCGTCGCGCACCAACAATCCAATGGGCAAGTCGAGAGGGCAAACGGCTTGGTGCTAGCCGGCATCAAGCCACGCCTCATCGAGCCGTTAGAGCGGTCACCCGGATGCTGGATCGAGGAACTTCCGGCTGTGCTGTGGAGCCTCCGCACCATGTCGAATAGGTTAACCGGCTACACGCCGTTCTTCCTGGTCTACGGATCGGAGGCCGTCCTCTCCGCCGACATCGAGTTCGACTCCCCACGCAAGCTCCTGTACGACGAAAAAGCCAACCAGGAGGCGCGGGAAGACGGAGTGGACCTCTTGGAGGAAGCCCGCGAGCTGGCCCTGTCCAGGTCAGCCCTGTACCAGCAGCGACTACATCGCTACCATTCAAGCCGGATCCGCCCAGTCGCATTCCGCGAGGGCGACCTGGTTCTCCGGCTGGTGCAAGACACGAAGGGCATGCACAAGCTGTCGCCACCCTGGGAGGGCCCCTTCATCATCAGCCGAGCGCTGCCCAACGACTCCTACTACCTCATCGACGTGCAGCAGCCGTGCAAGAACAAGATGGACAAATCAGACGAGGAGACAGAGCGTCCCTGGAACGCAGCCCTGTTGCGCCCATTTTACACCTAGTCGTCAGGCAGCGTATGTATCCCGAAAACCCCCTGAATGAAAATGCAGACCCCTACGAGAATCTCGGGGGCTCCTTGCTAGAAATGTGTGTACATCTGTTATCTGATTCAAATTTTCCGGCTCCGGCAACCCCTACCCGGGGGCTCGCCGGCTGGCCCGGCCTGCTAAGTCAACAAACCGGCTGAGTAGTGTGTGATGATGTCAGAGGCCCACTCTTCCTCTCAGCTACAGACCGCAACCCGGTTGTTCGGCTAGCAAGAGCAAAAGCCCGAGGCATCCCACACGAAAAACAGGGAGGAGACGCGACAGACCGGATGTTCTGGCCTTGCAACTAGATCAAACCAATCCGGCTACTAAGCCGTTAGTATCGTGCGCAATATACTGTCAGCTCCCTTCGATTCCGGCTGTAGACCGCAACCCGGTTGCCCGGCAAGGATGCAACGAAAACAGTAGAGCACATGGGAAAGTGACTAAGTGTCTAGAGAGGCACAGGCCAGTTTTCAAAAAAACAAGCCGTTTTCCGGCTACAATTTGATAGACTAACCTATTAACCTGTGAGGATGTATGTGTATGCATATGTATATCATTGCCCGACTACTTAGAGTCGGAATTCAGGAAAGAGGAAGAAGATTCGAAGTCCTTGCCTTCATCAAGCGCTCCGAATCTCGGGGGCTACACCCACTGGGTGCGCTCGCGTGCCCCTAGTGGAATCTTGTAGTTCCCAACCGGCCAAGGGTGTTTGGTCGCCTGTTCGGAGCCTAGGTGAGGGCAAGGGCAAGAGCAAGAGAACACAGGGAAGATTCGAAGCACCTGGCTACGCCAGCTACTCCGAATCTTGGGTTACACTCAGGTGGCGCATGCCATCGGAATGTTAGCTCCTCCGGTTGAAGGCGTTCAGCCGGCGAACGCAGCCAACTAGGACGAGGCCAATCGGATAATGTTAGAAGACTTGGGAAAATAAGGAAGATTCAAGCACTGCCACGCTACTCCGAAAGTTACACTGTGCGCTGGTGCGCCCCCACTGGAGGTGTAGTTCCTCCGGCTAAAAGTGTGTAGCTAGACGAAGTTAGCCGGATGAAGTTAGCCGGCAAAATATCAAAAGAAAATTCAAGGCAAAGTTAAAGGAAACTCAAGAGTTCGACATTAACAAGCAAAAGGGAGACGAAGCTCCCACAAGTTACCCGGCATCAGAGATAGCCGGTACAGATAGACAAGTTTCACATATATCCGAAGCAAAACAAATACACCCGGCATCCCGGGGCAGTGACTAAGCGGCAGGAGCCTTGCCGTGAGGAGCACCTTGACCAGCAGAAGCTTCAGGCGGGGGAAGAGGCGCAGAGCTTGTTCCGGTTCCGGCGCCCTCGGGCGGCGGCATCGGGCCTTCCACGTCAGGAGTACCGACGGACTCCGAGTCGGTGAGCACCTCGTCGGGATCCACGTAGTCGGCAATCTTGATGGCAGACCCGCGTAGCTCCGGATGGGCTTGGCGGACGACGGCGAGGTCGGAGCCGGCACGGAAGCCTCTGTCGATCTTCTCGACGCGGGCGTCCTTGTACCAGGAGAGCATCAGGGCCAGAGCCATCTCCGCTCCGGCTCGCGCCCCAAGTCCCGCAGCCAGTCGATCGCAGCTGGCACCTCCCCCACCTTCGTAGCCAGCTGCGCCATCGTCTCCAGAACCGGAGCCTCTAGCCACATGCAGGAGAAGACATGTCGTGCCGCTTGACGAAGCTTGGCAGCTTCTTCGCCAAGAAGGACGATGAGCTCCTAGGCCATCGGCTGCGCTCCCGGCCAGTTCTTCTGCAGCCAGTTGTAGGCCAGCAGGTCTATGCCGGGGTAAAAGGCTGTCAGGAAAAAGAGTCAGATCCGGCTACCGGATCCGAAAAGAAAGGAAGACGGAAAAAGGAACTCACCCTTAGCCGTGTGGCCGACCTGCATCAGCTCCTCCACTAGAGCCTTCTCCTTCGTCGCCAGCCGTTTAATCTCCTTCTCTTGGTCCTTGTTCTGGGCCTTGAGAAGGTTGAAGGCGTCAATCCGGCTGGCGAGCGAGGTGTCGCGCTCCTTGATGGTGGCTTCCAGACCGTCCACCCTTGCGTGCCAATCCTTATTCTGCAACCGCAGAGTGGTGTTGGACTTGCTCAGCCGGTCGTTCGCCTTCTCTAGGCGATCGATCTCGCGCTGAGCACACACGAGGATGGCTGTAATACAACCGGCTATCAGTAAAAATAAATAAAAAAAAAGATGGATGAAGCTAACTTACTCTGGGAAGTCCCATTGGCAGTAGCAAGCTTCTGCTCCAGGGACTGATTCCCGCCGTTGTGGCCTCCAGGAGCCGGATCTCCTTCACCGCCATCTCGAGTGTGGCGGCCAGGTCTGTCAGCGAGGCGGCGGAGGAAGCATCATCTTCCATGGTGTTGACGGCCAAGGACTCCTTCGTTGTGGCCACCGTCGTTCGCCATTCCTCCCCGGGCTCCTCGTCGGAGTTGTCATTGCCAACAACGACGAGCTCCTTGTCGGCAGCCCCCCGCACGCCCACGGAGTAGCCATCCGGCTGGGAGGACTCCGCTTTCGGCTGGGGACCTTCCGGCTCGGCGGAGGCAGCCGACTCAGCTCGAGGGGGAGGCGGAGGCTGCGCCTCAGAAGAAGGAGAGGCGCTGGCTGGCGCTGGCACGGGCAGCACCCGTCGGCCAGGTTGCCTGGCTCTGGAAAGAGACCAGCGTGCTAAGAAGAAGGAGGAGAAGGCAAATGCAAATAAACCAAAGTCAGAAAAAGAAGGAAAAGGGAAGCAGACAGAAAACACCAAAAGGAAAAGGGGTAGAAGGGACGTACCCCAGCACAACTGGGGGCGGCCCCTTCTTCCGGCCAAGCCGGCTCGGCGGCAGGGTGCTAGACCGGCTCCTCTTGGGGGCTGGCTCCTCCGTCGCTGGCCGGAGGGAGCTGGAACGGCTGGAGCCGCTCCCGCCTGCCTCGCCGTCCGTCACGGCGCGCGTCGCCGGATCCACGGTCGGCGCGGCCTCCTCCTCCTCGTGAACCTCCACGTGCGGGTCGGCAACCGACTCGTCATTCCGGCTGGGAAAGGCATCGCCGTCCCCGTCTGACTCGTCGTCGGAACGTCGCGTGCGCGGCTTGGGCAAGTCAGGCGTGAACTCCTCAAGGGGAGCCTCACCCTCCTCGCGAAGGACGCAAGCGAAGATCTGCCGAATACAAAAAGTCAGCCAGACAAAACAAGAAAAACACAGGAGGAACAACACGAAGTTTCCGGCTATAAGAACTGACCCGGGGCGCGCGGTTCTCCTGGCTGTAGGGCGCCAGACTGAACTTCCAGTTCTCCGGCAGCCGCTCCTTAGTGATCGTCCACACCCACTCCTTCAAGTTGTGGTAGCGGGGATCATGGCGCGACAGCCGGGTCGGGTCCAGTAGTCCGGAGTAATAGCACATTTTGTGCGCTCGCTGCTGCAGCGGCATCATCAGCCGGGACATCCAGCTGAGGGTGATGTCCAGGCCAGTTATCCGGCAGGTGACGAGGGAGCACATGCGCTTCAGCATCGCGTCCGTCTCCACCTTGTCACCATGGATCTTCAGCTCCCAGTTCTGCCGGCTGGACTCGACATCCTGGAAAGCCGGAAGATTTATCCGGTCGACGTTGGTGACGTTCTTGACGTAGAAATACGACTGCTGCCACAGTCGTACCGTTTCCTGAAGCAAGAACTTGGGGTAGCCGGATTGGGTGCAGGAGTAGATGGAGGCGCCGCCGCAGACGACTAGCGGCCCCTTCATGTACTGCACCTGCGGCCGGACTCGGAAGAGCCGGCAGAAGAGCCCAAGATCCGGATGGATCCCGAGGTAGCTCTCGCAGAACGCCATGAAATACGCCAACGTCCCGATGGCGTTGGCGGCGAGGTGGTGGAGGCGGAGATCGAAGAAGGAGAGAAACGTCAAGAAAAAGGGGTGCAACGGAAGGGCGAACCCGCACGCCAGATGGGAGAGGAAGATGACGCGCTCCCCCTCTGCCGGGTGCGGCGACACCTCCCCCGCCGGCACCAACCGCACCGCCACCTCCTCCGGCGGCGGAAGAACGCGAGTGGCGTGGTACTTCGCGATGTGGTCCTCCATGACGGAGGAGCCGCACCAAGCCCCACGGTCGACGGCCATCTCCTGCTGACAGGGGGAGCGGCAACGGAAGAGTGGCGGTGGCCCGTAGCGACGATAACAACGAGCGGGCGGTGCAGCGGGCTACGGCGTAGAAGGCAAGGGCGCAGAAGCAGAAGCACGCGAGGGAGGAGGAGATTGCGGCGGGGGAGCGAAGGAAAGGAACTGCCTCCCCCGCGGCGTCCCTTTAAAGGGACGAGAGGGCAACCGTCAACGGAGCTACGTGGCGCGCATCGGGACGGCCCTCACCCCAACCACCGCCCAGATCCAGTGTGACGAAGCAGGATGCGCAGAAGATCCCGGAGCAGGAACCGAAGCGCCGGACAGCGATTTCCCGAGGCGACGTGTGACGAGACGTTACGCTGCCCGCCGCAGAGCAATGATGGCGCGTGCACGCGTGGCCGGCGTCAGCACTGACGTCACGAGTAGCACAACCGCCAAGCTCAGCCAGACACAAATTCAAAAACAGGAGGGAGCGCACGCACATTTCGCCTAAGGGCGGAATCCACACGCGCTCGGGGGCTAGTGCCAAGGGGATGACCCCCAGGTACCCCAACCGGACTAGAACCAGGCAGTCGGATCGCGTCCAGCTAACCAAGCACAGCCGGACAGGGCAAGACAGGCCGGCTACCGTTTGGTAGCTGGGTCAGCAAGAAGTAGCTAGCTACGGCGACGTAGCCGGAACCAATCAGTGAGATAGGACGACGTGTGTATCAGTGCATGGTACGCCCTGTATGATGACAGGACTGGCAACCACCCGGCCATACCGAAGACTTTGTGGGGGTGACGCAGGAATAGTGGCCCGATGTGCTCGCAGACGACGCCCATCGTGCTTCACGACATACCATACCACTCATACTTCGACAAGACACACCATACTGGACATCAGATGACCAGCCGGCTGGGACCCACATGTGGGGCCCGCCAATGGATTGGCTGATGAGACCGTTGCCTCTCTGCCTATATAAGGAGAGGCAAGGCCTCAGTAGAAAGGGTTGGTCTCATAGCATTTAAGGCAGTAGCTAGCAAATACAGCTCAAGGAGCGCTTGTAGTTCGTATATCCCACATAGTCAGATCCGGCAGGAGTAGGGGTGTTACCTCATCACGAGGGCCCCGAACCTGGGTACTTCCTGCGTCCAGCCATGCTCGCTTGTACCCAATCCCGCCTGCGGACGCCGTCGATAGCTTCCCTGCTAGTCCCCACACCTCTATCTAACCTCTTCAGGTACTGCCGTTCCCAATACAACGACATCAACCCAATTAGTTGATTGTCACACGTTATAGGAACCATGATGCCACGTTCATCCATGAAGCTAAACTTTGCAGTCTGCTTCGGCCATAATTCAACATGATTACGTACAGCAGCAACCATACCAGATATAGTGCAGATCTGCGCAGACGCTTCTTCCATCGTGAAACAATGGTGTCCATACTTCTTGCCCTTAGAGTCGTACCTATAGAGGACTATCGTAACCAGGTAAGGAGGGTCCAGAGATCCCACTTGGATGAAAAATGGACAAAATATGTTTGTTAGCGTTGGGCTAACAAACAATTTGAGGTTCAAGAGCTAGCCAGCGCTTGTAACTAGTGCGAATAGCAAAGAGAAGGGTAGATCACCCGCTTGTAGACAGAACTTCTTCTTTCTTGATAGTAGGATCTACCATCCGCCGAGCTGCTCGGCTCGTCGGCGGCGGAGGTGGTCTAGAGCCTCGCAACGGCGGCTATGGCATGCGCCATTGGAGCTCGGGATCAGCGACTGGGCGCAGCAACTTGGCGCCAGAAGTCAAATGTCTGAAGGGATTGTCCTACCTGGAGGGTGGATTCCGACGCCGTCGGTGCTAGGGGAAAGCTGGGAATGGATTTGTGAAATTGGTCAACGCATCCAATCCACTTAGTTGCTCGATTTGCCTAAGAGGTTGCCGTGTTGGCGCCCGTGTCACGGACAGATGACCGACATGAGGGTCCCGACCGTCTACTTCATGGGGCAGTTTCACGGCATGTTTGGATTTGGTAGGGGTGAGACGATTTTGCATTGAAATGGCCCCTCTCGGTAGTTGGCGACTCAACTTTTTCAAACGTGGTAATTTCAGGCAACTTAGGTACCGCCATGCGCTAGCCTGTGAACTTTGGTAAGCCCATAAGGAGGGCTAGGGAATCTGTAGAAGGGGTTGATCTCTGTTGGGTTGGCACTTGAGTAGTTGTTTCCTGGGAGATAGCTAGGGGTGAGAGTAAGAGAGTTCCTTCTTCCTCCTCTCCCCAACACAGCTCAATGAGCATCTGTAACCGTGGAAACCTATTGAATACGAAGCATCCGTGTGTGGAATCACCACACTATCCCTCCCTGGATTCCTCTAGTGCATATTGTCCCCACCTTTAGCCTATCCATGGCATCTTCCATGACACCACCACGATAGTTGGCGCCCACCGTGGGGCTAGCGGCACTAGCAGGAGTGAAGATCCAGACGAAAAACCTCATCGGCAATGGCGAGCGCATCGTCTCCGGGCTCGTTCAGCGCTTTGGAGTGCTGGACTTCGTCAGCGACAATGCTGGCTACTTCAGCAAGCGACCTCTTCCACGCAACAGCCTCTTCGTCAAGCTTGGCAAGCACAAGATCTATGTCGCTGTTGATGTGTCGTGCGTTCACCCGTGGCACGTCGTCGAGGGAGGCGAGCCACCCCTTAGCGCGGCTCGTGGGGCGCGTATCACTCGCTCCCCTGATCGTGCCGAGGTGATGATGACGGCGCCTGGCGCTGGCGCGAGCAAGGATCCACCACCAGATCCGGAGGTAACACCCAAGGCACCAAGGAAAAGTAAAGGCCCTCCACTAGAGAGGCCAGAGAATGTGCTGCAGCAAGCGATAGATATCTTGGCAAGTCCCATAGCACCTGTGGTAGATCCGGCTCAAGCACAGGCCGAGTTAGAGGAGACTAGGTAGAAAATACTAGAGGGTGTGAAAAAGTTAGCCGCGGCTCAGCAGACGTTGAACATGACACTGCGCGAGTACGCAAAGGAAAATAAGGTAGATGCTGTAAAAGTGAAGGGAAGAAACCTCATTAGTGAAATGAACAAAGAGGGTGATACTAGAGTTGAGGAATCAGAGAACGTTTTGTGTCTCTCAGGGCTGCCAAGCACAAGACCATGGCGAAGAACCTCGAGCAGCAGATGCAACAAGGCCGAAGTTAGAGGGTTTGACGGGTGAAGCCCCGCAAAGACAGCAGGATAGGGTCAATGAGTTAGTTCGGATCGCTAACAAACAAAACGAAGAGTTGCTCAGAGCTAATCTGGCAAGAGCTGGGGCTTCCAAAGTCGTTTACTCAGCAGTAGGTAACCTGGAGAAATCTGTTGGAGCTGCATCGTCCCCTCATGGTGGCCCAAGAAGAGAGGAAGTGGTAACCTCGGTGAGGAGAAACAAGCAGATAGTCCCATATGACCCGGCAAGGGCAGGGGAAAGGAAAAGCAGTGCAGGGAAATGAGGATCGACCAAGTGTCAGCCGAGGTGAAGCTGGCCGAGGTAACCGCGACCAACGCAATGCCGGTTAGGGAAACGTTGTGAACGGCAATGCCAGACAGCGTGACTCGACGGGAGTAGGGCAACCGCAGCAGCGGAATATACTATGACAAGAGCGAAGTGCCGGCCCAGGTATGCAACAGAGAGCCGCTCCACAAGAGCAAGATAGATACAATGCTGGTGATTCAGAAATGGTGAACGCAGGATACACTAGGCCAGACTATCACGTGATAGGGTCAAGGTTGGGAAGCAGGAACTTGATGCCTGATGACGCCAGGTTAAAACTGGATCAGCTCTATAGGTCAGAGCTGATTGAGGGGCAAGGTCCTCCGGGTCCAGCATGCTTTGGGCCCCCGATCATGAAAGAACCACCAGTACCTAACTTCCAGTTACCTAGAGGCACGAAAACATATGACGGTAACACAAAGCCGGAGGATTGGTTGATAAACTACGTGACAGCGGTGAAAATTGCAACAGGAAACTTGAGATGGGCTGTGAGATATGTACCTCAGATGTTGGAGGGGCCAACAAGGGTATGGCTAAACAATTTACCACCTGGTAGTATCAACTGTTGGATCTATTTTGAGGAAATGTTCATCAGTAACTTCCCGAGCACGTATCAGAGGCCGAATAGGCCACAGACCCTAGCAATGTGCAAGCAGAGACCAAATGAAACAGACCGGGAGTTCTTAACCCGCTGGTGCAATGTGCGAAACTCATGTGAGGGCGTGATTGAGTCACAGGCCATAGCTTGGTTTGCGCAAGGGTGCAGATATGCAAGCATGTTGTGGCAAAGGCTACAAAGGGATATGCCAACTACAATGGCAGAGACGATCCGGATTGCTGATTCATATGCTTTGGCTGATCCAACCCAACCTAGGCTGGTGTCAAACGAGTCAAATGAGGAGTACTACCAGCGAGATGGAGCCGGGTCATCCTGGCAGAATGATTACCGGGGTAAGAGAAGAGATGATAGACCGGATTACAGATACATTTCACAACAAGTTGCTGCTGTAAATCAGGATCAACACGGAGCAGGGAGCAATCGGCATCAGAAAACTGGAGGGCAATAGTGGACCCCAAGAAATGATGGGACGAAAACTTGGACACCAGAGCAAAAGAGACAGTGGCAAGAAAAGAAGGACCGTCCGAGGTATACATATGAGGCAATGCTAGATCAGCCGTGCAAGTTTCACACACCAAATCCGAGTAACCCGGCGGGTCACATGACTCGGCAATGTGAGTGGATGAGGTGAAGGAAATATGCCCTGAGAGGCAATAATAAAGTTGTTATTATATATTCCTTATATATGATAGATGTTTATTTTACATGCTAGAATTGTATTGATCAGGAAACATCAATACATGTGTGTTTAATAAACAAAAAGGGTTCCTAGTTATGCCTCTCTTATAGACTAGCTTGTTGATTAACAAGATAATCAAGGTTTCCTAATCATGGACATTGGATGTTGTTAATAACAAGGTCACACCATTGGTGGAATGATCTGATGAACATTCATCCGAAGTATAGCATTACGATCAAGTCATTATGTTTATATTGCTATAACATCATACGAAGTAATCTTTATCCTTAGACCATGAGATCATGTTAATTGCTAACACTAGATGAGTATCTTGATAACATCAAACATCACACCGTAACAGGGTGACTATAAAGATGGGTTCAGTACTATGAAGGTGTTATGTTGAGGCTCATGGATCAAGAGTGGAATTTTTCAATCCCGATGACGGATAGATATACTCTGGGCGCTCTCGGTGATATCACATTAAGATAGCTTCCAAGCAAGTGATGTGATCACTAGAATGTTATATCACAAGAACGAGAAAAGAGTGCATGTTGGTAACGAGATCAAACTAGGTATGGAGATACCGATGATCGAATCTCGGACATGTAATATATCGAGAGACAAAGGGATTTAGTTACAAGCGTTAAAGGTTCTCACGATCACAGAAGTCATCGTTGAATGTGTAGGAGTCAGTACGGATCTCCAGGTCCCGCTGCTGATTATTGATCGGAGAAGGGTCTCGATCATGTCTGCATTATTCATGAACCGTAGGGTGGGACACTTAAGAGTTACCGGACACCATTTGGAGCACATATGTTTCAGACCAAAGAATTGCAAAGCGCAATAATTTTTTCAATAGAAACCGGAAATTATTTCGGGTGAAATTGCAGAAAGAGGTTCTGCATGTGATATTAAAATATTGCAAGGGGCTATATGTGAATGTTTGTTAATTAGAGTAATTAACAAAATTCTGAATAAATTTAATAAAAGAGTTTTATTAAATGAGAGAGCATTAAATTTGGTGAAATTTAATGCATTTAAAGTGGAGACTTTAAAAGGGAATGTGAAGAGACATTTTAATGTGGAGGGGTTACCACCACATGAATGGGGGAGGTGAGGGGTCACCCCCCCATTCGTCGGCCATGGAGAGAGGGGGCACCCCCCCTCCTCCTATAAAAGGCCACCCATTCCCTCCTTCATCCTTAGACCTCCTTGTGAAGGATCTCTCTTCCCCTCTAGAATTATTCCCCCATGGTCTCGGATTAGCGAGATACATGTTCCCGGTAGCATTTCGTCTAGAAGGAGTTGCTGCTTCCGCTAGATCGCTGGAGCGAGGAGGTGGAGGTTATCCGGTGGCTTGAACATGTGTGCGAGTACGGATGTGCTGCTAAGTTGTGGCGCTCGGACTTCCTCACGATCTTGAGATCGGCAAGTGTACGACTACATCAACCACGAGTTCCTACTCGTTAACAAAACTCGTTGTCTTCGACGGTAAGTTCTTGTTGGATGTGTGGCCACCCGTTGCTTTGTACCTAGTAGATAGATCTTGGCGTGTAGTTCTCATCGTAGGAAATTTTTTGTTTTCTATGCTGCAGACCCAAAAGTGGTATCAGAGCCTGATCATGCGTAGGTGCTTTGCACGGTTAGTACACATATGTTTATATGTGGGCGATTATGATCATGTTATTGCATCTTCTATGTATTTTGGATATTGGTGGCATAGTGGGATGAAGCGGCCCGGACCAACCTTACATGTCATCGTACATGAGACTGGTTCCACAACTGACATGCAACTTGTTTTGCATAAGTGGCTGGCGGGTGTCTGTCTCTCCAACTATAGTCAATATCTGATTTACAACGAGTTGCTAATAACTTAGTTATACTCATTGTGGTTCATGTTCGTAGGTGAGAACGGTTCTATCTCCGAAAGCCCTAAGCCACGTAAAACTTGCAATTGATAAATTAGAGGCGTCTAGTTTAGATCGTTGCTGGGCTAGTGTATTGATATCGTATTGTTGTAAGTAGATGTATGATAGATACTCTTACAACACACTCAACGTGTAAGTTCCATAGACCTTGGCCTTACACACAAAGGAATGATAGAGATCATACCACGATGCAAGTGATAGAAATCAAATGGATGGACCATATCATCTCACTTTACACATTAGATGTTAGCATCTTATACTGCTAGTTTGGCGCTTTTGGTAGCATTATAAGATGATCCCTCATTTAGATATCAAGATAAAAATGTGTTCTTCCTTAAGTATGCACCGTTCTGTGGATCGTGTTTCGAGACATCACGTGATAATCGGGTGTACTCGAATCTACGCTTTCATAGGAACGGGTGTAAGATGTTTACACACGAATACTAAGGTTCTTACTTGGCGAGCCTAGCATGTACAGACATGGCCTCGGAACACGGACCGAAAGGTTAAGCATGAGTCATATAGTTGATATGATGCCCATATAGATGCTCGCCTTTGAAGCTACATCAACTCACGTGATGATCGGACTTGGTGTAGTGGATTTGGTTCATGTAATCACCAAAAGGACACGAGGGATGTCGTTTTGAGTGGGAGTTCATTGGTAATTTGGATTAGTTGAACTCAATCTATCATAAACTCAGTCTAAATAAAATTTACACATTCTGTTGTAGATGGCACCACCTGCTTTTAATTTCAATGTGTTCATGGAGAAAGAGAAACTTGCTGCGAATGGTAGCAACTTCACCAACTGGGCTATGAATTTGAGGATTCTGCTCACTGCTGCACAAAAGCAATATGTGCTAGATGCGCCGCTAGGCCCCACCAGCTCTGATGCCTCGACGAGGAAAAGAACGTCTATGTGACTCGTCAGGAGGACCACAACTTAGTTCATTGCGGCATACTGTATGGGCTAGAGCCAGAACTTCGAAAGCGTTTCGAAAATGGCAATGCCTTTGATACCATGGGAGAATTGAAAATGATTTTCGATACCCATGCTGCCATAGAGAGTTATAATGCTACAGAAAAGTTCTTTAGCTGCATGATGGAGGAAAACAGCTCCGTTAGTGAGCACGTACTCAAAATGTCTGGGTACACCGATAAGCTTGTGTCCTTGGGAATAACGATTCCCATTGACTTAGGCATACATCGTGTTCTCCAATCTCTGCCACCTAGCTACAAGAGCTTCGTGATGAACTATAATATGCAGGGCATGAAGAAGTCTCTTCCCGAGCTTTTGTCAATGCTTAAGACTGCAGAAGTGGAGATTAGGAAAGAACATCAAGTGTTGATGATCAATAGGACTACTGGTTTCAAGAAAGACAAGAAAGGCAAGCACAAGGGAAAGAAGGGTGGCAATTCTGTTGCCACGCCTGAAAAGAAACCCCGAGCTGGCCCTAAGTCTGACACCGAGTGCTACTATTGTAAGAGGACTAGCTATTGGAAGCGCAACTGCCCCAAGTATTTGGCGGACAAGAAGTCCGGCAAGGCAAACAAAGGTATATGTGATATACATGTTATTGATGTGTACTTGACTAGTACTCAGTAGCACACGGTATTTGATACGGGATCAGTTGCTAATATATGTAACTCGGTTCAGGGGCTACGGAACAAGCGACAACTAGCATGGGATGAGGTCAGGATGCGGGTCGGCAATGGATCAAAAGTTGATGTGATCGCCGTCGGGACGCTACCTCTCCATTTGCCATCGGGATTAGTTATAAACCTAAATAATTGTTATTTAGTGCCTGCACTGAGCATGAACATTGTATATGGATCGTGTTTGATGCAAAGTGGTCATTCTTTTAAATCTGAAAACAATGGTTGTTCGATTTATAAGAATGGTATCTTTTATGGTCATGCACCTATGTTGAATGGTTTATTTCTGATAGATCTCGATAGTAATATTACACACATTCATAATGTTAATGCTAAAATGATTAAACTTGATGATGATATGTCTACATATATGTGGCACTGCCGTCTAGGTCATATTGGCGTTAAACGCATGAAGAAACTCCATTCTGAAGGACTTTTGGAATCACTTGATTTTGAATCATTTGATACCTGTGAGCCATGCCTTATGGGCAAGATGACTAGAACGTCGTTTTCTGGTTCAATGGAACGGGCGACAGATCTATTGGAACTCATACATACTGATGTGTGTGGACCAATGAGTGTGTCGGCGCGAGGTGGATATCGTTATTTTGTTACTTTCACGGATGATTTGATTAGATACGGGTATATCTATTTGATGAAACACAAGTCTGAAACTTTTGAAAAGTTCATGGAATTTCAGAATGAAGTGAAAAATCATCGTAATAGAAAGATAAAATTTCTACGGTCTGACCGTGGAGGAGAGTATCTAAGTTACGAGTTTAGCACACACATGAAAGAGTGTGGAATAGTTTCACAACTCACGCCTGCCGGAACACCACAACGTAATGGTGTGTCGGAACATCGTAATCGTACCTTATTGGATATGGTTCGATCTATGATGTCTCGATCGACTTGCCTTGTCATTTTGGGGTTATGCACTGGAAACAGCTGCATTCACTTTAAATCGGGCACCATCTAAATCCATTGAAACGACACCGTATGAATTATGGTTTGGAAACAAACCTAAGCTGTCATTTCTTAAAGTTTGGGGATGCGATGTTTATGTGAAGAAACTTCAACCAGATAAACTCGAACCCAAAGCGGAAAAATGCGTCTTCATAGGATACCCTAAGGAAACAATTGGGTATACCTTCTATCACAGATCCGAGGGCAAGGTTTTTGTTGCCAAGAATGGATCCTTTCTTGAGAAGGAGTTTCTCGCGAAAGGTGTGAGTAGTCGGAAGGTAGAACTCGAAGAGGTTATTGAACCTTCCCTTCATGGGATGGCGAGTGGTGCAGCACCGGAAGTTGTTTCGGAGTTGACTTCACCTGATGAAGAGAGAGCTAATGATAATGATCATGAAACTCCGAAAGAGGACACTACCGAACCTCGCAGGTCAAGCAGGACACGTGCATCTCCTGAACTGTACGGCAATCCCGTTGTGAATTTCATGGTTGATGAAATGGATGACCCTGCGACGTATGAAGAAGCGATGATGAGCCTGGATTCCAACAAATGGCTGGAAGCGATGAAATCCGAGATGGAATCCATGTACGAGAACCAAGTTTGGAACTTGGTGGACTTACCTCACGATCGAAAGGCCGTTGAGAATAAATGGATTTTCAAAAGAAAAACTGATGCTGATGGTAATGTGACCATCTATAAGGCTCGACTTGTCGCAAAGGGGTTTCGACAAATTCAAGGAGTTGACTACAATGAGACATTCTCTCCTGTAGCGATGCTTAAGTCGGTTAGGATTATGTTAGCAATTGCTGCATATTTCGATTATGAAATATGGCAGATGGATGTCAAAACTGCGTTCCTCAATGGTAATATTGAAAAAGAGTTGTATATGATACAACCTAAGGGTTTTGTCGATCCTAAGGATGCTAATAAGGTATGCAAACTTCAGCGATCCATCTATGGACTGAAGCAAGCATCCCGGAGTTGGAATCTCCACTTTGATGAGGTGATCAAAGAGTTTGGATTTGTCCAAACTTATGGAGAGGCTTGTATTTACAAGAAAGTGAGTGGGAGCAATGTGGCATTTCTGATATTATATGTGGATGACATATTATTGATTGGAAATGATATAGATCTTTTAAACAGTGTTAAAAGTTATCTAAACAGCAAATTTTCGATGAAAGACCTTGGTGAAGCGTCATATATATTAGGCATTAAAATCTATAGAGATAGATCAAGGTGCCTAATTGGGCTATCGCAGAGTACATACCTTGATAAGATATTAAAGAAGTTTAATATGGACGAAAGTAAGAAGGGGTTCTTACCTATGTTGCAAGGCAAGACATTGAGTAAGACTCAAAGTCCGGCTACGGCGGAAGAAAGAGAGATGATGGATAAGATCCCCTATGCCTCGACCATAGGCTCTATTATGTATGCCATGCTATGTACAAGACCGGATGTGGCACATGCTATTAGTTTGACTAGTAGGTACCAATCTGATCCAGGTTCGGAACACTGGATAGCGGTAAAGAACATCCTCAAGTACTTGAGAAGAACTAAGGATATGTTTCTTATATACGAAGGTGAAGAAGAGCTAGTCGCTAAGTGTTATGTCGATGCTAGCTTTGACACCGATCCGGATGACTCTAAGTCTCAATCCGGATACGTATTTCTCTTGAACGGAGCAGCAGTTAGTTGGAGGAGTTCCAAACAACCTGTGGTGGCTGGATCAACGACGGAGGCGGAATATGTTGCTGCTTCAGAAGCGGCGCAGGAGGCGGTTTGGATGAAAGAGTTCATTACGGAACTAGGTGTGGTTCCCAGTGCGTTGGACCCAATGGTGATCTATTGTGATAACAATGGAGCCATAGCCAACGCAAAGGAACCGAGGTCTCACAAGAATTCCAAGCATATTAAGCGCCGGTTTCACTCCATCCGCGAGCATGTCAAGGATGGAGATATAAAGATTTGTAAAGTACACACGGACCTAAATGTAGCAGATCCGTTGACTAAAGTTCTCCCTAGGGCAAAACATGATCAACACCATAACTCCATGGGTGTTAGATTTATCACTATGTGAACTAGATTATTGTCTCTAGTGCAAGTGGGAGACTGAAGGAAATATGCCCTGAGAGGCAATAATAAAGTTGTTATTATATATTCCTTATATATGATAGATGTTTATTTTACATGCTAGAATTGTATTGATCAGGAAAAATCAATACATGTGTGTTTAATAAATAAAAAGGGTTCGTAGTTATGCCTCTCTTATAGACTAGCTTGTTGATTAACAAGATGATCAAGGTTTCTTGATCATGGACATTGGATGTTGTTAATAACAAGGTCACACCATTGGTGGAATGATGTGATGAACATTCATCCGAAGTATAGCATTACGATCAAGTCATTATGTTTATATTGCTATAACATCATACGAAGTAATCTTTATCCTTAGACCATGAGATCATGTTAATTGCTAACACCAGCAGAGTATCTTGATAACATCAAACGTCACACCGTAACAGAGTGACTATAAAGATGGGTTCAGTACTACGAAGGTGTTATGTTGACGCTCATGGATCAAGAGTGGAATTTGTCAATCCCGATGACGGATAGATATACTCTGGGCCCTCTCGGTGATATCACATTAAGATAGCTTGCAAGCAAGTGATGTGATCACTAGAATATTATATCATGGGAACGAGAAAAGAGTGCATGTCGGTAACGAGATCAAACTAGGTATGGAGATACCGATGATCGAATCTTGGACATGGAATATATCGAGAGACAAAGGGATTTAGTTACAAGTGTTAAAGGTTCTCACGATCACAGAAGTCATCATTGAATGTGTAGGAGTCAGTACGGATCTCCAGGTCCCGCTACTGATTATTGATCGGAGAAGGGTCTCGATCATGTCTGCATTATTCGCGAACCGTAGGGTGGCACACTTAAGAGTTACCGGACACCATTTTTGGAGCACATATGTTTCAGACGAAAGAATTGCAAAGCGCAGGAATTGTTTCAATAGAAACCGGAAATTGTTTCGGGTGAAATTGCAGAAAGAGGTTCTGCATGTGATATTGAAATATTGCAAGGGGCTATATGTGAATGTTTCTTAATTAAAGTAATTAACAAAATTCTGAATAAATTTAATAAAATAGTTTTATTAAATGAGAGAGCATTAAATTTGGAGAAATTTAATGCATTTAAAGTGGAGACTTTAAAAAGGAATGTGAAGAGGCATTTTAATGTGGAGGGGTTACCACCACATGAATGGGGGAGGTGAGGGGTCACCCCCCCATGCGTCGGCCATGGAGAGAGGGGGAACTCCCCCTCCTCCTATAAAAGGCCACCCATTCCCTCCTTCATCCTTACACCTCCTTGTGAAGGATCTCTCTCCCCCTCTAGAATTATTCCCCCATGGTCTCGGATTAGCGAGATACATGTTCCCGGTGGCATTTCGTCTAGAAGGAGTTGCTGCTTCCGCTGCATCGCTGGAGCAAGGAGGTGGAGGTTGTCCGGTGGCTTGAACGTGTGTGCGAGTACGGATGCGCTGCTGAGTTGCGGCGCTCGGACTTCCTCACGATCTTGAGATCGGCAAGTGTACAACTACATCAGCCACGAGTTCCTACTCATTAACTAAACTGTATGTCTTCGAGGGTAAGTTCTCGTTGGATGTATGTCCACCCGTTGCTTTGTACCTAGTAGATAGATCTTGGCGTGTAGTTCTCATCGTAAGAAAATTTTTGTTTTCTATGCTACGGACCCAACATGAGGAATATAGAACAAAGTGGTTCGAGGAATGCTCAGGCACCTCGGAACGATCAACCTCGGCAGGAGTTACACCGGCAGCAATTGCTCTCCGGAGCGAACACGCAACAGTTAATGTTGCCACCACCTCCACCGAGGTATGAGAACCATGAGAGAAGGGATGCAGTGCATCAGATGGAAAATCAGCATCATCGGGAGTTACTGTGTGTTGACAGAGAGCATCACCAGAGTTACTGTGTGTTTACCATAGAGGAAACAGATAGAAAGAGCTTGCAGCGCCGACATATGGAAGTGAATGCAGTTATGCCGGCAGTGATGAGGTATATGCCTTGGTCGGATTAGGAAATTACATGGAGTATCAAGGATCATCCCAAGCTTATGCCAAGCCCTACTTCGTATGCGTTAGTGCTGGACCCAACGTTCATCGGGCCAAATATCATGTGAGATTTTCCAAGGTGCTGATTGACAATGGCAGCAGCATCAATATTATGTACGTGGATACAATGCGCAAATTGGGTATCTCGGAGAACATGCTCCAGGCTACGAGAAAAACTTTCCAGGGTATTGTGCCAGGCATTTCCTTGAACCCATTGGCAAGGTCCGAGTAGACGTGTTATTTGGCACAAGAGATAACTGCCAAACTGAAAATTTGGAGTTCGAGGTGGTAAACCTAGAAAGCGCATATCACGCGTTACTCGGCAGGCCTGCCCTGAACAAATTCATGGCAAGTTGTCACATCAGTTACCTGAAGATGAAGTTGCCCGAGCCAAATGGAGTAATTACCATAGTAGGTGATTTCCGACATTCCATTGAATTCGCGTCAGTCAGGTCTAACCTGGCCGAGTCACTCGTGATTGCACAAGAGAAGAGAAAGATCCAGGAAGTGGCAGCATTTGCTCAGTCTGCACAGCAGTATATGCCGGCACTGAGTAACCCGCATGGAAGTGTCTCATTTCAAGCAACGAAAGATACAAAGAAAGTGCCTGTTGATGATCTGTTCCCAGAGCGCACCGTAACGATTGGTGCCGGGTTAAATGACAAATAGGAAAGCGAGCTCATCAACTTCCTCCATGAGAATCGGGATATCTTTGCTTGGTCCACATAGGACTTGCAAGGTGTTCCGAGGGAGTTGGCCGAGCACTCTTTGAATGTGAGACCCGGAGCTAAGCCGGTGAAGCAACCTCTCCGCCGCTTCGCCGAAGATAGGAGAAAAGTCATTGGAGATGACATAGCTCGCCTCCTAGCAGCTGGGTTTATCATGGAAGTGCTTTACCCGGAATGGCTATCTAATCCGGTGCTGGTGGAAAATAAGAAAGATGATCCGAATGTGGCAGTGGTTTGGCGTATGTGCATCGATTACACGAACCTGAATAAGGCGTGCCCAAAAGATCCATTCCCACTGCCAAGGATAGATCAGGTCATAGATTCTACTGCTGGGTGTGAACTGCTGTCATTCATAGATGCCTATTCTGGTTTCCACCAGATACCTCTGAACCCAAATGATCAAATAAAGACTGTGTTTATTACCCCGTACAGGGCTTATTGCTGTCGCACCATGCCTTTCGGTTTACATAATGTGGGGGAAACATACCAAAGATGTATGCAAAAATGTTTACACGGCCAAATTGGCAGAAATGTGCAAGTGTATGTGGATGATGTGGTTATAAAAACCAAGGAAAGCAAAACGCTCCTTGACGATATCAGGCAAACATTCACGAACCTAAGAAGGTTCCGAATGAAGCTTAACCTGGAGAAGTGTACCTTTGGTGTCCCGGCTAGAAAATTACTCGGATTTCTTGTCTCCAGCCGAGGTATCGAAGCTAACCCATCTAAAATCCGAGCCATAGAACGAATGGAATTGCCGAAGTGTCTTAACGATGTCCAGAAGTTCACTGGTTGCTTGGCATCTTTAAGTCGGTTTGTATGTCGGATGGGAGAAAAGGCATTGCCTCTCTATCAACTAATAAAAAAGCAGACAAGTTCGTATGGACACCACAAGCCAATGAAGCCTTCATCCAATTAAACAAAATGTTAACCACTACACCAGTGTTAGCCTCTCCACTATCAAAAGAGCCAATGTTGCTCTATATAGACGCAACCAACCGGGTTGTAAGTGCAGTAGTAGTGGTAGAGCGCAACGAAGAGGGTAAGTCGGTGTAGAGGCCAGTCTATTACCTGAGCGAGGTATTATCGGCATCAAAGCAAAACTATCCTCACTATCAGAAGATGGCATATGGTGTGTATATGGCAGCGAAGAAGCTAAAACACTACTTTGAAGAACACCTAATAAAAATGATATGTGAAGCCCCCATATCTGAGATAATGAGTAATAAGGACGCAAGCGGCCGGATCGCAAAATGGGCAATTGAGCTAGCCCCTTATGCTCCACAGTACGACAGGCGAGATGCGATCAAGTCTCAGGCTGTGGCCGACTTTTTCGTGGATTGGGCCGAGATGCAATATGAGCCACCATTGCCAGATCTGAACTACTGGAGAATGCATTTTGACGGATCAAAGACAAAAACCGGGTTAGGCGCCAGAGTTGTACTTACCTCACCAAAGAATGACCAGTTGAAGTATGTGTTGTAGATCCATTTCGCAGCATCAAACAATGTCGCCGAGTATGAAGCACTTGTGCATGGGCTCAAAGTGGCAAAAGAAATTGGAATACGTCGGATCCAATGCTTTGGCAACTCGGATTTGGTAGTTCAGCAAGTCTCGGGGCAATGGGACGCTTTGGATCCAAACATGGCGTTGTACAGATTTCATGTGCAAAAGATATTTGGGTACTTTGAAGGATGCGAGTTTCACCATGTACCCCGGCTAGAAAATGAGGCTGCCGACATATTGTCGAAGCTCGGATCAACCCGACAAGCAATTCCACCGGGAGTAGCACTAGAACACCTCAGAAAACCATCTATCAGGCCATCCCTAGAAACCGACTCAATCTACAACCCGGCAGATCCGGAGTCCGGAGCCGTACCCATGGACATTGATGTGGGAAGTGGTTCAGGAAACCCGGGGACTGCTTCGCAGAACCCGGGGACTGCGCCGCGCGGTCCGGACGAGGTTATGTCGGTGGATCACATGGAAATAGATGAGGATGTGTTTCCGGTGTGAGCTATACCAGCTTGGGCACTACCCATATTTCAATTCCTGAAGGATGGAACTTTGCCCAGTGAAGATGTGCTTTCCAGACAAATTCAGAGGCGCGCAAAGGCATACACGATTATCAATGTCGAACTATACAAGAGGAGTGTCACAAACATTCTCCAACGATGTGTTGACCCGGAAGAAGGGCTTGATATCCTCCGAGATATATATCAAGAGGAATGTGGGCATCACGCCTCATCCAGAGCCTTAGTGGAAAAAGCTTTCCGGCATGGGTTCTACTGGCCAAGTGCCTTGGAGCAAGCAGAAGATCTTGTAAGAAAATGCAATGGTTGTCAGAGGTATGCTACCAAGACACACATGCCAATGTCGGAGCTCAAGACCATACCAATTACCTCGCCATTTGTTGTATGGTGTTTGGATATGGTTGGTCCATTTAAGCCGGTGAGAGGGAACATGACCCATATCTTGGTAATGGTGGACAAGTTCACCAAATGAATTGAAGTAAAGCCAATAAGAAAATGTGATGGAGCTACGGCCGTGACATTCCTCAAAGATATCATTCTGAGATATGGCTATCCTCATAGTATCATAACAGATAATGGCACAAATTTTGCTGAAGGAGCATTTGCGTGATTCTGACAGATAAGAAGATCCGGCTGGATGTTGCCTCGGTAGCCCACCCCGCATCGAACGGATAAGTGGAGAGATCCAACGGATTAGTATTATCCGGGATAAAACCCCGGCCCATTGAGCCACTGCAAAGATCAGCGGGGTGCTAGATAGAAGAACTACCAGCGGTACTGTGGAGTTTAAGAACAACTTCGAATCGATCAACAGGCTATGCGCTATTTTTTCTGGTATATGGGGCAAAAGCTGTACTACCAGCCGACATAGAGCATGATTCGCCTAGGGTCACCCAATACACAGAAGCCGAAGTGTGAGAAGCCCGGCAAAATGATGTTGATATGCTGGAAGAAGCGAGATAATTGGCATTGTCTAGATCTGCCATATATCAGCAAAATCTCTTACGCTATCATAGCCAGAAAGTAAACCCCCGAGTCTTCCGGGAAGGTGATCTGGTACTCTGGTTGGTACAACGTACCGCTGGCATACATAAGTTATCCCCCCCATGGGAAGGGACATTCATTGTGAGCAAAGCATTGCACAATCACTCTTATTATCTCATCGATGCAAAACCACAGGAGAAGAACAAGGCGGACAGGTCCGGCGAGGAATCTAAGTGTCCATGGAATGTAGCTCTACTTCGTCCGTTCTACACTTAGCAAACAAGTGTGTGTATCCGAGTCTCTCATACGTCGGTATATATGCCGGCAATGAGTTTATCAATGAAATCGTGGCACCTCGAGCAGTAACTCAGGGACTACCATAATAATATTGGTTGTCTTCTATACTTGTTATTTATTTTTATGTCGGCTGGTTTAAGTTGCTTCTGCCTAAGCCGGATTAGTAGTGTGTGAGCACCAAAAACTCAACTCTTCGACTTGCTGTTGTCCAACAAGATTTGGCTTCATGGCAAGCAAGAGAACAAGTTTGGAATTGCGTAGCATATGAAAAACGACTAAGGAAAAGAACGTAATCGAGCCGACATTTGTTATTTGGAATAACTTTATGTTTGCCTTGTTTTTACTATGCTGAATTATTTTGAGCTAGTCCTAAAAGTTTCTAAGTATTGTTAAGTCAATTTTTGAAACTCGGACTCGTAAGTCACAAAACCGAACCAAGGTAGACACGAGCCGAGCCAAGAAATTGGAGAAACAAGAAAATGAAACTCAGGGACTACGCCCAAGTTAATCCGGCACGAGCAACTTAGTAGCAAAATATGATTTGTATACTTAATACATCTGCACCCGGCATACCGGGGATCTGATAAACTTCAAAGTGTTTGTTGGTGATCAAGGAGTAGCAGAAGGAGGTAACTCGGCGCCAGCAGGTGGAACTCCGGCCTCAGCTTCAGCGTCATCTTCATTTTCTTCGATGTCCGAGGCTTCGTCCTCTTCCTCCTCATCCG